>CM069904.1:12988082-15388082 GCA_036172215.1 Camellia granthamiana
CTGTATTTTGCACTCAGCATTTTGTATTCACATTCTGCACTGTTTTCCACAGTTATGGGTCTATGTATATTTTCCGACATTAGCCCCGGAGATGGAGGTGGCAGGGCCCCTTATGACCCCATATTCCTTGGTATTCGAGGGCCAGCACCGACCGAGACCTCGAGAGGACTCTCTTCTATCTGCGACAGTACTTTGACACTGTGCGGACGACAGAGGTATTTCAGAACTCTCAGTTCCTTTCCGTTTTCATCTTTGATCTGCCTTGTATATTCCCGATTTCTGATTGATTCATGCACTGGTTATCCGCAGATTACGTGGCAGCCCTGGGCGATCTTGGGTGATGGTCTCCGATTTCAGTATGCCGGAGATCAGGCACCTCCCAATACAGGATCCTGCTCGAGGGACCGGTTGGTAGAGCATGGTTCCTAGGGGAACGCTTTCTGCGTCAGGTGTGGGGATACATTTCTCAGGACCCTCCTGCAGCACCTCCAGCCACTATGCGGACCGCTGATAGACTATCTACCCAGGAGGTCGTTAGTGCTATGCTAGGCACTGATGCTTTGCTACATCTTACAGAGGGAGACTACGCCACTTATCGTCACACATATCTGATGCCTCCCTTGACCGGAGTGCGCGCTCCGCCACTGAGGTTTGCTGATGTACCATTTTCGAGTCGGGCTCGTGCTACGGATATCCCCTCCTCCAGCAGGGCTGGTACGTCTCGAGGTGGGGGCGGGTCGATTCCCTCGATCCCTCCGACTCTTCATTATCCTGGGTGGCCAGACATGCCGACCGAGTTGATGGGGTGGCAGTATGGGACTACTTCTCCGATTCCGATCCCTATAGAGCCTCCGATGCCTGGTCACAGATATGTCAGTGATCCTGACTCACCACCGGTATGTTCCATCATTTTTCACTTATCACAAAGACACTTTGGCAGTTGCTTATTTATTTGATGATTTGAGCTTGTATTTGCAGCCACCCTGGGAGTACATGGATCAGGTGCTCGAGATGGTGGCCTCACTTGAGGGGATGGTCCTGCGTAGAGAGGCGCAGTTGTCCATCATGGGCTTCCAGGTACTCTTTAGTTTTTGGTATTTATCATACTCCTGATGATATGCTGATTTTGAACATTCCACTGCATTGATAGGCTGTTTGTGTAGAGCACATCTGACACACATCCCACTCACATACTGCACTTGCATCCGATTTCCAAATTTCGAACTAATGTATTGGACTTTCCACTTTCAGATGCCTCCGGTATATGCTCCACCGCAGGCCGGGCCACCCGGGCCTTCTCAGAGAGGTCGAGGTGCTGGGCCATCTGGGCCTTTTCGAGGAGCTGGGCCATCCAGGCCTTCTCAGGGAGGTCGAGGTGCTGGGCCATCTAGGCCTTTCTGAGGAGCTCGGGGAGCGGGGTCGTCTCGCAGACGTAGGGCACATGTTATAGAGGCAGAGCCTGATGAGGAGGAGGAGGAGGAGGAGGCAGATCGTGAGTCAGAGACATCTGCTGAGGAGGGGGGCTCCTGCCTTGGTTTCGGGAGTGGAGACGAGGCTGAGGGGGATCCTGAGGATGACAGCTCCGACCCGGATGGTGATGATGGTGCAGAGGTTGTCCCGCAGAAGAGGATGAGGGGGTCTCCTCATTCCCGCTCCCGAGGGCATTGATGCTATTTCCTGCTTTATTTTACTTTTTGCTAGTAGTTTGTAGCACTTTGCATTTTGTTAGGCAGTTTTATTTTCTGTAAAACTTGTACCTTTGTTTTGTTGTAAAACATGACGGAATGAAACAGCTTTTGAGAAGGTGTTGTATTTGAAATTCTCAGCATCGCATCGCATCATTTTGCACAAAAATGGAATTGAATGGAAATGTGCCTTGTGTATTTACCGGGTCAGGTAATGAACCGACGCAACAAACTAAACAAATCGACTCACTAAGAAATAACAGAATCTTAGCAAGTTTACAACTCGATAAGCAAAGTACAACAATGTTAACGACTCGATGAACAAGACTTAACAAAAATGCGTAAACAAAGAGTAACAACTCAAAACACAAAATGCGACAGCTCGACAAAACTTACAACTCGATAAACAAAACGACAACTCGATAAGCAAAATACAACACAGCGTACTTCGGACGATCTGGGTGTTGGGACGCATCCGAAACTGAGAAAAATGAAGGCCTCCAACATTCCCAATGTGTGAAAGTGCCTCAAACTTCCTTCCGGAGGGCAAAACAGGACCAATGCATGGCCGGCCACATTTTGCATCTAGGGACTGAAAGGTGGCCGGCCGGCCAGTTTTTGAAACAAAGATGGCCGGCCTGCTAGAATAGACGGCCGGCCGGCCACCTTTCCTGCAACTCCTAGAATTCTGACACTTGTCCTCGAATAGTGTTTTACTCCCCCTATAAAGCTCCAACTTTGGAACTCATTCATTTCATCACTGCTTTGCACAAAAATGGAGGCATTTCTCGCAGAAAATCTCACATCTTGGATCTCTTCTTTAGATGGCTCGGAAAAATTGAACTTCCGGGGTTTCGGCTTGAATGCACTATTCACGCTGGGCCGGACTCCACTGCACCTTCCTTTCCTCCATGCGGCGGCGAGATTTTGGAACCCGGTAACGCACGTTTTCAGCTTCGGAGGGCAAGAGGTATGTCCCATTTTTGAAGATTTTCAAGTTTTGATGGAGTCTGAACATTCAGAAGAGATCTTGCCTCAGTCTCGTTTCGGCCACGCCCAAGCTTTAGGGTGGATGTGCGGTCTCAACGCGCATGATGCTCGATCCCTGATTTGTAACGGGATGTTGGATATCCCGAGCCTGATTTACCGATTCTCCGATGCTGGTGACCGCGGTGACCATTATCTGCAAGGTTTTCGACAACATGCCCTCTGCTTGTGCATGCTATCTCATTTTCTATTTGTCTCGGGCTCTGGGGGAGCTAACATCCGTTTGATTGAAGTCGCTCAAGGCTTCAGGGAAGGAAAGAGCTGTATCGCCATGACATTGGCTGAGACACTGCTGGGTTTGGATGCCTTCTACCGCCAGGAGACAACCAGGTTTGCGGGGAGTCCACTACTGCTGCAGGTAATGTTTCCCACCCAAGCTCACATATGTATTTGCTCACATCGCTCGGCCCTTAGGCTCGGTTTTTCTCACAAAACCCTCATCTTACTTTTCTCTCATCGCACATCTCTCTATTCTTTATTCTCTCATTTTTTCATCCCTTCCCAGATATGGTTGATGGATAAATTGCAAGTTGTGGACTCTTGCCCTGCTTACTTAGCCCGCGGCTACTTCTTTCGACAACGCCTGGTTGACGCCCTTGATGAGGGATGGTGGTTTGAATGGATGTGCAACTTGTCAGCTGAACGCATTGCTTGGCGCTGTCCTTGGCTTAACCTTCCGGCGATGAGCTATAGCATGTTCCAGGATACTGGGATCCGGTTGATTGGCCTGACCCATTGCGTATTCTATTTCCCATTCCGCATTCTGCGCCAGTTCGGCCATGATCAGACTTGCCCTCCGGAGGGGATAGAGTATCCGGTCGCCTTCCCGATCCGAGGTGCACACCTTGCCCGACATACTATGGCTTGGAGGACTAGAGAGCTCCTGCCCCCCGCCCCTATTTTCAGTTGCACTTTGTCTGATGAGTGTTGGGATTGGCTCAATGAGGAGACCCAGATTGGGCCTAGGTCGGCATCGGAGGCTTCGACTAGCTCTGGGAGGGGGCGCAGGGACACCTGACTTGACTATGCCCTAGATTTATTGCTTTATTAGTACTTTCAAGTTTTCTTCATGAGTGTAATAAAAAGCAACTTCAATTGTATGCAAGAGCAAGAGAACTCTGTTTTGAAATCAATGAAATTGAAGGTTG
The DNA here is from genome assembly GCA_036172215.1 of Camellia granthamiana. Classification (NCBI taxonomy): domain Eukaryota; kingdom Viridiplantae; phylum Streptophyta; class Magnoliopsida; order Ericales; family Theaceae; genus Camellia; species Camellia granthamiana. The sequence continues at coordinate 12,991,963 of CM069904.1, forward strand.
TGGTACTAAAAATTTTCCGCTTTGATCCAAAAATGGTCTTAGTTGTGAAAAGATTAATTTGAGTAAAGCCAACTTTTATTAAAACTTTTCAAAACTATTTTCGATACGGATCAGAACTGGACACGCCTGAGATCTGTCACTGAGATGCGTCACTGAGATGCACAACCCCGGATCCTAGCAACTGGAAAGTTGCCCCTAGTCTGAACGGTACCACAGCACCTCCTGGCAACGGAAAGTTGCCCCTAGTCTGAATAGCACTGCACCGGAGATTACGATGAATGCTGATGGACAAGGATGCCTGAGACGATCAAAATGGACAAAGTTGATCGGGGAAAATGTTATGGCTGAACTTCAGGATGAAGCTGCCTACGTATCCCAAAGGTGGGAATCAAGCCTTACGTAGTTCAGGCTTAGGTTCGCTTGGGTATTTTTACTCTCCTTTTGCGCTCTAAGTTTTGCCAAGGCCGCCCTTTGCGGGTTTTCAACCTTGCGAGCTCAGTTTTTATATTTTTCAATTTTTTGTGCTCTGAGTTTTGCCTAGGTCGCCCTTTCGGGTTTTCGGCCTAGCGAGCCTCTCAAGGGTAGTATTTCTTCAACTTGTCCATGTTGATCGATTGTGAAAACTCTAAGCCATCCAGATCCATCAGAACCACAGCTCCACCTGACCAGATAGACTTAATGATGTAGGGACCAGTCCAATTAGGTCTGAACTTGCCCCTAGGGTCGTGGATGGGAGCTCGGTTGTCCTTGAGTACCAAATCTCCTTCCTTTAAATTCCTGGACTTAACCTTCTTGTTGAAAGCCCAGGCAATTCTGCGTTGATAGCCTTGAATGTGGTACAGTGCTTTCAGTCTTCTCTCATCGAAGAGCATGAGTTCCTCAAATCTGCTCTGCTGCCAATCCGCTTCGGCTATCTGGCACTCAGCCAATACTCGCAATGACGGAACCTCAACCTCAATAGGTAGAACGGCCTCCATCCCATAAACCAATGAATACGGAGTCGCCCCAGTAGAAGTTCTGATTGAAGTCCGGTAGCCCCACAGAGCAAATGGCAGCTTATCTGGCCAGTCCCGGTAGGTTTCCACCATCTTCTGCAGTATATGCTTGATATTCTTGTTGGCGGCCTCAACCGCTCCGTTGGTTTGCGGCCGGTATGTGGATGACTTATGAAAAGCCACATTGTATTTTTCCAACAAGTCTATCACTTCCTTCTTGAAGTGGGAACCATTATCTGAAATTATCTCATTTGGGACCCCATAGCGACAGATGATGTTGTTTCTGATAAACTTTGCAACGTGCGAAGCCTTCAACACCGCGTAAGATTGGGCCTCAACCCACTTTGTAAAATAATCTATCGCGACCAGGATGAACTCATGCCCATTCGACCCCTTTGGCGTAACGGCCCCGATTACATCAATTCCCCAGACTGAAAATGGCCATGGTGAAGTCATATTGTACAGCTTTGTCGGTGGGATGTTCATGCGATTTGCATGGATCTGACATTTGTGGCATCGCCGAACGAAACCGATACAATCCTCCTCCATGGTGGACCAGTAATAACCCTGTCTGAGGATTTTCCGTGCCAGCATTACCCCATTCATATGTGCTCCACACTCTCCTCCATGGATGGCTTCCATTAGGCGCTTCGACTCTTCGGCATCAACACACAGTTTATGCATTCCCAGATGACCTCTTCTGTACAGCTTACCCCCACAGATGATGAACTGAACGGCCAATCTTCTTATTGCCCTTTTGTCTTTGGCATTTACCCCTGGCGGGTATGCTTCTTTCTCCAAGAAGTTCCAAATGTCGTAATACCAGGGGTGTTCGTCCTGAACCTCATCTATAGCAGCAATCGACTCATAGGCTGGTGCAAACTTCTGGTCAATGATGACTGGACGCATCCGGACTCCACACGGGATGTCTATCATAGAAGATAGAGTTGCTAAAGAATCTGCGAACCTGTTGTTCTCTCTTAGTAGATGAGTAAAACTTAGCTTCTCAAACCAAGGAATCAGCAAATCCAAGGTCTGGTGATACATCGTCATCTTTTCCTCTTTTACTTTCCAGTCTCCTTTCGCTTGAGACACAACAAGGTTCGAATCCCCAATGACGTCCAATCGTCTTGCCCCTAGTTCTAGGGCTGCTTCTAGGCCAGCAATGCATGCCTCATATTCTGCTTCGTTGTTCGAGACTTTGAATCGGAGTTTGAAGGCTAGAGGAATACGGGAATTATCGGGTGCTATCAGCAACACTCCTATCCCATACCCATGTTGATTTGACGCTCCGTCAAAGTACATCGTCCAAGCTTCGTCGTCGATATGCAAAATGGCTTCATCTGGGAACAAGTATTCAACTGCTTCATCCCCCTCAACCGGATGGTCGGCAAGGAACTCTGCTACTGCTCTTCCTTTGACTGACTGGCGTGTGACATACTTCAAATCAAATTCGGAGAGCAACAGCAACCAACGAGCTAGCCTACCCGTAAGTGCTGGTTTCTCGAAAAGATATTTGATGGGATCGAGACGTGAAACCAACATTACGGAGTGAGCTAACAAGTAGTGCCGCAGCTTCCTGGTAGCCCATACCAAAGCTAAGCAAGCCTTCTCCAGCGGTGTGTACCGAGTCTCATACTCTAACATCTTCTTGCTCAGATAGTAGATGGCTCTCTCCACCCTGTCTTCAGACTCTTGTGCGAGCATACAGCCCATTGTGGTCTCAGTCACTGATAGGTACAAAATCAACGGTTTCCCTGGTTCTGGTGGTGATAAAACGGGCGGGTTCTGTAGATATTCTTTGATCTGTTCAAACGCTGCTTGACATCGGCCGTCCCATTGAAATTTCTTGCCTTTCTTCAGGAGACCAAAAAGTGGTTCACAAGTCAAGGTTAATTTTGAGATAAACCGTCTTATGAATTGCACTTTACCCAGAAAGCCTCTCACCTCCTTTTCAGTCCTTGGTGGGGGCATTTCTAGGATGGCCTTGATTTTGGAAGGGTCGACTTCGATGCCTGTTTGTGTAATCAGAAACCCCAGCATTTTTCCCGCTGTAACACCAAATATACACTTTTGAGGGTTCAGCCGCAACCGGAATTCCCTGATCCTTTGAAAAAACTTATGCAAGGTGGTGTAGTGGCCCTCTCTTTCCTTGGACTTGACAATCATGTCGTCCATGTACACCTCAACCTCCTTGTGGATCATATCATGTAATATTGTGGTCGCGGCCCGTTGATAAGTTGCTCCAGCATTCTTCAACCCAAACGGCATGACCCTATAGCAGTATGTCCCCCACGGGGTGGTGAATGCAGTCTTTTCCCTGTCTTCTGGTGCCATTACTATCTGGTTGTAACCTGAGAAACCATCCATAAATGAAAGCAATGCGTGCCCTGCTGTAAAATCCACCAACTCATCAATATGCGGTAAGGGAAAGTCGTCCTTCGGACTAGCTCTGTTCAAATCCTTGAAGTCCACGCATACTCGGATCCTGCCATCCTTCTTCGGCACTGGAACAATGTTGGCCAACCAAGTCGGATATTCAGATACCAACAGGAAGCCTGCGTCGATTTGCTTGGTGACCTCTTCCTTGATCTTGAGAGCCCAGTCCGGGCGGATTCTCCTGAGTTTCTGTTTGACTGGTCGGGCCTCGAGGTCAAGGGGGATCCGATGCTGTACAATCTCAGGATCGATTCCAGGCATGTCTTCGTAGGACCACGCGAAAACATCTTTGAAATCTTTTAATAAAGCGACTAAGCGCTCGCGTTCCTCCGAAGACAACGTGGACCCGATCTGGACTAGCCGCGGGTCCTCCTCAGTACCAATGTTCACGGTATTGATTTCGTCCACTAGGGGTTTAACAAATCTCTCCTGCTCTTGCTCAATTAATCATTGCAAAACCGGAGGAACTTCGTCCTCGTCGTTTTCAAAATTTTGAAAGTCTGAATTAATGCAATAAATTAAGGGCACAGAAAAGTACTCAGAAACCACAGTTGCTTGATTCTCATTAGGCACATCCAAATCGTCCAATTCATTTACAACAGACTCAAATGAAAAGGAAAAAGACGACCTAGACAGGACTGTGGCATCCGGGTTAACATCCCCAGGAGTACCAGACTCAGACTTAGTCGAGCTGGAATCTGATTCCGACTCACAAGACTCGGTGGAATCAGATTCCGGCTCACTACCTGACCCGGTGCTGCTGGACAAGAATCCCTCCTCGTATTGCCAAGTGAGAGAGGGTGCGATAGATGCATCCAAGATAGCTGTTGGTTGGCTCGCGGCCGTTTTATCCCCAATCATGGAAACCTCGGAGTTATCCCCCAAGCACTTATGGTCGATCGGAGGATCAGAGAGTAGACATGCCAGCGCTACCCCCGTTTCAAATTCTGTGCCCTCAGGATCCACTGTCTTGCACTGCTCAACCTCAACTGATGGGTCCGTCTGCCCTTTGGCAACATCCTCCCCGGATAACTGCAGGTTGAAGAAGATCTCAAAACCGGGCACGCGCTTCTTTTCCGCGTTTATCCACGGCTCTGGGAAGCCGCAAAATGGAAAGTCCTCCCCCTCCCGGACGAAGCGTCCGTTCAGGGTACCCTGAATGGGCCTATTCATCAAGTCAAATGGCTTCCCAGCCTGCTTTGCTCTGGCTCTTCCGGCCATTTCTTTCCCTTTCCTCACCCAGTCCTCTTTGGTGGGCAGATAACCCAGTCCAAAGGTATGCGGGTTGTGTGGCACTTCGGCCAATGTTGCGACGCCTTTCCTGCCGCTCCTTCCTAATCCTATCCCGGGGATGTGTTGTAGCTTGTTCATGAGGTAGACGGATTGAGCACTGACGTACATACCTTCATTCACAGCCATAATGTTTTGCACAGCCCGGGCCTCGGCCAGAGTAAATCCTGATATAAACACGTCCTCCATGCCGTGCTCGATTTCTAGGACTGGTGTAGACACCTCCGGAGGGGGATGGATCGATGAATTCCCAAACACAATGGCTACTCCCTTTCCATAGGGGTATTTCACCATCTGATGCAGAGTGGACGAGACGGCCTTCACCTGATGCAACCACGGTCGCCCCAAAAGTAGGTTGAAAGTTGCGGGAACCTCCAAGACATGGAAATCTATCTCGTGTTGTCCAGGTCCAACCTTTGTCTGAATCTTGACGGTCCCCATCACTTCCCTGCTAGTATTATCGTACGCTCTGATCACCTGAGTTGTCGGGATGAAGTCCGCGGGCTTCAACCCGATTGCATAAGCTGTTTTGGCTGGGCATACATTGATAGCAGACCCGGTATCAACAAGTACCACCGGTATCCACTTGTCTCTACATTCCACGGAGATGTAGAGAGGTTTGTTATGATTCACGCCCTCAGGCGGCAGTTCTTTATCTGAGAAGGTTAAAGCCGGGGAACCTCCTCCTGGAAAAACCAGCCCAACTAGTTGCTCTGGTGTAGTGTCGATAGAGAGTTTGGCCCTGTCCATAGCAGATAGGACAGCCTGTCTGTGCACCCGCGAAGCCATAAGCAGTCCCCAGATGGAGATGTCTGCTTGTATCTTCTTTAATTGTCTCAGCACAGCTTCTTCTTCAATTTGTCTCTCTCTCTGTTTCTCAGCTTCTTTGTCTTTTCCAGATGCTTCGGGCTGATCAAGGTGTGGGGGCTTGAAGTACCGCCCGCTCCTAGTCATATGGTCCACCTCATCGAGGTACCATGTGCTGTCTGGTTGATTTACTCCCCAATCTTCGTCTGTGTGGGCAAGACATAAGTCGTCATCTTCCCACCACATCCCGCTAGCGTTTAACAGACACCCGTCTGGTTCTGGAAAATGTGTACTCTCAGTACCTTCATCCCATATGCTCACAGCATTTTCCGTTCTTGTGCCCACAGCACTCTCAGCCCCTTTGTGGGCTTTTGCCTTTCTGATTCTCTCGGAATCCCAAAACTTCTCCTGTTCTGTCTGCGTCGCTGCAGTTTGTTATTCCACTGTCTTTGCATCCACAATGCTTAGGTCCTGAGCGAAATTCTTTGTACCGGCGCTCTCCGGCAATCCATTCTGACTCTCGACCCTTCCGGCCACCATTGATACTTTTGCCCCTGCCGGGCCTTGCTCTGGCTGAAATTCCACAATATCAGGCTGATCATCTAGCCACCTGGTGGCCTCCGCCGACTCCTCATATTCAAACCAGTTGATTGTTGCATCTCCTGATTCTTGGTCGTTGAAGAACTGGAGGTTGGTGAAGTCCTCTTCCACTGTTGTCAGATCATCTGCCCCCTGTTCAAGTCTGTCCCCCTGAATCATACACAGTTCAGCTCTTTCTGGCAGCCCCACACTCAGCTCAGACCGGCCCAATGATAAGATGTATTCGCTTGGATCATAGGCTCCCCCAGCATAATTCCCGGGCTGTTCCATCCCAGACTCAACAACTCTGTTCTCCTCTGAAACCTGCCCTGTTCCATCTTCAGTGGTCACCACCTTTGACTCAGATTGGGTTGTGAAGGTGTCCAACATGCACAAGTCAGTGCAGTCAGGAAGGATCACCTCCGGCTTGGGTAGGTGGGAGGGAGTAATATAGATACTAGGATCGTAGGACACGACCCCAGTTTGGATGAGGTTGACTCTTTTGGGTGGTGGATCTTGGTTATGTGCGGGGAGTGGGTTGGTTGTGACGTTGGGTCTTTCGAGAGGCAGAATAATGTTTTTGTCAACGAGGTCCTGAATCTCGTGACGCAGCCGGAAACATTGGTCTGTATCATGGCCATGTTGCTGGTGGTACGCACAGTACTTGGCCGGGTCATGGGAAGGGGGGAGTGGATTTGGTAATGGCCTTGGCTCTAGGGGTTTCAGATGCCCCTTTTTTATTAGAACCCTGAGAGCCTTGGACAAAGGCATGTATAGTGGAGTGAAGGTTCTCTGGCCTCTGGACTGATATCTCGAGGCTTGGGTACTGCTCCCGGATGTATTGGAAAAGGGTGTGGCCGCCGCGGGCCTTGAATGGGGAGGGGGAGTGGTGGTGACCATACTGACCTCCGAAGTTCTGGTATTTGCAGCGCCGCTCGGGCCTGCGTTGTTGTTGCGGTTAAATGTCCTCTGGGGTTGCTCCCGGTCCTGGTCAATCAAACCTTGCTTCATCGCATCCTCGATCTGTACCCCCATCTCGTGTAAGTCTGAGAAGGTGGGAAAGGGGAGTACGATCATCTTCTGCATGAGTTTTGGTTGGAGATTGCGCACAATCATCCTAATTTGATCTTTGTCTGTAGGCCTCAAGGTCATCATCGATGCCTTTGCCCTCCATCGAGTTACGAAGTCTGAGAAAGCCTCCTTGGCCTCTTGCCTCGTCGTTTCGAGATCACGAGTTGTAATCTCGATCTGTGTATTGTACGAGTACTGTGCAACGAAGGCCTCAGCCATCTCATCCCAGCTTCTCTTTACCTCATCTTCTAACTTCGCGTACCAAATGGCTGCCACACCCGACAAAGTTCGGCCAAACAGGGAAAGCTTTTGTGGTTGGGTTAGGCTCATTGGCCGCAGGATGTCTGAGAATAGCCGGAGGTGGACCATAGGATCCCCGGACCCATCAAAACGATCAATCTGTGGCATCTTAAATCTGTCTGGCAATGTTACGGCCACATCGGTGTACCCATCTTCGATGTCTGGGATGGCCTTCACCCCCTGGGACTTCTTAAAAAGCTTCTCCAGTTTGCTCAATTTCAGAGCTGTATGGTCTATCTCGAACTCGAAGGGAGAGTCCAGATGGTTGGCAGGTGTATGAGTCTTGGAGAGTTGAGGCAGAAGCGGGGGCGGAGCCAGCCCCGTTGGATGGCCTGTGTCCTCTTGAATATTCTGGGCATTGGGTAGGGTGCTCTGGGTGTTCAGGGGGGTATTCTGGGGATTTGGTAGGGCATTCTGACCAGTGGATGCCTGCTCGGGTAACGGAGCTCCGGGTGGAGGAGGAGCCTGATGTGAAGCAGATGCCGCATTCTGCTGTTGCAGCCTAGTGATCAGCTCGGCCTGCTGGGCCATGACAGCGGCCTGCTGCTTGGAGAACTTCGCTTGGCGGGTGGCATCTTCTTGCATTTGTTTCATGCTCTCATGCATTTGGCGCATCATCGCCTCCATCCCTGATGTATTCGGTGGATCCAACTGAATAACCGGTAAGTGTATCTCTATAGCGGAAACAGAAACCTCAGTCCGACTGTTTGCTGCTAAAGTAGACTGCTGCCCCAGTAATCTTTGCTCTGACACACTGCGCCTCCTCGGCCTTCTTCTAACAACCGGGGGTAGAGAGTGGAACACTGGATGTCCGTCAACCAGATCCTCGGATCGAATGAGTCGGCGACCTCGTGTCCAAAGTGCTTGGGGTATATCTACGGGTTCAGAAGCAATTGTGCTACAAACCCTGCCCTAGCAAAAAGATAAATAAAGCGAAAAGGAAATAAATAACCAGATAAACGGACAGCATAACAGCTTAAATTAAATACACAACACACAGTCGGGTATACAACACACGGTTGATAAACTGGGTATACACTGTCCTCAATCACTGATCACTGTTCCTGTATCACTGTTCCCCAAAACTGAATCCGGTATCCGCAGACAACTGATTCTCATATACTGACTAATGTTCGCAGGCATGATGCCTAATCTCAAAGGCTGATGCCCGCACGCCTGATGCCCAAACTCAAACACTGATACATGCATTCCCTGTAGAGACGCACTCTAACAAGCACATAGCAGATAAGTGAGAGCCAAGACACCCCTATGTTGGGGTTGGGTTTTCCTGTCCTATTTTGTCAGGAACTAGGGTTTCACTACGCACGCAGCGGTTTCAAACAACCTATAAACGGGTAAGCAACCTGCCCTAGTTTGGAATGGTCACTATGGATCCGAATATGCACTAGGTCGAATGGTCAAAAAGGGTGCCCCGGTAAAACCGGGGTTTGTGTTCCCATACTGGCAGAGCCCGTAACCGGTCAGCCTTATGGACATGCCTTGACAAGATAAGCCTCCGGCAAACCGCTCAGGGATAGCAGATGGCAAACACGGTGTCCTAGGCGCACCAATGCAAATGCAATGCAAAGAAACACACAAGTGTAGTCAAAACCAGATATCATGAGTTCGAGTCAAGTTCTCTAAATCCCCAACAGAGTCGCCAGAAACTGTAGACGTCCCCGAACGCATCCCGGGCGAGGAGTGCGAGCCCCCCCCCGGGTCTGGTTCGATATTGGGTCTACTACAGTTCGAAGGACTCAAATGTCACGGTTCTAAATCTTGAACCAAAGAGTCCAAATCCGGCAAATTGTTTTGAAAACAGATTTTTTGAAAGAAGTGCCAAACATGGACTGCTTTGCCAGATACAGAGTCGCCACCTAAATATTTTATTTTTGGGAAATTTAGGAAACCCTGACTCGGTGCCAAATGCCACGTGTCCGTCATCACCAAAGTTGCCTCGGCTCGGGAACTTGGGTACGATTGGGGAAGGTCACTTCGTGAGCACCCCCGCTCGCCCGGTCAAAGACCGGCCTCTACTAACCATGATATCTTATTTTGAAAACATTGTATGTTCTTATTCCGGTTATTAGCCTAGGTTACTATGTGATGCGCACAGCATACAAGTATAGACTGAGTCGCCTGAATTGGAACAAAATATTTCATGTTTGTTTTTGAAAGATAGTTTGCTACCCGCAGGTAGGCTTAAAATGCAGATTTTGCCACCCTCAGGTGGGCTTAGAAAACAGGGTTTTGCCACCATCTAGTGGGCTTAAAACAAACATTTGATGAACTATTCCAATCCAAATAACCCAACCTTCACCCACAGGCATTCAGGCAGTTATATCACATAAGCAATTAGCCTCATGGTAAGCATGCTATTCATGGCAGTCACTCACACGCATGCAAGGATGCTAAAGCATAAAAACTCACCGAGTACTCCAAGCCAAAACAGAAACCGATTAGAAATCCATGCATGATCCTAAGTATACTGAAATGCCTAATGCAACACATGCAAAAATGCAAACTATAGCAGGCTCGGCTATTCTAAACATGGCATATGAGGTGCAACAGCTATCAAGTATTCAACTTGGAATTGAAATACAGATGCAGTTAGTATGATGCGCCGAGCCCGGTGCATGCAAAACAGATGAATGAATGCAAACATGCTGTCATACTGTATGCTAATTGAAATATGCCCTAATGTAACCATCATAAGCGGATAAATAAAAGGGAAGAAAGACGTGGGGTTGGAAGACATACATCACACTCACCCACACTTATTACAATATTGCCCTCGCGCAGAGGGTCCAAAAGAATATACAGTCCCAAATAAAAGAATAATACAGTCCAAATATTACAGTCCGAATAATGTACAAATTCCTAATTAATTAACAAATTAACTAAGAAAACTGTAAACTGGCATGCAAGCCAGGGATTGCCTTGCTTCTGATGAACGATGTATGTTTGGGCTGCCTTGCGCGGAAATCCACTAGAATGCCCCAACTAGCCTCTGTTTCGCAATGTTTCTCGAAAAGCACGCCAAGCTTAGGAAGACCGCTGATTCTTGATTTTGCTGCAACAGAGAGCAGGAAAGGGGCATAGCAATGTATTTCACAGATATATGCATGCCTCGATCCTCGTGCCACCAATCACGCATATCGATGCATGATGGTCGAGGAGCCGAATTGCATAACTCAATATAGGATGAATGCATATGAATGCTACAACAAAACCTAACTCCATCACGGATAATCCGAAGTGTCGGTGACTTGGGAATTGAGACACGCTCTGTCACTCGGAGTACGGAACACACCTCGTTTCCCGTGCCCGGGCTAACTCCTATCCCGAACACGATGCAATATGCATTATATGCATGAAATGCAGCTAATATGCAATCCTAACATATACAATGTCATGGAATGGCATACACGCTATACGAGGTAATGCACAACCGGGCATATACAATGCTATGGATGAAATGGCATACGCAATGCAATAATGGGCTTAGAGCATCTCCAATGGTTTGCCATTGGAGCTGCCATTGCTAAATATAGCAGCTGCTATTGAATTTTGATGCTCCAATGGCAAAACATAGCAGCTGCCAAATTTGAGAAATGCCAAAACTTGTGTCAAATTTGACACAAGTTTTGGCAGCTGCCATTCATGCCAACTCAGCCAAAACCAACGGTTTCCTCCGTCCCTCCCTCCTTCCCTTCTCTTCCCTTCCCTTCCCTTCATGCCAACTCAGCCAATTCATCAAACAGATTCACAGATTCAAAGAAAAAAAATTATTATCTGTTTCTCAATTTGATTACAGATTCATAGATTCATCAAACATATTCAAACAAATCCAAATCCAAAAAAATTACGGATTAATCAAACAGATTCACAGAAAAAAAAAAAAACTGATTAAAAAAAACAGATTCACAAAAAAAATGATTAAAAACTGATTAATCAAACAGATTCCCAAATTTTTTTTATACGAATTCATCAAATTTTTTTGCTACAAATTTCATCAAATTCATCAAAATATTTTTTGCAGGAGATCGGGGCTGAAAATAATCCAAGAGCAGCGTAGAAGGAGGGTTGAAGGAGCAAGATTAATGAGAGGTAATCTCAAATAATCCAAGAAAAATACCTGATCCGAGGGTTGAAGTTCACTGATCCGAAAAAAATTTCACTGATCCGAGGGTTGAAAAGGGTTGGAAGTTCATCTTCGTTGATCTAAAGCTAATCCGAAGTTCATCCGAAGGTCTCTCCGATCTTCACTCATCCGAAGCTCTGATCTTCCCTCTGACCTTCCTTCTTCGCTCTGATCTTCACTCATCCGAAGCTGTCTCTCTCTCTCAAGTTTCGAAGCTCTCTGTCTCTCTCGAGAGTGGATCTGAAAATTTCCTAAAGTTGATTGAACTTGGGTTTACTTTATTGATGAGTGGGTCTCAAGAGTGGATCTGAAAAAAGAGCCGTTCCTTTATTCATTAAAAAAAAATAAATTAAATAGGTAGATAGATATTGGGATTGTTCCGTATATATGTAGATAGATATTGGGATGATATTGGGATTGTTCTAGATAGATGGAATCCAATAGAATTGTATTAAATTGAAATTAAAAATTTGAAATTTTATTAAATTATATTGAAATATTAAATTTAAATATTATTAGAATATTGTATTGAAATACAAAACAAATTTTAAATTGAAATTTTATTAAATTATATTGGAATATTAAATTTAAATATTATTAGAATATTGTATTGAAATTTTATTAGAATTTTTATTAGAATATTGTATTGAAATTTTATTAAATGAAGAACATTGTATTGAAATTTTTTTTAATGTCTTTTTATTAAATGAACATTGTATTGAATTTTTCTTTTCCAATTTTTCATTTTTTTAAATTTTTTTTATTTGTCTAGTTGGGAATAATATAAATATATAATTTTTTTAACAAACAGCTAAAAAAATGTCACAAAAGACAAAAAATAAATAAAAATAAAATCACAAAAAACTTATATCCAAACAACACCTACAAACTTAGAGGGAAAGGTGGTTGAGATTTGCCAAAAATAGCAAATGACCATTGGAGCACTATTGCTATAATTTGACAAAATAACACTATTCATTGTCAAATTATAGCAATAACAATAGCAAAATAGCAATAACCATTGGAGATGCTCTTACACCAACATGAGAGAGCCTCAGCCACACTCACATAGGAAGCCATTAGATGAAAACAAGACACCTCGAAGTACGTGCCCGCGGGCACGCAAACCGAGAACGGACCCTCAGGCACCGAAATGCCACTCTAATGAGACATGGCAAAGACACGGAATATGACATGCAAACATGCAAAAATCAGTAGCAAAATGAGGGGGAAAACAGCCCCGAAATGAGGCGAAATGAAACCCGATGTAAGGAATCTCTCCCGAAATGCAAAACTAGTCATCCGAAATGACTTGCAGCTATACCATACATGCATAATTTGAACAAGACATGAAAAAGAAGGAGAAAGGCAGCCCCAAAACTCACATTTTTACAGTACAAAACATGGCCAAACAGCAATCACAAGTAGGGCTAAAATGGCATACAAAAATGGCTCCGCGAGGGAAGCAATGAAGTAAGTGATAGATGCAATGCCCAAAAAGAAAAGTATCCTTCTACAATACTGAAGAGGGACCAAAAATATGAACATTTACAGTTTATGACATGCCTCAAATCAGTATGCAAACATGCTAAAAATGCCATGCAAGAAATAGGCCAACAAGAGGCTATAACATGAGGTATACAAAGAAATCACCAAAAATCCAAAGACCCTTAATAAGATATTCCAAGAAGGTCAAAATATGGCCATTTTCAGTTCTGATCATGGCCTAAAAACAAAGGCAAGGTAAGCTCACAAAGCATGCAAAAATGGGGGCCAAAGAGGGGTATAATGGTAAGTGCTACATGGAGGCCCCCAACAGTGTTGAGCCCTTCTACAATGTTGTATAGGGGCTTAAAATAAGCCAACTCACAGTTTATATCATGCTCAAAAACAGATCACAAATAGGCTAGAAATATTATGCAAAATAATGGCATACAAGAGGGTATTGAAGCAAGTACCAAATGGGGGGCTCAAACAGGGTTGAGCCCTTAAACAAACATGAATAATAGCTCAAAATAGGCCTAGTTTTAGTTAGGGTCAGAGCCCAAAACAGTAATAAAATAGGCTAGAAGAGTGGTGCAAGAAAGTGCTACAAAAGAGGGCAAGATGGCTTACCCTTGGAGACCAATGCTTAGCTTCCTTTTGGCTTGAGAAATGTTGCTTCCTAGCTGGTGGAAATCCTCTCAAGGTGCTGGATGTGGAGTGGTGGTGGTGGTGCTTGGTAGTGATGAAGAAATGGTACCAAAACTTGAGGAAATGAGAGAGATGGAGTATGTATGAGCTCCAAACAATTTTCCAACCCTTTTCCTTGAGTTGGGAGGCCAGCTATATAGACAAGAAAGGGGGAGAAAAGTGGAGGAAAAAGTGGAGGGAAATGGTGTCAAGTTTTTCTCCAAAACTTTTCCCCGGATTGAGATATTTTTGGGAGAAAACAGCTATACAGCTGTAAAGTACACATTGAGGGGATCATGGCCAGCCAGGTATTTTTGCTGCAGGTGGCCGGCCGGCTACCCCCTATGGCCGGCCGGCCAAGGGTCAAAAGGGTCAGATTGAATTAATGGCCGGCCACCAGAGAAAGGTGTCCTCCCAGGTCTCCTCATCACAACCCTGTGGTTCAAAATTGGCAACTCTAAAACAGGAGAGAGAATAGGCCACTTTTAGGAGGGGTTCAAAAGGTTCAAGTTGAATTACTGGCCGGCCATAGACTTTTAGGGTCCTCCCATGTGTGTACAACACAAATATGTGGTTTGGGATTGAAGAAAATGGCCCTAGGGTGGTCAACATTGGCTCGGAAGTGAGAAAAACGGGCGTCGGAGGGCGCCAGAGGAATATAATTGGTTGCTAAGACAATTGATGGCCTCCCACCCTTCAGTGACCTTCCTGGTGATAAAACAGAGGTACCTGCCAAAAATGAACGAAAACCGATGCAAAACGAATGCTCGGGGGCCAAAACACGCAGTTCGGGGTCCCGAAAATAGGCCGTTAAGCATCGAAAGTGGCATTCGACCACGAAGTGGGTCTCTCAGGCCCCAGTGTCCCTCGAAAGGGAGTAAATGAGATGCATGCCAAAAACCGGAGCAGTCGGAGATGGTTAGGCGGTCCCGAACTGAGGCACACGGCCTGACGGCTTCGAAAACCGGGAACCGGGCTCCAAAATGGGCAAAATGGCCTACAGCCACGAAATGTAGCCCACGGCCACTGAGAGATGGTCTACGGGACCTCTCCCTCCCTTCAGGAAAAGAAACAGAGAAAACCGAGTCTGGTTCGCAAACCGAGACAAGGTACAAAAGAGGGTTCGGAAGTCCGGAGGCAGGGCTCACGGCCGTGACTCTGAGACTTCTGAACGAGCACAATATACAACTTCATCGAGCGCTCAATCGGTGACGTCTGAGTCTTAAGGTCGGTCAAAAATGGGGTGTCTACAGCTTAATTCCATAATTTTTGCCTTCACTCTCTCTCTAGAACCGTCCCTCCCTCTCTAGAGTGTGATTTTAGCTAAGTAGAGAAAATGAGCTCAAAAGAGTGAGCATAAGTGTAAATAGGTCACTTATATATGTTTGCCTAATCAATTTGATTAAGGCTAATTAATTAAGCTTAAATTATTCAATTTAATTCGGTCCGAATCAAATTTTAATTAAATTTTACCATTGGCTCTAAAAATCATGCTAATCACAATGGTGCAGACAATTCCAGTTTCTGTAACCTTTATGGTCTTTAATTTTCAAATTATAGTGGTAAGTTGGATAGATTTTCCTACGGTGAACAGATATAGTTTCAAAAACATAAAAAATCACACAATTACCACCAAAATCACATTAAGCATGTAATCACAATCCTAATTAAGGCTAATCAACATAATACAAAACAGGGTTATCACATATTGTGCTTGAGCGGTTGGCCTATATGTGAGTACTGACTTTTCTCACACCACTCGAGCTGTGAAGTATGCGATCGAGCGATTTTCGCAACTCTATTTAGTATAAAGTGCGTCGTTTGCCCTTTTTAAGGTTGAACCCGTCCAAATTCTAAGAGAGAAGTAAAATACTATGTGTTTTATATTAGAGGGTGTTTATATATAAGCTTCTTTGATGTATGGAAGGTAATCAATTGATCAACGAAATACATATTGACAAATATCAAGGGTTGGTTGTTTTCTTTCATTTCCCAAAATAGAGAGAGGTGTTCATTAGTGAATTCTGAAAAACTTGGACCTGAAGTTTTGGTGGATTTCAGAGTGGCTCATCGTCATGGATTCGACATTGTGTAGATTCAATGTTAGGCAAAGTTCCGAGGTAAAAATGGTAGTGGAAGAGGTGCATTAGGTTCGGTTCAATTCGGGTGTAGATTCGCTAGATAATTAAGGGTTCTCGTATGTAATTCTTTATTTGTCTTCATAGTGGATTATTTTGTGATTTTGACTCGTGGTTTTTTTTTTTATTTTTTTTTATCGCAATTGAAGGAGTTTAATTTTGATTTTTTTCACATTGAATCGTTATGCCAATTTGTTGTTGATTATTTTATTGTGATTGTTATTTGTTGTTTTAAGTTGAATCATAATCACAAATCACTATCTCGAGGTTTTTTTTTGAATTTTTAAATTTAGTATAACAATATCATAAGATCTTAAAAAGAGATAAAAACTTTTATAGAAGGAAGAAACTTGGAAATGACTTTTATTTATTCCACTAATACAGATGCATCACATTACTCATGGAAACATACACAAAGTTTCCATGACATACTTGTGTTATTTTTATATTATTAGTGATTGACACACGCAATCCGTGTATAATTAAAATAAGTAAAAATAAAATTAAACTTTTACCATATACGATGTAACGCCCCGAAAATAATACAATAATTCAACAATAAAGACTAATACAAAATGATATAAACAGAGTATTACGTTTTCATTAGTTAGAGTCTATTTACAAAAGGGGCACATGCATTTCAAATTCATAAGCTCTACCCTGAATTTATAGCATGTGACACCAAACTAAATGATCAACGAAATAAATGCTCTATGGGCTTACAACTTTCCAAGACGATGCTTGATTATAACAAAACGAGTCAGAAGCTCAATACAAAATAAAGCCCTAGGCTTGTACAAAAGCAAATACAAAATAAATAAAAGTGAGCTCTCAGCTCCACAATCCTCCGAAGCTACTGTCTTGGTAGAGGTATATTACCGGCACTTGAAAATGATTTTTCCCAAATAGGATGAGTCAAAGCCCAGTAGAAACAATTTAGCACAATATATGAACTTTAACAAGGTTATAAACATGATGCATATGACTAATGCTCAACGATAAAATCATTTACAATCCTTTTTCCGAAACCATATTATGTCAAGTATTATATCCTAGTCCATTTTATATCAATTCATTTCACGTCATTTCATATCTCCTCAATTCATGAGTCATACCCATTGTTATCCAAACAACCCAACTGTGATTACAACTCAGTGGTTTTCTTACTACATAACCATTATACAAACACTTCAATCTGCCATTTTACGAAAATTTCGTCCGTGAGAATTGGCACTCATGTATACACAATGTTTTTGAGATTTTTACCCTGGACGTACAGGCCAACTTAATTCAATAGAGTCTATCTATTTTCTCCTCCCAAACATAGAGTACATCCACTCTCTCCTCCCAAACATCATACATATACCATGTATTAAACACGTCATATTCAATGACAATCAATAAGAGATTAGTTTAAATTCACCTAATCCTCATGTAATTTCTACAACAATCATGGCTATCCTCTACCGATAGCCTAAAACAGATATTTCTAAACAGATATACAATCTTTAAACAAATAAATTATTCAAATTTTCATAGGTAGGAGATGATACACATCCAACTTCATTATTTATATAAACATTTATTTAATTTCATATTCCCATTTCCAATTTCATTGTTTATGCAAAATAATTACCTAAACATTTTAGGACAAAACCCCATTTCCTTCCAAATCTCATCCCAACCACCAAATCATATATTTTAACACAACACAAGTCCACATCCATTCCCATGATCATTTCCAAGACATCATTTTTAAAACCCCTCTTTTGAATTCAAACCCCAAACGCTAGGTTTGTTAAAATCACCTCAAAACCCAATATTTCTCACACATCAAGGAATAACCAAGTTAAAACTCATAGGAAGTGTAGAGAGTCCCTACCTCAAGCTTAGAAGACCAAAAGGAGAGATGGAGAAACTTCAAAGACGCCGAAACCAAGCTTTAATCGGATCAAAAGAGAGCTCTAGAGACGCACTACCATTTTAACAAGGGCACACGGGTAGGGAGATCACTAGATCTAGGTGGAAATGTAGAGACAAGATGAGTTTAGAGAGAGAGAGTCTTGATCTAGGGTTTTGGTAGAAAAAGATATGAAAAAGTGATGTAAAAATATGCTGCTGCGAACTGATATATGCACAGTCCGCTCGAGTGCAAGAGTTGAAGCTCGAGCGCTGAATACACACATCAGTAGTTTTGCAGACAGAAGAACATCACTCGAGTGCAATAATGGCCACTCGGGCGCAAAGCCGCTTGAGTGTAGGAAACTCTGCTCGAGCGTAGAATACATTCTCCCAGTAGTTTTGTAGATCTACAAAAGTACTGAGAGTTTGCAAAGCCCGCTCAAGCGTAAGAAGTGCGGCTTGAGCAGAAGAGCAAAATTCTAGGCAACAAGAGTTGGGAAACCGAACAACCAACCTGTTTTAAACACAACCACAACAATCCTATTGCCAAGTTTAAGGGAAAAGAAGATAAGCAAGACTTATTCAACAGTATGAAACCAAGAAACCCGTACCTAGATTACAACAAGGGTCGGATCAAAACCGGAATCACTATATATGATATGTCATGTAAGTGGTAAAAGTCTTATTTATTAATTTCAAGGTTTAAGGTTCAAGTCCTACTCTTGTTAACTATTTAATTTTTATATTTCAAATTGGAAAATGAGGACATGTGGCATAAGGAGAAGTCACCAAAATGGAAAGTGCTATAGGCTGCAAATTTTTTACCAAATGAATGACCAAATGTCTCACATGACCTCACACCCATGTGAGACATTTGGTCATGCATTTGATAGAAAATTTTGTATCCTTAACATTACCCCACCAAAATTAGTGAGTTGTTGACTTTTAGTAATTGTATAGATAATATAATCCTGTCGCTTCCAAATTTTTTGTACAATATAGCTTCAGACCCTTAAAAATCACAACAATAAAAAAAAAGAGGGAAAAAAGAGAACAATAAGTGATGTTATTTTGATCGACAACTTATTGGTTACATATTTTGTATAAGCCAATTGCAGCTTAACACGTGGCTCGTAAAGGGAAATTTGGGGAATCTATGTAAGTCTCGAGTTAGCAACAGACACGTGGCAACTTATGTTGGTAACAATTGATCTGCGCAGCATTGGAGTAGTTAGAAGGCGTAAGGTGACGTGGCCCAATGGTTACTCACAATTCAAATTCAAATTTAGGAGGGACGTCCAACTGCAATAATGGCGTAGTGGAAGCAAATTGTTCAGAGCCATGACCAGTGATCGTGGGAGGGCATTTCGATGGTTGAAAGACCACTTTGACAATTACCGTTAGAGGGTATAAATAGATGAGAAGGCTAATAGAAGAAGAATCAGACTCAGATCCATAAACCAGTTATTTACATTATATATATATATATATTTTTTTTTCAGTTTTTACATTTCTTGTTTTTCAATTCCTTTCAAGTAGTCTGTTGATGTAAAACCCTTCGAGGCTGTAAAAGTGCGAAGGTATCATTGTAAGTTCTTAGTAATTAATGAAATTCAGTTCATGAAAATATTCTTATCCATTGTCATTGTCAATATCTTTAATTTTCTCCTAAGCAAAGCCACCAGTAAAAGTCCTCTTCATTGAGGCTGAAAGAACTTTAACACAATTGTCTGATAATTGGTTGACAATTAAAATTTATGTAATGACTTACTGATCCTTGCTGGCACGCTTAAAATTACATTATTAACCTTCAAAAGCCAAAAAAGCCAACATATATTTTTTGGCACGCCTGGTAGGACTTGAAAAATGGCCAGACGTTGAGCAAGAGGAGAAAATGAACACCTCGACAAAGGTGTAGAAGGAACTAATATAGAGGAAAATGTTAAGCCACATATTGAAAATGTGGCTACTTCAAACAATCCTCCACAATTGGTTGAAGAAACCATTACTTCAGGGTATACAACCCAAGTCTAGAATATTGGGCAAGGCCAAGATGCTGGCCTTTCAACTGTCTCATTCAGACAACCAGTTAATCAATGGGGAGGTTTAGTGGATATTATGGGACAACAGTTAATGTACACAATGGAAAGATGGGTAGTATCCTTTTTGGATCGAATGCATACCTATCAACCACCCATCATTAGACAAGCTGAAGAAAACATAAATTTGCTTCGGTAGCAATTGGCTCGAAATAGACAACCTACACAAAATAATGGGCAAAATAATGGTCAAACCAATAATCAAACACCTGAAAGACTAGTAGCAGTGCCCTACTCATGGTATGAGCCCCTTCTTAGAATACTAACAGGCCAAAACATGTCTATACCTACCAACGAAGCCATAAATATTGGTGGAGTAAGATCAATACAAGGAAATGGCAGAACATATACTAATCCCATGTTCGAAGCTATACGCGAGGGGTTGGATGGGATTCCTGCAATTGGAAGAGAAACAGTGCATGTTTCTCCTCCAGCTGTTCCTTTTGCAGTGCCTTTTGTAGGCTAGGTACCTGCCCAAAGGGGTTAGCCATATCTTTAAGCTTACCAAGCACAACAGGGACAACTAGTCCCAAATATGCCTTTGCTTGGACCAAGGGGACTCCAAGCACAAGTGGTTCCTCTAAACCCAGTGTTTGCTCCCCTAATAGTGGCTCAATTAGCAGCAAACATGGTGCCTAGAGACCACATTGCTGATATAGTAAGAGAAATTTGCGGACCCAGTCCAGACTCTTGTCTATAGAAAGCCTTACCCAGAATGGGAAGATAGGCTGCACGAGTACCCGAGGGGATATAAAATACCAGATTTTGCCCTTTTTTATGGGAATGGAAACCAGTCAACCATTGAACACATTGCCAGATTTACAGGCCAATGTGGTGAGTTTACCAATAATGATTATATGAAACTACGACTTTTTCCAAATTCTCTAACTGGGGCAACTTTTGCTTGGTACACTAACTTTACACCTGGTTCTATTCAAACTTGGCAACAAATGGAGGAAGTCTTTTATGCCTAGTTTTTCCAAATAGAACCTGAGGTTTTCATGGTAGACTTGGAAAGATTGAGCCAAAGGCCTGATGAGAAGGCTGCTCAATTCATTGCCAGATTCAAAAGAGCACGTAACAAATGTAGGGTTGTTTTACCCAAACCTGAATTTGTTAGATTGGCCCAAAATGGGCTAGAATTCAGGCTTCAAAAGAAGTTTGATTCAATAGAGTTTCGAGATCTAGTGGAACTTACTTATAAAGTTTCTAGATATGAAACCTTACTTGAAGAAGAACAAGACTGAAGCAATGTATCCTATAGGACCTATTATAGGGACCCTAACTTTGAAATTGATGCAGCAGAGATCATAGGAAAAGAGCCTATGACCTGTGAGGCATTGATTCAGAAAGATACTACAATTAACCAACAATTTAAAAGGAAAAACCTTCATAGAAAATATTCTTTTAACATAACAAAAGCAAATGACATATTTGATCATTTGTTAGCAGCACATTTCTTAAAGTTGCCTAAGGGAGTTAAGATCCCAACTTCTGAAAAACTTAAAGAAAAATTGTACTGCAAAAGGCATAACTCTTGGTCCCACTCAACTAAAAACTGTATTATTTTTTGAGAAATTGGAGAGGCAGTAGCTAATGTTAGCATACTAGATTTCCAGAATCTCTCTTTGAAGGAATTAGAAGAAGTCAATGTGCAAATGCATGTTGCTAGCCAAGCTACCTTCAGGAAGAACATAAAAGGTTCACCAGCCAGTGGACAAAGCTTTGTAGGCCAAAGGGATAGCTCCAGCGAAGAAGCATTGGATGATGACTCTCTCGAAGCAGCTGTAATGCAGAGAATGTGTCCCAGGTGCAGGTTGAGTTATAAATGGTTGAGGGGGCTCCCAACTGATGGGAAACAATACTACAAAGATGTGTAGAAAGGCTGTAGGCCAGCCAACAATTATGGCATGAGGCCATTTCCAACTGGTGCTAGGCAGCAAACGCCCTTGGTTGGACCTCTAGACACCAGGAATCTGTCAAGAGGTAAGAGGCTTGTGTATGAGATTAGGCCATATGACTACTACAGGACAGTCAGCCAGCCTAAAAAAAAGCCTGAATTTGGCTCAAAACAAGGCACCGAAGTCAATGATTGGCTCTCAAAGAAACCTTTGAAGACTGTTTCAAAGACAAGAGTAGCAAGCCCACCAACCGGAACAATAGGAACATGGGTGCCAGGGGTACCTGATTGGTTTGTCATGCAAAACAAGCCAAAAGTGATCCCTACCTAGGAAAGGATTTTTGAAGGAAAAGAAAAGATGATCAACCCCTTTTGGTAGCCCCAAATAACTGGGTACTGCTGAAAAACCCAAAGAGAGGGAATCAGATATGGTTCCTGTAATCTCCAGGTCTCAGAGAAGGAAGATCCAGCGAAGGTACACCCAGTGCCAAAGAGATTTGAAGGAGAATGAAGAAAGTACTTCCTTAGCTCAGTCAAAAGGCCAAATAGGAGAATGAGAAGGTTCAAGAACTGGTCCTAAGATCAAGATGAGTGCCAGCAGAGAACAAGTGGCCAAAGTTCATGTTGAACTAAGAACCAAAGAAAAATCTAGTCTAGCAGGCCTAAAAAAGGCCTTCATGCAGAGTGATGACGAGACAGATAAAGGAATTGAACCAGACCAAGAAAAGGTATTGGCTAAAGAGGAAATGTTTGAAGCTTTTGTGGATGAACAGACCTTCATGGTTAAAATTCCAACAAAGGTAGACCATCAACAAACTGCTTTGAAGGAACCTACTAATACTGAGGTACCAGAATGCAGTATGGCTAATGCTTCCCAAGCATCAGAGCAAACTAATATGGAAGGAGAGCAAACCCAACCAGTAGTACAATTTGGCTCATTCCCTCCAATGCCGGTTAACATGGTTTATGTGCTGCCCCAGGAGTTTCAAGCTGAGGAGAAGAACCAAAAAGGCCAGGAAGGTGATCTTATTCCAGTTTTTAGTGGGGATTCACAAACCAGCATGGTCTAAGATCAATTTGAGGTAGCCCGGCGCATGGAAACTGATAAAGAGAGTGAAGAGGTAAGCATTAACCTCTCATATCCCTTCGAATACCCTACAATATCCATGACCCAACATGTTAAGCCCCTCTAGATTAAGGTTTATTTCAATGGAATAGAAATGGGCAGAGTACTGGTGAATAATGGGGCAGCACTGAACCTGTTTCCACGATCCTCCTTGAAGAAGTTGGGGAAAAGAAATCCCAGGTTGATCCTAACAAGTACTACCATTACTGGTTTTGCTAGAGATAAATAGATGGCTCAAGGCATTCTGCCTATCAACCTGAGTGTGGGAACCAGGGACTGTATGACATCATTTTTTGTCACAGATAGCAATGCCAAATATAATGTTTTGCTTGGCAGAGATTGGATCCATACAAACAAATCTGTGTCTTTTTCTTTGTATCAAAAGATAATGATAGCAATAGGCAATGGGGAAACAGAGGAGATCAATGTAGATTTACAACCCTTTATTGCCTGTGCAAATTTTTCCAGAAGTGAAGCTGTACATCGAAGGGGTGGTACCACTTAGTGTACTGATGAAGTCTGATGTAATAGTCGAAGTGATGGCTGATGAAAAAGTGGCACACTTGAAGCATCTAGTACAGGAGAGTGCTGATGAGGAGTTCGTCATCAAAGATGCCAATGATACCTGGTTGTAAGCAAAAGGATCAAGGTCAAGAAGCCAGACCTTTGGTTTTAATCAAATTTTCAACATTGGACATAATGGCAATAGTCCAGAAGGTGTAGGAAGAAAAGAAAGAAGCCATGGTGATTGGCTGTAGTCAGGGACAACAAGAGGCAAGACCTTTGGTTCTTGGTAAGTATTGTGCATTGGACATTGAAACTAAAGTCCAGGAAATACTGGAAGAAGAGGCTCTTTAGACAAATTTTGTCTATAAAGAAGAGAGTAAAGATGTTGAACCAAACATGGTAAGAGCAGAACAAGATGAAAGGGTTGCTTTGAAGGTAGAAGAAGTCAAAGGTGGAGATTCAGTGAGTGCTCAAGTGCAAGATCCCTTGGAAGAAGTCAATCTAGGGGGAGGTTTAGTACAATAACCCACTTACAGCAGTTCTTGGTCAGATCCTATTGATAGGAACCAGTTGTTGGTTGTTTTGAAACAATATAAAGATTGTTTTGCTTGATCTTATAAGTTGCCTGGGTTGGGCAGGTCATTAGTGGAACATAGGCTCCCAGTGAAGTTTAATTTCTAGCCACACAAGTAGAAACCAAGACGGATAAACCTTGAAGTGGTTCAAAAGGTCAAAGAGGAGATTGTTAGGCTCCTTAAAGTAGGCTTCATCAGAACATCCAAGTATATTGAATGGCTGTCTAATATTGTGCCTATGGTAAAAAAAATGGCAAGTTGAGGGTATGCATTGATTTCAAAAACCTGAATTTGGCAACTCCAGAAGATGAGTACCCCATGCCTATAGTTGATTTATTGGTGGATAGTTTTGCAGGACACAGGATTTTGTCTATGATGGATGGACATTCTGGTTATAACCAGATCTACATAGCAGATAAGGATGTTCACAAGATAGCTTTCAGGTGTCCTGGAAACATTGGCACCTTTGAATGGGTTAAGATGCCATTTGGATTGAAGAATGTTGAAGCAACATATCAGAGGGCAATGAACACTATCTTCCATGATCTCATTGGAGGATAGTTAGAATAATATATTGATGATATCGTTGTGAAATCCCAGTCCATAGAGGAGCATTTGGTTCACTTGTTAGCAGCTTTCAAAAGAATGAGAGAATTGCAGTTGAAACTCAATCCTCTCAAATGTGCTTTTCATGTATCAGCAGGAAACTTCTTGGGGTATGTAGTACATAAAAATGGAATACAGATTGATCAGAACAAAGCCAAAGCTATCATTGAGGCCAAATCTCCATCACGTAAGAAAGAATTGCAAAAATTCCTTAGTCAGGTTAATTTCCTTCGAAGGTTTATTTCTAACACTGCTGAAAAAACTAAAGGGTTTTCTTCTTTGTTGAAGTTAAAAAATGAAGAAGAATTTGTGTGGACAACAAAGCATCAAGTTGCTTTCGAAGGAATCAAAGCCTATTTGGCCAAGCCTTTAGTATTGATGCCACCTATAGACACCCCATTTTTGATCGCCTTTACGACTTGGACATCACCACTTGTACACCCAGTGATGAGTGTATATGCTTGTTAAGTGCTCGAAGTCCTCAGCAAAATGCCACAACTTTGAGCCTTTCAAACCCTACACACCTGTTGTCTTATTTTTTGAACCAAAACCAGAGTTTTTCAAGCCTAAAACCTCTTGTGGCTTGCCGGCCACTACTATTGGTTGTTGGCCAGAGCTTTTGGTTGCCGGCCACTGATGTGGCCTACCGGCCACAAGTGTGTTTTGCAGATATTTTTCTGCCAATTGTGTCAGCTGTTGGCACAGATGCATGCACTTGCTTACGCGTGTATGTTTTGATATTTTTGAGGGGGTGTGATGGTTTTCTATATATAGAGGACCTCCCTTCTTGCTTTCAATGTTAGAAAATTTTGGAGCAAATTATTTTTTTTTCTCTCTCTTTACAATTCTCTCTCTCTCTCTCTCTCTCTCTCTCTCTTGCAAATTTCTTGAACCTTTGTCTATACACTTGAAACCAAACCTTACCATCTTTGAGTTGAGGTACTTTTGAGCCCTTTTTGAGCTCTTGAGGGTGTGTTTGTGTTGAATTGTTGCTTGGAAGTGCTCTCCTCTTCAAGAGGTATAAGGCTTAATTTGTTTTCTTATTTTGTTTGCTATTTTCTTACTGTTTTCTTATTGTTTTCCTATTGTTTTTCTACTATTTTTGGGCTATGTAAGCTCTATAATTTTGGGCTGAAACTTGTTGTTTAAGCCCTTAAAGGGTGGAGGGGTGGTTCACCTCTCTTTCTACCGTACTTCTCTAGCCTTTACCCTTGTGTTTCCTACCTTTACACTATTTTTGAGCTTTTTAATACTAATTTTCAGAGTTATTTCAGTGGCTAAAATGCTATTTTGAAGTCCAAAAATGGAGGCGGTAGTCTCCCCTCCTTGTGTCTTGCTTACTAACAGCACGCTCCATGTTTTAGCTTATTGTTCTAGCTATTCTTGTCTTAATTCTAGCATGTTTTAGGATGAATTTAGCACTATTTTAGGACTTTTTTTTTTTAATTTTTTTTTTTTTATCTTCTTGTTGCATTTGAACTTTGTATTGCATGCTTGTCATGTAATTTTTCTCATAGGTTTGGTGGTCTAGGCCTTAGCCACCATCTTATATGAGTTAATAGCACTTATTTATGGCTTTCCATATTTGTGATCACCTTTAATCACCTCTGCAACCTCCTTCCTTTCTTGGCTTTTGCTTTGCTTTGAAAGTTGGTTCAAACTAGTTGCTTATTTAAAGCATGAGATTGAGGTCTAATGCTTAATGGTTTAATCTCTTTGGGGGTTCATTACCAACGGTCTGACACTTCTCTCATGCCTTAAACCAACTCTTGGTTTGATACTTCTTTCCATCTCACCTTTGGACTTAAATTGCTAAGGAATGGTTGGTAATTAAAATGGTGTAATAAAATTGAGGACTAAAAATGGTACAAGATAATAACTTGGTTTGGGTTCAATCGGACGTTAATTGAACCCTTGATTCTTGAATCGTTTCATACTCATTAGTGATGTAACGGTTTAAGAGTCATTGTCAATCACTTCCCTTGATAAATCCATGATAGGGAGGAGGTTTGAGAGTATTATTTGTTGCATTTATTGAACTTGCACACTTTGGTTCATAGGCCATCATGCAATGAAATTGCATCTATTGATGGTTTGTAAATCAAGTTTACTACTCATTTGAGCTGTTTGATGATAATGAGGGGTAAGTTGTGCAAACAACCCTTGAGAATACCCTATGCTTGCTCTGTTTGCTCTCTGTTATAGTAGGAAGAACCAGACATCAATGGCCGGTAGGCCACTACTTGGGGACGGCAGGTCATCATTTGTGGCTGGCAAGTGTAGACACTCCATTTTTGACCATCCGCAAGACTTGGGCATCATTGTTTGTGCACGCGATGATTGTGCTTGTTTGTGTTCATTTTGAGCGCCCGAAGTCCTCAGAGGAATGCCCTGTCTTTGAGCCTTTGAACCTTATTCTTTTTGTACCTTGTTTTGGACCAAAACTTGGTGTCTGGACCTGTTGGTGACCTGTTGGCCAACCCCAAGGTTGTCAGCCATGGTAGGCTTCTGTCGGCCATAAGAGTGGCCGGTTGGCTACCAGTGGTGGCCGACTGCCACCAGTTTCTTTTTTCAGATATTTCCAGATATTTGTTGCCAGCTGTGCCAGCTGTTGCTCACTGAGCTGCATCTTCATACACGTGTATGGGGAGATGTATCTAAGCTCAAGACTTGTTTTTCTATATATAGGGGGGTTCCTCCCCCATTTTGGAGGGTTAGAAGATTTAGACCAAAAATATCTCTCTCTCTTGATATTTTGTGCCTTGTAGCTTGTTTCCTCTACACTCTTGCAGATTAACCATTAACCAAACACTCTCACCTTTGGGCTGAGATAACTTGGGACCTAGTTTGAGCTCTAGAAAGAGGTTTGAGCTTGAATTTGTGGCTGTTTTGTACTTTGCTTCAAAGGTATAGAATTTACCTTGTTTAAGCTTGCTTTAGATACTTGCTTTGCAATCTTTTTCTGCTATTTTAAGGCTGGTTTTTGGCATGTAAAAAGTTCTATTTTGGAGACCTAAAAGTGATGGTTTGAGCCCTTTTGAGTTAGGGGGTTGTCCATCCCTTTTGCTTCTTAACTTGTTAAGCTTTTTGTACCATTTTTCATCACTTTGAAAACAAATTTTTTGGGCCTTTTAACCACTGAATTTCAGAGATTTTTCAGTGGTAAAAACCTTATTTTGAAGTCCAAAATTAGAGGGGTTAGCCTCCCCTCCTTGTGGCTTGTTTGCATGCCTAGTTAGCTTCATGAGTTAGCGTGTTTTTTTAGCTTACCTTAGCACTAGTCCAACATGTTTTTGCCTCTGTTTTGACCTATTTTGGCTCTATTTTGGGCTAGTTAGTTCAGTTGAGGCTTGTATTGCATAGTTATAGTGTAATTTCCTTCATTAGCTTGATGTTTTAATGCTTTAATCATCATTGTTTTGAGTTGATAGCATGTTTTTGTGTTGTTTTGCACTCCATTTCAGCACTTAAAATCTCTGCAGCCTCCCTCCATTCTTCACTCTTTCGTTTTCTTTGAAAGTGGTTTCAAACCACTTGTTTGCCTAAAGTGTGAAATTGAGGTGTTGCACCTAATGGTTTAATCCCTTAGGGGGTTCATTACCAACAATATAATGCCTCTTTCATGCCCAAAGCAACTTGTGGTTTGGGCCATCTTCCCATTAGAGGACACTCACTTTTGGACTTAATTGACTAAAGAAAGGCTTTGTTAATTAAAATGAGTAAACAAAATTGGACAAGTAAAAGAGGCAAGATAAGCATCTTTTGTGTTGCATTGCATGTGTTCGAATCGGACATTAATTCGAACACAAGGAAAATGGGACATTTCATACTCAAAAGTGATGAAATGTGCCACTTTCCTTGGTCACCATCACTCTTGATCATGCATGATAGGGTGGTGGTCTTTTTGAGTCTTGTTTTGCACTAATTGAATTTGTACAAACTTGGTTCTTTGGCCATCATGCATGGAAATTGCTTGATTGGTGGTTTGAGAGCCAAGAGTTTCACTCATTTGAGCTTGTTTGATGATAAGGAGTGTAAACAGTACACACAAACCTGTGAGAATACACTGTTTTGCTCTGTCTGCTCTCTATTGCAGCAAAAAGAGGAGTTCATGTCATCAGTGGCCAACCGGCCACCACCAGTAGCCGATCGGCCACCATTGGTAGCCGACAGGCCCCCTGTCGACCACCAATGATAATTGCACAGTGTGTTCCAGAGGTGAAACAGAGGTATTCTGGAAGTTGGCAGAATTTTTGGTGTTCAAATGTGCAAACAGAGGCTCGCAATAGCAAAGCAGTGGCTTTTTCGGGTGGAGGAACCGAGCATGCATGCATCCCTCATTTCTCAAGGCCGTTTAGTTAACTTGTCTAGTTAATTAGTTGATTAATTCATGTTGTAATTAATCAGTCTAGTTGTTTTGTAATTAATTAGTTAAGTACCTAGCTAGTTAGTTTGTTTGTAATATTCAATTAACTAGAATAGTTAACTCGTTTCAATTGTTGTAATAATTAGTTAGCTTAATTAGCGTAGCTAGTTGGTTAGCTTATTCATTCGGATCCTCTTTCACGAGGGCATAATGTTGTAATAAGTGTTCGTGCGTATGTGTATGTCTTCCAACCCCACACCTTTCTCCCTTTTATTTAATTGCTTTCGATGGCTAGATTAGGGATATTTTCAATTAGCATACCTTATGCTTGCATGTTTGCATTCATTCATTTGTCTTGCATGCACCGAGACTCGGTGCATCATTCAAACTACATTGTTGTTTCAATATCTTATTTGAATACGTATTTTATCGCATGTTGCTCAAATGAATCCATATGTTATCTTAGTAGCCGAGCCTATTAATTGTATTATCGCATGTGTTGCATTAGACGCTTAACATAGGATCATACATATTTCTAACTAGTTTTTTGTTTTGGCTTGGAGTACTCGGTAAGCTTTTACGCTTTAGCATCCCTGCATGAGTGTGATTACCATGTTGCCATGTTTCGCATGCTTACCATGAGGCTATGTGCTTAAATGCTAAACTGCATGAATGCCTGTGGATGAAGGCTTGTTGTTTGAATTGGAACAATTCAATGAATGTGCGTTTTAAGCCCACTTTGTTGAGTGACAAATCATGTTTTAAGCCCACTATGTTTGGTGGCAAATCCACATCTTTTAAGCCCACTTGAGGGTGACAAATTTAAACCATTTTTTGCAAACAAACATGATTTGAAATGTTCCAATTCTTGCGATGTAGTCTATATTTGTATGCATGCGCATCACATAGTAAGGTTAGATTAATAATCAGAATAAGAATGCGTAATGTTTATAAAAAAACATATCATGTTTAGTAGAGACCGATCTTTTGATCAGGCGAGCAGGGGTGCTCATTTAATGACTTTCCCCCCCTCGTACCCAAGTTCCTGAGCCGAGGCAACTTTGGTGATGACGGACACATGGCCTTTGGTACGAGTCAGGGTTTTCTAAATTTTCCCAAAAATAAAATATTTAGGTGGCGACTCTGTATCTGGCAAAGCAGTCCAATTTTGGCATTTTGATTCAAAATCAATTTTCTAAAAGATTTGCCGGATTTGGATTCTTTGGTGTTTATCAGTTTCACATTGCACTTGTGAGATTAGATTCAGAACTGCGGGAGTCCGAACTGTGAGGCCTTTTTTTCAAACGCTTTCCAAAAGGTGGGGTGCGGAAAAAGGCGAGTCCACAGTTTCTGGCGACTTTGCTGGGGACTTAGAGAACTTGACTCGAATTCATGATATGACTTTTTATCTAAATTTATGTGTTTATTTGCATTTGCATTTGCATTGGTGCACCTAAGTCACAGTGTTTGCTATCTGCTATTCGTGAGTGGTTTGCCGGAGGCTTGCTTGGAAAAGCTTGCTAAAAGGCTGATCGATTGCGGGCTCTGCCACGATGGGAACACAACCCTTGGATCTAGACTATCGCTGTACCGTTTGATCCTCCTTTCACTTTTCAGTGTTAGGTGTGAGATGTATATTAGGTGGTCTTGCTGAGGTACCCTTTTTGACCAATCAACCTAGTTGCATATCGGAAGCCATAGAGATTGTGCCAAACTAGAACAGGTTGCTCACC
The DNA here is from genome assembly GCA_036172215.1 of Camellia granthamiana. NCBI lineage: Eukaryota > Viridiplantae > Streptophyta > Magnoliopsida > Ericales > Theaceae > Camellia > Camellia granthamiana. Next base: position 13,022,712 of record CM069904.1, read on the forward strand.
CGAATGCAGGAATTGTTTGAAACCGCTTGTTTGCGTAGTGAACCCCTAGTTCCTGACGAAATTAGGATAGGGTAGCCCTACCCCATCATAGAGGTATTTTGGCTTTCACTTGCTTGATACATGCTTTTAGAGTAAAACTCTGCAGGAATGTATGTATCAGTTGCAAGTCTGGGTATCAGTTTGAGGGTATCAATTTCGGGAGGCAGAAATTCAGTGTTTGAGTACAGTTCTCCAGCTTATGATTACAACTGCGTGTTGTTTCTGTTTGAACCAAGGTGCTGTGCGGTTTCTGATTTTTGTTTCTTTTTGCTTTATTCTCTTTTTGCAAGGTAGTCTTTCATCATTACTTTAGACGATTCTGTTACCCCCCAAGCACTCTGGACCCGAGTTAGAAGGATTTGTAGATTTGGGGATCTAGTTAGGGGACTGCCAATGTTTGTTTCACTCCCGCCGGTTACTAGACGGAGGAGGATTCGACAGAACTCGCCAATTCAGTAGTCACCATTTACCTCGCCTGTGCCCAGTTAGGCCCAATCATCTACTTCTACTCTAGACAAAGAGTATTCGTTAGTTCCAGTAGTTCAAAGTCCTCCAGCCAACATGGAAGACATGCTTCGCCAACTCCAACAGACCATTGAAAACATGAAGCTGGATGCTGCCCGACAAGCTGAGACCACAGCCCGCCAGGCCGAGGTTGTAGCCCGCCAAACAGAGGTAATAGAAAGGCTTTAACAACAGCAGCTGCAACCTGTAGTAGCCTCCACATCTCATGCACCCCCAGCAGGAATTTCGACCCTGGGGTCACGATCAATGTCTAGGAAAATGCAAGCATTCAGGCGGATCCTATCCCGCCTCAGACCTCCAAGGCACCAGTTTACCCGACAGAGGCGCCGTTTGAATTCGAGGTCGACCCTACTACACTGAAAGTGAGCAAGTTGGAAAAGCTCTTTAAGCGGACACAAGGTGTGAATTTGATCCCTGATATAGAGAATGGCTATACTGATTCGGCAGTGACTTTCCTGGACAGATTCCAGATGCTGCATATAGACCGGTTTGATGGTTTTGGGGATCCTATGGTCCATCTACGGCTATTCTCTAACATCCTACGACCCATGGGTCTCACTAGACTATAGAAGTTGTCACTCTTTGGCCAGACCCTGTCGGGTATAGCGGCTATCTGGTATGCCAAACTTGAAGACTCTGTAAGAGAAACTAGGAAGAAATGGCTGAGGCTTTCATAGCCCAATATTCTTACAACACTCAGATCGAGGTCACAACTCGTGATCTCGAAGCAACTCGCCAAGAACCGAAGGAGGGCTTCTCAGATTTTGTGACCCGGTGGAGGGCCAAGGCCTCCATGATGACCATCTGACTGGCTGAAAAGGACCAGATCAGAATGGTGGTTTGTAACCTGCAACCAAGACTGTTATAGAAGATGATAGTCTTACCTTTGTCTACATTTGCTAACCTCCATGCAATAGGGGTGCAAATTGAGGATGCAATCAAACAGGGTCTGATAGACCATGAGAAAGAGCAGCCCAAGAGGGCTTTCATACGCAGTTCCAATGCGACTACAAGTGGTAGTGTAGCTACAAGGCCTTCCGATGTGGGTATGGTCACCACCATACCCAAGACTGCCAACCCCTTTGTCGGTACATCCAATACAACCTCACAAACCTCAAGCCACCAACCTTGAGGCCAAAGGGTCTTCACTCCACTATACATGTCCTTATCCAAAGCCTTAGGGGTCCTGATAAAAAAGGGGCACCTTAAGCCACTAGAGCCTCCCCCCTTACCCGACCCTCTTCTCCCGAAACATAACCTGGCCAAATACTGCGCTTTTCACCAACAACATGGTCACGACATTGACCTATGCTTTAGATTACGTCATGAGATTCAAGATCTCATTGACAATAAGGTGATAGCACCTCCTGAAAAACCCAATGTCACTACAAATCCTCTCCCATAACAGAGCCAAACCCTTCTACCTCGGCAAATAAACCTCATCCATACACTGGCCGTCCCTTACGACCCCAGTATATACATTACCCCCTCCCACCTTCCTAAGTCGGTGTTGTTCATCCCTGAGAGCACAGACTTGTGCATCCCAAACCTATGGTGGTGGCCGTGGTAGATGAAGGCAGGGTAGCCTTGGTGAAGAATGGGAGTGTTAATTTAATACCTGAGGGCTCCGTGGACATATCTGAGAAGGAATACAACTTGTGCCGCTACATTGCGCCAACGAATCAGGCCAAACCAGAGGTGGAGTTGCCAACAGGAGTGGAGATTAGTGTGGTCCGGGAGGATGGCCCAAGCCAGGGATTAGATGATCTAGCTGATCTGGAGGAGGACATCGACAATCTTCAGTTCTTCGATGAGCAAGATTCAAGAGATGTGTACATTAACTGGTTCGATCTGAATGGGTCTACAGACAACTCTGGGTGGCTCAGTGATGAACCTGATGCGGATGAGGGACTTCAACCAAAGCTGGAACAGCTAGAAGCATGAACTGCTATAGGGGCCAGAACGGTCGAGGATAAGGGAAAATTGTCAGAGAGCACCGGTATTAAGAATTTAGCTCAGGAATCGGGCATTGTTAGTACTTGTAGATACGGAACAAGAGGCGGCACTGAAACGGTTTGAACAGGAAAAGGATGAGAGTAGTCAGCAAGCTGGAAAAGCCAAACTCCCTGTGGGGGATGACTATGATGTAAGAGTAATTACAACGGAACCAGACAATTGCTTGTCGATTGCCGGAGGAGTATGGTGGGAAGATGATGATCTACATCTTGCCCACACTGACGAGGATTGGGGCCAAGACTTGCCAAACGATACTTGGTACTCTGAGGAGGTGGATCATATGACTAGAAGTAGGAGGTACTTCAAGACCCCACACTTAGACCAACCCGAAGCATCCGGAAAGGACAAAGAGGCTGAAAAATAGAAGGACAAGCAGTTGGAAGAAGAGGCAGTGTTGAAGCAGTTAAAGAAGATTCAGGCAGACATATTTATCTGGGGGTTGCTTATGGCTTCGCACGTGCACCGGCAAGCTGTCCTATCAATGATGGATAAAGCAAAGTTGTCTGTCGATGTAGACAGCCCGAGAACTCCCGGTTCCGCGCGCGAGGGGGCGAATTCATTTGTTCTTAGCTACTACAAGTTTGGACTCGTGTCACGGTTCTGAATCTAATCTCACAAAGTGCAATGTGAGGCCGATAAATCACCAAAGAGTCCAAATCTGGCAAATCATTTTGGAAAACTGATTTTAATAAAGAAGTGCCAAATATGGACTGCTTTGCCAGATATAGAGTCGCCACCTAAATGTTTTATTTTTGGGGAAATTTAGGAAACCCTGACGTGTGCCTAAGGCCACGTGTCCGTCATCACCAAAGTTGCCTCGGCTCGGGAACTTGGGTACGAGAGGGGAAGGTCATGCAATGAGCACCCCCGCTCGCCCGATCAAAGATCGGCCTTTACTAACACGATATTTTGTTTTTGAAAACATATGCGTTCTTATTCCGGTTATTAACCTAGAATTACTATGTGATGCGCACAACATACAAGTATAGACTAGATCGCCTAAGTTGGAACAAAACATTTCATGTTCGTTTGTTTGAAAATGGTTTCGAGGTGCTACTCGCAAGTAGGCTAAATCGAGGATTTTGATGAATTGTTCCAATTCAAGCAATCCAACCTTCACCCACAGGCATTCAGGCAGTTAAACACTTAAACACATAGCCTCATGGTAAGCATGCTAACATGGCAATATACACACTCATGCAATATGCTAAAGCGTAAACACTCACAGTGTACTCCGAGCCAAAACAGAGAACTAGTTAGAAATCATGCATGATCCTAGTTCATGTTAAGATGACTAATGCAACACATGCAAAAATGCAACTAAAATAGGCTCGACTATCTAGAATGTCATGTGAAATGCAACTTGATAACATGCTGTTTGAACATGTATTCAAGTAAATGTATTGAAATACAATGTAGTTAGTATGATACGCCGAGCCCGGTGCATGCAAGATAGATGAATGAATGCACATATGCGAAGCATAAGGATGCTAATTGAAATATGCCCTAAAACTAACCATCGTAAGCGGTTAAGTAAAAGGGAGAAAGAAATGGGGCTTGGAAGACATGCATCACACATACGCACGCTTATTACAACAGTTGGCCCTCTCAACAGAGGGTCCGAATAAGAAGCTAACTAGCTAATCTAAGCTAATTAAACTAATTATTACAAGCCAACTAATTAACTAATCCTAGTTAACTAATTATTACAAAACAAAGCTAATTAACTAACAAGTTAACTAATTAGTTATTACAACACAAATAAGCAGCTAAATGCATTAACTACTTAAGTACAAAACCAAAGCATAAACTAGCAAAGGAAAACAATAAACAGAGGTCCTCGGGATGAGGGGTACATGTATGCTCGGTCGCCTCGTTCAGAAATCCGTCGCGATGCCCCAATTTGCCTCTGTTTGCAATTGTTCTCAGAACCTTGCACAAAGCTCCATAAAGCTTCAACTCCACCATGGGAACCTGTAGGAACATGGCCGACCACTTTCTGGAGTTGCCAACCACTGGCCGACCACCTTCCATTGCTGCAGACCAGAAAAAGTGGTCGGCTAGCTAGTTTTCCTGGTCGGCTGACCAATTTTTGCTGTACTTCTCCAGTTTGCTGAACAGAGAGCAAGAAAGGGCATGTCAATGTATTTGCTAGATATGTGTGCACAATCACCCTCCCTATCATGTCATGAGCTCAAGGGAGTGTAGTTCTCGACCCTCGGGCTACCAATCACGCATTTCAATGCATGATGGCTGAGTAGCCAAATTGTACAATTCAATGTAAAATGAATGCACAAATAAACACATAAAGCCTTGACCTCTATCATGTATGATCAAGAGGGTTGGCGACCGAGAATTGAGGCACGTTTCATCACTGTAAGTATGAAACGTCCCTCGTTTCTCATGTTCGGATTAATGCCTAATCCAAACAAATGTAAAACAACAACATGCATAACACAATGCAATTAACAACATGGCATACACAATGTAAAGAACAACATGGTATACACAATGCAAAGAACAATATGGCATACTCAATGCAATGTAACATAAGCATGCAAACAACATGGCATACACAATGCTAAGAACACCGTGGCATACTCAATGCAATGTGACATAAGCATGCAAACAACATGGCATACACAAAGCTAAGTGCTAAGAACAACATGGCATACTCAATGCAATGTGACATGATCAACTTAACAAAGCTAATGACATGCAAACAATGCTAATGCATACATACACAATGCAAGGTAACATAAGCATGCAACAACATGATGCAATGTAAGCATGCAAATAACATGAAAGCAAACATGCTCAATGGACTTAAACCAAAAAAGGACAGACCTCAATCATGCCCAAATCAGTGGCCATAATGCTAAAATAAAGGCATGAAATGCTAAAATAAAGGCATGAAATGCAAAACAAAGCATGCAAATGCATTGGCCCATCAACTAGGCCTAAGAGCACAACTCTCAAGAGCACTCAAGAAGTGATAAGCATGGAAGTGTAACAACACTAAATGCATTGAAATAAGGTATGAAATGATGCCAAATCATTCAAACAACACAAGTATAGCATGCAAAGGTCCTTAAGCATTAAAGCTAGTAGAGAGGACTACAAAGGGAGCATGCAATACATGGCACAAATGCATGAACCAATTATGGACAGAGCTCAAATAGGTCTAAACAAAGACTAAAACATGCTGAGATGAGAGCTCAAGGACCTAGGCAAGCAAGCATACAAGCTAGGCCATAAGCTAGGCAACAATGTATAACCCTTAAAGGCATTTAAAGCATGAAAGAAGTGGGAACATAGCAATGCTATAAGCTCTGAAATATCATGATAAATGATGCCAAATCATCCAAATAGCTCAAAGATAGCATGCAAGAGGCATCAAAACACAAGGCTAGCAAGGCCAATTGCACTATAGCTATGCAACACATGAAGCATATGGCTAAGGCAACCCAAAAAAGTCCTAGAACATGTCAAAATGAGTCTAAAACATGTATAAAAGGAAGCCAAAATAAGCTAGCATGAAGGGCATAAGGCATGTAATAGGCAAGGCCAAAAGGGAGAATTACACTACACCTATTAAGACCAAGCATGAGATGGCTTCGCCAACAAAAATCAGAGTTATATCATGGCAAAATAACCCCAAAAACACACTGAAATGATAGCTCGCAAGCTTAGGCATGAAGGCATACACAATGGCTCATGTTAAGGCATAAAACACAAACTCTCCAAAGCATGGAATAAGTGAAAGATGTGAGTGTAGGACCACACTACATGGACTGAAATCTCATTTCAAATAATGCCAAATCATTCAAATAGTCCAAGCAATGCATGCTAGTGGACTCGATACACAAAGCTAACAAGCTAGAATGCATTATAGCTATACAAAGCATGGCATGCATGACCAAAACAACACAAATTAGAGCTAGAGCATACTAAAATATAGACAAAAGCTTCTTAGAGTTAAGCCAAAATCATGCTAGAATGATGGTCTAAAACATGATACACATTAGGCTAGTTCATGGAATTGCACTACAAGTGCATGGAGCATGCATGGGGCTATCAAACCAAACCTTAACAGAGGTATATCATGGTAAAACAACACCAAAAACATGTTGAAATAGAATCAAATCATCCTAGAAAGGCATGCTACTTCATGAAGCATATAAGACTAGTTTGTGAGAAATACACTACAAGTGTATAAGGCATGCAAGGGATGACAAAACCAAGTAAAAACAGTGGTATGCCATGTCAAAATAAGGCCTAAAATAGGCTGAGATGTGGCCAACACAAACTTAATAAACATGCTCATACATGAGGCATTCAAAGCAAGTATTCAAAACACAAGGAGAGGGGATGACCCTCTCCTATTTGGGACCTCAAAACACCATTTCCACCACTGAAATTCCTCTGAGTTTCAGTGGTGAGAAGGCCAAAACAAGGTGATCCCAATAGCTAAAAAAGAAGGTACAAGAACAAGGCCAAACAAGGCCTATGTAATATCCTTGTTCTGTAGTATGCTAATTGGTCCTTAACATGAATATGATTATGTGTTTGAGATGATTTTGTGTGCCATTATGTGAAAATATGTGGTTTTGAATTTCTATCTGTTCACTGTCGGAATATCTATTTGATTGTCTGCTTTAGAAATTAAATTGAAGGCCCTATCGGACACCGAAACCGAAATTGGTCACGCCATTGTGATTGGCATAATTTTTAGAGCCTACGGTGAAGTTTAATTGAAAAGTTGATTCAAACCAGATTAAATTGATTAAATTGATGAATTAGTGCCCAATTATTTATTATTATTAAATTGGAATTAGTGGGGCTTTATACAAAGGGCCATATACACTTTCATGGTTTCTTTTTGAGCTCAAAATCTGAGATATACATTTGATAGGGTGAGAAGGCTGGCTATAGAGAGAGAGAAGGGAGAATTGTGCAATTTTGGCCTTGAAGCTTGATAACTTTGAAGCTATACTCAAGAATTTGCTATTGATTGGAGAAATTGAGCCTCTAGGTAGGTAATTGATCTTGAATTCAAGTTTGAATAATGGTCAAGAACATGGATTAAATTCATCATAAGGAAATTGAGTTGATTTTGTTGTATTTGAAGTCATGGAATGCATGCGTGTGCATAATAGCCATGAATCTATATAGTTGAGCATGAAAAATATGATCCATGTAGAATTGTGGCTAGAATCCATGCTTGTGACCACCATTTGTACAATTTGAGTTGAAATGGAAGTTATATCTCACATGCATGTACCATTCATAAGAAGTATGAGCTTAAATGCATGAAATTGTTATGTTGAAAGTGAATTTGGTGTAGATTAGGACATGCATGTGATTAATTTGCGAAATTGAGCTCCATTGTGTTGTAATTTGGTGTTGGTACCATGTTAGTATATGATTATGTGAAGTTTGAGCCAAAGGCATGCATCTAGAACCATTGAATGTTGAATTGGAGCTCAAGAACATGTTCTGGAAAACCCAGAAAATTTGATGTCCGCTCGAGCGAGGGGAAACCGCCGCTCGAGCGTGAATTTTGTGCTCCCAGTATTTTTGTAGACTTGGATGTCAGCTCGAGCGGGGAAGTTAACGCTCGAGCGGGGAGCTATGTAGACAGACCTTCAACTTGAGCGCTAGACTTCACGCTCGAGCGTAATTTTGATGCATCCAGCACTTTTGCAGACTTCATGGGTCCGCTCGAGCGGGGAATTCCATCCTCTTTCACTTCTAAGTACTCTTTGGCATGTATTGAGCATTGTAATTGAGTTAAAGAGATAAGAATGAAGCCTAAAGAGGAAAATGTGAATTTAAAACGGATTGAATTGTTTGTGACCCTTTTGTGTTCATGGAATGTGTAGGGTTGAGCTCCAGGGCAAACCAACCAACCGATCACTGTGAGTAATACCTTAACAAAGATATCTGAAATATGTTGTTGTCCAAATTACTTACTTCTATGTAAGTTTTATAAGTTCGTTGATTCGATTGGTGGACAATGTTGCTATGCCAAGTGAATGGGCCAGAGGCCGTTTTGACAAGAATGAATGCATGGGCCAGAGGCCGTTTTGACATGAATGAATGGCCCAAAGGCCGTTTTGACATGAATGAATGGGCTAGAGGCCATTTTGACATAAATGAATGGGCCAAAGGCCGTTTTGACATGAATAGATGAATGGGCCAGAGGCCGTTTTGACATGAATAAATGAATGGGCCAAAGGCCAGTTTGATACAAATAAGTGAAAGGGCCAAGGGCCAGTTTGACATAAATGAAAATATGAATTGGGCCCGAGGCCGTTTGAAGCATGTTGTTCTACATACCGTTTGTATAACTTCTTTATTTGATATTATTCACTGGGCTTTCGCTCACGCTCATTCATGTGTTCTTAGGTGAGCCAAGAGAAGTCCAAACCCAGCCCCAGTGAAGTCTGTAAGGAATAACATAGGTTTGAAGAGTCAGCCCTTGCGTCTCACGCACGAGACCCATCTTCGCCTTTTTGTCATTCTGTTTTATTTTGTCATGTGGGCGAAGTCTTTGAATATGTTGTATATAGTTTTCTTGGGTTGACTTAGACATATATGATCCTGTATGTACGGAACCTTGTGTAGTACATATTTTGGTTGTGAGTTATTAATATGCATATGTATGGTTTGTTATGATGTGCCATGTAAGCACAGCTCTATGGACAAAGTTTTAAACTGCATATTAAAACTGATTCCACAAAATCTGGTAATGAGCTGGAATCAGGTAATGAGCCGGAATCTGATTCCACAAAATCTGTGGAGTCAGAATCAGATTCCAGTTCTTCTGAGTCGGAGTCTGGTATTCCTGGGGTTGATAACCCGGATGTCGTAGTTTTGTCCAGGTCATCTTTTTTTTCTTCTTTTGAGTCGGTTGTAACCGAGGAATTGGACGAGCTGGATCTTTTGAATGTTAATACTACTGCAGCTTCTGAGTACTTCTCTGTGCCACTTGTATATTGCATTGATCATGACTTTCAAAATTTTGATAAAAACGACGAGGAAGGAATTCCTCTGGTTTTGAAACATTTAATTGATCGAGAGGAGGAGAGGTTTGTAAAACCCCTTGTTGATGAAATCACTCCAATTAATGTGGGTACTGAGAAGGATCCGTGTCTGGTCCAGATCGGGTCCACGTTGTCTTGGGAGGAGCGCGAGCATTTAGTCACTTTATTAAAAGATTTCAAAGATGTTTTCGCGTGGTCCTAAGAAGATATGGCTGGAATACTCCTGAGATTGTACAGCATCGGATCCCTCTTGACCCCGAGGCCCGACCCGTCAAGCAGAAGCTTCGGAGAATACGTCCGGATTGGGCTTTGAAGATTAAGAAGGAGGTCACCAAGCAGATAGATGCGGGGTTTTTGCTAGTATCTAAGTATCTGACTTGGTTGGCCAACATTGTTCCGGTGTAGAAGAAAGATGGCAGAATTCAGGTGTGTGAGGATTTCAAAGATCTGAATAAAGCCAATCCGAAGGATGACTTTTCTCTACCGTACATCGATGAATTAGTGGACTTCATCGCAGGCCATGCGTTGCTCTTCTTTGTGGATGGATTTTTCGGGTATGACCAGATCTTGATGGCACTCGAGAATAGAGAGAAGACTGCCTTCACCACGCCGTGGGGAACCTACTGCTATAGGGTGATGCCGTTTGGGTTAAAGAATGTTGGGGTTACTTATCAACGGGCTGCAACCACTATCTTGCATGATATGATCCACAAAGAGGTTGAGGTGTATGTGGACGATATGATTGTTAAGTCTAAGGAAAGAGAGGGCCACTACATCGCCTTAGAAAAATTCTTTCAACGGATCAAAGAGTATAGATTGAGGTTGAATCTACAGAAGTGCACCTTCAGGGTAACAGCAGGGAAAATGTGAAGCCCTTGAAAAATGTATTCACTTCAAAGACCCTAATGTTTGAATTATTTTCTTAAAACCCCTCAATTCCTTGAATTATTTCAAATCTTGTCGGTTAGCTTTTTTTTTTATCGAAACAAGAATATCTTAGCCGGATTAGGTTCCTTAGCCTAATTTAGTTTAATTCTACATAAGTAAGGTTCTAATTCATGAATTTAACTCCAAGCCCTTACTTCTTTATTTAAATTCAAAATTTACCTCAAAAACTAGTACATGTACCCTTATACTATAAGTACCATCAATCAACTGAAATCTATATATATATATATACATTGAGAAATGTGCCCCTAGTACCTAAATTGATTAAAAAAATAGCCCCATCACCTTTCCCAATGGCCGGCCACCCTAGGGAGAAGTGAGAAGCCAATTTTCAAGATTTATGATCATGGTGTTCTAGAAAACTCAAAACCTAGTACCCTAGACCTAGGATGTTGTTTTCAATACTAGTTTCATTTCAACTAGGAATCAACTAGATGTTGCCTAATCCTATGATTAAGCTCCCTAATCACTCCTATCCTATTAGACTCCAAGCAAATCCTAACCTTTCCATCTATTTCCAACTAGTGGGCTTTTATGTCCTTTTACACCAAAAATTGCCTATAAATACCACCATCCCCTAGCTTGGCAAGTACAAACAACACACTCACACACACACATTCGGCTAGAAGAGAGGAAGGAGAGCAAGAGAGGAGTCTTGAGAGGAAGGAGAGCAAGAGAGAAGTCTTGAGAGGATGAAGAGAGCCATCTTGTTCAAAGCTTAGCAAGTAAGCCACAACACAACCTTCTCTTTCATTTTCCTTTTTCAAATACATGTTCTTAAGGGTTCTAAATAATGTTTTCAGATGTGTTATTGATGAGTTACTTGTGTTAAAAATGCTAAGAGTTGAGCATTGATTCTACCTCTCTTGTATTTTCCCCCATTTCGGCACAAAACCATTTTTTTTTTCATACCAATATCTCAAACTTTCCAAAGGCACACTTCCAAGAAAATTTTCTGAGTTTAATGTATGTTAGTTAGCATGTTTTCATCACAAAAGAAACAAAAATTTTCCCTTAGTGGACCCCTTTTCTCATAAATCTTCTTGTTTTGAGCATTGTACGTTGGAATCTGTTTTCGCAGCCCACTTTCAAAAATTCTAGAAAAATGTATAAAATTATTCTGGACCTCTATTTTATGTCAAAATCTTCCTTAAGGAGTTATCTTTCAACTAAAATTGGTTTCATAGAAAAACAGTGAGTGGTTTGCAAGAAAATCAAATTTTCGTAACGATCGACAAATCTGGACAGCGCTGGAATGTTTTCTAAATAATTTAAAATCTAGAAAAGCTATCCCATTTCTGAAATATGTTCTAGAAACTAGATCAAATTCTCTACGAACCATAGGAAGGACGAGTCCGGTGAAAAACCTAAAATAGTCCTTTCATTCTAATCCTTATGTGATATTGAATCTGGAAAATTCTGTTGTGTTTGATGTCTTATGCCCTTGTGTTCATGAAAATGTTCATTAGCTTATGATCATATCGTGGCATGATATTGTATGTGTTATGGTTATGTTCTTCATCTTCTTCATCTTATTGATGCATGCTCGTGTGGATATTATTATCTTGTTAAGTTGTCTAACCTTGATGTAAAACATTTAACACAACAGAAAACTTAATTGGGATGGTGTTGGGTTTTCGATCACTTGAGTAATAAAAAGATGGTAATGTGTGATGTATGGATTGTTGGGATGCGTTCCCTATTTGGAAGTTTAAGTCTTGCGCAAGTGGTTTTCGGAACCCTTGAACGGAGCGGTTGTATTCGGACCCTAGGTGGTTTGGTGTGATGAGGGATTTGGGCAAGGCCCTATTTTACCGTCTCTTTTGTGGCCCTGTGGTTGGGGCTACGCGGTACATAACCGTTGGTAGGCATCTGAGGTTAGTTCTGCAACAAAGTAGCAAAAGAGGGGGCATACCGAATAATCCGCGTCCAATTCTTGTGGTTGGGAGGACGAAATCTCTTTGGGGGATTTCTAGTTTACAAACATCTAACTTAACCCTTTATTTATTTGTGTATCATGCTTTACTACTTGATGTTATAATTGTGATTGTGTATTGGACTGGAGAAAAGGGGACGGGGTGTGTGTGTGTTTACTGGGCATTCAAAGCTCATGGCGTATCATGCCAGGTGACGAAGAGGAACTTATAGCTGGAGACGACGAGCCTGAAACATTCGAAAACTTTTGGCTATCTTAGGAAAGTTAGAAGTTTCTTTTTGATATTTTGTAAGACTCATGTGAAGATTTAAACTTTCCTTTGGGATGTAATGTAATGGAACAAGCTTTTGAATTAAGTATATTCGTGGTTGTTATGTATTTATATTCTACGTATATGTATGAACCTTATCGTTGCTTATGAGACCTTGTGTCAGTACCTTTTAAGATTTGTCAAAAGGGTAGTGCGCTGCCTAAGAAACCTGGACTTAGAAGGAAGGCTAATTTGACTCCTCCGGCGATCTGGGATCTTACTTGGTTATTGACCATAAGACTCATTAGTGACTCTCTCTTGACTGCAACCAATAGTGTAGAATCGGGGCGTTACAACTTGGTATCAGAGCCTAGGTTCAACCCTTAACCCTCGCAACCCTATATACGACTTTAGAAGCCCTTACCCCTTTATCTTATTTTATTCTATCATGCTATTATATTTAAAGAAGATTAACTAATAAAAATCTTTTCCATCTTAGGATGTCATCGGGGGACTACCCAGGACGCGGCGTCAGTCTCGACTCGTGGGGTACTTTCTGTATGCAAGGAAGGAGGGCCATGTCTGTTAGCCCTTGCTTTAGCCGCCGACGCTGTACAAGTGCCGCCGAGGAAATGATCAGAATCGAGATACGTAAGGTGGAGACAGAGTACTCCCGCTATACGAGGGAGCAGAAGAGGTCCCTAGTGCAGCGCCGCCTACCATTTTTGAGCCAGGCAGCGAAGAAGGCGATCCAAATGGAGGAAGATGATCAGAGGATAGACTCCTTGATACACCGAGCTTTGACCACCAGAGCATACCACCGACCACCGACTCCGGCCGAAAGTCACGCATCCTGTTATCAGGGGCCAAGCAACAATCAACCAATGAATATGGAGCAGCCACCAGAACAGCAAGGAGCAAACCCAGCCTACCCTATAGAGGTGTCATTTGAACACAATCCCCTCTCACCAATGTACACCCCCCACTCTCCGGACCAAGCCACTGACTTCGCTGATGAAGACCCAGAAGAAGACTTTGATTGGTTGGGAAACGAGAACTAATTCGAGAGATAGTAAAACTAGACTTTTGTAAGATCCGCTGATGGGGATCCTTAGAATAAGATAGCTTGAACTTTGTAATGCGTAGATGCCTTTGAATGTAACTCCGATTTAGGAGCCCTTTTGTAATGATGCCTATTATAATATATGAATAATGTGTTGATCTATGTTGTTGACTGTTACTTGCTTTAGTGCACCCTAAGGAAACTGAACCTTTATTTCAAATCTAAGTAGTAAGATTCTCTAAAACTGGAAACTAACTCACCATGTGCCATGAATAAAATGGTGGACACGCGAGCTAATGGCTATACAGAAACCAGCAACAATGCACGAAACCGCCCCAGAAATCAACACGGACCCGTCCCCGCAGGGGCTGACATCCCCAATAACCTAGGTCATGAAATTCTGGAAGAACTAGGGCGAGTAAAGAACAATCGGCAAAATGAGAGGGCTCGACTCTTTTCTGAATTTCGAAAACAGAGGCCCCCAAAGTTCACAGGTGTACCGGACCCAGAGGTAGCTGAAAATTGGCTTCGGCAGATAGAGAAAATGCTAGACACCATGGGCATAACCGAGGTCGCTGATAGAATAGCTTTGGCAGTATTCGAGCTTGATGATGAGGCTGACCATTGGTGGGAGTTAATCAAGAATACTCGTGATGTAGCGAGCCTATCATGGAACCAGTTCAGGGAACTATTCCTAAATAAATATTTCCCAAGTATGATCCGCCGAGAACGAGTCAAGGACTTCCAAAACTTGGAACAAGGAAATATGACCGTGACCCAGTATGCTGCAAAATTTGAAGAGTTAGCTCGTTACGCAACTAGATACGTAGCAAATGATGAAGAGAAAGCAAGGATGTTCGAGTGGGGATTGGACCTTACAATCAGGAGAAGAGTCCTTCCGCAACGACTTCCCTCATATGTCGAGGTGCTGGAAACGACATTAGAATCTGAAAGGGAAGTAACGGATGCTGGAAAGGCTTGGAACAAGAGGAGAGGGAGTCAGATGTCTGTTAGACCTCAGAGGAATCAGAAAGGAAACATGACCTCGAAGCCCTACTCCAGACCACAACCACAACAGCAACAACAGCAACCGCAGCAACAGATCCAGAGAGGAGGCTATCAACAAAGGCTGACGGGACAAATCCAGTGCTTTCATTGCCAACAATTAGGGCACAAAAAGAGCGAATGCCCCCAACTCCCTCCATCTGGATACCAAGGAGGCGGTTCCGGAGCAAATGCCCAGGCATTAGGTGGATAGAAGCCTTGGACGAATAAGACAGGATCTACCAGGCAGCAGCACCAGAAGAGTGGAGGAACTCAGAATGCCAAGACCAGTGGCAACTAGAAGGCAACCGGCAGAGTCTTTGCCTTGCAAGAGGAAGAAGCAGACCCGTCTGTAATTGAGGGTAACTTAGTGCTATACAATTCTTGGGTGCATGTTTTATTTGATACTGGTGCATCACATTCTTTTATATCCTCTGCTTGTGTTAAGTCATTAGAACTTGTATGTGAACCTTTAGAAACTGCCTTAAGTGTAATGTCACCTATGGGAGGATGCGTTCGGGTAGGATTGATCTGTAAGGACTGTAAGATAAGAATGTCTGACCTACGCTTAACTTGCAACCTTTATGTCATGGAAATGTCGGACTTCGATATCATTTTGGGCATAGATTGGTTGTCTGCGCACCGAGCGGTGATCGACTGTCGTCAGAGAAAGGTGGTAGCTCACACGCAAGATGGAACATGTTTCCAGTTTAAGGGGGAATAGACAAGACCCCATGGCTTCAACGAAACATCGGACGCAGTGGCACGATCAACTTGTGGGTAGAATAGCAAGTCTGATTCTAATTGAGGAGGGCCAAGGAGAAATAAAACTTCCACGCGTAGTATGCGAATATGCAGATGTATTTCCTACGGAATTACCGGGATTGCCACCAACCCGGGAAAGCTTTATACCCTCGCTTGGAGGACCACTTTCTTCTCTATGAAGGGGGGCTCAACTGGGGAAATTGGAGAATGACCTATCCTCACCGTTGCTGGCCGACATTGAGAGTTGAGTGGGAGGAATGGTATGACAGAGTTGTGCCTGCAAGAGAAGGTGACCTGCAAGAGCTTTATATTCTCGACCCCCTTCGTCTTTCCAAGTTTATCATTCCTGAAGACCCTTTTTTGATTCCTGCTGCTCTTTGCTTTTGGAACATGGCTTTTAATTTTTTTTCAGTTTCGGTGTGGCATGATGGCCCCCACCGTTCTTGATATCTGTCATCTCCTAGGGCTTTCACCCCTTGGCACTCCTTTTACACCCAGCTACCTG
This sequence comes from Camellia granthamiana, assembly GCA_036172215.1. Classification (NCBI taxonomy): domain Eukaryota; kingdom Viridiplantae; phylum Streptophyta; class Magnoliopsida; order Ericales; family Theaceae; genus Camellia; species Camellia granthamiana. The sequence goes on from CM069904.1 coordinate 13,038,852, forward strand.
GACCTTTCTGTTAAGTTTTCCCTTCCACCCTTAAATTCCTCCTACAGTGACTTTGTAAAGGCTGAAAACAAAAGGGTAGGCCCCATGAGAGATAGAGAACTCTTTTCCTTTATTTTATACTGGTTGTGTAAATTTCTCTTTTGTATATCATCTCAACGGATTATGCCTGAATTCGCCCCACTTGCGAAGGCCCTTGTTTTGAAGAAACGCATAGCCTTGGCCCCATATCTCTTAGGCCATGTTTATAGAGCTTGCTCCCAATTTTGTGAGAAACCTCTTGACATCAACCAAGGAGGTCCCCTTTGGGTGCTCCAATTCTGGCTTTTTGCTTACTTTACTGATTTGCATCCCAAATGCTTAAAATTCCTTGTTTAGGATCTTAGCACTTATGGGGAGAAATATGCTAGAATTGTTCTTTATCCTGCCTCATTTGCCTATTACCTCACCTTTTTTCATCAACTTCCTATTTCTCCATCTGCCTTCTTCTTCTGCCCCTTTGATGCTAACAAAGGACCTGCTTGGTTGCAAACATTCTTGGCTGATAAAGAGTGCTCCACCCCACCACACAAAGATATGTGGGCTTCTATTTTGTTACCGAGGGAGCTGTTCATTGGTACTTTAAACCCTCGAGCTTATAAATATATATCTGAGGTATACCGCTCTTCTCAGTTTGCCAGACAATTTGGGTTTACTCAAGGGATTCCCGTTCCACTTTGCAGCCTCTCGAATGTCTATCTTACGGCCAGAGACCTGAGAATACCCAAATCAAAACTAGAGGCAGCAACATTTAAACTGTTGAAAGAATTGAGTGAGTTCAAATTTGTCCCTTTTCTTCCATCTGGCTCGGCTTTGAAAAGATTTCAAAACTGGTGGACAGCCAATATGGAAGTGCGCCTATCAGTACACCCTCATGATTTGCTGATAGGGCTAGGAGTGCCTTCTACGGCTAAACCAACAATAGTTGAAAACATACCCTCTTTTTCCACAGCTGCCCAAACTGTTCCTGTAGCCTCACCCCTTCCAGCTAGAGTTACCAGAGTTGCTTCGAAAAATGGTAAGTATTTTCAGGTTCCTTTTCTTTTAGACTCTTTTGTTTGTTTCCTTTACACTCATACCTCTTGGTGTAGGGTCTCCACAAGAAGAATCTTCTAAAAGAACTGAAACTCTAGCTGCTCTCAAAGACGAACAACAGTAGAAAAAGAAAAGAAAGGTAATACTCACTCCTAAAGAATCTGAATCTCAGACTGAAGAGAGAGAGAGATTGAGAAAGAGCAAGAAATACCATTACAGAGAACAAATAGAAAAAAGGTAGCTGTCTCTCTATCTGATTTGGTTGAAGACCCTACTCATGAGACAGCTGCCAGAGCAGTGGAAAATAAACTTACTTCTGAAGAGCCTGAATCCCAGATTGAAGAGAGAGAGATTGAGAAAGAGCAGGAAATACCATTACCGAGAAGAAAGAGAAAGAAGATGACTGTCTCTCCTTTTGATTTGGTCGAAGACCTCACTCATGAGGCGGCTGCCAAAACAGTAGAGGAGGAACATTCCAGAGAAATAATTGTTTTTCAAAGAGCTAAGAAGAGGCGGCAGCAGCAACTATTAAGAGATGAAGCTACTGCTGCTGATGCAATCCAAAGGGAAACTGCGAGAAGGCAACACATTGCTAAGCACTATTCCCGTCGTAGCTCTCCCATCATTGCTATCACTTCTGAAACAAGTAATTTCTTTCATGCCTCTATTCTTTTCTTGTCAAATTCTTGGTATTGAGACTTGACAGTACTTTGTACTTCTTCTTTTGTAGCAACAACTACTGAGCCTATTCTTCCAATAAGGACTCCCTCAGTTTCGGTTGAAGTTGATCAATTGCAAAATATGAAGTCTATTCAGATAATACTCCCACTTCCTAGGCCTACATTCTCTGTATCCTCCTTGAGGCCAAGTATTCCTGCTCCTTTCCCTTCTGGCTTAACTCCATATCTCCTTCATTTGACTTTTGATTTATCTCAATTTAATTACTTTTCGAGCCTTGTTTTTCCTCCTTCTCCTAAGGGAATTCCAGCTGCTGCTCCATCTCTGATGGTAGCTGATTCCCCTATAGAGGGTGCTGGCAGCTCTCCAACTCATAGTCTATTATCTCTACCTAGTTCTAGCCCTTCTTCCCTCGACCTACTGGTGGCTAGAACTATAGAAACTGCTGAAGATGCTCCACCAATTTCTCCTATCCCTTTGCAGTCCTTTGTGCCTTCCACCAAAGCTCTTTCTGCACCCTTCATGTCTACGAATGAGGTAGACATCTTCGAAGCTAGACTAGCTAGTCTTTTCGACATACCTTCCACCTCTCCAATAGCTATTGATGAGACTGAGCCATTAGTTCTGGCTGATTCCTTGCTAGAAATTTTGAGAGCTCTTCCACCAGTAGTAAGACTTCTTCGCCTCTGATAGACTTGGATAGCTATCTGGAGCTGTTGACATCCTTTTCGAGGATCCCTTTTGAGGCCTTACAAAGGCCTATAATAAAAAATGGCTTCCTTCAATGCTGTAAAATCGTTGAGCAATTCGGCATGACTGTCTCAAGTCATTTATCTCAAGCAGCAGCCACTATTGACTTTTATATCAACATTTGCCATGTTGCCAAGGCTGCAGAGGAGAAATTGGTTAGAGACCAGAGCTTTGTTTCCACAGTACATACCGAAGTATCAGAGCTAAAGGAACAACATTCCTCTGTCTCCCACTTTCGAACTCAACTACTGGAGAAGAAAGCTCAACATGAGGAGGAGCTATCCGCAGTTAATCAGGCCTTAATCCGAACTGACACCAAGTTGCAGATTACCAATCAAGGATTGGCCGACTGAAAGCAGGAAATGACCAAAGCCATCCAGTTGTTTTCATCATTTAAGAATAGAACATCTATTGTAAAAGAAGAATTGAGGCATTGTACTGACTTTTGGGCCAATTTATGGCAAAATGTATTCAACTCTTTATGAAAAACAAATTCTTATTTATCATTTGAGTATTCTTATGTTCTTGTACTTAGTATTTATTTTATTCCTTGTGTTTCTCATATGGTTGGAAAATAAGGCTTCTTTAATCTTTTTGGGATGTATGTATCCATTCAAATTTCTCAAATGGTATGCTTCAAAAGGCAGGACTCTATGAACTTGATATGGTCCTTCCCAGTTAGGTGACCATTTACCAAACTTATGGCTTTTAATCCCTATTGGGAGTATTGTCTTCCATACCAAATCACCTTCATCAAAGCCAATGTGTTTGACTTTCTTATTATAGTTTTTGGCTGCTTTTTTCTTTTGGAAAATAATGCTATTTAATGCCAGAATTCTAGTTTCATCTATATTTTCTAACTCCAAGCACATACTCTGATGGTATTGCTCAAGATCTAACTGGTCTTGGCATCTTACCCTCAAGGACTTAACATTAATTTCCACAGGTAACACTGCATCATGCCCATATACTAAGGCATAAGGAGTGATTCCTGTGCTTGACCTTGGTGAAGTTCTATAAGCCCACAAAACATCCAACAATAAGTTATGCCAATCCCTTGGATTGTCTTCCACACCTTTTTTAAAGATTTATTGGATGATTCAGCTTGACCATTGGCTTGTGCATAATAGGGGGTGGAATTAACAAGGCTAATTCCAAATTCTGTCACAAAAGACTTCACCATTTTCCCATCAAATACAGTCCCATTAGCAACAGTTATAGTCTATGGGATGCCAAATCTATGGATTAAATCCTTAATGAATCCAATGACTTCAGTCTGGTCTACAACCTTGTATGGCTTAGCTTCGACCCACTTGGTGAAGTAATTAGTGGCCATTAAGATGAAACAATGATGCTTCGAAGAGGGTGGGTGTATTTTCCCCATCATGTCCATAGCCATCCTCTAAATGGCCAAGGCTTCACAACTGCATGCAGGTCAGTTATGGACACGTGCCTTATTGTGCCATGCTTTTGGCATGCCTAGCAACTTCTTGCATACTCTATGCAGTCTTTAAGGATAGTTGGCCAATAGTAGGAATGCCTTCGAAACAACCATCTCATCTTCACACCAGGCTGATGAGCACCACAAATACCTTCATGAACCTCAGCCATAGCTGTCAATACTTCCTTTGGACCTAAACATTCCAACAATAACCCATCTCCCCCTCTTTTGTAGAGAGCATTACCATACATTATGTATTGCATAGACTGCAATTTAATTTTTCTACTAGCTTTCGAAGTTGGGCCAGTCAGATACTGCATTATTGGATGCCTCCAATCTTGCTCTTGTAAGTCAATATGACTGACTTCTAGGACCACATTCCTTTTATTCAAGGGTAATATTACTTTCTGATATGTTGTCTGGCTTATATCTCTTCTAGTATTATCCCTTCTCTTGAAATTCGAAACTTTCTGAGCTACATCATTAGTTTATTATTCAAGAATCTTGGGACATGAGTTACATTTACTATCTGAAATTGAGAAAGCAGATGTGGTGCAACAACATAGTATGGCAACATGCTTATATTTTGACATTTGAAAATCCCTTTCACCTGGTTAACTACCAATTGAGAATCTCCAAATATGTCAATTGCATGAGCTTGTAATCCAATAAGTATTTCTAGTCTCATTATTAAGGCTTCATATTCAGCTTGATTATTGGAACAAGTAATTTCATCCACTCTGAAATCATGCATGGTTTCTACTCATTGTGGTGACTTGATTACTATACCAATTCTAGTTAAACCATTGGCTTTTGATCCATCACACCACATTTGCCATGGTTCAACACTAGCCATACCAAGTTCCATTATCTCTTGGCTTTCTGTTTGACATGGATGGTTTGCCAAAAAATTAGTTAAAACTTGTCGTTTTACTGTCTTTTGGGGAACATATTCTAGATGAAATTCTGACAAAGCTAGTATCCATTTGCCAATTCTTCCCCTCAACATGGGTCTAGATAACATATACTTAACCAAATTTGTGGTTGCAATTACCAAGACAGCTGTAGGCAAAAGATAATATCTTAATTTCATTGCAGCAAAATACAATGCAAGGCACAGCTTTTCTACAGTTGAATATTTACATTCACAAGAATTTAGAAACCTACTAAGGCAATAAACAGCTTGTTCCTTGCCTTCTTCATTGTCTTGGGCTAAGAAAGCTCCCAATGAATTTTTTGCTGCAGTTATGTACAACTTCAAGGGCTTATCACCCTTTGGTGGCATCAGCACTGGAGGGTTAGCCAAGTAGGCTTTGATTCCTTCGAAAGTAGTTTGATACTCTGCTGTCCACACAAACTCCTTTTCATCTTTTAGCCTTAACAAGGAAGAAAATACTTTAGTTTTCTTTGCAGTATTAGAAATGAATCTTCGAAGAAAATTAACCTGTCCAAGGAACTTTTGTAATTATTTCTTACTTGATAGAGGTCTGGCTTCAATGATGGCTATGGCTTTATTCTGGTCAATCTGTATTCCTTTCTTGTGTACTACATAGCCCAAGAAGTTTCTAGATGATACGCTAAAAGCACATTTAAGAGGATTGAATTTCAACTTAAACTTTCTCATTATTTTGAAAGCTGCTTCTAAGTGAAACAAATGTTCCTCCATGGACTGGGATTTCACTATAATGTCATCCATATAACACTCTAAATACCCCCCAATAAGGTCATGAAAGATAGTATTCATAGCCCTCTGATATGTAGCCCCTGCATTCTTCAGGCCAAATGACATTTTAACCCATTCGAAGGTGCCAATATTCCCAGGACATCTGAATGCTGTCTTGTGGACATCTTCCTCTGCAATGCAGATTTGGTTATAATCAGAATGCCCATCTATCATTGATAAAATTTGATGCCCTGCTGACCTATCTACAAACAAATTTACTATAGGCATAGAATACTCATCTTTTGGGGTTGCTAGATTCAAGTTTCTGAAATTGATGCATACCCTCATTTTACCATTCTTCTTAACTACATGCACAATATTAGATAGCCATTCAACGTATATGGCTGTCCTAATAAAACCTGCCTTGAGGAGTCTAAGAATTTCCTCTTTAACTTTCTGAATCACTTCTGGACTCATTCTTCTTGATTTTTGCTTGTATGGCTTGAAATTAGGCCTCATAGGGAGCCTATGTTCCACTAATGACCTATCCAATCTTGGTAGTTCATTATAAGACCATGCAAAACAATCTTTATATTCCTTCAAAACAACCAACAACTGGTCCCTATCAAGAGTATTCAACCAAGCACTTATATAGGTGGGCTGTTGTGTAGAATCTTCCCCTAAATTTACTTTTTCCAATGGGTCTTGCATCTGAGAACTTATTGATGCTCCTTCTTTAATTCCTTCTAATTTTGAAGCAATCTCCTTACTTTGTTCTGATCTTAGGTTCTTTGATTCAACATCTTTGCCCTCCTCCTCATAGACAAAGTCTGTCCACAAGGCTTCTTCCTCCTGTATCTCCTGGACTTTGTTTCAATGTCCAAAGCACAATATTTATCTAAGGCCAAAAATCTGACCTATTGTTGTTCCTTCCTACGACCAATCGTCATGGCTTCTTTCTCTTACCCCTGCACTTTCTGGATTATTGATTTTACATCCAATATTGAGAACTTAATTAAAGCCAAAGACTTGGCTTCTTGGGCTTCATCTCTTTGCCTACAACCAGGCATCTTTGTCATCCTTAACGACAAACTCTTCATCAGCACTCTCCTGGACCAAGTGCTTTAGATGTGCAAATTCTTCATCAGCCATCACATCGGCTGACCCATCAGGATTTCTCAGTATACTTAGTGGTGCCACTCCTTCAACATATAATTTGGCCTCTGCGAAATCTGCACAAGCTATGAAGGGTTGAGGATCTGCATTGATCTTCTCCGTTTCTCCATTGCACAAGGCCATCATGATTTTCTGATGTAAAGAGGAAGGCACACATTTGTTGGTGTGAATCCAATCTCTTCCAAGTAAAGCATTATACTTAGCATTACTATCGATAACGAAGAATGTTGTCATGCTGTCCCTGGTTCCAACACTCAGGTTGATGGGCAGAATACCTTGGGCCATCTGTTTGTCTCCTGCAAAACCAGTAATGGCTGTACTGGTTGGGATTAGTCTGGGGTTCTTCTTTCCTAGTTTCTTCAACGAAGATTTTGGAAGCAGGTTTATTGCTACCCTGTTATCCACCAGCACCCGATTCATCGGTATTCCATTGAAGAAGGCCTTGATATACAAGGGTTTGACATGCTGTGTCATAGACGCCGTGGGATACTCAAAAGGGTATGAGAGGTTAATACTTACCTCTTCCTCACTCCCATCTTCAGTTTCCATTGGTGTGGCTACTTTGGATTCGTCTTGCACCGTACTTACTAGTGAGTCTTCACTGGAGACTGGAATTGGGTCAACCTCTTGACCTTGGTTTTCATCTTCAGCTTGAAACTCCTGTGCTAATATAAGTACCATATTCACTGACACCAGAGGGAACGAGCCAAATTGGACAATTGGCTATACCTGCTTTCCCTTTTGGTCAACTTGTTCAATTACTACAGAAGTGTCCTCCATGCTGCATTCTGGCACTTCTGTGTTAATAACTTCCTTCGAATAGTTTGTTTCCGTTGGTTTTTCGACCAAAAATGTCTCTTCAGCCATGAAGGGTTCAAACATTTCTTCCTTATAGCGATCCCGGATTTCCCTGTCATTTGTTGTTGTTGTTGTTGTTGTTGTTGTTGTTGTTGTTTATATCTCGTCTTTACCCTTTAACTCTTTGAATTTGAGTTTAGAAATGTCTTGTGCGTGTTTTGAACAGGTTGGTTGAGTTTTGGTCTCTAATCTTGTTGCCCAAATTTTTGATGATCCGCTCGAGCGGAGTTTGCATCCTTTCAGCATTTTGTGCGTCTGTAAATATACTGCAGAAGTGTTTTTCGCGCTCGAGCGGAGTCCTTTACACTCGAGCAGGTAGTGCTTTGTTGTTGTGCCTTGGCGCTCGAGCGGGTCCTTTTGCGCTCGAGCGAGTAAAGTTTTTGTGTCTTACGCTCGAGCATATTACTCACCGCTCGAGCGGACTATACGTATATCAGATGGCGACTGTGTCATTTTAAATCACTTTTTCGTCTCTCTCTCTCTCTAACTTTCCAAAAACCTAATTTGAAGCTTCTCTCACTACAATACACATTCTCTCTACAAATCCATCTAGTTCTAGTGATCTTCTATCCTAGTCCCTTTGTAAAAAGTGTGGAGCTTGGCTTGATCCTCATTTTGATCTGAAAAATTGTGGGTTTGGAGCACATTCGAGTTTCTTCATCATCTTCTTTGAGTCTCTTCACTTGAGGTAGGGATACCCTACTCCTTCTTATGGGTTGTGACATAAATTTTTGTCATTTTGGGAAAGTTAGGGTTTGATTTAAAGTTATAAAAAGGGGGTTTTCAAATGTAGAAATCCATGTGTACGTGGGACTATGGAAAATGGAATTATTGTTGTTGAATTGATGAAAATGAGCCTTAGAGCTAATGTTGGTAAAAAGGGGAAAAGCCCTAATTTAATGTGACTAATTAATTTGTATAATTAATTTGAGAAATTATGAGAATATGAAATTGAGCTGGAAATTATGAAATTGGAAAATTATAAGATTAAATGGTGTGGTTGGATTGATTAATCACTCACCTATGAAAATGTTGATATTTTATCAGTTTGATAAATTTATTATCTGTTTAGAGATAACTGCTTTGGGCTATCGGTGGAGGATAGTCTTGATTGTTGTAGACACTGTATGTTGATTAGGGAAAACTGAAACTAATCACCTGGAATATGTCATTGAATATGACGGTTAGAATAATACATCGAATATGTGTATTGATTGATCACTGTATTTGATAAGTGTTTAAATACATTGTATATGTATATTGTTTGGGAGGAGATAGGGGATGTACTCCATGGTTTGAGAGGAGATAGAGGATATACTCTCAAACTTGTTTGGGAGGAGATAGGGGATGGATTCCATTGATAATTAAGTTGGCCAGAGTGTCCAGGGTGAAAGTCCCGAAATCCTGATTACGTTTGCTTAACGTAGATATTTGAAGTATTGAAGTGTTTTAAAATGAGTTGTAGTCTCATTTGAAATGTGGGTAACGGAAGTGTTTTGATATGAGTTGTAGTCTCATTTAATTATTTGGCTAGATAATGAGCCATGCTTATGAATTGAAAATTGGATAAGTAAAGGAAAGTGGAATGAAACATGGACATATTTGTCATGGAACTGGCTTGTGTTGTAAGTTGGTTTACAAGTGTTAGACACTTATCAAATGCTAATGTTTTAGTTATTTCTCATACTTGGTTTAGTATATCTCTACTGGGCATTGGCTCACCCTATATGGGACATCATTTTCAAGTTCAGGTGATATGCCACCTCTAAGGACGTAGCTTGGAAGGTTTTGGGAGTTAAAGACTCTTTTGGTTGTTTTTTTTTTGTTATTTTGGTATTACATGTAAATTCAAGCCGAGGGCTTAACATGTTTTGAGTTAGTACTCTCTTTTTTGTAACCAAGTGTTGGCTTGGAAAGTTGTAAGCCCGTAGGGCATTTACTTTTGTTGTCAACATGTAATACTTTTGTAATGAATACTCTGATAAATGGAAATATGTTTAATTCTCTTATAACTATGGATGTAATGAATGTTGGATTTATATGTATTATTTTGAGGGCGTTACACTCAACCACCCATTTCTTTTGGCTTTGGATGACCTTATCTTCTATCTCACTATCACTTTCCATCAGAGCTTTTTCCAATCCTACCAAACTAGATCTTTCTTTGGCCTTTAGCTCGGAATGAACTTTGGCCAACTGCTCCCTGCTACAACTCCTTTTGTCTGGGAGAGTTGATTTCAGAGTATGGTCTAGATTCGAATCTCCTCCTCCCTCTGCTTGGTTCTTTGGCAGAACCAATGAAGAACTTTCTCTACCTTCCTTCAGATCCTTCTGGTACTGAGTGTACCTTCGTTGGATCTTCCTTCTTTGGGACCTAGAAATCACTGGAACCATATTTGGTTCTTTTGTTTTCGGGTGCTTAAGTAATACCCAATTGTTTGGAGCCACCAAAAGAGGTTTGACCATCCTACTTAGGTTCCCAACCACATTTCTTTGGGTAGACATCTTCTTAGGTTTGTTGTCCAGGAGAAACCAATCTGGAACTCCAAGTACCCACGAACCTACTGACCCAACTGTCGAACTGTTCCTTTCTTCCTTCGAAGCCATTTTCGAAGCTGGCTGTGAAGGCCACTGCTTGGCCTTGACTCCCTGCCTCGAGCCTGACTCAAGCCTTTGATGAAGGTAGCCACTTTCCATCTTGCGTGAGGCTAGTCTAGGAGGCCAATCTCTGGCTTTGATCCCATAAACTGAACCCTTCTCTGGCCTCCTTTCAGGATGACTGCTCTCCGTTCTATAATAATTAGGTCCTCTTGCCTTTAGAATGCATTCTAGCAGCTGTTGGCTCAGCCATTAATGGCTGCTGCCTATGCTAGTTAGATATGGCCTTTTATTATAAGCACTTGTTGGTTTAGGACGCCTCGGCACATCCCTGTAGTATTGCTTCCCATCAATTGGAAGTCCTTTCAACCATTTGTAACTCAGCCTGCATCTGGGACACATTCTTTGCATAACAGCTGCCTCCAAAGAATTATCATCTAGTGCCTCTTTATCAGAGTCCTCTTTCTGGTCTGAGAAACCTTGTCCAATAGCTGGCAGATTTCCAGTGTCTTTCTTGACAGTTGTCTGGCTGGCAACATGCATCTGCACATTGACTTCTTCCAATTCTTTCAAGGACAAGTTCTGGAAATCTGGCGTGATAACATTGGATGCCACTTTTCCAATTTCTGGAAATGGGTTAGTATCAATCACCATAGCCTTTTCTGCTTTAGCTGGAAATTTTAAACTCCCCTTTCGAATCTGCTCTTGGATCCTATCTCGAAAAACAATACAGTTTTTAGTTGAGTGAGACCAAGAATTATGCCATTTACAATACACTTTTCCTTTAAGTTCCTCTGGAGATGGAATTTTGACTCCTTTTGGTAACTTCAAGAAATTTGCAGCAAGCAAACGATCAAAAATATCATCTGCCTTTGTTAAATCGAAAGAGTATTTCCTATGAAGGTTTTTCTTTTTAAACTGCTGGTCAATCATTGTGTCTTTATGAATTAATGCTTCACAGATCACAGGTTCTTTCCCTACAATCTCTGCTGCATCAATCTCATAATTAGGATCTCTATAATATGTCTTGTATGATGCATTACTCCGATCTTGTTCTTCTTCCAATAATGTTTCATACCTAGACACCTTATAGGTTAATTCCACTAAGTCTCTAAACTCAGTTGAGTCAAACGTCTTTCGAAGCCTAAACTCTAGACCATTTTGAGCCAGTCTCACAAATTCAGGCTCTGGTAAGATGATCCTACATTTATTTCGTGCTCTTTTAAATCTGGCAATAAGCTAAGCAGCCTTCTCATCAGGCCTTTGACTCAATCTTGCCAAGTCTGCCATGGAAACCTCTGGTTCTATTTGGAAGAATTGGGCATGAAATGCCTCTTCCATTTGTTGCCAAGTTTGGATAGAGCCAGGTGTAAGATTAATATACCATACAAATGCTCCTCCAGTTAGAGAATTTGGAAATAATCTTAACTTCATATAGTCATTATTGGTAAATTCACCGCACTGAGCCGTGAATCTAGCAATATGTTCAACCGTTGACTGGTTCCCATTTCCATAAAAAAGGGCAAAATCTGGTATCCTGAAACCTCTTGGGTATTCATGTACCCTATCTACCCATTCTGGGTATGGTTTCCTGTAGACAGGAGTCTAAACCCCCCGAGCCATTGGTCCACACATCTCTCTAACAATGTCAGCAATTTGGTCCCTAGGGACCATATTTTGTGCCTGTTGAACCACTACTGGAGGAACAAACACATGATTTGGTGGACAACCTTGTGCTTGGAGTCCTCTTGGTCCATGGGGTGGTATATTTGGGACTGGTTGTCCCTGTGGTGCTGGCTGCTGTTGAGGGTATGGATGACCTCTTTGAGCCTGTCCTGCGAAAGGACCTGCGAAAGGTGCTGGCACAGGTGTTGTGCCTCTTCCAGTTGTAAGAAAACCTTCCAACCCCCTTGTGCCAGGTATGGCTTCGAAAATGGGATTTGGAACCATCCTTATGCCATTTTCTTGTACTAAGCCAGATCCGCCAGTTTGCATGGCTTCACTATTAAGTAATGAGGCATTTTGACTTGCCATAGGCCTTGAAAGAGGCTTATACCAAGACTAAGGTGATGATCTTTCATAGTTTTGATTGCTAGTTTGACCATTAGAATGTCCATTAATTTGCATAGGCTATTTATCTCTAGCCAATCTTTGCTGAGGGACATTTGAAATTTCCTCCATATGTCTCGTGTTTGTTGGTTGGTGAGTATTCATTCGATCAAAAAAGGATCTTGCCCACCTTTCCATTGTATTCATTAACTGCTGTCCCATGGTATCTACTAGGCCACCCCATGAATTCATTGGCTGAGTAGATGGAACAGTGGATGGTCCAATTCCCTGGTCTCGTCCAATATTATGAGCATGTGGTATTTGTTTTGAAGTGCTGGTCTGTTCGACCATAGGTTCTGATAAAATAGGTGTCTCCACAAGATGTGTTATCACATTATCCTCTAGATTATGTATTTCTACCTCTCCTTCCACGCCTTCTTCCAAGCGTTCATTTTCTCCTTGTCTCCTATGTCTAGCCATTTCTATTAGTCTCACTGGGCATGCCAAAAATATATGTTGGCTTTTTGGCTTTCGAAGGTTATTATTGTAATTATGAGTGTACCAGCAAGGATCAATTAGTCCTTACAGAAAATTAATTGCCAACCAATTATCAGATAATTGTGTTTTAGTTCTTTCAGCCTCAATGAAGAGGACTTTTACTGGTGGCTTGATTTTAGGAGAATTAAGCCAATAACAATCAAATGAAGAACAATTGAAGCATTTCATTAAAATGAAAACTTACAATGATCCAATTCAGCCTCGTAGAGGTTTACAGCAACAATCTACTTGAAACTACTCCTATGAACGAAGTGCAGTGCAGGAATTTTAAAGTACAGAAATGCAAAGAAAAGGAAATGTAAAACTGGAAAGGAAATAAAGTAGAATAAAACTGGTTTTTTGGATATGAGTCTGGGGGTTTTCTGGGGCCTTCTATGCTATTTATATTTCTCAAGGATGACCATCGAACTGTACTTCTAACCGTCGAATCGTTCCTCCATGATCGCTGATCATGTTACCTTATAGTTAGCTCCACTATGCCATCACTTGCAGTTAGGCTTCCCTCCTAATTTTGAATTTGAATGTGGGTAACCGTTGGAACCATATCACTTTACATCTCTTTGCTGATCCAATCCTACGCAGATCTCATAAGAACCAATGCTAACTGCCATGTGTAAGGTCACGATCGAAGACTTGAATAGTCTTCCCGTATTACCCTTATTCTGCTACGTGTTGAATTGTAATTGGTTTATACAAAATATGTAGCCAACAATATGAAAAATATATGTAAATTAGTATTATATATTATGCAAATATTTGATAATTATTTAATATTATTTTTCAATCAACTAACAAAATAAAACCTTTCAAACGACGTTTGGTTATTTACTAATCTACCATTTAAGATTTAATTTTTAATTTACCCTTAAACCACACTTAACCACACTATGTACATCCCTATATTTTCATCTAATTACTATTTTAATATAAGTATAACTCTTTATTCAAACTTTATGCATAAAAAAAAAAAAAAAAATGTTACAAAAATAATATATTAATGTCAGTAGGAACACATAATTATTCCAAATAATAGAACACATATGTGACACAAAATGATGGGTCTCGCAAGAATTATTCTGGGGGTAATAATTTTAAAAAGATTATATATTTTATATAAAAACACGTGTAATAAAAAAACCCACACACATATGTGTGTATATATATATATATATGCATTCCACTCTAACAAGACAGTAACAATAATTCTAAAAATACAGAATTAATATTGTACAAAAAAATATTCATCATGTTCAGTTTTAGTTTTTTGAGTTATTTTTCAAAAAAAAAAAAAAAAAAGTGATTTGAAAATTATATTTTAAAAATAGATATATATTTGATTTCTAAAAATTTCATTATTATAAATTCAAATTTCCCTCTACAGGTAGAGAGAGAGAGAAGCCTAATGGATGTACTCAACAATTTAAAAAAAAAAAAATTAAAAAAATTATTGTCCGGTCAAAAGTACCATCATGTTTGTTTTATCTATATAATAAAGGTTGAGACCTCCTTCACCCTTTTTAGTTTTGATTAGTTAATTTTTTTTTTTTTTTTTTTTTTTTTCACCCAATCCCCAACCTCCATGTGTGTGAGGGGGTTATGGGAGTGGATGTTTTAAGAGGGTCTAAATCAATGCCCATACGTGCATACTATATATGTATCAAAATATAAAAGAGGAACCAAACAAATATTTTTAAAAAAAGAATCTAAAAAGGAGATTTTTAAAACTTTTACAAATTTTTTGAATAACTAAACAAAAGCTCTACAATTTTCAAAAAATTAAGGGATTGCTTGGGGTGTTCTAAATAAGTGTATTTTTTTATCTTTTTGGACTAAAAAATTGAGAAAAAAATATGGATGTTTAGTTTAACTTTTTGACTTTTTATGAAAAAATGTGTATTAAAAAATTGTATAAATTATTGTGTAGGAAAAAATTAGGATTGGGAGTTGTGCATCCGTAATTTTTGACCTTTGGTGAATAGTGATAACTTTTTAACTTTTTGAGTAATTTTTTGACTTTTTGACTTTTTGGCAACTTGTCAAACTTGGTGTAAGTCTTGAAAAGAGGACCAAACAGACTGATTATACAACAATGATTCATTCCACTAATTTGAGAGCACAAATGAACCACTAATGAGGTGGAAATTAAAAAAAAAAAAAAAAAACACGAGCAAAACATCATATCATGTAGGACTCATACCACTTTAGAGCTATTAGTGCTCCTCTTTTTAGTGGTTTTACTCATTTTTGATATATATATATAGATATTTGTGAAGTAGTCATATCATCATTATGGGGTCTTTTGGGAAGCAAGTAAAAAGTCAGTTTTTATCTTTTTATTTATTTTGGGTTAAATCACTTCTCACATTTTACTCACAAAAAGATAAGATAAACTAAAAAAGTCAAAAATTAACTTTTTACCAACTTTTCAAAACACCACTATATATATTTTTTTGCACCCAAATTTTATTTATTTTTTTCCATAAAAATAGCTTTAAAATGATATTGGATATCGGGTGGAGCGAGCTGATGGGTTGGACTTTGGGTCAGAACAGATCCCAAAACACATGATCCAGGCCTAGGGCCAAGGTCACGGACTTGGGTTGGGTTGGGCCGCTCCAGGCCACAAACCAGTAGATTAATTTTATACTTTTATCAATACGTTTGTCATTTTATCCACCCATCCAAGAAATTGAGCCATTTTTCATAGCTAAAATGGTCAGCTTATCAACAACCTAGGAAATGATTAGACACACCTGAACCACCTCCCTTTTACAAGAGGTGACACTTGAAACAAATATAAAAAATATAAGGCTTGTTTGGTTTGAATTTGGGAGATGAATTTTAGAAAAAAAATTTCTAAAATTTGTTTGGTTTGAGATTTTTCTCAAACAATTTTCAAAATCACTTCTCTCTCTTACACATCAATCAATCACTTTTTCTCTCTCCTCTCTCCTTCTCAATCACTTTTTCTCTCACACATATCTACTCAATTCTTCCAAAATATCAAATCATCCCAAACTCTCACAAAAAAATTTTCTCTCAAAATATACAACCAAATAAACCAAAAAATTTTCTAAAACAACTCTCCCAAATTTTTTTCAAAAACAACTCTCTCAAAAACAAACCAAACAATAATATTTTTGTTTTATTTTTGTGAACGTACAAGAGACCATCTTGTCTTCAGTGGCCTTGTTTGACAAAGCATAAAATTGGACTTTTTAGACTAAAATCTTCAAAAAAAATAAAATAAAATAAAATAAAATAGGCTAAAATGATTAATAAGGCCTCATTTGGAAACAAGTTATTTTAGTAACTTTTTGAATTTTTGACTGAAATATGATATTAAAAAAATTAGTATGTCTGTGATAACTTTTTAGTTTTTTATGAAAAGATGTGCAAAAAGTAGAGAAAAAAGAAAATTTTTAGCTTTTTGGTATAAGTTATAGACTTTTTGATTTTTTTAGTAATTTTTTGACTTTTAGGCTAAAATAGACACATGCCAAACGAGGCCTAAGACAAAATATTACATAAAACCCATAATCATTTCACTTTTTTTTCTCACAAACTTCACATTCAACTAAAAAAAAAAAAAATCTAACCATCTTCCAAACACAAAAATTTTAGCCTACTAAGGCCTATTTTGGGAAGTGGGTTATAATCCACTTCTCAGATTATAACCCACTTCCTCTCTCATAGAAAAGCTGTACCAAAAAACTGATTATAACCATCTTTCCAAAATAGTCCTAAAATAATCAATTTTCTAAACAAGGCCAGTATATCTAGACGATAATCCTATTTGTTTATTTTGTTGATTTTTGTGTATCTATCATCGATAAAAAAAATAAAAATAAAAATAAAATCATATTAATCAATTAATTGTAGCCAAATTGTTTCATAATATTTGTATTTTAAAAAAAATATATTTTTAAACTCATACTCATTATCTATTTATTTGAAGAAAAAATAATAAAATTATATAAAAAATAATTATTATATCAATATAATTTTTGAAATGGGGATTGTGGTGAGCTGCGTAGATCCACTAGAAACAATGTGCTCCCTTTATGCAATATGGTAGCTCATCAACTATGAGGTGTCCAAATAATGGTTGGTTTGAGTCTGAAGCTTTTAGTTGGCCAATAACTATTTGCTTGGATGGTATGAATGAGGATAGAGAGGGGCTCAAAGTATGAAGATAAGGGTGCTAGTGATTTTTTCATGACATTTTTATATATACATATAAAAGTTGGGAATATAAAATGGTACCATGTTTGTAATGTATTTGTTTGTAAGTAATAAGATAAAAAATGAACCACACAACTTTGCATGATAAGATTTATTCACTAAACTTGCCAGTAACTACCACTTTTACTCTCCAACAAGCCACTTAATGAGTCTCAATCTAAGAAGGAAAAAAAAAAAAAAAAGAAAAGAAAAAAAGCCACTTAATGAGTGAGAAAAACCGAGGAGAGGAGAGGAGAGTGGAGGCACAATGACAAGGCTGATACATTTTATTTTCTAAATTTTACACACTCAAGTGGTCCCATACTACTTAAACATACAGTTTAACTTGTCTATTGAAGTATCCATAGTTTCACTAAATTAACAAACAATTACAATATAACATATTGGTTCTCATTTCATCCAATGTCTGTCCACTATTAACAACTAAGTTTTAATATCTCCTTAAAAATGCTTTTGGCAACCTTCAAGTTTTTGCCATTTTGTCATCTTAACCTAATTCAATTCATTTTGTTTAGTCTTTTAAGTTTTACAACGGCGATTCTATCGTGTTACTCATTAATTAACTTGGGCTTTTGTAATGTCACGCTTAATTATATATATATACAATTTATAACAAATGTAACACGTTAGAGGGATTAGATATTGTTTGAAATTCATTGCATTAATATTTTTTTGAATGTGCTATAGTATATCATATATAAAATGTGATTATTTTAAAATGATTATAAAGGTTTACTATAAATTTATGATATAATGCTTGTTTAGTTGCTTTTGATTTTGGTTGGGATAATAGGTATAGTGAATCCGGTTTGTCGTATCAATCAACTATTGCACTACTAATCCGGTTTGTCGAGGTGTTTGTAGGAGGGATTCAAGTTGGAGTTTATATGGTTATCACAATAGCAATGGGATTTGCTTAGAGATTGCTTTGGTTTACTGGTTTGCTGGTTTGTTACTGGTTTGCTAGTTCGTTTGGTGATTGCTCTGGCTTATTGGCTGCTTGTGGTGTAATTGTTGTTTGCTTTGCATGTCTTTCTTTGGTTGTTTCTTTGTTTCCTCATTTGTTGGTTTCTCACCAACTTTAGATCGGAGCTAGCAAATGATTTGGTGATATTCTTAGCGTCAACCTAGTTAGAATTTGGAAATTCAGTTGGATACTTTTTGCTTTTGCTCTCCCCTTTATGTTTTTTCATATATAATATATGAAAAACCTAGAAACCCTCTAGATGTTGATTTGTGATTATGTAACAATTTTAAACAGAATATAACAATCCCAATCAAACAATCAAGAGAAAGAGACACAAAGATTTTACGTGGAAAAACCACAATTGGACACCTTCCAATTGTGATCAAAAAACCACGGGCAACAGCCACAAGAACAATCCACTATGAAGATATAAAGGAATTACACAGGTATCACTCTCAATTATCTAGCGAATTCACAACGCCTAATTGAACCAACCTCTATGTGCCTCTTCCAACCCCATCTTCAGCACGGAATTGTCTTTCTGATGAGCCACTCCGGATTCCCTCCAAAGCTTCAGGCTCGAATTCTTCAGAATTCACAACTGAAGAACAACTCTCTCTTTTGTGTATAACAAACAAACCTTTGATGTACTCTCTTTAAACCATGAGTTGAATACTCAATAAAACATCAAAGAAAAATAACAAAATATCCCCAGATATAAACCTTTAAGAACCAAAAAGAAGATCTGGAGGACTTCAATCAATTACTTAGTTTTGGGAGAAAACCAAGTATTTATAGAGAACCAAAAGTAATCCAAGATTGGGAAAAAAACAAACTCCTTGAAAAATCCGGATTCTGAGGCTCGCTCGAGCGAAGCTTTCCTGGCTCGAGCGAGGAGTGTATTTTTCATGATTTCTACTAGTGCCTTGGCTCGAGCGACGGATCCTTGGCTCGAGCGAGGAATACACTTTTGCAGGTTTTTGTATGGACGCAATCCTTGGCTCGAGCGAGAAATCCTTGGATCGAGCGAGCAAACCTTCGCTCGAGCGAGCTCTTCTTGGCTCGAGCGACCAATGGCAGACATGCATTTTTGAAAGCAATTTTGAATGAAATTTTGCATTTTGCTTCGGCCGCGAGCTGACCGGGCAGCTCGACCCCCGTAATAATCAGCGAAGTGGCAATCTTGAAAGCATTAACATCACAAACTTCTCTGCATGGCTCGATTCGGGTTTGGATTTGCATCTAAAAAACTCATAGCCTCACTGAAATAAAAGCACGAAAATAAATACATCTGAAAGGAGTTTTGTCAAACGGAGTTGCCAACAATAAAAACCTAACAATATATATTTATTTTCATCAATAAAATTTCTTTTTTTGTTGGTAAAAAAAAAGGTACAGTGAATACATAGTTGAATCTGACTTCTCTCACAACTTGATATCAATGAGGCTCATAGCTCCTCTCATAATTGGATGTTTAGTATTGGACGAAAGTCATGTGCCAAATATTTTTCCTTTTATTAAGGCCTCATGTGAGAAATTGGTCAGTGTAGTAGGCTATTTTAGTAGGTTAAAATATTTGTATTTGGGAAGAGGGTTATATTTCTTTTAGTTGGATGTGATATTTGTGAGAGAAAAAATAAAATGATTATGAATTTGATGTGACATTTTGTCTTATTAGCTATTTTAGCCTATTTTATCTTTTTGTGAATTTTAGCCTAAAAAAGTCAATTTTGCGTTTCCCAAACACCCCCCTAAGGCTCTAATTATTAACCTAATCAAAATATAATTAGGGGATGATCAAATCGTAGGCATTAGCAATTACCCAAAAGAAAAAGAAAAACAAGAAAATTCATGGGTTTTAGCATTGCAATGACATGATTTTGTTCCTCCTGCTGCTATGTGAAGGTTGAATCAATTGGAAGCTTTAGTTTTTGTAAATCTTATTGATTACTTGAATCTAAGTTCATTTATATGAACTTGACCCATAAAATTTGGCATTGAATCTCCAAGTTCAATACAAAAATCAACTGAGTATAATTGGACAAGCTGGAAAGCAAAATGGATAAGATCAAATTCTAAAACTCATTTGCACAATGTTAGAAATTGGGCGCCCATGTGGCATGGCCCTTTGAGCTTTTTGAGCCTAAACCTCTTGAACCTTATCCATGTAAGTTTGAATTTTAATTCAAACTTATTTGGATAACCATTCAAGATATCTATATCTATCATATCAATAGATATGGATAGATAGATAGATATTGGTTATATATCAGATTATATGGTTAATCTAATATATTAAATTAGATACGTATATCAGATAGGTGATGGGGTTTTTACCCATAACCAATTTTTCTCAGACTCTCCTCTCTCTCTGACTCTCTCCTAAAAACAACGATCAAACCATTTGCACTGTGATTTATGTGGGTGATATTCACCATTGTAATATTACCCCACTGCTGGATTGATTGACCAGATTCAGGAAGTACGTGATTTACCCACGAGATCCATCAGAGTTCAGATTATATCAAGAGGTATGACTTTATTAATTTTTATTCCACTGCGTCATGTTTTGTTTACATTGGTATCAGAGCCTTGTATGGGTATTTTCGTGCTGTCTTTTATCATGTGTATATTTATAAAAGATGAAGAGATCCAAAATATTTCATTTTTATGATCATTAATGTCATTTTTAATACCATAAATGTTTTTATTGTGAAAAATGAAGTCTGACAGTACAAAAATCGGATCAGAAAACACCCGGGAAGGCGGCGCGTGTGATTCACGCGCTGTATGATGCCGCCCAGCAGCGCCACGCGCCACCATGCGCCCTCACGCGCTAGGCGCGATTCCCACGCGCCCCCACGCGCGAGCCGTCCCTCTCCCTTCCGCGCGCGCGCGTTAGCCGCGCCGCTTCGAGCCACGCCACGTGCGCCATGCGCCGCGCCGCGCCGCGTTGAGCCGCCTCGCGCTGGGCTGCACTGCGATGAGCAGCGAGCCGAGCCGAGCCGTTTTTCCGCGCTGGCTTGGCTCTAAGGCTCTGTTTGTTTTTTTTTTTTTTAATTCTGAATTGCGTTAATTGGCCATAATTTATTCGTTATAGCTTTGTTTTAAGCATGGTTGGTACCATCAGACTCAGAATTAAATTTTGTATCTTCTGTAAAATTTTGAAAATTTTACGAAAATAAGAAATATTTTTTATGTGTTAATAATTCATTTTTTATGCTTTAAAATGATTCTGGTATTGCATAAATAATTTTCTGGGGTTGAATTTTTTATTGTGGACTTCTGAAATGTTTTACTATCTACTGGTAATATTGTCTCAGTTTATCAGTTTCTGGATTTTTTTATTTCTAATTTTATGTGTGTTTATTAGTTATTTAAAATTCCAGAAAATTCCAGAAAATTTCAAAATGATGTACACTTTAATTATGGCATAATTTGAATATTGAATACAACATATTTTTTGGATTTTTAATATGTTGAAATTAGAGGAGCATGATTATTTATTTATTTATTTATTAGAATTCCATTATTAAATGAATATAGCATGAGTTATTTGTAAATTTACATTAAGATGCTATTGTATGGAATTTATCATGCTTTGTATATGCCATAGTCAGTGGGAGGTTATTCGGTTGAGAGAAATCTTTGTAAATTAACTCCCGAAAACCAATATTTTGCGCATAAATTAAATTAAATTTTGGATAATTGTCACCTGTGGCGCAAGAGATGATTACGAGTATAGCGGATTTTCGATCTTGCGACTTGTGTAATATTGTCACTATTTAATTTAGATTTTTGCGGCAAAATTATATTATGCTAATCAAATTAATCCTAATGTGAATTTCTCTCTAAATTAATTCAGCTTATGGAAGTTAATTTGGTTGACCTAGACTTAGTAGAGATGTTCAAATGTGAACAAACTAATCCCATTCTTTAGATGAGCAAAAGTCTTGGAGACTTTAGGTCAAACCTTAATTGGCCAAAGTAAGGAAACATGACTCAAAGTCGCCGTAGTTTTGTTGCCTTGTATGGCACAATAAAACTAATGTGTGCGCTATGGTTAGCGGCATGCTACGTAGTTTTGGTTGGCGAGTTTTGGAGTTATGAAATTAGTAAGCCCTCAATAGATCTGTATATGATCTTGACTATTGAGCTGCGTGGATTGACTTTGTAATTTGACTTGTAAATAATGTTACATCATTGGAAGAAGTAACATTCAAGAGTCACGTCATTCAAGAAATGCGAGCTTAAATAAATTAGTCATTAAGTGTAAGACGAGTAGCCAGTATGAGCAGTGTTTTGCTCTCTACCCAATTATTGGGAGTGGATGGAGCAAAATTTCATGCACTATTATAGTGTGCATTGAAATATCACATGAAGTTAAAAGATTAGCGCTTAGAAGCTGCAAAATCTATTAACACTAAGTGAAAAGATTAGCGCTTAGAAGCTGCAAAATCTTTAACACTAAGTGAAAAGATTAGCGCTTAGAAGTTGCAAAATCTATTAACACTAAGTGAAAAGATTAGCGCTTAGTGGCTGCAAAATCTATGAGCATTGCCAACTTGTCTAAGTCAGGACACTTACTGTTTCCACACTTAGGTGTGAGACATGAGGAGGGGCTTCTTTGTATGATTCCTTAGCTAGGCTAACGTTTTTGAATAACATTTACCACTAAGCGCAAACGTTACAGCATAGTAATGAAAAGGTCAAGGCCGACAAGGTTGTTATGACTCTAAGAATTTGACGCATCGCTTGTGAGAGCATTGTGTTGAATTAGACTCTTTAGCCTAATTCCCGCTTAAGTTACTTCAAGAGCTGTCAAAGATTGATAGCTTATTCTCTCCTTCTTGTGGATAGTAGAATTAATTGCAAGTAACTATGAAGCGAGAAATAGATATGGCAAGAGGAGTATCGTCATTTTTCAACTAGATGCATTAAAGTCTATGGAGAATAAAATTGACTTGAAGGTGCAGGGGATTAGCACTTACTAGTTAAATTTGCGATTTAGGCGCACTTGAAATCTCCATGACATCCTTTTATGATCTAGTAAATATGAGTTAGTTGTGAGTCATTACCTAGTTGGGCCTAAACCTTTAAAACTTGTCTTCGAGAACTCACACATAAAGATGATTGGAATTAGTTTATGACATTGGTCATGAACCGGTGGCTTATTATACTTAATCACATTAATGAGATGATGACACGATGGTTTGAGTAGGCCTTCTCGGGCCCACTCGCTTATGACATCCTGTTCTCATGTGAATGTGTAACTTTGTTCGCAATGGTTGCGCACAAGTAAGTAGGAAAGCCATAGAAGGTCATTTGTATTGGCGCATTTAGTCCACTATGATTTTTGTGACTAGATATGTGTAAGGGTATGATAGCTAAGCCTCAATCTCGACACATTTATAGATTACGATACGCATCTGAGTCAAGACTATATGATCTCCCATAAGTCAAAAGTTTTGAGATGATTTTTTTGACATTGCACATATAAGGTTGAGATCAATTAGATAACAGCTTTTGTGCTTTTTAGTTTTGATCAAGGTGGCGAGTATCTATTTGAGTTATTTTAGGGAACTTTGTGAAGAGAAATGGATGCTTAGAAAATTGATTATTCCTAATACTCAACAACACTATGGTGTGGTAGAGATAAGGAATTAAATATTGTTAATGTTAGGTGGATAATGGCACAAAATGTTTCCCAATTGGGAATTGCACTAGTTTGTTGCCTATATCCCTAACTAAGTGCCCTCCATATCAGATTTTACACTCCATTTGAGTAATGGGTTAGCGGAGAGCCATCTATGGGCGATCTGTAACCGTTAAGCAGCTTATCTTTATTTTACTTCTCATAAGATTGCGAAGTTAAGACCTAGGATTCTATAGCGCATTATTGTATGTTGTCTTGTAAACACATAGGGTCATGTGGCGCATTATTGTATGCGGTCATGTAAACCCTCCGGGTCATGTGCATATAAGTAAGCAGCTTTGTGGGTGTGTAACTGAGTCACATAAAATTTTCTTAGTAAAGGTGACGTGAATAGAGTTTTTGGAACTCTATAAGATAGAGAATTCTAAGCATAGCGCTCTATGTAGCCTGGTTGAGAATGGAAAGAAATTTCCAATATCCTAGGGACAGTGGGAGCGATGTGCCTACTAATGGATCACTCCATTAGAGAAGAATTCTCTACATTCTTAGTTGTGTGGTAGCAAATGTGAAAATTTTCCACGTCATCACTGGGTGATTAAGAAGGAAACATTCATGATTGCTCCGCAAGATGATACAGAGCCTAGGATAATGCCAAAGGCTCTAGTCCCCTGTTTTTTAAAAAGTGGATTAATGTTGCGTAGTTTAAGACAAAGTCTTTGAGGATTAACCTTTTCTATAATTTTGGTTGACTTTCCATTATG
The DNA here is from genome assembly GCA_036172215.1 of Camellia granthamiana. NCBI lineage: Eukaryota > Viridiplantae > Streptophyta > Magnoliopsida > Ericales > Theaceae > Camellia > Camellia granthamiana. The sequence goes on from CM069904.1 coordinate 13,063,323, forward strand.
ACGCGAAACTGTTCTAAAGTTATGTGTAATTTGGATAGTCATTGTTGAGGCATAAGGCTCGCTAGATACCGAAAAGTCGCACCATTGAGGAAAGTGTAGACCATGAGAAGACTTTCTCCTGGGGAGTGAGGTTATTTTGACTTAGGCTATGATTGACATAAGTTCGGAGCATTGATTTGTGGACATTGTGACCCAACTTTCTCGTTGGAGAATTGGATAAGTAGATCCGTAGGGATTTACCTTCTGCTTTTATGGTGAAAAGTTAGGAGCGCAAAAAGGTTGCTAGTTCCAATAAATCTTTTACAGCCTAAAACAGTTATCCGGATAGTGGTTCTTAGATTTCGTCAAGCCATGATAGGCCAACGATGATCGATGAAGACCACTGAGGCATGATCAATGGTCCAAAAGAAGTTTTTCCTTACTTAGTCATTATGAGCCAGGATTTTATAAGGTTGTCGCCATCTAGGGTGGGCAGTCCTCTATTTTAGATATGATGGACATGGGTGATGTAATTTATATGCTCGGATGTACGATCCTTAGGGATTGTTTTGGGAGAATTCCTATTTTGTCCTTCGATGACTTACATGAGGAATATCCTAGAATGATTCTAGATGCAAAATTGCAAACCCATTGACTTATCTATCAGTAAAAGCCAGAACCTTAGCTATTGAGTGTATCCTCGGATTGTCTTTGCGAGAAACAGATGACCTATATTCCTTGATCTTTTCTTTGTCGTGGGAGCCTAAAGTACGCTATGTGGGCGTATTCGGCATGATAAGTGTTATCTTTGGTAAATGGTCAACTGAGTTGTTTAGACATTGACCTTGCTCATTAGATTGTGGATAAAATACTTTGCTAGTAGTATATTAATTTGCTCCTTGTAAGATTCAATGCGCTAGTTGGGCGCATCTGCGCTAGTTGGGCGCATCAAGAATGAACGCAAATTGGTCACCAAAACATCTTTAGAGAGGTAATTGCGCAATAGGTAGTGATCTTGAACCACTTCATGTGAGGCGCAAATGGTGGATTTCGTTGTATATGCTTATCGCAAGAGATGCTGATAAGGCTTATGCTTGGAATCTGTAATTGCGTAGACTGTGGTCGTTTTTTTGAAAAATCGATCACTTATTTGTTATGAGATGATGGGATGTTGACACTATTATGGTTTGTGTCATAATGATTAGCAGATGATGATGTCAGCAGGCAAGATTGGCTCACTCACACGAGCAATCGCCCTTGGCGCTTGGGAGCGACCAAGGATGAGACTAGTGGTTTATTTTTATTTTGGAGCCAAGAGAGGCTTAAAATTATCCACTATGTATGTCGCCTTAGTTACAACCAAGATGAGGTCGTGTTAAGGACCAAACATGGATGTTAGTACCCATTTTCCATGTTGTGCCTGTTATGATTAGCCAGATGTGAGATCTCATTTGGCGCCTAGAAGGCGAGCAAATAGAGAATTCGGGTTAGGCACTAGAAAGTGACTAGACTAATATCTGTACGGTGTATCGAGTATGACGTCACTCTTTTGGAAGAGTTACTCCACCGTAACATGTATTCATACTACATGTGCTTGGCGACCGAGTAATGAGGTGAGAGAATGGATCCCTGTTTCCTCACCGTGTGAGTCTTACATGTCATTATTGATATGACTTTCATTTATGTGGCCTTTTGTGACTTTTGACTATGTCATAAGGTAAGGGATTGATGTTTTGCTACTTTGGTATGTTGCCTGCGGTCATGTATGATTCGGCCTTAAGGGACATCACTGGGAAAGCGGTCAATCCTAAACTAAATGGCATGAGGGCAAAGGGAAGATCATCTAGTATTACACCACTGTTGTATATTCACTGCCGGCAACTCACATCGCTCTGTATGAGAGGCGGATTGAGTGTGAATATATTACAAGAATTGAGAGGGTCAAATATGCTCTTTTTGAGGGATTAGAGATGTTTTTTGGACCGGTGTAATTAGATGGGTCTGGGGTATATGAGACACTATTTCTGTTCCTTTTTTTGGGTTGATGTCTCTATGTTGGCTCATTTTGAGTTTCTAGTATAGAGCTCCCACATGCAGGTGTTCTCAGCAGTTGCACGGTGCATTGGCTAGTATGAGATTGTTCATTTTTGGGGAGATTGAGATAGAGATGTGGCAGTGTCATGCCAACTCATGTGCGAGTGGGAGATGTTAGAAATTGGGCGCCCATGTGGCATGGCCCTTTGAGCTTTTTGAGCCTGAACCTCTTGAACCTTATCCATGTAAGTTTGAATTTTAATTCAAACTTATTTGGATAACCATTCAAAATATCTATATCTATCATATCAATAGATATGGATAGATAGATAGATATTGGTTATATATCAGATTATATGGTTAATCTAATATATTAAATTAGATACGTATATCAGATAGGTGATGGGGTTTTTACCCATAACCAATTTTTCTCAGACTCTCTCTCTCTGACTCTCTCCCAAAAACAACGATCAAACCATTTGCACTGTGATTTGTGTGGGTGATATTCACCATTGTAATATCACCCCACTGCTGGGTTGATTGACCAGATTCAGGAAGTACGTGATTTACCCACGAGATCCATCAGAGTTTAGATTATATCAAGAGGTATGACTTTATTAATTTTTATTCCGCTGCGTCATGTTTTGTTTACACACAACTTCATCAATGTTTACTTTAGCAATTTCTTTAGTATTTAATTTTCTTAAAAGGGAGAAAGGAAAGAGGACTGCAAAGCTTTCATTCAAGGGAAGCAGAAAAAGTGAAAATACCAAAAACATGAAAGAAGTAGAAGGGAACTCAAAAAATATTTGGATAACCAAAAAATACATTCGAGCTAGATTTCTCGGGTTCTTTGGCTTGGTAAGTGCTCTTGTACAGCTTTTTATTTTGGTGCTTCAACTTACAATATCGATCAAGTTCTCAATTTTCTCACTTGTCTACGCGGTAGTCATTATTAGTCACAAGATTTTCTAGGAGCCACGGTGTTGTCACCATTATGCCATGTTATGTGATGACTACTGATTCGGTTTACTATCATTGACCGATGTGAGACAATACTATAAGAAGACAATAATCGAGTGCTCATTTTGCACCATGTTTGGCCAACCAGATCACAAGGGTTGTATTGGCATCATGATGATCATCTATTCATGATTATACGGCTTTCCTTCCTCTTCCAAAGTTTATACAGCATCCTTAACCTCCTCTGTTGAGCACTACTGCAATCAAAATAATGTTTTCATGTTTAGCAAAAGAATTCATTCTTGACATGAGGAAGGTGTACACGCCTAAATCACAATCTTTTCTTTTTAAAATGAGGAGTAATTATAAATTAAGAAATAATGAAAATAAATTGAGATTTAATGTATTTTCCTCGTCTTATGAAAGAAGATTATGATAATTTAACATATAAAATCTTTTAATAAGTGAATAAATAAATAATAATAATAATAATAATAATAATAATAAGGGCTGCCATGGTGGGTAAAATTATTTGATTGTCTAAGAGAGAGAGAGAGAGAGAGAAAAAAAAAAAAGAAAAAAAAAAAGAGGGAAAAATGAATGCCAAAAAGCATGCAATCTTGAGAGAAGTTTAATCTATGGTTTTATTTGAGTTACAATCATCTTAGTTATAAATTTGAGAGTTTATGTGACACTCCAAATTTAAGGACATCATAATAAGATTTAGAAATTTAAAATCAATATTGCCAGCGATATTACTAACCTCCATTAATTAACAACTCAGAATTTAAAGTTCTTACATCACAACTTAGTCTCAGTACATAACCGAAATGACACAAATATAAAAAGAAAACTAGAGGAAAACTAGAATTTTTAGGAAATGGTTCATGGAATTTGAGCACTCTTCAAGCTAACCAAGGCTGAGTGTCGCCTTGCAAGGCCTCGGTGTTTCCTTCGGTTTCTTCGGTACCTGGCATAAAACGCTAGGGTAACGGGAATGCCAGTGAGCGACGAGCTCAATAAGATACTATCACCCGAAAATACCCACCCCGATAATAATACTCACAAATTATGAATAATGTGTAGTAACAGAATAACAAGTAACATTTAGTATGCATAAAGGAATGTTATCAGTTGAAATAATAATAATAGATAAAAATAAAACTATAACAAACAGAAGTAGTATTTCACGATAAGGAATATGCCCACCTTTCTTTTTTAAATTTTCATAGATTTAGTTTATCAAATAAATTTAAGTAACTCCCTACGGAGCATTATTTCCACTTAACCACTAAGCAATGGTCACGGGCAATTCTGACTCCTCCTTGGTCAAATATTCAAATGTTACTTACAGTAACTACCAATGATGCCCACGCACCAGGGTTACATACCCGAGTCGTGACATCACGGTCTGCCCCAAAGGAATGGTCTATGTTGTGACACCCGCACCACCAACCTTATATCGCCTACACCGATAAGAGCCGAAATACCTTCCCGTGCCATGTTAGGGTTCGCAACTCACTTGCGCAAGATTCTAGACTGGGTTCACCCCATCACTTTTACATTTTAATGTATCATTGGTTAAATTTCGTGTCTCTTTAGTCGTTGAGATATTCACAATAATTCAAAATTTAATTACCAATAATGTTATACCAATTCATTAAAATTTGAACATAAAATATTACACATGTCACACAATAATAAACAATTGTACAAAATTTAAATAAAAAATTTATTTAAACCATGGTATGAAATAATAATTTAGATATAAAAAAAAAGGAAATAAATCATAATTACACACATGTATGGACTTTTAATCTATAAGATTAGACTAGCACAATATTAAATAAACCACAATACACCCATACATGGATTAGTAACTTACAATATTTGATGAATTAGACCAACACAATAAGTGATTTTTATCCAAATAAATAATTGAAGTGATGATCTTAAATCTATCCAGAAATTTTCAGGTTATACCTTAGGTAATAAAAATTATAAATAAATTATTTATACAGTTCTAAAATTCGTGAAAATGTATAGAATATTCAATAAATATGTTTAGGTCATTTTTCAGAAAGAATTTCCCAAAAATAAGTTATAAATAAACAATTGAAGAGATAATTTTTGATTCCTCCTTAATCTGTCAAAATTTTCAGAATGTATCTCTTGCAAATAAAATTATAAATAAATTACTTATACAACTCTAAAATTCATATAAATCTACAGAATACTCAACAAATATGTTATGGTCATTTTTCAGAAAGCATTTTCCAAAAATAAATTATAAATAATTGTTAAAAATTTCAAGAGTGTTTATGACACAGATTTATCACATTTTCTTAAATTAATTCCGTACTTAAGTTTATAAATCAATTCCATGATCTAAAAATTTATTATGCAACTAGACTTCTCAAATTTAATTTTTGCCTTAGAAATTACCAGATTTGGTTTAATATAAAAATTTTAATGATTTTTCAAACACATAATAAAATCTGTCTATAGCCCCAGATTTGGTTAAAAATCTGTATAAATTCGTACAAAACTCAATAATTGTTGAAAAATTTTGTAGATGAACTAGACATCATTATCAACAACTTTGTAGAAGAAATCATCTTCAAATTTTGAGTATAAAATTGTCTAAAAATTCGTAAAACTTTCTAACAGATTCAAAAACATCTTCAATAATCTTTTTAATGGCATAAACTACACATGCAAGTCCAAATTCCACATTATTATCATGATTTTCAGATTACCAATATTTAATATACCATCATAAAATTTTTATACAATTATAAATAAAATCCTATCTACAAGTTTAGACAATTTATCATATGTATATAATCTGAAAATTTCAAATATAAAAAAAATGAGAGGATTGCGAGGGTTTTCTTACTTAGTTGTAGGGTGACGAAATGGTTGAGAATTTTGGCTTCCTTAATCTCCTACTCTTCTTCCTCTCCTACTACTAAGCTTGGTTGCTTCAAAGATTTCTCTCTTCTTTTTTTTTTTTTCACCGAATGCTTGCATGCACATCTATATACAATGAATGCTTGCATGCATATATATATATACAATGCTTGTTGAGCACATCTCTCTCTCTCTCTCTCTCTCTCTCTCTCTTTCTTTCTTTCTCTTCATTCTAAGTTCTCTTTCCCTCAATTCCAAGAGCATAATCAGCTCTTCTTCCCTAAACAAGCATGCAAACCAACATGTGGAAAGCCTCTACCGAATATCTGCAAAGGTTTGATTCCCCTCTTTTTCTTTTTCTTTTTTTTTTTTTTTTTTTTTTTTGTATCTGTGTGGGTTTTTTAACTAAGGTATTTAGTAAGAATAATTATCATATTGAATCCTAATTAAAATAATTTATAAACAACAAATATTGAACACCCACAAAATTATTATTCTTAATCATGTCTTTGTTAGTGATTGAATTGGGTCAATTTAAAACTAACTTTTACACTAATATACATTTCAGATAGACTGTAGATAAAATTAATTAATTAATTTATTTATTTCTTTTCTTTTAAGAATGATTAAATGTGGGTTTTCATAATCTACCTTCCTAAAAAAAAATTTCGTCATCGAAATTAATTCGTACCTTTAGACTCAAAAAGCTGAGGGTAATTGGCATATATCATATCTTCTCGTTCCCACGTTGATTCTTCCATCCCACGATGTCTCCAAAGAACTCGAACCAATGGTATGGTTTTACCTCGTAATTTCTTCTCGCGATGATCTAAAATCTTGACAGGCTTCTCTTCAAATGTCACATCTTCATCAAGATTAATTTCCTCTCAATTGATGATGTGAGAAGGGTATGGCTCGTATTTTCGTAGCATAGAGATGTGGAAAACATTATGTACTCCAGCCAGTTGAGGTGGTAAAGCCAAATGGTACGCCACTTCTCCTACTTTGCTCAGAATTTCGAAGGATCCCACATATGGAGGTGCAAGTTTTCCTTTCTTCCCAAATCGTGTAGCACCTCGACGAGGTCGAACTTTGAGAAAAACATGATCCCCTACCTCAAATGTTAAGGGTCGTCTCCTTTGATCCGCATAGCTCTTTTGTCGACTTTGGGCTGTGGTTAGACGTTGTTTGATCAGTTTTATCTTCTCAGTGGTCTCCTGAACCAAGTCTGGTCCTAACAAGGTTACTTCCCCTACTTCAGTCCAACAGACTGGTGACCGACAAGGTCGCCCATAAAGTGCTTCATACGGTGCCATTCCAATACTGGCTTGGAAACTATTGTTGTAAGCGAACTCAACGAGAGGTAGGTGTTTCTCCCAACTTCCCTTAAAATCCATAACGCAAGCTCGAAGCATATCCTCCAAGGTTTGTATCGTCCTTTCAGACTGCCCATCGGTTTATGGGTGAAATGCTGTGCTCAAGCATAGGTTTGTTCCCATTGCCTTCTGCAAGCTCTGCCAAAATTGAGAAGTGAATCGAGGATCACGATCAGACACGATGCTAACCAGCACTCTGTGTAATCTGATCACTTCTTTGATAAACAATCTACTGAGTAAATCCAACGTATCTGATGACCGGACAGGTAAGAATCGAGCTGTCTTAGTTAATCGATCTACCACCACCCACACGCCATCATGTCCCTGTGGTGACTGAGGCAAACCCATCACAAAATCCATGGTTATGTGTTCCCATTTCCACTCCGGAATTGGTAAGGGTTAAAGTGTTCCTGCCGGTCTTTGATGTTCAGCCTTTACTTGTTGACATGTCAGGCACGGAGACACAAACTTTGCTACATCCCTTTTCATTCCGCCCCACCAATATTGGCGTTTTAAGTCTTGGTACATCTTAGTACCTCCCGGATGTACTGTGAACACTGAATGGTGGAATTCCTTGAGTACCTTTTCCCTTAGTGAGTTGTCGTTTGGCACGAACCTTCGACCTTGATATTTCAAACTCCCATCGGTGTGAATTTCCCAACCAGGCATGGCTTCGCTAGATTCCATTTGTGCCTTGATGAATGCTACCTCCTGATCGTGCTTTTGTGATTCCAATATCTTGCTCGAAATTTTAGGCGTAGTAATTTGAGCACCAAGGTAAGCCTTTTCATCTTGAACCCCCAATTGTACCCCAAATTCATTGAGCATTCCAACCATATTCCATTCTCTAAGTGCTAAACTAGCAACAATCCCTCTATTCTTGTAACTTACGGCATCTGCCACCACGTTAGCCTTGTCGGGATGATAGGAAAGGGTAAATTGATAATCCTCGAGATACTCCATCCAACGTCTCTGATGCATGTTTAAATCCTTTTGGGTGAACAGATACTTCAAGCTTTTGTGATCGGTGAATATCTTAAACTTTTCACCATACAAGTAGTGTCTCCAAATTTTGAGTGCGTGAACTATAGCTGCTAACTCCAAGTCATGGGTGGGATAATTCTTTTCATGGTTCTTTAATTGCCTTGATCCATATGCCACCACCTTGCCATTCTGCATCAATACGCACCCCAGACCTTCTTTGGAAGCATCACAATACACGTTGTACCCAATGTCACGTTCTGGCACTATGAGAATAGGGGCACTCGCCAATCTTTTCTTGAGTTCTTGGAATGAATTTTCACAAGACTCGTTCCATTCAAACTTTACCCCTTTTTGAGTCAAATGTGTCATTGGTTTGGCCAATTTTGAAAAGTCTTGAATGAATCTTCGATAGTAACCGGCCAATCCTAAGAAACTACGAATCTCAAATGTGTTCTTAGGTTGCTTCCATTCTGTCACTGCTTCTACTTTAGTTAGGTCTACTGATATTCCCTTTTCAGATACCACATGACCCAAAAACTTTACTTCCCCCATCCAGAACTCACATTTACTAGCCTTAGCATACAATTGGTTCTCTCTCAAAATTTGAAGTACTATTCTCAAATGTTGTTCATGGTCTCCTTTAGACTTGGAGTACACCAAAATATCATCTATGAAAACTACCACAAATTGATCTAAGTAAGGCATGAATATTTTGTTCATTAAGCTCATGAACATGCCTGGTGCATTGGTTAGGCTGAATGGCATCACTACGAACTCATAGTGGCCGTAACGGGTTCGAAACGCAGTCTTAAGAATATCTTCTTCCCGAACATGCAATTGGTGATACCCAGACCTGAGGTCTATCTTTGAGAAATACTTTGCCCCTCTAAGCTGATCGAAAAGGTCATCAATTCTAGGTAGTAGATACCGATTCTTAATGGTGACTCTATTGAGTTGTCGATAATCAATGCACAACCTATGTGTCCCATTTTTCTTTTTAGCAAATAAGGCTGGTGCTCCCCACGGGGACGTGCTTGGCCTTATAAATTCCTTGTCCAACAATTCTTGCAACTGTGTCTTTAGCTCTCTCAATTCAGCTGGTGCCATATGATGTGGTGCCATTGAGATCGGTGATATACCAGGTTGTAGTTCAATGGTAAAGTCCACTTCCCGCTTTGGGGGTAGTCCTGGTAACTCCTCTGGAAACACATCAGTATACTCGCACACCACACGAGGTAACCCTAGTTCCATACGATCTTTGTCTTCCAGAACTAAGCTGGCTAGCCACCCAGCTAGGTGATCATGCCACTTTGACTTTCCAAATGTTAGTGATGGGGAATCTTGTTTATCCCCCTTAAATTGGAATCGCGTTCCGTCCTGAGAGTAAGCAGTCACCGTCTTTCGATAGCAATCAATGGTGGCTCTATGGGCTGATAACCAGTCCATTCCTAGGATAACGTCAAAGTCTGACATTTCTATGACTCGTAGGTCGCAAGTTAAACGTAAACTAGAGACTCCTAGTTCACATGACTTGCATATGAGATCTACTCGAGTTTGACCTCCTAGCGATGAAGCTACACTCATAGGTGTTTCTAATTGTTTAGGCTTTAATCCCAAAGTTGCAACACATGAAGCAGATATGAAAGAGTGTGATGCTCCAAAATCAAACAAGACTTGTACACAAGAGTTCATAAGGATAAGTATACCTCGAATCACTAAAGGATTTCCATTGTCTTCTCCTACAACTTAAGACACAAATTTCCAAGGTAGAGTGTCGATCAATCCTTTTAATTTTGAGTAATACTACAAATTCATCCTTATCAACTCAGAAATTATCTAGAAATTAATCTCCATCACACCTTATGTGGACCCCACACTACATAAATTAATCTTCACCACACAATCACCCACCCAAAAAATTCTGGGTGGGTGAGTCTGGGTCCATAGCTTTTCTGTTTAATTTATAATTTTTTTTAATGAATAAATTCCAAGGTAAGCTTAATTAAATGGTTTTTTTTCTTGATCTCCAAATAGAATTACCATTCTTTTAATTAGATTCGTTAATGTTAATTCTATTGTGACAAACATATCATTCTATTCTAACTTTCATTCCACTGGATCAAAAACCGTGTTAGATTAATTTTCAATTTTTTGGTTTTTATTTTTATTTTTTTGTATATGTGTACAACAAAAACACATTTTAGTGACATTATATTAGTGGCATGTTTTAAAAAATGTCACAAAAAGAATATTTGGTGGCATGTTTTAGAAAAATATCACAGAGCCACAAACATACAAGGCTCTAGTGGCATTTCAATAAAAAAAAAATGTCACTTCACTAGATAGGTGTAAATTACTTTTTATGGCATTTTATAAAAGAATGACACAAGAAATTGTTTTAATGACATTTATTAAAAGATGCCACTAAACTTTAGTAGTAATGACATTTTTTAAAAATGTCACTAAACTAGATAGGTGTAAATTACTTTTTATGGCATTAAGTGAAAAGTGTCTGTTGGCTACATATTTTGTACAAGCCAATTACAATTTGACGCATGGCAGAATAACACTACTAAAAACAGGGCCTTTTGAGTCGGCAGAGTGCCGTCGCAAATAGCACATTTGCCGACGCAAAAACGTTTTTGCGACGGCGTTTCGACGGCAACTCAAGGGTCGAAAATGGTGGGGTCGCAAATGTTTTTGAGTCGGCAATCTGCCGACGCAAAAAGTTTTAATTTTTTGAGACGGCAGATTGCCGACTCAAAAAGTGGTTCAATGTTTTAAGAAATTTAACCCATAATTTTCTTATTGAGGCGCCTCCGAAGTTTCGAACCCACGCCATTTGCAAGCTTTGACCGGATCCAAAGTCACCACACTAAATCCACTTCACCACTCTACCTCTTTTAGATATTAATTGAGATATTTATTATTTATAGTATATACACTCAATATTAATATAAAAGCATATCTATAAATATATATACATATAATTATAATTTCATTATTATGATATTCGAAAAAATTATCTTGATATACAAATAAATAAAGCAGAATGTGCTTAATTACATGTATCACACAAATTAAATTTATTTTTTTTATTTTTATTTTTATTTTTTATCGATCTGATTGATGTCTTAATATTAATTTATATTTAATTTTTTATTTAACATTAAATTATTTATTATCAAAATATTCATATTTAATTTAAATTTTTTATGCCTATATACACTATTTATGAATAATTAAAAATAATAATATTAAAGAAATACTAATACTCTACATAATTAATTTATGTATTTTCTTCTTAATCCAATCACAACATATTTATATTTAATCTTTTAAATAAATTTTGTATAATTCTATTTCTACATATTTTTATTATCCAAATAAAAATAAAATAAAATAATTAGAATCACTTTTAGTTTTATATTACTAATTCTCTTTTAATTTAACTATTATTTTTAATATCGAAATGAGTATTAAATATAATATATTTATTAAATATAATCAAGTAAATATATATATCTTGGTTATAAAATATTTTTTTTGCTACGGCATCTGTTGCCGACACAAAAAGATATAATTTTTTGCGTCGGCACAAATTTGCCAACGCAAAAGGTATATGCCGACGCAAAAAGTCTATCTTTTGAGTCGGTAAATTCAACGGACTCAAATAATGCTATCAAATATTAATTTTTTGTGTCGGCCAACGGTGCCGACTCTAAAGGTTTAGTATTTGCGTCGGTAACTCTGTGCCGTCTCAAAAAGACTACCTTTTGTGACGGTAAAATTTGCCGACTCAAAAAAATCGACTCAAAAGGCCCTGTTTTTAGTAGTGTAAGGGTAATACAGGAAGACTATTCAGGTCTTCAATCCTGATCGTACACGTGGCAGTTAGTATTGGTTATTACGAGATCTGAGTAGCAGTGGGTCAACAAAGAGATGCAAGGTGATATGGCTTCAACGGTTACTCACATTTAAATTCAAATTTAGGAGGGAAGCCTAACTACAAGTGATGGCACAGTGGAGCTAATTATAAGGCAACATGATCAGCGATCATGGAGGAGCAGTTCGACGGTTGGAAATGCAGTTCGATGGTCATCTTTGAGAAGTATAAATAGCAAAGAAGGCCCAGAAAAAGAGGCCCAGACTCAGATCCAAAAAACTAATCTAATTCTATTTATTTTCCTTCCCAATTTTACATTTCCAGTCTTACATTCCCTGTTCTTTACATTCCTGTACTTTAAATTCCTGCACTGCACTTCGTTCATAGGAGTAGTTTCAAGTAGTATATTGTTGCTGTAAACCTCTACGAGGCTAAGTTTGGATCATTGTAAGTTTTTCATTTTTATGAAATGCTTCAATTGTTCTTCATTTAATTGTTATCTTGCTTAATTCTCCTAAATCAAGCTACCAGTAAAAGTCATCTTCATTGAGACTGAAAGAACTAAAACACAATCGTCTGATAATTGGTTGGTAATTAATTTTCTGTAAGGACTGATTGAACCTTGCTGGAACGCTCGCAATTACAAAAATAACTTTCGAAAGCCAAAAAGCCAACATATATTTTTGGCACGCCCAGTGGGACAAATTGAAATGGCTAGACGTAGGAGATAAGGAGAAAATAAACGCTTGGAAGAAGGCATGAAATGAGAGGTAGAGATACCTAATCCAGAGGATAATGTGATAACACATCCTGTGGAAACTCCCATTTTATCAGAACCTATGGTCGAACAGACCAGCACTTCAGAACAAGTACCACATGTTCATAATATTGGACGAGACCAAGGAATTGGACCATCCACTGTTCCATTTACTCAGCCAATAAATCCATGGGGTGGCCTAGTAGATGCCATGGGATAGTAGTTAATGAACACGATGGAAATGTGGGCAACATCCTTTTTGGATCGAATGAATAACCACCAACCAACAAATGCAAGACACATGGAGGAAGTTTCAAATGTCCCTCAACAAAGATTGGCTAGAGATAAATAGCCTATGCAAGTTAATGGACATTTTAATGGTCAAACTAATAATCAAAACTATGAAAGACCATCACCTCACTCTTGGTACGAACCTATTTCGAGGCCTATAGTAGGTTAAAATGCCTCAGTGCTTAATAGTGAAGCCATGCAAATTGGTGGATCTGGCCCAGTACAAGAAAATGGCATAAGAATGGTTCCAAATCCAATGTTCGAAGCCATACCTGGCACGAGGGGGTTCACTAATCCCTTATTCGAATTTGTACCCGGGGGGTTGGAAGGTTTTCCTACAAATGGAAGAGACACAACACTAGTTCCAGTACCTTTCGCAGGACAGGCTCAAAGGGGTTACCCATACCCCCAACAGCAACCTGCACCTCAGGCACAACCAGTCCCAAATATACCACTTTATGGACCAAGAAAACCACAAGCACAAGTTTGCCCACCAAATCCTATGTTTGTTCCTCTAGTACTAGTTCAGCAGGTACAAAATATGGTCCTTAGGGACCAAATTGCTGATATTGTTAGAGAGATGTGTGGACCGATGGCTCGGAGGGTCTAGACTCCTGTGTACAGGAAACCATACCCAGAATGGGTAGACAGGGTACATGAATACACAAGAGGTTTCAGGATACCAGATTTTGCCCTTTTTTATGGGAATAGAAACCAATCAACAGTGGAGCACATTGCTAGGTTTACTGCTCAATGCGGTGAATTTACTAATAATGACTATACGAAGTTAAGGTTATTTCCAAATTCCCTAACTGGGGGAGCATTTGTATGGTATAAACCTGACACCTAGTTCTATCTAAACTTGGCAACAAATGAAAGAGGCATTTCATGTCCAATTCTTCCAATCGGAGCCAGAGGTTTCCATGGCAGACTTGGCAAAATTGAGTCAAAGGCCTGATGAGAAGGCTACTCAGTTTATTACCAGATTTAAAAGGGCTCGAAATAAATGTAGAGTCATCCTGCCAGAGCCAAAATTCGTGAGATTGGCTTAAAATGGCTTAGAGTTTAGGCTTCGAAAGAAGTTTGATTCAACTGAGTTCAGAGACTTAGTGGAACTCACTTATAAGGTGTCTAGGTACGAAGTATTACTAGAGGAGGAACAAGATCGAAATAATGCATCGTACAAAACATATTATAGAGATCCTAATTATCAGATCGATGCAGCAGAGATTGTGGGGAAAGAACCTGTGATTTGTGAAGTATTAATTCATAAGGACACAACAATTGACCAACAGTTTAAAAAGAAAGACCTTCATAGGAAATACTCTTTCGATTTAACTAAAGCAGATGACATTTTTGAACATTTGCTTGCGGCCAACTTCCTTAAGTTACCAAAAGGAGTCAAAATTCCATCTCCAGATGAACTTAAAGGAAAAATATATTGTAAACGGCATAATTTTTGGTCTCACTCGACTAAAAACTGTATTGTTTTTCGAGACAGGATCCAAGAACAAATTCGAAAAAGAAGTCTAAAATTCCTAGCTAAAGCAGAAAAGGCCATGGGGATCGACAGTAATCCATTTGCAAAAGTTAGAGAAAGTGCAGCTCATGTTGTTGTACCAGACTTCCAGAATTTATCTCTGCAGGAATTGGAAGAGGTTAATGTGCAAATGCATGTTGCTAGCCAGGCTACTGTTAAGAAAAACACTAGAAGTCTGCCAGTTGTTGGACAAGGCTCTACAAGTCAGGGAAAAGACTCTGATGAAGAAACACTGGATGATGATTCCTTGGAGGCAGCAGTTATCCAAAGAATGTGTCCCAGGTGTAGGTTGAGCAATAAGTGGCTGAAAGGACTCCCGATTGATGGGAAGCAATATTACAGGGATGTGCAGAGATGTCCTAAGCCAACCAGTGCTCATAACAAAAGGCCATACCCAACTAGTGTTAGGCAACAACCATTAATGGTTGAGCCAACAGCTGATAGAATGGATTCTAAAGGTAAGAGGCCTTTATATGAGTCCAGGCCACCTAATTATTACAGAATGGAGAGCAGTCATTCTGAAAGGAGGTCAGAGAGGGGCTCAGTTTATGGGATCAAAGCCAGAGATTGGCCCCCTAGACCAGCATCACGCAGGACAGAAAGTGGCTACCTTCATCAAAGGTCTGAGTTAGGCCCAAAACATGAAGTCAGGGCCAAGCAGTGGCCTTCACAGCCAGCTTCGAAGATGGCTTCGAAGGAGGAAAGAAACAGTTCAACAGCCGAGTCAGTAAGTTCGTGGGTACCTGGAGTTCCAGATTGGTTTGTGATGCAGAACAAACCTAGCGAAGTGTCCACCCAGAGAGATGTTGTTGGAAACCAAGGTAGGATGGTCAAACCTCCTTTGGTGGCTCCAAACAATTGGGTATTGCTTAAACACCCAAAAACAAAAGAACCAGATATAGTCCCCGTAATTTCTAGATCACAAAAAAGGAAGATTCAGCGTAGGTACACTCAGTACCAGAAAGACCTGGAAAAAAGTGGAGAAAGCTCCTCATTGGTCCAGACAGAAGGAAAGAAGAATCCAAAGTCAGACCATACTCCAAAACCAACTCTACAAGACAAAATGGGTTGTAGCAGAGAACAATTGGCCAAAGTTCACTCTGAACTAAAAGCCAGAGAGAAGTCCAGTCTAGCAGGATTGGAGAAGGCTTTGATAGAGAGTGATAGCGAGACAGAAGAAGAAGTTGGCCTAGGCCAAAAGAAAGAAATGGTTGAGGAAGAAATGTTCGAAGCCTTCATGGCTGAATAGACGTTTTTGGTTGAAAAGCCAGTCAAAAAAGACCATTCGAAGGAGTCTGTTAGTAATGAAGTGCCAAAATACAGCATGGAGGATGCTTCTGAAGTAACTGAACAAGGTGGCCAAGAGGAGCAACAGGCACAGCCAGCCATCCAATTTGGCTCAGTGTAAGTGAATATGGTACACATACTACCGCATGAATTCCAAGCTGGAGATGAGAACCAGGAGGGTCAAGAAATGGACCCAATTCCAGTCTCTAGTGAAGACTCACAAGTGAGTATGGTGCAAGATGAATCCGGAATAGCTACCCCAATGGAAATTGAATATGAGAGTGAAGAAGAGGTGAGTATCAACCTCTCATATCCTTTTGAGTATCCCTCGAACTCTATGACACAGCATGTCAAACCCTTGTATATCAAGGCCTTCTTTGATAGGATACAATTGAACCGAGTCTTGGTGGATAATGGGGCAGCGGTTAACTTACTATCGAAATCTTCCTTGAAGAAACTTGGGAAAAGGAACCCTAGGTTAATCCCAACTAGCACAACCATTGCTGGCTTCGTTGGAGACAAACAGATGGCTCAAGGAATTCTGCCCATCAACCTGAGTGTAGGAACCAGGGACTGCATGACGACATTCTTCATTATCGACAACAATGCTAATTACAATGCCTTACTTGGTAGAGATTGGATCCACACTAACAAATGTGTGCCTTCCTCTTTGCATCAGAAAATAATGATGGCCTTAGGCAATGGAGAGACAGAGGAAATTGATGCAGATTTTCAACCCTTCATACCCTGTGTAGACTTCGCAGAGGCTAAATTGTATATTGAGGGACTGACACCACTCAGTATATTGATGAAACCAGATGGTTCCGCTGAAGTGACGGCTGATGAGGAAGTGACACGCTTGAAGCACTTAGTCCAAAAGAGTGCTGATGAAGAGGTTATCGTTAAGGATGACAATGATGCCTGGTTGTAGGCAAAGAGATGAAGCGCTAGAAGCCAAGTCTTTGGCTCTAATTAAGTTCTCAACATTGGATGTAAAATCAATAGTCCAGAAAGTGCAAGAGCAAGAGAAAGAAGCCATGATAATTGGCTACAAGTAGGAGCAGCAACAGGTCAGAGTTTTGGCCCTTGATAAATACTGTGCATTAGACATTGAAATCAAAGTCCAAGAGATACAGGAAGAAGAAGCCTTGTGGACAGACTTTGTCTATGAGGAGGAGGGTAAAGATGTTGAATTAAAGAACCTGGGAGCAGAACAAAGCAAGAAGATTGCTTCGAAGCTAGAAGGAATTAAAGAAAAAGCTTCAGTAAGTTCTCGGACAAAAGACCCCTTAGAAGAAGTAAATTTAGGGGAATGTTCTATACAACAGCTCACCTATATAAGTGCTTGGTTGAATGCTCTTGACAGGGACCAGTTGTTGGTTGTTTTGAAGAGATATAAAGATTGTTTTGCATGGTCTTATAATGAACTACCAAGATTGGATAGATCATTAGTAGAACATAGGCTCCCTATGAGGCCTAATTTCAAGCCATACAAGCAAAAACCAAGAAGAATGTGTCCAGAAGTGATTCAGAAAGTTAAAGAGGAAATTCTTAGACTACTCAAGGCAGGCTTTATTAGGACAGCCATGTATGTTGAATGGTTATCCAATATTATGCCTGTAGTTAAGAAGAATGGTAAAATGAGGGTATGCATTGATTTCAGAAATTTAAATCTAGCAACTCCAAAAGATGAGTATCCTATGCCTATAGTGGATTTGTTGGTAGACAGTTCAGCAGGGCATCAAGTTTAATCAATGATGGATGGGCACTCTAGTTATAACCAAATCTGCATTGCAGAGGAGGATGTCCACAAGACAGCATTCAGATGTCCTGGGAATATTGGCACCTTCGAATGGGTTAAAATGCCATTTGGCTTGAAGAATACTGGGGCTACATGTCAGAGGGCTATGAACACTATCTTTCATGACCTCATTGGAGGGTATTTAGAATGTTATATTGATGACATTGTAGTTAAATCCCAATCCATGGAGGAGCATCTGTTTCACTTAGAAGCAGCTTTTGAAAGAATGAGAAAGTTCAAGTCGAAACTCAATCCTCTTAAGTGTGCTTTTGGTGTATCATCTGGAAACTTCTTGGGCTATGTAGTACACAAGAAAGGAATATAGATTGACCAGAATAAAGCCAAAGCCATCATCAAAGCCAGACCTCCATCAAGTAAGAAAGAATTACAAAAGTTCCTTGGACAGGTTAATTTTCTTCGAAGATTCATTTCTAACATTGCAGGAAAAACTAAAGTATTTTCTTCCTTGTTAAGGCTAAAAGATGAAGAGGAATTTGTGTGGACAGTAGAGCATCAAATTGCTTTCGAAGGAATCAAAGCCTACTTGGCCAACCCTCCAGTGTTGATGCCACCAAACGGTGAGAAGCCCTTGAAGTTATACATAGCTGCAGCAGAGGATTCATTGGGAGCTTTCTTAGCCCAAGACAATGAAGAATGCAAGGAGCAAGCTGTTTATTACCTTAGTAGATTTTTAAATTCTTGTGAATGTAATTACTCAGCTATAGAAAAGCTGTGCCTTGCATTGTATTTTGCTGCAATGAAATTAAGATACTATCTTTTGCCCACAACTGTATTAGTAATTGCAACCACAGATTTGGTTAAGTATATGTTATCTAGACCTATGTTGAGGGGAAGAATTGGCAAATGGATACTAGCCTTATCAGAATTTCATTTAGAATATGTTCCCCAAAAGGCAGTAAAAGGACAAGTTTTAGCTAATTTTTTGGCAGTCCATCCATCTCAAATAGAAAGCCAAGAAATAATGGAACTTGGTATGGCTAGTGCTGAGCCATGGCAAATGTGGTTCGATGGATCAAAAGCCAATGGCCTAATTGGAATTGGTATAGTGATTAAGTTACCACAAGGAGTAGAAACCACACATGGTTTCAGAGTGGATGAAAGTACTTGTTCTAATAATCAAGCTGAATATGAAGCCTTAATAGTGGGACTGGAAATTCTTATTGGATTACAAGTTCATGCAATTGACATATTTGGAGATTCTCAATTGGTGGTTAACCATGTGAAAAGGGATTTTCAAATGTCAAAGTATAAGCATGTTGCCATACTATGTTGTTGCATTACATCTGCTTTCTCAATTTCAAATAGAAAATGTAACTTATGTCCTAAGATTCTTGAATAATAGAGTTAATGATGTGGCTCAGAAAGTTTCGAATTTCAAGAGAATGGATAATGTTCAAAGGGACATAAGCCAAACAACATATCAGAAATTAACACCACCCTTGAATAAAAGGAATGTGGTCTTGGAAGTCAACCATAATGACTTACAAGAACAAGATTAGAGGCATCCAATAATACAATACTTGGCTGGCCCATCTTCGAAGGCCAGTAGAAAAATTAAATTGCAATCTATGCAATACATGATGTATGGTAATGCTCTCTACAAAAGAGGGGGAGATGGTTTATTACTGGAATGTTTAGGGCCAAAAGAAGCATTAACAGCTATGGCTGAGGTTCATGAAGGCATCTGTGGTGCTCATCAGCTTGGGGTGAAAATGAGATAGTTACTTCGAAGGCATTCCTATTATTGGCCAACTATCTTTAAAGACTGCATAGAATATGCAAAAGGTTGCCAGGCATGTCAAAAGCATGGCATAATAAGGCATGTGCCCATAACTGACCTGCATGCAGTAGTGAAGCCTTGGCCATTTTGAGGATGGACCATGGATATGATGGGAAAAATACACCCACCTTCTTCGAAGTATCATTGTTTCATTTTAGTGGCCATTGATTACTTCACTAAGTAGGTCGAAGCTAAGCCATACAAGGCTGTAGACTAGACTGAGGTCATTGGATTCATTAAAGATTTAATCCATAGATTTGGTATCCCACAGACTATAACTGTTGATAATGGGACTGTATTTGATGGGAAGATGGTAAAGTCTTTTGTGGCAGAGTTTGGAATTAGCCTTGTTAATTCCACCCCCTGTTATGCACAAGCCAATGGTCAAGCTGAATCATCCAATAAGTCCTTGAAAAAAGGAATACAAAAGGTTGTAGAAGACAATCCTAGGGATTGACATAACTTATTATTGGATGTATTGTGAGCTTATAGAACTTCCCCAAGGTCAGGCACAGGAGTCACTCCTTATGCCATAGTATATGGGCATGATGCAGTGTTACCTATGGAAATTAATGTTAAGTCCTTGAGGGTAAGATGCCAAGACCAGTTAGATCCTGAGCAATACCATCAGAGTATGTATTTGGAATTAGAAAGCATAGACGAAGCTAGAATTCTGGCATTAAATAACATTCTTTTTCAAAAGAAGAAAGCAGCCAAAAACTATAATAAAAAAGTCAAATACATTGGCTTTGATGAATGTGATTTGGTATGGAAGACAATACTCCCAATAGGGATTAAAAGCCATAAGTTTGGCAAATGGTCACCTAATTGGGAAGGACCATATCAAATTCATAGAATCTTGCCTTTTGGAGCATACCATTTGAGAAATTTGAATGGATACATACATCCCAAAAAGATTAATGGCAAATATTTGAAGCCTCATTTTCCAACCATTTGGAAAACACAAGGAATAAAATAAACACTAAGTACAAGAACACGAGAATACTCAAATGATAAATAAGAATTTGTTCTTCATAAAGAGTTGAATACATTCTGCCATAAATTGGCCCAGAAATCATTACAATGTCTCAGTTGTTCTTTTACAATGGATGTTCTATTCTTAAATAATGAGAACAACTGGATGGCTATGGTCATTTCCTGCTTTCGGTCAGCCAGTCCTTGGTTGGTGATCTGCAGTTGGTGTCAGTTCGGATTAAGGCTTGGTTCACTGCAGATAGCTCCTCCTCAAGTTGAGTTTTCTTCTCCAGTAGTTGAGTTCGAAAGTGGGAGACAGAAGAATCTTGTTCCTTTAGTTCTGATACTTCAGTATGCATTGTGGAAACAAAGCTCTGATCTTTAACCAATTTCTCATCTGCAGCCTTGGCAGCATGGCAAATGTTGATATAGAAGTCAATAGTGGCTACTACTTGAGATAAATGACTTGAGACAGTCATGCCAGATTGCTCAACAATCTTGCAGCATTGAAGGAAGCCATTTCTTATTATAGGTCTCTTTAAGGCCTCGAAAGGAATCCTTGAAAAGGATGTCAATAGCTCCAGGCAGTTGTCCAAGTCTATCAGAGGTGAAGAAGGCTTACTACTAGAAGAAGAGCTCTCAAAAATTTCTAGCAAGGAATCAGCCAAAACTAATGGCTCAATCTCATCACTAGCCATTGGAGAGGTAGAAGGCAGGTCGAAGAGACTAGCTAGTCTTGCTTCAAAAATGTCTACCTCATCCGTGGACAGGAAGGGGGCAGAAAGGGCTTTGGTGGAAGGCACAAAGGACTACATAGGGATAGGAGAAATGGGTGGAGCATCTTCAGCAGTCTCTATGGTTCTATCCACCAATAAATCAAGGAAAGAAGGGCTGGAACTGGGTAAAGGTAATAAACTATGAGTTGGAAAGCTGCCAGCACCCTCTATAGGGGAATCAGCTACCATCGAAGAGAAGGTAATAGCTGGAATTTCCTTAGGAGGAGAAGAAAGAGCAAGGCTTGAAAGAGAATTAAATTGAGATAGATCAAAATGCAAGTAAGGGAGGTATGGATTTAAACCAAAAGAAAGAAATGCAGGAATACTTGGCCTCAAGGAGGGTACAGAGAATGTAGGCCTAGGAAGTGGGAGTATTATCTGAATGGATCTCACATTTTGCAATTGATCAACTTCAACTGAAACTGATGGAGTCCTTATTGGAAGAATAAGCTCAGTAGTTGTTGCTGCAAAAGAAGAAGTATAAAGTAATGTCAAGTCTCAATACCAAAAATTCGACAAGGAAAAATAGTAGAGGCTTGAAAGAAGTTACTTGTTTCAGAAGTGATAGCAACAATAGGAGAGCTACGAAGGGAATAGTGCTCAGCAATATGTTGCCTTCTTGCAGTTTCTCTTTGGATTGCATCAGCAGCAGCAGCTTCATCTCTTAAGAATTGCTGCTGCGGTCTTTTCTCAGCTCTCTCAAAAATAATTACGGCCTTAGAATGTTCCTGCTCTACTGCCTTGGCAGCTACATCATAAATAGGGTCTTTGACCAAATCAGAAGGAGAGACAGTTATCTTTTTTCTCTTTTTTCTCTGTACTGGTATTGCCTGTTCTTTCTCAATTTCTTTCTCTTCAATCTGGGATTCGGATTCTTCAGAAGTGAGTTCCTCTTCTACTACTCTGGTAGTTGTCTCATGAGTGGGATCTTGAACCAAGTCAGAAGAAGGGACGGTCACTTTTTTTCTTCTTTTCAAGGGTGACTCCTGCTCTTGATTTGCTTCTTCTTCTTCTTCTGCTTGAACCTCAGGTGTTTCCTTTTCAGGCTCAAGTAAAAGTCTCCTTTTTCTTTTGTTGCTGTTTGCTTTTGAGAAGATTTAGAGCTTGGGTCTTCTGAGGAGAATCTCCCTGTGAGGCATCCGCACCACCTTCACAAAAGAAGAACTAAAGATAAGGCTAAAAGCATTATCAGGAAGGCAAAAGGAGAAGAAACAAGGGTATATACCTTTCTTTGAGGCAGCCCGAGTAACTCTAGGAGGAGTTGAGGCAGTAGGAGCAGACTGTGTGGTGGCAGGCACAGGAACTGAAGTGGTAAGAACAATGGAAGAAGTAACAACTCTAGCTCCTTTGAGCTTGGGCACATCCAACACCATTAGTAGGCCTTGAGGAGAAATGGCCAAGTATACTTCCATGTTGGTTATATACTTCCATGTTGGTCACCCACCAGTTTTGGTACCTCTTCAATAGGTTACCTTGAGGAATGAAAGGGATATATTCAAAATCGATCAAGTCTTGTATAAACTTAGAAGTTGTCTCTTCTAGTCGGGACCTTTAAGCCTTTAAATCCCTGCTAGTAAGACTCAGATTGGTGTTACTGCAGAGAGGTATTGGGACCTGTAGACACCCCATTTTTGACCGACCTTAAGACTCAGACGTCACCAATTGAGCGCTCGGTGATGTTGCATATTGTGCTCGTTCAGAAGTCTCAGAGTCTCGGCCGTGAGCCCTGCCTTCGGACTTTCGAACCCTCTTCTGTGCCTTGCCTCAGTTTGCGAACCAGACTCGGTTTTCTCTGTTTCCCTTCCTGAAGGGAGGGAGACGTCTAGCAGATCATCTCTCAGTGGCCGTGGGCTACATTTCGTGGCCGTAGGCCATTTTACCCATTTCGAAGCCCGGTTCCCGGTTTTCGGAGCCGTCAGGCCGTGTGCCTCGGTTCGGGACCGCCTAACTATCTCCGATTGCTCCGATTTTTGGCATGCATCTTATTTACTCCCTTTTGAGGGACACTGAGGTCTGAGAGACCCGCTTCGTGGTCGAACACCACTCCCGGTGCCTAACGGGCAGTTTTCGGGGCCTCGGACTGCGCGTCTCGGCCCCCGAACCTTCATTTTGCATCGGTTTTCGTTCATTTTTTGCAGGGACCTCTGTTTCATCACCAGGGAGGCCGTAGAAGGGTGGGAGGCCAGTAATTGTTCCAGCAACCAGTTATATTTCCCTCATCGCCCTCCGACGCCCGTTTTTCTCACTTCCAAGCCAATGTTGACCACCCTAGGGTCACTTTCTTCAATTCTAACCCCCATATTTGTGTTGTAGACACCTGGGAGGACACAAATATTATATGGCCGGCCATTAGTTCCACTTGAACCTTTTGAACCCCTTTGAAAAATGGCTTGTTCTCTCTCCTGTTTTACAGTTGCCAATTTTGAACCACATGGTTGTGTTGAGGACACCTGGGAGGCCACCAATTTGTGGTGGCCGGCCACTAATTCAAGTTGACCCTTTTGACCCCTGGCCGGTCGGCCATGGGGGGTGGCCGGTCGGCCACCTGCAACTCTGAAAGCTAGCCGGCCATGATCCTTGCAATGTGTACATTACAGCTGTGCATTGTTTTTCCCTCCAAAACCTGTATCCGGAGGGAACTTTTTTGGAGGGAAACTTGATGCAATTTCCCTCCCATTTTTCCCTCCTTTTCTCCCCTCTCTTGGCCTATATAACCAGCCTCCCAGGTCTGGTTTGAGGGTTAGAAAATTTCCCTTAAGCTCCTTGTATTGCACCCCTCTCTCTCCCTCACTTCAAGCTCCAAGCATCCAAGTCCTACACCTCATTTCTTCATCACCACCAAGCACCACCACCACTACTCCATTTCCAGCAGCTTGGAGAGCTTTCCAGCAGCTAGGAGGCATCACTTCTCAAGCCAAGAAGCATCCAAGGGGTAGTCTTCAAGGGTAAGCATCATTTCTCCTCTCTTGAGCTCAATTTTGTAACATTTTTCTAGCCTCTTTGCTTGCTGTTTTAAGCTCCAACCAAAACTGAAAAGGTCATTTTTTTGAGCTCATTTTCTTGTTTCATTAAGGGCTTAACACTGTTTGAGCCCCCCATGTTGCACTTGCTTCAATACCCTCTTGAATGCCATTTTCTTGCATGATATTTTTAGCTTGTGTGTGATCTGTTTTGGGGCCTGATGTAAACTGTAATTAGGCCTATTTTGAGCCCCTATTCAACATTTAAGAAGGGCTCAACATTGTTTGGAACCTCCATGTATCACTTGTCATTGTACCCCTCTTAGGCCCCCTTTTTTGCATGATTTATTAGGCTATTGTGTCTCTGTTTTTGGACTTTGGTCCAAAATGAAAATGGCCCTAAAATGACCCCCTCTTCATGTTTAATTAAGGGTCTAGGGCTGTTTGAGACATCCTTGGTATACTTCATGTTATAGCCCTCTTGTGGCCTTAATTTTGCATGGCATTTTGAGCATATTTCTACACTGTTTTGGGCTTGATCATATACTGTGAAAAGCCATATTTTGGGCCCCTCTCCAACATTGTTGAAGGGCCCTAACCTGTCTGGGGCCAGCATATATCAGTTACTTCTTTGCCCCTTGTTGGCCCATTTCTTGCATGAGTTGTTTACCATACTTGTATCTGTTTTTGGGGTCTGTCATAAACTGAAAGTAGTCATATTTTTGGTCCCTCTTAAGTGTTGTAGAAGGGTCTTTTTCTGTTTGGGCTTTGCATCTACCACTTGTTTCATTGCCTCCCTTGCGGAGCCATTTTTGCATGCTAATTTAGTCCCACTTGTGCTTGCTGTTTGGCCATGTTTAAAACTGTAAAAATTCTTTTTTTGGGACTTCCTAGCTTCTGTCTTCACACTTCATGTACCAATTATGCATGCATTGCATAGCTATAGGCCATTCCTTGAGCCAAATTTCATGTTTCGGGATTGATCCCATGCATCGAGTGTTGTTTTGCCATGTTTCGGGGCTGTTTTGCATCTCATTTTGCCTCTGAAAATTGCATGATCATGTGCCATATTCCATGTTTTGCCATGTCTTGTTAGAGTGGCATCCCGTGCCGTAGGTTCAGTCCTCGGTTTGCGTGCACGCACTTCGAGTTGTCTCATTTTCATCTTATGGCCTCTTATGTGAGTGTGGCTGAGGTCCACTTGTGTTGGTGTAAGTCCATATTGCATTGTGTATGCCATTCCATTTCATAACATTGTGCATGTTAGGTTGTATCTTAGTTTGCATTCATGCATGTCATGCATACTGCATTGTGTTCGGGGTAGGAGTTAGCCCGGGCACGGGAAACGAGGTACGTCCCGTACTCCGAGTGACGGAACTTGTCTCAATTCCCCAATCACCGACACTCCGAATTATCCGTGATGGAGTTAGGATTTGTCATAGTTTTCATGTGCATTCATTCTATATCGAGTTGTGCAATTCGACTCCTCGGCCATCATGCATCGAGATGCGTGATTGGTGGCACGAGGATCGAGGCATGCATACATTTGTGAAAATACATTGCTATGCCCCTTTCCTGCTCTCTGTTGCAGCAAATCAAGAATCAGCAGTCTTCCGAGGCTTGGCGCGCTTTCCAAGAACAATTGCAAAACAGAGGCTAATTGGGGCATCCCAGTGGATTTCCGTGCAAGGCAGCCTAAACATACATCATTCATCAGAATCAAGGCAGTCCCTGGCTTGCATGCCAGTTTATTATTTTCTTAGTTAATTTGTAAATTAATTAGGAATTTGTACACATTTTGGACTGTATTATTTGGACTGTAATATTCTTTTATTCGGGACTGTATATTTATTCGGACCCTCTGCGCGAGGGCATAATTGTAATAAGTGTGGGTGAGTGTAATGTATGTCTTCCAACCCCACGTCTTTCTTCCCTTTTATTTACCTGCTTATGATGGTTAGATTAGGACATGTTTCAATTAGCATACAGTATGATAGCATGTTTGCATCATTCATCTGTTTTGCATGCACCGGGCTCGGCGCATCATACTAACTGCATTGTATTTCAATTCCAAGTTGAATACATGTTAGCTGTAGCATTCCATATGCCATGTTTAGAATAGCCGAGCCTGCTGTAGTTGCATTCTGCATGTGTTGCATTAGGCATTTCAGCATATTTAGGATCATGCATGATTTCTAATGAGCTTCTGTTTTGGCTTGGAGTACTCGGTGAGTTTTTATGCTTCAGCATCCTTGCATGCGTGTGAGTGACTGCCATGAATAGCATGCTTACCATGAGGCTATATGCTTATGTGATATAACTGCCTGAATGCCTGTGGGTGAAGGTTGGGTTACTTGAATTGGGACAATGCACTGATTGTTTGTTTTTAAGCCCACTAGATAGTGGCAAGATCATGTTTTCTAAGCCCACCTGAGGGTGGCAAATCCACGTCTTAGCCTACTTGCGGGTAGCACCATCAAACCATTTTCAAACAGACAAACATGAAATGTTTCGTTCCAATTCAGGCGACCCAGTCTATACTTGTATGCTGTGCGCATCACATAGTAACCTAGGCTAATAACCGGAATAAGAACACACAATGTTTTCAAAACTAGATATCACGGTTAGTAGAGGCCGGTCTTTGACCGGGTGAGCGGGGGTGCTCACGAAGTGACCTTCCCCAATCGTACCCAAGTTCCCGAGCCGAGGTAACTTTGGTGATGACGGACACGTGGCCTTTGGCACCGAGTCAGGGTTTCCTAAATTTCCCCATAAAAAAATATTTAGGTGGCGACTCTGTATCTGGCAAAGCAGTCCATGTTTGGCACTTCTTTCAAAAAAAATCTATTTTCTCAAAAACGATTTGCCGGATTTGGACTCTTTGGTTCAAGATTTAGAACCGTGACAATCGAGTCCTTGAACTGTAGTGAGCCCAAATGAACAGAACGGGACTTAACCCTCCCGGGGCGTTCGGGGACGTCTACAGTTTCTGGCGACTCTGCTGGGGACTTAGAGAACTTGACTTGAACTCATGATATCTGGTTTTGACTACACTTGTGTGTTTCTTTGCATTGCATTTGCATTGGTTCGCCTAGGACACCGTGTTTGCCATCTGCTATTCCTGAACGGTTTGCCGGAGGCTTGTCTTGTCAAGGCATGTCCATAAGGCTGACCGGTTGTGGGCTCTGCCAGTATGGGAACACAAACCCCGGTTTTACCAGGGCACCCTTTTTGACCATTCGACCTAGTGCATATTCGGATCCATAGTGACCATTCCAAACTAGGACAAGTTGCTTACCCGTTTATAGGTTATTTGAAACCGCTGCGTGCGTAGTGAAACCCTAGATCCTGACAAAATAGGACAGGGAAACCTTACCCCAACATAGGGGTGTTTTGGCTCTCACTTATCTGTTATGTGCTTCAGAGTGCTTCTTTACAGGAATGCATGTATCAGTTTATGAGTTTGGGCATCAGGCCTGCGGACATCAGTCAGTTATTTGAGAATCAGTTATCTGCGGGTATCAGGATTCAGTTTTCGGGGACAGCGATTCAGGGATATTGATCAGTGTTTGAGGACAGTGTGTATTCAGCTTATTGACCGTGTGTTGTTATGCCCAGCCGTGTGTTGTGTATTTAATTTAAGCTGTTATGCTGTCCGTTTATCTGGTTATTTATTTCCTTTTCGCTTTATTTATCTTTTTGCTAGGGGCAGGTTTTTAGCACAATTGCTTCCGAACCAGTAGATACTCCCCAAGCACTTTGGACGAGAGGTCGCCGACTCAATCGATCTGAGGATCTGGTTGACGGACATCCAGTGTACCATTCCCTACCCCCAGTTGTGAGAGGAAGGCCAAGGAGGCGCAGTGTGTCAGAGCAGGGATTACCAGGGCAGCGGGCTACTTTAGCAGCAAACAGTCAGGTTGGGGTTTCTGTTTCCGCCATAGAGATACACTTACCGATCAGTCAGCTGGACTAACAGAATATGGCCGGGATAGAGGAAATGATGCGTCAAATGCTAGAGAGCATGAGACATATACAAGAGGATGCCATCCGCCAAGCGGAATTTTCTAAACAACAGGCCACAGTCATGGCCCAACATGCTGAGCTCATCACTAAGCTTCAGCAACAAGCCGGAACATCAACCTCACACCTAGCTCCTCCTCCGTCGGGGATCCCACTACCCGAGCAGACACCAACCGCCCAAAATACCCTGCCAAATCCCCAAAACACCCTACCAAATATTCAGGAGGACACGAACCTTCTAACGGGGCTGGCTCCGCCCCCGCTTCTGCCTCAACTATCCAAGACCCATACACCCAACCACCCAGACTCTCCCTTCGAGTTCGAGATAGACCATACAGCTCTGAAATTGAGCAAGCTTGAGAAGCTTTTTAAGAAATCCCAGGGGGTGAAGGCTATTCCGGATATCGAGGATGGATATACCAATGTGGCCGTGACATTGCCAGACAGATTCAAAATGCCCCAGATCGATCGCTTTGATGGATCCGGGGACCCCATGGTCCACCTCCGGCTATTCTCAGACATTCTGCGGCCAATGGGCCTGACCAGACCACAAAAACTTTCACTATTCGGCCGAACCTTGTCAGGTGTAGCCGCCATTTGGTACGCGAAGTTGGAAGACGAGGTCAAAAGAAGTTGGGATGAAATGGCTGAGGCCTTTGTTGCACAGTACTCGTACAATACCCAGATCGAGATTACAACTCGTGATCTTGAGACGACGAGGCAGGAGCCCAAGGAGACTTTCTCTGATTTTGTGACCTGATGGAGGGCGAAGGCATCGATGATGACTTTGAGGCCTACAGACAAGGACCAGATCAGGATGATTGTGCGCAATCTCCAACCGAAATTGATGCAGAAGATGATTGTACTCCCCTTTCCCACCTTTTCAGATCTACATGAGATGGGGGTACAAATCGAGGATGCGATGAAACAAGGTCTGATTGACCAGGACCGGGAACAACCCCGGAGAACATTTAACCGCAACAACAACGCAGGCCCGAGTGGCGCTGCAAATACCAGAACTTCGGAGGTCAGTATGGTCACCACCAATCCCCCTCCCCATCCAAGGCTCGCGGCGGCCACACCCTTCTCCGATGCGTCCGGAAGTAATACCCAAACCACAAAATATCCGCCCAGAGGCCAAAGAACCTTTACACCCCTCTATATGCCCCTGTCCAAGGCTCTGGGGGTATTAATCAGGAAGAAGCATTTGACGCCCCTAGAGCCGAGGCCACTACCAAATCCACTCCCTCCCTCACATGACCCGGCAAGATACTGCGCGTATCACCAACAGCACGGTCATGACACCGACCGTTGCTTCAGGTTGCGTCATGAGATCCAAGATCTTATCGACAAGCAGGTGATCGCGCCTCCCGAAAAACCCAACGTCACAACAAATCCCCTCCCACCACATAACCAAGCCCCTCTTCCCAATAGAATCAACCTCATCCAAACTGGGGTCGTGTCTTAAGATCCTAGTATCTATATCACCCCATCCCACCTACCTAAGCCGGAGGTGATCCTTCCTGTCTGCACTGACTTGTGCATGATGGACATCTCCACAACCCAATCTGAGCCAAATGTGGTGACCACCGAAGATGGGATAGGGCAGATTTCAGAGAAAAGTGGGGTTGTTGAGTTTGGGATGGAACAGTTTGAGAATCTCGCTACAGGAGCCTATGATCCAAGTGAATACATCCAGTCAGTGGGCCAGTCTGAGCCGAGTGTGGGACTGCCAGATAAAGATGAACTGTGTGTGATTCAGGGGGACAGTTTTGAGTGGGGAACGGATGATCTAACAGTTGTAGGAGAAGACCTTGCCAACCTCTAGTTCTTCAACGACCAAGAATCGGGCGATGCAACAATCAACTGGTTTGAATATGAGAAGTCGGCAGAAGTTACCGAATGGTTAGATGATCAACCAGACATTGTGGAATATCAACCAGAACAAGGCCCGACAGGGGCAAGAGTATCAGTGGTGGCCGGAAGGGCCGAGAGTCAGAATATAATGCTGGAGAGCGCTGGCACTAAGAATTTCGCTCAGAATTTGGGGATTGTAAATGCAGGGAATATTGACCAACCAGCTGTACTGACACAGTTGGAGCAACAAAGATTTGAGGATTCCGAGAGAATCAGAAAAGCCAAGGCCCATGTGGGGGTCGAGAGTGCTGTGTGCACAGGAACAGGAAATGCTGCGAGCATGAAGACTGAAGGTGCTGTGAGTACGATCATACCGGAGCCGGACAGGTGTCTGTCTATAGCGACCCCGGTCTTTTCCCATTTGATTATTGTATCTGGACTTATGTTCCGTGGATTCCGTTGTCATATTATTGTTGTTATCATCCTTTAACGTCATTGTTTGAGTCTTAGGGTGTGTTAGACCTGTTTCGAGTGGGTGGTTTGAGTCTGGGATCAAACCTCAGATTTTTTTGAAGTTTCAGCCGTTCCGCTCGAGCGGACCTTCTTGCGCTCGAGCGGAGATTGCACACTTCCAGTATTTTTGAACCCTGCAAAACTTCTGCAGGTGTGATATCTACGCTCGAGCGGGATTTCTGAGCTCGAGCGGTATTGTTGACGCTCGAGCGGGTAGTGTGTTCTTCACGTGGGTTCTGGAATGGGGGAATCTACGCTCGAGCGGTTATCATTGCGCTCGAGCGGACCTTGTTTTTGTTCTTTACGCTCGAGCGGTGTGTTGTACGCTCGAGCGGGCCTGTCAAGTTTATATACGCAGCAACGTGTTTCAGATCAGTTTTTCAGCCCCTTTCAGTTTATAAAACCCTAGGTTACGAGTTTTCTCTCTCCCAACTCATCTTCTCTCCTAGGTTTCATCTATTTAGAGTGAGTATCTAACCTAGTTCCTTCATTAAAAAGGTAGAGTGGGTCGAGGGCTTCCATTTAATCTGAACGGTTATTGATTTGGAGCACTTTGGAGTTTGGGCTATCATCTCCGTCTTCTTCTTTTCGGGTTCTTGCTTCGAGGTAGGGATTTCCTACTCCATTTATACGCTTTAATCCTAAGTGTTGGTATTTTGGTATGTGGGGGTAGTTTGGTAATTTTGGGAGAAACCTTAGGGTTTTGGCTTAGATTAATTTGTATAATTAGTTTAAGGGAAAAATGTGGAATTGGGTTTAATTCATGAAGTTGGGAAAATTATGAGATTAATGATATAGTTGGGTAGTTTAAATACTTACCTATGAGAATGTTGATTTTACATTCATTGTTGTATTTATTTCTTGTTTAGAAATAACTGTTTTGGGCTATCGGTGGAGGATAGTCGTGATTGTTGTAGACCTTGCATGTGGCTTAGGTATAACTGGAATTAAGTCACTTATGTTGACTGTTGAATTAATACAGAACATTACTTGTATTGATTATGTGTTGTATATGGCAATTGTGTGTTTCATTGCATATGCATGTTGTTTGGAGAAGATAGGGGATGAACTCCACGGTTTAGGGGAAGATAGGGGATGTACCTCTAAACCGGATTTGTTGGGAGGAGATAGGGGATGGACTCCAGTAGCATCACTCATATGTGTGCTTATTGATGATAGCAATATTGCTATTTGTTGTTAATATGATACATCATTATAACGTGTATCAGTTGGAAGTATGGAAGTGTTGTGGTTTGAGCTTTAGTCTCATTTATTTTTGTGACATCTGGATCACTATTATAGTTGGCCAGGTTCTGAGCCATAATGATATAATTGGAAAGTTGAATAAACATTGGAAAGTGAAAGGTGTCATAGACAATATGTCATAGACAATGTAGACATTCGTGTCATGAAATTGGAAATTGATTATCTTGTGTTAACCATGTATCGTATGCTAATGCTTTAGTTAATTCGTATGCTTGG
Source organism: Camellia granthamiana (assembly GCA_036172215.1). Taxonomy (NCBI): domain Eukaryota; kingdom Viridiplantae; phylum Streptophyta; class Magnoliopsida; order Ericales; family Theaceae; genus Camellia; species Camellia granthamiana. The sequence continues at coordinate 13,095,521 of CM069904.1, forward strand.
TTTAGTATTTTTCTACTGGGCTGTGGCTCACCCTATATGGGAACTTCATTTTCAGGTTCAGGTGGTTCACTACCTCCAAGGACTTAGCTTGTGAGGATTTGGACTCGAAGACTTGTTTTGTTTTATTTGTTTTATTTGATCAACTTGTAAACTTTCAAGCCTAGGGCTTTATTTGTTTTTGAGTTAGAACTCATGGAATTGTGTCCAAGTATTGGCTTGGCAAGATGTAAGCCCATAGGGCATCTATTATGATGTTTTTATTTTTTTTATGGTACTCTGATGAATGAAATAAGATACTTTATTTCCTTATAATTCCGCATGTTAATATTATGTATTATGGGTTTACTTTTGAGGGCGTTACAACTTGGTATCAGAGCGTACCGGGTCCGAATACTTTGGGTACGTGGGAAGTGATTAGAATCACAATGGGTTCGTCTCGCTTGATAGAGACTTAGTGTAATGTTATATGCTTATGTGATAACATGTTTATGTGACTATGTGGGTATGGAATGTAGTTTCTAGGATGTTGACTGGACCCTTGAGTCTCTGAAAGTCTTGTTGGAAAGGCACTTGATCAATGTTGTTTCCAACCGGAACTTTAGTGGCGCCTCGGGACTATCATTATCCAGGAATGAAATTCGTAGGTGCTTATGTGATTATGTGCTTACGTGGTGTGATTTATTGTTGTCCAATGTATTAGGACGTGAGTGTTATGATTTTGGCACATTATTTAGAGTGCTAACGTCTTTATTTCCTTTATTAGGATGTCAGGACGAGGACGAGGTCGTGGTAGGCGTGGTAGGCAGGCCAGGCAGGAAGTGCCTATACCGGAGGAAATTCCGGCAGTTCAGGAGGGTGTTGGCCAGGCCAATGTGGCCGAGCCAGTAGGACAACAGTTTATGGGCGCTTTGGCCCAAGGGATAGCAGGGGCATTTCAAGCGTCAGTTGACATTCTGAGGGCTGCGAATCCAGCCCAGGCTGTTGTTACTGTAGATACAGGACCTTCTTTTCTGAAGAGGGAATTCTTCCGGTCTCACCCGGACGAATTTTTAGGTGATCCTAGCGAGCCGCTTAAGGCAGACGAATGGCTCGAACAGACAACGAAAACGTTTGAGATGCTAGGCATCGAAGGCGAGGCACTGAAGGTGACCTTGGCATCTTTCCAGCTGAAGGGGGATGCGGGTCAGTGGTGGAAGTTCATCAAGGGTCGTATTGGAGGTACCTGGAAGGCTTTTGTTGATGCTTTTCAGGAAAAGTACTTGTCTCCAGCTGTTCAGGAGAAGTTGAGAGATCAGTTCCGCCATCTTGAGCAGAACAGTTTATCGGTGGCCGAGTTTGAGGCTGCATTCACTAGTTTGTCCAGGTTTGCACCTGAGTTGGTGGCGACTGAGGAACGCCGTTGCATTGAGTTTGAGAAGAAGTTGAGGCGTGGCCTCATGCTGAGAGTTGTTGGGTCTATGATTCGGGATTTTGGGCGTTTGGTTGATGCAGCAGCCCATACTGAGACTATGATGCAGGAAGAGGGGGAAAGGCAGAAAGGCTCCAAGAGGAGTCAGGATGGCCAGAGTGATGGCAGGAGGCAGAGAGGTTTCACTCCTCAGCAGCCTCAGAGTAGTTTTTCTAGATCCACTTTTCCAGTGCCGAGTGCTAGTTCTGGGAAGGGCAGTCAGGGAGACATTACCTGTTTCAAGTGTGGCCAGCTGGGTCACAAGTCTCCAGTTTGTCCTCAGAGGGGAGGAGTTCAGAGAGCAGCATCTTCTTCGGCTCGATCTCAGAGCCAGAGTCAGGGCAGAGGCCCACTCTCTTGTTTTCAGTGCGGTCAGCCGGGGCATCTGAAGAGGTTTTGCCCGCAGTTGAGTGGCACACCTGGTGCATCGGGTCTGAGGCAGACTCAGAGTAGTCAGCCAACTCAGTCCGTTCAGGCCTCGAGGGCAAATCAGGGGGCTTCATCGTCCCAGTCTGTGCAGCAATCTTATGCTCCGAGGGGTGAGCAGGTTGATCAGAGGTCGTCTGGGCGTGTGTATGCTGTTACCGCACAGGATCTTGTACCGGCCCCGTCGGTTGTGAGAGGTACCTTCTTGTTTTGCAATTCAATTGCTAGTGTTTTGATTGATACGGGTGCATCTCATTCCTTTGTGTCTGCTGCATTTGCATCTATTTTGGAGTTGGAGTTAGCACAGTTAGCATCTCCTATTTGTGTAATGTCACCTCTTGGGGGTGAATTGATCTTGAAACAAGGTGTTAGGGGTTGTGATATAGAGGTTGATGATCATAGAATCCCTTTTTCTTTTGTGGTTATGCCCATGAAGGGCTTCGATGTTATTTTGGGTATGGACTGGTTATCGTCATACCGGGCATTTATTGATTGCTACCGTCAGAGGGTCACTTGTTGTACAGTTAGCGGAGAACGTTTTCATTTTCTGGGGGACCGGGTTGGTAGTATGTTACCACCAGGGTATGATTCGCGAGGGCGGAGTGAGTTGAGTGGTCTACTTGCTAGCCTTGAGAGTAGTGAGTGTGATGAGACTCAGACTGTGTTGCCGAGAGTGGTATGTGAGTACTCGGACGTGTTTCCCGAGGATCTTGTTAGTTTGCCACCTCATCGAGAGATTGAGTTCTCTATTGATCTAGTGCCCGGCACAGCGCCGATTTCTATGGCACCTTATCGTTTTGCCCCAGCCGAGTTAGTTGAGTTGAAAGTTCAGCTCCAGGAGTTGCTAGATAAGGGCTATATTCGTCCTAGTGTTTCGCCGTGGGGAGCACCGGCCCTCTTTGCTAAGAAGAAAGGTGGTGCGTTGAGACTGTGTATCGATTATCAGAAATTGAATCGGGCTACGGTTAAGAATAAGTACCCTATGCCTCGTATAGATGATCTGTTTGACCAGTTGAAGGGTTCCCGTTGTTTCTCTAAAATAGACTTGAGATCGGGTTACCACCAGTTGAGAGTCAGGGAGGAGGATATTCCGAAGACGGCATTCCGTACGCGGTATGGCCACTATGAGTTCCTGGTGATGCCGTTTGGGCTCACCAATGCACCGGCAGTGTTTATGGATTTGATGAACCGGATCTTCCGGGAATTCTTAGATCGTTTTGTGGTCGTCTTCGTGGACGACATTCTGATTTACTCACCTTCAGAGGAGGAGCACGAGGAACACTTGAGAGTGGTGCTTGAGTTACTTAGAGCCCATAAGCTTTATGCTAAGTTTGGGAAGTGTGAGTTCTGGCTAAAAGAGGTGAAGTTTTTAGGCCATGTAGTTTCTGGGGAAGGGGTGTCTGTTGATACGTCCAAGACAGAGGCAGTGCAAGATTGGGCACAGCCTAAGAGTGTGTTTGAGATCCGCAGTTTTCTGGGATTAGCTGGGTATTACCGTCGGTTTGTGAAAGATTTCTCCAGGTTGGCTTCACCTTTGACTAGACTGACTCGGAAGGGAGTCAATTTTGTTTGGAGTGAGACTTGTGAAAAGTCGTTTCAGGAGCTGAAGGTTAGATTGACCACCGCTCCGGTCTTGATTATTCCGGAGAGAGGGTTGGGTTATGCAGTCTATTGTGACGCCTCACGAGAGGGTCTGGGTTGTGTGTTGATGCAAGAGGGGAAAGTGGTTGCCTATGGCTCACGTCAGTTGAAAATTCATGAGAAGAATTACCCTACGCATGATTTAGAATTAGCAGCTGTGATTTTTGCCTTGAAGATTTGGAGGCATTATCTGTATGGTGAGAAATTTGAGGTATTCTCCGATCATAAGAGTCTGAAATATCTGTTTACACAGAAAGACTTGAATTTGAGGCAGAGGAGGTGGATGGAATTTATTGAGGATTATGACTTCGAGTTGCACTATCATCTGGGGAAGGCCAATGTTGTGGCCGATGCCCTTAGCAGGAAATCTGTTGGTGACATAGCTAGTATAGCCATCCGAGAGTGGGAGATGTTGGGTGCACTTGGGGAGTTTGATTTGCTTTTGGGTGAATCCGTTGAGGCGGCGGCCTTGTTTTCTGTTGTTGCACAGCCTACACTTGTGACTCGAGTGTTAGAGGCTCAGAGGGGTGATCTTGAGGTAGAATCGCTCCGAGAAAAGATTTCCAGTGGGAAGGTTGAGAAGGGTTTGACGGTGTATCCCGACCTGAGTGTGAGATACCGAGACCGTTTGTTTGTGCCGGAGTCTTGCCGAGAGGAGGTACTTCGAGAGTTTCATCATTCGCGCCTTGCGGTGCATCCGGGAGGCACTAAAATGTATCGGGATTTGGGTCGCCAATTTTGGTGGCGAGGTATGAAGAGGGATGTGGCAGCTTTCGTGTCTAAGTGCCTTACTTGTCAGCAAGTGAAGGCCGAGCATCAGAGGCCTGCGGGTTTGTTGCAACCCTTGCCTATTGCCGAGTGGAAGTGGGAACATGTCACTATGGACTTCGTTGTGGGTCTTCCGAGAACCAGCGGGGTAGTGATGCTATTTGGGTGGTTGTAGACTGGTTGACTAAGTCGGCGCACTTCATTCCTATGCGCGTTAGAGATTCAGTAGATCATCTTGCCGATTTGTACATTCGGGACATAGTGAGGTTGCACGGGGTCCCAGTGACGATCGTCTCAGATAGAGATCCTCGTTTCACTGCCAGGTTATGGCAAAGTTTGCAGAGTGCTTTAGGCACCAAGTTGGCATTTAGCACGGCTTATCATCCTCAGACTGACGGGCAGTCCGAGCGTACTATTCAGATCCTTGAGGATATGCTTCGGGGTTGTGTTCTCGACTTTAGTGGGTCGTGGGAGAGGCACTTGCCTTTAGTGGAGTTTGCCTACAACAACAGTTTTCAGTCTAGTATCGGTATGGCACCGTTTGAGGCCTTGTATGGCTGACCGTGTAGGTCTCCAGTTTGTTGGGCCGAGGTGGGTGATGCACCTTTGTTGGGTCCGGAGTTAGTGAGGGGAAACGACAGAGAAGGTTGAGCTTATCCGTAGGAGGCTTGTTACAGCCCAGAGTCGTCAGAAATCTTATGCCGACCGTAGGAGGAGACCTTTGGTGTTTGCGGTAGGTGATCATGTCTTTCTGAAGATATCACCTAGGCGAGGTTTGATGAGGTTTGGGAAGAGCGGGAAGTTGTCCCCTCGATTTATTGGTCCTTTTGAGATCCTTGAGAGAATTGGTGAGGCTGCCTATCGTTTAGCTTTGCCACCGCAGTTGTCCGGAGTTCATGACGTGTTTCATGTGAGTATGCTTCGGAAGTATGAGCCGGATCCATCACATGTGCTGGATTGGACCGACTTAGTTGTTGACGAGGATGTTTCATACGAGGAGAGACCGATACGAGTCTTGGATAGGCGGGATCAAGTTTTGTGAGGCAAAACCATCCCTTTGGTGAAGGTTTTGTGGAAGCATCACGGAGTGGAGGAGGCCACTTGGGAACGTGAATTGGAAGTTCGCGGGAAATATCCGGACTTGTTTGTGGATTTGTAATCTTGTATTTAAATTTTATAGTATTGTTGAACTTGAGAATTTTATATATGTCTTAAGTTGGAAAACATTGAGAATGTTTTGGATTTAATGTTAGCATTTTGAACTTGCCTTTCTTGGAAGTGGAATATAACATTTATACATGGAATGTGTTGTTTATATCATGAGATTGAATATGATATGGAAATTGTTAACATTGAAAGGAATAATGCATAATAATGATGCAGGTTGAAATATATGTTGATTTATACATATTGTGAGATGCCTCTTGATAAGAGATGAAGTGACCGGGATTGAGTCAAGTTATTGTTTATTGTTTTATAATATCTTTGGGAATTGAGAAAACTTGTTTTTGAAAACTTATGCTTAATTTCGGGGACGAAATTCTTTTAAGGGAGGGAGGTTATAGCGACCCCGGTCTTTTCCCATTTGATTATTGTATCTGGACTTATGTTCCGTGGATTCCGTTGTCATATTATTGTTGTTATCATCCTTTAACGTCATTGTTTGAGTCTTAGGGTGTGTTAGACCTGTTTCGAGTGGGTGGTTTGAGTCTGGGATCAAACCCCAGATTTTTTTGAAGTTTCAGCCGTTCCGCTCGAGCGGACCTTCTTGCGCTCGAGCGGAGATTGCACACTTCCAGTATTTTTGAACCCTGCAAAACTTCTGCAGGTGTGATATCTACGCTCGAGCGGGATTTCTGAGCTCGAGCGGTATTGTTGACGCTCGAGCGGGTAGTGTGTTCTTCACGTGGGTTCTGGAATGGGGGAATCTACGCTCGAGCGGTTATCATTGCGCTCGAGCGGACCTTGTTTTTGTTCTTTACGCTCGAGCGGTGTGTTGTACGCTCGAGCGGGCCTGTCAAGTTTATATACGCAGCAACGTGTTTCAGATCAGTTTTTCAGCCCCTTTCAGTTTATAAAACCCTAGGTTACGAGTTTTCTCTCTCCCAACTCATCTTCTCTCCTAGGTTTCATCTATTTAGAGTGAGTATCTAACCTAGTTCCTTCATTAAAAAGGTAGAGTGGGTCGAGGGCTTCCATTTAATCTGAACGGTTATTGATTTGGAGCACTTTGGAGTTTGGGCTATCATCTCCGTCTTCTTCTTTTCGGGTTCTTGCTTCGAGGTAGGGATTTCCTACTCCATTTATACGCTTTAATCCTAAGTGTTGGTATTTTGGTATGTGGGGGTAGTTTGGTAATTTTGGGAGAAACCTTAGGGTTTTGGCTTAGATTAATTTGTATAATTAGTTTAAGGGAAAAATGTGGAATTGGGTTTAATTCATGAAGTTGGGAAAATTATGAGATTAATGATATAGTTGGGTAGTTTAAATACTTACCTATGAGAATGTTGATTTTACATTCATTGTTGTATTTATTTCTTGTTTAGAAATAACTGTTTTGGGCTATCGGTGGAGGATAGTCGTGATTGTTGTAGACCTTGCATGTGGCTTAGGTATAACTGGAATTAAGTCACTTATGTTGACTGTTGAATTAATACAGAACATTACTTGTATTGATTATGTGTTGTATATGGCAATTGTGTGTTTCATTGCATATGCATGTTGTTTGGAGAAGATAGGGGATGAACTCCACGGTTTAGGGGAAGATAGGGGATGTACCTCTAAACCGGATTTGTTGGGAGGAGATAGGGGATGGACTCCAGTAGCATCACTCATATGTGTGCTTATTGATGATAGCAATATTGCTATTTGTTGTTAATATGATACATCATTATAACGTGTATCAGTTGGAAGTATGGAAGTGTTGTGGTTTGAGCTTTAGTCTCATTTATTTTTGTGACATCTGGATCACTATTATAGTTGGCCAGGTTCTGAGCCATAATGATATAATTGGAAAGTTGAATAAACATTGGAAAGTGAAAGGTGTCATAGACAATATGTCATAGACAATGTAGACATTCGTGTCATGAAATTGGAAATTGATTATCTTGTGTTAACCATGTATCGTATGCTAATGCTTTAGTTAATTCGTATGCTTGGTTTAGTATTTTTCTACTGGGCTGTGGCTCACCCTATATGGGAACTTCATTTTCAGGTTCAGGTGGTTCACTACCTCCAAGGACTTAGCTTGTGAGGATTTGGACTCGAAGACTTGTTTTGTTTTATTTGTTTTATTTGATCAACTTGTAAACTTTCAAGCCTAGGGCTTTATTTGTTTTTGAGTTAGAACTCATGGAATTGTGTCCAAGTATTGGCTTGGCAAGATGTAAGCCCATAGGGCATCTATTATGATGTTTTTATTTTTTTTATGGTACTCTGATGAATGAAATAAGATACTTTATTTCCTTATAATTCCGCATGTTAATATTATGTATTATGGGTTTACTTTTGAGGGCGTTACAACTTGGTATCAGAGCGTACCGGGTCCGAATACTTTGGGTACGTGGGAAGTGATTAGAATCACAATGGGTTCGTCTCGCTTGATAGAGACTTAGTGTAATGTTATATGCTTATGTGATAACATGTTTATGTGACTATGTGGGTATGGAATGTAGTTTCTAGGATGTTGACTGGACCCTTGAGTCTCTGAAAGTCTTGTTGGAAAGGCACTTGATCAATGTTGTTTCCAACCGGAACTTTAGTGGCGCCTCGGGACTATCATTATCCAGGAATGAAATTCGTAGGTGCTTATGTGATTATGTGCTTACGTGGTGTGATTTATTGTTGTCCAATGTATTAGGACGTGAGTGTTATGATTTTGGCACATTATTTAGAGTGCTAACGTCTTTATTTCCTTTATTAGGATGTCAGGACGAGGACGAGGTCGTGGTAGGCGTGGTAGGCAGGCCAGGCAGGAAGTGCCTATACCGGAGGAAATTCCGGCAGTTCAGGAGGGTGTTGGCCAGGCCAATGTGGCCGAGCCAGTAGGACAACAGTTTATGGGCGCTTTGGCCCAAGGGATAGCAGGGGCATTTCAAGCGTCAGTTGACATTCTGAGGGCTGCGAATCCAGCCCAGGCTGTTGTTACTGTAGATACAGGACCTTCTTTTCTGAAGAGGGAATTCTTCCGGTCTCACCCGGACGAATTTTTAGGTGATCCTAGCGAGCCGCTTAAGGCAGACGAATGGCTCGAACAGACAACGAAAACGTTTGAGATGCTAGGCATCGAAGGCGAGGCACTGAAGGTGACCTTGGCATCTTTCCAGCTGAAGGGGGATGCGGGTCAGTGGTGGAAGTTCATCAAGGGTCGTATTGGAGGTACCTGGAAGGCTTTTGTTGATGCTTTTCAGGAAAAGTACTTGTCTCCAGCTGTTCAGGAGAAGTTGAGAGATCAGTTCCGCCATCTTGAGCAGAACAGTTTATCGGTGGCCGAGTTTGAGGCTGCATTCACTAGTTTGTCCAGGTTTGCACCTGAGTTGGTGGCGACTGAGGAACGCCGTTGCATTGAGTTTGAGAAGAAGTTGAGGCGTGGCCTCATGCTGAGAGTTGTTGGGTCTATGATTCGGGATTTTGGGCGTTTGGTTGATGCAGCAGCCCATACTGAGACTATGATGCAGGAAGAGGGGGAAAGGCAGAAAGGCTCCAAGAGGAGTCAGGATGGCCAGAGTGATGGCAGGAGGCAGAGAGGTTTCACTCCTCAGCAGCCTCAGAGTAGTTTTTCTAGATCCACTTTTCCAGTGCCGAGTGCTAGTTCTGGGAAGGGCAGTCAGGGAGACATTACCTGTTTCAAGTGTGGCCAGCTGGGTCACAAGTCTCCAGTTTGTCCTCAGAGGGGAGGAGTTCAGAGAGCAGCATCTTCTTCGGCTCGATCTCAGAGCCAGAGTCAGGGCAGAGGCCCACTCTCTTGTTTTCAGTGCGGTCAGCCGGGGCATCTGAAGAGGTTTTGCCCGCAGTTGAGTGGCACACCTGGTGCATCGGGTTTGAGGCAGACTCAGAGTAGTCAGCCAACTCAGTCCGTTCAGGCCTCGAGGGCAAATCAGGGGGCTTCATCGTCCCAGTCTGTGCAGCAATCTTATGCTCCGAGGGGTGAGCAGGTTGATCAGAGGTCGTCTGGGCGTGTGTATGCTGTTACCGCACAGGATCTTGTACCGGCCCCGTCGGTTGTGAGAGGTACCTTCTTGTTTTGCAATTCAATTGCTAGTGTTTTGATTGATACGGGTGCATCTCATTCCTTTGTGTCTGCTGCATTTGCATCTATTTTGGAGTTGGAGTTAGCACAGTTAGCATCTCCTATTTGTGTAATGTCACCTCTTGGGGGTGAATTGATCTTGAAACAAGGTGTTAGGGGTTGTGATATAGAGGTTGATGATCATAGAATCCCTTTTTCTTTTGTGGTTATGCCCATGAAGGGCTTCGATGTTATTTTGGGTATGGACTGGTTATCGTCATACCGGGCATTTATTGATTGCTACCGTCAGAGGGTCACTTGTTGTACAGTTAGCGGAGAACGTTTTCATTTTCTGGGGGACCGGGTTGGTAGTATGTTACCACCAGGGTATGATTCGCGAGGGCGGAGTGAGTTGAGTGGTCTACTTGCTAGCCTTGAGAGTAGTGAGTGTGATGAGACTCAGACTGTGTTGCCGAGAGTGGTATGTGAGTACTCGGACGTGTTTCCCGAGGATCTTGTTAGTTTGCCACCTCATCGAGAGATTGAGTTCTCTATTGATCTAGTGCCCGGCACAGCGCCGATTTCTATGGCACCTTATCGTTTTGCCCCAGCCGAGTTAGTTGAGTTGAAAGTTCAGCTCCAGGAGTTGCTAGATAAGGGCTATATTCGTCCTAGTGTTTCGCCGTGGGGAGCACCGGCCCTCTTTGCTAAGAAGAAAGGTGGTGCGTTGAGACTGTGTATCGATTATCGGAAATTGAATCGGGCTACGGTTAAGAATAAGTACCCTATGCCTCGTATAGATGATCTGTTTGACCAGTTGAAGGGTTCCCGTTGTTTCTCTAAAATAGACTTGAGATCGGGTTACCACCAGTTGAGAGTCAGGGAGGAGGATATTCCGAAGACGGCATTCCGTACGCGGTATGGCCACTATGAGTTCCTGGTGATGCCGTTTGGGCTCACCAATGCACCGGCAGTGTTTATGGATTTGATGAACCGGATCTTCCGGGAATTCTTAGGTCGTTTTGTGGTCGTCTTCGTGGACGACATTCTGATTTACTCACCTTCAGAGGAGGAGCACGAGGAACACTTGAGAGTGGTGCTTGAGTTACTTAGAGCCCATAAGCTTTATGCTAAGTTTGGGAAGTGTGAGTTCTGGCTAAAAGAGGTGAAGTTTTTAGGCCATGTAGTTTCTGGGGAAGGGGTGTCTGTTGATACGTCCAAGACAGAGGCAGTGCAAGATTGGGCACAGCCTAAGAGTGTGTTTGAGATCCGCAGTTTTCTGGGATTAGCTGGGTATTACCGTCGGTTTGTGAAAGATTTCTCCAGGTTGGCTTCACCTTTGACTAGACTGACTCGGAAGGGAGTGAATTTTGTTTGGAGTGAGACTTGTGAAAAGTCGTTTCAGGAGCTGAAGGTTAGATTGACCACCGCTCCGGTCTTGATTATTCCGGAGAGAGGGTTGGGTTATGCAGTCTATTGTGACGCCTCACGAGAGGGTCTGGGTTGTGTGTTGATGCAAGAGGGGAAAGTGGTTGCCTATGGCTCACGTCAGTTGAAAATTCATGAGAAGAATTACCCTACGCATGATTTAGAATTAGCAGCTGTGATTTTTGCCTTGAAGATTTGGAGGCATTATCTGTATGGTGAGAAATTTGAGGTATTCTCCGATCATAAGAGTCTGAAATATCTGTTTACACAGAAAGACTTGAATTTGAGGCAGAGGAGGTGGATGGAATTTATTGAGGATTATGACTTCGAGCTGCACTATCATCTGGGGAAGGCCAATGTTGTGGCCGATGCCCTTAGCAGGAAATCTGTTGGTGACATAGCTAGTATAGCCATCCGAGAGTGGGAGATGTTGGGTGCACTTGGGGAGTTTGATTTGCTTTTGGGTGAATCCGTTGAGGCGGCGGCCTTGTTTTCTGTTGTTGCACAGCCTACACTTGTGACTCGAGTGTTAGAGGCTCAGAGGGGTGATCTTGAGGTAGAATCGCTCCGAGAAAAGATTTCCAGTGGGAAGGTTGAGAAGGGTTTGACGGTGTATCCCGACCTGAGTGTGAGATACCGAGACCGTTTGTTTGTGCCGGAGTCTTGCCGAGAGGAGGTACTTCGAGAGTTTCATCATTCGCGCCTTGCGGTGCATCCAGGAGGCACTAAAATGTATCGGGATTTGGGTCGCCAATTTTGGTGGCGAGGTATGAAGAGGGATGTGGCAGCTTTCGTGTCTAAGTGCCTTACTTGTCAGCAAGTGAAGGCCGAGCATCAGAGGCCTGCGGGTTTGTTGCAACCCTTGCCTATTGCCGAGTGGAAGTGGGAACATGTCACTATGGACTTCGTTGTGGGTCTTCCGAGAACTCAGCGGGGTAGTGATGCTATTTGGGTGGTTGTAGACTGGTTGACTAAGTCGGCGCACTTCATTCCTATGCGCGTTAGAGATTCAGTAGATCATCTTGCCGATTTGTACATTCGGGACATAGTGAGGTTGCACGGGGTCCCAGTGACGATCGTCTCAGATAGAGATCCTCGTTTCACTGCCAGGTTATGGCAAAGTTTGCAGAGTGCTTTAGGCACCAAGTTGGCATTTAGCACGGCTTATCATCCTCAGACTGACGGGCAGTCCGAGCGTACTATTCAGATCCTTGAGGATATGCTTCGGGGTTGTGTTCTCGACTTTAGTGGGTCGTGGGAGAGGCACTTGCCTTTAGTGGAGTTTGCCTACAACAACAGTTTTCAGTCTAGTATCGGTATGGCACCGTTTGAGGCCTTGTATGGCTGACCGTGTAGGTCTCCAGTTTGTTGGGCCGAGGTGGGTGATGCACCTTTGTTGGGTCCGGAGTTAGTGAGGGAAACGACAGAGAAGGTTGAGCTTATCCGTAGGAGGCTTGTTACAGCCCAGAGTCGTCAGAAATCTTATGCCGACCGTAGGAGGAGACCTTTGGTGTTTGCGGTAGGTGATCATGTCTTTCTGAAGATATCACCTAGGCGAGGTTTGATGAGGTTTGGGAAGAGCGGGAAGTTGTCCCCTCGATTTATTGGTCCTTTTGAGATCCTTGAGAGAATTGGTGAGGCTGCCTATCGTTTAGCTTTGCCACCGCAGTTGTCCGGAGTTCATGACGTGTTTCATGTGAGTATGCTTCGGAAGTATGAGCCGGATCCATCACATGTGCTGGATTGGACCGACTTAGTTGTTGACGAGGATGTTTCATACGAGGAGAGACCGATACGAGTCTTGGATAGGCGGGATCAAGTTTTGCGAGGCAAAACCATCCCTTTGGTGAAGGTTTTGTGGAAGCATCACGGAGTGGAGGAGGCCACTTGGGAACGTGAATTGGAAGTTCGCGGGAAATATCCGGACTTGTTTGTGGATTTGTAATCTTGTATTTAAATTTTATAGTATTGTTGAACTTGAGAATTTTATATATGTCTTAAGTTGGAAAACATTGAGAATGTTTTGGATTTAATGTTAGCATTTTGAACTTGCCTTTCTTGGAAGTGGAATATAACATTTATACATGGAATGTGTTGTTTATATCATGAGATTGAATATGATATGGAAATTGTTAACATTGAAAGGAATAATGCATAATAATGATGCAGGTTGAAATATATGTTGATTTATACATATTGTGAGATGCCTCTTGATAAGAGATGAAGTGACCGGGATTGAGTCAAGTTATTGTTTATTGTTTTATAATATCTTTGGGAATTGAGAAAACTTGTTTTTGAAAACTTATGCTTAATTTCGGGGACGAAATTCTTTTAAGGGAGGGAGGTTATAGCGACCCCGGTCTTTTCCCATTTGATTATTGTATCTGGACTTATGTTCCGTGGATTCCGTTGTCATATTATTGTTGTTATCATCCTTTAACGTCATTGTTTGAGTCTTAGGGTGTGTTAGACCTGTTTCGAGTGGGTGGTTTGAGTCTGGGATCAAACCCCAGATTTTTTTGAAGTTTCAGCCGTTCCGCTCGAGCGGACCTTCTTGCGCTCGAGCGGAGATTGCACACTTCCAGTATTTTTGAACCCTGCAAAACTTCTGCAGGTGTGATATCTACGCTCGAGCGGGATTTCTGAGCTCGAGCGGTATTGTTGACGCTCGAGCGGGTAGTGTGTTCTTCGCGTGGGTTCTGGAATGGGGGAATCTACGCTCGAGCGGTTATCATTGCGCTCGAGCGGACCTTGTTTTTGTTCTTTACGCTCGAGCGGTGTGTTGTACGCTCGAGCGGGCCTGTCAAGTTTATATACGCAGCAACGTGTTTCAGATCAGTTTTTCAGCCCCTTTCAGTTTATAAAACCCTAGGTTACGAGTTTTCTCTCTCCCAACTCATCTTCTCTCCTAGGTTTCATCTATTTAGAGTGAGTATCTAACCTAGTTCCTTCATTAAAAAGGTAGAGTGGGTCGAGGGCTTCCATTTAATCTGAACGGTTATTGATTTGGAGCACTTTGGAGTTTGGGCTATCATCTCCGTCTTCTTCTTTTCGGGTTCTTGCTTCGAGGTAGGGATTTCCTACTCCATTTATACGCTTTAATCCTAAGTGTTGGTATTTTGGTATGTGGGGGTAGTTTGGTAATTTTGGGAGAAACCTTAGGGTTTTGGCTTAGATTAATTTGTATAATTAGTTTAAGGGAAAAATGTGGAATTGGGTTTAATTCATGAAGTTGGGAAAATTATGAGATTAATGATATAGTTGGGTAGTTTAAATACTTACCTATGAGAATGTTGATTTTACATTCATTGTTGTATTTATTTCTTGTTTAGAAATAACTGTTTTGGGCTATCGGTGGAGGATAGTCGTGATTGTTGTAGACCTTGCATGTGGCTTAGGTATAACTGGAATTAAGTCACTTATGTTGACTGTTGAATTAATACAGAACATTACTTGTATTGATTATGTGTTGTATATGGCAATTGTGTGTTTCATTGCATATGCATGTTGTTTGGAGAAGATAGGGGATGAACTCCACGGTTTAGGGGAAGATAGGGGATGTACCTCTAAACCGGATTTGTTGGGAGGAGATAGGGGATGGACTCCAGTAGCATCACTCATATGTGTGCTTATTGATGATAGCAATATTGCTATTTGTTGTTAATATGATACATCATTATAACGTGTATCAGTTGGAAGTATGGAAGTGTTGTGGTTTGAGCTTTAGTCTCATTTATTTTTGTGACATCTGGATCACTATTATAGTTGGCCAGGTTCTGAGCCATAATGATATAATTGGAAAGTTGAATAAACATTGGAAAGTGAAAGGTGTCATAGACAATATGTCATAGACAATGTAGACATTCGTGTCATGAAATTGGAAATTGATTATCTTGTGTTAACCATGTATCGTATGCTAATGCTTTAGTTAATTCGTATGCTTGGTTTAGTATTTTTCTACTGGGCTGTGGCTCACCCTATATGGGAACTTCATTTTCAGGTTCAGGTGGTTCACTACCTCCAAGGACTTAGCTTGTGAGGATTTGGACTCGAAGACTTGTTTTGTTTTATTTGTTTTATTTGATCAACTTGTAAACTTTCAAGCCTAGGGCTTTATTTGTTTTTGAGTTAGAACTCATGGAATTGTGTCCAAGTATTGGCTTGGCAAGATGTAAGCCCATAGGGCATCTATTATGATGTTTTTATTTTTTTTATGGTACTCTGATGAATGAAATAAGATACTTTATTTCCTTATAATTCCGCATGTTAATATTATGTATTATGGGTTTATTTTTGAGGGCGTTACACTGTCGGCTGCCGACGGAATGTGGTGGGAAGACGATGACTTATGTCTTGCCCACACAGACAAGGATTGGGGAAGTAATCAACCAGATGACACCTGGTATCTCGATGAGATCGCTCATATGACAAGAAGTGGGCGGTATTTCAAGCCTCCGCACTTAGACCAACCTGAGGCATCCGGGAAAGACAAGGAAGCTGAGAAACAGAGAGAGGAACAGATTGAAGAAGAAGTTGTGCTCAAGCAATTGAAGAAGATACAAGTAGACATCTCCATCTGGGGACTGCTTATGGCGTCGCGAGTACACAGACAGGCTGTCCTATCTGCTATGGACAAGGCCAAACTCTCTATCGATACTACACCAGAACAGCTGGTTGGGCTGGTTTTTCCGGGAGGAGGTTCCCCGACATTAACCTTTTCAGATAAGGAATTGCCGCCTGAGGGCACAAATCATAACAAACGTCTCTACATCTCCGTGGAATGTAGAGACAAGTGGATACCGGTGGTACTTGTTGATACCGGGTCTGCTATCAATGTCTGCCCAGCCAGAACAGCGTATGCAATCGGGTTGAAGCCCGCGGACTTCATCCCGACAACTCAGGTGATCAGAGCGTACGATAATACTAGCAGAGAAGTGATGGGGACTGTCAAGATTCAGACAAAAGTTGGACCTGGACAACACGAGATAGATTTCCATGTCTTGGAGGTTCCCGCAACCTTCAACCTACTTTTGGGGCGACCGTGGTTGCACCAGGTGAAGGCCGTCTCGTCCACTCTGCATCAGATGGTGAAATACCCCTATGGAAAGGGAGTAGCCATTGTGTTTGGGAATTCATCGATCCATCCCCCTCCGGAGGTGTCTACACCAGTCCTAGAAATCGAGCACGGCATGGAGGACGTGTTTATATCAGGATTTACTCTGGCCGAGGCCCGGGTTGTGCAAAACATTATGGCTGTGAATGAAGGTGTGTACGTTAGTGCTCAATCCGTCTACCTCATGAACAAGCTACAACACATCCCCGGGATGGGATTAGGAAGGAGCGGCAGGAAAGGCGTCGCAACATTGGCCGAAGTGCCACACAACCCGCATACCTTTGGACTGGGTTATCTGCCCACCAAAGAGGACTGGGTGAGGAAAGGGAAAGAAATGGCCGAAAGAGCCAGAGCAAAGCAGGCTGGGAAGCCTTTTGAATTAATGCATAGGCCCATCCAGGGTACCCTGAACGGACGCTTCGTCCGGGAGGGGGAGGACTTTCCATTTTGCGGCTTCCCAGAGCCGTGGATAAACGCAGAGAAGAAGCGCGTGCCCAGTTTTGAGATCTTCTTCGACCTGCAGTTACCCGGGGAGGATGTTGCCGAAGAGCAGACGGACCCATCAGCTGAGGTTGAGTAGTGTAGGGCAGTGGATCCTGAGGGCACAGAATTTGAAACGGGGGTAGCGCTGGCATGTTTACTCTCTGATTCTCCGATCGACCATAAGTGCTTGGGGGATAACTCCGCGGTTTCCATGATTGGGGATGAAACGGCTGCGAGCCAACCAGCAGCTATCTTGGATGCATCTATCGCACCCTCTCTCACTTGGCAATACGAGGAGGTATTTTTGTCCAGCAGCACCGGGTCAGGTAGTGAGCCGGAATCTGATTCCACCGAGTCTTGTGAGTCGGAATCAGATTCCAGCTTGACTGAGTCTGAGTCTGGTACTCCTGGGGATGTTAACCTGGATGCCACAGTCCTGTCTAGGTCGTCTTTTTCCTTTTCATTTGAGTCTGTTGTAAATGAATCGGACGATTTGGATGTGCCTAATGAGAATCAAGCAACTGTGGTTTCTGAGTACTTTTCTATGCCCTTAATTTATTGCATTAATTCAGACTTTCAAAATTTTGAAAACAACGAGGACGAAGTTCCTCCGGTTTTGCAACGATTAATTGAGCAGGAGTAGGAAAGATTTGTTAAACCCCTAGTGGACGAAATCACTACCGTGAACATTGGTACTGAGGAGGACCCGCGGCAGGTCCAGATCGGGCCCACGTTGTCTTCGGAGGAACGCGAGCGCTTAGTCGCTTTATTAAAAGATTTCAAAGATGTTTTCGCGTGGTCCTACGAAGACATACCTGGAATCGATCCTGAGATTGTACAGCATCGGATCCCCCTTGACCCCGAGGCCCGACCAGTCAAGCAGAAACTCAGGAGGATCCGCCCGGACTGGGCTCTCAAGATTAAGGAAGAGGTCACCAAGCAAATCGACGCAGGCTTCCTACTGGTATCTGAATATCCGACTTGGTTGGCCAACATTGTTCCAGTGCCGAAGAAGGATGGCAGGATCCGAGTATGCGTGGACTTCAGGGATTTGAACAGAGCTAGTCCGAAGGACGACTTTCCCTTACCGCATATTGATGAGTTGGTGGATTTCACAGCAGGGCACACATTGCTTTCATTTATGGATGGCTTCTCAGGTTACAACCAGATAGTAATGGCACCAGAAGACAGGGAAAAGACTGCATTCACCACCCCGTGGGGGACATACTGCTATAGAGTCATGCCGTTTGGGTTGAAGAATGCTGGAGCTACTTATCAACGGGCCACGACCACAATATTACATGATATGATCCACAAGGAGGTTGAGGTGTACGTGGATGACATGATTGTCAAGTCCAAGGAAAGAGAGGGCCATTACACCGCCTTGCATAAGTTTTTTCAAAGGATCAGGGAATTCCGGTTGCGGCTGAACCCTCAAAAGTGTACATTCGGTGTTACAGCGGGAAAAATACTGGGGTTTCTGATTATACAAAGAGGCATCGAAGTCGACCCTTCCAAAATCAAGGCCATCCTAGAAATGCCCCCACCAAGGACTGAAAAGGAGGTGAGAGGCTTTCTGGGTAAAGTGCAATTCATAAGACGGTTTATCTCAAAATTAACCTTGACTTGTGAACCACTTTTTGGTCTCCTGAAGAAAGGCAAGAAATTTCAATGGGACGGCCGATGTCAAGCAGCGTTTGAGCAGATCAAAGAATATTTACAGAACCCGCCCGTTTTATCACCACCAGAACCGGGGAAACCGTTGATTTTGTACCTATCAGTGACGGAGACCACGATGGGCTGTATGCTTGCACAAGAGTCTGAAGACAGGGTGGAGAGAGCCATCTACTATCTGAGCAAGAAGATGCTAGAGTATAAGACTCGGTACACACCGCTGGAGAAGGCTTGCTTAGCTTTGGTATGGGCTACGAGGAAGCTGCGGCACTACTTGTTAGCTCACTCCGTAATGTTGGTTTCACGTCTCGATCCCATCAAATATCTTTTCGAGAAACCAGCACTTACGGGTAGGCTAGCTCGTTGGTTGCTGTTGCTCTCCGAAATTGATTTGAAGTATGTCACACGCAAGTCAGTCAAAGGAAGAGTAGTAGCAGAGTTCCTTGCCGACCATCCAGTTGAGGGGGATGAAGCAGTTGAATACTTGTTCCCAGATGAAGCAATTTTGCATATCGACGACGAAACTTGGACGATGTACTTCGACGGAGCATCAAATCAGTACGGGTATGGGATAGGAGTGCTGCTGATAGCACCCGACAATTCCCGTATTCCCCTAGCCTTCAAACTCCGATTCAAAGTCTCGAACAATGAGGCAGAATATGAGGCATGCATCGCTGGCCTAGAAGCAGCCCTAGAACTAGGGGCAAGACGGTTGGACGTCATCGGGGACTCGAACCTTGTTGTGTCTCAAGCAAAAGGAGACTGGAAAGTAAAAGAGGAAAAGATGATGATGTATCACCAAACCTTGGATTTGCTAATTCCTCGGTTCGAGAAGCTAAGTTTTACTCATCTACTAAGAGAGAACAACAGGTTCGCAGATTCTTTAGCAACTCTATCTTCCATGATAGACATCCCGTGTGGAGTCCGGATGCGTCCAGTCATCATTGACCAGAAGTTTGCACCAGCCTATGAGTCGATTGCTGCTATAGATGAGGTTCAGGACAAAAACCCCTGGTATTACGACATTTGGAATTTCTTAGAGAAGGAAACGTATCCACTGGGGGCGAATGCCAAGGACAAAAGGGCAATAAGAAGATTGGCCGTTCAGTTCATCATCTGTGGGGGTAAGCTGTACAGAAGAGGCCATCTGGGAATGCATAAACTGTGTGTTGATGCCGAAGAATCAAAGCGTCTAATGGAAGCCATCCATGGAGGAGAATGTGGAGCACATATGAATGGGGTAATGCTGGCGTGGAAGATCCTCAGACAAGGGTACTACTGGTCCACCATGGAAGAGGATTGTATCGGTTTCGTCCGGCGATGCCACAAGTGTCAAATTCATGCAAATCGCATGAACATCCCGCCGACAAAGCTGTACAACATGACTTCACCATGGCCATTTTCAGTCTGGGGAATTGATGTGATCGGGGCTGTTACGCCAAAGGGTTCGAATGGGCATGAGTTCATCCTGGTTGCGATAGATTATTTTACAAAGTGGGTTGAGGCCCAATCTTACGCGGTGTTGAAGGCTTCGCATGTTGCAAAGTTTATCAGAAACAACATCATCTGTCGCTACGGGGTCCCAAATGAGATAATTTCAGATAATGGTTCCCACTTCAAGAAGGAAGTGATAGACTTGTTGGAAAAATACAACGTGGCTTTTCATAAGTCATCTACATATCGGCCGCAAACCAATGGAGCGGTTGAGGCTGCCAACAAGAATATCAAACACATATTGCAGAAGATAGTGGAAACCTACCGAGACTAGCCAGATAAGCTGCCGTTTGCTCTGTGAGGTTACCGGACTTCAATCAGAACTTCTACTGGGGCGACTCCGTATTCATTGGTTTATGGGATGGAGGCCGTTCTACCTATTGAGATTGAGGTTCCGTCATTACGAGTATTGGCCGAGTGTCAAATAGCCGAGGCAGATTGGCAGCAGAGCAGATTTGAGGAACTCATGCTCTTTGATGAGAGAAGACTGAAAGCACTGTACCACATTCAAGGCTATCAACGCAGAATCGCCCGGGCTTTTAACAAGAAAGTCAAGTCTAGGAATTTAAAGGAAGGAGATTTGGTGCTCAAAGACAACCGAGCTCCCATCCACGACCCAAGGGGCAAATTCAGACCTAATTAGACTGGTCCTTACATTATTAAGTCTATCTGGTCAGGTGGGGCTGTGGTTCTGATGGACCTGGATGGCTTAGAGTTTTCACAGCCGATCAACATGGACAAGTTGAAGAAATATTACCCTTGAGAGGCTCGCTAGGCCGAAAACCCGAAAGGGCGACCTAGGCAAAACTCAGAGCACAAAAAAAATTGAAATTATAAAAACTAAGCTCGCAAGGTTGAAAACCCGCAAAGGGCGGCCTTGGCAAAAGTTAGAGCGAAAAAGGAGAGTAAAAATACTCGAGCGAACCTAAGCCTGAACTACGTAAGGCTTGATTCCCATCTTTGGGATACGTAGGCAGCTTCATCCTGAAGTTCAGCCATAAACATTTTCCTCGATCGACTTTGTCCATTTTGATCATCTCAGTCATCCTTGTCCGTCAGCATTCATCGTAATCTCCGGTGCAGTGCTATTCAGACTAGGGGCAACTTTCCGTTGCCAGGAGGTGCTGTGGTACCGTTCAGACTAGGGGTAACTTTCCAGTTGCTAGGATCCGGCGTTGTGCATCTCAGTGACAGATCTCAGGCGTGTCCAGTTTTGATCCATATCGAAAATAGTTTTGAAAAGTTTTAATAAAAGTTGACTTGGTTCAAATTAATCTTGTTACAACTAAGACCATTTTTTGACCAAAGCGGAAAATTCTTAGTACCACAACCTTCAATTTCATTGATTTCTAAACAGAGTTCTCCTGCTCTTACATACAATTGAAGTTGCTTTTTATTACACTCATAATGAAAACTTGAAAGTACTAATAAAGCAATAAATCTGGGGCATAGTCAAGTCAGGTATCCCTGCGCCCCCTCCCAGAGTTAGTCGAAGTCTCTGATGCCAAGCTGGGCCCGGTCTGTGCCTCCTCATTGAGCCAATCCCAGCACTCGTCAGACAAAGTGCAGTTGAAAGTAGGGGCGGGGGCCAGGAGTTCTCTAGTCCTCCATGCCGTGGCATATCGGGCAAGTTGTGCGCCTCGGACCGGGAAAGCAGCCGGATACTCAATCCCCTCTGGTGGGCAAGTCTGATCATGACCAAACTGACGCAGGAACCGGAACGGAAAGTAGAATACACAGTGGGTCAGACCAATCAACTGAATCCTGACCAGTCGGGACATGCTATAGCTCATCGCTGGGAGATTAAGCCAAGGACAACGCCAAGCGATGCGATCCGCAGACAAGCTGCACATCCAGTTAAACCACCATCCCTCATCAAGAGCATCGACTAGACGTTGTCGAAAGAAGTAGCCGCGAGCTGAATAGGCTGGACAAGAGTCCACAACCTGCAATTTATCCATCAACCATACCTGGAGAGGGATGAAAAATGAGAGAATAAAGAATAGAGAGATGTACGATGAGAGAAAAGCGAGAAAAGGGTTTTGTGAGAAAAACCGAGCCTGAGGGCCGAGTGATGTGAGCAAATACATATGTGAGGTTGGGTGGGAAACCTTACCTGCAACAGCAGTGGACTCCTGGCAAATCTGGTCGTCTCCCGGCGATAGAAAGCGTCCAAGCCCATCAGCGTCTCGGCCAATGTCATGGCGATACAGCTCTTCCCTTCTCTCAAGCCTTGAGCAACTTCAATCAGACGAATGCTAGATCCGCCAAAGCCTGAAGTGAGCAGAAAATGAGATAGCATACACAAGCAAAGGGCGTGTTGCCGAAAACCTTGCCAATAATGGTTGCCGCGGTCACCAGTGTCGGAAAGGCGATGGATCAAGCCGAGAATGTCCAGTTCCCCATTGGAGATCAGAGACCAAGCATCGTGCATGGAGAGCCCACACATTTCCCCTAAAGCTTGGGCATGGCCAAAGCGAAATTGAGGCAAGATCTCTTCCGAACGTTCAGACTCCAGCAAAACCTGAAAATCTTCAAAAGTAGGACATACCTCTTGCCTGCCGAAGCTAAAGACATGCGTCACTGGGTTCCAAAACCTCGCCGCGGCATGGAGGAAGGGAAAGTGCAGCGGAGTACGGTTCAACGTGAATAGTGCATTCAAGCCGAAACCCCGGAAATTCAACTTTTCCGAGCCATCTAAAGAAGAGATCCAAGATGTGAGATTTTCTGTGAGAAATGCCTCCATCTTTTGTGCAAAACAGTGATGAAATGAATGAGTCCCGAAGTTGGAGCTTTTATAGAGGATGTGACACTATTCAGGGGACACGTGTCAAAAATTTGGTGGCTGCTGAGCAAAGTGGCCGGCCGGCCACCTTTTCTAGCAGGCCGGCTACCTTTTCCCCCCTCAGATACAAAAACTGGCCGGCCGGCTCCCAAAAGTGGCCGGCCATGCTCCCATGTGTGCCATTGGTCCTGTTTTACCCTCCAGAGAAAAGTTCCAGGCATTTCCAAGCATCAGGTGTATCGAAGGCCTCCATTTCTCTCTGTTTCGGATGCGTTCCGTTGCCCAGATCGTCCGAAGTACGCTTTGTTTTGTTTATCAAGTTGTAATTTTTGCTTATCGAGTTGTCGTTTTGTTTATCGAGTTGTAAGTTTTGTCGAGCTGTCGTATTTTGTGTTTCGAGTTGTTACTCTTTGTTTACGCAATTTTGTTAAGTCTTGTTTATCGAGTCGTTAACATTGTTGTACTTTGCTTATCGAGTTGTAAACTTGCTAAGATTCTGTTATTTCTTAGTGAGTCGAGTTATTTGATTTGTTGCGTCGGTTCATTACCTGACCCGGTAAATACACAGTGCACATTTCCTTTCAATCCCATTTTCGTGCAAAATGATGCGATGCGATGCTGAGAGCATAAAAATACAACACTTTTTCAAAAAGCTGTTTCACCCCATCATATTTCCTTTTACAAAGGTACAAGTTTTACAAAAAATAAAAACTTCCTAACAACATGCAAAGTGCTACAAACTACTAGCAAAAAGGAAAATAAAGCAGGGAACAACAGCATCAACGCTCTCGGGAGCGGGAATGAGAGGCCCTCCTCATCCTCTTCTGCGAGACAACCTCTGCACCATCATCACCATCCGGGTCGGAGCTGTCGTCCTCAGGATCCCCCTCAGCCTTGCCTCCACTCCCGGAATCCCCCTCCTCAGCGGATGTCTCCGACTGACGGCCTGCGACCTCCTCCTCCTCATCCTCATCGGGCTCCGCTTCTATAATATGTGCCCTGCATCTGCGAGAAGACCCTTCTCGAGCCCCTCAAAAAGGCCTGGATGGCCCAGCTCCTCGAAAGCGCCCAGATGGCCCAGCACCCCGAAAAGGATCAGACGATCGACCTCCTTGAGAAGCCCTGGGTGGCCCAGCCCGCGGCGGAGCATATACAGGAGGCATCTGAAAGTGAAGAGTTCAATACATCAGTTCAAATATGAAAATCAGATGCAAATACAGTATGTGAGTGGGGTGTGTGTCAGATGTGCTCTACACAAACAGCCTATCAATGCAGTAAGGTGTTCAAAACCAGCGTGTCATCAGAAATATGATAAATGCAAGAAAGATGAACAGTAACTGCACACCCATAATGGCCAGCTGTGCCTCCCTCCGCAGGATCATGCCCTCAAATGCGGCCATCACTCCAAGCATCTCATCCACGTACTCAACAGGAGGCTGTAGATACAAATGCGAAACTATCAGTAAAGGAATGAATGTCTAAGTATCCGACTGATACATTAAAGCTGTAAAACATACCGGTGGCGAATCAGGATCTCTGACATATCTGTGGTCGGGAAGGGGAGGCTCCAGCGAGATCTGGTAAGGAGTCCCAAATCGCCAACTTGTCAACTCGGTCGGCATGTCTGGCCACCCAGGATGATGAAGAGTCGGAGGAATCGGGGGAACCGATCTACCCCCACCTCTGGATGTACCGGCCCCGCTGCTGGAAGGAATATCTGTAGCCCGAGCCTGGCTCGAAGATGGCACACCAATAACCCTCATTGAGGGAATGCGCACTCCCGTCAAGGAAGGCATCAGATATACATGGCGATAAGTGGCATAGTCCCCCTCCTCAAGATGAAGCAAAGCATCAGTGCCCAGCATAGCACTAACAACATCTCGGGCAGAGAGCCTATCAGCAGTTCGCATAGTAACTGGGGGTGCTGCGGGAGGGTCCTGAGAAGTATAGCCCCATACCTGACGCAAGAAGCGTTCCCCCAGAAACCATGCTCTACCAACTGGTCCCTCAAATAGGATCCTATACTGGGAAGCACCCGATCCTCCAGCATATTGAAATCGGAGACCATCACCCAAGGGCGCCTAGGGTTGCCATGTAATCTGCGGGTAACCAGTGCATAAACCCATCAGAAATCAAGAATATACGGGACAGATAAAAGATGAAAACAGAAGGGACTGAGAGTTCTGAAATACCTCCGTCGTCCGCACAGTGTCGAAATACTGCCGCAGATAAAGGAGAGTCTCTCGGGGTCTCGGCCGGTGCTAACCCTCGAATACCAGTGAATACGGGGTCATGAGGGGCCCTGCCACCACCAACTCTGGGGCTAACGTCGGGAAATATACGTAGACCCATAACTGAGGAAAGCAGTGCAAATACAAAGTGCTGAGGGCAAAATACAGAGTGTAAAGTGCGTTGTGTGTACAATGTACAAGTAATGAGGAGCAGAAGTGTAAATCAAGAGGACAGAAAGTACCTCCCAGGCTCTCCAATAACCGCCAAGTAAGTCTCCCTGCCCGCGGGAGGTCGTGCTCATGTAGCAATAAAGGGTAGCCAAGCCGGCGCCACCCCAATCATATCGTCTGACCTGTGATAGGTCCACCAGAGCGCTCAACAGATACAGTCCAACCGTGTTCCCCCTATCGGCAAACAGAGTAGTCCCGAAGAGGAACATAAGAAAACCACGGGCATACTGCTCTGCCTCCTCAGGAGTCCCGGGCTCCATCACCTCTCTCCGAAAGTGGAAAGAGAACCAAGTGTATCGGACTCTCCCTGAAGCTCTATCAACAGGCGGACGGGCCCCCAGCAAATGTATCCAAGCGGCCTCCCAGTCGCCCATGTCCTCGTCGCAAGGAATGGGCCGACCTCTTACGTCTAGGCCAGTCAATACCGCAAAATCCAACGGGGTCATAGTCAAATCCCCAGTAGCGGAAAAATGAAAGGAGTTGGTGGTGTCCCACCATCTCTCCACCAAAGCTGCCATCAGTGTCCTCCTGGCAGGACAGCGCGACAACCCAACGCAGAAGGACCCAAACCCCGCCAGATCAACTAAATCCCGGACAGCCTCCTGGAGCTCAGCGTACCAATCTCTAGCAGCGGTAGAGCCGTACCCCCGCACAGTGTGAGAACCAACCTGCATTCAGAATGAATACACGTGTCAGTATAAAATGAATGAGCTGTGTGCAAATGAAATGAATGAGCTGTGTGCAAATGAAATGAATGAGCTGTGCGCAAATGAAAAGAATGGGCTGTGTGTTCATCTCAAATGATAGGGCTGCGTGTTCTCCTCTAAATCAGTGTGTGCTGTGTGTTCACCTTCAATTTGGGCTGTGTGTTCAAAAGATCCGAGTTAGGGCTGCGTGTTCTACTCTCAATCAGTGTGTGCTGCGTGTTCACCTTCAATTTGGGCTGTGTGTTCAGAAAATCTGAGTTAGGGCTGCGTGTTCTACTCTCAATTAGTGTGTGCTGCGTGTTCACCTTCAATTTGGGCTGTGTGTTCAAAAGATCCGAGTTAGGGCTGCGTGTTCTACTCTCAATCAGTGTGTGCTGCGTGTTCACCTTCAATTTGGGCGGTGTGTTCATAAAATCCGAGTTAGGGCTGCGTGTTCTACCCTCAATCAGTGTGTGCCGCGTGTTCACCTTCAATTTGGGCTGTGTGTTCAGAAAATCGGAGTCAGGGCTGTGTGTTCTACTCTAAATCAGTGTGTGCCGCGTGTTCACCATCAATTCGGGCCGTGTGTTCGAAAAACCAGTGTTTGAGCTGTGTGTTTAATTCTCAACTAATGTGTGCCGTGTGTTCACGATCAATTTATGAGCTGAGTGTTCGGAAATTTAAGTGTTTGAACCGTGTGTTCAAGGTGCGAACAAAATGCTATGTCATAGACTAAACTGTGTGTTCAAATATGGCAAAGGCACGAAATGCACGAAAAATACAGAAAACGAAGTAAATACCTCTCATGCCTCGTGAGAAAGGTGATACTCTGGCTCCCGTAGAAGCAGATCTCCGGGTGCTCGCTCATCAAAGTCAGTGAAGTGACGAAAAACGGCCCGCGGAAGAACGTGTACTGGTGGGGCGTACCTCTCGGGAATGAAGGGTCGAACCCTCGGAGGCAGAGCCATGACATTGGGATCATCCCCGGCACCCGAAGGACCTCCACCGTGAGGAAAATGACCCGCCATTTCGAAAAATCTGTAAAAGGAGCAAAAACGAGCAAAAATGAGCTAGAATTGAAAAAAGTCAACTCCCGGGGAATGGAAAAGTCAACAAAAGTCAACTCCTGAGAAAATCTTCCAAATGTTGAGACAAACTTACCGCAAGTGATGAAAATGAGAAAAGAAGCCCCGAAATCAAAATTTAATCGGTTCAAAGTGCTTAAAACAGGAAGTTTTCGCGAAAACAACTTGCGTGGGGCGTTGGAAAACGCGTATAGAGTGCAGATCTGAGGGAGAAAATGGTTTGGGAAGGTGGAGAAGAAGATTTCACAGCTGTGGTTACGAGCTCAAAGTGATTGAGCAAGAGAATATAAAGAAAAAGAGGTGAAAAGACAAAATTACCCACGGATTTGGGCAGGTGACCGGCCGGCCACCTTTTCTGGCTGGCCGGCCCTCCTCTTTTTGAAATCTGGCCGGTGGCCTCCCCTGGGGAAGAAAACTGGCCGGTGGTATCCCCCACATGCTCACCTAGCTCTCTGCAAATTTTAAGGAAGATTGGAGTTCCCGGGACCTGAAAAAGTTCAAGAAAAGTGCACTTTCTGTCGCGAAATCGCTCCGCCAGAACTTCAGCTTTAACTTCTGGCATGTGTCTCATCATTACTCATCAAAATCAAGGTGTATCCTTCGTAAACATGTTGTAACCTCTCCGGGGGGTGAACCGGAGGCCGCGATCGAGTCGCCCTCGCCGAAACGCGCGTTTCCTTGCTCGCCGTTTCGCGACAAACACGTGTCCTGATTTGCGACTGTTCTGCATCATTATGCGTCTAACTTACATTCTCATGAACATACTTGCATTGTCATGCACGTCTGTTTAATGTTACCATGCCTCTGTATTTAAGCTTGCGTTGTCACGTACGCTTCTTCCTCGCATTGCGATGCAGTCACTCATCGACATCGCTTTTGTCGAATTTTCGATATCACATTGAATATATCTTGCTAAACATATTGTGCTTGTTGAGTTTCTCTCTTTTGCAGGCACGATATTGTATGTACGGTTCATTTGAAGCTGGTGCGACCAGACGAATCACGCAAGTATCGTATCTTCTCCGTGTGAGACGCGACGAGAATTGAATAATTCTCCGCATTTCTAACTGCATGAAATGTAGTTGTTGCTTTGCATTCTTGCTTAAAACTGTTGCATCTATTTGCGAATATTTGCTTCATTACAGCTTGTTGCATTTGCATGAACATCGAGTTACATTTGGCTTCCTGCATATCGCTTTGCACTTCGCCCCTTGCCTGCGGGCACGCCTGCGGGCATATCTCTGTTTATCTTGTATGATTGTCTAAGTCTTCGGCCTTGTCAAAAATGGGTCGCCTCTGGGCTTTGACATTCACTCCCGTCATTTCTTGACTTCCGAGTTCTGTCAAAGAGGGGCAACTGTAGACACCCCATTTTTGACCGACCTTAAGACTCAGACGTCACCAGTTGAGCGCTCGATGATGTTGCATATTGTGCTCATTCAGAAGTCTCAGAGTCTCGGCCGTGAGCCCTGCCTCCGGACTTCCGAACCCTCTTCTGTGCCTTGCCTCGGTTTGCGAACCAGACTCGGTTTTCTCTGTTTCTCTTCCTGAAGGGAGGGAGAGGTCTAGAAGATCATCTCTCAGTGGCCGTGGGCTACATTTCATGGCCGTAGGCCATTTTACCCATTTCGGAGCCCGATTCCCGATTTTCGGAGCCGTCAGGCCGTGTGCCTAGGTTCGGGACCGCCTAACTATCTCCGATTGCTCCGGTTTTTGGCATGCATCTTATTTACTCCCTTTTGAGGGACACTGAGGTCTGAGAGACCTGCTTCGTGGTCGAACACCACTCCCGGTGCCTAACGGGCAGTTTTCGGGGCCTCGGACTGCGCGTCTCGGCCCCCGAACCTTCATTTTGCATCGGTTTTCGTTCATTTTTGGCAGGGACCTCTGTTTCATCACCAGGGAGGCCATAGAAGGGTGGGAGGCCAGTAATTTTTCCAGCAACCAGTTATATTTCCCTCATCGCCCTCCGACGCCCGTTTTTCTCACTTCCAAGCCAATGTTGACCACCCTAGGGTCACTTTCTTCAATTCTAACCCCCATATTTGTGTTGTAGACACCTGGGAGGACACAAAAATTATATGGCTGGCCATTAATTCCACTTGAACCTTTTGAACCCCTTTGAAAAATGGCTTGTTCTCTCTCCTGTTTTACAGTTGCCAATTTTGAACCACATGGTTGTGTTGAGGACACCTGGGAGGCCACCAATTTGTGGTGGCCGGCCACTAATTCAAGTTGACCCTTTTGACCCCTGGCCGGCCGGCCATGGGGGGTGGCCGGCCGGCCACCTGCAACTCTGAAAGCTAGCCGGCCATGATCCTTGCAATGTGTACATTACAGCTGTGCATTGTTTTTCCCTCCAAAACCTGTATCCGGAGGGAACTTTTTTGGAGGGAAACTTGATGCAATTTCCCTCCCATTTTTCCCTCCTTTTCTCCCCTCTCTTGGCCTATATAACCAGCCTCCCAGGTCTGGTTTGAGGGTTAGAAAATTTCCCTTAAGCTCCTTGTATTGCACCCCTCTCTCTCCTTCACTTCAA
Organism: Camellia granthamiana; assembly: GCA_036172215.1. Classification (NCBI taxonomy): domain Eukaryota; kingdom Viridiplantae; phylum Streptophyta; class Magnoliopsida; order Ericales; family Theaceae; genus Camellia; species Camellia granthamiana. Next base: position 13,124,779 of record CM069904.1, read on the forward strand.
GCTCCAAGCATCCAAGTCCTACACCTCATTTCTTCATCACCACCAAGCACCACCACCACTACTCCATTTCCAGTAGCTTGGAGAGCTTTCCAGCAGCTAGGAGGCATCACTTCTCAAGCCAAGAAGCATCCAAGGGGTAGTCTTCAAGGGTAAGCATCATTTCCCCTCTCTTGAGCTCAATTTTGCAACATTTTTCTAGCCTCTTTGCTTGCTGTTTTGAGCTCCGACCAAAACCAAAAAGGTCATTTTTTTGAGCTCATTTTCTTGTTTCATTAAGGGCTCAACACTGTTTGAGCCCCCCATGTTGCACTTGCTTCAATACCCTCTTGAATGCCATTTTCTTGCATGATATTTTTAGCTTGTGTGTGATCTGTTTTGGGGCCTTATGTAAACTTTAATTAGGCCTATTTTGAGCCCCTCTTCAACATTGAAGAAGGGCTCAACACTGTTTGGGACCTCCATGTATCACTTGTCATTGTACCTCTCTTAGGCCCCCTTTTTTGCATGATTTATTAGGCTATTGTGTCTCTGTTTTTGGACTTTGGTCTGAACTTAAAATGGCCCTAAAATGACCCCCTATTCATGTTTCATTAAGGGTCTAGGGCTGTTTGAGACATCCTTGGCATACTTCATGTTATAGCCATCTTGTGGCCTTAATTTTGCATGGCATTTTGAGCATATTTATACACTGTTTTGGGCTTGATCATATACTGTGAAAAGCCATATTTTGGGCCCCTCTCCAACATTGTTGAAGGGCCCTAACCTGTTTGGGGCCAGCATATATCAGTTACTTCTTTGCCCCTTGTTGGCCCATTTCTTGCATGAGTTGTTTACCATACTTGTATCTGTTTTTGGGGTCTGTCATAAACTGCAAGTAGTCATATTTTTGGTCCCTCTTAAGTGTTGTAGAAGGGTCTTTTTCTTTTTTGGCTTTGCATCTACCACTTGTTTCATTGCCTCCCTTGCGGAGCCATTTTTGCATGCTAATTTAGTCCCACTTGTGCTTGCTGTTTGGCCATTTTTAAAACTGCAAAAATGCTTGTTTTGGGACTTCCTAGCTTCTGTATTCACATTTCATGTACCAATTATGCATGAATTGCATAGCTATAGGCCATTCCTTGAGCCAAATTTCATGTTTCGGGATTGATCCCATGCATCGAGTGTTGTTTTGCCATGTTTCAGGACTGTTTTGCATCTCATTTTGCCTCTGAAAATTGCATGATCATATGCCATATTCCATGTTTTGCCATGTCTTGTTAGAGTGGCATCCCGTGCCGTAGGTTCGGTCCTCGGTTTGCGTGCACGCGTGCACGCACTTCGAGTTGTCTCATTTTCATCTTATGGCCTCTTATGTGAGTGTGGCTGAGGTCCACTTGTGTTGGTGTAAGTCCATATTGCATTGTGTATGCCATTCCATTTCATAACATTGTGCATGTTAGGTTGTATCTTAGTTTGCATTCATGCATGTCATGCATACTGCATTGTGTTCGGGGTAGGAGTTAGCCCGAGCACGGGAAACGAGGTACGTCCCGTACTCTGAGTGACGGTACGTGTCTCAATTCCCCAGTCATCGACACTCCGGATTATCCGTGATGGAGTTAGGATTTGTCATAGTTTTCATGTGCATTCATTCTATATCGAGTTGTGCAATTCGACTCCTCGGCCATCATGCATCGAGATGCGTGATTGGTGGCACGAGGATCAAGGCATGCATACATTTGTGAAAATACATTGCTATGCCCCTTTCCTGCTCTCTGTTGCAGCAAATCAAGAATCAGCAGTCTTCCGAGGCTTGGCGCGCTTTCCAAGAACAATTGCAAAACAGAGGCTAATTGGGGCATCCCAGTGGATTTCTGTGCAAGGCAGCCTAAACATACGTCATTCATCAGAATCAAGGCAGTCCCTGGCTTGCATGCCAGTTTATTATTTTCTTAGTTAATTTGTAAATTAATTAGGAATTTATACACATTTTGGACTGTATTATTTGGACTGTAATATTCTTTTATTCGGGACTGTATATTTATTCGGACCCTCTGCGCGAGGGCATAATTGTAATAAGTGTGGGTGAGTGTGATGTATGTCATCCAACCCCACGTCTTTCTTCCCTTTTATTTACCTGCTTATGATGGTTAGATTAGGGCATGTTTCAATTAGCATACAGTATGATAGCATGTTTGCATCATTCATCTGTTTTGCATGCACCGGGCTCGGCGCATCATACTAACTGCATTGTATTTCAATTCCAAGTTGAATACATGTTAGCTGTAGCATTCCATATGCCATGTTTAGAATAGCCGAGCCTGCTGTAGTTGCATTCTGCATGTGTTGCATTAGGCATTTCAGCATATTTAGGATCATGCATGATTTCTAATGAGCTTCTGTTTTGGCTTGGAGTACTCGGTGAGTTTTTATGCTTCAGCATCCTTGCATGCGTGTGAGTGACTGCCATGAATAGCATGCTTACCATGAGGCTATATGCTTATGTGATATAACTGCCTGAATGCCTGTGGGTGAAGGTTGGGTTACTTGAATTGGGACAATGCACTGATTGTTTGTTTTTAAGCCCACTAGATAGTGGCAAGATCATGTTTTCTAAGCCCACCTGAGGGTGGCAAATCCACGTCTTAGCCTACTTGCGGGTAGCACCATCAAACCATTTTCAAACAGACAAACATGAAATGTTTCGTTCCAATTCAGGCGACCCAGTCTATACTTGTATGCTGTGCGCATCACATAGTAACCTAGGCTAATAACCGGAATAAGAACACACAATGTTTTCAAAACTAGATATCACGGTTAGTAGAGGCCGGTCTTTGACCGGGCGAGCGGGGGTGCTCACGAAGTGACCTTCCCCAATCGTACCCAAGTTCCCGAGCCGAGGTAACTTTGGTGATGACGGACACGTGGCCTTTGGCACCGAGTCAGGGTTTCCTAAATTTCCCCATAAAAAAATATTTAGGTGGCGACTCTGTATCTGGCAAAGCAGTCTATGTTTGGCACTTCTTTAAAAAAAAATCTGTTTTCTCAAAAACGATTTGCCGGATTTGGACTCTTTGGTTCAAGATTTAGAACCGTGACAATCGAGTCCTTGAACTGTAGTAAGCCCAAATGAACAGAACGGGACTTAACCCTCCCGGGGCGTTCGGGGACGTCTACAGGACCCCTTGTGAGAAGCCAAATTATCTAGCAAATTGAGCAGGACAATAAGGCTTAGCAATGCATTTGTAGGCTCTGGGATTCATAGTCCCTATAAATAGCTCTCTGGGGATCAGAATAGAAGCCCATATATCTTTATGAGGAGGTGAAACACAGAGCCTATCACTTAGAAAATTCTTCAACCAAGATGGGCCAATAGTAATGCATTCGAAGGGACAAAAGCTGTAAGAAGGAAGGGAAGCTGGAAGTTGGTGGAAGAAAGAGAAGTAAAAAACAAAGGTAGAAGGATAAAGTGAAGCATTGGCTAGCCTCATGCCATGAGTAGGAGGGTTTGGCTTAAAAAATTTAAGGCACCTAGACTGTAGCTCAGCAAAATAAGCAAAAAGCCAAAGCTGAAGTATCCAAAATGGACCTCCTTGATTGGCATCTAAGGGTTTCTCACAGAAAATAAAATAAGCTCCATATACATGACCTAGAACATATGGAGCTAAGGCCATCTTGTTCTGTAGGACAAGGGCTTTGGCAAGAGGGGCAAATTCAGGCATGATTCTTTGAGAAGAAGTGCAAAAAAGGAATTTGCAAAGCCAATATAGTATGAAAGAAAAAAATTCCCTATTAGTTACAGGGCCCTCCCTTCTATTCTCAGCCTTGACAAAGTCACTGTAGGATGAGTTAAGAGAGGGAAGGGAAAAAGGGACTGGTAAGTTAGGATAATCTGGTCCAATGGGGGTACCAATGGGAGACAATCCTAATAGATGGCAGATATTAAGAACAGTAGGGGCCATCATCCCACATCTGAATTGGAAAAAATTAAAAGCAGAATTCCAGAAGCAAATGGCAGCAGGAATTAGGAAAGGGTCCTCTGAGATGGTAAACCTGGATAGTCGAAGGGCATCGAGAAGGCAAAGCTCTTGAAGGTCCAAAGTCCTAGCAGGGACAACCCGATCATACCATTCTTGCCACTCCGGTCTCACCGTGGGCCAGCATCGGTGGGGACGGTTCATTCTCCAGTTTCCCCAGTCAAGACCACCTTCGTAAAGGAGACAGTAGTCTTCTAGACGTGGATATAACGCTGGAAGCTCAGTAAGAATCTCCTTGAAGATGGGCCCAAGCACATTGTCTTGTTGCTCATGACGTCGAGGGATGAAGATGCGTCCATCGATGACGCTTTTCTCACCGGCCTTGTACTTTTCACATTCTGCCTCAATGATCCTTTTCAGGGTTACAGACGGGCTCGCACGCTCTAGAACTGGTACTTTCAATGAAGAAGAAGCCATTGATTGAAAGCTTTCTCAGAGGACGAATTTGGGAAAGGGAGTAGAGAGAAGTGGAAGGTCAGTAGAGATAAAGGGTTTTTGTGTTAAACGAGCAAGTGATTTCAAAACATGAAATAAAAGGGTTTTAAAAAAAACCTCTGTGTCTGGAAAATGTATCGCGTAATTCGTTAAGTACTAAAAGTACAGATACGAAGAGTTTCCTTCAATATTGATACTTTTGGAAGGAAAAACACATCCCAAATGTTGAGGCCAGCTTCGAAGTAAAATATTTGGCTTCGAAACCAGATTTTGGCGCTAAAAGTCAAATAACAAATGGTTTCGAAACAGAGAAGCCGGCATTGAAGCACATTCCATACTTAAAGATGTAAGAATACTCAAGTATTTGTTTACTTCAAAGGGATTAAAGACCTGTTTTAGGTTTCTTAATGAAAGTAATGTCCTTCGAAGCAAAACTTGAGACCCACTTAAGGATGGGAATTGGTGTTCGAAATATCAAAACCAATGGTTGGTTTGTATATATACAGAAAGAGATTGTCTTTTGAACTAAAACAACATGAACTGTTGTTTGAAGCAAAAATAGTCAATTTAAGACTGATTGATCATACGAACCATGACCATATGTTGGTTATGATTAAAATAAGCTTTAAGGGGTAAGATTGTTAAATTCGAAACACTGATTCTAAATGAAAATCAGCAAGAACTGTAAACTATATTCCATAAATTGGAAAAGTTCAAATTGGTTCTTTTTAGTGTTTCATTTAAAACGATTGAGTCCAGATTCGAAGGATAAGATTGTTCAGTTCGAAGCCCTAAATTTGCTTTTAAAGACAAACGGAGACAAGATCAAACAATGCCAAACAAAGAAAAGTCTTAGTTGTATTAAAGCAAAAGCAATTACATTGAACAGCCCTCTTTGGGTACAAATTCAAGCTCATAAAAGTAGGGAATAGAATAAATAACAAGATCGTGAAATTTAGTCCAATTATGATCAATGAATTTATGTTCTTTCTTTATTCTATCCTCTATTTCTTCTAGGATTGGCTGCATAAGTTGATGCGTTTTCACTTCATAAAAAAGCCCTTCAACCTTTATTTCGAATGCTGTTTCTCTCAATCCTTGTTCCAACTTGTCTATATTCGAGTCATTCCAGTACGCAGAATCTTTATTCTTGAAGTTTTCGAATTCTTCAATGAAGTTTTTTGCTTCATACTGGGCATGAACTCGAAGGGACGAGAGTTGATCCAAAGATTAAGTGGTGGCTATAGAGGTCTGTTGCCAGTGGAAAAGTAATGGAAGTTGGTCCAAAAACATGTAAAGCTCTGCTTGGGCGAGGGGATTGAGGACATGACCCCGAGTCAAAATGTCACAAGCCCATCGAAGGTTCTTGAGAGGGACTTCATCCTCAAGAACACTGAAAGACAAGTGAGAGAAGGCCGTAAGTAGGAATTGGGCTTGCTTCTGCTCAGCTGGAGTAAGGAGAGGTGAAGGCTTGTAAGGCGGAAAGACCTTATCTACGGAGAGGGCAAGCCTTAGTTTCTCTGTTCAGTAAGGAGTTGGTGGAGGAGAAGGTATGGAAGCCTTTACTTCAGGAGGAAGAGCAAGGACAGAAGGAACAAGGGCATTAATATAATCGAGCCAGTCAGAAGAGCATAGCTTCGCTTTCTGGGCTAAGAACGATGGATTGTACCCTTGTGCCTCTTCGGGGCGTCGAGCAGTATGCACTATCTTTGTAGGCATGGAGGATGTGTACCATGTTACAAGCAGATTCTCCTCCAAACTGCGTCGACGATCGATGGGCACGTAACGATAGACCACCGAGCTTCGCGCATAGGAAGGGAACTCTAAAGGGTCAGTAAACTCGACAAAGTGATGGTTGATTCGCTCCCTTAAATCACAGGCCTCAGGTTTTGACCAGCTTGTCCAGTCAGAAGCCCCAAAGGAAGAAGAAGCTGCAGTCTTATCCCATGCAGAGGGTTGTGAAGAAGAACTTCCCATGTCCATATTTGCGACTTTCTGAATCAGAGGATTTAGAGCAGTTTGTTCGTAGTCCAAGGGCGAGTCAGAAGAAGAACTTCTCATGTCCATATTTGTAAGTTTCTGAATCAAAGGATTAAGGGCAATGTGTTCGTAGTCCAAGGGTTGATAATTTGCGAAGGCATCGATGACCTGAATATAGAAAGGTGGGTAAAGGTGGCTAATTAATGCATGGAGGTTCTTTTAAGGAGGAACAACATCATCAGATGACTCTTCGTGTGCTCGATCAATGGAGGAGAAAATTGATTCGGCCATAAAAAATGTATCAGTCTGTTCGAATACTAAGGTGGTGGAAGTGTTCAAAAGATTGAAGGAGAGTTTAATGCAGGTGATGAATGACAGTTGCATTTCTGGAAGAATGCAAAGCCCATGCATGTTCTAAGACGTGGATAAAAGACCTTGATCCACTAATATCACCAAGTATTGGGTATATTAGTGCGAGGGGTAATGTTGGCTACATATTTTGTACAAGCCAATTACAATTCGACGTGTGGCAGAATAAGGGTATTACAGGAAGACTATTCAGGTCTTCGATCCCGATCATACACGTGGCAGTTAGTATTGGTTATTACGAGATCTGAGTAGCAGTGGGTCAACAAAGAGATGCAAGGTGATGTGGCTTCAACGGTTACTTACATTTAAATTCAAACTTAAGAGGGAAGCCTAACTGCAAGTGATGGCACAGTGGAGCTAATTATAAGGCAACATGATCAGCGATCATGGAGGAGCAGTTCCACGGTTGGAAATGCAGTTCGATGGTCATCCTTGAGAAGTATAAAAAGCAAAGAAGGTCCAGAAAAAGAGACCCAGACTCAGATCCAAAAAACCAATCTTATTCTATTTATTTTCTTTCCCAGTTTTATATTTCCAGTCTTACATTCCCTGTTCTTTACATTCGTGTACTTTAAATTCCTACACTGCACTTCATTCATAGGAGTAGTTTCAAGTAGTAGATTGTTGCCGTAAACCTCTACGAGGCTGAGTTTGGATCATTGTAAGTTTTTCATTTTTATGAAATACTTCAATTGTTCTTCATTTAATTGTTATCTTGCTTAATTCTCCTAAATCAAGCCACCAGTAAAAGTCCTCTTCATTAAGGCTGAAAGAACTAAAAAACAATCGTCTGATAATTGGTTGACAATTAATTTTCTGTAAGGACTGATTGATCCTTACTAGCACGCTCGCAATTACAAAAATAACCTTCGAAAGCCAAAAAGCCAACAGTGTCATAAACAAATATTTTATGGCATTTTGAGAAATGTCACTAAACTAAAAAATTTCCAAACTATCTAATGTCATTTTGCAAAAACAAAAAATGTCAATATACTTCCAAATTCTTTTAAAATGCACAAAATAAATATAAAAAAATAAATTGAACTCAATGTAACATGCTATCAATTGGATTAATTTGAGACAAGATTAAAAATTTAACATTAAAATCGATTCAATTGAAATTACAAAAACTAAAATAACACAATAGCCAAAATAGAGAAACTAATAGTGTAATTTGCCCTAATTGTTAGCATTTTTTAATGACAAATATGCATATAAGTGACATATGTCATTTTTTTAGAGGCAAAATAATAAATTTGCTCAACTCGGTGAGTTAATCTGAACAAATTCAATGATCATTTTTCGTTAAAAACACTAATGGCATTATTAATTGGACCAAATTGACACAAAATTAAAAATTAAAATTGATCTAATTAAAAATATAAAGATCAAAAATAATATTTATTTATTTATTTAAAATGTAAAAAAATTTATTTATAAATAAATAAATAAATAAATAAATTTTTGGTACACTACTTCTAGCGATCATAATTTTTCTTAAGTCATTATTTATTATTATTATTATTACTTTATTTTTTTGACTTTATTAATTGCGTGAGTACATGAGAATTTAATGTGATATTTAATTAATTTAATGTGATATTTAATTATATATAATTAATTTGAATATTTATATACTTATATAAAGGTGTTATATCTATATTGATCTTATATAGCATATTTATATATGTTATATTTATATAATAATATATAATATAATAATTATTAGGTTATAAGCCTAAGAGGCAAAGAAAAGAAAGGAAAACAAAAAAGAGAGGTTGTGCCCCTGTGTGAATGAAAAAATCGAGAGGGCTCAGGGCTGCGACTGTGTGAAGATAAAAAAAAAAGAAAACAAAAAAGAGAGGGCGGCAGAGAAAGCCGAGAGAGAGAGCCGGGGGAGTTCCGAGAAAGAGGAGAGGAAATAAGAAAGGGTTAGAATTTATTTTGGTGATTTTATTAATTTTTTAAGTATTTTTTAAGTTTTTAAAAAATAATTGTGAGTGTAAAATTTACTTTTCTTGATTTATATTTATTTTGTTGTTTTTATTTATTTGACATTAGTTTGATAATAAAATTGCATGTAGATGATAGATTGATTTCAATTATTTTGCTTAGTTGTGTATGCAAGATTTATGGTTTTTATGTATATTTATTTTATGATTGTAATCACATTCATGAATATATGAAATTAAAAAAAGTTAGGAACCCATAGATAAATTCCGAATACTCTACCATGCCTCAATGAATTGTTGTTTTATTTGAGTGTTGGTGAGAAAAAATGTATAAAAAAAATGAGGATTATGAGATTTATTTGAATGTTTTAGGCTTGGTATCGTTATATTTGTTCTCATGAGTAGATGAGAGGCTGTCTATATATATATATATTGTTGTCTCATTTTTAAGAATATACGAATGCTTTGATTTACACGCATACGTATATGTTAACCGTTCGAGAAGTGTGGATCAAACTTGGGACGATATCCCCGTACAAGTTTGGCTTCGGAGCAATGTTAGGTATACGAGAGGCATATGGGATATATGTGTAAGCCAGAAGGGAAGGGCCGACGTGGTGGAATTAAAGTATAAAGAATTATATATAAACTTATTGGTATAGTTTGACTTGTTTTGATTTGTACATCTCGAAAAATAGTAAACGATCTCAATAAATTATGAAATTTGGACAGAGACATGTATACGTAATTATAAACAATTTTTACATTTTAATTTTTTATTACAAAGATCGATTAGAACTTGTAATTGAAGGATTTTGGTTACAATAGTTTTTATTTATTTTAGCAATGCAGATTTTAGATGCTATTTTAACCCACGAAAAGAGCTCATTTTTATTAATTTCGCGTGAACTGAAGTAAAACATTATTCTAAACACTTTCCCTGTTTTGAACTTTTTCAAAAAAAATCATCTTAGGTTAGTTTCTTTTCATTTTCAGTTTCAGATTTTTCGGTCGAATTCCGTTTAGGTTCTTCTATCAAGTTTTTTTCTCAACCTGTTTAGTTTATATTAAATTCGTTTACGCTGCCTTTTAAGAAATTTAATTTTGTACAACTTTTGTTCTTTAGGTTTTGGTCAATTCGAATGATTTAAGCATGAAGCGGTATATTTTTGTATTTGTTCAGCAATTTACTTATGATTAAATTATATTAACTTTATTTTTTGCAGAATAGTGGTTTTACTAACTTTTTAATACAGGGTTGACCCACCATATTTATTTTTTATTTTCATTATTTTTTTATATACTCAGTTTATGTTTAGTTATATACGGGCAAGAAATTAAATGACACCGTATCTCGGGAAACCACACTTCGTCTCGGTGCGGGTGAAACTACTTGTCTTGTCCCATAATAAGAATTAAATATACTTTTGTTTGTGTCTGGTGGACATGTGGGTGTCACATCTTGTATTCATACCAGTATACTTGTACATTGACTCGTTTTGTCTCTTGGCATCTAGTGACAAGAATTAAATGTACTTTTATTAATGTTTTCCTACACATATATATACATACATATATCTATGTATGCGTGTTTGTAAAATTAATTAGTTCAAATTTGATTAGGTCACAACAGTTTCGAGTCCTCTTGACATGGCAGCTCGACATCAAGTATGGTCCATGTCATCAATACAAGATGCCTCTTTTACTCAGGTACCCTCTAAAAGCAAATCATATATATCACATTACTTCCAGTTTTATTTTAGAAAAACATGCAAAACTTGTCTTACAATTAACCAAGGAATGAATATTGTGGACCTAAATTCCATTGTTTTAATCTAGACAAAATGTGCTACATAGTAAAAACTATGACATAACGAAACTTGTGTTTTTTTTTTTTTTAAAAAAAATTATTATAATTTTCTTGTGAAGCTTCAACAAGACATCTTTCAATCATTTATTACCGCATGGGTTCTTTTTGATTCCCTCAAAATCTCGCTTGAAAGTAATTAGTTGATTGTCATTTTTCACAATTACACTTGATTTACATTGTTGAGTTTAGGAGATCTTGATATTGATAATGGGCATGGTTTTGATTGTTGTTGATTGGTGCCTTTGGGTGTTATTGATTTTTTAAACTATTGTTTGATATTGCCTAAAGACTTACGATTGTCACTTTTATATAATTTGCTATAGTGTGATGAACCAATTAAGTGATTAAATCACGTGGCTTGCTTATCTATTAGAGAAATGTATATCACTTTCAGTTGTGATCATCTTCACTCTGGCACTTTGTATTAGTTTATTTTTTAAATATTATTTATTAATTGTAAATATATAATTACTTAAGTAGTTAAATCTTGATTTACACGTGGGAGGTATAGTTGTTCTAAAAAGTATCATTAGGCCAATAGAAATAGTTACAATTGGAATACTTAAAAGCACAGACCCATCTAAAGAAGTAGAAGGGGAAAAAGTAGGATCTAACTATCGGGAGGTACATGTTCAAGTGCCAGTCAAACCTGTAAGATGGGCTAATTTGAGCCCACTAAAGTAATTAGGCCTAATAGTTTAAGGTTGATGGGCCCGAATTTATCGCGCATCAAACGGGCTGAATCGCTCTAAGCCTCGAAAGGGTTCGGATCCACAAACTTAGAGACTTACTCGGGCCCGGACTCGAAAGGGTATTAAGCAAGCCTAGAGATCCGAGGCACTCAGACTCGAAAGGGTTTGGATCCACGAACCTAGAGATCCGAAGCACTTGGCTTCGAACAGATTCAGACGCAATCTAGAAGTCGCTCCGTTAATGAATCCCAGAACACTTGCGGACTCGAAGCTTTCCGGGATCTACGTACCAGAACCATGGGCATAATGGAGTCCGAACAAAGGACCCGATCCCGAGGACGGTGAGTGGAGATAAATTCACTCTTCGGTTAAACTAGCCTATACCCGGGTCGAAGTGACATGATCTAAGGGATCCCTGAGACTCGGTAATATTTGCGGCAGGGCGTTCTCTTGAACTACCCTTGACCCTTATGCGGCAGGACGTCCTCTGGGACTACCCCTAACCCTTTGGGATGATTAGGGATCATTGGTTAGGTGTGGCTGAGAAGAAGGGTTCGCCAAGAGGTTGATCTCCTCTTCGGGGTTTTTCTCATCCTTGGAGAGGTCACCTTCTCGAACAAGGTGGTTAGAGAGAATGTTCCTCATGTGCCTTGCACATGGGCTCCATCCTACATCATGAGGTGCCTATAAATAGCACCCACCCATAACTTTACAAGGGATGGATTTTGGAGAGAAGACTCTTGGGAAAGAACTAATTTCCCTTCTCCATTATCAACCTTGAGAGTGAAAGTGGAAGATTCATGGGAGAGCTTTGTCATTATTCTCTCTCTAGCTACTTTGCCTTTTTCTTCACCCAATCTCTTATCTCCATCATCTCATTTCTTTTGTATTCTTAGTTGAGACTATTGAAGAATCTAAGCCTCTCATCATCTTCTAGAAAATTCGAATTTTTCTTCAAGGATCTTTGAAGATCTTCGAATTTTCCAACAACGTTCTTGAACCCCCTCATACACAAAACCTAATGAGAGCTTGATCCGATCATATGGACTTGTCAAAACAATTGGGCAAGCTATTGGAGCTCATGTTGCCTGGTTTGCTCCAGTTGTGGTTTATTTCTTTTGTAAATACTAATTTCATTAACAAATTTATATTAACTTAATATAGTTTCAATTACGTTTATATGTTTGTCTTTTGGATGCAGATTTCGCAAGTTAAGGATTCTAGTCGGGAATATTTCTACAAGTGAGGTTAAGAATTTGGAAACTGAATTTGTTTTGATAGTGTCTCTCTGGAAGATGGATATCATTATGGCTTTTCAGAACTTATGGTTGGAATAATTTTCATTTAATGTTTTTTTTGTTTGTTAGTGTGGTAAAATATTTTATAATTTTGATTATGATTTTTATTGCAATATAAATAAATTTATATTTTTAGAAAAAAAAAATGATTGTGGTTTGAATTTTTTTTGTTTTGAGGTGATGATCTTATGGTGGTAATATTTGTTTATTATTATGAAAATATTACAGAATGAATGGATGTCAAATTAATATAGGATGTGACAATTAATATTCAATTATTTATAAAATTGATTCAATTTTTACAGGTACACATGCTTAGTTGTGGTTTCTTAAAGTGTCAATGAAAAGAACATATAAGTGGCATTTTGTAGTAGTGGTAGTAGTTTTGCATAGTGTCACTAGAATATACTCCAATGGCACTTATATCCATTTAATGGCACAAATGAATTGGATTTAGTGGCATTTATGAAATTGTTAAAAATATCAATTGTGGCATAATAAGCGCCATTAAAAATCCATATAGTGACATTTTTTAGCTTGAAAGTCTTCTTTAATGACACTTGATAACGTCACGAATAGTATCTATCATGACATTAAAGTGTCACTGAAAGTCTTTATCCCTGATGGTGTAATGGCACTTACAAGTGTTACTGAAGTGCCATTAAGTCTTTTTTTAGTGGCGCTTGATAGTGTCACAAATAGTGTCTATCATAATATCAAAGCGTCATTGAAATTTTTTAGCCATGATGGTGTAGTGGCACTTGCAAGTGTCACTAAGTTGCCACTAGTATCTACTGTGGCACAGGTATAAATGACACTTCTTTAAAATGCCACAAGACTAAAAAATGTCATTAGAATAATAGTTTTGTGGTACTTTTAAATGTCATTAAACTGAAAAAATGATGTAGTGGATAGCCATGGAGGGTACATGGCAACCCAAGAGTGAGGATAGGCGAGAACGGATGAATACTGGCTAATTTTTTTTGGCTTGCTTTGGGAATATAGTCAAAAGTAGTTTTTTGGGATTTTTTAGATCACATCTTCTCTCTATTATTTTGCATATTTTTTCAAAAAAGTCAAAAAAAAAAAAAAAAAAAAAGAGGACCAAAAAATTAACTTTTAAGTTACTTCCCAAAACAAGCCTTTGTTTCTATGACCGTTATAATGTTGGTAACGTTCATACTGCATTTTAAACAGATCACATCGAATGTGGCATATATGTTGGTTCTTGTTGCGTTCATCACATTGGTTTTTTTTTAATTTTTGTTTTTAAGCGCTCGTCCATTGCTACAAAAATTTAGAAACTCATAATTCATCATTGTGGTCGTCATCCTAAGCCTTTTTTTGGCATGAATTAAAATGGAGCTTTTTCGCTAAAATAGCCACAAAAAGACAAAATAGGCTTTTTAGCCCAATAAAACAAAATGTCATATCCAAACCATAATCATTTCATTTTTTTCTCACAAAAGTTAAAAAAGTCAAAAAACCTATATCAAACAAGACTTTTGTTGATGTAATGTGTTTGTTTAATTTTGTATCCAAACAATCACTTATGTTTAGTTAACTTTATTATGTTCGGGTTGAGTTTTGTTAATTAGAGTTAATTTATGTGGAGGAAATTTGACCAGATGTTTTATTAGTACTTGGGTTGATATAATTTTATATAAAAAAGCTTGTAAGGGAAGCTAGAAAGGCAATAGAAAATCTGCTCAAGGGGCTGTTCAATTATGACCCATTTTCTCCAATGTTTTGCTCTTCTTCTACTCTATTTTCTGCAGGAAAAAAAATCAGATATGATTTTGTGTGTTTTAGATTGATTTCTTTGTAGTTTAAACACACACTTACTTCTGAAACACCCAACATAAAGTGGTATCAGAGCCTAGTTCGAAGTGGAAGCTTGGATTTGAAAAAGAGGGCTAAAAATACAAGGTGTGTGAAGAAGAAAAGTGAGTTTTGCAGAAAATCTCCATGGCTAACTTAAGCAACCAAAGTACAGGTATCTAGCAACCATCTATGCCCATTTTTGCTGGAGAAATTATGATTATTGGTGTGTGAGAATGAATACCTTATTTTAGTCCCAAGGTTTATGAAAGTTGGTACAAAATGGGTATGATGAACCTGATTCAACAATTACATTAACTTCAGCACAAGAGCAGCAGCTAGAGGAAACCAGATGCTACAACACTCTTCTTCATCCAACAAGCACTCTTTGATGAGTTGTTTCCAAGAATCATTGAAGCTAAGAAATCAAAGGAAGCATGGGACATTTTACAACAAGAATTTCAAGGAGACAAAAAGGTAAGAATCATCAAACTCCAAACTCGTAGAAGGGAGTTAGAATATTTGAAGATGAAAGAATCTGAAACCTTAACTAATTATTTCTCTAAACTGATGGAGATTGTCAATCAAATGAAATCATATGGTGAAAGAGTTGAACAAAAGAGAATTGTTGAGAAAATTTTGGTTAGTTTACCAGAAAAATATAACACAATGGTGGGAATAATTGAAGAAACAAAGGATATCTCTGAAATGATTGTCCAAGAATTGATAGGTTCTTTGAAAGCTCATGAACAAAGGTTGTTAAAACAATCAGAGAAGCTCTGGAGAGTGCATTCCAATCAAAATTTAATTTGAATTCTAAAAGTCATGGAGAATCATCAAGTAATAAACAAAAAAGAGGGGAATCATCAAAAGGTGGTAGACAAGGAAGAGGAAGCTGAAGAGGTAGAGGAAGAAATTCATCAAGGGGAAGAGGTAGAAGCAAGATTGATAGAAGTTCAAGTGTGGAAGAAAATACAAGAAAGTGCAAAATTTGTGAAAGGGGAAATCATCTAGAGAAGGATTGTTGGTTCCGAGAGAAACAACAATGTTATAAATGCAAGAATTTCGGCCACCTCCAAAAGGATTACAAAGTCAAGAGCAATCAACAAGCTAATTTTTTAGAGGAGAAAGATAGAGAAGAAAACTTATTTTATGCTTGTCAAGCAGCCTCAGAACATAAAAATGATGCTTGCTACCTTGATAGTGGGTGTAACAATCATATGATAGGTGATAAGTCTATTTTCTTGGACATGGACACTTCAATTTGCTCCTAAGTTAAAATGAGAAATGGAGTGTTAGTAAATATAAATGGAAAAAGAACCATGAGAGTTAAAACAAAGAAGGCGACTAAGTTTATTCATGATGTGTTGTTTGTTTAGACTTGAAGCAAAATCTGCTAAGTGTTTGACAACTTGTGGAACATGGATATGCAGTCCATTTTGAAACTAATAGCTGCACCATTCATGACAGAAATGGAAAGCAAATAGTGGCAAAAATTCAAATGGAGAAAAATCAAAGCTTCCCACTCACATTCAACTATGCTAGAAATGTTATTTTGAAAGCTCATACGAATGATGAGTCATGGTTGTGGTATAGAAGACTTGGGCATTTGAATTTTGATAGTCTCAAAGTGCTTCACCAAAAGAATATGGTCCAAGTACTTCCAAGTATTGAGGAAATACATGATGTTTGTGAGGGGTGTGAACTTAGGAAGCATCATCGGCAACCTTTTCTTAAAGGAGTTGCTTGGAGAGCCAAAGAAATGTTAGAGTTAGTTCATACGAATGTTTGTGGGCCTATGAGAACTCCCTCCCATGCCTAAAACAAGTACTTTATTCTTTTTATTGATGACTATACAAGGATGATATGGGTGTATTTCATAAGGGAAAGATCTGAAGCGTTCACTATTTTCAAGAGATTGAAGAGCATGGTGGAAAAGCAAAGTGGGCACTATATAAAGACTTTAAGAAGTGATAATGACAAAGAATACAACTCTAAGGAGTTTGACAAATTTTGTGAAGATGAAAGTGTAAAAAGGCAACTAACAGTGGGTTATACTCCACAACAAAATGGAGTATTCGAAAGAAAAAATCAAACGATGATGGAAATGGCCAAATCTATGATGCATGAAAAGGCGCTATCAAAGAGTTTTTGGGCTAAAACTGTTTACACAATAGTGTACTTGATAAATAGGCGTCCTACCAAAGCTGTTTGGAACGAAACTCCCATAGAAGCTTGGAGTGGGAGAAAACCATCAGTAAAACATCTCAAAGTATTTGGATGTGTTTGATATGCTCAAATTCCAAAGGAAAGAAGAAGCAAATTAGATGAAACAAGTGAGAAATGTATCTTTGTGGGATATAGCAGCAAATCCAAGGGTTATCGATTGTATAGTTTGAAGAAAAATCATATTATAATCAGTTGGGATGTGTTATATGATGAGAATGTTTCATGGAATTGGGAAGAAGGTAAAATTGAGAAGCAATTTGTCCTAGTTGATGAAGAGCAAGAAAATTCAACACATGAAGATGAAGACAATGAAGATTCACATCATTCCTCACCAAAGGCAGGTTCATCATCATCTTCCAGCTCTTCTCCAAGTTCAAGCTCAAATTCTAATTCATCCTCCCCTAGCTCAACTCTAAAAAAAATGAGGGGTTGGAGTGATGTGTATGCTAGATGCAATTTTTGTGTAGCGGAACCTAAAAGTTTTGAGGAAGCAATTAAAAAGGAAGCTTAGAAGAAAGCAATGGAAGAAGAAATTGAAGTCATTGAGAAGAACAACACATGGGAATTGGTTGAAAGACCACAAGGCAAGGAAAACATTGAGGTGAAGTAGATTTATAAAGTAAAGTTGAATTTGGATGGTTCATTCCAAAGGAACAAGGCAAGGCTGGTCATAAAAGGGTACACACAACAACATGGAATCAATTTTCAAGAAACATTTGCATCGGTTGCACGACTTGACACCATTCGAGCTCTCATTGCTTTAGCAGCCCAAAAAGGTTGGTCATTGTATCAATTTGATGTTAAATCTACATTTTTAAATGGAGAATTAAAAGAGGAATTGTATGTTGAACAACCTTAAGGGTTTTTAATGAAAGGAGATGAAGACAAGGTGTATAAATTGAAGAAAACATTGTATGGGCTAAAGTAAGCTCCAAGAGCATGGTATAGCCAAATTGATTTCTATTTCATTAAAAAAGGGTTTCAAGAAGAGCAAGAGTGAGCAAACCTTATATGTGAAAAATTAAGGTAAGTCAATTCTTATTGTTGTCTTGTATGTTGATGATTTGTTATTTTTCGGTAATGATGAGATAATGATTGAAGAATTTAAAAATGACATGATGGGAGGATATGAAATGACTGACATGGGTTTGTTGAATCATTTTCTTGAAATTGAAATCTATCAAGTTAAAGATGGAGTTTTTATTTCTCAAAAGAAATATGTTGAAAATATTTTAATGAAATTTGGCGTGAGTGGTTGTAAACCTATGGCCACAATGAAAAACTTACAAAGGAAGATGGAGAGAAAAAAGTTGATGGTTCGTTGTATAGGGGCTTGGTTGCAAATTTGTTGTATCTTACAGCTACAAGGCCGGATATAATGTATTATAGATTTATGAATAATCCCAGCCAAAATCATCTTGGTGCTGCAAAATGTTGGAAAATGGCTTTTGAAACTTTTGAAAAAATCTTATTTCTTGCTAACTTTGAGCATTAATTAAGGTGGGACCCAAGCGTTATTTTTAACGTTTTTAATTGGGTTCATGTTTAATGCCGCGTAGTGAATAAAACTGTGTATTTGGTTGCTTAAAATTATTTCCAGATGAATGAGAATTCAACGCTTGTTTTCGGGTTCATGTGGCTTTAGGTGGGTTTCTTACACATTTATGAAATGTGCTTGTCCCACATTGGAAAGGCTTATGGATTTGTGTGCGTTTATATACCTTAGCTTGAGATACTTGGGATAGGCCCCAAGGGGTATCCAAATTTGTAGAAGGGTGAGGTTATGGGTGAAGTAGGCTAGATCCATTGAACCCAAAACAAAAACCACACATGCGCTGCCGCCGCTGTCGGGCTAGGCTTGGCTTAGGCACGGGTATGTGGTATGAGGTTGGGTTAGGTTTGTCCGGCCCAATACTTATCTTTTTGGGCCAGAAATAATTTTAATTTTTTTTAATTTCAGTTTCAAAATTTAAAATAAATTTGGTCTGGTTTTTTTCTCACCCAAACAGGTCCGAACAGGTTTATACCTGTTGATTTCCACTCGAACAGGTTTTCTACTTGTTGAAATTCAAATCGTACTTATTGAATTCAAACTGAATTTGTCCAAACAGATTCAAATCTGTGCAGGTACCTGTTCAATTTGTCCGAATAGGTTTTCTACCTGTTCGGAATAGCCACCATTTTTACTATAAAAAGCCTTCAAGTCCAGCATTCTTGGCATTCAATTTTTCCCTCAGAATTTCGTCATTCTTCTTCTATTCTTCCTTTGCTCTTGTATCTGTTTCTGCATTTATTTTTAGGAAAAGAAAAAAAAAGAGTTACAGCATTGTTTGGTTCGCCAGACTTGATTTTATAGTGCTATAAAATCAAGTATTAGTCGTCGCATCCGGGGAAGTAGACGCCGGTTAAAACTCGAAGCACCGGAGAGATGGCGAAATCTACTTTAAGGAGATTGTGTCCAACACAAGCCTCGACATTAATTTCTGTAAGCGTTTAATTTGGAAAATAATTTATATAATTATTTTTTGAATTATTTTATTTTATTGTTTATTTAATTTACACACACACACCACTATGGGTATAACATAAAACGAGTTTTGAGATATATTCGAGGCATAACCAGCTATGATATCAAGTATTGCAAAGATTCAACTGTGAAATTGTTTGGTTTTTGTGATAGTGATTGGGGAGGTTGTACTGATTAATGAAAAGCACCTCTAAGTATGCATTTTCTTTGGGTTCTGGAGTATTTTCTTGGACATCAAAGAAGCAACAAAGTGTGGCGCAATCATCTACAGAAACTGAATATGTTTTAACAGGTTTGGCAACTTCCTAAGCAATTTGGTTGAGGAGAATACTTGAAGATGTTTACGAAAAGTAAGAAGATGGTACATAATTTTTTTGTGACAACAAATCAGCTATTGCCATCACTAAGAATCCTGTTTTTCACAGTCACACTCGTCATATTGCAATTAAACATCATTTTACTCGGGAAGCAATTGAAGAATGTGAAGTGCAGCTCAAACTCTGCAGGTCAGATGAACAAATTGTAGATATATTCACTAAGGCTCTTCCCAAAGAAAAGTTCCAGCATTTCAGAGAGTTACTTGGAGTTATGGAGCAGCACATTGGGAGGGGGGCAATGTTGATGTAATGTGCTTGTTTAATTTTGTATCGAAACAATCACTTATGTTTAGTTAACTCTAGTTATGTTTGGGTCGGGTTTTGTTAATTAGAGTTAATTTATGTGGAGGAAATTTGACCAAATGTTTTGTTGGTACTTGGGTTGATATAATTTTATATAAAAATGCTTGTAAGGAAAGCTAGAAAGGCAATAGAAACTTTGCTCAAGGGGTTGTTCAATTGTGACCCATTTTCTCTTTTGTTTTGCTCTTCTTCAGCTCTATTTTCTGCAGGAAAAAATTACATTTGATTTTGTGTGTTTTAGATTAATTTCTTTGTAGTTTAAACACACCTTTTCTTCCAAAACACCTAACAGCTTTTTAGCCCCAGGCTAAAAAAGTCAAAAAGTTAATCCACATCCCAAACGAACCTATAGTAGTGGTTGCTTCTTAATAAACATTAGATTTAAACTACTGTTTAGGAATTTCTAGGGGTTTATCCTTTATCATGTTCCATGATGTTTGAAAATAAGCTTTATTCGTGTATTATTTTTGTTTCTCTCTATATAAAATTGGCAATCTTGAAATTCAGTTGAAGTTGTTACATAATTTTGTACTACAAAATCAAAATTATTCTTCTGTAAAGCCTAAATTCATCAAGAAAAATGTTTCAGATTTACAACAACTCTCATAATTTGACTAACATGATACGGAATGATAAATGTTAATTTTTGATTTATTACATACCAAATGACATGGGCTTGTTTTGAAAAGTGAGTTAAAAATTGACTTTTTAGTATTTTTTGACTTTTTTTTAAAAAAAAATATAAAAATAGAGAAGTAATGTAACCCCCAAAAATTAAAAAGTTAAAAAATTAACGTTTAACTAAGTTTCTAAAGCAGGTCATAAGATTTCACTCTGTTGTCACATCATCGCATGTACATTTAAGGGTCTAAAATGGGGTTCTCTAAACATTATGGACATCCATCAAGCACGATGTGATTTTAAAGGAGTTTTAAAGCAAAATCTTCATAAAAAGTATTTATTTAGGAGAAGGATTCTCTTCTGTAAAAATCTAGATTGGAGGGGGTTATTTGCGCCTCTAGGGCCTACTAAGATTCCCATTTTGATGATTAAACCATTCATTCTATTAGGCACTTCATATATTTCATCTTCAAAAAAAAATTAGGTTAATTGGACAATTATAACTTGTTCAATTTATTGTGTTTTTTACTAAAAAAATGGACGATAATTGTATTTTTAAAAAGAGCAAATTACAAATACATCCCGTGAGCTTTGCTTAAAATATGAATTGCCCTCCATGATTTGGAAAAATACAAATTCCTCCCTGTCAGGATTTTTTATTTAACAGAATTAATTGAAAAAAGTGAAATTTCTAACTGTTCACCTATAAAATAATAAAATTATCTGAATTATTAATTGAAATAAAAATTTTAATATTATTAAAAACTATTAATTAACTTGACATTTTTTAATAAAATGACCTATTTATTATGAAATTAGAAACCTCAGGAGGACATAATGTAATTTTTAGAACTACAGGGGGTAATTTGTAATTTAAGTAAATCTCAGGGGTGTGTTTTTAATTTACGCTTTTCAAAAAATAAACCATACATTTTTTTTTTGTTTTATTTTATTTTATTTAATAACGAAAATAATAAATTGAACAAGTTACAGTTATCGAATCAACTTAATTTTTTTTTGTAGATAAAATAAACAAATTATCAAACAAAATGAATAATTTAAATCATTAAAACAAAACTCATGTTGAATATCATGGACCAAAACAACCTCCTCTAGTCCAAGACTAGGAATTAAGATGCATACAAAGGTAAAAGAAGTTATTGAAGGATGATAAAGCAAACTTGTAGAACTCGAAATTTTTATTTATGGTTTAGCAAGCCAATACCGAATACAGGCCGCGAGGAAATTGATGGTTCTCAAATGGTTAGGATTGAAACATTTATGTTTACATATTCTTCAAATTCTTTCTAAATAAAAAATTAGTATTAAATTTTTAAATCCATTCAAAATATATATATATATATATATTTTGTCATAAAAGTTCAGGTGAGAGAAGGCTCTCTCAGTCAAAGGCTAGGTCAAATCGCAATCCTTGTCAAAGACTTACATTAGACTTATAAATTGCCCACTAAAAAAAAATGTTGGCAACGAGAGTCAAACCTAAGTTTTGAAGGTGAAGAATCCGATCCTTACCAATTCAACTAGCGCTGGTTGACATGAAAACATATGTAGTGTTTGGTTTAGTTTTTAAATTAACATTTAGATTAAAAAAAAAATCAAAAAACATATTGGGTTAACAAATTTTCAAAATTCTTGCCAAATTTGTTTATTCTCTCTCCTCTCTCCTTCTTTTTTATTTTATTTTATTAATAAATCAGTCAATTACCTTTTCTTTCTCCTCTCTCCTCTTTCCTCTCGTCTTGTTCATTTTCTCACATTCTATAGATCAATTAATTAGATTTTATCTCACACTTATCTATTCAATTACAAAAATAAAAAAATTTACAAATCATCTCAAAATTATTTTCAAAATTCATAACTAAATAAATTTTCAATTTTTAAAATTCTATTCAATAACTTATCTTTTAAAATATAACTCAAAATTCAAAATTTAAAATTCAAAACTGTTTTCAAAAACTAAACTAAATGGAGGCTTGTTGCATGGTGTTCCCTTATTTGAAAAAAATAGGGTACTATGACAGGTGTTGTCTACCAAATTTTATTTTTGTGTCCTTATACTAATAAGGATTTATGATCAAGGAGCTAGAAAAAGAAAAAGAAAGAAAGAAATAAATAAATAAAAATAAATATATATATATATATATAAATGAATTGGTATACATATTTTGATTTTCATTTCAATTTCATTCAGATGATTATTGCATGAATAATTTAGCATAATCATGAATGATGATTCTGCTTGCCTTCTTGGATCAAATCAAGTAAAATGAAATACAAATTAAAACAGAGGGTAAATTACAAACATATTGTGTGAGTGATTTTTTGATCACATTGCCCTCCTTAGTAATTCAGCTGTAGAACACAGGCAGAATAGATGGCACCCTGCTGTCCTGCACAGAATGAAAAGGCTCCGGCGGTGGTTCTTCCACCCGGGGGCACTCCGACGATCAAGTCAGTATATCTCTCAAAGATAATCAAGTATTCAACTCACAAGCTTGAGTATAAAAACATACCTTAGACCCATGGGGGTGCCTCTCTTTTATACCCAATACAATCCTAGTCCCAATAGGAACCTGACCCTAATGGACTTAGGATTACTACTAATCTGGAACTTCCAGTGGGATTAGGATAAACCCTCTAAGAGTTTCATCTTTATCCAAACTGAAGTCTTCTCCCAATCTAGGACTCTTGTCCTTTATCCGCTTATCTCGGATTCCGGTATCTTCGGAGATAACCTCGGCAACTCCGAGATCACCTCGGCTTAACTACCTCGGCACGTGGCACCTTGGCTAAGACGTCGGCGTCACCTTGCCACGTGTCGGTACTCAGAAAATATATCCCCACAACTGCCCCCTAGGTTCTATTACCTCGGCATTCTGAGGTGATGGAACCTATATTATTCCTCTTTCCAATACTTCGGCACAAGAACTCTTCAGTCGAGGTCGTTCATCTCAGGCCGACATGTCTTCTTTCAAGAACAAGAATTCAAATGAACTCTCCTACGCGTATGAGCTGTCATGCATCATTTCTCAACCTTTCCACTTACGCGTTATATCTTTATTGGCCCGTGTCTGCGATGCGCCTGAAAACTATTTTTCCTGCGTGTGCCGTCTGACGTGTGCGTTGCTCCAAGCGCAATAAATGCCCTGTTTTGCCGCCGTTTCAAGTTTTTGATAAAAACTTTTCTTTCTTTCTTCCTTTCTTTACTTTTGCACTCGATTTACTTACTCTTTCTCTCTCTAAACTTTCTCAAATCCACCATTGCTCTAGCTCCAAGCTCTGCAATCGTCTTTAATCTTCCATTTCAGCGAAGTTTTCACCGTTCCGTCGTGTCTACATCCGTTGTCTGACCTCGGCAATCTGCATACCGGCTCCAGTTATCTTGGTAAGCCCATGTTCCTTTCATTCTTGATTCCTCTATGGTCGTTTGCTTTCGTGTTGCCATTACTGCTTTGTTCAAACCTTTGATTTACTGAACTATTCATCTGGATGCGTCTATTCCATGATTCCGCTTATGTTTTGAACACTTGCACTGTTTCACTACTTTTTTGCCACTGTTCTTGAGCCTGTATTTCTTGTATTCTTTATGCTTTTGAGAACCCCACCTCTGTTCTTTATTCTGAAACTTCATCTTTATTTCTGTATTTTTCCCAGATCTGTGCCTTCAATCTTTGCTTTCGTAGATTTAGGTTTGGGACTTGTCTGTAGAACCTACCAATTCTTAGGAAAAACTGAAACAATCGTAACCTGTGTTTACCTAGGTTTTTGCCGAGGTTCCTATAACCCTTTAAGAACATCTTTTCTCTGTAACCAAATTCCTTTACGCCGAAATCATGGGTATGTGGAGACATAGGGTAGATACCCCTACCAAACTTCAATTCTTTAGGAAAGAGTTCGCCATTCCTGCCGACGTCCATCTGAGGCTGGCTGGGGATGACGACTCTATCATGCCCACAGATAATACGATGCCCTTCCCTATTGTTGCTTTTACTGAATGTGGACTCCGGCTTCCACTTGATCCCCTTTTTCGTGAAGTTCTCCACTATTACAAGTTGAACCCCATGCAACTTACCATCAACTCCTACCGAGTGATCAATGGTATCATAGCCTTAGCTAGGCAGGAAAACGTTAGGATTACCCTTGCCGACATTCAATTTTGTTATACCATGTGTGCCCTTAACCTCAAAGAAAAAGGCTACGTCTATTACCTCAAGCTGAGGTCCACCGAATTTAAAATCGTAGCCGACCTCCCAGACTCCAACAAGGGGGTTGGAGATGATTACGTTATTGCTTCGGGATATTAGAAGTTTGGCGCAGACGAGGACGCTCATCTGCACCCTCTTCCTCGATCAGTTAAGGAGGGCAAGGGTAAGAGCCCAATGTCAATACTTAGTTGTTTCTTTCGAAGTGTTTCAGTATTTTATCTGTTTCTAATGTCTGTTTTCTTCTTGCAGATGTTCGCAAGCCACCGAAAATTTTTCGCCAATCTTACGTTCCCAGCAAGGATCTGAAAAAGCTCCTGAACTTGCCAGTTCATAAAAGAAAAGCCCCTCTTCTTCTCAACTTTATCCCTACATACAAATCAATTTTGCCTGACGTCCCCAGAAGAAAGAAGAAAAGCCTGTCTCCACTTTCTGCCACAACTCTAACCGCTTCTACATCCTGAACAGATCAAGGATCAACATCGGATCCAGCCGATCAACCATCAACCTCAGCTCCATACTTGATCTCCATACCTGAACGAAAACGTCTGCGAAGACTTGTCAAAACTGTCGAGATGGGTCGCCTAAAGCCTGTTGCCGCAGATCTCCTAGCCGACCTCTCTACCGATGTTGATGCTGTTCCGACTCAATCTACGCCCCCACCAAAGCCAAAAAGAACCAAGAAGGCCCAGCCAAAGGCCAAAGTAACCTAGGTTGAATCTGAGGATACTTTGCCTATTTCTAAGCTGGCTGAGAGTGAGAAGTCTCAACCTTCTGCTGGGAAGAGGCGTTCTGAAGCCCAGCCATTAGAGTCCCAGAAATCAAAAAAGCCGAGGTCTTCCTCTGCAACGACTTCGAAGTCCAAAGTCCCAAATGTCCCCTGGACGCCTGAGATTACCCTGGAGAATAAGCCTGTATTGGCTAGTGACAGCGCCGATGACATAAATGCCGGTGTTGCACTCAGTACAGCTCTTCTTCTCCCAGGTGATCTGGAAAAGAACGCCGAAATGAGTGAGTACGAAAATTACGCTTTCATGCTTCAACGCTGTGTTCAAGTAAGTGTCTTCACTTGGTAACTTGTCTTTTCCCCATCTTTTCATACTTGTAAAACTTTGTAATATCTTATTGCTTTGCGTTCTTTCAGGCCGTTCAGCATGCCCATTCCTTCTCCATGCAAACTTTCGAGAACAGGGAGAAGTTAACCAATCTGAAGAAGGAGTTTACTGCCCTCCAGAAAACCAATAAAAGTCTTCAATTAAAAATGAAGAAGTTGGAAGACCAGGCCGAAGCTGCCACTAAGGCCCAACAAATAGCAGAAGAAAAAGCTGAATCTGCTGAGGCTATTAGGAGGGTCGCCGAAGTCGAGAAAAAAGAGGCCGAGGATAAAAAGGCCCAGGCCAAAAAGGAGCTTGAGGAGGCATTGGCTACCAAAGTTGCTGAGATCAAGGATGCTGACGAAAAGGCATACGCACAGGGTATGGCCGACGTCACGGAGGAATACAAACTCCAAGTCAGGCAAGCATGCAACAGGGGCTTCTCCCTAGGTTGGATGTCCCTGGAAAAAAAGCTTAATATCCCTGATGATTCACCACTACGCAAAACTGATGCTATTCCTCTTCCATTTCCTCCACCTCCACCTCCAACTCAAGTCGAAGACGAATCGGAGTCTGAATCCGAGGATGAGGATAAGGATGATGATGAGGCTCTAGTAAGGAAGCCTAAATGTGCCACTGAGACCAAGTCCCCTTCTCAGGATAATCAAGTCCTAGACTTGACTCATGAGGAGGAAGATGAGAAGGTTGTCAAGGAGGCTACTCCTGAACAAGCATCATCTGACATTCCTCCAACCGATAAAAGTCTTGACCAAACACTTGCCGAAATCGATGCCGAGATCGTGGCAGAAAAGGCTACCGAAGTAGTTCTTCAGGAATCTGCCGAGGTAGTTCTCCAAGAATCTGCTGAGGTGCAGACTCAAATTACGCCTGAAGTGTGAAGAATCACAACCTTGATATCTTTTGTACTTTTTTGTTTTCTGAATAATATAAGTTTCTTGTGTGGCCGATGTGCCTCCAGTTTATGTTGAATGCTTTAAGACAACTGTAAAATATTTTTGAATGCCTGCACTCTTGTCTTCTTCTTGTGATCGTCTCTGCATGGTTCTGCACTTAGAATATTTTGCATGCCTTTCATACTTTGCCTCTTTTGTGCAATCTTCTCGGGGTTACATACCTTGGGTATAATAACTACAAGCTTTACTTCGGCAAGACATTGTCCTGCAAACTTTTCATAAATTTCAACAAGTCTAAAACATATATTGCTTCAATGTGAACTTTCCAAAATTTTCTCAAGTTTCAACAAGTGTAAAATAGTGAACTACTTGTAAATTGTTACAAATTTCAACAAGTGTTTAAACAATATACTTAGTTTTTACTTCAACCTGTGAATTGCTGCGAATTTGAATAGACGATTAAATATCATATGTCAGTTTACCTTTACCTTGTAAATTGCTACAAATTTCAACAAGTTTAGACAACGGTATCGGCTTAACTCCAACTTGTAAATTGCTACAAATTTCAATAAGCGAAGATAAGAAACACTTCTCAGCTTAACTTCGACTTGTAAATTGCTACAAATTTCAACAAGTGAAGATAAGGAACACTCTCAGCTTAACTTCAACTTGTAAATTGCTACAAATTTCAACAAGTGAAGATAAGGAATCATCTCAGCTTAACTTCGACTTGTAAATTGCTACAAATTTCAACAAGTGAAGATAAGGAATCATCTCAGCTTAACTTCAACTTGTAAATTGCTACAAATTTCAACAAGTGAAGATAAGGAACACCTCGGATTAACTTCAACTTGTAAATTGCTACAAATTTCAACAAGTGTTAAGCATCTTTGTCTTCTCTCTGCCCCCAATGTGAACTTGAGTTTCACTTGGGTTTTCATTACTGAAAAATAATCACTATGCATTTTTTACAATCATAAGTGTTGAAAAATAAAATTCTGCTGAGATTTTATTGATGACATCGGTCAGAATAAACAAGGAACATCTAGTGATAGAAAAATTTCAGATTACAGGTGTTCCAGGGTCTTGGTAATGCTTTGCCCTCACTATTTTCCAGACGGTATGCCCCATTGCCCAATACCGAAGTAATTCTGTAGGGTCCTTCCCAGTTTGGGCCAAGCTTGCCCTCTCTGGGATCTTTCTTGTTCCCGACGACCTTTCTCAGGACTAAGTCACCGATCTGAAAATCCCTTGGATTGACCTTCTTGTTGTAAGTTCTGGCAAGCTGTTGCTGGTATATTGTGAGCTGAATTACAGCTTTCTCTCTTCGTTCTTCCAAAAGATCCAGATCTCGGGCTAAGAGTATATTATTAGTCCCATTCTCAACTCCTTGGGTTCGGATCCCTGGAATGCCGACTTCCAGTGGAATGACTGCTTCTGTACCATAAGCCATGGCAAAGGGGGTTTCCCCTGTTGATCTTCTCGGCGTAGTTCGATATGCCCAAAGTACGTTGGGCAACTCGTCTACCCACTTTCCTTTTGCTGCCTGCAGTCTCTTCTTTATTCCATCCAAAATTACTTTGTTGGATGCTTCTGCTTGCCCATTGCTTTGGGGAAAACTTGGTGTTAAAAAGTAATTCTTGATCTTGAATTTTGCACAGAAGTTCTTGATGAGTTTGCTGTCAAACTGCGTTCCGTTGTTGGCAACGATTGCTCTTGGAATCCCAAATCTGGTGATGATGTTTTTCCAAATAAAATTCTTGACATCCACATCTCGGATTTTGGCAAGAGGTTCTGCCTCTATCCACTTTGTGAAATAATCTGTTGCTACTAGCAAGTATTTTCTCTGCCCAGTTGCCTGGGGAAGTTGCCCAACAAGATCCATGCCCCACTGGGCAAACGGCTAGGGGCTGGATACTGGGTTCAGGTCGGCAACTGGTTGATGAATCAAAGGTGCAAACCTTTTGCATTGTTCGCACTTCTTCACGCATGCTTCTGCATCTTTTTGCATGTAGGACCACTAATACCCCTGGGTAATGGCCCTATGAGCTAATGATCTGCCCCCAGTATGGCTTCCGCAAATTCCTTCATGAATTTCATACAAGAAATCCTCAACCTGCAAAGGATGTACGCACCTTAAAAGGGGTCCAGTGAAGGACCTTTTGTAGAGATGTCCGTCTGCTGTTAGAATGAATCTTGCCGACTTCAATTTGACTTTGTGTGCCTCCTTACGGTCTTCTGGCAGCTTTCCTTCTTTCAGGAATGCAACAATTGCATCCATCCAGCTTGGCCCCATGTCCACACACATTGCTTCCTGTTTTGCGTTCTGTGGTTCTATGCTTGGGCCCAACATATATTCGATCATAATAGTTCTTGTCTTTCCAGTCTGCATTGAACTTGCCAGGTTGGCCAACGCGTCAGCGTGGCTGTTATCATCTCGGCTTACTTGGAGAAGTCGGCAGTTCTGAAATAAGGCTGCCAATCTGATGACCTCTTTTGCATATGCCGACATCCTCTCGTCTCTGGCTGCAAATTCTCCTGTTGACTGATTAACAATTAATTGTGAGTCACAAAAAACTATTACCTCATCTGCTTCTGCTGCTGCTGCCAGCTTTAGCCCTGCAATTAATGCTTCGTATTCTGCTTCATTGTTTGAGGCCCTGAACCCCAAACGGATGGACTGTTCTATTATTTCTCCGTCTGGAGATATCAGCAGTACTCCTGCCCCTGCCCCTTGCCGGTTTGAACTTCCATCGACAAACAATCTGAAGGAGTCTCCGATGTAAATGCTGCAGGGTCTGAGCTTTTCCTCCCTTTGTTCTTTTGTCTTTGGATGGGCTTTTCCTTGCTTGCTTGGACATCGTTTATCATGGCTTAACGAAGCCCGATGTTCGATTGATTCTGGCGTGAACTCGGCCACGAAGTCAGCCAAAACTTGGCCCTTAATTGCTGTTCTCGGCCTGAACTCCAGGTCATACTGGCCCAGGGCCACTGTCCATCTTGCAATTCTTCCGGTTAAGTCTCCTTGTTGTAATAGGGACTTCAGTGGGTGTTCTGTTAGTACCACAATCTTGTGTGCCTGAAAGTAGTGGTTTAAGTTTTTTGAGGCCATCACCAAGGCTAGCATTAATTTCTCTAGTGGTAGATACCTTGTTTCTGCGTCGGCCAAGGTTTTACTTACATAGTAAACAGCCTTTTGCTCCCCTTTTTCTTCTCGAATTAACACCGCACTTACTGCGTGTTCTGAAACAGCTAAGTACAAAAACAGCTCTTCCCCAGGTTCAGGTGTTGAGAGGACTGGCGCTGTGGTCAGATACTTCTTTAGGTCGGCCAACACGGCCTCACATTCCTCTGTCCAAAGGAAATCCGTGGCTTTCTTCACTAGGTTGAAGAAAGGTTTACATTTGTCTGAGCTTCGGCTTATGAACCTGTTTAGGGCTGCGGCCCTTCCGGTAAGTTTCTGTACCTGTTTTGCCAATGTCGGGCTCTGTAAATCTTGGATGGCCTTGATCTGATCTGGGCTGGCCTCAATGCCCCTTCGTGTTACCAGGTACCCCAAGAATTTACCAGATCCAACTCCAAACGCGCACTTTGATGCGTTGAGTCGGAGCCGATATGTTTTGAGTATCTCAAATACCTCTTTTAGGTCGGCAAGATGACCCTTAGGATCCTTGGTCTTCACGACCATATCATCGATGTAGACTTCTACTGTTTGGCCGATCAAGTGCTTGAACATTTTGGTTACCAGCCTTTGGTAGGTTGCTCCTGCGTTTTTCAACCCAAAAGGCATCACCCTGTAACAGTACAGGCCTTTTGGGGTAATGAACGCTGTCTTCTCTTCGTCTGGGGGGTACATGGTTATCTGGTGGTACCCCTTATAAGCATCCAGGAAGCTCATCATTCCATGTCCAGATGTGGCATCCACTAACTGGTCAATTTTGGGCAGAGGGAAGCTGTCTTTGGGACAGGCTTTGTTCAAGCTTGTAAAATCTACGCATACCCTCCATTTACCGTTTTTCTTCTTTATTACCACAGTGTTTGATAGCCATGTCGGATAATTGTCTTCTTTGATGGCCCTGGCCTCTAGAAGTCTGTCTACTTCCTCCTCCACTGCTTCGACGTGCATCAACGTCGGTCTTCTGGCTCGTTGTATTACAGGTTTGGCCGACCTGTCAACGTTCAGTCTGTGACATGTGACCTCGGGGTC
Organism: Camellia granthamiana; assembly: GCA_036172215.1. Classification (NCBI taxonomy): domain Eukaryota; kingdom Viridiplantae; phylum Streptophyta; class Magnoliopsida; order Ericales; family Theaceae; genus Camellia; species Camellia granthamiana. The sequence goes on from CM069904.1 coordinate 13,155,707, forward strand.
AATGCCAGGCATTTCATAAGGTGTCCAGGCGAACACCTCTATGTTTGTTCTAAAAAAGGCTTCCAGTTCCTTTTCTTCTTCTTCGGCTAAGCCTGAGCTGAGAAGAAAGAAGCGCTCTTCATCGCCCTCCTGGATGAGGATCTTCTTTAGTGTTTCCTCACTCTTCTTGGTTGGCTCCTTGCCGACATCATCTAGGACCTCCATATCCTCATCTTCAATCTCTGCCTTCCCTGGTTCCTGTATGTTGCAGGTTGTTTTCATTGCTGCCATGGAGCAATTTTTTGCCTGCAGCTGGTCTCCTCTGACTTCTTCAATTCCATGTTCTGTTGGGAACTGCAATAGTTGATGCAACATTGAGGGAACTGCCCCCATTGCATGCAACCATGGCCTTCCCAAGATGATGTTGTATGGTGAAGGTGTGTCAATCACGATGAGCTCTGTCCTGATCTTCTTAGTGCCGGCTTGTACTTCCAAGTTTGTAGCGCCCAGTGGCCATGTTGGCGTTCCATTGAAGCCGACCATCGGGCCATTCGATTGCTCCATGTCATCTGGGTGAAGGCCCAGCTCCTTGTAGCATCTAACATACATGATGTCACAAGAGCTGCCTTGATCTATCAGGATGCGTTTCACTTGGCACTCCCCAACCTGGAGGGATACTACCAAGGCATCATTATGCGGGTGCTGGACCATCTCTAGGTCGGCTTCGATGAAGGCTATCATCGGGCCTGGGTACTCTTCAGACCGAGGTCTTTTCTGTCCGACCTGGTTTACGTGCTGCAGGTGTTTTACTCTTTGGGTTTCCCCCCGTATGTCGTTTTCGTTCACCTTGGAGTGAATTATGTTAACCACCCTAGGTCCCCCTCCCTGTGGTTGCTGTACTGGTGGAGGCGGGGCTGCTGGTGCTTGAGGCAACCTTGCCTGCTCTTCTCTGGTCCTGGCTTCGTCGACAAGATCCCTCAGATGTCCTCATCTTACTAAGTCCTCTAAGTATACTTTTAGGGCTCTGCAGCCCTGAGTTGGGTGCCCTTCCTCATTGTGGTAAGCACAACGCCTACCAACGTTCCTGCCCATGTATTCCCCTGGGGCCTTTGTTGGTGCTCTGAAATAGGGTTGATTGCGGATTTGATCCAGGACTTTGTGGATCGAGATTCGGAACACAGTCGTCACTGCCTGTTTGCCCCTCAATTCTGTCTCTGCTTTGCTAAATCCGTTGTTACTTCGGCCTCGCTTTGGCGAGCCGTTCCCTTTTTCCTGTTTTACCTCCTTATTCCCTGACATATCCTCCTCGGCTCTGGCATACTTCTCGATTCTTGCCATGAGCTCCTCCATGCTCTTCGGTAATGTCTTCGCCAAAGATTTCCGCAATGAGCAATCATCTTTCAGGCCGTTCTTGAAGGACACGACCGCCACTTCTTGGTTGCATTCGGGTATTCGATTGAACACCTCGTAGTATCTTTTTGCATAGGCCCTAAGGCCTTCATCCTTGCTGATCTTTAGAGCCATTAATGTGTCCACCCTTAATGGCTGCAGCTTGTTTGTCACGAACCTGGCCATAAACATCTCGGCCAGGCCTTCCCAAGTTTTCACGCTTCCCTTAGGCAGTTTGTGGAACCAATCTGATGCAATCTCCCCAAAGGACGAGGGGAACACTTTGCAGAGCAACGGCTCGTTTCCACTGTATAATGCCATTGAGTTCAAGAATAATCCAACGTGGAAATTAGGGTCTGACTTACCATCGTAGATTTGAAACCTTGGCATACTGAATCTCTTTGGTGCCTCAAATTTGTCCAGTTCAACCGAGAACGGTGTTCTCGGCTTGTTGGGTGAGATAACCTCGGCTTCGGCATTCTGCTCCTTCCTCTTGAGGTAGTTTCTCAAGTCTTCTTTACTCCTCCCTGGAGCTCGGCTATCTTTTGACTTCAGTCTTTTCGGCGCACTACTTTCGGCCTCGTGGTGGGCCCGTTTTGATCTTTCACCATGGGTTGTGTCAAAGCAGAGTGCCTGCCCTTGGACGTGCCGATGTTCTTTGGGCTGTGGGTCCTTCGTGTGATATGTCCTTTGGGACTTCTCTTGTCTCGGCTCTTCTCGTCCGACCTCCCTGGAGGTCTGGTGGGAATGTCTTCCACTCCTGATGTGCCGAGGTGCTAAAGGGATCTGTCCCCCCTTCTGGGTGTTGGCTGCTGGAACTGGTGTGTCATGCAGTGGGAAGGGTGGCTGCATGACATTGTTTTGCATCATGAAGTTGGGGACCGACTGTAGGTCTGCCAACTTGTCTGCCAGTTCTTTCACTTCCTCATCCCTCCGTAGGCTTCTTTGTTGTGGTTGTCTCCTTCAATGTCAAGGTCGATAGGCTTGCCACTCCCAGCGGGAGCGTCGTCCCCAACCTTTTCTTTCTGTGTGTTACTGGCCATCTATTCGTCTCTCTTTCCCACAGACGGCGCCAAATTGTGTGAGTGATTTTCTGATCACACTGCCCTCCTTAGTAATTCAGCTGTAGAACACAGGCAGAATAGATGGCACCCTGCTGTCCTGCACAGAAAGAAAAGGCTCCGGCGATGGTTCTTCCACCCGTGGGCACTCCGACGATCAAGTCAGTATATCTCTCAAAGATAATCAAGTATTCAACTCACAAGCTTGAGTATAAAAACATACCTTAGACCCATGGGAGTGCCTCTCTTTTATAGCCAATACAATCCTAGTCCCAATAGGAGCCTGGCCTTAATGGACTTAGGATTACTGCTAATCTGGAACTCCCAGTGGGATTAGGATAAACCCTCTAAGAGTTTCATCTTTATCCAAACTGAAGTCTTCTCCCAATCTAGGACTCTTGTCCTTTATCCATTTATCTCGGATTCTGGTTTCTTCGGAGATAACCTCGGCAACTCCGAGATCACCTCGGCTTAACTACCTCGGCACATGGCACCTTGGCTAAGACGTCGGCGTCACCTTGCCACGTGTCGGTACTCAGAAAATATATCCCCACACATATCTCTTGAGATTTAATTAAAATACGAATTATTCTATGTAATTTTGAAAATTACATTCCACCCCTTGAGATTTCTAATTTCATAACAAATCGCCCTTTTTATTAATAAATCATAAAGTCAATTAACAGTTTTTAATGATGTTAGAAATATGTTTCAATTAATAATTTAGGTAATTTTATTATCGTATCGAAGAGCAATTATGAATTTCATTTTTTTAGTTAATTATGTTAAATAAAAAATTCTAACAAGGGGTGTATTTGTAATTTATCCTAAAAACAAGAGATAAAAGTAAATTAAAAAAATTTAACAGTGAGCTAGGGCCCAAAAATGTGTTCCAATATCCTTTTTGGTGATTATTTGAGTATCATTTTAAACAAATTCGAGGTTTGGGGATTATTTGGAAGGGAAAAAAAAACTTGAGAAAATATCAATAAAAGTTTAAAAAAAATTTAAGAAAAATATTTAGTTTGAAAAAAGAATGATATATACTGAAAACATTTAAAATAAATTTAATTTATGTGATGCCCGGGTATATAACTTGTCTCTTTCCCCTTTGAAAAATCTAGAAATTCCCTAGATGTTGATATGTGATTATGTATCAATTTTAAGCAGTATATAACAATCCCAATCAAACAATCAAGACAAATCGACACAACGATTTTACGTGAAAAAACCACAATTGGACACCTCCAATTGTGATAAAAAAAAAACCACGGGCAAAAGCCACAAAACAATCCACTAAGAAGATATAAAAGAATTACACAGGTATACTCTCAATTACCTAGCCAATCCACATCCGAATTGAACCAATCCCTATGTGCCTCTTCCGACCCCGTCTTCACCTCGGAATTGTCTTGACGATGAGCCACTCCAGAATCCACCAAAGCTTTAGGCTCGAATTCTTTAAAATCCACCGAAGAACAACTCTCTCGAATATAAAGTAACAAACTCCTTGATGTATGAATCTCAAATCATAAGTTTAGAACTCTCTAAAAAAACATTAAGGAAAACTCTCAAAAAAAACTCAGAAGAAAACTTCAAACAAAACCCTAGGACTCTTGAATAAGATCTAGGAAAAGTAAAAAGTAAAATCAGCCTAAACAGGTATAAATAGGCAACCTGAGTCCGCGATCTCCGCTCGAGCGCCCAACATCCCGCTCGAGCGAATTCAGCAAAATATGCGTGTGATAAAACAGAGTTCCGCTCGAGCGCTTGAGAACCCGCTTGAGCGCGAAATCACACCTACTAGTATTTTTTACAGACCTGATAAAATACTGAGAGACCCCAATCTCCGCTCGAGCGCCAATGGTCCCGCTCGAGCGGGAAAGACAAAAACATAGAAAAAATTACAACTTATTCAACACAAAGTTTTGTACCCGGATTTGACAATAAAGGGACCTAGCAATCTCCCCTTTTGTCAATTCTCGGACAAAACCTTTCTAAACAATTGTCCTTAAACACACGCACTAAACAAGATTAATAACAAAGAAAAAAAACTCTAAACAACTCTATTATCAAACAATCTTGCCATGAGATCAATCCATCCATCCAACTTCATCCAACATTTACCTGTGAAATAGCTAGCAACATACCAGAAAAACAAAACTTGTGGAACTGTATAAGAATATTTCAAAACGTGTATAGAAAGATAACCATGATACAGTATCCATAATGACCACAATAATATCCAAACATGAAAATATGTACCACCAATGTCAAAAAAATGTCCAAAAAACAAAAAAAAAAAATTGATCACCGTAATATGGTGGAGCAAGCGGGGAATTTCAAATTTGTACCTTAAAACACACAAGACTATCCAAGAAGCACAATTACTTGAAAACACAATGTGCACAGCCTCTAGAAAATTCCTCATAAAAGAAAGTGATGCATTATGTGAAAAGCATAGATCCCATGAGAAAAGTGTGTGTGTGACTCTTGGAGTTCGACAAATACGAGATTTAAATCCTAGTAGTGATATGAAAGTTGGACCTCTGATAAGAGAATCTGAGCACAACTAAAGAAAGTCAAACCACTAGGAATCAAGGGGTATTTGGTGAGTAAAGGCGGAGGCTCTCCCTCAATCAAAGAATCTTTTCTTTTTTTTCTTTCTTTTTTTTGCACATTTTTTCTTTCTTTTGCATATTTTTTTTTCTTCTTTTTCTTTTGCACACTCATTGGCGGCTGACACGCTCAAGAGTATGGAAACCGAACCAGAGAAGCATGGATATAATAAAGATGGCCTGGTTGGTGACTCTGAGGTAGCCTTTTCCTCATGGCTGGACTACAAAGAATAGAGGAGGAAAGCCAAGGAGATGCAAAAAGATGGAAGGTGGTTAAGAGACTCAACATCACCCAAGATATGCTAGTATCGGTCAATTCCTCTAGAAAAGCAAAAGATACAATGCTAGAAGTCCATAAAAAAAAATAATCACTAAGGCTGAAGACTCCAATATTTGCTAATCCAAGAGTGTGTACAGAATGAGACATACTAATCAAAGAACACACACTCCGAAATGAGTAATGACCACAGAAAGCACACACATATCAACATGTAATAGATATTCTCATCAATTCCAATATGCACCAAGGACCACTCAAAAATTTCAAGCTTGCAAAACCATACTAAGAAAATCTTTTTGGATTTTTTTCATTTTTTTTCTTAACTAAAGCAAGACAAAAAAACGAACATGCACACATTTTTTTTTTTTTAAACAAAACATGTCAGAAAATGAACAAGCACACATAAACCCAAAAATTAAAACAAATAAACAAATTAACACAAGTCAAGTTTTCTCACCCAAACCGCTTTAGTATAAACAAAGTTGTAAGCATTGCGATTTTTGGGTGGTGTCTTGATGTTGTGATTCCCTTTGCTTTCAATAAGAACCCGTCTTGACTTGGTTTCCAACTTCTTATTTCTAGGTTTAGGCAAATACAAACTCGCTCCATGTTTGGTCTCAAGCTTATCAAAATAACGAGGGTGACCTTTAACCTCATTACTACCAATGAAGTGTCTCCTACCCCACGAGATATTGGAATTTCTTCCATTTCTATGAGACACTCTCCCGTGCAACTTATAACTATAAGGGCAAATATGACCATATATACCACAATGATGACAAATAAAAATAGGGTGTACAGAGTGTACCTTCTTTTCTTTGGTCTTACCAACTCTAGGAAGTTTGAGAAGTCCATCCTCATGTTGAATTTTTTGTTTTCCCTGTAACAAGTCCGCGAGGGACCTCGCTACAGTTCGGACTCGATTTGTGCCACGGTTCTAAATCTTGAACCAAAGAGTCCAAATCCGGCAAATCGTTTTGAAAACAGATTTTTTGAAAGAAGTGCCAAACATGGACTGCTTTGCCAGATACAGAGTCGCCACCTAAATATTTTATTATTGGGAAATTTAGGAAACCCTGACTCGGTGCCAAAGGCCACGTATCCGTCATCACCAAAGTTGCCTCGGCTCGGGAACTTGGGTACGATTGGGGAAGGTCACTTCGTGAGCACCCCCGCTCGCCCGGTCAAAGACCGGCCTCTACTAACCATGATATCTTATTTTGAAAACATTATATGTTCTTATTCCGGTTATTAGCCTAGGTTACTATGTGATGCGCACAGCATACAAGTATAGACTGAGTCGTCTGAATTGGAACAAAACATTTCATGTTTGTTTTTGAAAGATGGTTTGCTACCCGCAGGTAGGCTTAAAATGCAGATTTTGCCACCCTCGGGTGGGCTTAGGAAAACATGGTGTTGCCACAATCTAGTGGGCTTAAAACAAACAATCAATGCATTATTCCAATTCAGATAACCCAACCTTCACCCACAGGCATTCAAGGCAGTTATATCACATAAGCAAATAGCCTCATGGCAAGCATGCTATTCATGGCAGTCACTCACACGCATGCAAGGATGCTAAAGCATAAAACTCACCGAGTACTCCAAGCCAAAACAAAAGCTCATTAGAAAAATCATGCATGATCCTAAATATGCTGAAATGCCTAATGCAACACATGCAAAAATGCAATTATAGCAGGCTCGGCTATTCTAAACATGGCATATGATGATGCTACAACTAACACGTATTCAGTTTGGAATTGAAATACAAATGCAGTTTGTATGATGCGTCGAGCCCGGTGCGTGCAAAACAGATGAATGATGCAAACATGCTGTCATACTGTATGCTAATTGAAATATGCCCTATATCTAACCATTGTAAGCAGGTAAATAAAAGGGAGAAAGACGTGGGGTTGGAAGACATACATCACACTCACCTACACTTATTACAATTATGCCCTCGCGCAGAGGGTCCGAATAAATATACAGTCCGAATAAAAGAACAGTACAGTCCGAAATATACAGTCCAAATAATACTAATTCCTAATTAATTAACGAATTAACTAAGAAAGCTGTAAACTGGCATGCAAGCCAGGGACTGCCTTGCTTCTGATAAACGATGTATGTTTGGGCTGCCTTGCGCGGAAATCCATTGGGATGCCTCAATTAGCCTCTGTTTGCAATGTTTCTCGAAATGCGTGCCAGACTCCGAAAAGTTGCTGATTCTTCATTTTGCTGCAAGAGAGAGCAGGAAAAGGGCATAGCAATGTATTTCACAAATGTATGCATGCCTCGATCCTCGTGCCACCAATCACGCATATCGATGCATGATGGCCGAGGAGCCGAATTGCACAACTCAATATAGGATGAATGCATGTGAATGCTACAACAAAACCTAACTCCATCATGGATAATCCGGAGTGTCGGTGACTTGGGAGTTGAGATCCGTTCCGTCACTCGGAGTACGGAACGTGCCTCGTTCCCCGTGCCCAGGCTAACTCCTATCCCGAACACGATGCAATATGCATGATATGTATGAAATACAGCTAACATATGACCTAGCATACACAATGCTATGAAAATGAGATGCCTCGAAACGCGTGCACGCGGGCACGCAAACCGAGGCGATGATCCTAAGGCATGAAATGGCATGCAAATGCAATGATGGGCTTACACCAACGTGAGAGGGCCTCAGCCAGACTCACATAGGACGCCGTCGGATAAAAGTGAAGTGCCTCGAAGTGCGTGCACACGGGCACGCAAACCGAGGCAATGACATAAAGGCATGACATGGCCTGAAATATGATATACAATGAGACTAGAATGAGGTGTCTCGAAATGCGTGCCCACGGGCACGCAAACCGAGGCAATGGCATACGGAATGCAACGATGCTAAAATGACATACAGAATGCAAAATGGACTTACACTAACATGAGTGAGCCTCAGCCGCACTCACATAAGAGGCCGTCGGATAAAAGTGAAGTGCCTCGAAATGCGTACACACGGGCACGCAAACCGAGGCAATGACATAAAGGCATGAAATGACCTACGAAATGAAATGAGGGCTTACACCAACATGAGAGGGCCTCAGCCGCACTCACATAGGATGCCGGCGGATGAAAAATGAGATGTCTCGAAGTGCGTACCCGTGGGCACGCAAACCGAGAAATGGCCCGAAGGCATGGAATGACATGCAAAATGAGACATGGCATATGGAATATGGAACATGCAATTTTCGGCAGCCACAATGATGCAAAATAGCCCCCGAATCATAGCAAAATTACACCCGATGCCCGAAATAAGTCCCGAAATGCAATGGAATGGCCTACAGCTATGTTAAACATGCACAATATGGACATGAAGTGTAAATACAGATGCTAGGAAGTCCCTAAACTAGCATTTTTTCAGTACAAATCATGGCCAAACAACAATCATAGATGGGGCAAAAACAGCATGCAAAAAAAGGGGAAAAAGAGGAAATAATGAAGTAAGTGGTACATGCAATGCTCAAACTGAAAAATACAGTTCTACAAAACTGAAGAGGGACCAAAAATATGAACATTTACAGCATATGGTAACCCTCAAAACAGTATGTAGATATGCTCAACATAGCATGCAAAATATGAGCCGAAAGAGGGCTATAAAGAGAGGTATACCAAGAATTATCCAAACAGCCTAAGACCCTTAATGAAATATGTCCAGGGGGCCAAAATATGACCCATTTCAGTTCTGAGGATGGCCCAAAAACAGAAGTAAAAGAGGCTAATAAAGCATGCAAGAATGGGGGCCAAAGAGGGATATAAAGACAAGCACAACACGGAGACCCCCAACAAGGTTGATCCCTTCTATAATATTGTAGAGGGATCCAAAATAAGCTTAATCACAGTTCATGACATGCTCCAAAACAGATCACATGTAGGCCAAACGAATCATGCAAATTTACGGTAAATGTGAGAGATTATGAAACAAGTGCATGATAGAAAGGCCAAACAGGGTTGAGCCCTTCTTCAATGTTGAAGAGGGGCTCAAAATAGGCCCACTCACAGTTTATATCAGGCTCAGAAATAGATCACACATGAACTAAAAGAAGCATGCAAGATATTGACATACAAGATGATATTGAAGCAAGTGCATCATAGAGGGCTCAAACAGGGTTGAGCCCTTAAACAAACATGTAGAATAGCTCAAAAGAAGGCCCCTTTCAGTTAGGGCCGGAGTCTAAAATAGTGAGCAAGTAGGGTAGAGGAATGGTGCAAAAAAAGGTGCCAAAAGGGGGTAATTGATACTTACCCTTGAAGATTACACTCTTGTTGCTTCTTGGCTCAAGTTTGCTGCTCCTAAGCCTCTGAAAAACCCTTCCTTGCAGCTGGAATGGAGTGGTGGTAGTAGAGCTTGAAGATGATGAAGAGATGAAACCAAAACTTGAGAATTTGAGAGAGATGGAGAGAGATATGTGTCTAAGCTCTCAAGGGAGTTTTTCTAACCCTAGTCCAAGAGTTGGGAGGTCCCTTATATGGGCAAAAAAAAGGGGTGTAAAGGTGGAGGGAAATGCACCTAAGTGTTCCCCTCCAAAATATCCCCCGGATACAGATCTTTTCTGGGGGAAACAGCTATACAGCTGTGCAGCACAGGTCCCAAGGAGCATGGCCGGCCAGGCACCTTTACTGGAGGTGGCCGGCCGGCTACCCCCCATGGCCGGCCGGCCAGGGGTAAAAATGGAAGTTTGGAATTGCTAGCCGAGCTCTACATATTGGTGTCCTCCCATGTATGTACAACAAAGCCCTGTGGTTGGAATCTGGCAACTCTGAACCAAGAGAGACAACAAGCCATTTAAAAGAGGGGTTCAAAAGGGTCAAATGCAATTACTGGCCGAGCACCATTTTTTAGGGTCCTCCCAGGTCTCCTCAACACAAATATGTGGTTTTGGCTCAAAGAAAAAGGCCCTAGGGTGTTCAACATTAGCCTGGAAGTGAGAAAAACGGGCGCCAGGGGGCGCCGGAGGAGCATAACTGGTTGTTTGAGACAATTACTGTGATCCCACCCTCCAGTGATCTTCCTGGTGATAAAACAGAGGTACCTGCCAAAAATGAACAAAAACCGATGCAAAACGAATGCTCGGGGGCCAAAACACGCAGTTTGGGATCCCGAAAACCGGCTGTTAAGCACCGAAAGTGGTCTTTGGCTACGAAGTGGGTATCTGAGACCCCAGTGTCCCTTGAAAGGGAGTAAATGAGATGCATGCCAAAAACCGGAGGAATCGGAGATGGTTGGGTGGTCCCGAACCGAGGCACACGGCCTGACGGCTCCGAAAACCGGGAACCGGGCTCCGAAATGGGGAAAATGGCCTATGGCCACGAAATGTAGCCCACAGCCACTGAGAGATGGTCTACGGGACCTCTCCCTCCCCTCAGGAAAGAAAACAGAGAAAACTGAGTCCGGTTCGCAAACCGAGGCAAGGCACAGAAGAGAGTTCGGAAGTCCGGAGGCAGGGCGCACGGCCGCGACTCTGAGACTTCTGAACGAGCACAATATGCAACATCACCGAGCGCTCAATCGGTGACGTCTGAGTCTTAAGGTCGGTCAAAAATGGGGTGTCTACAGTTGCCCCTCTTTGACAGAACTCGGAAGTCACAAGTGACGGGAGTGAATGTCAAAGCCCAGAGACGACCCATTTTTGACAAGGCCGAAGACTTAGACAATCATACAAGATGAATAGAGATATGTGCCCGCAGGCGGAGGGGGGGGGCCAAAAGGCAAATGATATGCACAGAGCCAAATGATCATGCAAATGCAGCAAGCTGTAATGAGGCAAGTATTCGCAAATAGATGCAACAGTTTTAAGCAAGAATGCAAAGCAACAACTACATTTCATGCAGTTAGGAATGCGGAGAATTATTCAATTCTCGTCGCGTCTCACACGGAGAAGATACGATACCTGCGCGATTCGTCTGGTCGCACCAGCCTCAAATGAACCGTACATACAATATCGTGCCTGCAAAAGAGAGAAATTCAACAAGAACGATATGCTAACAACATATATTCAAAGTGATTCCTGTGGTTCCGAGAATTTGACACACGCAGTGTCGGCGAGTGAATGCATCGCAATGCGAGAAAGGAACGTGCGTGACAACGCATGCTCAAACACAGAGGTGTGGTAGACCAAGAAAACATGTATGACAATGCAAAATGCTTATAAGAATGCAAGTTATATGCAAAACAATGCAAAACGAGCATAAATCAGGGTGCCCGTTTGTTGCGAAACAACGAGCTGGGAAACGCGCACTTCGGCGAAGGCAACTTAATCGCGGCCTCTGATTCACCTCCCGGAGAGGTTACAACATGTTTGAAAGGGATACACCTTGATTTTGATGAGTAATGATGAGACACATGTCAGAAATTGCAGCTGAAGTTCCGGTGGAGCAATTTCGCGCCAGAAAGTGCACTTTTTCCGAACTTTTTCAGGTCCCGGGAACTCCGATCTTCCTCAAAATTTACAGAGAGCTAGAGGGGGGTGTGGGGACCACCACCGGCCAGGTGGTTGCCCTTGGGGAGGCCACCGGCTAGGGAAGAAAAAGGGAATGGCCGGCCAGCCAGAAAAGGTGGCCGGCCGGCCACCTGCCCAAAAGCAGGGGCATTTTGGTCATTTTTCTCATTTCTATATATATCCACCTCCATTCAATCCGAAATCACTCCCAAAGCTGTGAAAACTCCTTCCCTTGCTCCCCAGACCATTTTTCTCTTCAGATCTGCATTTTATACGCGCTTTTTGGCCTTCTACGCAAGTTGTTTCGGCGAAATCTTTCAGTTTTAAGCACTTTGAGCCGACTAAATTTTGATTTCGGGGCTTCTTTTCTCATTTTCACCACTTGAGGTAAGTTTCTCTTAATATTTGGAAGATTTTCTCGGGAGTTGACTTTTGTTGACTTTTTCATTTCCCGGAAGTTGACTTTTGTTGACTTTTTCCAATTTTGGCTCATTTTGCTCATTTTTTGCTCCTTTTGCAGATTTCTCGAAATGGCGGGTGATTTTCCTCACGGTGGAGGCCCTCCAGGTGCCGGGGATGACTTTGATTTTATGACATTGCCCCTGAGAGTCCGCCCTTTTATTCCCGGGAGATACGCTCCACCGGTACATGTGCTTCCGCGGGCCGTTTTTCGTCGTTTCACTGGGTTCAATGACCGGGCACCCGGGGATTTACTTCTGCGAGAGCCGGAGCAGCACCTCTCTCACGATGCACGAGAGGTATTTTACTTTATTTCCTGCATTTTTCCTCGTATTTCGTGCCTTTGCCATGCTTGTATACGCAGTTTTAGCTTACGACATAGTACTTTGTTTGCATTCTGAACTCATGATTTAAACACTTGAGAATTGCTAAACACACGGCTCATCGACTGATTGTGAGCACACGGCACACACTGATTGAAAATTGAACTCACGGCCCAATACTTGCATTTTGAAATGAACGCACAGTCCATCCTTGAATGTTGAACACACAGTCCATTGTTTAGGTGAACACTCGGCACACACTGATTTAGAGTTGGACACACAGCCCGAATTAGGGTGAACATGCAGCTCACTGATTTTCTGAAACTTGAACACGCAGCCCAAATAACAAATTTACTGAACACGCAGCCCAGATAGAAGTGAACACGCAGCCCACATAAATAGAGAACAGAAACCGCAGCCCTGACTCTGATTTTCTGAAATTTGAACACGCAGCCCAAACAACAAATTTACTGAACACGCAGCCCAGATAGAAGTGAACACGCAGCCCACATAAATAGAGAACAGAAACCGCAGCCCTGACTCTGATTTTCTGAAATTTGAACACGCAGCCCAAATAACAAATTTACTGAACACGCAGCCCAAATTTGAAGTGAACACGCAGCCCACTGATTTTCTGAAACTTGAACACGCAGCCCAAATGACAAATTTACTGAACACGCAGCCCAGATAAATAGTGAACACGCAGCCCACATAGATAGAGAACAGAAACCGCAGCCCTGACTCTGATTTTCTGAAATTTGAACACGCAGCCCAAATAACAAATTTACTGAACACGCAGCCCAGATTTGAAGTGAACACGCAGCCCACTGATTTTCTGAAACTTGAACACGCAGCCCAAATAGCAAATTTACTGAACACGCAGCCCAGATTTGAAGTGAACACGCAGCCCACTGATTTTCTGAAACTTGAACACGCAGCCCAAATAACAAATTTACTGAACACGCAGCCCAGATTTGAAGTGAACACGCAGCCCACTGATAGAGAACAGAAACCGCAGCCCTGACTCTGATTTTCTGAAATTTGAACACGCAGCCCAAATAACAAATTTACTGAACACGCAGCCCAGATTTGAAGTGAACACGCAGCCCACTGATTTTCTGAAACTTGAACACGCAGCCCAAATAACAAATTTACTGAACACGCAGCCCAGATTTGAAGTGAACACGCAGCCCACTGATAGAGAACAGAAACCGCAGCCCTGACTCTGATTTTCTGAAATTTGAACACGCAGCCCAAATAACAAATTTACTGAATACGCAGCCCAGATAGATAGTGAACACGCAGCCCACATAACAGTTTTTTTCTGAACACGTAGCCTAGGTAGAAGTGAACACGCAGCCCACTGATTTAGAAATTTGATTTGATTTGCACACAGCTCATTCATTTCATTAGCACACAGCTCATTTATTTCATCACTGACACATGTATTCATTCTGAATGCAGGTTGGCGATCGCACCGTGCGCGGATACGGCTCTACCGCCGCGAGAGACTGGTACGCTGAGCTTCCAGAGGCTGTTCGGGATCTGGTTGACCTAGCAGGATTCGGAGCCTTCTGCGTGGGATTATCACGCTGCCCTGCCAGCAGGACATTGTTAGCTGCCTTGGTGGAGAGATGGTGGGACACCACCAATTCTTTCCATTTTTCTGCCACCGGGGATATGACCATGACTCCGCTAGACTTTGCCGTACTCACCGGCCTAGACATAGGCGGTTGGCCCATTCCTTATGATGAGGATATGGGAGAGTGGGAGGCCGCATGGTTACATCTGTTGGGGGCCCGTCCACCTGTAGACAGAGCTTCCGGGAGAGTCCGGTACACTTAGTTCTCTTCCCATTTCCGAAGGCCGGAGATGGAGCCTGAGTCTCCTGGGGAGGTCGAGCAGTACGCCCGTGGCTTCCTTATGTTCCTCTTTGGCACCACTCTGTTTGCCGATAGGGGGAACACTGTTGGGTTGTATCTTCTGAGTGCCCTAGTGGACCTATCACAGGTCAGTCGTTACGACTGGGGTGGCGCTGGCCTGGCTACCCTCTATTGTTACATGAGTGCAGCCTCTCGCGGGCGGGGAGACTTACTCGGCGGCTATTGGAGAGCCTGGGAGGTACGTTCTGTCCTCTTTGATTTACATTTCTGCTCCTCATTACTTGTTCATTGCACACACGGCGTGCTTTACACTCGGCATTCTGCCCTTGGCACTTTGTATTCACATTCTGTACTGTTTTTCTCAGCTATGGGTGTACGTATACTTTCCCACATTAGCCCCGGAGATGGAGGTGGCAGGACTCATTATGACTCCGTTTTCACTGGTATTCGAGGGCGAGCACCGACCGAGACCTCGAGAGACTCTCTTCTACCTGCGACAGTATTTTGATACTGTGCGGGCGACAGAGGTATTTCAGAACCCTCAGTCCCTTTTATTTTCATCTTTGACCTGCCCTGTATGTTCCCGATTTCTGATGGATCTGTGCACTGGTTATCCGCAGATTACTTGGCAGCCCTGGGCGGTCTTAGGTGATGGTCTCCGACATCAGTATCCCGGAGGGTCGAGCAATTCCCAGTATAGGTTCCTACTCGAAGGACCTGTTGGTAGGGCATGGTTCCTGGGGGAACGCTTTCTTCGTCAGGTGTGGGGGTACGATTCTCAGGACCCTCCTGCTGTACCTCCAGCCACTATGCGGACTGCCGATACACTCTTTGCCTAGGAGGTCATTAGTGACAGGCAGGGCACCGATGCTTTGTTACATCTCATGGAGGGGGGCTACGCCACCTATCGTCGCATATATCTGATGCCCCCCTTGACGGGAGTGCGTGCTCCGTCACGGAGGTCTACTGATGTACCATCGTCGAGTCGGGCTCATGCCACGGATATCCCCTCCTCTAGCAGAGCTGGTGCGTCTAGGGGGAGAGGTAGTTCGATTCCTCCGATCCCTCCGTCTCTTTATCATCCTGGGTGGCTAGATATGCCGATCGAGTTGACGAGTTGGCGGTTCGGGACTCCTTACCAGGTCTCGCTAGAGCCTCCTCTTCCTGACCACGGATATGTCAGAGATCCTGACTCACCCCCGGTATGTTCTTCAGTTTTGATTCATCAGTTAGATATTTGGACGTTCATCCCTTTACTGATAGTTTTGCATTTGTATTTGCAGCCTCCAGTTGAGTACACGGATGAGCTACTTGGGATGCTAGCCACATTCGAAGGCATGATCCTACGGAGGGAGGCACAGCTGGCCATTATGGGCGTGCAGGTATTGTCCATCTTTCCTGTATTCAGCATACTCCTAATGACATACTGGTTTTGAACGCTCTGCTGTATTGATAGGCTGTATAGAGCACATCTGACACACACCCCACTCGTATACTGTACTTGCATCTGCTTTTCATATTTAAACTGATGTATTGAACTCTTCATTTTCAGATGCCTCCTGTATATGCATCATTGCAGAGCAGGCCACCCGGGCCTTCTCAGGGAAGTCGAGGTACTGGGCCTATTCGAGGTACTGGGCCATCTGGGCCTTTTCGGGGAGCTGGGCCATCTAGGCCTTTTCGAGGAGCTCGAGGAGCAGGGTCGTCTCGCAGACGCAGGGCACCCATTATTGAGGAGGAGGAGGAGGAGGTTGCAGACCGTGAGTCAGAGACATCTGCTGAGGAAGGAGGCTCTGGTCTTGGTTCCGGGAGTGGAGACCAAGCTAAGGGGGATCCAGAGGATGATAGCTCTGACCCAGATGGTGATGATGGTGCAGAGGTTATCCCGCAGAAGAGGATGAGAGGCCCCCCTCATTCCCGTTCCCGGGGACACTGATGCTATTTCCTGCTTTATTTTACTTTTTGCTAGTAGTTTGTAGCACTTTGCATATTGTTAGGCAGTTTTATTTTCTGTAAAACTTGTACCTCTATTTTGTTGTAAAACATGATGGAATGAAACAGCTTTTGAAAATGTACTTGTATTTGAAAGTCTTAGCATCGCATCGCGTCATTTTGCACAAAATGGAATTGAATGAAAATGTGCCTTGTGTATTTACCGAGTCAGGTAATGAGTCGACACAACAAAACAAACAACTCAACTCGTTAAGAAAAGACAAGATCTTAACAAGTTTACAACTCGATAAGCAAAATACAACAATGTTAACGACTCGATAAACAAGACTTACCAAAATTGCGTAAACAAAAGAGTAACAACTCAAAACACCAAATGTGACAGCTCGACAAAACTTACAACTCGATAAACAAAACGACAACTCGATGAGCAAAACAACAACTCGATGGGCAAAACAAAGCGTACATTCAGATGATCTGGGTGACGGAACGCATCCTAAACTGAGAGAAATGGAGGCTTTTGACATTCCCGATGCATCGAGATGCCTCAAATTTCCTTCCGGAGGGTAAAACAGGACCAATGCGAGGCCGAACATTTTTTGCATCTGGAGACTAGAGGGTGGCCGGCCTACTAGAATAGATGGCCGGCCGGCCACCTCTCTCACAACCCCCAGAATTTTGACACGTGTCCTTTGAATAGTGTTTTACCCCCTATAAAAGCCCCAACCTTGGAACTTATTCATTTCATCACCGTTTCTCACAAAAATGGAGGCATTTCTCACAGAAAATCTCACATCTTGGATCTCTTCTCTAGACGGCTCGGAAAAGTTGAACTTCCGGGGTTTCGGCTTAAATGCACTATTCCCGCTGAGCCGCACTCCACTGCACCTTCCTTTCCTCCATGCCGCGGCGAAGTTTTGGAACCCGGTGACGCACGTTTTCAGCTTCGGCGGTCAAGAGGTATGTCCCACTTTTGAAGATTTTCAAGTTTTGCTGGAATCCGAGCGCGGCGAGGAACTCTTGCCCCAACTCAACTTTGGCTATGCTCAATACTTAGGGCGGATGTGCGGGCTCTCCGCGCATGACGCTCGGTCCCTGATTTGTAACGGAATGTTGGATATCCCGAGTTTGGTCTACCGATTCTCCGATGCTGGTGACCGTAGCGACCATCATTGGCAAGGCTTCCGACAACATGCTCTCTGTTTGTGCATGTTATCTCATTTTCTGTTTGCCTCAAGCTTTGGAGGATCCAGCGTCCGTCTGATTGAAATTGCTCAAGGCTTGAAAGAGGGAAAGAGTTGCATCGCCATGACATTGGCCGAGACACTGATGGGCCTGGATGCCTTCTACCGTCGGGAGACAACCAGATTTGCAGGGAGTCCACTACTACTGCAGGTAATGTTTCCCACCCGATCTCACATATGTATTTGCTCACATCACTCGGCTCTCAGGCTCAGTTTTTCTCACAAGACCCTTATCTTACTCTTCTCACATCGCACATCTCTCTATTCTTTATTCTCTCACTTTTCATCCCTCCCCAGATATGGTTGATGGACAAACTGCAAGTTGTGGACTCTTGTCCTGCTTACTCAGCCCGCGGCTACTTCTTTCGACAACGCCTGGTCGACGCCCTTGATGAGGGATGGTGGTTTGAATGGATGTGCAACTTGTCAGCAGATCGCATTGCGTGGCGCTGCCCTTGGCTCAATCGCCCGGTAATGAGCTAC
Organism: Camellia granthamiana; assembly: GCA_036172215.1. Lineage (NCBI taxonomy): Eukaryota > Viridiplantae > Streptophyta > Magnoliopsida > Ericales > Theaceae > Camellia > Camellia granthamiana. Next base: position 13,173,861 of record CM069904.1, read on the forward strand.
AGCATGTCCCGACAGGTCGGGGTTCGATTGATTGGCTTGACCCACTGTGTATTCTACTTTCCGTTCCGTATATTGCGCCAGTTCGGCCATGATCAGACTTGCCCTCCGGAGGGGATTGAGTACCCGGCTACATTTCCGGTTCGAGGTGCACAGTTGGCTCGGCAGGCCGCAGCGTGGAGAATTAGAGAGCTCCTGGCCCCCGCCCCTACCTTTAGTTATGCTTTGTCTGACGAGTGCTGGGATTGGCTCAATGAGGAGGCACAGACTGGGCCTAGGTTGGCATCGGAAGCTTCAACCAGCTCTGGGAGGGGGCGCAGGGACACCTGACTTGACTATGCCCCAGATTTATTGCTTTATTAGTACTTTCAAGTTTTCGTTATGAATGTAATAAAAAGCAACTTCAATTGTATGCAAGAGCAGGAGAACTCTGTTTTGAAATCAATGAAATTGAAGGTTGTGGTACTGAAAATTTTCCGCTTTTGGTCAAAAAATGGTCTTAGTTGTGAAAAGATTAATTTGAACAAAGTCAACTTTTATTAAAACTTTTCAAAACCATTTTCGATAAGGATCAGAACTGGACACTCCTAAGATCTGTCACTGAGGTGCACAACTCCGGATCCCAGCATCTGGAAAGTTGCCCCTAGTCTGAATGGTACCACAGCGCCTCTTGGCAACGGAAAGTTGCCCCTAGTCTGAATAGCACTGCACCGGAGATTACGATGAATGCTGATGGATAAGGATGACTGAGATGATCAAAATGGACAAAGTTGATCGGGGAAAATGTTTATGGCTGAACTTCAGGACGAAGCTGCCTACGTATCCCATAGATGGGAATCAAGCCTTACGTAGTTCAGGCTTAGGTTCGCTCGGGTATTTTTACTCTCTTTTTGCGCTCTAACTTTTGCCAAGGCTGACCTTTGCGGGTTTTCAACCTTGCGAGCTCAGTTTTTATATTTTCAAATTTTTTGTGCTCTGAGTTTTGCCTAGGTTGACCTTTCGGGTTTTCAGCCTAGCGAGCCTCTCAAGGGTAGTATTTCTTCAACTTGTCCATGTTGATCGGTTGGGAAAACTCTAAGCCATCCAGATCCATCAGAACCGCAGCTCCACCTGACCAGATAGACTTAATGATGTAGGGACCAGTCCAATTAGGTCTGAACTTGCCCCTAGGGTCGTGGATGGGAGCTCGGTTGTCCTTGAGTACCAAATCTCCTTCCTTCAAATTCCTGGACTTAACCTTCTTGTTAAAAGCCCGGGCAATCCTGCGTTGATAACCTTGAATGTGGTACAGTGCTTTCAGTCTTCTTTCGTCAAAGAGCATAAGTTCCTCAAATCTGTTCTGCTGCCAATCTGCCTCGGCTATTTGACACTCGGCCAATACTCGTAGTGACGGAACCTCAATCTCAATAGGTAGAACGGCCTCCATTCCATAAACCAATGAATACGGAGTCGCCCCAGTAGAAGTTCTGATTGAAGTCCGGTAGCCCCACAGAGCAAACGGCAGCTTATCTGGCCAGTCCCGGTAGGTTTCCACCATCTTCTGCAGTATGCGCTTGATATTCTTGTTGGCAGCCTCAACCGCTCCATTGGTTTGCGGCCGATAGGTAGACGACTTGTGAAAAGCCACGTTGTATTTTTCCAACAAGTCTATCACTTCGTTCTTGAAGTGGGAACCGTTATCTGAAATTATTTCATTTGGGACTCCGTAGCGACAGATGATGTTGTTTCGAATAAACTTTGCAACGTGCGAAGCCTTCAACACCGCATAAGATTGGGCCTCAACCCACTTTGTGAAATAATCTATCGCTACCAAGATGAACTCATGCCCATTCGACCCCTTTGGCGTGACAGCTCCGATCACATCAATTCCCCAGACTGAAAATGGCCATGGCGAAGTCATGTTGTACAGCTTTGATGGCGGGATGTTCATGCGATTTGCATGGATCTGACATTTATGGCATCGCCGAACAAAACCAATACAATCCTCCTCCATGGTGGACCAGTAGTAACCTTGTCTGAGAATCTTCCGTGCTAGCATTACCCCATTCATATGTGCTCCACATTCCCCTCCATGGATGGCTTCCATTAGACTCTTTGACTCTTCGGCATCAACACACGGTTTATGCATTCCCAGATGACCTCTTCCATACAGCTTACCCCACAGATGATGAACTGAACGGCCAATCTTCTTATTGCCCTCTTGTCCTTGGCATTTACCCCTGGCGGGTATGCTTCCTTCTCCAAGAAATTCCAAATGTCGTAATACCAAGGGTGTTCGTCCTGAACTTCATCTATGGCTGCAATCGACTCATAGGCTGGTGCAAATTTCTGGTCGATGATGACTGGACGCATCCGGACTCCACACGGGATGTCTATCATGGATGATAGAGTTGCCAAAGAATCTGCGAACCTGTTGTTCTCTCTTAGTAGATGAGTAAAACTTAGCTTCTCAAACCGAGGAATCAACAAATCCAAGGTCTGGTGATACATCATCATCTTTTCCTCTTTTACTTTCCAGTCTCCTTTCGCTTGAGACACAACAAGGTTCGAATCCCCAATGACGTCCAACCGTCTTGCCCCTAGTTCCAGGGCTGCTTCTAGACCAGCGATACACGCCTCGTATTCTGCTTCATTGTTCGAGACTTTGAACCGGAGTTTGAAGGCTAGAGGGATACGGGAATTGTCGGGCGCTATCAGCAACACTCCTATCCCATACCCATGTTGATTTGACGCTTCGTCAAAGTACATCGTCCAAGCTTCGTCGTCGATATGCAAAATGGCTTCATCTGGGAACAAGTATTCAACTGTTTCATCCCCCTCAACCGGATGGTCGGCAAGGAACTCCGCTACTGCTCTTCCTTTCACTGACTTGCGTGTCACGTACGTGAGATCAAATTCGGAGAGCAACAGCAACCAACGAGCTAGCCTACCCGTAAGCGCTGGTTTCTCGAAAAGATATTTGATGGGATCGAGTCGTGAAACCAACATTACGGAGTGAGCTAACAAGTAGTGCCGCAGCTTCCTGGTAGCCCATACCAGAGCTAAGCAAGCCTTTTCCAGCGGTGTATATCGGGTCTCATATTCCAGCATTTTCTTACTTAAATAGTAGATGGCTCTCTCCACCCTGTCTTCAGACTCTTGTGCAAGCATACAGCCCATTGTGGTCTCAGTCACTGACAGATACAAAATCAACGGTTTCCCCGGTTCTGGTGGCGATAAAACGGGCGGGTTCTGTAAATATTCTTTGATCTGCTCAAACGCTGCTTGACATCGGCCGTCCCATTGAAATTTCTTGCCCTTCTTCAGGAGACCAAAAAGTGGTTCACAAGTCAAGGTTAATTTTGAGATAAACCGTCTTATGAATTGCACTTTACCCAGAAAGCCTCTCACCTCCTTTTCAGTCCTTGGTGGGGGCATTTCTAGGATGGCCTTGATTTTGGAAGGGTCGACTTCGATGCCCCTTTGTGTAATCAAAAACCCCAGCATTTTTCCCGCTGTAACACCAAACGTACATTTTTTAGGGTTCAGCCGCAACCGGAATTCCCTAATCCTTTGGAAAAACTTATGCAAGGCGGTGTAGTGGCCCTCTCTATCTTTGGACTTGACAATCATGTCGTCCACATACACCTCAACCTCTTTGTGGATCATATCATGTAATATTGTGGTCGCGGCCCGTTGATAAGTAGCTCCAGCGTTCTTCAACCCAAACGGCATTACCCTGTAGCAGTATGTCCCCCACGGGGTGGTGAATGCAGTCTTTTCCCTGTCTTCTGGTGCCATCACTATCTAGTTGTATCCTGAGAAGCCATCCATAAATGAGAGCAATGCATGCCCTGCTGTGAAATCTACCAACTCGTCGATGTGCGGTAAAGGGAAGTCGTCCTTCGGACTAGCTCTGTTCAAATCCCTGAAGTCCACACACACCCGGATCCTGCCGTCCTTCTTCGGCACCGGAACAATGTTGGCCAACCAAGTTGGGTACTCAGATACCAGCAGGAAGCCTGCGTCGATTTGCTTGGTGACCTCTTCCTTAATCTTGAGAGCCCAGTCCGGGCAGATCCTTCTGAGTTTCTGTTTGACAGGTCGAGCCTCGGGGTCAAGGGGGATCCGATGCTGTACAATCTCAGGATCGATTCCAGGCATGTCTTCGTAGGACCACGCGAAAACATCTTTGAAATCTTTTAATAAAACGACTAGTCGCTGGCGTTCCTCCGAAGACAACGTGGACCCGATCTGGACCAGCCGCGGGTCCTCCTCAGTACCAATGTTCACGGTAGTGATTTCGTCCATTAATGGTTTAACAAATCTCTCTTGCTCTTGCTCAATTAGACGTTGTAAAACCGGAGGAACTTCGTCCTCTTCGTTTTCATCAAAGTTTTGAAAGTCTGAATTAATGCAATAAATTAGGGGCACAGAAAAGTACTCGGAAACCACAGATAGTTCATTCTCATTAGGCACTGCCAGATCATCCAATTCATCGGTTACAACAGACTCAAATGAAAAGGAAAAAGACGACCTAGACAGGACTGTGGCACCCGGGTTAACATCCCCAGGAGTACCAGACTCAGACTCAGTCGAGCTGGAACCTGATTCCGACTCACAGGACTCGGTGGAATCAGATTCCGGCTCACTACCTGACCCGGTGCTGCTGGACAAAAATCCCTCCTCGTACTGCCAAGTGAGAGAGGGTGCGATAGATGCATCCAAGATAGCTGTTGGTTGGCTCGCAGCCGTTTCATCCCCAATCATGGAAACCTCGGAGTTATCCCCCAAGCACTTATGGTCGATCGGAGGATCAGAGAGTAGACATGCCAGCGCTACCCCCATTTCAAATTCTGTGCCCTCAGGAACCACTGCCTTATTCCGCTCAACCTTAGTTGATGGGTCTGTCTGCTCTGTGGCAACATCATCCCCGGGTAGTTGTAGGTCAAAAAAGATCTCAAAACCGGGCACGCGCTTCTTCTCCGCGTTTATCCATGGCTCTGGGAAGCTGCAAAATGGAAAATCCTCCCCCTCCCGGACGAAGCGTCCGTTCAGGGTGCCCTGGATGGGCCTATGCATCAAGTCAAATGGCTTCCCAGCCTGCTTTGCTCTGGCCCTTCCGGCCATTTCTTTCCTTTTCCTCACCCAGTCCTCTTTGGTGGGCAGGTAACCCAGTCCAAAGGTATGCGGGTTGTGTGGCACTTTGGCCAATGTTGCGACGCCTTTCCTGCCGCTCTTTCCTAATCCCATCCCAGGGATGTGTTGTAGCTTGTTCATGAGGTAGACGGATTGAGCACTGACGTACATACCTTCATTAGAAGCCATGATGTTTTGCACAACCCGGGCCTCGGCCAGAGTAAATCCTGATATAAACAAGTCCTCCATGCCGTGCTCTATTTCTAGGACTGGTGTAGACACCTCCAGAGGGGGATGGATCGATGAATTCCCGAACACAATGGCTACTCCCTTTCCGCAGGGGTATTTCACCATTTGATGCAGAGTGGACGAGACGGCCTTCACCTGATGCAACCACGGTCGCCCCAGAAGCAGGTTGAAAGTTGCGGGAACCTCCAAGACATGGAAATCTATCTCGTGTTGTCCAGGTCCAACCTTTGTCTGAATCTTGACGGTCCCCATCACTTCTCTGTTGGTATTGTCATATGCTTTGATCACCTGAGTTGTCGGGATGAAGTCCGCGGGCTTCAACCCGATTGCATATGCTGTTCTGGCTGGGCAGACGTTGATAGCAGACCCGGTATCAACAAGCACCACCGGTATCCACTTGTCTCTACATTCCACGGAGATGTAGAGAGGTTTGTTATGATTCACGCCCTCAGGCGGCAGTTCCTTGTCTGAAAAGGTTAAAGCCGGGGAACCTCCTCCCTGGAAAAACCAGCCCGACCAGTTGCTCTGGTGTAGTATCGATGGAGAGCTTGGCTTTGTCCATGGCAGATAGGACAGCCTGTCTGTGTACCCGTGAAGCCATAAGCAGTCCCCAGATGGAGATGTCTGCTTGTATCTTCTTTAATTGCCTCAGCACAGCTTCTTCTTCAATCTGTTTCTCTCTCTGTTTCTCAGCTTCCTTGTCTTTACCAGATGCTTCTGGTTGGTCTAGGTGCGGGGGCTTGAAGTACCGCCCACTCCTGGTCATGTGGTCCACCTCATCGAGGTACCAGGTGCTGTCTGGTTGATTTGCTCCCCAATCTTCGTCTGTGTGGGCAAGACATAAGTCGTCGTCTTCCCACCACATCCCGTTAGCATCCAAAAGACACTTGTCTGGTTCTGGCAGATGTGTACTCTCAGTACCTTCATCCCATATGCTCACAGCATTGTCCGTTCTCGTGCCCACAGCACTCTCAGCCACTTCATGGGCTTTTGCCTTTCTGATTCTCTCGGAATCCCAAAATTTCTCCTGTTCTGTCTACGTTGCTGCAGTTTGTTGTTCCATTGTCTTTACATCCATAATGCTTAAGTCCCGAGCGGAATTCTTTGTACCGGCGCTCTCTGGCAATCCATTCTGATTCTCGGCCCTTCCGGCCACAGTTGATACCCTCGCCCCTGCCGGGCTCTGCTCTGGCTGAAACTCCACAATATCAGGTTGATCATCTAACCAGCCGGTGGCCTCCGCCGACTCCTCATATTCAAACCAGTTGATTGTTGCATCTCCTGATTCTTGGTCGTTGAAGAACTGGAGGTTGGCGAAGTCCTCCTCCACTGTTGCTAGATTATCTGCCCCCTGTTCAAGTCCGTCCCCCTGAATCATGCATAGTTCCGCTTTTTCTGGCAATGCCACACTCAGCTCAGACTGGCCTACTGATAAAATGTATTCGCTTGGATCATAGGCTCCCCCAGCGTAATCCCCAGACCGCTTGACCCCAGATTCAACAACTCTGTTCTCCTCTGAAACCTGCCCTGTTCCAGCTTCAGTGGTCACCACCTTTGACTCGGATTGGGTTATGAAGGTGTCCATCATGCACAAGGAATCGGTGCAATCAGGAAGGATCACCTCCGGCTTGGGTAGGTGAGAAGGAGTAATATAGATACTAGGATCGTAGGATACGACCCCAGTTTGGATGAAGTTGACTCTTTTGGGTGGTGGATCTTGGTTATGGGTAGGGAGTGGGTTGGTTGTGACGTTAGGTCTATCTGGAGGTAAAATAATATTTTTGTCGATGAGGTCCTGAACCTCGTGACGCAGCCTGAAACAATGGTCGATATCATGACCATGCTGCTGGTGGTAGGCACAGTATTTGGCTGGGTTGTGAGAGGGGGAGAGTGGATTTGGTGGCGGCCTCGGCTCCAGGGGTTTTAGATGTCCCTTTCTAATCAAGACCCCCAGAACCTTGGACAAAGGCATGTATAGTGGAGTAAAGGTTCTTTGGCCTCTGGACTGGAATCTCGGAGCTTGGGTACTGCTCCCGGATGTACTGGAAAAGGGGGTGGCCGCCATGGGCCTTGGCTGGGGAGGGGGATTGGTGGTGACCATACTGACCTCCGAAGTCCTTGTGTTTGCAGCGCCACTCGGGCCTGCGTTGTTATTGCGGTTGAATGTCCTCCGGGGTTGCTCCCGGTCCTGGTCAATCAGACCTTGCTTCATCGCATCCTCGATCTGTACCCCCATCTCGTGTAAGTCTGAGAAGGTGGGAAAGGGGAGTACGATCATCTTCTGCATGAGTTTTGGTTGGAGATTGCGCACAATCATCCTAATTTGATCTTTGTCTGTAGGCCTCAAGGTCATCATCGATGCCTTTGCCCTCCATCGAGTTACGAAGTCTGAGAAAGTCTCCTTGGCCTCTTGCCTCGTCGTTTCGAGATCACGAGTTGTAATCTCGATCTGTGTATTGTACGAGTACTGTGCAACGAAGGCCTCAGCCATCTCATCCCAGTTTCTCTTTACCTCATCCTCTAATTTCGCATACCAAATGGCTGCCACACCCGACAAAGTTCGGCCAAACAGGGAAAGCTTTTATGGTCGGGTTAGGCCCATTGGCCGCAGGATGTCTGAGAATAGCCGAAGATGGACCATGGGGTCTCCGGATCCGTTGAAACGGTCAATTTGTGGCATCTTAAATCTGTCTGGCAATGTTACGGCCACGTCGGTGTACCCATCTTCGATGTCTGGGATGGCCTTCACCCCCTGAGACTTCTTAAAAAGCTTCTCCAATTTGCTCAATTTCAGAGCTGTATGGTCTATCTCGAACTCGAAAGGAGAGTCCGGATGGTTGGCAGGTGTATGAGTCTTGGACAGCTGAGGCAGAAGCGGGGGCGGAGCCAACCCCGTTGGATGGCCTGTGTCCTCTTGGGTGTTCTGGACATTGGGTAAGGTATTCTGAGTGTTCGGGAGGATGTTCTGAGGATTTGGCAGGGTATTCTGACCAGTGGATGCCTGCTCGGGTAATGGAGCTCCGGGCGGAGGAGGAGCTGGGTGCGAGGTTGATGTTCCGGTTTGCTGTTGGAGCCTGGTAATAAGCTCAGCCTGTTGGGCCATAACTGTAGCCTGTTGCTTAGAAAATTCCGTTTGGCGGATGGCATCCTCTTGCATCTGTCTCATGCTCTCTTGCATTTGGCGCATCATTGCCTCCATCCCTGATGTATTTGGCGGATCCATCTGAATAACTGGTAAGTGTATCTCTATAGCGGAAATAGCAACCTCAGTCGAATTGTTCACTGCTAGGGTAGGCCTCTGCCCTGATGATCTCTGCTCAGACGGACTGCGCCTTCTCGGCCTTTTCCTAACAACTGGGGGTAATGAGTGGAACACTGGATGTCCGTCAATCAGATCCTCAGATCGAATAAGTCGGCGACCTCGTGTCCAAAGTGCTTGGGGTATATCTACTGGTTCGGAAGCAATTGTGCTACAAACCTGCCCTAGCAAAAAGATAAATAAAGCGAAAAGGAAATAAATAACCAGAAAAACGGACAGCATAACAGCTTAAATTAAATACACAACACACAGTCGGGCATACAACACACGGTTGATAAGCTGGGTATACACTATCCTCAATTACTGATTACTGTCCCTGTATCACTGTTTCCCAAAACTGAATCTGATATCCGCAGACAACTGATTCTCAAATGACTGGCTGATGCCCGCAGGCCTGATGCCCAATCTCAAAAACTAATGCCCGCAGGCCTGATGTGACTCATAAACTGATACATGCATTCCCTGTAGAGACGCACTCTAACAAGCACATAACAGATAAGTGAGAGCCAAAACACCCCTATGTTGGGGTAGGGTTTCCCTGTCCTATTTTGTCAGGAGCTAGGGCTTCACTACGCACACAGCGGCTTCAAACAACCTATAAACGGGTAAGCAACCTGTCCTAGTTTGGAATGGTCACTATGGATCCGAATATGCACTAGGTCGAATGGTCAAAAAGGGTGCCCCGGTAAAACCGGGGTTTGTGTTCCCATGCTGTCAGAGCCCAGAGCCGATCAGCCTTATGGTCATGCCTTGACAAGACAAGCCTCCGGCAAATCGTTCGGGAATGGCATATGGCAAACACGGTGTCCTAGGCGCACCAATGCAAATGCAATGCAAAGAAACACACAAGTGTAGTCAAAACCAGATATCATGAGTTCGAGTCAAGTTCTCTAAATCCCCAGCAGAGTCGCCAGAAACTGTAACAAGTTCGCGAGGGACCTCGCTACAGTTCGGACTCGATTTGTGCCACGGTTCTAAATCTTGAACCAAAGAGTCCAAATCCGGCAAATCGTTTTGAAAACAGATTTTTTGAAAGAAGTGTCAAACATGGACTGCTTTGCCAGATACAGAGTCGCCACCTAAATATTTTATTATTGGGAAATTTAGGAAACCCTGACTCGGTGCCAAAGGCCACGTATCCGTCATCACCAAAGTTGCCTCGGCTCGGGAACTTGGGTACGATTGGGGAAGGTCACTTCGTGAGCACCCCCGCTCGCCCGGTCAAAGACCGGCCTCTACTAACCATGATATCTTATTTTGAAAACATTGTATGTTCTTATTCCGGTTATTAGCCTAGGTTACTATGTGATGCGCACAGCATACAAGTATAGACTGAGTCGTCTGAATTGGAACAAAACATTTCATGTTTGTTTTTGAAAGATGGTTTGCTACCCGCAGGTAGGCTTAAAATGCAGATTTTGCCACCCTCGGGTGGGCTTAGGAAAACATGGTGTTGCCACAATCTAGTGGGCTTAAAACAAACAATCAATGCATTATTCCAATTCAGATAACCCAACCTTCACCCACAGGCATTCAAGGCAGTTATATCACATAAGCAAATAGCCTCATGGCAAGCATGCTATTCATGGCAGTCACTCACACGCATGCAAGGATGCTAAAGCATAAAACTCACCGAGTACTCCAAGCCAAAACAAAAGCTCATTAGAAAAATCATGCATGATCCTAAATATGCTGAAATGCCTAATGCAACACATGCAAAAATGCAATTATAGGCTTAGGAAAACATGGTGTTGCCACAATCTAGTGGGCTTAAAACAAACAATCAATGCATTATTCCAATTCAGATAACCCAACCTTCACCCACAGGCATTCAAGGCAGTTATATCACATAAGCAAATAGCCTCATGGCAAGCATGCTATTCATGGCAGTCACTCACACGCATGCAAGGATGCTAAAGCATAAAACTCACCGAGTACTCCAAGCCAAAACAAAAGCTCATTAGAAAAATCATGCATGATCCTAAATATGCTGAAATGCCTAATGCAACACATGCAAAAATGCAATTATAGCAGGCTCGGCTATTCTAAACATGGCATATGATGATGCTACAACTAACACGTATTCAGTTTGGAATTGAAATACAAATGCAGTTTGTATGATGCGCCGAGCCCGGTGCGTGCAAAACAGATGAATGATGCAAACATGCTGTCATACTGTATGCTAATTGAAATATGCCCTATATCTAACCATTGTAAGCAGGTAAATAAAAGGGAGAAAGACGTGGGGTTGGAAGACATACATCACACTCACCTACACTTATTACAATTATGCCCTCGCGCAGAGGGTCCGAATAAATATACAGTCCGAATAAAAGAACAGTACAGTCCGAAATATACAGTCCAAATAATACTAATTCCTAATTAATTAACGAATTAACTAAGAAAGCTGTAAACTGGCATGCAAGCCAGGGACTGCCTTGCTTCTGATAAACGATGTATGTTTGGGCTGCCTTGCGCGGAAATCCATTGGGATGCCCCAATTAGCCTCTGTTTGCAATGTTTCTCGAAATGCGTGCCAGACTCCGAAAAGTTGCTGATTCTTCATTTTGCTGCAAGAGAGAGCAGGAAAAGGGCATAGCAATGTATTTCACAAATGTATGCATGCCTCGATCCTCGTGCCACCAATCACGCATATCGATGCATGATGGCCGAGGAGCCGAATTGCACAACTCAATATAGGATGAATGCATGTGAATGCTACAACAAAACCTAACTCCATCATGGATAATCCGGAGTGTCGGTGACTTGGGAGTTGAGATCCGTTCCGTCACTCGGAGTACGGAACGTGCCTCGTTCCCCGTGCCCAGGCTAACTCCTATCCCGAACACGATGCAATATGCATGATATGTATGAAATACAGCTAACATATGACCTAGCATACACAATGCTATGAAAATGAGATGCCTCGAAACGCGTGCACGCGGGCACGCAAACCGAGGCGATGATCCTAAGGCATGAAATGGCATGCAAATGCAATGATGGGCTTACACCAACGTGAGAGGGCCTCAGCCAGACTCACATAGGACGCCGTCGGATAAAAGTGAAGTGCCTCGAAGTGCGTGCACACGGGCACGCAAACCGAGGCAATGACATAAAGGCATGACATGGCCTGAAATATGATATACAATGAGACTAGAATGAGGTGTCTCGAAATGCGTGCCCACGGGCACGCAAACCGAGGCAATGGCATACGGAATGCAACGATGCTAAAATGACATACAGAATGCAAAATGGACTTACACTAACATGAGTGAGCCTCAGCCGCACTCACATAAGAGGCCGTCGGATAAAAGTGAAGTGCCTCGAAATGCGTACACACGGGCACGCAAACCGAGGCAATGACATAAAGGCATGAAATGACCTACGAAATGAAATGAGGGCTTACACCAACATGAGAGGGCCTCAGCCGCACTCACATAGGATGCCGGCGGATGAAAAATGAGATGTCTCGAAGTGCGTACCCGTGGGCACGCAAACCGAGAAATGGCCCGAAGGCATGGAATGACATGCAAAATGAGACATGGCATATGGAATATGGAACATGCAATTTTCGGCAGCCACAATGATGCAAAATAGCCCCCGAATCATAGCAAAATTACACCCGATGCCCGAAATAAGTCCCGAAATGCAATGGAATGGCCTACAGCTATGTTAAACATGCACAATATGGACATGAAGTGTAAATACAGATGCTAGGAAGTCCCTAAACTAGCATTTTTTCAGTACAAATCATGGCCAAACAACAATCATAGATGGGGCAAAAACAGCATGCAAAAAAAGGGGAAAAAGAGGAAATAATGAAGTAAGTGGTACATGCAATGCTCAAACTGAAAAATACAGTTCTACAAAACTGAAGAGGGACCAAAAATATGAACATTTACAGCATATGGTAACCCTCAAAACAGTATGTAGATATGCTCAACATAGCATGCAAAATATGAGCCGAAAGAGGGCTATAAAGAGAGGTATACCAAGAATTATCCAAACAGCCTAAGACCCTTAATGAAATATGTCCAGGGGGCCAAAATATGACCCATTTCAGTTCTGAGGATGGCCCAAAAACAGAAGTAAAAGAGGCTAATAAAGCATGCAAGAATGGGGGCCAAAGAGGGATATAAAGACAAGCACAACACGGAGACCCCCAACAAGGTTGATCCCTTCTATAATATTGTAGAGGGATCCAAAATAAGCTTAATCACAGTTCATGACATGCTCCAAAACAGATCACATGTAGGCCAAACGAATCATGCAAATTTACGGTAAATGTGAGAGATTATGAAACAAGTGCATGATAGAAAGGCCAAACAGGGTTGAGCCCTTCTTCAATGTTGAAGAGGGGCTCAAAATAGGCCCACTCACAGTTTATATCAGGCTCAGAAATAGATCACACATGAACTAAAAGAAGCATGCAAGATATTGACATACAAGATGATATTGAAGCAAGTGCATCATAGAGGGCTCAAACAGGGTTGAGCCCTTAAACAAACATGTAGAATAGCTCAAAAGAAGGCCCCTTTCAGTTAGGGCCGGAGTCTAAAATAGTGAGCAAGTAGGGTAGAGGAATGGTGCAAAAAAAGGTGCCAAAATGGGGTAATTGATACTTACCCTTGAAGATTACACTCTTGTTGCTTCTTGGCTCAAGTTTGCTGCTCCTAAGCCTCTGAAAAACCCTTCCTTGCAGCTGGAATGGAGTGGTGGTAGTAGAGCTTGAAGATGATGAAGAGATGAAACCAAAACTTGAGAATTTGAGAGAGATGGAGAGAGATATGTGTCTAAGCTCTCAAGGGAGTTTTTCTAACCCTAGTCCAAGAGTTGGGAGGTCCCTTATATGGGCAAAAAAAAGGGGTGTAAAGGTGGAGGGAAATGCACCTAAGTGTTCCCCTCCAAAATATCCCCCGGATACAGATCTTTTCTGGGGGAAACAGCTATACAGCTGTGCAGCACAGGTCCCAAGGAGCATGGCCGGCCAGGCACCTTTACTGGAGGTGGCCGGCCGGCTACCCCCCATGGCCGGCCGGCCAGGGGTAAAAATGGAAGTTTGGAATTGCTAGCCGAGCTCTACATATTGGTGTCCTCCCATGTATGTACAACAAAGCCCTGTGGTTGGAATCTGGCAACTCTGAACCAAGAGAGACAACAAGCCATTTAAAAGAGGGGTTCAAAAGGGTCAAATGCAATTACTGGCCGAGCACCATTTTTTAGGGTCCTCCCAGGTCTCCTCAACACAAATATGTGGTTTTGGCTCAAAGAAAAAGGCCCTAGGGTGTTCAACATTAGCCTGGAAGTGAGAAAAACGGGCGCCAGGGGGCGCCGGAGGAGCATAACTGGTTGTTTGAGACAATTACTGTGATCCCACCCTCCAGTGATCTTCCTGGTGATAAAACAGAGGTACCTGCCAAAAATGAACAAAAACCGATGCAAAACGAATGCTCGGGGGCCAAAACACGCAGTTTGGGATCCCGAAAACCGGCTGTTAAGCACCGAAAGTGGTGTTTGGCTACGAAGTGGGTATCTGAGACCCCAGTGTCCCTTGAAAGGGAGTAAATGAGATGCATGCCAAAAACCGGAGGAATCGGAGATGGTTGGGTGGTCCCGAACCGAGGCACACGGCCTGACGGCTCCGAAAACCGGGAACCGGGCTCCGAAATGGGGAAAATGGCCTATGGCCACGAAATGTAGCCCACAGCCACTGAGAGATGGTCTACGGGACCTCTCCCTCCCCTCAGGAAAGAAAACAGAGAAAACCGAGTCCGGTTCGCAAACCGAGGCAAGGCACAGAAGAGAGTTCGGAAGTCCGGAGGCAGGGCGCACGGCCGCGACTCTGAGACTTCTGAACGAGCACAATATGCAACATCACCGAGCGCTCAATCGGTGACGTCTGAGTCTTAAGGTCGGTCAAAAATGGGGTGTCTACAGTTGCCCCTCTTTGACAGAACTCGGAAGTCACAAGTGACGGGAGTGAATGTCAAAGCCCAGAGACGACCCATTTTTGACAAGGCCGAAGACTTAGACAATCATACAAGATGAATAGAGATATGTGCCCGCAGGCGGGGGGGAGGGGGCAAAAGGCAAATGATATGCACAGAGCCAAATGATCATGCAAATGCAGCAAGCTGTAATGAGGCAAGTATTCGCAAATAGATGCAACAGTTTTAAGCAAGAATGCAAAGCAACAACTACATTTCATGCAGTTAGGAATGCGGAGAATTATTCAATTCTCGTCGCGTCTCACACGGAGAAGATACGATACCTGCGCGATTCGTCTGGTCGCACCAGCCTCAAATGAACCGTACATACAATATCGTGCCTGCAAAAGAGAGAAATTCAACAAGAACGATATGCTAACAACATATATTCAAAGTGATTCCTGTGGTTCCGAGAATTTGACACACGCAGTGTCGGCGAGTGAATGCATCGCAATGCGAGAAAGGAACGTGCGTGACAACGCATGCTCAAACACAGAGGTGTGGTAGACCAAGAAAACATGTATGACAATGCAAAATGCTTATAAGAATGCAAGTTATATGCAAAACAATGCAAAACGAGCATAAATCAGGGTGCCCGTTTGTTGCGAAACAACGAGCTGGGAAACGCGCACTTCGGCGAAGGCAACTTAATCGCGGCCTCTGATTCACCTCCCGGAGAGGTTACAACATGTTTGAAAGGGATACACCTTGATTTTGATGAGTAATGATGAGACACATGTCAGAAATTGCAGCTGAAGTTCCGGTGGAGCAATTTCGCGCCAGAAAGTGCACTTTTTCCGAACTTTTTCAGGTCCCGGGAACTCCGATCTTCCTCAAAATTTACAGAGAGCTAGAGGGGGGTGTGGGGACCACCACCGGCCAGGTGGTTGCCCTTGGGGAGGCCACCGGCTAGGGAAGAAAAAGGGAATGGCCGGCCAGCCAGAAAAGGTGGCCGGCCGGCCACCTGCCCAAAAGCAGGGGCATTTTGGTCATTTTTCTCATTTCTATATATATCCACCTCCATTCAATCCGAAATCACTCCCAAAGCTGTGAAAACTCCTTCCCTTGCTCCCCAGACCATTTTTCTCTTCAGATCTGCATTTTATACGCGCTTTTTGGCCTTCTACGCAAGTTGTTTCGGCGAAATCTTTCAGTTTTAAGCACTTTGAGCCGACTAAATTTTGATTTCGGGGCTTCTTTTCTCATTTTCACCACTTGAGGTAAGTTTCTCTTAATATTTGGAAGATTTTCTCGGGAGTTGACTTTTGTTGACTTTTTCATTTCCCGGAAGTTGACTTTTGTTGACTTTTTCCAATTTTGGCTCATTTTGCTCATTTTTTGCTCCTTTTGCAGATTTCTCGAAATGGCGGGTGATTTTCCTCACGGTGGAGGCCCTCCAGGTGCCGGGGATGACTTTGATTTTATGACATTGCCCCTGAGAGTCCGCCCTTTTATTCCCGGGAGATACGCTCCACCGGTACATGTGCTTCCGCGGGCCGTTTTTCGTCGTTTCACTGGGTTCAATGACCGGGCACCCGGGGATTTACTTCTGCGAGAGCCGGAGCAGCACCTCTCTCACGATGCACGAGAGGTATTTTACTTTATTTCCTGCATTTTTCCTCGTATTTCGTGCCTTTGCCATGCTTGTATACGCAGTTTTAGCTTACGACATAGTACTTTGTTTGCATTCTGAACTCATGATTTAAACACTTGAGAATTGCTAAACACACGGCTCATTGACTGATTGTGAGCACACGGCACACACTGATTGAAAATTGAACTCACGGCCCAATACTTGCATTTTGAAATGAACGCACAGTCCATCCTTGAATGTTGAACACACAGTCCATTGTTTAGGTGAACACTCGGCACACACTGATTTAGAGTTGGACACACAGCCCGAATTAGGGTGAACATGCAGCTCACTGATTTTCTGAAACTTGAACACGCAGCCCAAATAACAAATTTACTGAACACGCAGCCCAGATAGAAGTGAACATGCAGCCCACATAAATAGAGAACAGAAACCGCAGCCCTGACTCTGATTTTCTGAAATTTGAACACGCAGCCCAAACAACAAATTTACTGAACACGCAGCCCAGATAGAAGTGAACACGCAGCCCACATAAATAGAGAACAGAAACCGCAGCCCTGACTCTGATTTTCTGAAATTTGAACACGCAGCCCAAATAACAAATTTACTGAACACGCAGCCCAAATTTGAAGTGAACACGCAGCCCACTGATTTTCTGAAACTTGAACACGCAGCCCAAATGACAAATTTACTGAACACGCAGCCCAGATAAATAGTGAACACGCAGCCCACATAGATAGAGAACAGAAACCGCAGCCCTGACTCTGATTTTCTGAAATTTGAACACGCAGCCCAAATAACAAATTTACTGAACACGCAGCCCAGATTTGAAGTGAACACGCAGCCCACTGATTTTCTGAAACTTGAACACGCAGCCCAAATAGCAAATTTACTGAACACGCAGCCCAGATTTGAAGTGAACACGCAGCCCACTGATTTTCTGAAACTTGAACACGCAGCCCAAATAACAAATTTACTGAACACGCAGCCCAGATTTGAAGTGAACACGCAGCCCACTGATAGAGAACAGAAACCGCAGCCCTGACTCTGATTTTCTGAAATTTGAACACGCAGCCCAAATAACAAATTTACTGAACACGCAGCCCAGATTTGAAGTGAACACGCAGCCCACTGATTTTCTGAAACTTGAACACGCAGCCCAAATAACAAATTTACTGAACACGCAGCCCAGATTTGAAGTGAACACGCAGCCCACTGATAGAGAACAGAAACCGCAGCCCTGACTCTGATTTTCTGAAATTTGAACACGCAGCCCAAATAACAAATTTACTGAACACGCAGCCCAGATAGATAGTGAACACGCAGCCCACATAACAGTTTTTTTCTGAACACGTAGCCTAGGTAGAAGTGAACACGCAGCCCACTGATTTAGAAATTTGATTTGATTTGCACACAGCTCATTCATTTCATTAGCACACAGCTCATTTATTTCATCACTGACACATGTATTCATTCTGAATGCAGGTTGGCGATCGCACCGTGCGCGGATACGGCTCTACCGCCGCGAGAGACTGGTACGCTGAGCTTCCAGAGGCTGTTCGGGATCTGGTTGACCTAGCAGGATTCGGAGCCTTCTGCGTGGGATTATCACGCTGCCCTGCCAGCAGGACATTGTTAGCTGCCTTGGTGGAGAGATGGTGGGACACCACCAATTCTTTCCATTTTTCTGCCACCGGGGATATGACCATGACTCCGCTAGACTTTGCCGTACTCACCGGCTTAGACATAGGCGGTTGGCCCATTCCTTATGATGAGGATATGGGAGAGTGGGAGGCCGCATGGTTACATCTGTTGGGGGCCCGTCCACCTGTAGACAGAGCTTCCGGGAGAGTCCGGTACACTTAGTTCTCTTCCCATTTCCGAAGGCCGGAGATGGAGCCTGAGTCTCCTGGGGAGGTCGAGTAGTACGCCCGTGGCTTCCTTATGTTCCTCTTTGGCACCACTCTGTTTGCCGATAGGGGGAACACTGTTGGGTTGTATCTTCTGAGTGCCCTAGTGGACCTATCACAGGTCAGTCGTTACGACTGGGGTGGCGCTGGCCTGGCTACCCTCTATTGTTACATGAGTGCAGCCTCTCGCGGGCGGGGAGACTTACTCGGCGGCTATTGGAGAGCCTGGGAGGTACGTTCTGTCCTCTTTGATTTACATTTCTGCTCCTCATTACTTGTTCATTGCACACACGGCGTGCTTTACACTCGGCATTCTGCCCTTGGCACTTTGTATTCACATTCTGTACTGTTTTTCTCAGCTATGGGTGTACGTATACTTTCCCACATTAGCCCCGGAGATGGAGGTGGCAGGACTCATTATGACTCCGTTTTCACTGGTATTCGAGGGCGAGCACCGACCGAGACCTCGAGAGACTCTCTTCTACCTGCGACAGTATTTTGATACTGTGCGGGCGACAGAGGTATTTCAGAACCCTCAGTCCCTTTTATTTTCATCTTTGACCTGCCCTGTATGTTCCCGATTTCTGATGGATCTGTGCACTGGTTATCCGCAGATTACTTGGCAGCCCTGGGCGGTCTTAGGTGATGGTCTCCGACATCAGTATCCCGGAGGGTCGAGCAATTCCCAGTATAGGTTCCTACTCGAAGGACCTGTTGGTAGGGCATGGTTCCTGGGGGAACGCTTTCTTCATCAGGTGTGGGGGTACGATTCTCAGGACCCTCCTGCTGTACCTCCAGCCACTATGCGGACTGCCGATACACTCTTTGCCCAGGAGGTCATTAGTGACATGCAGGGCACCGATGCTTTGTTACATCTCATGGAGGGGGGCTACGCCACCTATCGTCGCATATATCTGATGCCCCCCTTGACGGGAGTGCGTGCTCCGTCACGGAGGTCTACTGATGTACCATCGTCGAGTCGGGCTCATGCCACGGATATCCCCTCCTCTAGCAGAGCTGGTGCGTCTAGGGGGAGAGGTAGTTCGATTCCTCCGATCCCTCCGTCTCTTTATCATCCTGGGTGGCTAGATATGCCGATCGAGTTGACGAGTTGGCGGTTCGGGACTCCTTACCAGGTCTCGCTAGAGCCTCCTCTTCCTGACCACGGATATGTCAGAGATCCTGACTCACCCCCGGTATGTTCTTCAGTTTTGATTCATCAGTTAGATATTTGGACGTTCATCCCTTTACTGATAGTTTTGCATTTGTATTTGCAGCCTCCAGTTGAGTACACGGATGAGCTACTTGGGATGCTAGCCACATTCGAAGGCATGATCCTACGGAGGGAGGCACAGCTGGCCATTATGGGCGTGCAGGTATTGTCCATCTTTCCTGTATTCAGCATACTCCTAATGACATGCTGGTTTTGAACGCTCTGCTGTATTGATAGGCTGTATAGAGCACATCTGACACACACCCCACTCGTATACTGTACTTGCATCTGCTTTTCATATTTAAACTGATGTATTGAACTCTTCATTTTCAGATGCCTCCTGTATATGCATCATTGCAGAGCAGGCCACCCGGGCCTTCTCAGGGAAGTCGAGGTACTGGGCCTATTCGAGGTACTAGGCCATCTGGGCCTTTTCGGGGAGCTGGGCCATCTAGGCCTTTTCGAGGAGCTCGAGGAGCAGGGTCGTCTCGCAGACGCAGGGCACCCATTATTGAGGAGGAGGAGGAGGAGGTTGCAGACCGTGAGTCAGAGACATCTGCTGAGGAAGGAGGCTCTGGTCTTGGTTCCGGGAGTGGAGACCAAGCTAAGGGGGATCCAGAGGATGATAGCTCTGACCCAGATGGTGATGATGGTGCAGAGGTTATCCCGCAGAAGAGGATGAGAGGCCCCCCTCATTCCCGTTCCCGGGGACACTGATGCTATTTCCTGCTTTATTTTACTTTTTGCTAGTAGTTTGTAGCACTTTGCATATTGTTAGGCAGTTTTATTTTCTGTAAAACTTGTACCTCTATTTTGTTGTAAAACATGATGGAATGAAACAGCTTTTGAAAATGTACTTGTATTTGAAAGTCTTAGCATCGCATCGCGTCATTTTGCACAAAATGGAATTGAATGAAAATGTGCCTTGTGTATTTACCGGGTCAGGTAATGAGTCGACACAACAAAACAAACAACTCAACTCGTTAAGAAAAGACAAGATCTTAACAAGTTTACAACTCGATAAGCAAAATACAACAATGTTAACGACTCGATAAACAAGACTTACCAAAATTGCGTAAACAAAAGAGTAACAACTCAAAACACCAAATGTGACAGCTCGACAAAACTTACAACTCGATAAACAAAACAACAACTCGATGAGCAAAACAACAACTCGATGGGCAAAACAAAGCGTACATTCAGATGATCTGGGTGACGGAACGCATCCTAAACTGAGAGAAATGGAGGCTTTTGACATTCCCGATGCATCGAGATGCCTCAAATTTCCTTCCGGAGGGTAAAACAGGACCAATGCGAGGCCGAACATTTTTTGCATCTGGAGACTAGAGGGTGGCCGGCCTACTAGAATAGATGGCCGGCCGGCCACCTCTCCCACAACCCCCAGAATTTTGACACGTGTCCTTTGAATAGTGTTTTACCCCCCTATAAAAGCCCCAACCTTGGAACTTATTCATTTCATCACCGTTTCTCACAAAAATGGAGGCATTTCTCACAGAAAATCTCACATCTTGGATCTCTTCTCTAGACGGCTCGGAAAAGTTGAACTTCCGGGGTTTCGGCTTAAATGCACTATTCCCGCTGAGCCGCACTCCACTGCACCTTCCTTTCCGCCATGCCGCGGCGAAGTTTTGGAACCCGGTGACGCACGTTTTCAGCTTCGGCGGTCAAGAGGTATGTCCCACTTTTGAAGATTTTCAAGTTTTGCTGGAATCCGAGCGCGGCGAGGAACTCTTTCCCCAACTCAACTTTGGCTATGCTCAATACTTAGGGCGGATGTGCGGGCTCTCCGCGCATGACGCTCGGTCCCTGATTTGTAACGGAATGTTGGATATCCCGAGTTTGGTCTACCGATTCTCCGATGCTGGTGACCGTAGCGACCATCATTGGCAAGGCTTCCGACAACATGCTCTCTGTTTGTGCATGTTATCTCATTTTCTGTTTGCCTCAAGCTTTGGAGGATCCAGCGTCCGTCTGATTGAAATTGCTCAAGGCTTGAAAGAGGGAAAGAGTTGCATCGCCATGACATTGGCCGAGACACTGATGGGCCTGGATGCCTTCTACCGTCGGGAGACAACCAGATTTGCAGGGAGTCCACTACTACTGCAGGTAATGTTTCCCACCCGATCTCACATATGTATTTGCTCACATCACTCGGCTCTCAGGCTCAGTTTTTCTCACAAGACCCTTATCTTACTCTTCTCACATCGCACATCTCTCTATTCTTTATTCTCTCACTTTTCATCCCTCCCCAGATATGGTTGATGGACAAACTGCAAGTTGTGGACTCTTGTCCTGCTTACTCAGCCCGCGGCTACTTCTTTCGACAACGCCTGGTCGACGCCCTTGATGAGGGATGGTGGTTTGAATGGATGTGCAACTTGTCAGCAGATCGCATTGCGTGGCGCTGCCCTTGGCTCAATCGCCCGGTAATGAGCTACAGCATGTCCCGACAGGTCGGGGTTCGATTGATTGGCTTGACCCACTGTGTATTCTACTTTCCGTTCCGTATATTGCGCCAGTTCGGCCATGATCAGACTTGCCCTCCGGAGGGGATTGAGTACCCGGCTACATTTCCGGTTCGAGGTGCACAGTTGGCTCGGCAGGCCGCAGCGTGGAGAATTAGAGAGCTCCTGGCCCCCGCCCCTACCTTTAGTTATGCTTTGTCTGACGAGTGCTGGGATTGGCTCAATGAGGAGGCACAGACTGGGCCTAGGTTGGCATCGGAAGCTTCAACCAGCTCTGGGAGGGGGCGCAGGGACACCTGACTTGACTATGCCCCAGATTTATTGCTTTATTAGTACTTTCAAGTTTTCGTTATGAATGTAATAAAAAGCAACTTCAATTGTATGCAAGAGCAGGAGAACTCTGTTTTGAAATCAATGAAATTGAAGGTTGTGGTACTGAAAATTTTCCGCTTTTGGTCCAAAAATGGTCTTAGTTGTGAAAAGATTAATTTGAACAAAGTCAACTTTTATTAAAACTTTTCAAAACCATTTTCGATAAGGATCAGAACTGGACACGCCTAAGATCTGTCACTGAGGTGCACAACTCCGGATCCCAGCATCTGGAAAGTTGCCCCTAGTCTGAATGGTACCACAGCGCCTCTTGGCAACGGAAAGTTGCCCCTAGTCTGAATAGCACTGCACCGGAGATTACGATGAATGCTGATGGATAAGGATGACTGAGATGATCAAAATGGACAAAGTTGATCGGGGAAAATGTTTATGGCTGAACTTCAGGACGAAGCTGCCTACGTATCCCATAGATGGGAATCAAGCCTTACGTAGTTCAGGCTTAGGTTCGCTCGGGTATTTTTACTCTCCTTTTGCGCTCTAACTTTTGCCAAGGCTGACCTTTGCGGGTTTTCAACCTTGCGAGCTCAGTTTTTATATTTTCAAATTTTTTGTGCTCTGAGTTTTGCCTAGGTTGCCCTTTCGGGTTTTCAGCCTAGCGAGCCTCTCAAGGGTAGTATTTCTTCAACTTGTCCATGTTGATCGGTTGGGAAAACTCTAAGCCATCCAGATCCATCAGAACCGCAGCTCCACCTGACCAGATAGACTTAATGATGTAGGGACCAGTCCAATTAGGTCTGAACTTGCCCCTAGGGTCGTGGATGGGAGCTCGGTTGTCCTTGAGTACCAAATCTCCTTCCTTCAAATTCCTGGACTTAACCTTCTTGTTAAAAGCCCGGGCAATCCTGCGTTGATAACCTTGAATGTGGTACAGTGCTTTCAGTCTTCTTTCGTCAAAGAGCATAAGTTCCTCAAATCTGTTCTGCTGCCAATCTGCCTCGGCTATTTGACACTCGGCCAATACTCGTAGTGACGGAACCTCAATCTCAATAGGTAGAACGGCCTCCATCCCATAAACCAATGAATACGGAGTCGCCCCAGTAGAAGTTCTGATTGAAGTCCGGTAGCCCCACAGAGCAAACGGCAGCTTATCTGGCCAGTCCCGGTAGGTTTCCACCATCTTCTGCAGTATGCGCTTGATATTCTTGTTGGCAGCCTCAACCGCTCCATTGGTTTGCGGCCGATAGGTAGACGACTTGTGAAAAGCCACGTTGTATTTTTCCAACAAGTCTATCACTTCGTTCTTGAAGTGGGAACCGTTATCTGAAATTATTTCATTTGGGACTCCGTAGCGACAGATGATGTTGTTTCGAATAAACTTTGCAACGTGCGAAGCCTTCAACACCGCATAAGATTGGGCCTCAACCCACTTTGTGAAATAATCTATCGCTACCAAGATGAACTCATGCCCATTCGACCCCTTTGGCGTGACAGCTCCGATCACATCAATTCCCCAGACTGAAAATGGCCATGGCGAAGTCATGTTGTACAGCTTTGATGGCGGGATGTTCATGCGATTTGCATGGATCTGACATTTATGGCATCGCCGAACAAAACCAATACAATCCTCCTCCATGGTGGACCAGTAGTAACCTTGTTTGAGAATCTTCCGTGCTAGCATTACCCCATTCATATGTGCTCCACATTCCCCTCCATGGATGGCTTCCATTAGACTCTTTGACTCTTCGGCATCAACACACGGTTTATGCATTCCCAGATGACCTCTTCCATACAGCTTACCCCACAGATGATGAACTGAACGGCCAATCTTCTTATTGCCCTCTTGTCCTTGGCATTTACCCCTGGCGGGTATGCTTCCTTCTCCAAGAAATTCCAAATGTCGTAATACCAAGGGTGTTCGTCCTGAACTTCATCTATGGCTGCAATCGACTCATAGGCTGGTGCAAATTTCTGGTCGATGATGACTGGACGCATCCGGACTCCACACGGGATGTCTATCATGGATGATAGAGTTGCCAAAGAATCTGCGAACCTGTTGTTCTCTCTTAGTAGATGAGTAAAACTTAGCTTCTCAAACCGAGGAATCAACAAATCCAAGGTCTGGTGATACATCATCATCTTTTCCTCTTTTACTTTCCAGTCTCCTTTCGCTTGAGACACAACAAGGTTCGAATCCCCAATGACGTCCAACCATCTTGCCCCTAGTTCCAGGGCTGCTTCTAGACCAGCGATACACGCCTCGTATTCTGCTTCATTGTTCGAGACTTTGAACCGGAGTTTGAAGGCTAGAGGGATACGGGAATTGTCGGGCGCTATCAGCAACACTCCTATCCCATACCCATGTTGATTTGACGCTCCGTCAAAGTACATCGTCCAAGCTTCGTCGTCGATATGCAAAATGGCTTCATCTGGGAACAAGTATTCAACTGTTTCATCCCCCTCAACCGGATGGTCGGCAAGGAACTCCGCTACTGCTCTTCCTTTCACTGACTTGCGTGTCACGTACGTGAGATCAAATTCGGAGAGCAACAGCAACCAACGAGCTAGCCTACCCGTAAGCGCTGGTTTCTCGAAAAGATATTTGATGGGATCGAGTCGTGAAACCAACATTACGGAGTGAGCTAACAAGTAGTGCCGCAGCTTCCTGGTAGCCCATACCAGAGCTAAGCAAGCCTTTTCCAGCGGTGTATATCGGGTCTCATATTCCAGCATTTTCTTACTTAAATAGTAGATGGCTCTCTCCACCCTGTCTTCAGACTCTTGTGCAAGCATACAGCCCATTGTGGTCTCAGTCACTGACAGATACAAAATCAACGGTTTCCCCCGGTTCTGGTGGCGATAAAACGGGCGGGTTCTGTAAATATTCTTTGATCTGCTCAAACGCTGCTTGACATCGGCCGTCCCATTGAAATTTCTTGCCCTTCTTCAGGAGACCAAAAAGTGGTTCACAAGTCAAGGTTAATTTTGAGATAAACCGTCTTATGAATTGCACTTTACCCAGAAAGCCTCTCACCTCCTTTTCAGTCCTTGGTGGGGGCATTTCTAGGATGGCCTTGATTTTGGAAGGGTCGACTTCGATGCCCCTTTGTGTAATCAAAAACCCCAGCATTTTTCCCGCTGTAACACCAAACGTACATTTTTTAGGGTTCAGCCGCAACCGGAATTCCCTAATCCTTTGGAAAAACTTATGCAAGGCGGTGTAGTGGCCCTCTCTATCTTTGGACTTGACAATCATGTCGTCCACATACACCTCAACCTCTTTGTGGATCATATCATGTAATATTGTGGTCGCGGCCCGTTGATAAGTAGCTCCAGCGTTCTTCAACCCAAACGGCATTACCCTGTAGCAGTATGTCCCCCACGGGGTGGTGAATGCAGTCTTTTCCCTGTCTTCTGGTGCCATCACTATCTAGTTGTATCCTGAGAAGCCATCCATAAATGAGAGCAATGCATGCCCTGCTGTGAAATCTACCAACTCGTCGATGTGCGGTAAAGGGAAGTCGTCCTTCGGACTAGCTCTGTTCAAATCCCTGAAGTCCACACACACCCGGATCCTGCCGTCCTTCTTCGGCACCGGAACAATGTTGGCCAACCAAGTTGGGTACTCAGATACCAGCAGGAAGCCTGCGTCGATTTGCTTGGTGACCTCTTCCTTAATCTTGAGAGCCCAGTCCGGGCAGATCCTTCTGAGTTTCTGTTTGACAGGTCGAGCCTCGGGGTCAAGGGGGATCCGATGCTGTACAATCTCAGGATCGATTCCAGGCATGTCTTCGTAGGACCACGCGAAAACATCTTTGAAATCTTTTAATAAAACGACTAGTCGCTGGCGTTCCTCCGAAGACAACGTGGACCCGATCTGGACCAGCCGCGGGTCCTCCTCAGTACCAATGTTCACGGTAGTGATTTCGTCCATTAATGGTTTAACAAATCTCTCTTGCTCTTGCTCAATTAGACGTTGTAAAACCGGAGGAACTTCGTCCTCTTCGTTTTCATCAAAGTTTTGAAAGTCTGAATTAATGCAATAAATTAGGGGCACAGAAAAGTACTCGGAAACCACAGATAGTTCATTCTCATTAGGCACTGCCAGATCATCCAATTCATCGGTTACAACAGACTCAAATGAAAAGGAAAAAGACGACCTAGACAGGACTGTGGCACCCGGGTTAACATCCCCAGGAGTACCAGACTCAGACTCAGTCGAGCTGGAACCTGATTCCGACTCACAGGACTCGGTGGAATCAGATTCCGGCTCACTACCTGACCCGGTGCTGCTGGACAAAAATCCCTCCTCGTACTGCCAAGTGAGAGAGGGTGCGATAGATGCATCCAAGATAGCTGTTGGTTGGCTCGCAGCCGTTTCATCCCCAATCATGGAAACCTCGGAGTTATCCCCCAAGCACTTATGGTCGATCGGAGGATCAGAGAGTAGACATGCCAGCGCTACCCCCATTTCAAATTCTGTGCCCTCAGGAACCACTGCCTTATTCCGCTCAACCTTAGTTGATGGGTCTGTCTGCTCTGTGGCAACATCATCCCCGGGTAGTTGTAGGTCAAAAAAGATCTCAAAACCGGGCACGCGCTTCTTCTCCGCGTTTATCCACGGCTCTGGGAAGCTGCAAAATGGAAAATCCTCCCCCTCCCGGACGAAGCGTCCGTTCAGGGTGCCCTGGATGGGCCTATGCATCAAGTCAAATGGCTTCCCAGCCTGCTTTGCTCTGGCCCTTCCGGCCATTTCTTTCCTTTTCCTCACCCAGTCCTCTTTGGTGGGCAGGTAACCCAGTCCAAAGGTATGCGGGTTATGTGGCACTTTGGCCAATGTTGCGACGCCTTTCCTGCCGCTCTTTCCTAATCCCATCCCAGGGATGTGTTGTAGCTTGTTCATGAGGTAGACGGATTGAGCACTGACGTACATACCTTCATTAGAAGCCATGATGTTTTGCACAACCCGGGCCTCGGCCAGAGTAAATCCTGATATAAACAAGTCCTCCATGCCGTGCTCTATTTCTAGGACTGGTGTAGACACCTCCAGAGGGGGATGGATCGATGAATTCCCGAACACAATGGCTACTCCCTTTCCGCAGGGGTATTTCACCATTTGATGCAGAGTGGACGAGACGGCCTTCACCTGATGCAACCACGGTCGCCCCAGAAGCAGGTTGAAAGTTGCGGGAACCTCCAAGACATGGAAATCTATCTCGTGTTGTCCAGGTCCAACCTTTGTCTGAATCTTGACGGTCCCCATCACTTCTCTGCTGGTATTGTCATATGCTTTGATCACCTGAGTTGTCGGGATGAAGTCCGCGGGCTTCAACCCGATTGCATATGCTGTTCTGGCTGGGCAGACGTTGATAGCAGACCCGGTATCAACAAGCACCACCGGTATCCACTTGTCTCTACATTCCACGGAGATGTAGAGAGGTTTGTTATGATTCACGCCCTCAGGCGGCAGTTCCTTGTCTGAAAAGGTTAAAGCCGGGGAACCTCCTCCCGGAAAAACCAGCCCGACCAGTTGCTCTGGTGTAGTATCGATGGAGAGCTTGGCTTTGTCCATGGCAGATAGGACAGCCTGTCTGTGTACCCGTGAAGCCATAAGCAGTCCCCAGATGGAGATGTCTGCTTGTATCTTCTTTAATTGCCTCAGCACAGCTTCTTCTTCAATCTGTTTCTCTCTTTGTTTCTCAGCTTCCTTGTCTTTACCAGATGCTTCTGGTTGGTCTAGGTGCGGGGGCTTGAAGTACCGCCCACTCCTGGTCATGTGGTCCACCTCATCGAGGTACCAGGTGCTGTCTGGTTGATTTGCTCCCCAATCTTCGTCTGTGTGGGCAAGACATAAGTCGTCGTCTTCCCACCACATCCCGTTAGCATCCAAAAGACACTTGTCTGGTTCTGGCAGATGTGTACTCTCAGTACCTTCATCCCATATGCTCACAGCATTGTCCGTTCTCGTGCCCACAGCACTCTCAGCCACTTCATGGGCTTTTGCCTTTCTGATTCTCTCGGAATCCCAAAATTTCTCCTGTTCTGTCTGCGTTGCTGCAGTTTGTTGTTCCATTGTCTTTACATCCATAATGCTTAAGTCCCAAGCGGAATTCTTTGTACCGGCGCTCTCCGGCAATCCATTCTGATTCTCGGCCCTTCCGGCCACAGTTGATACCCTCGCCCCTGCCGGGCTCTGCTCTGGCTGAAACTCCACAATATCAGGTTGATCATCTAACCAGCCGGTGGCCTCCGCCGACTCCTCATATTCAAACCAGTTGATTGTTGCATCTCCTGATTCTTGGTCGTTGAAGAACTGGAGGTTGGCGAAGTCCTCCTCCACTGTTGCTAGATTATCTGCCCCCTGTTCAAGTCCGTCCCCCTGAATCATGCATAGTTCCGCTTTTTCTGGCAATCCCACACTCAGCTCAGACTGGCCTACTGATAAAATGTATTCGCTTGGATCATAGGCTCCCCCAGCGTAATCCCCAAACCGCTTGACCCCAGATTCAACAACTCTGTTCTCCTCTGAAACCTGCCCTGTTCCAGCTTCAGTGGTCACCACCTTTGACTCGGATTGGGTTATGAAGGTGTCCATCATGCACAAGGAATCGGTGCAATCAGGAAGGATCACCTCCGGCTTGGGTAGGTGAGAGGGAGTAATATAGATACTAGGATCATAGGATACGACCCCAGTTTGGATGAAGTTGACTCTTTTGGGTGGTGGATCTTGGTTATGGGTAGGGAGTGGGTTGGTTGTGACGTTAGGTCTATCTGGAGGTAAAATAATATTTTTGTCGATGAGGTCCTGAACCTCGTGACGCAGCCTGAAACAATGGTCGATATCATGACCATGCTGCTGGTGGTAGGCACAGTATTTGGCTGGGTTGTGAGAGGGGGAGAGTGGATTTGGTGGCGGCCTCGGCTCCAGGGGTTTTAGATGTCCCTTTCTAATCAAGACCCCCAGAACCTTGGACAAAGGCATGTATAGTGGAGTAAAGGTTCTTTGGCCTCTGGGCTGGAATCTCGGAGCTTGGGTACTGCTCCCGGATGTACTGGAAAAGGGGGTGGCCGCCATGGGCCTTGGCTGGGGAGGGGGATTGGTGGTGACCATACTGACCTCCGAAGTCCTTGTGTTTGCAGCGCCACTCGGGCCTGCGTTGTTATTGCGGTTGAATGTCCTCCGGGGTTGCTCCCGGTCCTGGTCAATCAGACCTTGCTTCATCGCATCCTCGATCTGTACCCCCATCTCGTGTAAGTCTGAGAAGGTGGGAAAGGGGAGTACGATCATCTTCTGCATGAGTTTTGGTTGGAGATTGCGCACAATCATCCTAATTTGATCTTTGTCTGTAGGCCTCAAGGTCATCATCGATGCCTTTGCCCTCCATCGAGTTACGAAGTCTGAGAAAGTCTCCTTGGCCTCTTGCCTCGTCGTTTCGAGATCACGAGTTGTAATCTCGATCTGTGTATTGTACGAGTACTGTGCAACGAAGGCCTCAGCCATCTCATCCCAGTTTCTCTTTACCTCATCCTCTAATTTCGCATACCAAATGGCTGCCACACCCGACAAAGTTCGGCCAAACAGGGAAAGCTTTTATGGTCGGGTTAGGCCCATTGGCCGCAGGATGTCTGAGAATAGCCGAAGATGGACCATGGGGTCTCCGGATCCGTTGAAACGGTCAATTTGTGGCATCTTAAATCTGTCTGGCAATGTTACGGCCACGTCGGTGTACCCATCTTCGATGTCTGGGATGGCCTTCACCCCCTGAGACTTCTTAAAAAGCTTCTCCAATTTGCTCAATTTCAGAGCTGTATGGTCTATCTCGAACTCGAAAGGAGAGTCCGGATGGTTGGCAGGTGTATGAGTCTTGGACAGCTGAGGCAGAAGCGGGGGCGGAGCCAACCCCGTTGGATGGCCTGTGTCCTCTTGGGTGTTCTGGACATTGGGTAAGGTATTCTGAGTGTTCGGGAGGATGTTCTGAGGATTTGGCAGGGTATTCTGACCAGTGGATGCCTGCTCGGGTAATGGAGCTCCGGGCGGAGGAGGAGCTGGGTGCGAGGTTGATGTTCCGGTTTGCTGTTGGAGCCTGGTAATAAGCTCAGCCTGTTGGGCCATAACTGTAGCCTGTTGCTTAGAAAATTCCGTTTGGCGGATGGCATCCTCTGCATCTGTCTCATGCTCTCTTGCATTTGGCGCATCATCGCCTCCATCCCTGATGTATTTGGCGGATCCATCTGAATAACTGGTAAGTGTATCTCTATAGCGGAAATAGCAACCTCAGTCGAATTGTTCACTGCTAGGGTAGGCCTCTGCCCTGATGATCTCTGCTCAGATGGACTGCGCCTTCTCGGCCTTTTCCTAACAACTGGGGGTAATGAGTGGAACACTGGATGTCCGTCAATCAGATCCTCAGATCGAATAAGTCGGCGACCTCGTGTCCAAAGTGCTTGGGGTATATCTACTGGTTCGGAAGCAATTGTGCTACAAACCTGCCCTAGCAAAAAGATAAATAAAGCGAAAAGGAAATAAATAACCAGAAAAACGGACAGCATAACAGCTTAAATTAAATACACAACACACAGTCGGGCATACAACACACGGTTGATAAGCTGGGTATACACTATCCTCAATTACTGATTACTGTCCCTGTATCACTGTTTCCCAAAACTGAATCTGATATCCGCAGACAACTGATTCTCAAATGACTGGCTGATGCCCGCAGGCCTGATGCCCAATCTCAAAAACTAATGCCCGCAGGCCTGATGTGACTCATAAACTGATACATGCATTCCCTGTAGAGACGCACTCTAACAAGCACATAACAGATAAGTGAGAGCCAAAACACCCCTATGTTGGGGTAGGGTTTCCCTGTCCTATTTTGTCAGGAGCTAGGGCTTCACTACGCACACAGCGGCTTCAAACAACCTATAAACGGGTAAGCAACCTGTCCTAGTTTGGAATGGTCACTATGGATCCGAATATGCACTAGGTCGAATGGTCAAAAAGGGTGCCCCGGTAAAACCGGGGTTTGTGTTCCCATGCTGTCAGAGCCCAGAGCCGATCAGCCTTATGGTCATGCCTTGACAAGACAAGCCTCCGGCAAATCGTTCGGGAATGGCATATGGCAAACACGGTGTCCTAGGCGCACCAATGCAAATGCAATGCAAAGAAACACACAAGTGTAGTCAAAACCAGATATCATGAGTTCGAGTCAAGTTCTCTAAATCCCCAGCAGAGTCGCCAGAAACTGTAACAAGTTCGCGAGGGACCTCGCTACAGTTCGGACTCGATTTGTGCCACGGTTCTAAATCTTGAACCAAAGAGTCCAAATCCGGCAAATCGTTTTGAAAACAGATTTTTTGAAAGAAGTGTCAAACATGGACTGCTTTGCCAGATACAGAGTCGCCACCTAAATATTTTATTATTGGGAAATTTAGGAAACCCTGACTCGGTGCCAAAGGCCACGTATCCGTCATCACCAAAGTTGCCTCGGCTCGGGAACTTGGGTACGATTGGGGAAGGTCACTTCGTGAGCACCCCCGCTCGCCCGGTCAAAGACCGGCCTCTACTAACCATGATATCTTATTTTGAAAACATTGTATGTTCTTATTCCGGTTATTAGCCTAGGTTACTATGTGATGCGCACAGCATACAAGTATAGACTGAGTCGTCTGAATTGGAACAAAACATTTCATGTTTGTTTTTGAAAGATGGTTTGCTACCCGCAGGTAGGCTTAAAATGCAGATTTTGCCACCCTCGGGTGGGCTTAGGAAAACATGGTGTTGCCACAATCTAGTGGGCTTAAAACAAACAATCAATGCATTATTCCAATTCAGATAACCCAACCTTCACCCACAGGCATTCAAGGCAGTTATATCACATAAGCAAATAGCCTCATGGCAAGCATGCTATTCATGGCAGTCACTCACACGCATGCAAGGATGCTAAAGCATAAAACTCACCGAGTACTCCAAGCCAAAACAAAAGCTCATTAGAAAAATCATGCATGATCCTAAATATGCTGAAATGCCTAATGCAACACATGCAAAAATGCAATTATAGGCTTAGGAAAACATGGTGTTGCCACAATCTAGTGGGCTTAAAACAAACAATCAATGCATTATTCCAATTCAGATAACCCAACCTTCACCCACAGGCATTCAAGGCAGTTATATCACATAAGCAAATAGCCTCATGGCAAGCATGCTATTCATGGCAGTCACTCACACGCATGCAAGGATGCTAAAGCATAAAACTCACCGAGTACTCCAAGCCAAAACAAAAGCTCATTAGAAAAATCATGCATGATCCTAAATATGCTGAAATGCCTAATGCAACACATGCAAAAATGCAATTATAGCAGGCTCGGCTATTCTAAACATGGCATATGATGATGCTACAACTAACACGTATTCAGTTTGGAATTGAAATACAAATGCAGTTTGTATGATGCGCCGAGCCCGGTGCGTGCAAAACAGATGAATGATGCAAACATGCTGTCATACTGTATGCTAATTGAAATATGCCCTATATCTAACCATTGTAAGCAGGTAAATAAAAGGGAGAAAGACGTGGGGTTGGAAGACATACATCACACTCACCTACACTTATTACAATTATGCCCTCGCGCAGAGGGTCCGAATAAATATACAGTCCGAATAAAAGAACAGTACAGTCCGAAATATACAGTCCAAATAATACTAATTCCTAATTAATTAACGAATTAACTAAGAAAGCTGTAAACTGGCATGCAAGCCAGGGACTGCCTTACTTCTGATAAACGATGTATGTTTGGGCTGCCTTGCGCGGAAATCCATTGGGATGCCCCAATTAGCCTCTGTTTGCAATGTTTCTCGAAATGCGTGCCAGACTCCGAAAAGTTGCTGATTCTTCATTTTGCTGCAAGAGAGAGCAGGAAAAGGGCATAGCAATGTATTTCACAAATGTATGCATGCCTCGATCCTCGTGCCACCAATCACGCATATCGATGCATGATGGCCGAGGAGCCGAATTGCACAACTCAATATAGGATGAATGCATGTGAATGCTACAACAAAACCTAACTCCATCATGGATAATCCGGAGTGTCGGTGACTTGGGAGTTGAGATCCGTTCCGTCACTCGGAGTACGGAACGTGCCTCGTTCCCCGTGCCCAGGCTAACTCCTATCCCGAACACGATGCAATATGCATGATATGTATGAAATACAGCTAACATATGACCTAGCATACACAATGCTATGAAAATGAGATGCCTCGAAACGCGTGCACGCGGGCACGCAAACCGAGGCGATGATCCTAAGGCATGAAATGGCATGCAAATGCAATGATGGGCTTACACCAACGTGAGAGGGCCTCAGCCAGACTCACATAGGACGCCGTCGGATAAAAGTGAAGTGCCTCGAAGTGCGTGCATACGGGCACGCAAACCGAGGCAATGACATAAAGGCATGACATGGCCTGAAATATGATATACAATGAGACTAGAATGAGGTGTCTCGAAATGCGTGCCCACGGGCACGCAAACCGAGGCAATGGCATACGGAATGCAACGATGCTAAAATGACATACAGAATGCAAAATGGACTTACACTAACATGAGTGAGCCTCAGCCGCACTCACATAAGAGGCCGTCGGATAAAAGTGAAGTGCCTCGAAATGCGTGCACACGGGCACGCAAACCGAGGCAATGACATAAAGGCATGAAATGACCTACGAAATGAAATGAGGGCTTACACCAACATGAGAGGGCCTCAGCCGCACTCACATAGGATGCCGGCGGATGAAAAATGAGATGTCTCGAAGTGCGTACCCGTGGGCACGCAAACCGAGAAATGGCTCGAAGGCATGGAATGACATGCAAAATGAGACATGGCATATGGAATATGGAACATGCAATTTTCGGCAGCCACAATGATGCAAAATAGCCCCCGAATCATAGCAAAATTACACCCGATGCCCGAAATAAGTCCCGAAATGCAATGGAATGGCCTACAGCTATGTTAAACATGCACAATATGGACATGAAGTGTAAATACAGATGCTAGGAAGTCCCTAAACTAGCATTTTTTCAGTACAAATCATGGCCAAACAACAATCATAGATGGGGCAAAAACAGCATGCAAAAAAAGGGGAAAAAGAGGAAATAATGAAGTAAGTGGTACATGCAATGCTCAAACTGAAAAATACAGTTCTACAAAACTGAAGAGGGACCAAAAATATGAACATTTACAGCTTATGGTAACCCTCAAAACAGTATGTAGATATGCTCAACATAGCATGCAAAATATGAGCCGAAAGAGGGCTATAAAGAGAGGTATACCAAGAATTATCCAAAAACCCTAAGACCCTTAATGAAATATGTCCAGGGGGCCAAAATATGACCCATTTCAGTTCTGAGGATGGCCCAAAAACAGAAGTAAAAGAGGCTAATAAAGCATGCAAGAATGGGGGCCAAAGAGGGATATAAAGACAAGCACAACACGGAGACCCCCAACAAGGTTGATCCCTTCTATAATGTTGTAGAGGGATCCAAAATAAGCCTAATCACAGTTCATGACATGCTCCAAAACAGATCACATGTAGGCCAAACGAATCATGCAAATTTACGGTAAATGTGAGAGATTATGCAACAAGTGCATGATAGAAAGGCCAAACAGGGTTGAGCCCTTCTTCAATGTTGAAGAGGGCCTCAAAATAGGCCCACTCACAGTTTATATCAGGCTCAGAAATAGATCACACATGAACTAAAAGAAGCATGCAAGATATTGACATACAAGATGATATTGAAGCAAGTGCATCATAGAGGGCTCAAACAGGGTTGAGCCCTTAAACAAACATGTAGAATAGCTCAAAAGAAGGCCCCTTTCAGTTAGGGCCCGAGTCTAAAATAGTGAGCAAGTAGGGTAGAGGAATGGTGCAAAAAAAGGTGCCAAAAGGGGGTAATTGATACTTACCCTTGAAGATTACACTCTTGTTGCTTCTTGGCTCAAGTTTGCTGCTCCTAAGCCTCTGAAAAACCCTTCCTTGCAGCTGGAATGGAGTGTTGGTAGTAGAGCTTGAAGATGATGAAGAGATGAAACCAAAACTTGAGAATTTGAGAGAGATGGAGAGAGATATGTGTCTAAGCTCTCAAGGGAGTTTTTCTAACCCTAGTCCAAGAGTTGGGAGGTCCCTTATATGGGCAAAAAAAAGGGGTGTAAAGGTGGAGGGAAATGCACCTAAGTGTTCCCCTCCAAAATATCCCCCGGATACAGATCTTTTCTGGGGGAAACAGCTATACAGCTGTGCAGCACAGGTCCCAAAGAGCATGGCCGGCCAGGCACCTTTACTGGAGGTGGCCGGCCGGCTACCCCCCATGGCCGGCCGGCCAGGGGTAAAAATGGAAGTTTGGAATTGCTAGCCGAGCTCTACATATTGGTGTCCTCCCATGTATGTACAACAAAGCCCTGTGGTTGGAATCTGGCAACTCTGAACCAAGAGAGACAACAAGCCATTTAAAAGAGGGGTTTAAAAGGGTCAAATGCAATTACTGGCCGAGCACCATTTTTTAGGGTCCTCCCAGGTCTCCTCAACACAAATATGTGGTTTTGGCTCAAAGAAAAAGGCCCTAGGGTGTTCAACATTAGCCTGGAAGTGAGAAAAACGGGCGCCAGGGGGCGCCGGAGGAGCATAACTGGTTGTTTGAGACAATTACTGTGATCCCACCCTCCAGTGATCTTCCTGGTGATAAAACAGAGGTACCTGCCAAAAATGAACAAAAACCGATGCAAAACGAATGCTCGGGGGCCAAAACACGCAGTTCGGGATCCCGAAAACCGGCTGTTAAGCACCGAAAGTGGTGTTTGGCTACGAAGTGGGTATCTGAGACCCCAGTGTCCCTTGAAAGGGAGTAAATGAGATGCATGCCAAAAACCGGAGGAATCGGAGATGGTTGGGTGGTCCCGAACCGAGGCACACGGCCTGACGGCTCCGAAAACCGGGAACCGGGCTCCGAAATGGGAAAAATGGCCTATGGCCACGAAATGTAGCCCACAGCCACTGAGAGATGGTCTACGGGACCTCTCCCTCCCCTTAGGAAAGAAAACAGAGAAAACCGAGTCCGGTTCGCAAACCGAGGCAAGGCACAGAAGAGAGTTCGGAAGTCCGGAGGCAGGGCGCACGGCCGCGACTCTGAGACTTCTGAACGAGCACAATATGCAACATCACCGAGCACTCAATCGGTGACGTCTGAGTCTTAAGGTCGGTCAAAAATGGGGTGTCTACAGTTGCCCCTCTTTGACAGAACTCGGAAGTCACAAGTGACGGGAGTGAATGTCAAAGCCCAGAGACGACCCATTTTTGACAAGGCCGAAGACTTAGACAATCATACAAGATGAATAGAGATATGTGCCCGCAGGCAGGGGGGGCCAAAAGGCAAATGATATGCACAGAGCCAAATGATCATGCAAATGCAGCAAGCTGTAATGAGGCAAGTATTCGCAAATAGATGCAACAGTTTTAAGCAAGAATGCAAAGCAACAACTACATTTCATGCAGTTAGGAATGCGGAGAATTATTCAATTCTCGTCGCGTCTCACACGAAGAAGATACGATACCTGCGCGATTCGTCTGGTCGCACCAGCCTCAAATGAACCGTACATACAATATCGTGCCTGCAAAAGAGAGAAATTCAACAAGAACGATATGCTAACAACATATATTCAAAGTGATTCCTGTGGTTCCGAGAATTTGACACACGCAGTGTCGGCGAGTGAATGCATCGCAATGCGAGAAAGGAACGTGCGTGACAACGCATGCTCAAACACAGAGGTGTGGTAGACCAAGAAAACATGTATGACAATGCAAAATGCTTATAAGAATGCAAGTTATATGCAAAACAATGCAAAACGAGCATAAATCAGGGTGCCCGTTTGTTGCGAAACAACGAGCTGGGAAACGCGCACTTCGGCGAAGGCAACTTAATCGCGGCCTCTGATTCACCTCCCGGAGAGGTTACAACATGTTTGAAAGGGATACACCTTGATTTTGATGAGTAATGATGAGACACATGTCAGAAATTGCAGCTGAAGTTCCGGTGGAGCAATTTCGCGCCAGAAAGTGCACTTTTTCCGAACTTTTTCAGGTCCCGGGAACTCCGATCTTCCTCAAAATTTACAGAGAGCTAGAGGGGGGTGTGGGGACCACCACCGGCCAGGTGGTTGCCCTTGGGGAGGCCACCGGCTAGGGAAGAAAAAGGGAATGGCCGGCCAGCCAGAAAAGGTGGCCGGCCGGCCACCTGCCCAAAAGCAGGGGCATTTTGGTCATTTTTCTCATTTCTATATATATCCACCTCCATTCAATCTGAAATCACTCCCAAAGCTGTGAAAACTCCTTCCCTTGCTCCCCAGACCATTTTTCTCTTCAGATCTGCATTTTATACGCGCTTTTTGGCCTTCTACGCAAGTTGTTTCGGCGAAATCTTTCAGTTTTAAGCACTTTGAGCCGACTAAATTTTGATTTCGGGGCTTCTTTTCTCATTTTCACCACTTGAGGTAAGTTTCTCTTAATATTTGGAAGATTTTCTCGGGAGTTGACTTTTGTTGACTTTTTCGTTTCTCGGGAGTTGACTTTTGTTGACTTTTTCCAATTTTGGCTCATTTTGCTCATTTTTTGCTCCTTTTGCAGATTTCTCGAAATGGCGGGTGATTTTCCTCACGGTGGAGGCCCTCCAGGTGCCGGGGATGACTTTGATTTTATGACATTGCCCCTGAGAGTCCGCCCTTTTATTCCCGGGAGATACGCTCCACCGGTACATGTGCTTCCGCGGGCCGTTTTTCGTCGTTTCACTGGGTTCAATGACCGGGCACCCGGGGATTTACTTCTGCGAGAGCCGGAGCAGCACCTCTCTCACGATGCACGAGAGGTATTTTACTTTATTTCCTGCATTTTTCCTCGTATTTCGTGCCTTTGCCATGCTTGTATACGCAGTTTTAGCTTACGACATAGTACTTTGTTTGCATTCTGAACTCATGATTTAAACACTTGAGAATTGCTAAACACACGGCTCATCGACTGATTGTGAGCACACGGCACACACTGATTGAAAATTGAACTCACGGCCCAATACTTGAATTTTGAAATGAACGCACAGTCCATCCTTGAATGTTGAACACACAGTCCATTGTTTAGGTGAACACTCGGCACACACTGATTTAGAGTTGGACACACAGCCCGAATTAGGGTGAACATGCAGCTCACTGATTTTCTGAAACTTGAACACGCAGCCCAAATAACAAATTTGCTGAACACGCAGCCCAGATAGAAGTGAACACGCAGCCCACATAAATAGAGAACAGAAACCGCAGCCCTGACTCTGATTTTCTGAAATTTGAACACGCAGCCCAAACAACAAATTTACTGAACACGCAGCCCAGATAGAAGTGAACACGCAGCCCACATAAATAGAGAACAGAAACCGCAGCCCTGACTCTGATTTTCTGAAATTTGAACACGCAGCCCAAATAACAAATTTACTGAACACGCAGCCCAGATTTGAAGTGAACACGCAGCCCACTGATTTTCTGAAACTTGAACACGCAGCCCAAATGACAAATTTACTGAACACGCAGCCCACTGATTTTCTGAAACTTGAACACGCAGCCCAAATGACAAATTTACTGAACACGCAGCCCACTGATTTTCTGAAACTTGAACACGCAGCCCAAATGACAAATTTACTGAACACGCAGCCCAGATAAATAGTGAACACGCAGCCCACATAGATAGAGAACAGAAACCGCAGCCCTGACTCTGATTTTCTGAAATTTGAACACGCAGCCCAAATAACAAATTTACTGAACACGCAGCCCAGATTTGAAGTGAACACGCAGCCCACTGATTTTCTGAAACTTGAACACGCAGCCCAAATAGCAAATTTACTGAACACGCAGCCCAGATTTGAAGTGAACACGCAGCCCACTGATTTTCTGAAACTTGAACACGCAGCCCAAATAACAAATTTACTGAACACGCAGCCCAGATTTGAAGTGAACACGCAGCCCACTGATAGAGAACAGAAACCGCAGCCCTGACTCTGATTTTCTGAAATTTGAACACGCAGCCCAAATAACAAATTTACTGAACACGCAGCCCAGATTTGAAGTGAACACGCAGCCCATTGATTTTCTGAAACTTGAACACGCAGCCCAAATAACAAATTTACTGAACACGCAGCCCAGATTTGAAGTGAACACGCAGCCCACTGATTTTCTGAAACTTGAACACGCAGCCCAAATAACAAATTTACTGAACACGCAGCCCAGATTTGAAGTGAACACGCAGCCCACTGATAGAGAACAGAAACCGCAGCCCTGACTCTGATTTTCTGAAATTTGAACACGCAGCCCAAATAACAAATTTACTGAACACGCAGCCCAGATAGATAGTGAACACGCAGCCCACATAACAGTTTTTTTCTGAACACGTAGCCCAGGTAGAAGTGAACACGCAGCCCACTGATTTAGAAATTTGATTTGATTTGCACACAGCTCATTCATTTCATTAGCACACAGCTCATTTATTTCATCACTGACACATGTATTCATTTTGAATGCAGGTTGGCGATCGCACCGTGCGCGGATACGGCTCTACCGCCGCGAGAGACTGGTACGCTGAGCTTCCAGAGGCTGTTCGGGATCTGGTTGACCTAGCAGGATTCGGAGCCTTCTGCGTGGGATTATCACGCTGCCCTGCCAGCAGGACATTGTTAGCTGCCTTGGTGGAGAGATGGTGGGACACCACCAATTCTTTCCATTTTTCTGCCACCGGGGATATGACCATGACTCCGCTAGACTTTGCCGTACTCACCGGCCTAGACATAGGCGGTTGGCCCATTCCTTATGACGAGGATATGGGAGAGTGGGAGGCCGCATGGTTACATCTGTTGGGGGCCCGTCCACCTGTAGACAGAGCTTCCGGGAGAGTCCGGTACACTTGGTTCTCTTCCCATTTCCGGAGGCCGGAGATGGAGCCTGAGTCTCCTGGGGAGGTCGAGCAGTACGCCCGTGGCTTCCTTATGTTCCTCTTTGGCACCACTCTGTTTGCCGATAGGGGGAACACTGTTGGGTTGTATCTTCTGAGTTCCCTAGTGGACCTATCACAGGTCAGTCGTTACGACTGGGGTGGCGCTGGCCTGGCTACCCTCTATTGTTACATGAGTGCAGCCTCTCGCGGGCGGGGAGACTTACTCGGCGGCTATTGGAGAGCCTGGGAGGTACGTTCTGTCCTCTTTGATTTACATTTCTGCTCCTCATTACTTGTTCATTGCACACACGGCGTGCTTTACACTCGGCATTCTGCCCTTGGCACTTTGTATTCACATTCTGTACTGTTTTTCTCAGCTATGGGTGTACGTATACTTTCCCACATTAGCCCCGGAGATGGAGGTGGCAGGACTCATTATGACTCCGTTTTCACTGGTATTCGAGGGCGAGCACCGACCGAGACCTCGAGAGACTCTCTTCTACCTGCGACAGTATTTTGATACTGTGCGGGCGACAGAGGTATTTCAGAACCCTCAGTCCCTTTTATTTTCATCTTTGACCTGCCCTGTATGTTCCCGATTTCTGATGGATCTGTGCACTGGTTATCCGCAGATTACTTGGCAGCCCTGGGCGGTCTTAGGTGATGGTCTCCGACATCAGTATCCCGGAGGGTCGAGCAATTCCCAGTATAGGTTCCTACTCGAAGGACCTGTTGGTAGGGCATGGTTCCTGGGGGAACGCTTTCTTCGTCAGGTGTGGGGGTACGATTCTCAGGACCCTCCTGCTGTACCTCCAGCCACTATGCGGACTGCCGATAGACTCTTTGCCCAGGAGGTCATTAGTGACAGGCAGGGCACCGATGCTTTGTTGCATCTCATGGAGGGGGGCTACGCCACCTATCGTCGCATATATCTGATGCCCCCCTTGACGGGAGTGCGTGCTCCGTCACGGAGGTCTACTGATGTACCATCGTCGAGTCGGGCTCATGCCACGGATATCCCCTCCTCTAGCAGAGCTGGTGCGTCTAGGGGGAGAGGTAGTTCGATTCCTCCGATCCCTCCGTCTCTTTATCATCCTGGGTGGCTAGATATGCCGATCGAGTTGACGAGTTGGCGGTTCGGGACTCCTTACCAGGTCCCGCTAGAGCCTCCTCTTCCTGACCACGGATATGTCAGAGATCCTGACTCACCCCCGGTATGTTCTTCAGTTTTGATTCATCAGTTAGATATTTGGACGTTCATCCCTTTACTGATAGTTTTGCATTTGTATTTGCAGCCTCCAGTTGAGTACACGAATGAGCTACTTGGGATGCTAGCCACATTCGAAGGCATGATCCTACGGAGGGAGGCACAGCTGGCCATTATGGGCGTGCATGTATTGTCCATCTTTCCTGTATTCAGCATACTCCTGATGACATACTGGTTTTGAACGCTCTGCTGTATTGATAGGCTGTATAGAGCACATCTGACACACACCCCACTCGTATACTGTACTTGCATCTGCTTTTCATATTTAAACTGATGTATTGAACTCTTCATTTTCAGATGCCTCCTGTATATGCATCATTGCAGAGCAGGCCACCCGGGCCTTCTCAGGGAAGTCGAGGTACTGGGCCTATTCGAGGTACTGGGCCATCTGGGCCTTTTCGGGGAGCTGGGCCATCTAGGCCTTTTCGAGGAGCTCGAGGAGCAGGGTCGTCTCGTAGACGCAGGGCACCCATTATTGAGGAGGAGGAGGAGGAGGTTGCAGACCGTGAGTCAGAGACATCTGCTGAGGAAGGAGGCTCTGGTCTTGGTTCCGGGAGTGGAGACCAGGCTAAGGGGGATCCAGAGGATGATAGCTCTGACCCAGATGGTGATGATGGTGCAGAGGTTATCCCGCAGAAGAGGATGAGAGGCCCCCCTCATTCCCGTTCCCGGGGACACTGATGCTATTTCCTGCTTTATTTTACTTTTTGCTAGTAGTTTGTAGCACTTTGCATATTGTTAGGCAGTTTTATTTTCTGTAAAACTTGTACCTCTATTTTGTTGTAAAACATGATGGAATGAAACAGCTTTTGAAAATGTACTTGTATTTGAAAGTCTTAGCATCGCATCGCGTCATTTTGCACAAAATGAAATTGAATGAAAATGTGCCTTGTGTATTTACCGGGTCAGGTAATGAGTCGACACAACAAAACAAACAACTCAACTCGTTAAGAAAAGACAAGATCTTAACAAGTTTACAACTCGATAAGCAAAATACAACAATGTTAACGACTCGATAAACAAGACTTAACAAAATTGCGTAAACAAAAGAGTAACAACTCAAAACACCAAATGTGACAGCTCGACAAAACTTACAACTCGATAAACAAAACGACAACTCGATAAGCAAAACAACAACTCGATGGGCAAAACAAAGCGTACATTCAGATGATCTGGGTGACGGAACGCATCCTAAACTGAGAGAAATGGAGGCTTTTGACATTCCCGATGCATCGAGATGCCTCAAATTTCCTTCCGGAGGGTAAAACAGGACCAATGCGGGCCCGAACATTTTTTGCATCTGGAGACTAGAGGGTGGCCGGCCTACTAGAATAGATGGCCGGCCGGCCACCTCTCCCACAACCCCCAGAATTTTGACACGTGTCCTTTGAATAGTGTTTTACCCCCCTATAAAAGCCCCAACCTTGGAACTTATTCATTTCATCACCGTTTCTCACAAAAATGGAGGCATTTCTCACAGAAAATCTCACATCTTGGATCTCTTATCTAGACGGCTCGGAAAAGTTGAACTTCCGGGGTTTCGGCTTAAATGCACTATTCCCGCTGAGCCGCACTCCACTGCACCTTCCTTTCCTCCATGCCGCGGCGAAGTTTTGGAACCCGGTGACGCACGTTTTCAGCTTCGGCGGTCAAGAGGTATGTCCCACTTTTGAAGATTTTCAAGTTTTGCTGGAATCCGAGCGCGGCGAGGAACTCTTGCCCCAACTCAACTTTGGCTATGCTCAATACTTAGGGCGGATGTGCGGGCTCTCCGCGCATGACGCTCGGTCCCTGATTTGTAACGGAATGTTGGATATCCCGAGTTTGGTCTACCGATTCTCCGATGCTGGTGACCGTAGCGACCATCATTGGCAAGGCTTCCGACAACATGCTCTCTGTTTGTGCATGTTATCTCATTTTCTGTTTGCCTCAAGCTTTGGAGGATCCAGCGTCCGTCTGATTGAAATTGCTCAAGGCTTGAAAGAGGGAAAGAGTTGCATCGCCATGACATTGGCCGAGACACTGAT
Organism: Camellia granthamiana; assembly: GCA_036172215.1. Classification (NCBI taxonomy): domain Eukaryota; kingdom Viridiplantae; phylum Streptophyta; class Magnoliopsida; order Ericales; family Theaceae; genus Camellia; species Camellia granthamiana. Next base: position 13,217,356 of record CM069904.1, read on the forward strand.
GGGCCTGGATGCCTTCTACCGTCGGGAGACAACCAGATTTGCAGGGAGTCCACTACTACTGCAGGTAATGTTTCCCACCCGATCTCACATATGTATTTGCTCACATCACTCGGCTCTCAGGCTCAGTTTTTCTCACAAGACCCTTATCTTACTCTTCTCACATCGCACATCTCTCTATTCTTTATTCTCTCACTTTTCATCCCTCCCCAGATATGGTTGATGGACAAACTGCAAGTTGTGGACTCTTGTCCTGCTTACTCAGCCCGCGGCTACTTCTTTCGACAACGCCTGGTCGACGCCCTTGATGAGGGATGGTGGTTTGAATGGATGTGCAACTTGTCAGCAGATCGCATTGCGTGGCGCTGCCCTTGGCTCAATCTCCCGGTAATGAGCTACAGCATGTCCCGACAGGTCGGGGTTCGATTGATTGGCTTGACCCACTGTGTATTCTACTTTCCGTTCCGTATATTGCGCCAGTTCGGCCATGATCAGACTTGCCCTCCGGAGGGGATTGAGTACCCGGCTACATTTCCGGTTCGAGGTGCACAGTTGGCTCGGCAGGCCGCAGCGTGGAGAATTAGAGAGCTCCTGGCCCCCGCCCCTACCTTTTGGTTATGCTTTGTCTGACGAGTGCTAGGATTGGCTCAATGAGGAGGCACAGACTGGGCCTAGGTTGGCATCGGAAGCTTCAACCAGCTCTGGGAGGGGGCGCAGGGACACCTGACTTGACTATGCCCCAGATTTATTGCTTTATTAGTACTTTCAAGTTTTCGTTATGAATGTAATAAAAAGCAACTTCAATTGTATGCAAGAGCATGAGAACTCTGTTTTGAAATCAATGAAATTGAAGGTTGTGGTATTGAAAATTTTCCGCTTTTGGTCCAAAAATGGTCTTAGTTGTGAAAAGATTAATTTGAACAAAGTCAACTTTTATTAAAACTTTTCAAAACCATTTTCGATAAGGATCAGAACTGGACACGCCTGAGATCTGTCACTGAGGTGCACAACTCCGGATCCCAGCAACTGGAAAGTTACCCCTAGTCTGAATGGTACCACAGCGCCTCTTGGCAACGGAAAGTTGCCCCTAGTCTGAATAGCACTGCACCGGAGATTACGATGAATGCTGATGGATAAGGATGACTAAGATGATCAAAATGGACAAAGTTGATCGGGGAAAATGTTTATGGCTGAACTTCAGGACGAAGCTGCCTACGTATCCCATAGATGGGAATCAAGCCTTACGTAGTTCAGGCTTAGGTTCGCTCGGGTATTTTTACTCTCCTTTTGCGCTCTAACTTTTGCCAAGGCTGCCCTTTGCGGGTTTTCAACCTTGCGAGCTCAGTTTTTATATTTTCAAATTTTTTGTGCTCTGAGTTTTGCCTAGGTTGCCCTTTCGGGTTTTCAGCCTAGCGAGCCTCTCAAGGGTAGTATTTCTTCAACTTGTCCATGTTGATCAGTTGGGAAAACTCTAAGCCATCCAGATCCATCAGAACCGCAGCTCCACCTGACCAGATAGACTTAATGATGTAGGGACCAGTCCAATTAGGTCTGAACTTGCCCCTAGGGTCGTGGATGGGAGCTCGGTTGTCCTTGAGTACCAAATCTCCTTCCTTCAAATTCCTGGACTTAACCTTCTTGTTAAAAGCCCGGGCAATCCTGCGTTGATAACCTTGAATGTGGTACAGTGCTTTCAGTCTTCTTTCGTCAAAGAGCATAAGTTCCTCAAATCTGTTCTGCTGCCAATCTGCCTCGGCTATTTGACACTCGGCCAATACTCGTAGTGACGGAACCTCAATCTCAATAGGTAGAACGGCCTCCATCCCATAAACCAATGAATACGGAGTCGCCCCAGTAGAAGTTCTGATTGAAGTCCGGTAGCCCCACAGAGCAAACGGCAGCTTATCTGGCCAGTCCCGGTAGGTTTCCACCATCTTCTGTAGTATGCGCTTGATATTCTTGTTGGCAGCCTCAACCGCTCCATTGGTTTGCGGCCGATAGGTAGATGACTTGTGAAAAGCCACGTTGTATTTTTCCAACAGGTCTATCACTTCGTTCTTGAAGTGAGAACCGTTATCTGAAATTATTTCATTTGGGACTCCGTAGCGACAGATGATGTTGTTTCGAATAAACTTTGCAACGTGCGAAGCCTTCAACACCGCATAAGATTGGGCCTCAACCCACTTTGTGAAATAATCTATCGCTACCAAGATGAACTCATGCCCATTCGACCCCTTTGGCGTGACAGCTCCGATCACATCAATTCCCCAGACTGAAAATGGCCATGGCGAAGTCATGTTGTACAGCTTTGATGGCGGGATGTTCATGCGATTTGCATGGATCTGACATTTATGGCATCGCCGAACAAAACCAATACAATCCTCCTCCATGGTGGACCAGTAGTAACCTTGTCTGAGAATCTTCCGTGCTAGCATTACCCCATTCATATGTGCTCCACATTCCCCTCCATGGATGGCTTCCATTAGACTCTTTGACTCTTCGGCATCAACACACAGTTTATGCATTCCCAGATGACCTCTTCCATACAGCTTACCCCACAGATGATGAACTGAACGGCCAATCTTCTTATTGCCCTCTTGTCCTTGGCATTTACCCCTGGCGGGTATGCTTCCTTCTCCAAGAAATTCCAAATGTCGTAATACCAAGGGTGTTCGTCCTGAACTTCATCTATGGCTGCAATCGACTCATAGGCTGGTGCAAATTTCTGGTCGATGATGACTGGACGCATCCGGACTCCACACGGGATGTCTATCATGGATGATAGAGTTGCCAAAGAATCTGCGAACCTGTTGTTCTCTCTTAGTAGATGAGTAAAACTTAGCTTCTCAAACCGAGGAATCAACAAATCCAAGGTCTGGTGATACATCATCATCTTTTCCTCTTTTACTTTCCAGTCTCCTTTCGCTTGAGACACAACAAGGTTCGAATCCCCAATGACGTCTAACCGTCTTGCCCCTAGTTCCAGGGCTGCTTCTAGACCAGCGATACACGCCTCGTATTCTGCTTCATTGTTCGAGACTTTGAACCGGAGTTTGAAGGCTAGAGGGATACGGGAATTGTCGGGCGCTATCAGCAACACTCCTATCCCATACCCATGTTGATTTGACGCTCCGTCAAAGTACATCGTCCAAGCTTCGTCGTCGATATGCAAAATGGCTTCATCTGGGAACAAGTATTCAACTGTTTCATCCCCCTCAACCGGATGGTCGGCAAGGAACTCCGCTACTGCTCTTCCTTTCACTGACTTGCGTGTCACGTACGTGAGATCAAATTCGGAGAGCAACAGCAACCAACGAGCTAGCCTACCCGTAAGCGCTGGTTTCTCGAAAAGATATTTGATGGGATCGAGTCGTGAAACCAACATTACGGAGTGAGCTAACAAGTAGTGCCGCAGCTTCCTGGTAGCCCATACCAGAGCTAAGCAAGCCTTTTCCAGCGGTGTATATCGGGTCTCATATTCCAGCATTTTCTTACTTAAATAGTAGATGGCTCTCTCCACCCTGTCTTCAGACTCTTGTGCAAGCATACAGCCCATTGTGGTCTCAGTCACTGACAGATACAAAATCAACGGTTTCCCCGGTTCTGGTGGCGATAAAACGGGCGGGTTCTGTAAATATTCTTTGATCTGCTCAAACGCTGCTTGACATCGGCCGTCCCATTGAAATTTCTTGCCTTTCTTCAGGAGACCAAAAAGTGGTTCACAAGTCAAGGTTAATTTTGAGATAAACCGTCTTATGAATTGCACTTTACCCAGAAAGCCTCTCACCTCCTTTTCAGTCCTTGGTGGGGGCATTTCTAGGATGGCCTTGATTTTGGAAGGGTCGACTTCGATGCCCCTTTGTGTAATAAAAAACCCCAGCATTTTTCCCGCTGTAACACCAAACGTACATTTTTGAGGGTTCAGCCGCAACCGGAATTCCCTAATCCTTTGGAAAAACTTATGCAAGGCGGTGTAGTGGCCCTCTCTATCTTTGGACTTGACAATCATGTCGTCCACATACACCTCAACCTCTTTGTGGATCATATCATGTAATATTGTGGTCGCGGCCCGTTGATAAGTAGCTCCAGCGTTCTTCAACCCAAACGGCATTACCCTGTAGCAATATGTCCCCCACGGGGTGGTGAATGCAGTCTTTTCCCTGTCTTCTGGTGCCATCACTATCTGGTTGTATCCTGAGAAGCCATCCATAAATGAGAGCAATGCATGCCCTGCTGTGAAATCTACCAACTCGTCGATGTGCGGTAAAGGGAAGTCGTCCTTCGGACTAGCTCTGTTCAAATCCCTGAAGTCCACACACACCCGGATCCTGCCGTCCTTCTTCGGCACCGGAACAATGTTGGCCAACCAAGTTGGGTACTCAGATACCAGCAGGAAGCCTGCGTCGATTTGCTTGGTGACCTCTTCCTTAATCTTGAGAGCCCAGTCCAGGCGGATCCTTCTGAGTTTCTGTTTGACAGGTCGAGCCTCGGGGTCAAGGGGGATCCGATGCTGTACAATCTCAGGATCAATTCCAGGCATGTCTTCGTAGGACCACGCGAAAACATCTTTGAAATCTTTTAATAAAACGACTAGTCACTGGCGTTCCTCCGAAGACAACGTGGACCCGATCTGGACCAGCCGCGGGTCCTCCTCAGTACCAATGTTCACGGTAGTGATTTCGTCCATTAATGGTTTAACAAATCTCTCTTGCTCTTGCTCAATTAGACGTTGTAAAACCGGAGGAGCTTCGTCCTCTTCGTTTTCATCAAAGTTTTGAAAGTCTGAATTAATGCAATAAATTAGGGGCACAGAAAAGTACTCGGAAACCACAGATAGTTCATTCTCATTAGGCACTGCCAGATCATCCAATTCATCGGTTACAACAGACTCAAATGAAAAGGAAAAAGACGACCTAGACAGGACTGTGGCACCCGGGTTAACATCCCCAGGAGTACCAGACTCAGACTCAGTCGAGCTGGAACCTGATTCCGACTCACAGGACTCGGTGGAATCAGATTCCGGCTCACTACCTGACCCGGTGCTACTGGACAAAAATCCCTCCTCGTACTGCCAAGTGAGAGAGGGTGCGATAGATGCATCCAAGATAGCTGTTGGTTGGCTCGCAGCCGTTTCATCCCCAATCATGGAAACCTCGGAGTTATCCCCCAAGCACTTATGGTCGATCGGAGGATCAGAGAGTAGACATGCCAGCGCTACCCCCATTTCAAATTCTGTGCCCTCAGGAACCACTGCCTTATTCCGCTCAACCTTAGTTGATGGGTTTGTCTGCTCTGTGGCAACATCATCCCCGGGTAGTTGTAGGTCAAAAAAGATCTCAAAACCGGGCACGCGCTTCTTCTTCGCGTTTATCCACGGCTCTGGGAAGCCGCAAAATGGAAAATCCTCCCCCTCCCGGACGAAGCGTCCGTTCAGGGTGCCCTGGATGGGCCTATGCATCAAGTCAAATGGCTTCCCAGCCTGCTTTGCTCTGGCCCTTCCGGCCATTTCTTTCCTTTTCCTCACCCAGTCCTCTTTGGTGGGCAGGTAACCCAGTCCAAAGGTATGCGGGTTGTGTGGCACTTCGGCCAATGTTGCGACGCCTTTCCTGCCGCTCTTTCCTAATCCCATCCCAGGGATGTGTTGTAGCTTGTTCATGAGGTAGACGGATTGAGCACTGACGTACATACCTTCATTTACAGCCATGATGTTTTGCACAACCCGGGCCTCGGCCAGAGTAAATCCTGATATAAACACGTCCTCCATGCCGTGCTCTATTTCTAGGACTGGTGTAGACACCTCCGGAGGGGGATGGATCGATGAATTCCCGAACACAATGGCTACTCCCTTTCCGCAGGGGTATTTCACCATTTGATGCAGAGTGGACGAGACGGCCTTCACCTGATGCAACCACGGTCGCCCCAGAAGCAGGTTGAAAGTTGCGGGAACCTCCAAGACATGGAAATCTATCTCGTGTTGTCCAGGTCCAACCTTTGTCTGAATCTTGACGGTCCCCATCACTTCTCTGCTGGTATTGTCATATGCTTTGATCACCTGAGTTGTCGGGATGAAGTCCGCGGGCTTCAACCCGATTGCATATGCTGTTCTGGCTGGGCAGACGTTGATAGCAGACCCGGTATCAACAAGTACCACCGGTATCCACTTGTCTCTACATTCCACGGAGATGTAGAGAGGTTTGTTATGATTTACGCCCTCAGGCGGCAGTTCCTTGTCTGAAAAGGTTAAAGCCGGGGAACCTCCTCCCGGAAAAACCAGCCCGACCAGTTGCTCTGGTGTAGTATCGATGGAGAGCTTGGCTTTGTCCATGGCAGATAGGACAGCCTGTCTGTGTACCCGTGAAGCCATAAGCAGTCCCCAGATGGAGATGTCTGCTTGTATCTTCTTTAATTGCCTCAGCACAGCTTCTTCTTCAATCTGTTTCTCTCTCTGTTTCTCAGCTTCCTTGTCTTTACCAGATGCTTCTGGTTGGTCTAGGTGCGGGGGGTTGAAGTACCGCCCACTCCTGGTCATGTGGTCCACCTCATCGAGGTACCAGGTGCTGTCTGGTTGATTTGCTCCCCAATCTTCGTCTGTGTGGGCAAGACATAAGTCGTCGTCTTCCCACCACATCCCGTTAGCATCCAAAAGACACCTGTCTGGTTCTGGCAGATGTGTACTCTCAGTACCTTCATCCCATATGCTCACAGCATTGTCCGTTCTCGTGCCCACAGCACTCTCAGCCACTTCATGGGCTTTTGCCTTTCTGATTCTCTCGGAATCCCAAAATTTCTCCTGTTCTGTCTGCGTTGCTGCAGTTTGTTGTTCCATTGTCTTTACATCCATAATGCTTAAGTCCCGAGCGGAATTCTTTGTACCGGCGCTCTCCGGCAATCCATTCTGATTCTCGGCCCTTCCGGCCACAGTTGATACCCTCGCCCCTGCCGGGCTCTGCTCTGGCTGAAACTCCACAATATCAGGTTGATCATCTAACCAGCCGGTGGCCTCCGCCGACTCCTCATATTCAAACCAGTTGATTGTTGCATCTCCTGATTCTTGGTCGTTGAAGAACTGGAGGTTGGCGAAGTCCTCCTCCACTGTTGCTAGATTATCTGCCCCCTGTTCAAGTCCGTCCCCCTGAATCATGCATAGTTCCGCTTTTTCTGGCAATCCCACACTCAGCTCAGACTGGCCTACTGATAAAATGTATTCGCTTGGATCATAGGCTCCCCCAGCGTAATCCCCAGACCGCTTGACTCCAGATTCAACAACTCTGTTCTCCTCTGAAACCTGCCCTGTTCCAGCTTCAGTGGTCACCACCTTTGACTCGGATTGGGTTATGAAGGTGTCCATCATGCACAAGGAATCGGTGCAATCAGGAAGGATCACCTCCGGCTTGGGTAGGTGAGAGGGAGTAATATAGATACTAGGATCGTAGGATACGACCCCAGTTTGGATGAAGTTGACTCTTTTGGGTGGTGGATCTTGGTTATGGGTAGGGAGTGGGTTGGTTGTGACGTTAGGTCTATCTGGAGGTAAAATAATATTTTTGTCGATGAGGTCCTGAACCTCGTGACGCAGCCTGAAACAATGGTCGATATCATGACCATGCTGCTGGTGGTAGGCACAGTATTTGGCTGGGTTGTGAGAGGGGGGGAGTGGATTTGGTGGCGGCCTCGGCTCCAGGGGTTTTAGATGTCCCTTTCTAATCAAGACCCCCAGAACCTTGGACAAAGGCATGTATAGTGGAGTAAAGGTTCTTTGGCCTCTGGGCTGGAATCTCGGAGCTTGGGTACTGCTCCCGGATGTACTGGAAAAGGGGGTGGCCGCCATGGGCCTTGGCTGGGGAGGGGGATTGGTGGTGACCATACTGACCTCCGAAGTCCTTGTGTTTGCAGCGCCACTCGGGCCTGCGTTGTTATTGCGGTTGAATGTCCTCCGGGATTGCTCCCGGTCCTGGTCAATCAGACCTTGCTTCATCGCATCCTCGATCTGTACCCCCATCTCGTGTAAGTCTGAGAAGGTGGGAAAGGGGAGTACGATCATCTTCTGCATGAGTTTTGGTTGGAGATTGCGCACAATCATCCTAATTTGATCTTTGTCTGTAGGCCTCAAGGTCATCATCGATGCCTTTGCCCTCCATCGAGTTACGAAGTCTGAGAAAGTCTCCTTGGCCTCTTGCCTCGTCGTTTCGAGATCACGAGTTGTAATCTCGATCTGTGTATTGTACGAGTACTGTGCAACGAAGGCCTCAGCCATCTCATCCCAGTTTCTCTTTACCTCATCCTCTAATTTCGCATACCAAATGGCTGCCACACCCGACAAAGTTCGGCCAAACAGGGAAAGCTTTTATGGTCGGGTTAGGCCCATTGGCCGCAGGATGTCTGAGAATAGCCGAAGATGGACCATGGGGTCTCCGGATCCGTCGAAACGGTCAATTTGTGGCATCTTAAATCTGTCTGGCAATGTTACGGCCACGTCGGTGTACCCATCTTCGATGTCTGGGATGGCCTTCACCCCCTGAGACTTCTTAAAAAGCTTCTCCAATTTGCTCAATTTCAGAGCTGTATGGTCTATCTCGAACTCGAAAGGAGAGTCCGGATGGTTGGCAGGTGTATGAGTCTTGGACAGCTGAGGCAGAAGCGGGGGCGGAGCCAACCCCGTTGGATGGCCTGTGTCCTCTTGGGTGTTCTGGACATTGGGTAAGGTATTCTGAGTGTTCGGGAGGATGTTCTGAGGATTTGGCAGGGTATTCTGACCAGTGGATGCCTGCTCGGGTAATGGAGCTCCGGGCGGAGGAGGAGCTGGGTGCGAGGTTGATGTTCCGGTTTGCTGTTGGAGCCTGGTAATAAGCTCAGCCTGTTGGGCCATAACTGTAGCCTGTTGCTTAGAAAATTCCGTTTGGCGGATGGCATCCTCTTGCATCTGTCTCATGCTCTCTTGCATTTGGCGCATCATCGCCTCCATCCCTGATGTATTTGGCGGATCCATCTGAATAACTGGTAAGTGTATCTCTATAGCGGAAATAGCAACCTCAGTCGAATTGTTCACTGCTAGGGTAGGCCTCTGCCCTGATGATCTCTGCTCAGACGGACTGCGCCTTCTCGGCCTTTTCCTAACAACTGGGGGTAATGAGTGGAACACTGGATGTCCGTCAATCAGATCCTCAGATCGAATAAGTCGGCGACCTCGTGTCCAAAGTGCTTGGGGTATATCTACTGGTTCGGAAGCAATTGTGCTACAAACCTGCCCTAGCAAAAAGATAAATAAAGCGAAAAGGAAATAAATAACCAGAAAAACGGACAGCATAACAGCTTAAATTAAATACACAACACACAGTCGGGCATACAACACACGGTTGATAAGCTGGGTATACACTATCCTCAATTACTGATTACTGTCCCTGTATCACTGTTTCCCAAAACTGAATCTGATATCCGCAGACAACTGATTCTCAAATGACTGGCTGATGCCCGCAGGCCTGATGCCCAATCTCAAAAACTAATGCCCGCAGGCCTGATGTGACTCATAAACTGATACATGCATTCCCTGTAGAGACGCACTCTAACAAGCACATAACAGATAAGTGAGAGCCAAAACACCCCTATGTTGGGGTAGGGTTTCCCTGTCCTATTTTGTCAGGAGCTAGGGCTTCACTACGCACACAGTGGCTTCAAACAACCTATAAACGGGTAAGCAACCTGTCCTAGTTTGGAATGGTCACTATGGATCCGAATATGCACTAGGTCGAATGGTCAAAAAGGGTGCCCCGGTAAAACCAGGGTTTGTGTTCCCATGCTGTCAGAGCCCAGAGCCGATCAGCCTTATGGTCATGCCTTGACAAGACAAGCCTCCGGCAAATCGTTCGGGAATGGCATATGGCAAACACGGTGTCCTAGGCGCACCAATGCAAATGCAATGCAAAGAAACACACAAGTGTAGTCAAAACCAGATATCATGAGTTCGAGTCAAGTTCTCTAAATCCCCAGCAGAGTCGCCAGAAACTGTAACAAGTTCGCGAGGGACCTCGCTACAGTTCGGACTCGATTTGTGCCACGGTTCTAAATCTTGAACCAAAGAGTCCAAATCCGGCAAATCGTTTTGAAAACAGATTTTTTGAAAGAAGTGTCAAACATGGACTGCTTTGCCAGATACAGAGTCGCCACCTAAATATTTTATTATTGGGAAATTTAGGAAACCCTGACTCGGTGCCAAAGGCCACGTATCCGTCATCACCAAAGTTGCCTCGGCTCGGGAACTTGGGTACGATTGGGGAAGGTCACTTCGTGAGCACCCCCGCTCGCCCGGTCAAAGACCGGCCTCTACTAACCATGATATCTTATTTTGAAAACATTGTATGTTCTTATTCCGGTTATTAGCCTAGGTTACTATGTGATGCGCACAGCATACAAGTATAGACTGAGTCGTCTGAATTGGAACAAAACATTTCATGTTTGTTTTTGAAAGATGGTTTGCTACCCGCAGGTAGGCTTAAAATGCAGATTTTGCCACCCTCGGGTGGGCTTAGGAAAACATGGTGTTGCCACAATCTAGTGGGCTTAAAACAAACAATCAATGCATTATTCCAATTCAGATAACCCAACCTTCACCCACAGGCATTCAAGGCAGTTATATCACATAAGCAAATAGCCTCATGGCAAGCATGCTATTCATGGCAGTCACTCACACGCATGCAAGGATGCTAAAGCATAAAACTCACCGAGTACTCCAAGCCAAAACAAAAGCTCATTAGAAAAATCATGCATGATCCTAAATATGCTGAAATGCCTAATGCAACACATGCAAAAATGCAATTATAGCAGGCTCGGCTATTCTAAACATGGCATATGATGATGCTACAACTAACACGTATTCAGTTTGGAATTGAAATACAAATGCAGTTTGTATGATGCGCCGAGCCCGATGCGTGCAAAACAGATGAATGATGCAAACATGCTGTCATACTGTATGCTAATTGAAATATGCCCTATATCTAACCATTGTAAGCAGGTAAATAAAAGGGAGAAAGACGTGGGGTTGGAAGACATACATCACACTCACCTACACTTATTACAATTATGCCCTCGCGCAGAGGGTCCGAATAAATATACAGTCCGAATAAAAGAACAGTACAGTCCGAAATATACAGTCCAAATAATACTAATTCCTAATTAATTAACGAATTAACTAAGAAAGCTGTAAACTGGCATGCAAGCCAGGGACTGCCTTACTTCTAATAAACGATGTATGTTTGGGCTGCCTTGCGCGGAAATCCATTGGGATGACCAATTAGCCTCTGTTTGCAATGTTTCTCGAAATGCGTGTCAGACTCCGAAAAGTTGCTGATTCTTCATTTTGCTGCAAGAGAGAGCAGGAAAAGGGCATAGCAATGTATTTCACAAATGTATGCATGCCTCGATCCTCGTGCCACCAATCACGCATATCGATGCATGATGGCCGAGGAGCCGAATTGCACAACTCAATATAGGATGAATGCATGTGAATGCTACAACAAAACCTAACTCCATCATGGATAATCCGGAGTGTCGGTGACTTGGGAGTTGAGATCCGTTCCGTCACTCGGAGTACGGAACGTGCCTCGTTCCCCGTGCCCAGGCTAACTCCTATCCCGAACACGATGCAATATGCATGATATGTATGAAATACAGCTAACATATGACCTAGCATACACAATGCTATGAAAATGAGATGCCTCGAAACGCGTGCACGCGGGCACGCAAACCGAGGCGATGATCCTAAGGCATGAAATGGCATGCAAATGCAATGATGGGCTTACACCAACGTGAGAGGGCCTCAGCCAGACTCACATAGGACGCCGTCGGATAAAAGTGAAGTGCCTCGAAGTGCGTGCACACGGGCACGCAAACCGAGGCAATGACATAAAGGCATGACATGGCCTGAAATATGATATACAATGAGACTAGAATGAGGTGTCTCGAAATGCGTGCCCACGGGCACGCAAACCGAGGCAATGGCATACGGAATGCAACGATGCTAAAATGACATACAGAATGCAAAATGGACTTACACTAACATGAGTGAGCCTCAGCCGCACTCACATAAGAGGCCGTCGGATAAAAGTGAAGTGCCTCGAAATGCGTGCACACGGGCACGCAAACTGAGGCAATGACATAAAGGCATGAAATGACCTACGAAATGAAATGAGGGCTTACACCAACATGAGAGGGCCTCAGCCGCACTCACATAGGATGCCGGCGGATGAAAAATGAGATGTCTCGAAGTGCGTACCCGTGGGCACGCAAACCGAGAAATGGCCCGAAGGCATGGAATGACTTGCAAAATGAGACATGGCATATGGAATATGGAACATGCAAGTTTCAGCAGCCACAATTATGCAAAATAGCCCCCGAATCATAGCAAAATTACACCAGATGCCCGAAATAAGTCCCGAAATGCAATGGAATGGCCTACAGCTATGTTAAACATGCACAATATGGACATGAAGTGTAAATACAGATGCTAGGCAGTCCCTAAACTAGCATTTTTTCAGTACAAATCATGGCCAAACAACAATCATAGATGGGGCAAAAACAGCATGCAAAAAAAGGGGAAAAAGAGGAAATAATGAAGTAAGTGGTACATGCAATGCTCAAACTGAAAAATACAGTTCTACAAAACTGAAGAGGGACCAAAAATATGAACATTTACAGCTTATGGTAACCCTCAAAACAGTATGTAGATATGCTCAACATAGCATGCAAAATATGAGCCGAAAGAGGGCTATAAAGAGAGGTATACCAAGAATTCTCCAAAAATCCTAAGACCCTTAATAAAATATGTCCAGGGGGCCAAAATATGACCCATTTCAGTTCTGAGGATGGCCCAAAAACAGAAGTAAAAGAGGCTAATAAAGCATGCAAGAATGGGGGCCAAAGAGGGATATAAAGACAAGCACAACACGGAGACCCCCAACAAGGTTGATCCCTTCTACAATGTTTTAGAGGGATCCAAAATAAGCCTACTCACAGTTCATAACATGCTCCAAAATAGATCACATGTAGGCCAAACGAATCATGCAAATTTACGGTAAATGTGAGAGATTATGATACAAGTGCATGATAGAAAGGCCAAAAATGGTTGAGCCCTTCTTCAATGTTGAAGAGGGGCTCAAAAGAGGCCCACTCACAGTTTATATCAGGCTCAGAAATAGATCACACATGAACTAAAAGAAGCATGCAAGATATTGACATACAAGATGATATTGAAGCAAGTGCATCATAGAGGGCTCAAACAGGGTTGAGCCCTTAAACAAACATGTAGAATAGCTCAAAAGAAGGCCCCTTTCAGTTAGGGCCGGAGTCTAAAATAGTGAGCAAGTAGGGTAGAGGAATGGTGCAAAAAAAGGTGCCAAAAGGGGGTAATTGATACTTACCCTTGAAGATTATACTCTTGTTGCTTCTTGGCTCAAGTTTGCTGCTCCTAAGCCTCTGAAAAACCCTTCCTTGCAGCTGGAATGGAGTGGTGGTAGTAGAGCTTGAAGATGATGAAGAGATGAAACCAAAACTTGAGAATTTGAGAGAGATGGAGAGAGATATGTGTCTAAGCTCTCAAGAGAGTTTTTCTAACCCTAGTCCAAGAGTTGGGAGGTCCCTTATATGGGCAAAAAAAAAGGGGTGTAAAGGTGGAGGGAAATGCACCTAAGTGTTCCCCTCCAAAATATCCCCCGGATACAGATCTTTTCTGGGGGAAACAACTATACAGCTGTGCAGCACAGGTCCCAAGGAGCATGGCCGGCCAGGCACCTTTACTGGAGGTGGCTGGCCGGCTACCCCCCATGGCCGGCTGGCCAGGGGCAAAAATGGAAGTTTGGAATTGCTAGCCGAGCTCTACATATTGGTGTCCTCCCATGTATGTACAACAAAGCCCTGTGGTTGGAATCTGGCAACTCTGAACCAAGAGAGACAACAAGCCATTTAAAAGAGGGGTTCAAAAGGGTCAAATGCAATTACTGGCCGAGCACCATTTTTTAGGGTCCTCCCAGGTCTCCTCAACACAAATATGTGGTTTTGGCTCAAAGAAAAAGGCCCTAGGGTGTTCAACATTAGCCCGGAAGTGAGAAAAAACGGGCGCCGGGGGGCGCCGGAGGAGCATAACTGGTTGTTTGAGACAATTACTGTGATCCCACCCTCCAATGATCTTCCTGGTGATAAAACAGAGGTACCTGCCAAAAATGAACAAAAACCGATGCAAAACGAATGCTCGGGGGCCAAAACACGCAGTTTGGGATCCCGAAAACCGGCTGTTAAGCACCGAAAGTGGTGTTTGGCTACGAAGTGGGTATCTGAGACCCCAGTGTCCCTTGAAAGGGAGTAAATGAGATGCATGCCAAAAACCGGAGGAATCGGAGATGGTTGGGTGGTCCCGAACCGAGGCACACGGCCTGACGGCTCCGAAAACCGGGAACCGGGCTCCAAAATGGGCAAAATGGCCTATGGCCATGAAATGTAGCCCACAGCCACTAAGAGATGGTCTACGGGACCTCTCCCTCCCCTCAGGAAAGAAAACAGAGAAAATCGAGTCCGGTTCGCAAACCGAGGCAAGGCACAGAAGAGAGTTCGGAAGTCCGGAGGCAGGGCGCACGGCCGCAACTCTGAGACTTCTGAACGAGCACAATATGCAACATCACCGAGCGCTCAATCGGTGACGTCTGAGTCTTAAGGTCGGTCAAAAATGGGGTGTCTACACCCTTTCCTTGAGTTCTTGAATCATGAGATGTGGAAGCACTCTGTTTTTGCTCTTTCTTACCACCAAAGCCAATGCCACTCTTGTCAGAACAAATTTGTTGAGACCCAATGATATTGTCCAAAGTCTTTGATCCTTTGTTCCAAAGACCAATGGTAGCCATAGCACACTTGAGCTCTTCCTCTTTCTTGAACATTAGTTCTTCCAAAGCAATTTGAGACATCTCGAGAGTTTTAATTTTTTCTTCATATGTTGCATAGATTTGTTGTAGCTCATTCCTCTCTGTCTCACAAGTCAAGAGTTTTGCACAAAGAGCTTGTCGATCATTAGCTATCTTAAGAGCATCATTCCTAGCCTCGGAAATCTCTTTCTTTAATTTGACATTCTCACTTTCATATGCTTTGAGTTTCGTAGTGAGTTTGTCATTCAATTTGGATAAGTTAAGAGATTCCTTATACAACTTTTGATATGCTTGCTGAAGTTCTTCATCTTCACTCTCCGAGGATTCATCATCAGTGGCATTCTCAACCGGCCTCTTTGGATACTCTGTTCGTCCTTCAGTTTCAGAAGCCGCCATGAAAGCAAGGAATTGTTTATGTCCCTCTTCATCTTGATCTTCATTGTCACTTTCATCTTCATCAGATTCTGATTCATCATCCCAAGTGATAGCGAGGGCTTTCTTCTTCCTCAAATGAGTGGGGCATTCTGAAGCAAAATGGCCAAATCCTTGGCATTCATAGCATTGGACTCTTTCAGAGTTCCCTTGTATCTTTCCTTTCTCCTTCTTGGTTATAGAATTAATTTTGAGTTTATCTTTGCCTTTAGATTTATGAGTATGAGTAGATTCCAAAAGATTAGAATTCTTTTTCAAAAAATATTTTTTAAATTGTTTAACAAAAACAGCCGTAATCTTGGAATCTATCTCACAATCCTCATCAGAATCCTCTCTAACTCTATGAGCACTACTAAAAGCAATAGCATATTTTTATTTCTTTTTGAAATTCCTATGTGCCTCATAAGTTTGGAGATTTCCAATCAAGTGATCTAGCTTGAGGTAGTCAACATCTTGGGCCTCCTCAATAGCCGTAACTTTTGGTTGGAATCGATTGGGCAAGGATCTCAAAATTTTTCCCACAACTTTGGATTCTGGTATTTTTTCACCTAAATTGAAGCTGGAATTTACCATGTCACTCAACTTCGCATAAAATTCATCAAAGGTCTCACTATCTTTCATTGAAAGGTTTTCGAAACTAGACGTGAGCCTTTGAGGTTTTGAGCATTTAACAGAAGGAGTGCCCTCATGAATAGTTTGTAAGATATCCCAAGCCTCTTTTGCGACTTCACAATTGCAAATACGACTAAACTCTTCAGGTGTGACAGCGCAAAAAAGAGAATTGATAGCTTTACTATTCCAGCTACTATTTTGATAATCAATTGTGTCCCACTTATCAATTGGTTTGGGGAAAGTTACTCCATCAACGGTAATCGTTGGTTCAGTCCACCCATACATGACAGATTGCCAAACTTTTTCATCAATAGATTTTAAAAATAATCTCATCCGAGCTTTCCAAAAAGAGTAATTGGATCCGTCAAGTAGAGTTGGTTGAACCATAGAATTTCCCTCACGAATTGTATCCATTATCACAAATCAAACAAGATCTCGTTCTAATAGATTTGTAAAACAAAAAAATAGAGCGACCCGCTCTGATACCAATTGAAAAATCTAGAAATCCCCTAGATGTTGATTTGTGATTATGTATCAATTTTAAGCAGTATATAACAATCCCAATCAAACAATCAAGACAAATCGACACAACGATTTTTACGTGGAAAAACCACAATTGGACACCTCCAATTATGATAAAAAAACCACGGGCAAAAGCCACAAAACAATCCACTAAGAAAATATAAAGGAATTACACAGGTATACTCTCAATTACCTAGCGAATCCACGCTCGAATTGAAGCAACCCATATGTGCCTCTTCCAACCCCGTCTTCACCTCGGAATTGTCTTGACGATGAGCCACTCCAGAATCCACCAAAGCTTTAGGTTCGAATTCTTCAGAATCCACCGAAGAACAACTCTCTCGAATATAAAGTAACAAACTCCTTGATGTTTGAATCTCAAATCATAAGTTTAGAACTCTCTAAAAAAAACATCAAGGAAAACTCTAAAAAAAAACTCAGAAGAAAACTTCAAACAAAACCTGGGACTCTTGAATAAGATCTAGGAAAAGTAAAAAGTAAAATCAGCCTAAACAGGTATAAATAGGCAACTTGAGTCCGCGATCTTCTCTCGAGCGCCCAACATCCCGCTCAAGCGGATTCAACAAAATATGCGTGTGATAAAATAGAGTTCCGCTCGAGCGCTTGAGAACCCCCTTGAGCGCGAAATCACACCTACCAGTATTTTTTACAGACCTGATAAAATACTGAGAGACCCCAATCTCCGCTCGAGCACCAATGGTCCCGCTCGAGCGGGAAAGACAAAAACATAGAAAAAATTACAACTTATTCAACACAAAGTTTTGTACCCGGATTTGACAATAAAGGGACCTAACACCCTTTAATGGTGCTTATCTAACTCTTATTAGGAGTGTTGGAAATTAATCTAAGGTCTCATCAACCGTTTCGGTTCACCATTCTTGAAACCTTTCTCAGGCTTTTTTTTTTTTTCTTTTCTTTCTGCTTGTTTATTTGGTTTCGAGGTTGAGTTTTTGCTATCTCAGGTTCAGCCAATGGAATTTCTGGGTGAGTGGCGGAACCGCACGTGTAGGGGCTTGGGCCGCATGTGTAGGAGGTGGGGCTGTACGTGCAGAGAGGGGAGACCTTCACTCGTTCGCTACTGCTTTAATTGCACAAAGGAGGGTAGGTGTAGAGGAGTGAGCCGCACGTGCGGGCGTGCGCTGAGTCCGAAAATCTACTCTTTTTCTTCTCCTTGGGCTGAGTATATCTTACTTTTTACACATCTCTCTCTCTCCCTCTCTAAAAATATATTTTTCTCTCGCTTTTCTCTAAAAGCCTCCACCCAACACCATAAACTCTTGATTTCTTCCAATCCATTGGAGCTTTGACTCAACATCCTTCATTAATTTTGGAGAGCTAATCGAGGGGTTCATTTTGTGCGGTGGAGATTGGATTTCAACGTCATCAAATTTGGGGGTTTTCTTCTCTTTTCTTCTCTAAAAACTTGTTTAGAGCTATTTCTTGTTGTTAAGGCTTTGATTTTTGGGTTATGAACTCCGAATGGGTCTTGAAGTGGGTTTCTCAACATTCTTTTCAAATCTTTAGAGTACAAGTGATTTTGTCATGGAAATGTGTTGTTTGGGTAAAAACCTAGTTTTTGGTGAAACCCTAGAAATTGGGGATTGTGGAGAAGTGTGGTGGTTTTATGAAATTTATGCTTGATAAAGTGATTTGAGGAATATATATGATCGAAGAATTTCTATGTTGCATGTAAAATGAGAAATTCCATGGCAAAGGAATAATTGAATTTCTTTGGGGTTTGTTGTTGGGCATGTTGTTATTATTTGGTCTTGAAATGACAAGTTGAACATGATGAGTAACATGTAGTGAAAGTGAATATTATGAAATTGTTGTTTAACTCTTGAAATGTGTATAATGGAAGCACATTGTATAGTAATTGTGGG
Organism: Camellia granthamiana; assembly: GCA_036172215.1. NCBI lineage: Eukaryota > Viridiplantae > Streptophyta > Magnoliopsida > Ericales > Theaceae > Camellia > Camellia granthamiana. The sequence goes on from CM069904.1 coordinate 13,235,723, forward strand.
TATTCTGATCACAAATGGAAAATTGTGCGGATTAAATAAAAGAGTGGAAATATAGAAATGCATAGGGATATATTGCATTAACATCCCATTACATTATGGTTAGATTTGATTTCATATTACATTGGAGAAATCGATGTTCTGTGAAAAGAGTTGTTTTGTAAAACAAGGTCATTGGATTTGTTTTGTAAAATATACGTTGGTAAGACCAGTGAAATGATGAGGAGGTACCACGTGCCTTTTGGTGAAAGATCAGTAAAGTGGTGAGGAGATGCCACGCGCCTTCCGGTAAGAGATCAGTGAAGTAGTGAGGATGTACCACGTGTCTTCCAGTGAAAAACCAGTAAAGTGGGGTTTGGGTAGAGCTTGTTAGGCCTACTTGTGGACACTAGCTTAGGGATTTCCTGAGTTGTATTTACCTCCCTTTAAATTTCATTTTGAAATTGGTGGAAAACGGTGTTATTAAATTGACATTGTGCATTATATATATATATATATATTCTTTTAAAGATGAGAAATATATTTGAGCCTGGCATTTGTATTCAACACACGGAATTGAATAAAATATATATACTTTGTTAGGATTTTCCTACTGGACATTTTGCTCACCCTAGTGAATTTTGTGCAAGAAAAGAGGAGGTGAATCCACCGAATCGAAGGTGGGAACGTGTGTTTTGAGAGCACATAGCTCTTTTATTTTCTGTTGTTATTTTTGTCAAGCCAACAACTTTACCTGTATGGGTTCCGACAACCATTTTTGTGTAACCTGGTATAACCCCTAGAACTTGTAGCCTTGAGGGCATTTATCTATTTTGGATAGTGGTATCACATGCTATAAATTCATGTTCTATAAATGTTAAATGTATAATTGCATGAGTTGCACTTTTGTCTCCCCTTCAGAATTTAATGAACACAAATCTTAGGATGGATTATTATTGTCAGGAGATGGGTTTTTTATCGGTGTTAGATGTATGGTTATAAGGAAAATCTTGGACTCTTCTTATGTTTTATTTTGGGGGTGTCACAATTTACCTATGTAGCTTTTTGCAGAGTAGAATGACAAAAAATAAAAAATAAAACATTCAAATTGCTAACCTCACTTGAATTGGGCAAAGGCCTAGTTTGGTTGGTTTGGTTTCACTCCACCTATAATTGTCATGAGTAGGTGGAAGTTATTTATAGTATTAAAAATATTTTTAAAAGTTTTTTAAAAAATTATTCAAATATGTGATTATTCATTTTAATAAAGTTTGGGAACAAATTCAATTTTTTTTCCTCTAAAAATTATATAATTTTGTTTCTTATACCCAACCTAGAGCATAGAAATGCAAGCTAGATGTCAAAATCCCCAAACTTGAACTCACTTTTTAATTTAATTTAATTTTGCTTTTTTAAAGAAGTTTGCCCCCACAATCAAAATGCATGCAACTCCCCACACCTAAAAGCTATAAATAAGAAAACAATTCAAAATGATATTAGGTTAGAGATGTATGATGTTTGTCTGTACATCACCGGATTACTAATATTATAGATAGTATTAATATATAAAATTAATATTTTTTAATTTCAGTATTTTTTTTAATATTAGAATTTTTTGGGGGTACTTTTTAAGTCTACTTAATCTAGAGATACTTTTTTTCTTTTTTTTTGAATAGCAAAAAAACTTTATTAATGTAAAAGCAAAACATGCATAAATTATATCAACAAAGCGGAAGAGTGCACCAAGCATAATCTAGAGATACTTACAAATATAAATTTTGAGTAAAAATCATTTAAAAATTCACTAAATATAAAAAAAAAAAAAAAAAAAAAAAAAAAAACTCATATTTTTTTTAGTATTTATTAAAAAATTTAAATATTTATTTCACAAATAAATTATTTTAAAAAATAATATTAAAAATAATTTTAATCCATCTTATGTAATAAACTAACTAATGCAACTTTTGAAGGAAAAAAAAAATCAAAATTATATGAAATTTCATAAATACCCTTCTTCTACCATTTTATTTGATGTAGGACAAAGGATATAATGGTCTTTCAACCATTAATCTTATCACTAGATTTTTAATCTCATGTATTTTCCTTTTATACTAGTCCAGTCAAGAAAGGGGATTGCTAGTCCCACCACAACTTTCCACAACCAAATACTCTCCGTGTAGTCCTCCCTCACTATTAGTCCAATCCTCACTCATGGAGCCAAACAAACATTAGTTTACATTTTGTTTTGACTCTTTGGGCTCGATTTGTTTAGGATGAAATACATAGAAAGTGAGGGAAATAATTTATTTTTTTATTTTTTTTAAAGTTTTATGAGTTTGTTTAATTTGAAAGTGGTGAAAAATAGAGGAAAACTAATTTTCTTCTAGAACCCAAATTTTTTTTTTTTTTAATCAACAAAAGAAAACTTTATTGATGATTAAACTATAAGATGCAAATAGCATACAACACAAAAAAAAAAAAAAGGGGAGGTGCAATGAGCATCAAGGCTAAACTCAAAAACCCTAACTAGGTTGGCGCCAAAGAGCAAGCCCTATCATATGCCAGCACGCAGCCCAAGATTGGCGAGCGACCAGTCAAATAGCCAAAAAAGAAAAAGAAGAAAACAGATAAAAAGTAGGACACCCCAAGTGCAAACTAGCCCCCATACTGCACATAACCACCAAATGCTGAGAACAACTCCACAGTAGGAAGAGCTAACATCAGCTAGCAACAAGCACAGCAGCAGCACTGGCTTTCCAAATCTGCAACACTAGCTTCCCAACCAACAGCCTGGACTTCCCTTTATAAGCACATCCTAATCAGAGTACCCCAAAGTAGCACAACACACCAGCAACAAGCAACAGATCTGCACCAGACAGTATCATACAGGACACACAGATCTGCAAACACAATAATCCCCAAAAAACAAGACACAACCCTCCATCTCCAAAGTGACAGAATAGATAGCAGCAACAACAACTTTACTTTAAACAGTATCTGACCTGTTGAAGATTAGCCACCAAATCATGTATTGAAAATTGAAGATCCTTCCTATTGCTTGTCACCCACAATGCCACTCTAGTTTTTATTAGTTCAAGCAACTCATCAACCACCAAATGTTTACCATCAAACATCACCTCATTTCTCGTATTCCACACAGGCCACATCAGAATCAGAGACACAACCTTCCATATTTTTCTCTTCCTTTTCTTCATCCTCACTCTATCCCACCATTGTAATACCTCAGCCAGTGATCCTGGTATTGCCCACCATAGATCTCACCATTTTATCACACCAGACCATAATAACCAAATCTTTGGGCAATGAAAAAGAATATGATTTGAAGACTCTGTATCATTTCTACAAAACAAACATAGAATACTACCATTATCATTTAGAACTCCAATTCAGAGCATGAAGACAGATGTTTTGATTCTACCAAGCCAAGCTAACCAACAGAAAAAATTCACCTTGGGAGGAGCGACATTTCCCCAAACCAACTCAGATATTCTGAGTGCAGAGTCCCTGTCTTCCACTTTCCATCTCCAGATTGAAGCTACAGAAAACAGCCTAGATGAGGATGTTGTCCACCTCAAGGAATCCTCCACTAAATCTTTAACACTTGGGGCCTCCAGCAGCAGAGCATTCAACCTCCCCACCTCTTCCATTTCCCAAGCAAACAAAGGTCTTCTAAACTCCAAAACCCAATTACTTGAATTACTCATTTTCAGACTAATTTGGTTCAGAGAGACCTCATTCTCCACGGAAATATTAAACAATTTAGGAAACTCCTCTTTGAAGATTATATTCCTAAACCACCTGTCACTCTAGAATTTAATTCTATTCCCATCACCAACCACAATGCTTGCAGTTTCCTTAAAGAACTCCACTAGTAGTGGGTTAGAATAAGCAAGATTCATAATACTCTGCCACAATGTAGAAACCACACCTGAACCCCTCTAAAATGGTAACCACCTCCCTCCAGAAGAACCATATTTACTGCATGAAATCAGTTTCCGTAGTGACCTGTCTTCAATCCCATATCTCCACCACCATTTCAAGAGCAAGAAATCATTCACTTCTGAAATATTTCTCACCCCAAGACCACTATGGCTTTTGGGCTTAGTTACCACCTCCCAACTGACCATATGCACTTTTCTTTTTGTTTCTGAATCTCCTCACAGAAAAGCAGCTTGCAGCCTATTAATCTTCTTAACCACACCCTTAGGTACTTTAAAAATAGACATGTAATAAATAGGTAAATTAGCCAAGACTGATTTTATTAAATTTAGTCTCCCAGCAAAAGGAAGCAGTCTCCTCTTCCAAGATGACAGTTTCTTTTTAACCTTGCCATATTACTAGGTTCTTTGGATTTGCTCCAAGAGGTAGCCCCAAATACTTCAAAGGAAGCTTCTGACTCGTGCAATTCAATTTTACTGCGAACTTATGAACCAAATTATCCTCAACACCAATCCCACACACCACACTTTCATGAAAATTAATTTTCAGCCCAGACATAACTTCAAAAAACCTTAGTATTCTCTTTACTGTTACAATCTCTTCTCAATTTGCCTCACAGAAAATAATGGTGTCATCCACAAACTGTAAGTGAGAAATACATACCTCATTTGTTCCAACCCTGGCCCTGTTAAATAAACCAGTTTCTTTTGCTCTTTCCAGTAATAAATTCAAACCTTCAGTAACAATGTTAAATAGGAAAGGGGATAGCGGATCCCCTTGCCTAAGACCCCTTTGAGGAGGAAACTCATATGTAGGAGATCCATTAACTAACACAGAAATCCTAGCATATGTCACACAGCACTTCAACCAATTGATCCATTTGTCACCAAATCCAAAATTTGCCAACAAGGAGAATAAATATCCCTAATTCACTGAATCGTATGCTTTCTCAAAATCAAGCTTGAGTATTATACCTTTCAACTTATTCACTTTCCACCAATCAACTATTTCATTCGCAATCAAAACCCCATCAATTATAAATCTTCCTTCTAAGAATGCCGATTTCACCTCTCCAACCACCCTAGGCAATACCTTTTTCAATCTCCTAGCCAACACCTTAGCCAGAATCTTATAAGCAGAGTTGACTAAACTGATTGGCCTGTAATCACCTAATCCATTTGGATTATCCTTTTTAGGAATTAAAGTGATAAATGAGCTATTGAAACCTTTAACCAACTTTCCATTAGAATTAAAATCATGCATAAGTTGTACAATTTCACCTTTCATCAATTTCCAGCATTTCTAAATGCAAGATAAATTGAACCCATCTGGTCCTGGGGTTCTATTGCCATCACACTCCTTCAAAGCAGACCAAATTTCCTCTTCTGTGAAAGCTGTTTCAAGTTCCTCCACTTTATCCCTATTTGCAACAGACTTGAACTGCCCAGAAAGCTTTGGTCTATTGCTCCAATTTTCAGAATATACCCCTTTGAAGTGTCTAAACACTACTTGCCTTACCATATCGGGCTCCATTAAACACGATCCATTTACTATTATTGAATCCAATAGATTTTGACTTTGTCTCTTGTTTGCCATTACATGAAAATACCTGGTGTTTTTATCCCCTTCTTGAGTCCATTTTACTCTCGATTTTTGCTGCCACATCCATTGTAGAACCCATATTAGCTTATTTTTAATTTCTTGCAAAAAACACAAGAAAATATAAGAAAAATTGAATATGTGAGTTATCTATATGTGACTAAAATTTTAAATTTTTATATCTTTTTCTTATAAAATTTTCATTATAATCAAATGCTTGCTCTCTTTGATATTTCTTTTCTTTCACTTTCACTTTCACTTTCTATCAATTTTTCTTTCTAATTGAATGGAGCTTGTTGTTGGCTTAAATTGTTAATTTTTTTTTTAGTTGCAACTTGTGTGTTGTTTTTTAAGCTTTTTATTCCTCTAGTCCTCTTTTGAAATTGTACAATTTTCTTTGGTAGTACTTTTATTCAGAACTTGGCCCATATTTGGAGTCCAATTTGAAATTCCCAAACCGATTGAAACATTTTACATATTGGAGATCAGATTGATACAAATTAAATATTATAGACCAAAATGATGCACGATTCATACTTTAAGGACCAAAGATGTAATTAACCTATAATTTCATGAAATTTATAAATAAAAAGTAGCTAAAAAAAGGATGGGAGAAATTACAAAAATAATCAAGACAACAAAATAAATTATTATTTTTCATTTTTCTTAATTTAAACCCTAATGTTTTGATTTATTTTCAATATAAATAATCAGTCTATTTTCGTTACGTAAAACCAATGAAATAAATAATATTTTAATTATTAAACTCAATGTAGGTGTACATAATTGTCCAAAATATATTTTTTCATTAGTTTAATGACTAAAATATTTTTTTTTTTGTCGATTTTACCTAACAAAAAAATAAACAAATGGTTTAAATTGAAATAAATAAAATATTGAAGATTTAAATTAAAAAAAAAAGAAGATTAAAACTCAAAATTTATTTTATTACAAATCAAATCTTAGATTTTTTTATTTTTCTTTTATAATTTTTCTAAAAAGATGTCACTAACATTTTAGATATTTTTAAAGTACCATAAACTGCAAAATCTTAGAAGCTTCGAAAGGACTTTCATTTATTCCACTGATACAGATGCATTACATGGTTCCAAGATAACTCATGGAACACACAAATTCCATGACATGCTTGTGTTATTTCTATATTATAATATAAAGCTTGTCCCTTCCAAATCTTTCGTATATAGTATAGCTTCAGACCCTGCAAAATCACAACAAGAGAGAGAGAGAGAGAGAGCAATCAGTGATGATATTTTTATCGACAACTATATTATTTAAATGCTTAACCACTAAAATACATGATTTAAAGAAATTTATATGCATTTTTACTAACAGTAAAAAAAAAAAAATGCAGTGAAAATTAATATTATGTAAAAAAAATTACAATTTTTTTTTCCCTTTTGAATTTGAGCTGTGTAACAAACTAAATCCTAAATTTTTAATTTTGTCAACTTAAACTATAATCTTTTGATTTATTTTCAATACAAATAATTTACATATTTTCATTGAGTAAAATTGACCCCGAAAAAATGGTATTTTAATTATTAAACTTAATGTGAATAAATTGATATAATTAAAAATTCAGGATTTATTTTGTTACAAGCGTCAAATCTAAAGAATATATATATATTTATATATATTGGTAATTTCCCCTTAATATTGTATATAAAATTTGTTTGGTTTAAAATTTTCAAAAACAGTTTTTAAATTTTCAATCCATATTTTTTTAGTAAATTTTTTTAATATTTTAGTTAATTTTTTTTTTACTTTTTAAATCATTTGAATCTAGATACACTTAGAGAGTATAAAATTTATACAAAAATTCTTTAAAAGTTTATTGAATATAACAAAATATGAAAATATATTGAATATATATATATATATATATTATTTGGATTCAATGAGTTTTCAAAGAAAAAAAATTGTATAAATTTCATTAATCTAAAAAAATTAAAAAATTTATTAAAATGTTTTAATAAATCACTAAAAAAAATGCATATTAAAAACTTAAAAAACTGTTTTTGAAAAGAGTGATGCCAGTGACCTACAATTTAGACCCACAAAATCACACATAATAATGTGGCAAATGAGTTAGATCTTATATCATCGAGTATATAATAATTTAAAAATTGACATCTATCCTACAATATCATTATAGGTCAAATTGTGAGAATTTTTAATGGATGTCAAACATTTTCCTTTTAAAAACTCTAAACCGAACATTATGTTTGCTTATTTAGTTTTCAAAATTAGATTTTGAGTTTTCAATTCATATATATATATTTTTATTTTTAGTGGATTTATTTAATATTTTGTTCAAATTTGTTAAAAATTTTTTGTAAATATACTCAAAAAGTAAAATATTTGTAAAATTTAATAAATACAAAGAAAATGAAAATGTATTGAATTTTTATATTTTTGTATTTTGTAGTATTTATTAAACTTGTAATAATTTTTTATAAATATTATACTTTTTGAACATATCTATTTTTTTTATTTTAAAAATGATCAAAATATTTAAAAAAAATCACTAAAAAAAAAAATGAATTCAAAAGTCAAAATATGATTTTAAAAATTGAATAGCTAAATAGAAGTTATGGGTAAATTACACGAACACCCCCTGATGTTTATATTTGTTACAGTTCCCCCCTCACCTTTTGGAAATTACATTTCCCTCCTGAGATTTAAAGTTTCATTACAGATTCTCCCATTCAGCAATTTAATTTTTTTAAATACCAATTTTACCCTCATTGGGTAAATTATATTGACACCCCTCACATTTTAGAAATTATAATCCTCTCCCTAAGGTTTAAGTAGCATTACCAATTGCCCCCTCAGTTAGTATTAGTTGGAACAAAAATTCATTGAAAAAAAAATTAATTGGAAAAAAAAATTAATTGAAAATTTTTTTTGTTAGTAAAGTTTTTAAATTTCTGTTTAAAAACCAACGTAAGCTCATTTTTTGAATTTACGTTTTTTTCTTCAAATTTACAAACTGAGACAACCATTTATAAACCAAAAAAATTATCAAACAAGTTTTTATGACAGTTTTTTTAATTTTTGTAAATATAAATTGAAAACTGAAAACGAAATGGTTACCAAACAGACTTGATGGTAAAAATGTCATAAAATTAACAAATAATTAAATAAGTTACCAATGTAAGAAATGACTTATTAGAAGATTCTTAGGTTATGTATGGTTTGATTTTTAGAATTTTTTTTAAAAAAATTAAAAATTAATTTGGTTAATAAATAAAAAATAAAAAATAATTATCATTTAAGGGTAAAAAATAATTATCATTTTAACTTTTGGGCATGTTATATACATACGTATAGTTGTTTCAATTTAATTTGTAAAAAATTATTTCTAACCACTCGAAAGATAAAATTGCTGAATGGAGAATCTGAAATGAAACTTTAAACCTCAGGGGAGAGATGTAATTTGCAAAAGGTGAGGAGAGAACTGTAATAAATATAAACCTCAGGGGGTATCAGTGTAATTTACCTTAGAGTTATTTATATCTTGAATAAGAGTTATGAGTAATAAACCAGCTGAACAGTTAATTGTTCAAGTTTGATTTAAATTTTTTTAATGAGTTTCAGAATATATTCAAATTTAATTTATTTAGACCATCTCCAATGCTTCACCAAACCTTGTATCAGATTTGAAATTTGGTAAAAAAGTCACTTTTTGCAGCTCCAAAGATTTTATCAAATTGGTATCAAAACGAGAATTCACCAAATTTTTCATCAAAGTGAGAACAGGAGGAAGATTTCACCAATTTATTGTGCAGGACCGTTGGGGGAGACCAACCGGTCAACCAGCCGGTCGACCGGCCGATTGACCAACCGGTCGACTGGTTCTCTTGTAAATAGGTTGGTTCAAACAGGTCAAAAGGTGGTCAACCGGCCGGTTGACCAACCGGTCGACTGGTTCCCTTGCAAATAGGTTGGTTCAAACAGGTCAAAAGGTTCAAAGAGGTAAAAAAAATAAAAATAAATAAACTAACCGGTCGATTGGCCGGTCAACCCCTGTCATGCATGTGTGAATCTGTGTGTCGTGTATGTGTTGTGTCATGCATGTGTGTGATGAGTGTATCAGTCGTGTGTGCTGCATGTGAAGCTTAGTGTCGGTATGCCATGTGCATATGTCTGCTGGGTGAGTGTGTTAATGGTGTCTTGTGTGTCTATGTGTCTGCTGGGTGTGTTGCCGTGTGGGTGTGTGTAGTATCATAGCAGCCCCCAAAGAGAGAGAGTGAGTCTGGGTCTCTCCCTCCATGCCCGTGTGTGCTGCCTTCTGTGTATTAGTGTGTTGTGTGTGTGTGAGTTGAAGTGGGTCTTGCCGAGAGAGAGAGAGCTCACAGTGGGTGGAGATAGAGAGAGTGCAGTTGAGATAACCATTGGAGCAGTCTGTATCAGATTGAGAAAATAGTCTTTTTTTTACTCGGATTTGGTGAAAAATTTGGTGAACCGTTGGAGATGCTCTTAATTAATAAACTGAGCTCAAATAAACTTTTAAAGAGTAAAACATAAGCCGGAATCAAACTATTTAGTTCATTTATCACCCACAAATAGAGTTAATTGGGCTTACTGATTCCTTTCCGAAGTACCCAAAAAAAAAAAAAAAATTGGGCTTACTGAGTATATTTGATATTGATTTTGCCAGCATTGCGGTCAGCAACAATGGCGAAAGCATCTTGAGAGAGATCGATGGTTGCACGGCAGCCAGGTGGACAGTAATCAACAACAGTTACTACTACACTCTTACCAGTGCAAGGATGTGGCACACCCTTATTTGTCGGACCTGTACACGTCACCTTGTACTTTCTTCCACACGCCTTCTTTCCCCCTATGGCATCACTTGCCGCCGCTATCATTTTCCCTTTGTCTTGGTACCCATAACATGCAGATGCTGAAAAAATAAAATTAAAAAAAGATAATTGCAATTTTTTTTTTTTTTTTTCAAATCTGACCCTTCTAATCATTTTTAATTTAAGTAATTCAAATTTTAACATTTTGATTTGTTTTTAATCTAAATTATTTGTCTATTTTCATTAACTAACACTACAATATATAAGAGTTTTTTAGACCAAGTTTTTTTCGTCTTTAGAAGTATAAATTTTGTTGCAAAAAATATTTAAGAATTTATTTTAGTTATCGCGAGGACAATCGTTAACAGGTCATCTCGAGAAGTAAAAAAAAAAGAAGAGCTTTTAGAGACAATTTTGAAAATGTCACTAAAAAGAACAAAAAAAAAGGTTTATTTTTTGAGACAAAACTTTTGGTCCTAAAAGCTTAATAATTCATCACTAAACGTCCAATTTTGTCGCTAAAAATAAAATAATAACACTTTTGGAGAGAAAAACAGTTTGTCTCTAAAAAGTGATTTTATTTTTAAATTTTTATCTCTAAAACCTTAATTCTTGTAGTGTAAAACGAACCAAAAAATTGTATTTTATTCATTAAACTCAATGTAAATATAAAATGTTTAAAATATATATATATATATATTTTGGGTAGATTTTACATACAAAAATGGATAAATGATTCAAATTAAAAATAAATTAAAGATTAAGGATTTAAATTGTCAAATTTAAAATTTTAAGATTTATTTTATTATAATAGTCTAACCTGATTTTTATTTTTGTAATTTCCCAAAAAATAAAAGCGTTTTTGGTTACATATCTTAGAAACTAATTTTAAATGAGTTTTCCTTTGCCTTCACTAAATTTTTTTTTTCATATTTTAGTCAATTTTTTATTATTATTTTGTAGTTACATCAAGATTAGATACATTTAAAAAGTAAAAAAAATAAATTGACTAAAATATGAAGAAAAAAATTTCACTAAAAACAAACAAAAACTCCAACAAAAATACACACAAATTTGTGTTCAAATTTTCGTAGATTTTTAGTATTTTTTAAGGATTTAGTTAAGAGGTATATTTTCTTACTTATCTTCTACAGTGACTAGTCGTTTGATTTATCTAATATTATATTTCAATTTTGTTTATATTTTTTTAATTAATTGTCTTTAAGTTTTTCAGTAAATCTTTTTTGTAACTTAATTAATGAATTATTTGGTTTTATTATTATTTGTTGTGAAGTATTGTTATTTAAATTATTTTATTATATTTTGTCAGTATATCAATAGTCGTATAGTTTCATTGGCAAAACTGAGAAACCAGACTCTAATACTAATTTAAACACACATTGAAATAAAACACTTTTTCAAAACAAAATAAAAATTCAACATCTTTTTAGAATAAATTATTAATTAGGTCTTTTACTAATTTATAATATTTGTGGGTTTATATTTTTTTGTAATCCTGTTAAGGACTAAATAGGTTTGAATTAAACATTTTAGTGACTTTAATAGATTCCATTGATAGTTTAGGGATTAAATAAACTTTGATTTATATACTTAGTTGATTCAATCGATAGTTTAAGAACTAAGTAGATAATTTGATAATAGTTCAAGCGTAGAAAGTGTAATAAACCCTTTTAAAAATATTTTAGCTAATTTATTTTACTTATTAGATGCATCTTGATTAAGTATATCTAAAAAGTACAAAACAATGATTAAAATATATAAAAAAAATTCACTAAGAATATTAATTTTTTTTTTTTTTTTTTTTTTTTATCTAAAAACAGATTTTGAAAAATCAAACCAAATAGACTTAAATAATTTAGAGCACATGTTGAGAAAGGTTACCTACTTGTATGTGTAAATTTGTTGGGGGTTTGCATGATATATACTTAGAAGTGGTATACACTAAAAAAATTATAAAAGAATGTTAAGAATTGAAATCGATTGGCCTAATTTGAGATAAAGTAAAAATTTAAAATCAAAATCGATTTAATTGAAATTATAGTGATCAAAATAATATAAAAGTCAAAATACAATGACCAAAACAAGGCAATAAGATTTTTCATATAGATAATGTAGAGTATGCATAAGTTTGTTGCTGCATGCAAGTGGTGTATTGATTATAAATTTAGCATTCCGTATAAATTTAATAATAAGAATCAAAATTTCATGTTCAAATCACTTTAAAGCGTCAATAAATGTTTATCTAGTCGTTAAAAAATAAAATAATATAACACTCACGCTTGTAAGGAGGACCATAGTAAGTAGCAGTCCCCTGAGCTGCATGTGCCACCGTGGCAAGGCATATCACCATGGCCACCATCATTATCACAACTCCCGTTCCAACACCCATTTCTTGGATTTTCTTTCTTTCCAAACACACCTCAAATGAAAATTGAAATCTTGTTGCTTTGCTGTAGAAAATCAATGGAAGGGCTCGCTCTTTTTATAGTTGAATAACCAGCGTACCATTTTTTTTTAAATTTAAAAACATCTAAAAATCAATGACAAACATCAATAAAGGTGTCAAAAAGTCGTTTTATTGATAATGATTAAGGAATAATACAATGACAAACATCAATAAACCAGCACACAGATGTTAAGATAACAACCCAAGAACCACATCCAACAGAAAAGGACTACTGGACCAAAACAAGACAATTACATACAAATATAAAAATGAACCCAGCAACCATAATAGTAAATCAACCGTGGAATCCGTTGACTGCTATAAATCTTCCGTGTGGGAATAACCAGCATACCTGCAAGCTATGACTTATTTACCTGTGGTAGTAGTCAAGGGCAAAACAAAAAAATTTGTGTAGAAGTTATGGTGTGTGAAAAAAAATAAAAAATAAAAAATAAAAAGAAAGATAAATTACAAATATAATTTTTGAATTTGTTTAAAATACAGATTGCTTGTTGTAGTTCTAAAAATTATAAATATACTTATTGTCAAAATTTGTCATGTTACAGAATTGACAGAAAAATGACGTTCTTAACTATATTATATACAATAATGAATGACTAAAACAGTTAAATGAAGAACATCGTTAAAATAGTTGATTAATGAAAGGATTATTTGTTACATGATTAGAAAGTTTAAGGGATGATATGTAATTTTCAGAGTGACACTAGTTAATTAGTATTTATAATTTACGCTAAAAGAATATTGAGTTAGTTTGGTACATCATTAATTGAAAATAATTTTTTTCATAAACTTTGTGAAAATATTATTTCATGAGAGCATAACTAAATAAATCTAACACGCCATTTTTTTATTTTATAAATTATAAATTATTAATTAAATTTCAATATATAATCGGTTAATTCTAACAAATCATTTAATATATTTTTTAATGAAAAATGTAAATATCTCTAACAAGTTATTTTTTTTAAAAAAAAAATTGAATTATTAATTAAATTTCTATATATAATCAAATAAACTGTCATTTAAACATGTCGTTTAATATGACCATCCTTCTACAAATTCTTAATAATTGCAAATTAAATTATCAATCACTCACAATAAAGGGTAAGTTGCACATCCATATATGTAGGAGACCCCCACATCATTGTAACTTAGTTTGTAATTTATTAGAAATTTCTAGCATTTTTAATAATATATAAGGAGGATATTATAAAAATAAAATAAAAATAATGGAGTTTATAAAGTTAAAAAATTATTTTTTTTAATCTATTTTTAAAAATTTAGTCTTTTTAATTATTTAATTTATTTTTATTTCGTAAAAATGTTCTGAATTTTTTTTTAGGAGTTATTGTTAAAAATTGAGTTATTGTTAAAAATTAAGTTATTGTGGGGAGGAGTTATTGTTAATTTTTTTCCTAGAAAAACTATAACTTAATTTAAAATCTTAAAATGAAATACACATTGACACTTTTATCAACTCATTGAAAAATATGCCAGTAAAAGTCAAAACTACTCTAACCATAGAGTTACCCCAAACCATGAACCATGCATTAATGTTAGTAGAACATTTTCAACAATAAACCAAATTCCCTATTCAGCAGGTGTGTAGGAAAAGAAACCGACTGAATATAAGAACTATTTCTTTTTGGATTAATTATCTAAAAGTCCTATCTACGTATTTGGTGGTAGCTTAGGTCTTGTCAAAAAGTTTTTGAACCAATAAGTCCCATTTACAGGTAAAAAGACGATTTGCCCTTTAATCCCAAAACTGAGAATGTTCTCAATTTCAAAACTGAGAATGTTCTCAATTTATAATTATCAAAACTAAGAAATTTCTCAATTTTTTTTCTAGTATGAACTGACAATATTATCAAAACTAGAAATTTATAATTATCAATTTTGAGGAATTTCTCAATTTTTTTCATGATTAAAATTGAGAATATTATAAACTGAGAAGGTTCTCAATTTCAAAAAACCCTTTCTCTCTCTCTAATGGCAGTGGCATCTGTGAACTCAGTGAAAACCGAGATCTTACAATCAACAGTCGCAGATCCACCCAATTCTTCATCTAACCCTCCCAGAGACCTTGAATTTCAGGTGGTGATGAGGCAGATTGGCAACGATGGCGACAAACTGAATCCCAGGAGACTTACTGCACCCAAATCGCGAAAAGTAGCAGACAAGGGTGTCATGGTAGTATTAGGTAAGAGAAGGTGCTCCAAAGTTGATCCCACTATTGCCTTATCACTATTATCTGATATTGTAGATTGTGTTGAAGAGAGAGTGAGTGGAGGAGGTGCCACCCTTTGGAGGCGTTGCGATTGGGACTGGGATGCCCCGGTGAGCTTCCGAACTACTTGCTTGAAGTCTATGGACTTCACCTTGTAGATTCTTGGCGGGTTTGGCGGTGCTGGTGGAGCAATGGGTTTCTTCCATGGCGTCGCTGGAATCTTACAGACTGAATGAAGAGTAGAATGAAAAGAGGACGGAAGGGAGAAGGAAGATGACATGGAGACAGCTTGCCTGGAGTTTGTTGGAATGGTAGATTGGTCTATTAAAAATTAATGGGACTTGAAGGAGCAAATAATTTTACTTAAGACTTAATGGATTATAAGTTCACAAAATGGGACTTGTATGTAAATGGCCCATAAATAAATAAGCGAAATGCGCCGGTGTGCACCCTTTTAGGGGTGCATACCATGCAACCTATCACAAAAATATGTAATTTTATTATAAAATGTCAAAATATCAACCATAGAATGTGTAATCTTACTACAAATTAGCATAACGAAAATGTTTAAAATTTCGTGGTTGATGTTACAAAAGTTTGTGACTTAGTTATGAAGTTTTTGTTACGCTAATTTATGGAGAGATAATACATTTTGTGATTGATATTAAAAAAATTTGTAGTAAAATTATATATTTTCGTGGTAGGTTGCATGTAAAGGGGTGCACACCGTAGAATTTTCGAATAAGTAAATAAATAAAACCTATCAAAAGTTTGGTGTAATTTGTTAGAGTTACTTTTATATTTTCAAATTTTAAGAGTCTATGCAAAGTGTTTGGTGCATTTTTTTTTATAACTTATTAGATAAAAATAGTTTAGCTAAACTTAAAAAAAAAAGTTATTTGAAAATTGGAGTGTTTTTAACACTAGTTTTCTATAAATCAATTTTCAACTTATAAAAACCTGCATCAAACATCATCTTAAGTGGTGTTTGATAAAAGTGGAAATTGAAAGCTAACAATTAAGTAGTGAAAACTAAATGCTAAATTTTTTTAGGTTAAAAAATAATTTGATAAAATGTTAAGTACTGAATTAAAACAAGTAATTTGATATATATATATATATATATATATATTTATATGATGAAATTTAAAATTATTATTTTCAAATTTTCTCGTCTTATTTTTATATTGTGGTGGTAAGATGGTAGTGATGGTTGTAGGAGTTGTAACGCCCTCAAAATAATGACATTAATCCCAACAATATAGACATGCTATGATATATAAAAGGTCCACATCCTTCCATTCACCAGAGTATTGTTACAAAAAGTATCACATGTTAACAACAAAAGCAAATGCCCTAAGGGCTTACAGCTTTCCAAGTTAACACTTGGTTACACAAAAGTAGAGTGCTAACTCATTTACACATAAAGCCCTTGGCTTGAATTTACATGTAATACAACAAAAGGAAAGACAACCAAAAAGTCTGTCCGCCACTAGCCTCCCAAGCTAAGTCCTTGGAGGTGGCATGCTTCCTGTACCTGAAAATGATGTTCCCATATAGGGTGAGCCACAGCCCAGTAGAAATATACTAAACCAATTATGAACAATGACTAAAAGATTAACAGTTGATAGATGGTCAACACTTTTACATTCATTCATAACATAACACAATTCCAAGACACTTAAGTCTATATTTCCTTTCATTTCCATTTCTTTCCTTTTTACTTGCCATTTCATAACCTTGGCTCAGAACCTGGCCAAACATCACACATGAGACAAACACTCATGCCAACACTTTTCACTTCATCAAAGATAAACATAACAGTTATATCAATACCTCCAACGACAAGCATATCCGCTCTGTCAATACACTTCTAGATAAGCATACCCGCTCTATCTACGGAGTTCATCCCCTATCTCCTCCCAACAACATCCGGTTTAGAGGTTCATCCCCTATCTTCCCCTAAACCGTGGAGTACATCCCCTATCTCCTCCAACACAACACAATGCATATAAACAACAATTATATACATCACAAATCAACACAATTAATTATCCAAATTAATTAATCAATGTAATTAGGGCATTCTCCATAATTAACATCACAACCCTTAGGTTCCAATTTCCTTAATGTTTCAACATTCATTCCATGTTTCTATACCAAACATGCTTCTAGGTTTATCATAGATGAAAACCCCCAACTTTTGAAAAATTACACAATGGCCCAAAGTTTCCCAAAATCACACAACAACTTCCAACATATCAAAATGCTAAAATTTAAAGACAAAACTCATAAAGAGGAGTAGGATATCCCTACCTCAAAAGATGAGTTCCAAAGAAGAAGGACCCAAAACCAAAATGCTCCAAACACCAAACTATTCGGATCAAAAGGACGCCCTCGACGATCTACACCCTTTTTGTGAAGACCAAAGGTGAGCAAAACACCCTAGCTAGATCAATACTTAGAGAGAAGTTAAGGTTCTTGAGTGAGAAGCTCTGAAAATGGCGTTTTGGGTAAAGTAAGAGAAAGAAGATAAGTCAAAAAGTGATTTAAAATGCCCAGTCCCACTCAGTTATACGACAGGTCCGCTCGAGCGTAAGCCACTCCGCTCGAGCGTAAAGACACAAAACACATGGTCCGCTCGAGCGCAACATTGTCCGCTCGAGCGCCAAGACACAGACACAAAGTTCGTCCGCTCGAGCGTAGATACCAGCCCGCTCGAGCGCAGGTCTCCCCCTCCCAGAACTCTCACCAAAAACACACTGTCCGCTCGAGCGCAACATCCCCGCTCGAGCTCAACAAGCTCGAGCGCACCAAACCCGCTCGAGCGTAGGAACCACACTTGCAGAAGTTTTGCAGGTGCACGAAAAACTGGATGTGTGCATTCTCCGCTCGAGCGCCAAAATCCCCGCTCGAGCATACAAGCAACAACAACCTCTCCGCTCGAGCGTGAACATCTCCGCTCGAGCGGACCAGCCAAAACCTGGGCAACTAGACTTGGTTCCTAAGCTCAACCAACCTGTAACAAACCTGCCCAACACATCCTATAACTCAAATACAAAGCAAGAAAGGATGTAAACAAGACAATACTCAACTACCAACATCCACGGACACATGTCCGGATCGCTATACAACAAGGGGTAAACCCGGGACCGCTATAACCTCCCCCCCTTAAAGAATTTCGTCCCCGAAATTTAGAACAAGTTTTTGAAAAGCAAGTTTTCCTCTCCTTTAAACAATGTTATACCACAACATTCCACAATTCGACCCATTCCCGGTCATTCCATCTCTTATCAAGAGGCATTCTCTTTTCATTTCAACCATTTCCAACACACATGGTTCACAATTCATATCATAAGCAATAATCATGATACAATTCCATTTCTATAATATAGCCAACACATGCAATATTATAATCAACTCCCATAACAAGGCAAGTTCTACAACATTTACATTAACCAAAACATGCACCATGTTTTTCAATTTAAGACATTTTTAATACTCTTAAATTTCATTACAATTACACAATTGCAATACTTGATTACACATCAACAAACAAGTCCGGATATTTCTCGCGGACTCCCAATTCACGTTCCCAAGTGGCCTCCTCCACTCCGTGATATTTCCACAAAACCTTAACCAAAGGGATGGTCTTGCCACGCAGGACTTGATCTCGCCTATCCAAGACCCGAACCGGTCTCTCCTCATACGAGGCATCCTCATCTACCTCTAAGTCGGTCCAATCCAACACATGTGATGGATCCGGCTCATACTTCCGAAGCATACTCACATGAAACACGTCATGAACCCCGGATAACTGTGGCGGCAAAGCTAAACGATAAGCAACCTCGCCAACCCTCTCAAGAATCTCAAAAGGACCAATAAACCGAGGGGATAACTTCCCACTCTTCCCAAACCTCATCAAACCCCGTCTAGGTGATATCTTCAGAAACACATGATCACCCATCTCAAACTCCAATGGTCTTCTCCTACGGTCAGCATAAGATTTCTGACGACTCTGGGCTGTAACAAGCCTCCTACGGATAAGCTCAACTTTCTCCGTCGTCTCCTTAACCAACTCCGGACCCAACAAAGGTGTATCACCCACCTCGGCCCAACAAACTGGAGACCTACAGGGTCGGCCATACAAGGCCTCAAACGGTGCCATACCGATACTAGACTGAAAACTGTTGTTGTAGGCAAACTCTACCAATGGTAAGTGCCTCTCCCACGTCCCACTGAAATCAAGGACACAACCCCGAAGCATATCCTCGAGGATCTGAATAGTACGCTCGGACTGCCCGTCAGTCTGAGGATGATAAGCTGTACTAAAGGTCAACTTAGTACCCAAGGCACTCTGCAAACTCTGCCACAACCTAGCAGTAAAACGAGGATCTCTATCTGAGACGATCGTCACTGGGACCCCGTGCAACCTCACTATGTCCCGAATATACAAGTCGGCAAGATGATCTACTGAATCTCTCACGCGCATAGGAATGAAGTGCGCCGACTTAGTCAACCGGTCTACAACCACCCAAATAGCATCACTACCCCGCTGAGTCCTCGGAAGACCTACAACGAAGTCCATAGT
The DNA here is from genome assembly GCA_036172215.1 of Camellia granthamiana. Lineage (NCBI taxonomy): Eukaryota > Viridiplantae > Streptophyta > Magnoliopsida > Ericales > Theaceae > Camellia > Camellia granthamiana. Next base: position 13,255,396 of record CM069904.1, read on the forward strand.
GACATGCTCCCACTTCCACTCGGCAAGACTCCGGTACAAACAGACGGTCTCGGTATCTCACACTCAGGTCGGGATACACCGTCAAACCCTTCTCAACCTTCCCACTGGAGATCTTCTCTCGGAGGGATTCTACCTCAAGGTCACCTCTCTGTGCCTCTAACACTCTAGTTACAAGCGTAGGCTGTGCAACAACAGAAAACAAGGCCGCAGCCTCAACGGATTCGTTCAAAAGCAAATCAAACTCTCCAATGGCCCCCAACATCTTCCACTCCCGGATGGCTACACAAGCTACATCACTAATGGATTTCCTGCTAAGGGCATCGGCCACAACGTTGGCCTTCCCCGGGTGATAATGCAACTCGAAGTCGTAATCCTCAATGAACTCCATCCATCTCCTCTGCCTCAAATTCAAGTCTTTCTGTGAAAACAGATATTTCAGACTCTTATGATCTGAGAATACCTCGAATCTCTCACCATAAAGGTAGTGCCTCCAGATTTTCAAGGCAAAGATCACAGCCGCTAACTCTAGATCATGCATAGGGTAATTCTTCTCGTGAATTTTCAACTGACGTGAGCCATAAGCTACCACCTTCCCCTCTTGCATCAACACACAACCCAAACCCTCTCGTGAGGCATCACAATAGACTGCATAACCCAACCCTCTCTCCGGAATAATCAAGACCGGAGCGGTGGTCAGTCTAACTTTCAACTCCTGGAACGACTTTTCACAAGTCTCACTCCATACAAAGCTGACTCCCCTCCGAGTCAATCTGGTCAACGGTGAAGCTAACCTGGAGAAATGCTTCACAAACCGGCGGTAATACCCAGCTAATCCCAGAAAACTGCGGATCTCAAACACACTCTTAGGCTGTGCCCAATCTTGCACTGCCTCAGTCTTGGATGTATCAACAGACACCCCTTCCCCGGAAACCACATGGCCTAAAAACTTGACTTCTCTTAGCCAAAACTCACACTTCCCAAACTTGGCATACAACCTATGGGCTCTAAGCAACTCAAGCACCACTCTCAAGTGTTCCTCATGCTCCTCCTCTGAAGGTGAATAGATAAGAATGTCGTCCACGAAGACGACTACAAAACGATCCAAGAATTCCCGGAAAATCCGGTTCATCAAATCCATAAAGACTGCCGGTGCGTTGGTAAGCCCAAATGGCATTACCAGAAACTCATAATGGCCATACCGCGTACGGAATGCCGTCTTCGGAATATCCTCCTCCTTGACCCTCAACTGGTGGTAACCCGATCTCAAATCTATCTTAGAGAAACAACGGGAACCCTTCAACTGGTCAAACAAATCATCTATACGGGGCATAGGGTACTTATTCTTAACCGTAGCCCGATTCAACTTCCGGTAGTCAATACACAATCTCAAGGCACCATCTTTCTTCTTAGCAAAGAGTGCCGGCGCTCCCCACGGTGAAACACTAGGGCGAACAAAGCCCTTATCTAGCAATTCCTGGAGCTGAACTTTCAACTCAACCAACTCTGCTGGAGCAAAACGGTAAGGTGCCATAGAAATCGGTGCCGTGCCGGGCACTAAATCGATAGAGAACTCAATCTCTCGGTGAGGTGGCAAATCAACAAGGTCCTCGGGAAAAACATCCGAGTACTCACAAACTACTCTCGGCAACACAATCTGGATCTCATCACACTCACCACTCTCAAAGCTAGCAAGTAGACCACTAAGCTCATTCCGCCCTCGCGGACCATACCCCGGTGGTACAATACTACCAACCCGGTCTCCCAAGAAATGGAAATACTCCCCGCTCACGGTACAACAAGTAACCCTCTGGCGGTAGCAGTCAATAATAGCTCGGTATGACGATAACTAGTCCATACCCAAAATAACATCAAAGCCCTTCATGGGCATGACTACAAAAGGAAACGGAAGCCTATGATCATCAACCTCTATATCACAACCTCTACACCCGTGTTTCAAAATCAACTCACCCCCAATAGTTGACACTACGCAAATAGGAGATGCTAACAGTGCTAACTCCAATTCCAACACAGATGCAAATGCAGCAGATACAAAAGAATGAGATGCACCCGTATCAATCAATACACTAGCAACCGAATTGCAAAACAGAAAGGTACCTCTCACTACTGATGGAGCCGGTACAAGGTCCTGCGCGGTAACAGCATACACGCGCCCTGTAGGCCCCTGATCCACCTGCTCGCCTCTCGGAGCATAGGACTGCTGCACTGACTGGGACGACGAAGCCCCCGGATTGGCCCTCGAGGCCTGCACAGACTGAGCTGGCTGAAACCCATGCGTCTGTCTAGAACCAGACGCTCCTGAAGTGGCACTCAACCGTGGGCAAAACCTTTTCATGTGCCCAGGCTGTCCACACTGATAACAAGACAAGGGCTGCCCCCTGCCCGAACTCTGACTCTGCGGTCTAGCTGACGAAGAAGCAGCTCTCTGACCCCCGCCCTTCTGCGGGCAAACTGAAGCTTTGTGACCCGGCTGGCCACACTTGAAACAGGTGAACTCTCCCTGATTGCCCCTCCCGGAGCCTGCACTCGGTACTGGGAAAGTCGACCTAGCCAAACCACCCTGGGACGGCTGAGGGTTATAACCCCTCTGCCTCCTACCATCACCCTGTCCCTCTTGGCCCCTCTTGGAGCCTCCATGTTTCTCCTCTTCTCCCTCCTGCATCATCAGCTCCATATGAGCTGCAGCATCCACCAAATGCCTGTAATCTCGAATGTAGGGTCCACCAACTTTCAACTTGAGATCCCATCTCAACTTCCGCTCAAACTCGTAGCAACGGCGCTCCTCTGTCGCCACAAGTTCAGGTGCAAACCTGGACAAGCTAGTAAATGTAGCCTCAAACTCGGCCACAGACAAACCCCCCTGCTTAAGCCGGCTAAACTGATCCCTCAGTCTCTCTCTAGCCACAGCGGATAAAAACCTCTCCTGGAAAGCATTCACAAACGCCTCCCAAGTACCACCAACACGAGCTTTCTCATACTTCCACCATTGACCCGCATCTCCCTTCAGCTAGAAGGATGCCAAGGTCACTTTCAATGCTTCGTCCTCAATGCCTAGCATCTCGAACGTTTTACTCATCTGTTCTAGCCACTCGTCTGCCTTCAGTGGCTCCTTAGGATCCCCAACAAACTCCTCCGGGTTAGACCGGAAGAACTCCCTCTTCAAGAAGGAAGGCCCTGCCTCAGCTGCCTGATTCCCTGCTCTGAGAATACCCAGAGCCCCTGCTATCTCCTGGGCCAAGGCACTCATGGCCTGCTGACCCGCTGGCTCGGCCACATTGGCCTGACCAACCCCCTCCTGAACTGCCGGAATCTCCTCCGGTAATGGCACTTCCTGCCTCCTAGGCCTACCACGCCTACCACCTCTTGCTCGTCCTGACATCCTAATAAAGGTAACACAGAACATTAGCACATTCATAAACGTGCCAAAACTAAACACTCACGTCCTAATGCATGGACAACTGTAATTCATTCCACGTAAGCACATAAACACATAAGCACTTACAAATTTCATTTCCGGATGATGATAGTCCCAAGGCGTTACTAGAGTACCGGTTAGAAACAGCATTGATCAAGTGCTTTTCCAACAAGACTCCCAGAAACCCAAAGATCCAATCAACATCCTAGAAATTAAATCCCATACCCAAATAATCACATAAGCATGTTATCACATAAGCATAACAGTACACTTAAGTCTCTATTAAGCGAGACAAACCCATTGTGATCCTAATCACTTCCCACGTACCCAAAGTATTCGAACCCGGTACGCTCTGATACCAAGTTGTAACGCCCTCAAAATAATGACATTAATCCCAACAATATAGACATGCTATGATATATAAAAGGTCCACATCCTTCCATTCACCAGAGTATTGTTACAAAAAGTATCACATGTTAACAACAAAAGCAAATGCCCTAAGGGCTTACAGCTTTCCAAGTTAACACTTGGTTACACAAAAGTAGAGTGCTAACTCATTTACACATAAAGCCCTTGGCTTGAATTTACATGTAATACAACAAAAGGAAAGACAACCAAAAAGTCTGTCCGCCACTAGCCTCCCAAGCTAAGTCCTTGGAGGTGGCATGCTTCCTGTACCTGAAAATGATGTTCTCATATAGGGTGAGCCACAACCCAGTAGAAATATACTAAACCAATTATGAACAATGACTAAAAGATTAACAGTTGATAGATGGTCAACACTTTTACATTCATTCATAACATAACACAATTCCAAGACACTTAAGTCTATATTTCCTTTCATTTCCATTTCTTTCCTTTTTACTTGCCATTTCATAACCTTGGCTCAGAACCTGGCCAAACATCACACATGAGACAAACACTCATGCCAACACTTTTCACTTCATCAAAGATAAACATAACAGTTATATCAATACTTCCAACGACAAGCATATCCGCTCTGTCAATACACTTCTAGATAAGCATACCCGCTCTATCTACGGAGTTCATCCCCTATCTCCTCCCAACAACATCCGGTTTAGAGGTTCATCCCCTATCTTCCCCTAAACCGTGGAGTACATCCCCTATCTCCTCCAACACAACACAATGCATATAAACAACAATTATATACATCACAAATCAACACAATTAATTATCCAAATTAATTAATCAATGTAATTAGGGCATTCTCCATAATTAACATCACAACCCTTAGGTTCCAATTTCCTTAATGTTTCAACATTCATTCCATGTTTCTATACCAAACATGCTTCTAGGTTTATCATAGATGAAAACCCCCAACTTTTGAAAAATTACACAATGGCCCAAAGTTTCCCAAAATCACACAACAACTTCCAACATATCAAAATGCTAAAATTTAAAGACAAAACTCATAAAGAGGAGTAGGATATCCCTACCTCAAAAGATGAGTTCCAAAGAAGAAGGACCCAAAACCAAAATGCTCCAAACACCAAACTATTCGGATCAAAAGGACGCCCTCGACGATCTACACCCTTTTTGTGAAGACCAAAGGTGAGCAAAACACCCTAGCTAGATCAATACTTAGAGAGAAGTTAAGGTTCTTGAGTGAGAAGCTCTGAAAATGGCGTTTTGGGTAAAGTAAGAGAGAGAAGATAAGTCAAAAAGTGATTTAAAATGCCCAGTCCCACTCAGTTATACGACAGGTCCGCTCGAGCGTAAAGACACAAAACACATGGTCCGCTCGAGCGCAACATTGTCCGCTCGAGCGCCAAGACACAGACACAAAGTTCGTCCGCTCGAGCGTAGATACCAGCCCGCTCGAGCGCAGGTCTCCCCCTCCCAGAACTCTCACCAAAAACACACTATCCGCTCGAGCGCAACATCCCCGCTCGAGCTCAACAAGCTCGAGCGCACCAAACCCGCTCGAGCGTAGGAACCACACTTGCAGAAGTTTTGCAGGTGCACGAAAAACTGGATGTGTGCATTCTCCGCTCGAGCGCCAAAATCCCCGCTCGAGCGTACAAGCAACAACAACCTCTCCGCTCGAGCGGACCAGCCAAAACCTGGGCAACTAGACTTGGTTCCCAAGCTCAACCAACCTGTAACAAACCTGCCCAACACATCCTATAACTCAAATACAAAGCAAGAAAGGATGTAAATAAGACAATACTCAACTACCAACATCCACGGACACATGTCCGGATCGCTATACAACAAGGGGTAAACCAGGGACCGCTATAGGAGTGGTGGCAATGGCGGTGATGGTAGTGGTGTGAAAGTGGTTGTGGTGATGGTAAAGGGGTGGTGTATTTGAGATAGACAGGTGGTGGTAGTTTGTGGTGGTACAATGTTGGTTGTGGCTATGACTAGTGATGATGGTAAAGATGGAGAATTGTGACAGTAATAGTAGTAGTTATAGTGGTAGCGGTAACTATAGTGGTACTTGTGGCGATGGTAATGATGGTGGTGGTAGAGGTGGTTGTAGCAACGACGGTGGGACTGGGGTTAGGTATGGTAGCAGTAGCAACGATATTTGATGTGGTCGTGACGGTGGGGTTAGGGTAGGAATGGTAGTGATGGCACATGGTGGTGGTGAGATCATAGTAATACATGGTAATATTTATACAAAAATAGTAAATTAAGTCAGTAAGCTTTGAGTTACTTAAAAATAAAAAAAAGTTTGTAGACTACATTTTAAGAATTTAATATGAATATAGTTATCAAACATACTTATTTTAATACATGAAAATTTAAATATTGAATTGACTTATCAAACACCATCTCAATCTTGCAAAAAAAAATTAAATGTAATACTTATTTTCAAATACTTAGGTGCCGTTTGGTAACACTTACATTTTCAGTTTTCTGTTTATATTTACAAAAATTTTAAAAACTCAAATAAAAACTTGTTTGGTAAAATTTTTGATTTATAAATTAGTGGTCTCAGTTTATAAATTTGGCCAAAAAATGAAAACACAAAAAATGTGTCTTCATTTTGAGTTTTTAGTTTTTTTTTTTTTTACCACCCAACACTAGCCACCATCCACCACCATTTTCCACCACCGTCTTCGCCACCACCACCCACCCCCCCACCACCACTCAACACCCACCTGCCACTACTACCAGCCACCACCCACTCGCCACCACCACCCACCAGCCACCTGCCATCCACCCACGACCCGCTACTACCATCCACTGCCGGCCACCGCTCGCCACCCCCGCCCGCCACCGCTCGCCACCACCACCCACCGCCCGCCACCTACTTGCCACCACCACTTACCACCCACTTGCCACCGCCATCCACCACCAGCCACCTGCCATCCACCCGCCACCACCACCCACCACCCACCACCACCACCATCACCCACGACCCACCCGCCACCCACCTGCCACCACCACCACCACCACCACCATCACCCACGACCCACCCGCCACCCACCTGCCACCACCACCCATGACCCACCACCACCACCACCACCACTCACTCGCTACCACCTACCACCCGCCACCATCACCCACCCACCACCACCACCACCACCCGCCACCACCCACCACCACCCACCATCCGCCACCTGCCACTACCACCACCACCCGCCACCACCACCACCACCCACTCGCTACCACCCACCACCCGCCACCGTCACCCACCCACCCACCCACCATCACCACCCACCCGCCACCACCCACTATCCGCCACCCACCTGCCACCATCACCCACCACCCGCCACCGCCACCACCACCCACCACCCGCCACCGTCACCCACCTACCCATTACCACCACCCGCCACCTACCCGCCACCACCACCTGCCAACCGCCATCCGCCACCCACCACCACCACCACCACCCACTACCCGCCACCGTCACCCACCCACCCACCCACCCACCACCACCACCACCACCACCACCACCCACCCGCCACCACCCATCACCACCAGCTACCCACCGTCACCACTTTCCACTACCGTCTTCCGCTGCCACTTGCCACTACTTGCCATTTCTCACTCTTTTTTATATTTTTAAATTTTTTTAAACATTTTGTCAATTATCAAACGCGTTTGTAGTTTATGTTTTTCTAAAAATAAACAAAAACCAGTTTATAAAATTTTTGTAAATACAAACTGAAAACGTAAACGTTACCAAACATATTAGCGTTCACACTTTAAAAAGAAATAATAAAATCATGTGATACAATTATGGACCATGTTCGATTTGCTTTTCTAAAATTATTTTATTTTATTTTTTAAATAGAAATTAATTTGACCAAAATAAATATCAAAGAGATATTTTTAAATTTTAAAAAATTATTTTTAACCCCCAAAAGATAAATTATATAAAATGATAAGTATTTTTATTTTTTTAACTAAATTAATTTTAATTTTTAAATTTTTTTAATAAAAAAGGACTTTAAAAATCAAACCAAAGATAGCAGATATCAATCTCAGTAAATTTTGTTATGGATGACTCGTACACAAGAGGTGAGATAAATGTTTTAGACGTGAAATAAATGAATAAAACGGGATGTATTGGATCAGTAAAATTTATATTGAAACTTTATGGGCAATGATAGCCACTAAAGGTGGTGTTCTAAAGCAACCATTAATGATGTGGCATCTATTTAAAAAAAAATAGACACAACAACATTGTGGCAGTGGGTGAGACCCACTACCACATCATTAGTGGTGACACTAATTAGTGCTCCCACTCATTTTCTAAATTTTGTATTCCACTGCTATCCGGTTTATAGCGATCCCGGGTTTACCCTTGTTGTACAGTGATCCGGACTTGTGTCCGTGGATGTTAGTAGTTGGTTATTATCATATTTGCATCCTTTTCTACTTTGTATTTGAGTTATAAGATGTGTTGGGCAGGTTTGTTACAAGTTGGTTGAGCTTAGGAACCAAAACTAGTTGCCCAGATTTTGGCCTGTCCGCTCGAGCGGGGGTATTGGCGCTCGAGCGAGGAATACACCCATCCAGTATTTCCTGTGTAGTGTTGGGCGCTCGAGCGGGGGATTGGCCGCTCGAGCGGGAGGTTGTGAGTGACGCTCGAGCGGAGCTTTTGACGCTCGAGCGGGTACCTGTCTACAGAAACTTTTGGGGGTGTGCATCTGCCGCTCGAGCGGGAGTTTGGCCGCTCGAGCGGGAGTCTGTGAGTGGCGCTCGAGCGGGGGTTTCCACGCTCGAGCGGGGAGACTCTTATATCAATCCGTGAAATCACTTTTTGAATCACTTTTTCAACTTCATTTCTCTCTCTTACTTTTCCAAAACTCCATTGGAGAGCACCTCACTCTAGAACCTAACTTCTCTCTTAGATTTGATCTAGTAGGAGTTGTTTACTCACTTTTGGCCTTTACAAAAGTTGTGTTGATCGTTGAGGGCTACTTTTTAATCTGAAAATTTCAAAATTTGGAGCATTTTGGTTTTGGTCTTCTTCTTCTTTGGAGCTCAAACTTTGAGGTAGGGATAACCTACTCCTCTTTATGGATTTTGTCTTTAAATTTTAGCATTTTGATATATTGGGTGTTGTTGGGTAATTTTGAGAAAGTTTGGGTCTTTTGTGTAATTTTACAAAAGTTGGGGTTTTGTTATTAATAAACCTAAATGCAAGTTTGGCATAGAAAGATGAGTTAGATGATGGATTATGGATGAAAATGGAACCTTAGGGTTGTTTTGTTAATTATGGAAATTTGCCCTAATTGTTTTAATTAATTAATGCATATAATTAATTAAAGAAAATGAGGAATTGAATTGGAAATGTTGAGATTGGAAGTGTATGGGATTAAAGGGTGTAGTTGATTTATTTATCGCTCACCGAATTGAAATGTTGATATATTATCCATTTAGTGCATTTATTTTCTGTTTAGAAATAATTGCTTTGGGCTATTGGTGGAGGATAGTCTTGATTGTTGTAGACAATGCATGATGATTAGGCAAACAAAAACTAATCAATGGAATGTGTCATGGGACTTGACGGCTGATAGAATACATTAACTTTATGTATTGATTAAATGTATGTAGAACCTATGTGTTTATATACATTGTGTGTAGAGGAGGAAATGGGGGATGTACTCCGCGGTCTAGGGGAAGATATGGGATGTACCTCTAAATCGGATAGTGTTGGGAGGAGATAGGGGATGAACTCCGTAGATATAGCTCATATGCTTGTCTAGAGAAGAGTAGATATAGCTCATATGCTTATCTTTGGTTGCATGATATAGTTCTTATACTTATCTGTTGAGATGGGATATAACTAATATGCTTATCTACAGAGAATAAGAAAATGAAAAGTAATATGGACTTGTATGTCATATAATTGTAATGTGATATAAGTGGGTGTATCAGGATTGACCATCTATCAATTGCTAATCTTTTAGTCATTGTTCATGGCTGGTTTAGTGTATTTCTACTGGGCTGTGGCTCACCCTATATGGGAACATCATTTTCAGGTACAGGTAGCATGCCACCTCCAAGGACATAGCTTGGGAGGCTAGAGGCGGACAGACTTTTTGTGTCTATGTTCTTTTGATGTATTACATGTATATTCAAGCCAAGGGCTTAAGGTGTAAATGAGTTAGCACTCTTTTGTTGTAACCAAGTGTTAACTTGGAAAGCTGTAAGCCCGTAGGGCATTTGCTTTTGTTGTTAACATATAATACCTTTTGTAATCAAATACGCTGACGAATAGAAGAATGTTGGACTTTTGTATATCAGTGCATGTTTATAATGTTGGGTTTTATGTTATATTTTGAGGGCGTTACAACTTGGTATCAGAGCGTACCGGGTTCGAATACTTTGGGTACGTGGGAAGTGATTAGGATCACAATGGGTTTGTCTCGCTTGATAGAGACTTAAGTGTAGTGTCATATGCCATGTGCTTAATTGATAACATGCTTATGTGATTATTTGGGTATGTGATTTAATTTCTAGGATGTTGATTGGATCTTTGGGTTTTTGGGAGTCTTGTTGGAAAAGCACTTGATCAATGCTGTTTCTAACCGGAACTCTAGTAACGCCACGGGACTATCATTATCCGGAAATGAAATTCGTAAGTGCTTATGTGTTTATATGCTTACGTGGAATGAATTACAGTTGTCCATGCATTAGGACACGAGTGTTTAGTTTCGGCACATTTTTAAATGTGCTAATATTCTTCGTTTCCGTTATTAGGATGTCAGGACGAGGAAGAGGTGGTAGGCGTGGTAGGCCTAGGCGGCAGGAAGTGCCTATACCGGATGAGATTCCGGCAGTACATGAGGGAGTTGGTCAGGCCAATGTGGTCGAACCAGCGGGTCAGCAGGCTATGAGTGCTTTGGCCCGAGAGATAGCGGGAGCTTTGGGTATTCTCAGGGCTGGAAATCAGGCAGTTGAGGCAGGGCCTTCTTTCTTGAAGAGGGAGTTCTTCCGGTCTAACCCGGAGGAGTTTGTTGGGGATCCAAAGGAACCACTGAAGGCAGACGAGTGGTTGGAACAAATGAGCAAGACGTTCGAGATGCTTGGCATCGAGGACAGAGCACTGAAAGTGACCTTGGCATCCTTCCAGCTGAAGGGAGACGCGGGTCAATGGTGGAAGTATGAGAAAGTCCGTGTTGGTGGTACTTGGGAGGCGTTTGTAAATGCTTTCCAGGAGAGGTTCTTATCTGCAGTTGCTAGGGAGAAGCTGAGAGATCAGTTTAGCCGGCTTAATCAGCAGGGTTTGTCTGTGGCCGAGTTTGAGGCTACGTTTACTAGCTTGTCCAGGTTTGCACCTGAACTCGTGGCGTCCGAGAAGCGCCGTTGTTACGAGTTTGAGCGGAAGTTGAAGCGTGGCCTCAAGCTGAGGGTTGGTGGTTCTTATATTCGAGAGTATAGACATTTGGTGGATGCTGCAGCTCATATGGAGCTCTTGATGCAGGAGGAGGATGAGGAGAAGAATATAGGTTCCAAGAGGAGCCAAGATGGCCAGGGAGATGGCAGGAGACAGAGGGGTTATAACCCTCAGCAGTCTCAGGGTGGTGTGGGTAGGTTGACTTTCCCAGTACCGAGTGCAGGCTCCGGGAGGGGCAATCAGGGGGAGTTCACCTGTTATAAGTGTGGCCAGCTGGGTCACAAGGCTTCGGTTTGCCCGCAAAAGGGCGGAGGTCAGAGAGCTGCATCTTCTTCAGCTAGACCGCAGAGTCAGAGTTTGGGCAGGGGGCAGCCCTTGTCTTGTTATCAGTGTGGACAGCCTGGGCACCTGAAGAGGTTCTGCCCACAGTTGAGTGCCACTTCAGGGGCGTCTGGTTCTAGGCAGACGCAGAGTTATCAGCCAGCTCAGTCTGTGCAGGCCTCGAGGGCCAATCCGGGGGCTTCGTCGTCCCAGTCAGTACAGCAGTCTTATGCTCCTAGAGGTGAGCAGATGGATCAGGGGCCTATAGGGCGCGTGTATGCTGTTACCGCGCAGGACCTAGTACCGGCTCCATCAGTAGTGAGAGGTACCTTTCTGTTTTGCAACTCGATTGCTAGAGTGTTGATTGATACAGGTGCATCTCATTCTTTTGTATCTGCTGCATTTGCATCTGTGTTGGAGTTGGAGTTAGCACTATTAGCATCTCCTATTTGTGTAGTGTCACCTATTGGGAGTGAGTTGATCTTGAGACACGGATGTAGAGGTTGTGATATAGAGGTCGTCGACCATAGGCTTCCGTTTCCATTTGTAGTTATGCCCATGAAGGGCTTTGATGTTATTTTGGGTATGGACTGGTTATCGTCATACCGGGCAGTTATTGATTGCTACCGCCAGAGGGTTACTTGTTGTACCGTGAGCGGGGAGTGTTTCCATTTCTTGGGGGACCGGGTTGGTAGCGTTATGCCACCGGGGTATGATCCGCGAGGGCGGAGCGAGCTTAGTGGTTTACTTGCTAGCTTTGAGAGTGGTGAGTGTGATGAGACCCAAGTCGTGTTGCCGAGGGTAGTTTGTGAGTACTCGGACGTCTTTCCCGAGGACCTCGTTAATTTGCCACCTCACCGGGAGATTGAGTTCTCTATCGATTTAGTGCCAGGCACGGCGCCGATTTCTATGGCACCTTACCGTTTTGCTCCAGCAGAGTTGGTTGAGTTGAAAGTTCAGCTCCAGGAATTACTAGATAAGGGCTTTATTCGCCCTAGTGTTTTGCCGTGGGGAGCACTGACCCTCTTTGCTAAAAAGAAAGATGGTGCCTTGAGATTGTGTATCGATTATCGGAAGTTGAATCGGGCTACGGTTAAGAATAAGTACCCTATGCCCCGTATAGATGATCTATTTGACCAGTTGAAGGGTTCCCGTTGTTTCTCTAAGATAGACTTGAGATCGGGTTACCACCAGTTGAGGGTCAGGGAGGAGGATATTCCGAAGACGGCATTCCGTACACGGTATGGCCATTATGAGTTTCTGGTAATGCCGTTTGGGCTTACCAACGCACCGGCAGTCTTTATGGACTTGATGAACCGGATTTTCTGGGAATTCTTGGATCGTTTTGTAGTCGTCTTCGTGGACGACATTCTTATCTATTCACCTTCTGAGGAGGAGCATGAGGAACACTTGAGAGTGGTGCTTGAGTTGCTTAGAGCCCATATGCTATATGCCAAGTTTGGGAAGTGTGAGTTTTGGCTAGGAGAGGTCAAGTTCTTAGGCCATGTGGTTTCGGGGGAAGGGGTGTCTGTTGATACATCCAAGATTGAGGCAGTGCAAGATTGGGCACAGCCTAAGAGTGTGTTCGAGATCCGCAGTTTTCTGGGATTAGCTGGGTATTATCGCCGGTTTGTGAAAGATTTCTCTAGGTTAGCTTCACCGTTGACTAGACTGACTCGGAAGGGAGTCAAATTTGTATGGAGTGGGACTTGTGAAAAGTCGTTTCAGGAGCTGAAAGTTAGATTGACCACCGCTCCGGTCTTGATTATTCCGGAGAGAGGTTTGGGTTATGCAATCTATTGTGATGCCTCACGAGAGGGTTTGGGTTGTGTGTTGATGCAAGAGGGGAAAGTGGTAGCTTATGGCTCACGTCAGTTGAAAATTCACGAGAAGAATTACCCTACGCATGACCTAGAGTTAGCAGCTGTGATCTTTGCCTTGAAAATCTGGAGGCACTACCTTTATGGTGAGAGATTTGAGGTGTTCTCGGATCATAAGAGTCTGAAGTATCTGTTTACATAGAAAGACTTGAATTTGAGGCAGAGGAGGTGGATGGAGTTTATCGAGGATTATGACTTCGAGTTGCATTATCACCCGGGGAAGGCCAATGTTGTGGCCGATGCCCTTAGCAGGAAATCCGTTAGTGATGTAGCTTGTGTAGCCATCCGGGAGTGGGAGATGTTGGGGGCAATTGGCGAGTTTGATTTGCTTCTGGGCGAATCCGTGGAAGCTACGGCCTTGTTTTCTATTGTTGCGCAGCCTACACTTGTGACTCGAGTGTTACAGGCACAGAGAGGTGACCTTGAGGTAGAATCCCTCCGAGAGAAGATCTCCGGTGGGAAGGTTGAGAAGGGTCTGGCTGAGTATCCCGACCAGAGTGTGAGATACCGAGACCGCTTGTTTGTGCCGGAGTCTTGCCGAGAGGAGGTACTCCGAGAGTTTCATCATTCGCGCCTTACGGTGCATCCGAGAGGTACTAAGATGTACCAGGATTTAGGTCGCCAGTTTTGGTGGCGGGGTATGAAGAGAGATGTGGCAGTCTTCGTGTCTAAGTGCCTTACTTGTCAGCAAGTAAAGGCCGAACATCAGAGGCCAGCGGGTTTGTTGCAACCCTTGCCTATTGCCGAGTGGAAGTGGGAGCATGTCACTATGGACTTCGTTGTAGGTCTTCCGAGGACTCAGCGGGGTGGTGATGCTATTTGGGTGGTTGTAGATCGGTTGACTAAGTCGGCGCACTTCATTCCTATGCGCGTGAGAGATTCGGTAGATCATCTTGCCGACTTGTATATTCGGGACATAGTGAGGTTGCACGGGGTCCCAGTGACGATTGTCTCAGATAGAGACTCTCGTTTTACTGCTAGGTTGTGGCAGAGTTTGCAGAGTGCCTTGGGCACTAAGTTGACCTTTAGTACAGCTTATCATCCTCAAACTAACGGGCAGTCCGAGCGTACTATTCAGGTCCTTGAGGATATGCTTCGGGGTTGTGTCCTGGACTTCAGTGGGACGTGGGAGAGGCACTTACCATTAGTGGAGTTTGCCTACAACAACAGTTTTCAGTCTAGTATCGGTATGGCACCGTTTGAGGCCTTGTACGGCCGACCGTGTAGGTCTCCAGTTTGTTGGGCCGAGGTGGGTGATGCACCTTTGTTGGGTCCGGAGTTGGTTAGGGAGACGACGGAGAAAGTTGAGCTTATCCGTAGGAGGCTTGTTACAGCCCAGAGTCGTCAGAAATCTTATGCTGACCGTAGGAGGAGGCCATTGGCGTTTGAGGTGGGTGATCATGTCTTCCTGAAGATATCACCCAGGCGAGGTTTGATGAGGTTTGGGAAGAGTGGGAAGCTATCCCCTCGGTTTATTGGTCCTTTTGAGATCCTTGAGAGGATTGGCGAGGTTGCTTATCGTTTAGCCTTGCCGCCATAGTTATTCGAAATTCATGACGTGTTTCATGTGAGTATGCTTCGGAAGTATGAGCCGGATCCGTCACATGTATTGGATTGGACCGACTTAGAGGTAGATGAGGATGCCTCGTATGAGGAGAGACCGGTTCGGGTCTTGGATAGGCGGGATCAAGTCCTGCGTGGCAAGACCATTCCTTTGGTAAAGGTTTTGTGGAAACATCACGGAGTGGAGGAGGCCACTTGGGAACGTGAGTTGGAGGTCCGAGAGAAATATCCGGACCTATTTGTGGACATTTGAACATATGTTATATATTGTTGTATTGTTGAACTTTAAGACCGTTAAATATGTCTTAAGTTGTAAAACATGGCGCATGTTTTGGTTAATGACAGTAGTTGGGAACTTGCCTCAAATGGAAGTTTGTATAACATTGCATATGTTGAATATATAGTAGAACTGGAAATGTATCATGATTATTGCTTATGATATGAATTGTGAACCATGTGTGTTGGAAATGGTTGAAATGGAAAGAAAATGCATGTTGAAACATATGTATTGTGAAATGCCTCTTGATAAGGGATGGGATGACCGGTAATGGGTCAAGTTGTTTAATGTTGAAATGTAACATTGTTTAAAATGGAGAAAAACCTACTTTCGAAAACTTGTTCTCAATTTCGGGGACGAAATTCTTGAAGGGGGGGAGGTTATAGCGATCCCGGGTTTACCCTTGTTGTACAGTGATCCGGACTTGTGTCCGTGGATGTTAGTAGTTGGTTATTATCTTGTTTGCATCATTTTCTACTTTGTATTTGAGTTATAGGATGTGTTGGGCAGGTTTGTTACAGGTTGGTTGAGCTTAGGAACCAAAACTAGTTGTCCAGATTTTGGCCTGTCCGCTCGAGCAGGGGTATTGGCGCTCGAGCGGGGAACACACCCATCCAGTATTTCCTGTGTAGTGTTGGGCGC
This sequence comes from Camellia granthamiana, assembly GCA_036172215.1. Classification (NCBI taxonomy): domain Eukaryota; kingdom Viridiplantae; phylum Streptophyta; class Magnoliopsida; order Ericales; family Theaceae; genus Camellia; species Camellia granthamiana. The sequence goes on from CM069904.1 coordinate 13,271,337, forward strand.
TCGAGCGGGGGATTGGCCGCTCGAGCGGGAGGTTGTGAGTGACGCTCGAGCGGAGCTTTCGACGCTCAAGCGGGTACCTGTCTGCAGAAACTTCTGGGGGTATGCATCCGCCGCTCGAGCGGGAGTCTGTGAGTGGTGCTCGAGCGGGGGTTTCCACGCTTGAGCGGGGAGACTCTTATATCAATCCGTGAAATCACTTTTTGAATCACTTTTTCAACTTCATTTCTCTCTCTTACTTTTCCAAAACTCCATTGGAGAGCACCTCACTCTAGAACTTAACTTCTCTCTTAGATTTGATCTAGTAGGAGTTGTTTACTCACTTTTGGCCTTTACAAAAGTTGTGTTGATCGTCGAGGGCTACATTTTAATCTGAAAATTTCGGAATTTGGAGCATTTTGGTTTTGGTCTTCTTCTTCTTTGGAGCTCAAACTTTGAGGTAGGGATAACCTACTCCTCTTTATGGATTTTGTCTTTAAATTTTAGCATTTTGATATGTTAGGTGTTGTTGGGTAATTTTGAGAAAGTTTGGGTTTTTTGTGTAATTTTACAAAAGTTGGGGTTTTGTTATTAAGAAACCTAAATGCAAGTTTGGCATAGAAAGATGAGTTAGATGATGGATTATGGATGAAAATGGAACTTTAGGGTTGTTTTGTTAATTATGGGAATTTGCCCTAATTGTTTTAATTAATTAATGCATATAATTAATTAAAAAAAATGAGGAATTGAATTGGAAATGTTGAGATTGGAAGTGTATGGGATTAAAGGGTGTAGTTGATTTATTTATCGCTCACCGAATTGAAATGTTGATATATTATCCATTTAGTGCATTTATTTTCTGTTTAGAAATAATTGCTTTGAGTTATCGGTGGAGGATAGTCTTGATTGTTGTAGACAATGCATGATGATTAGGCAAACAAAAACTAATCAATGGAATGTGTCATGGGACTTGACGGCTGATAGAATACATTAACTTTATGTATTGATTGAATGTATGTAGAACTTATGTGTTTATATACATTGTGTGTAGAGGAGGAAATGGGGGATGTACTCCGCGGTCTAGGGGAAGATAGGGGATGTACCTCTAAATCGGATAGTGTTGGGAGGAGATAGGGGATGAACTCCGTAGATATAGCTCATATGCTTGTCTAGAGAAGAGTAGATATAGCTCATATGCTTATCTTTGGTTGCATGATATAGTTCTTATACTTATCTGTTGAGATGGGATATAGCTAATATGCTTATCTACAGAGAATGAGAAAATGAAAAGTAATATGGACTTGTATGTCATATAATTGTAATGTGATATAAGTGGGTGTATCAGGATTGACCATCTATCAATTGCTAATCTTTTAGTCATTGTTCATGGCTGGTTTAGTATATTCCTACTGGGTTGTGGCTCACCCTATATGGGAACATCATTTTCAGGTACAGGTAGCATGCCACCTCCAAGGAGATAGCTTGGGAGGCTAGAGGCGGACATACTTTTTGTGTCTATGTTCTTTTGATGTATTACATATATATTCAAGCCAAGGGCTTAAGGTGTAAATGAGTTAGCACTCTTTTGTTGTAACCAAGTGTTAACTTGGAAAGCTGTAAGCCCGTAGGGCATTTGCTTTTGTTGTTAACATGTAATACTTTTTGTAATCAAATACTCTGACGAATAGAAGAATGTTGGACTTTTGTATATCAGTGCATGTTTATAATGTTGGGTTTTATGTTATATTTTAAGGGCGTTACACAGTCTTTTCACTGTTGCATGTCTCATTAGACTCGTTTTAAGATTTATTTTGATAATTTAAATTATTATTTTTTTAAAAATATCAAGTGAAACATAATTATAAAAAAATTAAATTAATCGGATATTAATAATATTTTCATCTAATTGTATTCATATTTAGTTTTATACTTGCAATCATATTTACAATTCATTTTTGTATTTACAAATGTGATTTGATGAAAGTGATATTGATATTCGACCAACTTAATTTTTTACAAGTATATTATATTCGATATTTCTTAAAAAATAAATAATTTAAATCATTAAAATAAGACTCAAAATAAGCTCCAGACACAACAATCACCCGTGTGTGCACTGCATAATAGTGACCCATAGCCGCTCTTGTAAGCTTACATAATCGTTTAAAAAAAAAAAAAAAAAACCCCTTAATGACTAAAATAGATTACGACAGCTAGCCATGTGTAAAAAATATATTTTTGTCTAATTACTATTTTAATGTAAGTAAAATCCTTTATCTTAATATAAGTAAATTTTATATTCCACTGCTATCCGGTTTTCTCACTATTGTACGTCTCGTGAGACTCGTTTTGAGTTCTATTTTAATGATTTAAATTATTATTTTTTTTTTAAATATCAAGTAAAATATAATTTTAAAAAATTAAATTAATCGAATATTAATAACATTTTCATTTAATTATATTCATATTTAATTTTATACTTACAATCATTTTTACAATTCATTTTTGTATTTACAAATGTGATTTGATAAAAGTGATATGGATATTCGACCAACTTAATATTTTTATAAATATATTATATTCGATATTTTTTTTAAAAAATAAATAATTTAAATCCTTAAAATAAATCCACCCAAAAAAATCCTTAAAATAAGACTTAAAACAGGCTCGACGAAGCACACAGCAAGCACCACGGTGAGCACTGCATAATAATGACCCATATCGGGTCTTCTAAGCTTACATAATCATTAAAAAAAAATAAAAAATCTTACGTAATGATTAAAATAGATTACGACAGCCAGCCAGGCGTAAAAAATATGTTTTGGTCTTATAATTATTTTAATATAAGTAAAGTCCTCTATATTCAAAATCTGTATAAAAAAAATGCTACAAAAATAATATATTAATATCAGAGGAGTGTTGGAAATTGAGAGGGTAATTTATATTCATTATTGGGCCGAGCTAGGTGTTGGGCCGAGCTAGGTTCAAGAATGGAAGATACCCACTAAGAAAGGAGAAGTATGGGTAGTTCGGCTGCGTACTTCGGTTGCGGCAAGTATCTAGGTAGTCCGGTTCCAGTTGGTAGATCGGTCGTAGAATTATACCGGTTCTTATATGCTAGGTCGGTTGCATGTTAACACCGGTTCGGACTTGTTAGTTCGGCTTGGCCACGTCCTAGTCCGGTTGAGCTCTCTTATGGTTAGCTCGGTTGTGCATGCGAAACCGGGGTAAGAGAAGTAAAGCGAAGTTCGGATTATGGGTTACTTCGGTCGTAATGGAGTTCGGCCATAATGAAGCCATCTCACTTGGCTTATGCAGTGAGGGGGGTGTTGAAGATAAGCATTATCTTCCAGGAGGAGTATGATTCCTAGAAGGACTCTACGCATGGAGAAATAAGAGTCCTAGGAGGACTCTTTGCATGGAGAAGTTAGAGTCCTACTAGGATTGTGCCACTCGAAACCTATATAAGCTCACCAATATCACCTATGAAGAGGTAATGCAATTTTTGCTTCCTGAATACTCAGAGCTTTTGCCTTCTAGTCTTGCTTACTGACTTAGGCATCGGAGAGGTTTCCGGCACACCCCCGCCGGCCAGCTCACGTTTGTGTTTTCAGGTGGTGGAACGACGACGTATTGAGGAACGCAGACTTGATCAACAGGATTATACGAGAAGGTGAACCCCTTTCCCGTACAATTGGCGCCGTCTGTGGGAATAACAGACAAGAACAACCTCTTGATCAAGCTTTTTCTTGAACATCAATGGCGAACAACGAAGAACTGACTCAGTCCGCCATTGACGGACTAACTCCAGAGGGAGGTGCAAGGCGCGAAGGCCTACCTTTGGTCCCTCCCATGGCAAGCTTGGAACCACAAAGGCAAAATTCCAGGAGAAATGCGAGGGGACGAAGGAGGAATGACAGCCCTCATCCCTCTCATTCGCAAAGCCCAGAAAGACAAAGGCGTAGAGTTGATCCTCAAATTCTGGAAGATCGCGTCAGAGAACAAGATGAACTGATCCGAAAGATGGCAGCAGACATGGAGTCTTTGAAGCGCCAGATGAAAGGAAAAGAAGTGGCGACAGGAGAGGGGCGCAACAGGAAGACGCCCCCTCGCCACTCAGAGGGTCGTAGTAGGAATTCAACACCCTCCCAGGCAGAAGAGAGAAGCCTCAGGACAGGCGATACGCAATCAAGATCTTCCAGAACTCGTCACTCCAGGTCTGAGAGGGCGAGATCTGAAAGGTCTTACACGGAAGGAAGCACATACTGGCCTTCGCATACACACCAAACAAGGTCCAGGCAAACGGAGTTACCCAGGTCATCCGACCTACGAACCGTGCTAGAAGAAAAGGCACGACGCAGGGAGGAGGCCAAGGCGCGTGATCCACATAGAGTTTCGGCCTTACAGCGGTTGGCTCCTCGGACGCATGGAAGCGTCGAGGTTGGAATGCCACAACCGCGCCCGGCCTACGAACCAACGGACAAAGTATTGGCAAGGCTGCAGACCTCACCGTTTGTCCCAGCAATTGAGAACGCGCCTTTACCATCAGGCTTTCTACAGCCGAAGTTCACCACATACGAGGGGAAGACGGACCCCTACTTGCACTTAAGCCACTTCCGCCAGGTTATGGCTGTATACCGACGGAACGAGGCCTTAATGTGCATCTTGTTCCCCTCAAGCCTTGGTGACCTGGGCTTGACTTGGTTTGAGAAACTCCCAGAGGGCAGCATAGCCTCCTGGGCGCAATTGGCAGAAGCATTTGTCACAAGATTCAGAACAAACACTAAGACTCCGGTGGAGATTGACCAGCTACTCTCCATCGACATGGGTGAGAAGGAGACATTAAGGTCCTACAACAGCCGATATTGGGAGACCTTCAACCAGATTGGGGATTGCCCAACCAACCTGGCCATCGCGCAGTACAAGAGAGGCCTTCCAGTCGGGAATAGACTGAGGGACTCTATCACTATGACGCCACCTCTTACCATGGAGGCCCTGATGGAGAGAGTGCATCAGCACATCAGGGTGGAAGAGGATGGCGCTCGCGCCAAAGCAAAGACGGGCGCGACCATAACACCAGAGAAGAAGACCTCGGCAAAGGTCAATACGGTAGATCGCCGAAACAAAAACGGACGGGGCAGACGAGATAATGACGAGGACCAGGACAAGAGGTGGTTGAGAGTCCGCACCGCCATTACCACGGTGTTCAAAAAACCAATCTACCGTATACTTAGTGAGATTCGAGACGAGCCTTTCATCAAGTGGCCAGCCAAGATTGGCGAGGCCCAGAAGGACTACGATGACAGATCCAGATGCACCTACCACAAGGAAAAGGGGCACCGAACTGAGAACTGTATGCCATTGAGGCAGCATCTGGAGGAGTTGGTGGCGGCGGGCCACCTGGATAAATACATAGAAGGAGGGGCGCAGCCAGCCCCACAGGACCACAACCTCCCTAATGGAATGCCGAACGACGCCCCACCGCAAGGCACCATCAACGTAATCCATGGAGTCTTTGAACCAGAGCGTGTATGCGAGCTCAGAGGTTCAATCAAAAAAGCAGAGCACTTGAGAGAAGTGCTAAGTGCCCAACCAGTCGTCAAAAAGGGGAGGACAGAAGCCACAAATGTCATGTCCTTTTCAGATAAAGACTTGGACAGAATATATAGCCCACACAATGATGCCTTGGTCGTCACTCTCCGAGTCAAGGATTTTGACGTCAAACGGATTCTGATTGACCAAGGTAGTTCGTGTGAAATCATGTACTATGAAACTTTCAAGCAACTCAAGCTGCAGGACAAGGACTTAGCCCCAGCCGTGTCCCCTTTGATTGGATTCGATTCTATGCCGGAGTGGCCAGTCGGCAAAATCATCCTTCCAGTCAGAGCAGGGAGTGTGACAAAGCAAGTGGAGTTCTGGGTGTTAAAGGTTCCATCCACCTACAACATCATCTTGGGCAGAACGTGGCTGCACGCCATGCGCTCGGTAGCATCCTCCTACCACCAAGTGATGAGGTTCCCCAACGACACCGGAGTGATAGAGGAGGTTTATGGGGACCAGATTATGTCCAAGCAGTGCTTCGTTGCAACGAATGGGAGCCGCGCTGCAAAAGGATATGTTCATTCGGTTGAAGAACCAGAGAGTAATGAACTATTCGCAGATGTTGGCAAAGCGGCTAGTCAGAAGGCAGTGGAGGACTTGGTGGAGGTCAGAATAGACGAGAAGAACCCGGATAAGTTCTTCTTGCTTGGCTCGTCATTATCTAGCACTGAGAGGCTAGAGGTCTTGGAGTTTTTGACCTCTAACATCGAAGTGTTTGCCTGGACTCCATACGACATGCCAGGCATTGATCCCAACTTCATCTGCCACCAACTCAACGTCCACCCATCTGCCAGGCCAGTCATTCAGCGCACCCGCAGATCGGCGCTCCACCACGCCGAGATAGTGGCAGAAGAAGTGGGAAACTTGTTAGAAGCAGGGGCAATCAGAGAGGTGCACTACCCCAGGTGGATCTCCAACACGGTGGTGGTGCCAAAGAAAAATGGCAAGTGGCGCGTTTGCGTCGATTACAAAACTGTCAACAGAGCATGTCCCAAAGATAGCTTCCCCCTACCAAGGATCGACCAACTGGTGGACCTAACAGCAGGTCACAACAGGCTTAGCTTCCTTGACGCATATAGAGGCTATCACCAGATCGCAATGCATGAACCAGACCAGGAGGTCACGTCCTTCACCACTCCAAGAGGACTATACTGTTATAAGGTCATGCCCTTTGGCCTGAAGAACGCAGGGGCGACATTCCAGCGAATGGTCACCAAGATGTTTGAGCCATTGTTAGGCAAAACAATGGAGGCTTACATCGATGATATGGTGGTCAAGAGCAAGAGTGAGAGTGACCATCTCAAGGACCTAAGTGAAATGTTTGAGATCCTGAAAAAGCATAAGTTACGCCTCAACGCGTCGAAGTGTGCTTTCGGAGTAGGATCAGGTAAATTCTTAGGCTTCTTGGTGACCAACCGAGGTATAGAAGCTGACCCTTCTCAAATCAAAGCAATTCAGGAGTTAGAGAGACCTAACTCAGTAAAAGAAGTGCAGCACCTTACTGGCATGGCAGCAGCACTTAACCGATTCATCAGCCGGTCTTCAGACAGATTGCGTCCATTCTTTCAGTCATTAAAAGCTAAGTTTGAGTGGGACGAAGAATGCGACCAAGCCCTGGCGAGTCTGAAGGAATACATGTCTTCTCCACCATTACTTGTTACCCCCAAACCTGGAGAAGAACTCTTCCTCTACTTGGCAGTTTCTCAGCACGCAGTAAGTGCAGTGTTAGTTCGAGCAGAAGGAATCCAACACCTACCCATCTTCTATGTCAGCAAGACATTGCTGGGAGCGGAAACAAGGTACTTGCCTCTAGAGAAGCTAGCACTGGCATTAATGATGGCATCCAGGAAATTGGCGCACTACTTCCACGCCCATACCATTGTCGTCCTCACAGCTTTTCCATTGAAAGCTCTGTTTGAGAGGGCCAACTTTTCTGGGCGAGTTTTGAAGTGGGCAGTAGAGTTGGGGCAATATGATGTAAAGTTCCAACCCAGAACCGCGGTAAAGGCCCAATCTTTGGCAGACTTCGTCGCAGAATTCACTCCTGGAAGCCACCAAGTCTGCCCAATCGACCTGACTGACACAACCAAACTAGGGATGGAGATTGACGCCGGAATAGCGCAACCCCTAGTACAGGCTACTCAGTCAGCGCCCAAGGCAGACCAGAGTAGAAAAGGCGAGGAGGAATCCAACCTTACTACACCAAGTCAAGATTCATTGGCGACTAATGACTTGGGCCCATCGGAAGACAAGGGGCAAACTGCAACTATGGACTCTGAAGAAGACATTAGCAATCTGGAAGACCCCAAGGCATCGTCCGATCCCTCCACCTGTTGGAAGTTGTTCGTTGGGGAGATGTGGAAACTCTTTGTGGATGGGGCATCCAATCGACATGGAGCAGGACTTGGCATAGTCCTCATCTCCCCAGACGGCCTAGTTGTGGAGCAGGCAATCAACCTTGGCTTCCCAGCATCGAACAATGAAGCGGAGTACGAGGCGCTCCTTGCAGGGCTCAAATCAGCAGCATACATGAAGGCCACCGAACTAATGGTCTACAGCGACTCACAATTGGTAGTGAATCAAATTTCGGGCGATTATGATGCAAAGGATGAAAGAATGGCTAAGTACCAAGACTTAGTCAGGACAGAGATCAAGAAGTTTGAAGTCGTCAGAATAGAACAAATTGGCAGGGAGGAAAATAGCAGAGCAGACGAACTAGCAGGCTTCGCCTCAATGGCAGATACCTCCATCCCCCATCCACTATTGATTGACTATCTGCCCAGACCAAGTATTGAAGACCCAGAAGCTGAAGAGGTATGTTGTGCGGAGTTAGGTCCTTCTTGGATGGACCCCATCATACTGTTCCTGAAAGACGGCACTCTTCCAGAAAATAAGAAAGAAGCAAACAGAATACGAGCCAAGTCGCAACGATTTTGGCTCTCTCCATCCTTAGCATTATACAAAAAGTCGTTTTCAGGACCTTACTTAAAGTGTGTCCACCCCAGCAAGGTAGAAGCATTCCTGTTTGAGATACACGAAGGGGTTTGTGGCAGCCATCAAGGAGGAAGGTCATTGGCATACCGAGCTATTTCACAAGGATATTGGTGGCCCTACATGCAAGCGGATTCAGAGAAGTATGTCAAGAAATGTGAAAAGTGTCAGAAGTTTGCGCATCAGATACACCAACCTGCAAGAGAACTCCTACCTCTCACTAGCCCATGGCCTTTCGCAATGTGGGGCTTGGACATAGTGGGACCGCTCCCAACAGCACCAGGCAACAGGAAGTTCTTTCTTGCGGCAACAGACTACTTCACAAAGTGGGTAGAAGCAGAAGCTTTGGCGTCAATCAAGGAAAAAGATGTGAAGAAGTTTGTCTGGCAGAACATTATTACTCGCTTCGGCATACCAAAAGCACTGATTTCAGACAACGGCACTCAGTTTGATGGCAGAATTTTCAGAGGCTTTTGCGAAGAATACAAGATAGAGTTTTACAACTCCACACCGGCATATCCCCAAGCAAATGGTCAGGCAGAGGCATCAAATAAAGTTGTCTTGGACGGATTGAAGAAAAGGTTGGAGAAAGCCAAAGGCAAGTGGGCGGAAGAACTCCCTCATGTCTTATGGGCTTATCGCACCACACCGCGGCGGTCAACAGGGGAAACACCATTCTCCTTAGCATATGGCATGGAAGCAGTCATCCCCTTAGAAGTCGGCCTCCCCACAATTCGGAGTGAAAACTTTGATCCAGACCTAAATGGCGAAGCAATAGCATTGGAACTTGACTTGGCGGAAGAAAGAAGAGAAAAGGCGCTAGTGCACATCGCCTCCTATCAGCAAGAGTTGTCCAGAAAATACAACAAAACAGTACATCCAAGGCAGTTCAAGATTGGCGATTGGGTACTTCGCAAAGTGATGGGAAACACACTGGTCCCAGGTGATGGCAAGTTAGGGCCCAATTGGGAAGGTCCTTACAAAGTGGTCGGATTAGCAGGCAAAGGGGCATACCACTTGGAAGATGAGGACGGCAAAGCAATTCCTAGGCCATGGAACACTGCCAATCTCAAGATATTTTACTTTTAGCTTTTTTCTTTTTTGAGTATGTGTAATTTTTCTACTTTCTCAATAAAACAAGTCGATTCTTTTCAGTATATTTGTTTTCCATAGAAAGTAGCTTTAGTAAGGTAGTAGCATTGTAAACATAGTTGGCCGGAATACCCAACTATCAACCTTTCCTAGGTCCAGGATAAGGATCCAGACTGCAGGACGTTTGGTCGGAATAACCAAGCATTTTATTCTAAGTTGGCCGGAAAAACCAACTTAGAGGTTGGCTGGATTAAACCAACACTTAGCCAAAGTATGGGAATGGCTAAATTAACACTGAGCCAAAGTATGGGAATGGCTAAACGAGTAGTTGGCTGGATTAAACCAACACTTTGTACTCTTCAGCCGAAGTAAGCTATATCGGCTGAAGAGTGGTTGGCTGGATTAAACCAACTCTTTGTACTCTTCAGCCGAAGTAAGTTATATCGGCTGAAGAGTGGTTGGCTGGATTAAACCAACTCTTTGTACTCTTCAGCCGAAGTAAGCTATATCGGCTGAAGAGTGGTTAGCTGGATTAAACCAACTCTTTGTACTCTTCAGCCGAAGTAAGCTATATCGGCTGAAGAGTGGTTGGCTGGATTAAACCAACTCTTGGTACTCTTTAGCCGAAGTAAGTTATATCGGCTGAAGAGTGGTTGGCTGGATTAAACCAACTCTTGGTACTCTTTAGCCGAAGTAAGATATATCGGCTGAAGAGTGGTTGGCTGGATTAAACCAACTCTTTGTACTCTCCAGCCGAAGTAAGTTATATCGGCTGAAGAGTGGTTGGCTAGTGAGTTATATAGCTAACCGAGATCACAGTTGTAATTTAGCAGATTCAAATTTGTCACATAGGCAACCAAGCAAGTTCATAACCGTAATACAAGTTATTCAAGTTCAGAACCGGAATGCAAGTCGAAAGATTTTTTCATTCAAATCAAAAGGAAGTACAAACGAGGGGCTGTAGCCCGGTTACAGACACCCAAAACCGAAATACAAGAAAGAAAAAAGAAGCAAAAAATACAAGTCATCCTAGGAGTGCATCTAGTTCGGCATCGAACTCCGCTTCAGCAGCCGCCTGGAGATCGGTTTGAGGAGGGAGCCCGGTTTGAACCGTGGTATCCGCTGGCGGGGAAGAATTAGCTGGTATCTCGTTGGTTAAATCCACGGGTGGCTCCAACCGAGCTGCTTGATTGTTTTGTTGATCGGTGACAACCGGAGTCAGAGATGGCTCCCCCTCATCATCTTCATCGTCGTCATCATCTTCATCGTCTTCTTCGTCATCAGACGCTTCAAGGAATGCCTTTTGAAGATCGTCCGCATATTGCTTAAGTGAGGCCGGAATAAAGTACGGTGGAGCGTTGTAAGCGTCGGTGTCAGGAGTGCAACCGAGCTTCTCCACCGCACTTCGCCAACCGCACTTGAAGAATAGGTCTTTTGCAGCGCCACATTGAAGGCCGTATGCAGTTTCAGCCTTCTTGAATCCTTCCTTTCTGGCCTTCTTTACTTCGGCGTTCAGTTGGGCTATCTCGGCGTCTTGTTTGGTCTGCATCTGGGACATCTCCCTCAGGTAGTAATCTTTTACCTCGGTCACGGCCTTTTGTTTATCACTTTCAGCCGAGGTAACCAGTCCGGTGAGACGTGATACCTCGGCCTCCAGTTCGGCCGCCTTGTTCTGGGCCTGCCTTAGTTCGGTAGCATTGGCCACGGCGTCCTTCATGGCCTGCCTCGCGGTCTTGCGAAGCTCCATCACCTGCCGGTGTGCAAGCGTGGTTTTTTGAAGAGCCTGCACAAGGTACAGTGAATTTTTTAGTTGTTGACCGAAATGGAAGTTGGACAAATTTTGAAGACAGAAAGGCCAGTGTTACTTACCACGATCATTGACTTGGAAGCAGACCGGAGTGACTTTATCTCGGTATTGAGCTTCTTGGAATGGTGCTCCATGTCTTTTGGAAGGCACACACCTCTGGCCAGGTTGAAGGCCAGAAGGTGATCCTTATCTGAGACAACGGAGTCACCCTCGTCGATAGCCCGGTTGTTGAAGACTAGGGGGGGAGCCCACTGGGGATTTTCAGATCGGTTCGATGATTCCGGCTGGGGGTCCGGTTGAATAACTGCTGGTGGGTTTGGTGGCAGGACGTTCTCCTCTTCGTCGACAAGTCGTGGCCCGGTTTGTTCAGTCCGGGCACGCTTGTTTCGGCGCGAAGCAGAAGGCTGTTGGGATGGAAGAGCCACTACGGCCTCGGTTGAATGGCCGGTCTGTGGTATCTCGGCTGGGTTTGTTTCGGTGAGCATGGCCCTCATTCTGTTTTTCTTCGCCATCTCTTGTTCAGGAGTTAATCGCACAAGGACGACTTCGGGCAAGTTTGGGTCCGGTGCTGGAGGGTCCTCGAGGAGAAAATCTGTGACTTTTGCTTTTCGACGACCGGAGTATCTGTAGGTCGGCTCGAATTCAAGAAGCTTTGCCCAACTCCTTTCTTTCACCCGGAGTGCGGCACGGAGTACGGCGAGGTTGGGGTAGTTGTAGTTGGAGATGAGATGAGCTTTATCTGCAAAGCAAAAGAAGACAAGTGTTAGCTCGGTTTACAGAGAAAGTAAAAGCTCAAAGGCAAGGCGAAATGGAAACCGAAGTACTTATACCGGGCTCTCCTTTCTTCCAGTTTATTCTTCGGCCTGGGATTCGGGCTTGGAAGTCCTCGAAGTTCCCAGAAACCCAGAAGAAATCATCATCATTAACATCTTTGTCCGGTGTGTGCTTTATTATCTTTTCTCTACCTCGGCGCACTCTCAAATAGTAGCACCAGCCTTGATTTTTGGAGCCTATGGAGTATTGATGTAGTATTTCGGCCAAACCCAGGTTTAGACCGGTTTTGTGGTTCAGGGCGGCTATGCCCATTATTATACGGTACGTATTGGTGGATAGCTGAGTGGGGCAGAGTCTGGTTTGTCTAAGGAATTCACAAATTAGTGGCTGGACTGGGAATCTGAGTCCGGTTTCTACTATGGATTGGAGGGTGAATGGGACAAAGCCTTCTTCATCCCATGGGTCGACTCCTTTTTTGGCTAGTTTTAAATTTACATCGGCTGGAATGTTGTATTGTTCTCGGAAATCGGCTAGGCCGCCTGGGGTTTCTACCAAGTGTCTGTACTTCCCCATTTATTTTATAAGTTAAAATATAATTTATCTCGGTTGGAGGAGCGTGCTCAGTAGTCCGGTTGGACGCACAGAGGGAGTGCCTGGACAGCCTAAGTCTGCAAAGTTGAAAAAGCAAGTGTCAAGCACAGATCAAAGACCGTGCTACAAAAATAAAGCAGGAAAAGGTTGGTTTTACTTCGGTTCTGCGTGGTGCTAAGCTGTCTACATCGGCTCGTGAAAGGTTCTCGTTATCTCGGTTCGAAAAAGTTTGTGGTTATCTCGGTTTCACTTATGGTTTTTCTTACCACGGTTAGGCCTCAAGGGGCATCTTTCTGAGTTCGGTTTAGAAACTCAAAAGGATGGCTTAGCCCCAGGGCTTAGCTCGGTCAGAGGCCTAGCTCGGTTTGGGCCGAAATACCTATCTCAAGTCAATCTTAATTTCGGCTAAGGTGAATCGGATGCTTTCTTATTAAAACTACTGTGTTATCTACAAGTACAAGCTCGGTTCTGGTTCATCTAGACAGCGCAAACAGTTCCTAGTTCGGTTGGAGGCATTTTTATGGATCAAATGATTGTTCTACCAGCAGTCTATACAGTTCATAGTGTTTGAGTGAAGTTCTTCTCAGAAACATAGCATGCAAAGTGTTTTGTGAAAACACACAGAAACACACTACTATGAATCAAACGGAAGCAAAAACAGAAAGAAATAGGCAAGTTTGGGCAGCATACCTGGTGAAGGAGGAACTGAAAGTGGACGGAGCAGCAGCAGTGAAGAACACGAGCTCTTGGTATGCAAGATTGAAAAACACAAGAAGGAAGAGAGGGGATGAATAGTGTGAGAGTGATTCTGAAATGAAAGGTTGATTTTGGGTAAAGGCGTTTTTGGCGGGACTGTTCAAAAGTTGTGAAATACGAGGGCGGCGCTACAGCTGGCGAGGGCCAATCAGAGCTTGCCACGTGTCAAGGAAGGGCAATCGATTCAGTTGCTGCGGTCGAAAAGACGTTTGAGCCGGACAGGTATAGCTCGGTGCGGACTTAGCTCGGTTGGGAAAGCTAAAGGTCTCAGTTCGGCTGGAGAGGCTAAGCAGTTGTTAGTTCGGTTGGAAAGGCTCGAAAGGTTTTAGCTCGGCTGGAGTAGCTAACGGATTTATTAGCTCGGCTGGAGATGTTAAGACTCTATCTCGGTTGTTACATGGGTAATCCCTATCATGCTTCGCAGATGGAATTAAGGGGCAATTGAGAGAGTAATTTATATTCATTATTGGGCCGAGCTAGGTGTTGGACCGAGCTAGGTTCAAGAATGGAAGATACCCACTAAGAAAGGAGAAGTATGGGTAGTTCGGCTGCGTACTTCGGTTGCGGCAAGTATCTAGGTAGTCCGGTTCCAGTTGGTAGATCGGTCGTAGAATTATACCGGTTCTTATATGCTAGGTCGGTTGCATGTTAACACCGGTTCGGACTTGTTAGTTCGGCTTGGCCACGTCCTAGTCCGGTTGAGCTCTCTTATGGTTAGCTCGGTTGTGCATGCGAAACCGGGGTAAGAGAAGTAAAGCGAAGTTCGGATTATGGGTTACTTCGGTCGTAATGGAGTTCGGCCATAATGAAGCCATCTCACTTGGCTTATGCAGTGAGGGGGGTGTTGAAGATAAGCATTATCTTCCAGGAGGAGTATGATTCCTAGAAGGACTCTACGCATGGAGAAATAAGAGTCCTAGGAGGACTCTTTGCATGGAGAAGTTAGAGTCCTACTAGGATTGTGCCACTCGAAACCTATATAAGCTCACCAATATCACCTATGAAGAGGTAATGCAATTTTTGCTTCCTGAATACTCAGAGCTTTTGCCTTCTAGTCTTGCTTACTGACTTAGGCATCGGAGAGGTTTCCGGCACACCCCCGCCGGCCAGCTCACGTTTGTGTTTTCAGGTGGTGGAACGACGACGTATTGAGGAACGCAGACTTGATCAACAGGATTATACAAGAAGGTGAACCCCTTTCCCGTACAGAAATATAGAGTTATTTCAAAAAATAGAAAACATATGCATCACAAAATGATGGATCCCAAAAAATAAAGTTATATAAAATGATAAATTTTTTTAAAATTTTTTTTACCAAATTATTGTTAAATTTTGTAAATTTTTGATTTTCTTTTTTTATAATAAAAACACATTTTAAAAGTCAAACCAATGATAACGGATATGAATCTCATTGAATTTTGTTATGATTAAACTTATACACGTGAGCCGAAATAAACGAATAAACCGGGATGTCCATGTATTAGACCAGTGAACTTTAATGAACTAGGAATAACCGTGCCTCAAATTTTATATTAAACTTCTATTTATTTGATTCAAAAAGCTTACGTAATCATTAAAAAAATATATATTCTTACAAAACCATTAATAGGTTGTAAAGGTGTAAAATATGGCTTAATTCATATTGATTTGTTTAATTTATATTGATTAGTTTGCTAATTACAAGCTAATTTTTAAAATTTATAATTCGTTTTCGAAACCATTCCGCTCTGTTATAATTAGTACATATATTTTTTTTCTTTTAATGAAATATCAAAATAAAATTAATGTGACCGAGATTTAAAATGTGAAATTTGTTGTAAATTAGTGTTTTATATATGAAAAATATTATGTAAATTAGTATGCCATATGTCCTAAAATAATAGTCTCTTTTGGGAAATCTAATTTTTTTATAGTACAATTATTACATTTTAAAATATTTAATTTTTCAAAATTATTTTTTGATGATACATTTTTTTGGAAATATCAATTGTCATAATTGTACTTTTTGTATTATTAATGAATTTAAAAGAAGGGCAACATAGTAAATTCATATCATTTTATTCCTTAATTTTTTAAAATTGACTAATATTTTGGGACAATGAAAATAGAATAAGAGACTGATATTTTGAGACGGGGGAGTATGATATATTTATACAAATGTTTGATAATTGTTTAAAGAGTAATACTACGAATCCACCTTTATCAATTCAGAAATTATTCAGAATTTTTATCTTGTGAATTAGATTTATTCTACACATAGAGTTACACAAATTAATTTCTACCACACAATCAATCACCCACCCACAATTTTTTAGGTGGATTAATTTGGGTCGCTAGCATATTTACTTTTTAAAATTATTTTTCAATTAACTAACAAATTGAAACTGCTCAAAACGCTTTTGTTTATTTGTTAATTCACCATTTACAATTTAATTTATAATTTTACCCTTAAATAGTACCAAATTGTACTGCCCACACCCTTATATTTCCATCTAATTACTATTTTAATATAAAGTAAAACTCTTTATATTCAAATTTTATACATAAAAATAATATATTAGGCCTTATTTGTCATAATCTAAAAAAGGCAAAAAGTCACTATCCTATTTAAGTCACACCACCTCTCTCCCACATCACTTCAAACCCAATTCATATTTTATAAAAAGTCAAAAAGTAAACTTATTTAGATCATTCCAAGCTACCCTCTAATGTCAAAATTAGTGCTAGGCATGGTTTTGAAAACTCGACTGGACCGGCTGGTTTGGCTGGTTGAATCGTCGACCGGTCGATGTTTCGGTCTGAATATGCCCTCTAAACCGTTCGAAACCAAAAATCGGCTTATTTTGAGAGAACCGGGAAAACGGCGGTTGAATCGCCGAACCAAGACCAGTTCGGTAGGTAGATGAAATTAAAAATTTTGAACTTTTTGTTTGATATTTCCTAACTTTTTTTTTTAATTTCTTTCTTTCCATTCTTTCTTTCTTATTATATATATATATTATATAAGAAAATTTTAATTGGAAACTCTCTTTTAAGGATCTCGTCTTGTGAAGAATCCCATTAAGAGTTTGAAATTATTGTGAAAGTTCCTACCTATTTATAAGAAAAAAAATTCTTTCAAAAAAACTCAAGGAATCTATGTGAGATTCAATCAAATATATTAGAGGGAGACTTGAAATTTTGATATCCCTCCAAATTTTTTGCCATTCTTTCAATCAAATTATTTGAATTAAAATTATATGGAGGGAATATTGAATATTTGATTTCCTCTTCCAAAATTAAAATTAATAATATTTTAAAATATATTATTATATTTTTTAGTAAAAAAAATATTAGGAGAAATATTTAAGATAATTTAATATTTATAATGTATAATTTTATTACTATATTTTTATTTAAATATAATTTTAATATATTTATTACATCCACGGTTCGATTCTGGTTCAACCCTGACAGTTGAACCCAAGGATGGATCTATGGGGGGCGGCCGCACCCTCAAAATTTTGAAAAATATCATATATTATACTAGAAATTTTAAAATAATTTAAAATTATAGGAGTTCGCACCCCTAATTTTTTTTTAGATAATTTCAAAATTATATAGAGTAGCCTCCCAATTTTTTAAACTATTTGGATTTTTTTTTTTGAATTAGTTAACATATATAATAATCTATTTTGAATTTCATGTATATGTATTTTTTAAATTAGGTCAAGATGAAAGCAAAATTTTAGAAACTTTAGTGGGTTAAAGTGTAAAATATGAAAATTTTACAAATATATAAACTATAAGGCTTGTTGGAGAAGCTTTAAACAAAGCACTAAGATTAAAAAAAAGAAAAGAAAACAACTGATTTGATCTGAGAGACTTGCTGGGATTCTGCAAAAGGGAGGAGCAAAGAGACGAGGGATACAGAGATGCTTTGTTGTCGGTGGTCCGGCGGAGACTTCGTCGGAGCTGTCGGCGTGGATGGTGGAAACGTGGACTCTCACTGGGAAATTCATTCGTTGGGAGATTAATGATGGGAATTTTTACATTCTAGTTGATGAATCTGAAGATGAATCGAAAAGAGAGCAAATGGAAATTATTTTGAGATTTGTTGATAAATATAGTTTTATAAAAGAGCATTTCTTTGACATAGTTCATGTGTTAGACACCACGTCGGCAACTTTGAAAGAAGAAATTTGTATTGTCCTTTCTCGTCATGGTCAGGGATATTCATGGTCAGGGATATGATGGTGCCAGTAACCTTAGTGTGCAAAATATTCATGGTCAGGGATATGATGGTGCCAGTAACATGTCTGGAGAATGGACTGGGTTGCATGCTCTATTTTGTGCTGAGTGTCCATTCGCATATTATGTTCATTGCTTTGCTCATCGGCTCCAATTGGCTTTAGTAGGAGCATCTAAACAGGTTATATCTATCAATCAATTTTTCTCTTGCTTGACTCGAACAATTAATATAGTTGGCTCATATTGAAAAAGACATGATCAATTAAGAGCTGCTCAGACTGTAGATATTGCTAAAAAGCTTGCCCTTGATGATGAATTCGAGACTGGTAAAGGAAAAAATCAGATTGGAACATTGAAACGGGTTGGAGATACTCGATGGGGTTCTCATTTGGGTTCCATTTGTAGTTTGATAAACATGTTCAGTGCTACTTGTGCAGTCCTAAGAAACATAATTAATCATGGAAGCAAATTGAATCAACAAGCTGAGGCGGATGGAGTTTATGATTCCATTACATCTTTTGAGTTTGTTTTCATCTTACATCTTATGAGGGATTTCATGGAGATTACTGATGATCTTTGCCAAGCTTTGCAAAGTAAATCTCAAGATATATTAAATGCAATGCATTTGGTGTCTACAACGAAGATACTTATTCAAAAATTTAGAGAAGATGAATGGGTTCCATTGTTGGAGAAAATTAAATTATTTTCTAATGATCATGGTATACAGATTCCTGATATGAGCTGTCCTTTGCCAAGGTCGGTCTCGTTCTGAAAGAGGTTAGCTCACCGTGAAACATCATTTTTGAGTTCATATTTTTATGGTTATAGTTGATTCTCAGTTACAAGAATTAAACAATAGGTTTAAGGGAGATGTAATGGAATTGCTTGTTCTTAGCTCAACTTTGGATCCTAGGGATGGTTATAGATCATTCAAAATTGAGGATATTTGCAATCTTGCAAATAAATTTTATCCTATGGATTTCTTCGAGCAAGAAAAATTGCATTTGAAGTATCAGTTGGAAAACTATAAGCTTGATATTTCCATACTTCCCGAGTTTTAGAAGCTGTCAACCATTTCTGAGTTGTGTCAAATGTTGGCAAAAACAAAAAAGTCAACAAGTTATTCTCTTATTGATAGATTGATCCGGCTTGTGTTGACTTTACCTGTTTCAATTGCTATATCGGAACGTGCATTTTCAACTATGAAACTCGTTAAGTCTAAATTGCGCAATAGGATGGAAGATGATTTTCTGGCTAGTTACTTGATTACGTACATTGAAAAAGACATTGTTCGAGGGTTTGATGTAGACTCTATCATTCATGCTTTTGATATTATGAAAGAGCGTCGAGCTCAATTGAAGATGCCTAATTTTAGTAAATAAATGCGCGTAGAAATAGTTACTACTTTTTATAAGTGAATATGCGCAAAAAAATATTCTCAATTGTATGATCATCTTTTGGTACTCAACTATGTTGACAAGGAATATATAGTTCAATATTTTATCGTAACATTATTGATTTTTTTCATGTTAGTAGAAATTGGTATTGAACTTCAAATTTTATTGGTTAGAGGTTAAACGTACTTTGGCCTTTCCAAAGTCATAATCCTAGATCTGTCCCTGACCAGTGATCCGTTTACCCCGATTCATTTTCTGGTTCGCTCACCGGTCCGATTTTTAAAACATTTGTCTAGAAACACAAAATTATTCCACAAAATATAACACATGTGAGATAAAATTATGGGTACCATATGTAGATCTCCCATTATGTGGGACCTATCTTTATTTCTTTCATTATGTGTAACATTTGTATTTTTAGAATTATTGTTACTGTCATGTTAAGGTGGAATGCATAACTAAATATATATATATACTGGTGTTATCTATATATATATATTTTTAAATTTTACGTCCCTAATTTCACTCTTAATGATATGACTCATTTTTATATGAAGTGGTTCTACACTTTGAAGAGCGTTGATTGATTGTTATTGTTTGTCACCTCATTAAGGGTGCAATTGAGGGTGATGAAAAGGGAGGATGGAGAATTTCTCGAGAAGTTTGCTCCCCAAATTATTACATAAAAATTAATTTGGCACTTAGACTTCGCATTATTTTAATTTGACCCCTAAAGTTTTTTAAATTTGATCAAATTACCCCCGTAATCTGTTTTCATCTACAATCAAACTAAACTTACTAGCATGTTACCAAACTTTATTTAGAAATTTATTTTATCTCCCAAACTATATTCTAAAAATCAATTAGCCCTCCAAATATTAACAAAAAATGGCAGGGTTAATTGATCAAATTTAAAAAAGTTTAGGGGTCAAATTAAAATAATGCGAAGTCTAGGTGACAAATTGATTTTTGCGTAATAATTTAGGGGATAAAATGATATTTTATGATCATCTCTCTCTCTCTCTCTCTCTCTCTATATATATATATATGTATTTTATTACACATGTTTTCATACAAAATATATAATCTTTTTTAACTTATTACCCCCGGGAAAAATCAATGCCAAAATTCTTTATTTTTAAAATAAAAAAATTAATATTAAGTCATATCATTTTGTATAAAAAAAAATATTATATTTAAAATTTTATTAATGTCACCGTATTATTATAACTAACATTACTACCCCAAAAAATACCAACACATTGCATTTTTTTTTTTTTATCAACAAAATAAGACACTTTATTGATGAAACTAGTATGAAATACATGAGAGAATACATCAATAAAGAAGGCCAATGAGCAACACATCATAGTAACCTATCATAATCCCAACTAGGTTGGCACCAAGAAGACCACACAATCATCTGTAGGCTTAAGACCAAGTTGGTAAGGTACCAACAACAAACAAAATAAAGAAACACAAAGACCCAAACAGACAAACCACAGCTCCTAAACAACACAACAACCCCTGTCCAGCACAACAAAAACACCAAAGCTGCCCACAGATTTCTCAACCCCCACCAATACATACTCGAACCTCATTGAGATTATAAATAAAATCACCGACCGTGCACTACCACACCTTTGATGATGATATCAGCCAAATAGCAACCCTAGTTTTAATCAAGTCAGAGAGTTCCCAAAGATCAACTTTAGCCTCATTAAAAACACAACCATTTCTTAACTTCTATATAGACCACAAGGCAACAAGAGGGACATTCCTTCAAATCATCCTCTCTTGCTTCTTCAGTATACCACCCTCCTACCAATTTAGCAGACCAACAACTATACCAAGAATGACCCATTGCAGCCCCCACCACTTTAATAAGGAAGACCAGACATTCCACACAAAGGGACAATATAGGAGCATGTGAAGCACTGATTCCTCTTCATTTTTACAAAAGTAACACAATGAGGATGTACTTCCCGTAAGAACCCCAATCCTTTGTAGAAAAACTGGAGTTTTAATCTTATGCTTCCACGTGAGCCAACCAAAGAATTTCACCTTGGGAGGAAAAACATTATTCCAAATCAAATTAATAGATTTGGAAATAAACCCTACCTCCACAGTGTTAAAGCTGTACAAAGAAGACATTGAGAACAAACTTGTGGAATTGATTGCCCATTGTGGGTGATCCACTCTTCCCATGCTAACTGGAAGGCCAGATTCAAGGACGGAGGCCAACTGCAGCATTTCCAATCTTTCCTATTAAAAAAAACTCCCTTCTATGTATTAAATTCCACTCCCCTGATGTTTCCTTCAGATTAGTAAGCATATTGAGTGAGCATTTCTTATCCCTTGACAGGCTAAACAATCTAGGAAAATCTTCTTTCAAATAATAGGAATCACACCACTTATATTCCCAAAACCTTACCCTACTACCATTCCCCACCATTATTTTAAAATTGACTTGAAACCTCTATAGTAGATCCGGATTGAAATTGGCCATTGAGATTATATCAGACCATAATCTTGACAGTCTAGTGCTAGTAGCACAAGAAGGCAGCCACCTCCACTCCTCATAATTCTACTTGCTACAAATCACTCTCCTCCACAATGTTTTTGTCTTACCTGCAAACCTCTACCACTATTTAAATAATAAACAAGAGTTAGCTACCCTAATCTTTCTAATGCCCAAGCCTCCTTAACCAATACTTGTAGTCACCTCCTCCCACTTAACTAAGTGCACCTTCCTCTTAAGATCCGAACCTCCCCGTAAAAGAGCTGCTTGAATTCTTTCAAATGCCTTAGCCACACCCTCAGGCATTCTAAACAGAGACAAGTAGTACACAGGTAAGCAAGATAAAACTGACTTAATCAGAGTCAATCTTCCTGCGAAGGACAACATCCTTCTTTTATAACCAGCCAGTCTACCTTTTTTCCACGTTTTCCTCCTCTCTGGATAAGCCCCCAATGGAAGAGCAAGATATGTTAGAGGTAACAAGCCAACCTTATAGTTCAATTTATGAGCAAAATCTACCAACACATGACATGATACGACACAAGTATGTTATACGGTTTGAGAAGTGTTAAAAGATAGGTTCTTTAACAAACAAGGAAATTCATACTTAATCAAGACAAAAGTAATCCAAAAAATATATTAATAATTCAAACTGTTTTGGTACTAAATTTGAGTTTTGGTAGTTTGGCTTGAACTGTGATGTTTGACCTTGGAAAGTTTATGTATAAGACTCCACTCAGTGCTAAACCATCTAATTGTCAATCACATTCCGTTTGTTTGGGTAGAAAATGTTTTTTTAAATTATTTTTTTTTGTAGTTTTTGGTGTTTGATATAATAGAGAAGGAAAGTCAACGGAAAATATTTTCCATGGTCAATGGAAAACAAACCTATTTGGGTAGAAAATATTTTTCCCTTTTAGAAAGCGAAAAACGTTTTCTGAATTAAAATCTTACCACTCTTACCTCCACCACCCCACCACCATCATCACCATCACCATCATCTCCTCCATCGCCTCACCATTATACCACCACCTCCACCTCTACCTTCGTTCCACCACCATCACCATCACCAAACATAAAATAAAAAATAAAAAAATGTTTTCTTTGGGAACACATTTTGTGGAAAACGTTTTTTGTAAAAAATATTTTCCATTAAAAAATATTTTATGCCCAAACAAATAGAGCGTGAGTTAGGGGTGTAAAAATGGCTCGCGGCCCGTGGGTGGCTTGAAGTCCTCCCGTGGCCCGAGATGGGCCCGGTTCGTTTAGGCCCAGCCCGGCCCAACCCGAGCCCCTAGGCTAGGGCCTGGGCCATTGTTTTTAAGCCCGGCCCGTTTGGCTCGGCCTATGGCCTGCTTAAGACTCACTTAAGACCTGGCCCGAAGCCTAGCCCGCCCGGCCCGTCCAAGGCCCAGTGTATTTTTTAATGAAAAATAATAAAATTTTGGTAGAAAAAAATTAAAAAAACAAAAAAAAATGGTTAGGCCCCCCTAAGTCCGAGACCAGGCCCAAGGCCCGGACCACTGGCCCGCCCAGGGCCTGAATACCTTTGGGCTTGGGTTTGGGCCTGGGCCTAGGCTTAATTTTTTGGCTCGTGGGTTGGCCCGACCTGGTCTGAATTTTGCTGGGAGCCCGTGAGGCCCGACATGGGCCAGGCCGGGTCGAGCCGGGCCAAATTTACACCCCTAGCGTGAGTGAAGTAGTATCTAGAGTATATAAACCAAGCTTGAGTAGCTTGAGAAATAGATTTGAGACAAGACATAAGAAATTATTTAAGGATAATAAGGCAAACTTGTAGAATTGATATATTATTTATGGTTTAAGCATGCCAAACAAATTCATGCCGCGAGAAAATTGAGTTGCAAGTTCAAATGGTTCATGCTTCTCAAATGGTTAGGATTGAAAAATTCATGTCTACACATTCTTCAAATTATTTCTAAATAAATTTTTTTTAAAATTTTTAAATCCATTTGAAAAATGAAAACATATATTTCTTGCATGGTGTTCCTTTATTTCAAAAAAATTAGTGTACTATATGACAGGTGTTGACTACCAAGTTTTCGTTTTGTGTCCTTATACTAAGAGAAAATTTCATTTTTACTTCTATATTTTGTCTCGATGATCAATTACACCTCCAGATTTCAAAAAATTTCAATTTTACCTTCAAAGTTTTTGAAATTGTATCAATTTGTCCCCTATCATCACATTTAAAGGGAAAAAGTTTTTTAAAAAAAATTATATTTTGATCCCAAATGTCAAAACAAAGATGCAAACTCAACATATCTCCTCTATACACCTCTACAACTCTGTCGGCCACCATCACCGGCTTCTAGCCCTCTTCCTCCCTCTACCATTGCAACTCGATCATCTTATTTCTCAAGAAACCTCTGAAAATGGATTCCTAGAACCAACTCTGCTGGAATTCCCTAAGCCTCCGTTGTTTGGTTCCGAATTCATGGAGCTTTCCTAGAGAAGCTCTAGTCTAACCTCACTGGTGCAAGTGATGACGCCACTTATTGCTACCAGTTTCCTTACATCAACAATATTCAAATCCTTTAATCTGTCGGAAAGTTTTTTTTTTTTTTTAGTAGGGAATTGGGAGCAAACCAACACAATGTGAAAATTTGACTTTCGTGGGGACATTGGGGGCAATAATAGAACACAATGGCCTTGTTTGGGAAAGGCTATTAATTGGCTTTTTAGGCTGAAATTCACAAAAAGAAATTATAGGCTAAAATAGTCAATAAGATAAAATGTCACATCAAACCCATAATCATTTCACTTTTTCTCTCATAAACATCACATCCAATTATAAAAAAATCTAACCATCTTCCCAAATACAAAATTTTTAGCCTACTAAAACAGTCAAAAACTAAAGTAGCCTACTAAAATAGCCAACTTCCCAAACAAGGCCAATGTAAACAACAATTGCTTCAAATTCTTGGCATATATGCATTTGTGTGTGTATGATTTTGGATAATACCCTTTAATAAAGGGAGGTTAAAAAAGGCAACATTGATGTCCTTGTTAGGGTTATCATCGGTGATGAATGTGGGGTTTTTTTTTTTCATCACAAATCTCTTGTAGGCATTCTTCAACTATGGCTTGAATCTAAAAATTTGTAACGCCCCCAAATTTATAAACAATAAATTAGATATGAGTTGTGATGTCCCGAATCCTTTAAAGCAAATTGAGTGCACTAATTTGTAATCTCTGTCTTTTTGTGTCGTCTTCATTATTGTTAAACCTTTTGAGTCTTGTGTTGTTATCCATTATTTCTTGTGGTTGTTCTAGTAGGTACATCTTAGTGTGCTCCAAGATGTCATCTTGTACCTTTGGCGGTGGGAGAGAAACCGGGAAGGTTGGCTAATGTTTTGTAGTTACTTTGTCTCACTTTCAGGTTGAGACCGCTCGAGCGGTGAAATCAATCGTCCAGTATTTCGTTTTACAATCTAAACTTTTGGGAGCATGCATTTTCAGCTTGAGCGAAATCTTTCATCGCTCAAGCAGTATTTACAAAGAGGAGTGGAGTTTCTGGGAGTGGGTATTTTTTGCTCGAGCGCAGGTTTGATCGCTTCAGCGGTCTCTCGAATTTGAATTGTTCGCTCGAGCTCAGGCCTGGTTGCTCTAGCGATTTGTCCACAGTTTGCTCTGAAAATTGTGTCAAATCACTTTAAAAGTTGAGTCTTACACACTTTTCTATCTGTTTTCACTTCACACTCCCTCTTTACATTAACTCTTTCTCTTTTCTCTCATCTCTCTTTAGAAAACCCACCACCCATTTCATTTACTCCTTGATTTCTCATTATCCATTGAGATCTTGACCTTAATGTCTTCTTTAAATCTGGAGAGCTCATCAAGGGATATGTTGTGTACAGTGGAGATCGAATTTTAATGCCGTTGATTTCGGAGCTTTTTAACTTTTCTTCTCAAGGTCTTGAGGTAGGGATTTTCTTTGAGTTATATATATGGCTTTAGTATATCTTGTTCTTTTCACTACGATTCTAGTTTGGGTTTGGGTTTTCAGATGTTGAACCTAGAAAATGTTAGAGAAATGATTTCTTTCTCATGATTTGGTCCAAGATAAATTAGTTTTTGTGAACTTTGAACCATTGGGGATGCATGCCTGTAGTCATTTTAAAAATAAAGGAAAAACCCTCTTTTGATTAAACCCTAGGTTTTGGCGTAATTTGGAAAAAAGTGAAATTGGTGTAATATTCTTGAAATTCATGTTAAATCTCTTGAGAAATTAAAGAAACCTTCCCTAGGTTGTTATGTTATTGAGGCACTCATGAAAGGAATGAGAATTTTGGTTAAACAATTATAGTAATATGTGATGTGTATGTTTGGAAATTTGAAAATTTGATAAATGATTATTGATTGTGAATATGAGGAAATGTCATATGTCACATGGATTCATAAGTTACTATGATTTTGAGAACTATTGCATCATGGAAGCTTTACTTGAATAAATGTGAGAATTATGGAGATATTGTGCAAATAAGATATTTATATGTGATTATTTTTCATTTCATTCATTTGCATTATCTTGAATATCATTCACTTATGATCTTGACTCGGAAATTAACTCGTTGTTTTTAGAAAACAACTGTTGTTATTGAAAACATTTCAGGGTAAATACGTTTGGTAAGTCCAGTTAAGGGGTGTGGATTCGAAATTAAGTTAGCCTGAGTATCCTTGGTGTAAGACCAGAAGCACACTTGTGTGGGTACCTAAGCCCTTCGGTTAGTAGCCGGTAAGGTAGGATTTGGTAGTGCCTGATATGTTTACTTGTAGACACTAGCCCTGGGGAATTACCTTAGTCGTATTTACCACCCCGTTGTTTAAATCTTGACTTTCATGAAGATAGTGAACCTCATTATTTAAATCTTGACTTTCATGATGATAGTGAACCTTGACTGAAACATTGCATGGATTTTGAAAGAGATAGAAAACCTTGACATTTGAACATGACATGGCATTGCATTTATTTATATGAGATTGCTCAAAACATATATACTTTGATAAGATATCCCTATAGGGTCTTGTGCTCCTGCCTAGTTGAATGTGTGGAATGTATTGAGGGCAAGAGGCTCTCCCTTTTGTATGATTTTGTTGCAAGCCAAGGGCATAACATGTTTGCGTTTGACCACCTTTTTATGTAACTAGGCTTAAGCCTTGGAACTTGTAGCTTGAAGGCATCTATCTTGTTATTCATTTCCTTCACTTTTATATAGTTACACATGCTATGGATTCATCTTTGAAGAAGGTGAATATGTATTGCATGTAAACTTTTTTTATATTTCTTCTATGAAATGATATACCAATCAAGGAAGTTGGTTAATCGAGGCAGGATCATGTGTTGGGTATACTTATCTTATTTAATTTATTATTTATAAATTTGAGGGCATTACAATAAATATACCCAACACATGATCCTTCCTCAATCAACTAACTCCCTCAATTAGTATTTTATTTCATAGAAAAAGCATACAAAAGTGTTCACATGCAATACATATTCACCCTCCTAAAAAGATGAATCCATAGCATTTGTAACATAAAAGTAAAAGAAATAAACAACAATGTAGATGCCCTGAGGTTACAAGTTCCAAGGCTTAAGCCTAGTTATACAAAAAGGTTGTCAAACCTAAACATATTAAGCCCTTGGCTTGCAAACAAAATCATACAAAAGGGAGAGCCTCTTGCCCTCAATACACTCCACACCTTCAACTAGGCGGGATCACTGCATCCTTCCTGCACAAATTCACTAGGGGTGAGAGCAAGGCCCAGTAGAGATATCTTAACAAAGTATATATGTTTTAAGCAATCTCATATACATGAATGCAATGCCATGCCAGGTTCAAATGTCAAAGTTCTCCATTTCTTTCGAAGTCCATGCAATATTTCATTCAAAATTCATTTTCTTCATGAAAGTCTAATTTGGACAATGGGTTGGTAAATATGACTCAGGTAATCACTAGACTGGTGTATGCAAGTAAGCATAACAAGCACTATCAATCCCCCACTTTACCAACTCTTAACCAAAAGACACGTGGTACCTGTAGACACCCCATTTTTGACCAACCTTAAGACTCAGACATCACTGATTGAGCGCTTGGTGATGTTGCATATTGTGCTCGTTCTGAGGTTGCGGAGTCATGGCTACGAGCCTTGCCTCCAAACTCCGGACTCTTTTGTGCTTTGCCTCAATTTGCGAACCAGGCCCTGTTTTCTTTGTTTTCTCTTCCCGAAGGGAGAGAGAGGTCTCGTAGATCATCTCTCAGTGGCCGTAGGCTACGTTTCATGGTCGTAGGCCATTTTTCCCGTTTGGAGCCTGGTTTTCGGTTTTCGGAGCCGTCGGCCGTGTGCCTCGGTTCGGGACTACTTAACTACCTTCGTTTGCTCTGGTTTTTGGCACACACCTTATTTCCTCCCTTTTGAGGGACACTGTGGCCCGAGAGACCAACTCCGTGGTCGAACGTCACTTCCGGTGCCTAACAGCCTGTTTTCGGGGCCCCGAACTGCGTGTTTCGGCCCCCGAACCTTCGTTTTGCATCCGTTTCGGTCCATTTTTGGCAGGGACCTTACTTTCATTGTTAGAAAGGTTGTAGGAGGGTGGGAGACCAACAATTTTTCTGAAAAACCAGTTTTATTTCTTCATCGCTCTTCATCGCCCGTTTTCTTCACTAGGAAGCTGGTTTTTCCCGTTCCCGGGCCGCTTTTTCTGACTTTCCACCACACCATTGTGTTGTACACACCTGGGAGGCCACCAATATGGGTAGGCCGACCAGCAATTGTTCTTGACCCTTTTGAACCCCTCTAAAAAGCTGGTTTTTCTCTCTCCTGGTTCACATTTTCTAGGTTTTGACATACAACTGTGTTGCACTCATCTGGGAGGCCACCTTTTTGGGGTGGCCGACCAGCAATTGTTGTTGACCCCTTTGACCCCTGGTCGGCCGACCAGGGGAGGTGGCCGGCCGGCCACCTTGGCCTTTTGAACCTGGCCAGCCATGTCTGCCCTCCTGAGTGTATTCCAGCTGTGCCAGCTGTTTGGCATTTGCTGCATCCTCCACACACGTGTATGGATGATGTTCAACCTTGTTTTAAAGCTTCTTTGAGAAGCTTTAGCCCCTCCCTTCTATAAATGGAGGCCTCTACCTCCATTGGAGAGGGTTAGAAGCTTTGGGTTGAGAAGGATACATACACCCCTTATATCTATACTTCAAGCCTCCAAACACCCCTTTTCTTGGCCATTTTACCCTACACCCCATAGCCTACCACCTCCATCATCCATTCCAGCTCCTTGGAGGCCATTTGCAGGGTTTGAAAGCTCAGAATCTTGGACCAGAAGCTATTGGAAATCTGCTCTTCAAGGATGAGTCCCTATTTCCCCTTTTCTTGCCTTATTTTGCATGATTGATTAGCCTTATTTGCAAGCATTTTTGGGTTTCGACCTGAACTGAAAATAGTCTTATTTTGAGCCCATCTTCATGTTTTATTAGGAACTTTTTTCTGCTTGAGGTCTTCTACTCCCTCTTTGTGCTTTATCTCTCTTTTAGGGCTTATTTTGCATGATACATTAGCCTTATTTGTGAGCATTTTTGGCTTCGAGCCAAACTGTAAAGTGTCTTATTTTGAGCCCCTCTTCAACTTTGTTGAAGGGCTCTTTGCTCTTTGAGGCCATATACTACCCCTTACCATCTATCTCTCTTTTAGAGCTTTTTTTTTTTTTGCATCATATTTTAGCCTTACTTGTAAACATTTTTGGACCTCGACCTAAACTGAAGAAAGTCTTGTTTTGACCTCCTCTTTAAGTTTGTCTGAGGTCACTTTTCTGTTTGAAGTCATCTTCCCCCTATGCATGCTTCATTCCTTCATGATTAGGGCCATGCATTAGAGCACTTGCATTGGCCATGCTTTGGCCTCTTAGCCACTGAAATCCAATGGATTTTCAGTGGCTTAGATGTGTTTTTGAGGGCCAAAATTAGAGGGGGGGTGACCCCCTCTCTCCTTGTCTTGTTTGGTGGTCTTTTAGGCCTTCCAAAGGGTCCCTATTTTGCATGCATCGAAGTCACTTTCCAAGCCTCATTCTGGGGGTTTTAAGGTCTTCCTTGGCTCTGTCCAAGGCCCTTTTGGTCATATTTTATGTCTATGTTGCATGTGTAGAGAAATCCCATTCAAGGCCTTTCAAAGAGGCCTTTCTTTGCATGTTTCCGAGACTGATTTTAGGGCCCATTTTGTGATTTTTAGGGCTTTCATATTCCATTTCCAGAGGTGGTCTTGTCATGTTACATGTCTATCTTGTATGTGCTTAATAACTCCTTGTATGGCCCTCTAAAGGAGCTCATCATTTTTGCACATATTGGGCATTTCAGTGATTATTTGGGCATATTTTCACATGTTTTGTTCACTGATTTTTGCTGGTTTGATGAGTTCTCATGCGCTTCACATACATGTCATGTAAACCATGTTTGCTAGTCAAAGTTGCATGCTATTTCAGTCCATCATGCTAGCATCTTTTGGTCATGCTTTGAACTAGAAATGTTCATGTTTTGGGACTACCTTGGCTCTGTCTTTGTGCTTCATAGTCAAATAATGCATCCTTTGTATAGCCATAAGTCAATACATGTGCCTAGTTTTGAGTTTCGGGGCTCATCTCATGCATCGGGTGCCATGTTTCCATGTTCCGGGACCTTTTAGCATCATGTTTCAGTGCTGGAGTTTACATGTTTGAATGCCATGCTTCATCCTTGCCATGCCTTGTTAGAGTTGCATGCTATGCCTTAGGTTCGGTCCTTGGTTTGCGTGCATGTGTGCACGCATTTCGGTAGTCTCATTTTCATCTTATGGCCACTGATGTGGGTGTGGCTGAGGTCCACTCATATTGGTGTAAGCCCATATTACATTGTGTATGCCATCTTAGTCTATAGCATTATGTATGCTAGGTTGTAAGTTAGAGCATTGTGTATGCCATGTTACATCGAGCATTGTGTATGCCATTTCATAGCATTGCGTATGCTAGGTTGCATGTTAGGATTGCATTCATGCATGTCATGCATATTGCATTGTGTTTGGGATAGGAGTTAGCCCGAGCACGGGAAACGAGGGATGTTTCGTACTTCGAGTGACGGAACGTGTCTCAATTCCCGGTCGCTGACACTCCGGATTATTCATGATGGAGTCTAGGCCTTGTCATGTTTTCATGTGCATTAATTTCATATTAAGTCATGCAATTCGACTCCTCGGCCATCATGCATCGAGATGCGTGATTGATGGCACGAGGATCG
Source organism: Camellia granthamiana (assembly GCA_036172215.1). Lineage (NCBI taxonomy): Eukaryota > Viridiplantae > Streptophyta > Magnoliopsida > Ericales > Theaceae > Camellia > Camellia granthamiana. The sequence goes on from CM069904.1 coordinate 13,302,360, forward strand.
AGGCAAGCATACATATGTGAAAATACATTGCCATGCCCCTTTCTTGCTCTCTGTTGCAGCAAATCAGAAACTGGCAGTCTTTTGGAGCTTCGTGCAATATTCCGGGCTTAATTGTAAACAGAGGCTAATTGGGGCATCGCAATAGATTTCCGCGCAAGGCAACTCAGGCACACATCATTCATCATTCGGAACAGAGCTGAGGCGGTCCATAGATTCGCGTGCTAGTTTACTGCTTTTCTAGTTAAATTTGTTAATTAATTAAGGTTTTGTATTTATTCGGACTATACTATTTATTCGGACTGTATATTATTTATTCGGACCCTCCGAGCGAGGGCAATGTTGTAATAAGTGTGCGTGCGTGTGATGTATGTCTTCCAACCCCACGTCTTTCTCCCTTTTATTTACCAGCTTATGATGGTTAGATTAGGGCATGTTTCGATTAGTATACAGTATGATAGCATGTTTGCATTCATTCATCTATTTTGCATGCACCGGGCTCGGCGCATCATACTCACTGCATTGTATTTCAATTCCGAGTTGAATACATGTTATCTGTTGCATTTCATATGCCATGTTTAGAATAGCCGAGCCTATTATAGTTGCATTTTGCATGTGTTGCATTAGGCACTTCTGTATAGTTAGGATCATGTATTGATTTCTAACATAGCTTCTATTTTGGCTTGGAGTACTAGGTAAGTTTTTATGCTTTAGCATCCTTGCATGCGTGTGAGTGACTGCCATGATAGCATGCTTACTATGAGGCTATGTACTTACGTGATATAACTACCTGAGTGCTTGTGGGTGAAGGTTGGGTTATTTGGACTGGAACAATGCATCGACTGTGAGTTTTAAGCCCACTAGATAGTGGCAAAACCATGTTTTCTAAGCCCACCCGAGGGTGGCAAAATCCGCATTTTAAAGCCTACTTGCGAGTAGCAAACCACTTCCAAAAATAAATATGAAATGTTTGATCCAATTCAGGCGATCCAGTCTATACTTGTATGCTGTGCGCATCACATAGTAAATCTAGGCTAATAACCGGAATAAGAGCACACAATGTTTTCAAAACTTGATATCATGGTTAGTAGAGGCCGATCTTTGATCGGGCGAGCGGGGGTCCTCACGAAGTGACCTTCCCCAATCGTACCCAAGTTCCCAAGCTGAGGCAACTTTGGTGATGACGGACACGTGGCCTTAGGCACGAGTCAGGGTTTCCTAAATTCCCCAAAATAAAATATTTAGGTGGCGACTCTGTATCTGGCAAAGCAGTCCATGTTTGGCACTTCTTTCAAAAGAAATTTATTTTCAGAAATGATTTGTCGGATTTGTACTCTTTGATGATTCATCGGTCTTGCATTGCACTCTGCGAGATTAGATACAAGACTGTGACACAAATCGAGTCCGAACTGTAGTGAGGCCCAAGGGCGCATCTACAGTTTCTGGCGACTCTGCTGGGGATTTAGAGAACTTGACTCAAACTCATGATATCTTGTTTTGATTACACTTATGTGTTTCTTTGCATTGCATGTGCATTGGTGCGCCTAGGACACCGTGTTTGCCATCTGCTATTCCTAAGCGGTTTGCCTGAGGCTGTGTGCCATAAGGTTGACCGGTTACGGGCTCTGCCAGTATGGGAACACAAACCCTAGTTTTACTAGGGCACCCTTTTGACTATTCGACTATTCCAAGCTAGGACAGGTTACTTACCTAATATAGGTTGTTTGAAACCGCTGCGTGCGCAGTGAAACCCTAGCTCCTGACAAAATAGGACAGGGAAACCCTACCCCAACATAGGGGTGTTTTGGCTCTCACTTATCTGTTATGTGCTTTTAGAGTGCGTCTCTACAGGAATGCATGTATCAGTTCACAAGTGTGGGTATCAGGCCTGCGGGCACTAGTTCAGTATTTCGGGAATCAAGTTATCTGCAGGTATCAGATTTAGTTTTTGGGGCAGTGATTTTGGGGAACAGTGATCAGTAGTAGAGTACAGTTATTCAGCTATGCTTGTGCCTATTCTGATTGGGCCGAAATGCTGCGTGTTTTCTCTTTCAGGGGGGGTTCAGAGATTTAGTACAGAATAGCTAGTGTTCTCCTTTGCTGAGGCAAGACAGGCATCTGATCTGTCAGTCACCATTCAGTTCAGCAGACTTATGATGACGCAAAGTTTAGAGGAAATTGTGGTTATGGCAGCCGCATTAGACCAAAGAATCATCTTGCAGGATGAGACCAATGTTGATGTACCACATCTGCCCAGGTCGCCTGTCACACACCCGATCTGGACGCCCCAATCGTGTCAAGCTCGTGAGCCCACCACGTTTGAATTCATGGGAATGATTGGTGACCTTCAGAGGTTTGTGGTTGATCTCGCCTACAGAATGTCGGCTTCGCCACCAACCACATCCTACGCCGGGAATTTCGTACCGCAAGAGCCCCCGCTATTGGGGCGAATTGTGATCAAGCTCAGCCAACCTGAGGCTATCTCAAGCTATGGCCATGACATGGCCACAACAACTGGGTTTCGCTCTGATATAGCAACCCAGACCCTCGATCAAGCTGAGGCCAGAGGTAAGAATAAGGTGGGAATGGATGCCGATCCCGTTGAACAACTGTTGTGGGCAGTCGAGGCTTTGAAAGCCGGAGGATTGAGTAAACAACAAATATTCGCAGTGGTGGCTAAAACTGTGGATGATGCTTCCCCCACTCCAACCGAGGGGAGTTCCCGCCAGGCAGAAAATCGGGATAGGCCCTGTCATGCTAGAACAGTTCCTTCCATTCCCAACTCTGCACCTGGGAAAGATCAGAAAGCCAAGGCAGTGCCAGCCGACCCTTTCGCTAGTGCGTCTAGCAAGAATTCTCAGACTTCAAAGTACCTGCCTTGAGGCCGCAGGGTCTTTCATGCTCTGTACATGCCTTTGTCTAAGGTGCTCCAGATCCTTGCTGAAAGGGAACACCTTAAATCCCTTGAGCCTCGACCTCTCCCGAAAAACCTCCCTTTCACACATGATGCTACCTTGTACTGCGTGTACCACCAGCAAACCGGTCATCGCACTGACAACTGTTTCCGTCTTCGTCATGAAGTACAGGATTTGATCGACAATGAGGTTATCCTCCTGCCTACCTCAGCGAAGTCTGTCACTTCTGAGTTGTTAGATTTCGAGGATACTGCGAGTATGTGATCAAAAGTTGGTCCACCTGCGGGCGGCACTCAGTTTACTTCGAATGTGGCGTATGGCACACACTTTGGAGCATTTGCGAATGCTAGTTTTGTACTTTCTGACTTGGGTATTCAGTCAGTTTTGTTATCTTGTTTATAAGCAGTCTTGTTGTACTATGTCGGTCGGGTCTGTCTTGTTGTGTCGAGTCAGTCTTGTTGTACAGAAGTTCGGTGATTTCAGGGGTGTTATCTCGGATATCACTATTTTATTTTATGTTTATCTTTTGGCTTTCTCTTGAGTCTGTTTCTGCTATGGAGCCAGTTATAACCCAGAAATCTGAATGAAACAGCTGTGGATGTCATGTTTTTGTACCTATTGCTACTTTGAGCCTGTTGTGCCAACAAGTTTAGAATGAAACGGCAGCGCATTTCACCTGCTCTTTTGTGCCTATAAGTCATTGTATTGATCTAGGTTTTTCAAAACTTTTTTTTTTTAATACTGTGGTGATGAAAACGAAGAGGAAGGAATTCCTTGGGTTTTGCAAAATTTGACCAATTGAGAGAAGGAGAGTCGTGCTAAGCCCTTAATGAATGAGATCATGCTTGTTAGTGTGAGTACTGGGAAGGATCCTGGCTTGATCCAGATTGGTTCCGCACTGTCTTCAGCGCGAGCGATTTGTCGCTTTCTTAAAAGATTTCAAAAAATGTTTTGCGCAGTCCTGCGAAGACCTGTGTGGAATCGCTCTTGAGATTGTGCAGCCTAGGATTGCTCTCAGCCTCGAGACTCGACCCCTCACTTTCAAACCTTGAACTGGGATTCAGAATGTTCAACGGTCAACCACAACGTGAGGCCTGTGTGGCCAGATCAGAAGCAGCCTACGAACTAGGAGCGAGAATATCAGATGTGATCAAAGGAAGCTTGCGAAGCTAGATCAAAAGCAGTCCTTGAACTAGGGGCAAAAAAAAAATAATAAAAAATAAAAAATATCAGATGTGCTCGAAGAGTCAAAGATAAAGACTGGCAAGAATGCCAAATTCCAGAAGGGAAGAAAGAAGAAAGCATCGCTGAAGGATAACTGAGTTCCTATCCACAACACTAGGGGCAAGTTCAGCCTCCATTGGATGGACTCCTACATCATCAGTGAACATCAACCATTCTCCTGGATTCAGATGACTTTAGGATCTCAAAACCATTTGACATGGACAAAGCTACACTTTTACCCTTAAGAGGCTCGTTGGGCCGAAAACCCAGAAGGGTGACCCAGGCAAAAGTTAGAGCAAGAAAAAGAAGAAAAAGAACAAAAAAAGAAAAAAAAAGAAAAAAAAAGTTGAAAACCCAGAAGGGCGGCCTTGGCAAAAGTTAGAGCGCAAAAGGAGAGGTTAATACCTAAGTGTACCTTAACCCCGAACTACGTAAGGCTTGATTCCCATCTTTGGGATACGTAGGCAACTTCATTTTGAAGTCCAGCCGTAAAACACTTCAAATTGATTGTGCCCATGTAATGGTTTTAATCATCTTCGCCTTCTCTGTATCCGAGAATTTGGTTGTGTTCGTCACTCTAAGGACTGATTATAACGCGCTGCGGTGCCATTCAAACAAGGGGCAACTTTCCGTTGCCATTCAATGCGTTGCGGTGCCATTCAAACAAGGGGCAACTTTCCGTTGCCATTCAATGCGTTGCAGTGCCGTTCAAACAAGGGGCAACTTTCTGTTGCCACGCAGCTCCCCTCAAGCAAGGGGCTATTTTCCTTCGGATCTGAGGTTGTGCATCTTAAGAGTAGGTTCCGTGCTTGTTAAGCAGTGGCCGTTTCCAAAAACAGTTTTTGAGAACTTTTAATGAGGTTGACTAATTCTCTTGAAAATTATTCCACTTTTCCAAAACTGGACCATTTCTTGGACCTAAAAAAGGAAAATTTTCAGTGCTCATAACCTAACTCGCATGATTTCAAATCAGAAAATCGAACAAGCGCGTTAATCTAACTCTCATTTTGGTTAAAATTGTTTTAAGCAGAAGCCAAAAACAAAAAATGGTCAAAATAATGAACTAGGGGCACAGTTGAGTCAGGCTTCCTGTCTTTCCCTCGTTGTCAATGCATTTGCCAGAAAGGGCACCATACTTGCTGGAAAGGGCACCCTATTCGCCAAGAAGGGCACAACTGAAGCTAACAGCAAAAGGGCCGAAAAGCCCTCTCATCCTCTAAGCAGTGAGGTATCGAGCCAAGTGTGAAGCATGAGCTAGAATGGATCAAGATATTCCACTCCCTCATCTGGACAGATCTGATCACGTCCAAACTCCCTGACAGAGCATTGCCAACCGATGTCAACTGTAGATTTGCCACACACCTAGTTGTAGCATAACCCCACTGTGAGAAAGTTCACAGTTGTGAGCAGAAGAAGAGAATCTAGCAGAGTGCTAGGGGGGCAAGAGCCTGCAACTTCGTGTTTATCCATCAACCACCCTGGGGAGGGATGAAAAATGAGAGATTAAAGAATAGAGAGATGTGCGATGAGAGAAAAAGTGAGAAAAGGGCTTTTTTAGAAAAACAGAGCCTGAGGGCCGAGTGATGTGAGAATCACAAATGAGAAAGGGTGGGAAACAATACCCGGAGAAACTGGCTCCTCGTAAATCGAGAGTTCTCTCGTCTTTCCAATACGTCTGAGTGTCGTGTCTTTTGCTTTCTCTCGATTCTTGTTTTAAGTCGTTTCGAGTATCACTCGGTGTGTTTAGGTTGTTTTACCTTGTTTTTCCTTTGTTGAGTTGTGTTTAGGTTGTCTTACCTTGTTTTTCTCTTTGTTCTTGAGTCGTGGTGTGCTGTGTTCAGTTGTAGGCTCAATACCCAGTCGAGAACTTATTCTCACTCTCAATTTCAAAAAATCGTTTTGTGCTCAGAGTGCCGTGTCGTTCTCCACATTTGTGCAAAACAAGATTTTGTTCTTTCAAAAACCGTAGGGTTCAACCTGGGTCATATGGGAACAGTAAAACCAGGACCTATCTGAAGCTATATAGGTTCCAGACTTCGAAGCAAAAGGAAAAAAAGGACAATGTTGGGCATCTGAGTTTGTTTCAACTTCTGCAAGTTCCGTCATCACATCTTGTATGTTCAGAATGAGCTGCGTGTTCAAAAATAAAAAGAATACTGTGTTATGAGCCGTGTGTTCAGATCGAGCAGTTTTGTGTTATGAGCTGCGTATTCAAAATTAAGAATGAGCTGCGTGCAAATGCAAATGTCTGAGCTGCGTGTTCAGATTCAAATGTGTTCTGAGTTGCGTGTTCAGATTCAAAAACTGTGGGCTATGTGTTCACCATCAAGAGTTTGGGTTGCGTGTTCAACTTTCAAAAACAGTGGGCTGTGCGTTCACCTCAAGAGTTTGAGCTGCGTGTTCAACTTTCAAAAACTGTGGGCTATGTGTTCAACATCAAGTGTTTGAGCTGTGTGTTCAGACTTCAAAAATAGTGGGCTGCGTGTTCATAACCAACAAGTTTCAACTGTGCGTTCAGACTTCAGAAATAGTGGGCTATGTGTTCATCTCAAAGTTCGAGCTGTGTGTTCAACATCAAGTGTTTGAACTGTGCGTTCAGACTTCAGAAATAGTGGGCTGTGTGTTCATCTCAAAGTTCGAGCTGTGTGTTCAACATCAAGTGTCTGAGCTGTGTGATCAGACTTCAAAAATAGTGGGCTGCGTGTTCATAATCAACAAGTTTGAGCTGTGCGTTCAGATTTCAGAAAAATGGGCTGCGTGTTCAGAAATTCAAAAGTTTGGGCTGCGTGTTCGACTTTCAACAAATGTGTGCTGTGTGTTCACATTCGAAAATGGGCTGCGTGTTCAGAAATTCAAAAGTTTGGGCTGCGTGTTCAACTTTCAACAAGTGTGTGCTGCGTGTTCACAATCAAAAAATGGGCTGCGTGTTTAGAAATTCAAAAGTTTGAGCTGCGTGTTCAACTTTCAAAAACTGTGGGCTGTGTGTCCACGACAACAAGTTTGAGCTGTGTGGTCAGATTTCAAGAATATATGGGCCGCGTGTTCACCGCAAGAGTTTGAGCTGTGTGTTCAGATTTCAAGAAAATGTGGGCTGCGTGTTCGCGACAAAAGTTTGAGCTGTGTGTTCAGATTTCAAAAATGTGGGCTGCGTGTTCACGCCAAAAGTTTGAGCTGCGTGTTCGGAAATTCAAGTGCTTGAGCTGTGTGTTCAAAATGCAAACCAAACGCTGTGTTATGGACTAAGTGTTCAGATTGAGCAGTGTTATGAGCTGTGTGCCTGAAAAACGAGCTGTGCGCCCCCAAAACGAGCTGTGTGCCCAAAAAATGAGCTGTGTGCCTGGAAAACGAGCTGTGTGCTCGAAAAATGAGCTGTGTGCCCGAAAAAAGAGCTGTGCGCTTGAAAAATGAGCTGTGTGCCCAAAGAATGAGCTGTGTGCCCAGAAAACGAGCTGTGTGCTTGAAAAAGGAGCTGTGTGCCCGAAAAACGAGCTGTGTGCCCCCAAAACGAGCTATGTGCCCAGAAAACGAGCTGTGTGCCCGAAAAAGGAGCTGTGTGCCCTTAAAACGAGTTGTGTGCCCAAAGAACGAGCTGTGTGCCCGGAAAACGAGCTGTGTGCCCGAAAAACGAGCTGTGTGCCCCCAAAACGAGCTGTGTGCACGGAAAACGAGCTGTGTGCCCAAAAAACGAGCTGTGTGCTTGAAAAAGGAGCTGTGCGCCCGAAAAATGAGTTGTGTGCCCAGAAAACGAGCTGTATGCCCGAAAAACGAGCTGTGTGCCCCCAAAACGAGTTGTGTGCCCAAAGAACGAGCTGTGTGCCCGGAAAATGAGCTGTGTGCCCGAAAAACGAGCTGTGTGCCCCCAAAACGAGCTGTGTGCCCGGAAAATGAGCTGTGTGCCCAAAAAAAGAGTTGTGTGCCCGAAAAAGGAGCTGTGCGCCCGAAAAATGAGCTGTGTGCTCGAAGAATGAGCTGCGTGCCCGAAATGAGCTGTGTGCCCAAAGAACGAGCTGTGTGCCCGGAGAACGAACTGTGTGCCCAAAGAACGAGCTGTGTGCCCGAAAACGAGCTGTGTGCCCGGAAAGGAGCTGGGTGCCCGAAAATGAGCCGTGTGCCCGGAAACGAGCTGCGTGCCCGAAAAGGAGCTGCGTGCCCGAAAACGAGCTGTGTTCCCGAAAATGAGCTGCGTGCCCGAAGAACGAGCTGTATGCCTGGAAATGAGCTGCGTGCCCGAAGAGAGAGCTGTGTGCCCGGAAATGAGTTGTGTGCCCGAAAAAGAGCTGTGTGCCCAAAAATGAGCTGTGTGCCCGAAAAGGAGCTGTGTGCCTGAAAATGAGCTGTGTGCCCGAAGAATGAGCTGCGTGCCCGAAAATGAGCTGCGTGCCCGAAGAACGAGCTGCGTGCCCGAAAATGAGCTGCGTCCCCAAAATGAGCTGTGTGCCCGAAATCTGCTGTGTGCCCAAAAGAGCTGTGTGCCCAGATTAAACAGAGTGTTGTGTTTCGAGCTGCGCGCCGAACGAACAGAGTATTGTGTTGTAAGCCGTGTGCCAAACAAACAAAGTGTTGTGTTGTGAGTTGTGTGCCAAATGAATGGAATGCTATGTCGTAAGCTGTGTGCTAGGTCTTGCATTGTGCACGCATTTCATTCGCGCTATTTTGCGCACCTCATCGCACTGTTTTGTGCACCTTACTTGCACTTGTTAATGCATTGCATCGCGCTATCTTGCGCACCTTACCTGCATAGCACTGTTTTGTGCATTCACCCTGCTCGCACTGTTTTGTGCACCTTTAGCTCGCACTGTCTTGTGCACTTTTCTGGTCTAGGAGACCTTAAATCCTGTATCTTTATTCACACTGTCTTGTGCACTTTCCCGGTCTAGGAGACCTTAAATCCTCTAAAGGTGCAATTCCTTTTGTGTTTGTCGTGCCCGAACGACTTTCGGTGGTCTGGTATAGCCACCTGCCTGTGTTTGCAGTGAGTTCCTAGGAGACCAACTGAAACGGTGGAAACTAAACTTCGAATGGCTCATGCCTAGAACGCAAAGGTTCGGGATTTCCGAGACTAAAGTCTGGTTTAAATACCCAGGGGTATATCCTCGGCTTGAAATCTGTATGGTAGCCCCATAGATTGAGATAGCATGTGTATGCGCCTCAATTCTTGATACTGAACCAACCTAGGTTGTCATCCTGTTGGAGAATAGGGAAAGCTACGACCATAGTCAGGGAAAAAAGTAGTACCTGTGGTTCAACCAAGCAGAAGAGGAAGATTCCCACACCAACATGAGGTAGGACATTGCTAAGGCACGATATTGTATGTACGGTTCATTTGAGGCTGGCGCAACCAGACGAACCGGACAGGTATTGTATTCTCCGAGTGAAACGTAGCGAGAATTGAATAATTCTCTTACACCCTCTCTGCATGAAATGTAGTTGTTGCTTTGCATTCTTGCTTAAAACTGTTGCATGACTTGCTTCATTACAGCTTTCTTTGCATGATCATTGAGTTACATCCGGCTTTGTGCATATCGCTTTGCATTTTGCCCCCTGCCTGCGGGCACATCTTTCTGTTCGTCTTGCTTGTTTGTCTAAGCCTTCGGCCTTTTCAAAAATGGGTCGTCTCTAGGCTTTGACATTCACTCCCGTCACTCCTTGACTTCCGAGTTCTGTCAAAGAGGGGCAACTGTAGACACCCCATTTTTGACCGACCTTAAGACTCAGACGTCACCGATTGAGCGCTTGGTGATATTGCATATTGTGCTCGTTCTGAGGTTGCGGAGTCATGGCTGCGAGCCTTGCCTCCGGACTCCGGACTCTTTTGTGCTTTGCCTCGGTTTGCGAACCAGGCCCTGTTTTCTTTGTTTTCTCTTCCCGAAGGGAGGGAGAGGTCTCGTAAATCATCTCTCAGTGGTCGTAGGCTACGCTTCATGGTCGTAGGCCATTTTTCCCGTTTGGAGCCCGGTTTTCGGTTTTCGGAGTCGTTGGCCGTGTGCCTCGGTTCGGGACCGCTTAACTACCTTCGTTTGCTCCGGTTTTTGGCACACACCTTATTTCCTCCCTTTTGAGGGACACTGTGGCCCGAGAGACTAACTCCGTGGTCGAACGCCATTTTCGGTGCCTAACAATCTGTTTTCGGGGCCCCGAACTGCGTGTTTCGGCCCCCGAACCTTCGTTTTGCATCCGTTTCGGTCCATTTTTGGCAGGGACCTTACTTTCATTGTTAGAAAGGTTGTAGGAGGGTGGGAGACCAGCAATTTTTCTAAAAAACCAGTTTTATTTCTTCATTGCTCTTCATCGCCCGTTTTCTTCACTAGGAAGCTGGTTTTTCCCATTCCCGGGCCACTTTTTCTGACTTTCCACCACACCATTGTGTTATACACACCTGGGAGGCCACCAATATGGGTAGGCCGACCAGCAATTGTTCTTGACCCTTTTGAACCCCTCTAAAAAGCTGGTTTTCTCTCTCCTGGTTCACATTTTCTAAGTTTTGACATACAGCTGTGTTGCACTCACCTGGGAGGCCACCTTTTTGGGGTGGCCGACCAGCAATTGTTGTTGACCCCTTGGACCCCTGGTCAGCCGACCAGGGGAGGTGGCCGGCCGGCCACCTTGGCCTTTTGAACCTGGCCGGCCATGTCTGCCCTCCTGAGTGTATTCCAGCTGTGCCAGCTGTTTGGCATTTGCTGCATCCTCTATACACGTGTATGGAGGATGTTCAACCTTGTTTTAAAGCTTCTTTGAGAAGTTTTAGTCCCTCCCTTCTATAAATGGAGGCCTCTACCTCCATTGGAGAGGGTTAGAAGCTTTGGGTTGAGAAGGATACATACACCCCCTATATCTATACTTCAAGCCTCCAAACACCCCTTTTCTTGGCCATTTTACCCTCCACCCCATAGCCTACCACCTCCATCATCCATTCCAGCTCCTTGGAGGCCATTTGCAGGGTTTGAAAGCTCAGAATCTTGGACCAGAAGCTGCTAGAAATCTGCTCTTCAAGGGTGAGTCCCTATTTCCCCTTTTCTTGCCTTATTTTGCATGATTGATTAGCCTTATTTGCAAGCATTTTTGGGTTTTGACCTGAACTGAAAATAGTCTTATTTTGAGCTCATCTTCATATTTGATTAAGAACTTTTTTTCTGTTTGAGTTCTTCTACTCCCTCTTTGTGCTTTATCTCTCTTTTAGGGCTTATTTTGCATGATACATTAGCCTTATTTGTGAGCATTTTTGGGCTTTAAGCCAAACTGTAAAGTGTCTTATTTTGAGCCCCTCTTCAACTTTGTTGAAGGGCTCTTTACTGTTTGAGGCCATCTACTACCCCTTACCCTCTATCTCTCTTTTAGGGCTTTTTTTTTTGCATCATATTTTAGCCTTACTTGTAAACATTTTTGGACCTCAACCTAAACTGAAGAAAGTCTTGTTTTGACCTCCTCTTTAAGTTTGTCTGAGGTCACTTTTCTGTTTGAAGCCCTATGCATGCTTCATTCCTTCATGATTAGGGCCATGCATTAGAGCACTTGCATTGGCCATGCTTTGGCCTCTTAGCCACTGAAATCCAATGGATTTTTAGTGGCTTAGATGTGTTTTTGAGGGCCAAAATTAGAGAGGGGGTGACCCCCTCTCTCCTTGTCTTGTTTGGTGGTCTTTTAGGCCTTTCAAACGGTCCCTATTTTGCATGCATCGAAGTCACTTTCCAGGCCTCATTCTGGGGGTTTTAAGGTCTTCCTTGGCTCTGTCCAAGGCCCTTTTGGTCATATTTTATGTCTATGTTGCATGTGTAGAGAAATCCCATTCAAGGCCTTTCAAAGAGGCCTTTCTTTGCATGTTTCCGAGACTGATTTCAGGGCCCATTTTGTGAGTTTTAGGGCTTTCATATTCCATTTCCAGAGGTGGTCTTGTCATGTTACATGTCTATCTTGTATGTGCTTAATAACTCCTTGCATGGCCCTCTAAAGGAGCTCATCATTTTTGCACATGTTGGCTGCATTTCAGTGATTATTTGGGCATATTTTCACATGTTTTGTTCACTTATTTTTGCTGGTTTGATGAGTTCTCATGCACATCACATACATGTCATGTAAACCATGTTTGCTAGTCAAAGTTGCATGCTATTTCAGTCCATCATGCTAGCATCTTTTGGTCATGCTTTGAACTAGAAATGTTCATGTTTTGGGACTGCTTTGGCTCTGTCTTTATGCTTCATAGTCAAATAATGCATCCTTTGTATAGCCATAAGTCAATACATGTGCCTAGTTTTGAGTTTTGGGGCTCGTCTCATGCATCGGGTGCCATGTTTCCATGTTCCGGGACCTTTTAGCATCATGTTTCAGTGCTGGAGTTTACATGTTTGAATGCCATGCTTCATCCTTGCCATGCCTTGTTAGAGTTGCATGCTGTGCCTTAGGTTCGGTCCTTGGTTTGCGTACATGTGTGCACGCATTTCGGTAGTCTCATTTTCATCTTATGGCCACTGATGTGGTTGTGGCTGAGGTCCACTCATATTGGTGTAAGCCCATATTACATTGTGTATGCCATCTTAGTCTATAGTATTATGTATGCTAGGTTGTATATTAGAGCATTGTGTATGCCATGTTACATCGAGCATTGTGTATGCCATTTCATAGCATTGCGTATGCTAGGTTGCATGTTAGGATTGCATTCATGCATGTCATGCATATTGCATTGTGTTTGGGATAGGAGTTAGCTTGAGCACGGGAAACAAGGGACGTTTCGTACTCCGAGTGACGGAACGTGTCTCAATTCCCAGTCATCGACACTCCGGATTATTCATGATGGAGTCTAGGCCTTGTCATGTTTTCATGTGCATTCATTTCATATTAAGTCGTGCAATTCGACTCCTCGGCCATCATGCATCGAGATGCGTGATTGATAGCACGAGGATCGAGGCAAGCATACATATGTGAAAATACATTGCCATGCCCCTTTCTTGCTCTCTGTTGCAGCAAATCAGAAACTGGTAGTCTTTTGGAGCTTCGTGCAATATTCTGGGCTTAATTGTAAACAGAGGCTAATTGGGGCATCGCAATGGATTTTCGCGCAAGGCAACTCAAGCACGCATCATTCATCATTCGGAACAGAGCTGAGGCAGTCCATAGATTTGCGTGCTAGTTTACTGCTTTCCTAGTTAAATTTGTTATTTAATTAGGGTTTTGTATTTATTCGGACTGTACTATTTATTCAGACTGTATATTATTTATTCGGACCGTCCGAGCGAGGGCAATGTTGTAATAAGTGTGCGTGCGTATGATGTATGTCTTCCAACCCCACGTCTTTCTCCCTTTTATTTACCAGCTTATGATGGTTAGATTAGGGCATGTTTCGATTAGTATACAGTATGATAGCATGTTTGCATTCATTCATCTGTTTTGCATGCACCGGGCTCGGCGCATCATACTCATTGCATTGTATTTCAATTCCGAGTTGAATACATGTTATCTGTTGTATTTCATATGCCATGTTTAGAATAGCCGAGCCTATTATAGTTGCATTTTCGCATGTGTTGCATTAGGCACTTCTGTATAGTTAGGATCATGCATTGATTTCTAACATAGCTTCTGTTTTGGCTTAGAGTACTAAGTAAGTTTTTATGCTTTAGCATCCTTGCATGCGTGTGAGTGACTGCCATGATAGCATGCTTACCATGAGGCTATGTGCTTACGTGATATAACTGCCTGAGTGCCTGTGGGTGAAGGTCGGGTTATTTGGACTGGAACAATGCATCGACTGTAAGTTTTAAGCCCACTAGATAGTGGCAAAACCATGTTTTCTAAGCCCACCCGAGGGTGGCAAAATTCCCATTTTAAAGCCTACTTGCGAGTAGCAAACCACTTCCAAAAATAAATATGAAATGTTTGTTCCAATTCAGGCGATCCAGTCTATACTTGTATGCTGTGCGCATCACATAGTAAATCTAGGCTAATAACCGGAATAAGAGCACACAATGTTTTCAAAACTTGATATCATGGTTAGTAGAGGCCGATCTTTGATCAGGTGAGCGGGGGTGCTCACGAAGTGACCTTCCCCAATCGTACCCAAGTTCCCGAGCCGAGACAACTTTGGTGATGACGGACACGTGGCCTTAGGCACGAGTCAGGATTTCCTAAATTCCCCAAAATAAAATATTTAGGTGGCGACTCTATATCTGGCAAAGCAGTCCATGTTTGGCACTTCTTTAAAAAAAAATCTGTTTTCAAAAACCATTTGTCGGATTTGGACTCTTTGATGATTCATCGGTCTTGCATTGCACTCTACGAGATTAGATACAGAACTGTGACACAAATCGAGTCCGAACTGTAGTGAGGCCCAAGGGCGCATCTACAGTACCTCCTCCACGCGTATTTTCGATCTTTCACCCTGAACACTCAAGCCAACTTAAACAATACCAGTTACACCCCCTAACCGAACTTAGCAAACGTATTTATCCCAAAACATTTTCAATAACAACAATTGTTTTCTCAAAACAATGAATTAATTTCTGAGTCAAGATTGTAAGTGAACGATATTCAAGATGATGAAAATGAATGAAATGAGAAATAATTACATATAAATATCTCATTCGTATAATATCTCCATAATTTTCACATTTGTTTAAGTAAAGCTTCCATGGTTCAATAGTTCTCAAAATCATGGTAAGGTATGAATCCATATGACATATGACATTTCCTCATATTCACAATCATCATTCATTTTCAATTTTTCCAAAATCCAAATATATACATCACACATTACCATAATTGTTCAACCAAAATTCTTATTCCTTTCATGAGTGCCTCATCAATACAACAACATAAGGAAGGTTTCTTCAATTTCTCAAAGGATTTAACATCAATTTCATGGATATTACACCAATTTCACTTTCCCCAAAATTGCCCCAAAACGTAGGGTTTGATCCAAAAGAGAATTTTTCCTTCATTTTCAAAATAACTACAAGCATGCATCCCAAATGGTCCATAGTTCACAAAATAATTTATCATGGGCCAAACCATGAGAAAGAAATCATTTTTTTAACATTTTCTCTGTTCAACATTTCAAAACCCAAACCCAATCTCAAACTAGAAATTATAGTGAAATGAACAAGATATGCTAAAATCATATATATAACTCAAAGAAAATCTATACCTCAAGACTTCGAGAAGAAAAGATGAAAAGCTCCGAAATCAACGGCATTAAAATTGATCTCCACTATACACAACGTGGCCCTTGACGAGCTCTCCAATATTAAAGAAGACACTAAGGTCAAAATCTCAATGGATAATGAGAGATCAAGGAGTCAGTGAAGTGGGTGGAGGGTTTATAAAGAGAGATGAGAGAAAAGAGAGTGATTGTTAAAGTAGAGAGAGAGTGGAAAGTGAAAAGTGATGGAAAAGTGTATAAGACTCAACTTTTGAAGTGATTTGATACAATTTTAGAGCAGACTGCAGACAGATCGCTCGAGTAACCAAACTTTTGCTCAAGTGAACAATTCAAATTTGAGGGACCGCTCGAGCGATCAAATCCGTGCTTGAGTGAAAAATACCCACTCAGAATCTCCACTCGCCTCTATAAAAGACCGCTCGAGCAATGAAACATTCGGTTGGGCGAAAAACACTTGCTTCTAGAAGTTTAGACTGCAAAACAATATATTGGAAGGTCGATTTCACCACTCGAGCGACCAAAAGATTGCTCAAGCAGTCTTAACCTGAAGGTGAGACAAAGTAACTTCAAAACATTTCCCAACCTTCCCGGTTTCTCTCCAACACCCAAAAATACAAGATGACATCTCAAAACACACTAAGATGTACCTACTGGAACAACCACAAGTAGGAATGGATAATAACACCAAACTCAAAAGGTTCAACAATGATGAAGACAACACAAAGAGATAGAAATTATCAATTAATGCACTCAATTTGCTTTAAAGGGTTCGGGACATCACAAAATTGAACCCAACCCAAAAAAATTAAGGGATTTTTACATCACACAAATACATCTATACATATATACAATAATGAAGTGTGAGAATTGAATGAAGTACCTGAGGTATTTATTAGAGACAACCTTTTGAAGAACATCGTTAAATTGCATGACATGAGAGAAATCAATGAACATCGTATTGGATTTGCTGAGTCTCATGGCTTCGATCTCTGATTTGTAGGATGGCTCTCGAGACTTCTGATCTAACTTAAAGTTAAAGAAACAAACGTACCCAACACAAACCCAAATTTTTAGCATAATTTTTACATCCAAACCAAAAAAACTAGAGATCAAATTAATCATATTTAAACATTGAAAAATGAAATATAGATGAATTGAATGAAGAAACAAACCTTTTGAGTCATGTATTACTGTTTCTTGTGTTGATAAAGATGATTTGATGAATCGAATCAGATTCAACCCAGATTGATTCATGTATTACTATTTCTTATGTTGATAGAGAGGATTTGATGTGTGTAGTGAGAGCAAAGGGCTTCTTGGTGGTGGTAATAGTGGGGAAGAAGATGGCGGAGGAAGGAGGATGAGGGCAACAGAAGGATTTGGGTAATTCATGGAATGATGAGAGAGAAGAGAGGCTGAGTTTGCATCTTTGTTTTGAAATTTAGGGTCAATATGTAATATTTAAAATTTTTGTCATTTAAATGTGACGGTAATGAACAAATTGATATGATTTCAAAAATTTTGGAGGTAAAATTGAAATTATTCAAAGTTTAGGATGTAATTAATCATCGAGGCAAAGTATAAGGGTAAAAATAAAATTTTCTCTTATATTAATAAGGATTTATGATCATGGAGCTAAAAAAAGAAAAAATATATATATATATATAATTAATTGTTGCATGAATAATTTAGCATAATCATGAATGATGATTCTGCTTGCCTTATTGAATAGATTTTTTTGAATCAAATCAAGTAAAATGGAATATAAATTAAAAAAAAAAAAGATGATAAAAGTAAATTAAAAAAATTAACAGTGAGCTAGGACCCAAAATGTGCTCCAAGATCCTTTTTGGTGATTATTTGAGTATCAGTTTAAACAAATTTGAGGTTTGGGGATTATTTGGTAGGGGAAAAAAAAAATCTTGAGAAAATATCAATGAAAGTTTAGAAAAATTTTAAGAAAAATATTATATTTAGTTAGAAAGAATAGTGATATATACTGAAAACCTTATGAATTTATTTAATTTTAAAAGCATGTAGCTTTTTACATAGTAGAAAGACAAAAAAGAATTCAAGTTGTTAACCTCACCTGCCTTGGACAAAGGTGTAGTTTGGTTTGGTTTCACTGAAAATCTTAAAAGCATGAGGGACAATTTGGGATGATTAGCTTTTTAGCTTCTTTTTTGAAAATATTTTTTTAAGGCTTTTTTGGGTCACATCACCTCTTTATTTTTTTTTTTTATACAAAAAGTCAAAATTTCAATTTTTTACCATTATTCCAAAACACCACTAAGTTCTCTACCTATAATTGTCATGAACAAATGGAAATTATTTTCAGTATTAAAAATATTTGTAAGTTTTCTAAAAAAAACTATTCAAATATGTGATTGTTCATTTTAATATAGTTCGGGGATAAATTCAATTTTTTTTTAAAAAAAAAATTATATAATTTGGTTTCTTATACCCAACCTAGTAGCATAGAAATGCAAGCTAGATGTCAAAATTCCCAAACTTGAACTTGATTATTATTATTATTATGGCAATGGTTGGTGGTCCTAATTTCCTTGGCTAGAATGGCTCAAATTTCCTTATCAGGTAAAAAAAAAAAAAAAAAAAACAACAAAGTTACCAAAACTGGCAAATTTGAGCCATTCTAGCCAAGGAAATTAGGGCCACCAACCATTTTTCTATTATTATTATTATTTATTTATTTTTAAAGAAGTTTGCTCCCACAATCAAAACGATGCAACTCCCCACATAGAGTCTACAAATAAGAAAACAATTCAAAATGATAATTATATAATATATATATATATATATATTTATTTATTTAAACATTATATAAATATTTTTGTTATTAGGGGAAATTTTGTTTTATAACTTTTTTTTTCTTACTCAACCTCTCGTGTTTTGGGAATATATATATATATATATGCATGTTTCAAGATATTGTTGGGGTAACAAGTTGTTTTCTCTTTGTACAATTTTTTTTTCTTTCTTATGTGCAAATTTATTTATTTATTTATTTTTCCTTTTTTGTTTCAGTAAATTTTTCCCTTTTTTGTCATCATTGGATCGTTGTCTTTGGTTTTCAATTTTATGTTCACAAAACTTTTCTTTTTGTCTTTGTTTGAATAATTAATGTTTCCAATTGTCGTTGCTTTTCAACATCAAACAAATTATGATTTTTCTCTTTTGCTTCTATTTTTTTTTTCCTCACATTTAAATTTTAGATTCATTCTTTTCTTTTATACCTGTTCATCTTTTGTTAGAAAATGTTTAAGACCCCAAAAAAACACTCACAATTTGATCCACAATAATGTGGCATGATACGGGTCAATTTTTAATTTGTTATATACTCAATTGTGTAAAGCCTAACTCTCTTGTGACATCATTGTAGGTAAATTTAGGAATCCAAATTGTGGGTCTCTAACGTTATTTTTTTTATTCTATTAATGATGTAGATTTTTTCTGTGTTCAAATTCTGATGGTATGATCAAATAAATTGTATGAGATCACAAAATTGAACAACAACTTCAATTCGGCTTTTGATGAATCATGGAGTTTGCTCTCCTGCGTCTCAAACTTTCACTATGGTTTAGGTTTTTTATTGGTTGAATATTGCTTTGAATAAATCTCATTTTCTTTTGTCCATTGTTGCGATTTCCTATTCTTATTGTTGATTTTAGGTGATTTTTTTTGTTGTAGGTATTTTGTCGCTTGGATTGATGTTTGCAATTTATTATCTGATTTGAAATTTGCAATGTATAAACTATTTGCAACATCTTCTCTATTTTTTTAACCTTAAATAAGATACAAACCTAGATACAAAATTGTTCGGAATAGCAATTCATCTCATTATATACTCAATCATTTCATCAGATCAAATGAAAGCCTTTGTTAAAATTGCCCAAGACAAATTTTAAACTGAATCAAAATTTTAATTAATATATAATAAATTTTATTTGTCAGTGGTAATGCTAACAATGTTTTTAATCAATTAAATAATCTT
The DNA here is from genome assembly GCA_036172215.1 of Camellia granthamiana. Lineage (NCBI taxonomy): Eukaryota > Viridiplantae > Streptophyta > Magnoliopsida > Ericales > Theaceae > Camellia > Camellia granthamiana. The sequence goes on from CM069904.1 coordinate 13,321,654, forward strand.
TACATTGTGTTTTTTATGTAACAAAAAGGTTACATGCTAATGTTTGATTTCTGCATCAACATTACCACATTTGTTTTAGCTGATTTCTCATTACAATTTTTTTTTTTTTTTTTTTTGATCAGCAAAAAGAAACTTTATTGATGAAGAAAGCAAAAAATGCAAAAACTTACATCAACAAAAAGGGAAGTGCAAAAAGCATCAACGCTAACCTTAACAATCCCAACTAGGTTGGCACCGCTAAGGAAGCACTATCATTTGCTAGCACAAGCCCAAGATTGGTGAGAAACAAATCAAAAGAGACCAAAGCACAGAGAAGAACAACAAAAAAATAGAACAACACAAACAGATACAACACACATCAGAGCAATAGAGTAGGCCTTGGCACTGCGAAACAGCAAACCATCACAGAACTCAACAACTCCTAGGATCTACAAAAGAGATTCACCACTACAGCATCCCCAAAACCATGCACCACACAGCAGCAATCAGCAACATACAATAGTATATCAGACAACCATTCACCTAGAACAATCAGCAGCATACAGCAATCAGCAGACATACCAGACGGCCTCTCACCTGGAACAAATTCTGACCTGATGTATATTAAAAATAATGTCATTCACTGAGAAGAACAATCCTGAGCATGATGCTTTGATCCATAATGCAATTCTCACTTTGACCAAATCACAAAGCTCCTCCAAGCTAGGTTGGGCATTGTTAAAAATACAATCATTCCTTAATTTCCATATTGACTAGAACACAGCAAACAGAATGATTCTCCAAATCTTCTTCTCTAATTTCTTTAACTTTGTTCCTGACGTAGCAGCTCATCCACAGATTTTGATATCACCCATTGAATACCCCACCATTTCATAATTTTGGACCAAACTAACCAAACAAAATGGCAATGCAAGAGCACATGGTTGTCTGTTTCTTCCTCCTCATTGCAGAACACACAATGAAAATTAGTATGATTATCCAGAATCCCCATCCTTTGAAGATAATTAGATGTCTTGATCCTTCTCTTCCAAGCAAGCCAGCCAAAGAATTGAACTTTTGAGGATGCCACATTCTTCTAGATACACTCTGTCACCCTGTAAGTAGGACCAAATAAGGATTCGCACCAATAGTATGCTGATGAGACAGTGAAACTCCTGAGGAATTAGCATTCCATTTCAGTTTATCAGTTACATTAACGCAACAATCTCTTCAATCTATCTAACTCCTCCATTTCCCACTCAAACAAACTTCTTCTAAACAATGAGTTCCAATCATCTTGATCAACTCTATTTCTCACCGAAAACACAGATTTAGTTTTGAACACAGCCAATAAGAAAAGTCTAGGAAACACATCCTTCAAGCAACCAGATCCTGTCCAGCTATCAAGCCGAAACCTTGACCTCCGACCATCCCCAAGAACAATTGTAGAGTTTGAATGAAAAAAACCTAACACTTCAGGTTTAGATAACACAATTCCCACAATATCTTTCCATATTTTGGACATCTTTCCACCTCTTACAAGTTCAGGAGACCACATATCAATAGACCCATAGTACTTTTTACAAATCACATCCTTCCAAAGGGATTTCTCTTCTGCCCCAAACCTCCACCACTACTTTAATAGTCAACATACATTCATCAAATCTATTCTTTTCACACCCAACCCTCATTGACTTTTACTAAGAGTAACATCGCCTCATTTTACCAAATGAATTTTTCTTCTAAGATCTGAACCTCCCCAAAGAAAAGCTGCTTGAATTTTAGCAATCTCCTTTGCTACTCCTGATGGCATCCTAAACAGAGAAAGATAGTATATAGGCAAACTAGACGACACAACTTTTGTTAGTGTTAGTCTACCTGCAAATGAGAGGAATCTTCTTTTCCATAAGGCAGGCTTTAATTTAAGCTTTTCTATCACAGACTGCCAAGTTTCTTTCTACTAGGACTGGCCCCCAAAGGCATTCCCAAGTATTTCAAGGGTAGTGTTTGATAAAGGCAATGTAATTTGGAAGCAAATTCTTGACAAAGATCTGAATGAATACCCACCCCACACACCACACTCTTATGGTAATTGATTTGCAGGCCCGACATAATTTCAAAGCATCTCAATATTCTTTTAATGTTTAAAACCTCCTCCTATTCAGCTTCATAGAATAGTATAGTATCATCTGCAAATTGTAAGTACGTGATCCTCAGGTCAGAACCCACTAATGCGCCCTTAATCAAACCTAGCTGTTTTGCCTTACTCAATAAAATGTTAAGACCTTCCGCCACTATATTAAATAGAAAATGTGATAACGGGTCTCCTTGTTTGAGCCCTCTCTGTGGTTTAAACTCAGAAGTTGGAGAACCATTCACCAAAATAGAAATATTTGCTGAAGTTACACATTCTTTTATCCAGCTCACCTACTTAGCACCAAATCCAAAATTGGATAGCATTGAGAATAAAAACCCCCAATTTATTGAGTCAGATTTCTCATTACAAATTATCTTGCTTTTTTTATGGTACTATTGATTATTGTTTGAATATCCAAAGGCTAAAAATATACTCTACAATTATGAATTTAATATAGTATATTGTAACATCACAAACAATGTCATGTGCCATAACCATACTATTATCAATCTTTGAATGCCCTAAGTCAAATTAACTATCTCATTACACAAAATACTTAAAGTAAAGTTAGAAATCAGTAATTAGAAAATTTTGAACATTTGAATATTATTATCAATTGCTAAGACTTACGATGTAGTCACCTCTTGATTTTGGAAAGTATAAATATGTACCACACCACAAGTATTTTTACGTGATGCAATCGAATGCTTACTTTAATTTCATTACCTTACATTTGATTAGAAGCAGAGAGTATATTTAATAAAGAACATAATGTCAAGTGTGAATAAGAGACTTTAATGAAGAATACCAATGATGAAGAACTTAGGAATGCTTATACTTGGAAAAGGAACTTTGGTGTAGAATTTTGGGAGAACATTTTAGAGTTAGGAGACAACTTTGAACTTGAATATTGAATATCTAAAAATCTTAGAAACCTTAATTAAGGAGGTTAATGATTTAGGTCTAACGAGTCAAGCATTTCCATACAATGTATTAAAACTTAATCAGGATTAGCAATAATTAAGCAGGATTAATTAAACCTAACTGAGATTAATTAAGTTAATAATGATTAGAGACTAACATTGATTACTTAGAACTAAACTTGATTAACTAAGCTAATGATGGAGATTAAGGAATTGGTGAAGCACATAGGTGAAGCATAGACCTCAAGGGCATGGATTTACCTAAGGGAGACAAGTGTCTCCATGCCAAATAAAAAGATAGAAAAATAGAAGTAAAAATGAAAAATCTGCTGGAAATTAGAAAAGAGAGATGAGATAGAAGAAAAAGAGAAGACGAAGAAGGAGAACAAGAAGATGAAAAAGGGAGCTTCAATTCTTCGACCAAAAATTGAGTAAAAATCATCACAAGATGAGGATTTCTACCCTCTTTCACATGATATAAATATTAATCAACATGAAAATGATTTGGGATAGGTTCTTGATAGATTAAAAGAAAAGAAATGGAGAAGAGATCAAAAGAAGCTAGGTTAAGAAGAAATTCACATGATATAAATATAAATCAACAAGAAAATGATTTAGGATAGGTTCTTGATAGATTAAAAGAAAAGAAATGGAGAAGAGATCAAAAGAAGCTAGGTTAAGAAGAAATTGTGAGAATTCAACTAATTGCTTGAACAAATCAAAGGGTTTTGTGTAGATTCTTTCAAATAAGTATCCTATAAAAATTTTGTATGTTTTACAACATGTTTAGATACCCTGAATTGAATAGGAAAGAATGAAAGAAAGATAGGAAAAGATTAAGCCAGGGAAGAAATGGTTTAGAAATGGTTAAGAAAAAGTGAATGGCCTTCACTAATTTGATCATATCTCTTTTTATATTTGGAATTTGGATGTGAGACAATCACTATGAGAAACTATACTTTTAGGGCTTGAATTTAGACTTAAGAATCACTTAAAACTAAGTTCGGATGAGAGAAATATGCCCATTTTAAATTGGAAGGAAAAACCAGTTGGGTGGACTGCTTAATCTGCGTGTGCGGCTGTAGACACCCTATTTTTGACCAGTCTTAAGACTTGGGTGCTCTTTCTTGGGTATCCAATGATGAAAACGAGATATGCTAGTCCTGTGAATCCCTCAACAAGACATTTAAGATGTAAGCCTTAAACCATCCAAATACCTGTTTTGACCAAAATACTTTTCGACCAAATGAGACTATTTCAAAATGAGTTTGCTTTCCAATATGTCCTGAGACTCATTATTTCTCAAACTAGAATACTACACATTTTCAAACAAACAGAGCAACAGATATAGTAGAAATGAATAGAAGAGGTAAAATCCTCTGAAATATTTGTTTCTCCTCTCAATCAGGCCAACCTTACCTTGTTAGTCTAATAATGTACTTTTTGACTGGCTGGACAATATATGATGGGCGGTCAAAAGTGCATTTGGCCGGACATCAAAGGGAACGGTTGGCTGAATTGTCCAGGTATAAAGCATTTTCGAGAATTTTAACTTGTTTAACACATTTTTCATAAATGTCTCAAATATTTACACTCGAAGCTCTATAAATGTCTCAGATATTTACACCCGAAGCTCTATAAATAGAGCTCAGCAGCCCCTTTCTAGGGGTTGGAATATTTTTCCAAGGCTAATATAAGCCTCTTGACTTCTCTTTTTTTTGCTTCATCTCCTACCCATTACCATCTAACTTTGAACAATCAAACACCATTAAAGCTTGATCCTAAGCTTCTTGTGAAGGTTCCTGAACATTTTAAAACACATCTAGAAGGACTTGAGGGAATCAAGAGAGAGTTTGGAAAACAAAGAAGCTCATCCTCTTTAAGAGGTGAGATTACTGAACTTTTGACTACCGTTTCTTCTCTTTTCCATTATTTCTGACCTTGTTCTTCATTATATAATTGTTGTCAATATGTAACAAGTCCTCATAAATGTGGAGAGGGTACAAATTAGCTACTCATCCATTGAGTTGATAGTCTTTCCTTCCTTTCTTGCTCTCCTTAGCTAAAGTCTCTTACTGTTGCATATTTTGGAATCTTGTGAATGTGATTGGGATTAGAAATTAGCTATCTATTCACGAGTTTAATATATAGAATAGTTTTGCTTGTTGTTACACACTTTCTCTTCACATATCCTATCTTTCCAGCATTTTGATCCATGTGTCTCAACTCTTTACTCAATATCAATGAGTGTTAGGGATTATTTCATAGGATTGCTTGGGTGATCTTTGGGATTTGATGCTAAAAAAGTGGTGTTCTTCCCTTTTATTGAGTATTTTAGAAGCAAAACAAGAGATTTTTATGTCAAAAAACATTGAACTCTCTCTTCTCAATTATCTATAAACATGGAAATGGGTGGAAACACCTTGTTCTATAAATAGAAGAAGTGTTTTCAGTGGACTTTTTATGAATCCCTTACTTTCAAAGAAAAGCTTCCATTACAAAATTATGTGCAGTAATCTACTTAATCTAATTAATAAGATAGATTTGGATACTAAACTACCCTTATTCATAAAGAGATGATGTAGGTTCTCATATATTTCTTAAACTTGAATTTGTTTTTGTTTTGATCCTCTTAATTTGTCAATTAAAAAGCATTTTTGGCGACATTTTTTAGCAAGCAAACAAAATTTTAGTCGCCAAAGATACATAATTGGCGACATAATATTTATGGTCTCTAGAAGATAAACATTTGGTGACAAATTTATTTTTTTGGTCATTGTTGAGTTTGGCGCCAAGTGAAAATTCTGCGCGGGAGTGCTAAAAAATTTTCGACGACCAAATTTATTTTTGGCAACAGAAATTTTAGTTGCCAATTGTATTTATTTGGCGACAAACATTATTTGGTCGCCGAGAATTTGAATAATATTTATGGGAACCAAATTAATTTGGTCACTAATGAATTATTTGTCTTTACCCTAATTTTTTATTACAAAAAATAATTGACTAAATATTTTGGGTGAATAAAGAATCAATTCCCTTCACTTCTCCATTTCATTCTCAGTCCATCAGAAACGCACAGCACAAGTATGCTCTTCTTCTTCTTCTTATTCTTCTTCGTCTTCTTCTTCTTCTCTCTCTTCTCTCTCTCTCTCTACCTCTCCCTTTTGCTCTCTCGCCCCGCCGAATGCAAAATGCATAGCAGCGCTGGGCGGCAGCAGCATTGGGCAGCAGCAGCGCTAGATAGCAGCAGATCGCGACCCTCTGTTTGGGTCGCTGCCCTCTTCTTTCTCTCTCTCTCTCTCTCTCTCTCTCTCTCTCTCTCTCTCTAGATTATTGGCCTGAATGTGATTTTCATTCAATCAAAGGTGGATTTGAGATTTCTTAATACTAAAGTTTCGAATTACTCTCTCTTTTATGTACATACATATATTTCTGTATTGTATGTGTATATGTTAATTAAATGGTGAGTTTGTTCGATACTGTTTGTGGTATTGTTCGATTAGTTTTGTTGCACTCTGAATTGATTTCATTGAATAATCAAGCTTTTGATCTTCTATTTTTCTTTGTATTTTAGAGTTTTTGAAATTGAAATCAATGGATTTGAGATTTCCTAATACTAAAGTTTTAAATACATACATATATATATATATATATATATTTATATATATGTATATATGTTAATTGAATGGTGAGTTTGTCCTTTGTGTTAGTGATTGATTATTGCACTATGAATTGATTTATAATATTGAATAAATTGAATTTTTGATCTTTTTCTGTGTATTTCAGAGTGCTCAAAATTGAAATATGAGATTTTCTAATACAAAAGTTTCATATAACTCTCTCTTTAGTAAATGTGCTTATATATGTTAATTGAATGGTGACTTTGTCCAATACTGTGTGTTAGTGATTGATTAGTTTCCTTGCACTATGAATTGATTTATAATATTGAGTAAATTGAATTTTTGATCTTCGTTTTCCTGTGTATTTAAGAGTGTTCGAAAATGATTTCATTGTGTCTACATCATCCTCAATTGAGACTTTTTATTGTTGAAGGGTTTTTGAATGAGCATGTGAAGAGGTTAGAAGGTAGAAAAAGGGAAAAGTGAAGAAAATGGGTAGTGGCATCATGATAAGTAAAGTAAATAGCAAAATTCTATCTTTTTCTCTAATGAGATCAGAGTAATGTTAATGCTCTGTTTAGAGTAATATTGATGCTTCTGCTAATTTAGCCTCTTGGTTTTTAATTATTTGTTTGGAAAAAGGGTAAGAATTGATATACAATTTGAAATTGGTCATATGAGAACGATGGTTTTTTTTTTGGGGTCATTTTCTGTTTGTTTTTTTAGGGATGGGGAGGTGGCTTTGGACTTGAGATAATTAATCCAATCCCATATGATAGTACAAACAGAGTTTTTTTTTTTTTTTTTTTTTTTTTTTTTTTTTTTTTTTTGTGCTGGTAGGTTTTGACTTGTATGAAGCCATGCCATCTACCTTAACTCCATCTGCTCAAAGTGTACCATCTACAAATGCAACTACTACTCAGGCTTTACCATCTACAAATGCAACTACTACACAGGCTGCACCATCTGCAAATGCAACTACTACACAGGCTGCACCATCTGCAAATGAAGCTACTACTGAGGCTGCACCATCTACAACTAGTTTGCATACCCATTCTACACAGGTAAGGGGTCAGACTCGAGGGAAGAGCATAGTCTTCCCTTGATTAGGATAAAACAATGGGTAAAACTCATATTGATATTAGTTTGAGTGGAGAGATTTTTTAAGTGATTTTTATCCAAATTTAAAATTGATTTAGGTTTTGAGTCAAGAATTGGAGATGCCTTAGGTTTCAAGTATACATAGTATTAAACAAGGTTCTGGCTCTATTGTAGGTTATGAATTCACTTAGCCCCCAGTTTTACTACAAATTGGTTTTTTCAAATTCATGGGCTTTTGTTTCAATGAAGAATTAAACAGCACAGATAAGTCAATGCCTAATCCAATCCCGGCTTGCATCCACCATAGCTTTTAAAAGGGAAGATGCTGGATCCTTTTTCTTCCTTAATTTCTCTTGGCAATAAATTTCCTTGCTTTATGGGCTCACAGAAAGTGTTGGGAGTTCATAGCAATCTTGAAGTGTTGACAGATTGTCAGAAGACAGATACAAGTAATAAAAGGAAAGGATTATATTAAAGTGCGATTGTAATGAAAGATTATCTTTAACAGGTTCGTATACAGGTTCTGGGAGTTGGTTCATGACCTGGAAATCTTTAGGTCCCTTAAATTAATTGAAACCTACATGAACAACAAAATGTTCTTCTGTTTTGAATATGCTTAAATCTGACATAGGATCCTTCTTAGCATAACCTTGAGTCTCATGAGGGAAAGCTTGTTTTTATCGCATTTGTGGACATGTATATGAACAAGTCTGTTACAATCATTTTAATGGTTTAATGCTGCCTTATAGGTTAGAAATTAGGAATTACTTGACATTTCTTTGATGCAAGCATGGATTAGAAAGTATTATTTTGATGTTAAATTTAGTAGATATATAGGAACACCTGGGATAAAATTGAGTTCCTTCATATCTCCTCTTGTTTTTTTGCTCTGCGTATGTAATATTCTCCTATAACTGTGTTGGCTATTAATCATCCATGGTAAAATAGAGTTTTTGGAAGCGAACATATTAAAGAACTCATATCTGTACACCTTTGCTTGTTCCCTTCTTCAACATCTTTATGATTTTTTCTGTTTAAATTAAAATTGCACAGTAAATAATGAGATCTTATTAGTTTTTCCTGGTTTACAGTGGTGCTTTGTAGGTTTCATTATAGTTTTTATATTCTATCATCAAATAGGCCACAATGTTTTCTCCAGTTTTGTGAATTTAATCTATCTTGATTGCATTTTTCAGGGACAAATGCCAATGTTTCTGCAAATAATGGGGCACATTCTCAACAAGGAAAGAGAGAGACTTCCTTTTCTAACTCGGGCCCTTTGAAGGACAATGAACGTCAAGATCTCAACTGTGCTGTAAAGGAGTATTTGCTTTTAGCAAGATACCGTCTTACAGCAATGACATTTTATGAAGAGGTATGCAAATTGCAGCTTTTTCTTCTTCTTCTTCTTCTTTTTTTTTTTTTTAAAAAAAAAAAAAAAAAAATCTCTCATGTTTTGATATATAACTTTGGACTCTAAAAGATGGTGACTGCTCAATCAATGGACATAAAAGACAAAAATTTAACTGAGTACCTATAAAAAAATAGGTGTACTTGAATAAATTCGTGTGTATTCTTTTGATTCTTCCATGAGTAAAGAATATTATGAAATAGATCCTTTATAATGTTGCACATGTAGTTGGCTTGCCCAGGAAAGTGGTTCCTAACCTTAACAACCTCCTGTGTTGATCAACGGGGTTTGTTCTGCTTTTGACATACTGGTTTAACTAATCTAATGTAAAGTAATTAATTTTTCATTTGGTATTTGGTCTCTTATGTCGTAGTGATGTATATTCTTGGTGTCTCTAGAAAATATATTGGTTCTGGCTCAGCACATGAACATTGTTTTAACTTTTCATACATGCCAAGTTTTAATTGGTGAATCACGTGTTGCTTTTTGATTTTGATATATTGAAATCTTGTAATTCACCGTAGGAAAATTTGCTCCTAATTTGTTCATCTATAATGTGAAACCAATGTTTTCAGACCAAGAACTTTATTATTAACATTTTAACATTGTAATTTGTTTCATATGTTTGACAAATTGGCAATGGATGGAACATAGTTCGGGGAGCATCAAAGGATTACATTTTGAATTTTTTGATATATTTTGTCATAGGTTTTTGTTATGAATTTGCAAGCTCAGAAGTTTTTTTGGAATTACATATGTTTGAAGTTTGGGATTGTAAGGGATTTGTACTTATATTGGATGTTTTGGATTTTGATATTTTGCTTATATTTAATATGCTACTACTTTTGAATTAAGTTTATATTTTGAATGTTTTACACAAGTGTGTTAATTTAAATTATATTTTGTTTATGTTTATAGGTTTATGAATTATGTACAGAACATGGAAATTGTAATTTTTTTTTATTATAAATAATGAATTTTGGTGACAGGTTTTGCAGTTGTAAATTTACTTTTGGTGACACTTTGTTCCTGTTGTTAAAAGTCTGTGTGAATAATTTTTTTAGCGACCCAAAACTGATTGGTCACCAAAAGTTTTAACATTCAACAACTAATTTATTTAGTCACTGAAAGATATTTTTAGCGATGCATTTATATGTTGCTAAAGCTTAACATGTCATCCGCTTAAGGCTACTTTTAGCGACTAAATGTTAATTTATGGCGACGAAATTTTAGTCTTTGGGCGACTGAAATATTTGGTCGCCGATTTATTTATAAGGCGACCAAAATCTATTTGGTCGCTGAACCATTTAGTGACAGGGCTTCAGCGACCGATTTTGTTGATGTTGCAGATACTTTTAGCAACCAAAATTACACTTTTGGTGACTAAAAAAAAGGTCGCTAAAAGTGTTTTTTTTTTTTTTTTTGTAGTGAAAATATCTATTGTATATAAATATATGTTCATACTATGGTTAAGGGTTGAGATCCATCTACTTCTTTCCTAAGTGATTTCTATAAGTGAAAGAGGTAGAAGGAATGAGCACCCCTTGGAAGATGTTCTTAGCTTCTGTTATGAATTTTCTACACTGACCTAAATCTTGACTAGAAAAAGAGTTCGACTGGCCAATTTCCTATTTGACCGACCCATTTTGTATCTGGTTGGATGATTTTCCCAAGAACAGAGCAAACAGTTTCTGGGAAGTGCTCTCCTGAGTGGTTCTAGAGCTGCTAGATGGTTTATTTGCCTTATTTAGTATGAGTTGTTGGATTTAACAGTAGTTTGGCTATATCAAGTCAATGTTGTAATAATTTCTCAAATCCTCTTTCTTTTCTTTTATTATTTATTCAATTGTTATAATAATCTATCTCTCTCTCTCTTCTTTCCCCCCCCCTCTTTTTTGTTTCCATTCAAATTGTTGTAAAAATCTTCGGCCCGACGTCTTTCTAATCCTTTTATTTACAAGATTTCTGTATATCATCACGTCTTATTTATCACACTCATGTATTGCATCCATTTTTTTATGCATTCAAGTCCAGCTCATTTGCATTTGTAGATTTATCATTTCTAAGTTGAATATATGCACCACCACATATCTTGAGATGATACCATGTCATATCTGAGACAATTTGGTGATGGCGAATAATGGCCTTTGGCACGAGTCACGGGTTTCCTAATTTCTCCAAAAGATTAGGTGGCGACTCTGAAATCTAGTGATATAATCCATTTCTGACATATTTTGAAACAAAAGGATTTTCTATAAAAATTGTCGGATTTGAACTCTCATTTTCTGTTTCGCATTGCACTAGTGAGACTAGATCAAGAGATCAGAAGTTTGAACTATATGGTGCGCTTGGTAACCAAGGCATCCCACAACGGCCAACAGAGCATTTGCTCAACTTTTCACCTTTTTGGCTTGTTGGGCTTCGGTTTGCTCAATTGGTACTTGAAATAAAATAAAATAAGACTTGAAAATGGACCTAAAAGTGTATAGTTGAGAGAAATAGTATAAAGATAAGCTAGAACATTAGAATTAGAACCAAAAAGAGTAATATTTCATCGCTTTAGACTGTATTTCATTGAATGCTTGTATTTTACTTTTGTAGGTCAAGCACTTTGGAGGAAGTAACCCTTTGTTCAAGAGCCATTTGTGAGTAGTATAGTAAAATTATTTTTGTTAAAGCTATTATTCGAAATGCAAACTTACGATATTTTAAGAAAGCTATGATATTGTTTTGTTATGAATGAACATCTTATATTTTTTTTAGCATGTATTAAGATGACAACTTGGATCTTGTTTGTTATTGTGAATCATGCCAATAACTTCTAACTAACCGAGTTCCTCTAGCCACCTGTTGTGGACTCTTGACTCGAAAACCTTGGAATGGTCATCCCTATGTATGTATTTGCAAAAGCTTTGTTTACATGTACAAATTATATTATGTTTGAACTATGATCTTGTGCTGGTTTTATTAAAACTCATCGATGTTCATTCGTTTACCACTTTATTGTATTACTATTCACTGGGCAATAGCTCACCCCTATCCCTTACATATATATATATATATATGTAAGTGATGAAGAGTCTGAATACAAAGAGAAGTTGATTAGAAGTCGATGTTATATGCTTGTGCTGATTTTGTAAAGTTATGTCATAAGTGTTGCATTTTATTTTATTGTTTAAGTCATGTAATAATGTAGATAATAATTCAAGAGGAATGTATGCTTTCATTGTCATAGAAGTCCAACTTGTTTTGAAAGTTAGGCCTTCCCCCTCTCCCACTTCCAACATTTGATAGTCTGCAATTACTGGCTGATCACTACACTATCTTGTTTGGGGTAGGATGGGGTCGTAACACATAGAATGTCATTCTTTACATTTATTTTTCTATCTTCTGCAGGTTTATTATTCCTTCTTTGTGTCTTCACAACCATTTATTTCTCAAAGAGTAATTCATGGAAGTTCGTCATTATCAGAAGCCCTACATTTGGCAGCTAGCATCCAAAATTTGAAAATCTCGTCACGATGAAGGTATCAAAAGTCATTGTTTGGTGTGGTTGTGTTCATACAAAATTGTACTTTTCTATTTTTCGTTTTTTTTTTTGTTTTATCGTTTTACGGTGACTATTTATTATTGAAAAACCTATGTGATTCGTGATTAGATAAGGATTAAAATATTCCAAAGCCAAAAATCCCAAAACACTCAATCTAAAATCATCAAGCACTTACGAGAGTGATTTTAGTTTGTTTGTTTTTAGGAATAAATAATAAATCAACACAAACGATTTTTTACATGGAAAAACCACAATTGAAGAACCTTCAATTGTAATCAAAAACCACGGGCGAACCGCCACTAATCAATCCACTACAGAAGGACTACAAGGTTACAAAGAAACCATACAAATTACCCAAACCAGTCAATTTGTCTCTGAATCTTCTGTAACTCTTTCACCACGCCTTCACCACGGAACTGATTCTGAAGTTGGTTCCACACCTCAACTTCACTTGTCGAATTAACGACTACGTAAAGAAACAAACACCTTTTGAAACTTTACGTAATGACCTTCGGATTCCACCGAAGAGAACACTCTTGAATATTAAGTATCAACCTCTTTGATGTATGAATTTCAACTCATGAGTTTTAGAACTCTCTCAAGAACATCAAGGAAAACTCACCAAACTCTCAGAAGAACACTTCAAACAAAACTCTAGAATTCTTGAATCTGATCTAGAAAAAAATTAGCTTGGTTTTAGGAGAAAACCATCTACTTATAGAAAACCAAAAAGAGTCCAAATCCTGAAAGAAACCAGTTACTTGAAAATTCCCGGATTCTGAAGCTCGCTCGAGCGAGGTCTCCTTCGCTCGAGCGAGAAGCTCATCTCGCGTGATTTCTACTAGTGACCTCGCTCGAGCCACGAGACCTTCGCTCGAGCGAGGAAAACATTCTTTCAGGTTATGTGTAGACGCAGTCCTTCGCTCGAGCGAGAAATTCCTGGCTCGAGCGAGGAAGACAAAAAATGACAGAAAATTACAACTCAATCACTGAGTTTTGTTCGCGGGATTTTGACAAGATAGGACCTAACAATCTCCCCCTTTGTCAATACCCGGACAAAACTTTCTAAACAATTTCCTGACCACAATACACCTCAAAGAAGGGACAAAATAATTACAACTCATCCAATAATCTAATAAATTACAACTCGATGATGAAAAAATAACAATGAAGCCAAACTTGAGAACCATCCAATCTGCACACCAGAATTGTAAAAAGATTGATTATACTGTAAAAAAAACAAGACAGGTTCATTGTAGAGCTGTAAATAACCATCATAAGCATGCATATACCCAAAACATATCAAATATATCTAAAGCCAATATATCCAAAACAAACATGCCAATATATCCAAACCAAACATGTATCCAAAACATTCCAAACCAAACATGATGGACATGCCAATATATCCAAACCAAACATGTATCCAAAACATTCCAAACCAAACATGATGGACATGGTAGAGCTGTAAATAACCATCATAAGCATGCATATACCCAAAACATATCAAATATATCTAAAGCCAATATATCCAAAACAAACATGCCAATATATCCAAACCAAACATGTATCCAAAACATTCCAAACCAAACATGATGGACATGCCAATATATCCAAACCAAACATGTATCCAAAACATTCCAAACCAAACATGATGGACATGGAAACCATCTCCCCCTTTTTGGCCGGGAGAGAGACAAAAACAAGATATACAGTATAAGGAAGAACTGTGGAAAAACAAACCAAGAAACTAAACACTATGAAGAGGGTGGAGGATGCTGCAGCTGAAGAAGAGAGAGAATCTGTGTCAGCATAGCACTCTGCTCGTCAAGGCGCGCATTGATAAGATCAAGACGATGAGCAAGAGCCGGATCCAAGCCATGAGTACCTGCTGCTGGTCCTGCATGCGCAGCCTCAACCTCCTCCTCCTCGGCAAGAGGATCATCATCATCCGCAACACCGGGACCACCTGCATGAGAATCCCCAACCCCGGATCCACTCCCCCTCACATGAGCCTGACTCTGTGATACTGTGAGTTTGGTAATGGGTTTCACAGGATGTGCAAACTCATCATCTTCAAAAATAGGAACATTAAGGGAAGTGAGATAACGGGTAAGAAAACAACCATACGGAAGCCCTAAAGATTTTCGACCCTCAAAGACCCCAATCATTTTAAGAACAATCATCTCGGGAAGGTCAATGGGAAGGCGATGATGAATACAGTATAAAACATAGCCTTGGTCCTGAGTAATATGGGAAGAATGTGTGGTGACATGAATGTTTGCGCAGACAATGATATTGAGAAGACGGAATCGCGGAAGCAACTCATTCTGCTGAATGAGTGTCCCGGCGATCCACGTCCTGGAAACACCACACAATTCTGAAGCAACCAAATCAAAATTGACACCTGACCTAGTAAGAAATGGATAATGACAAGCACCAATGTCAGGAAGACCAAGAAACTCACGAAACACATCCTCATTGATAACAAGAGAGTGTTTCCTAACCCAAGTCTGAAAAGAGGGCAAAATTTCTTTCTGAATAGAATGAATATTACAATAAAATTCTCGGACAAGACTGAAATTTTGGGGACCTGAAAAATGTAGAACTTGATCACCGCCTAATGGATCAAACAAAGAACGAATGGGAAGGACTTCAAAAGCATTTGGTAAAACATTGCGCTCTAGGTGAACTTTGCGAGAGGCAAAGGATTCTCGAAACAATTTTGCCTTTTCTTTTGATTCAAATTTGACAGTGTTGTAAGAAGGGCGAGAAACAGTCGTCTTTCGACGCTTAGAAGACTCTGCCATGATGAACAAAAAAAACAATACACTGGACATGAACCAAAGAAACCAGAACCAAAGTAACCAGAACCAAAACCAGCAACCCCAAATCCCCAATGCCAAATCAAGGAACACAGATAGAAAAACATTAGTCCATTAGTCCAGAAAGCATGATAGAACAATAAGTATAAGATATGAGCAAAATATGGAGCAAATAGCCAATTAGAGAGACAATGAAAAACCAGGCTATATAAAAGGCAATCAGAAGATCAAAACAGAGCTAGATGAACAATGAACATAAGTCAGTCGCAGAATATGGAGCAAATCCCTGGACTAAAAACATGAATCAATTTCACAGTCACATATGGATAAAAAATGTAACAACAAGAAAATGCCAATATGAGACCCAAACAAAAACCTAAAATCCCCAATGTTTAAACCAATAAACAACCAAGCCAAACCAACCCAAATCGAAACCCTTGAAGCAATGCAAAGCATAAAAATCAAACCAAGGACCCTAGACCATGAAGAGAAACGAAATCAGTAGCAAAGAACAAGAATGAATACAAGAAAGAGGCAGAGCACAGGCACAATCCCAATCCGAAATAAAGAAATAAAAAAAATAAAAAAAAACATACCAATGATGAGGAATGTGCAAGGAGAAACGAAGCCACACCAAAATCAAGAGTAAACCCTCAAACAAGCCTCAGCAATGAACAACACACAAGCCCTAGGAGAGAGAGAGAGAGAAGAATATGAAGAGATGCAAACTAAAACTGAAGAGACCCCTGTTTTAAGAAAACTGATCCGCGACAGTTCGCTCGAGCCAGGACACGGTCGCTCGAGCCAAGAAAACAAGCTCTCAGGTTCAAAGCAGAAGCAAACGCACGCTCGAGCGAGGACCCAGTCGCTCGAGCCAAGAAGAAGAGAAAATAAAACCAAAATATAATTTTTTTTTTTTTTTTTTTTTTTTTTTTTTTTTTTTTTTAAATAAAAACAAACGCCTAGGAAGCCCTGTAACAAGTAAGGAGACCAAGTGCCAGACTGTATCACAAAGACAAGAGAATCCATCAATTATGAGTCCTGAAATTTTGAGAAAGGAGATGAAACAACAGCTCATGAATAAAATAGATAATATTAAATCAAAGCCACACGCATCATGAGAATGCATAACTCAAAAACACACATGAGAGCTCATATAAAGAATGTGTGTGTGTGCAATCCTTGAGAGTCACAAAGCTAGAGTTAATCCTCGTAGTGATCGGATGGCTGGACCTCCAACAAGAGTAACTGACCATCACAAAGAAAAGTCAAACCACTGGGAATCACGGGGTATTTGTTGAGTAAATGCGGAAGCTCCCCCTCAGACAATGATCTTTTTTTTTTTTTTTTTTTTTAACTTTTCTTTCTTGTGGGCACTCACTGGTGGCATACACGCTCAAGAGTATGGAAACCAACCAGAGAAGAATGAAATTATAATGATGGCCTGGTTGGTGCCTCTGAGGTAGCCTTTTCCTAATGCCCGAAAATCATGTACTGAGGGAGAAACCATGGAAGTGAAATAAGATGGTAGATGGTTAAGAGACTTAACATCACCCATGATATACCAGTATAGGTCAATTCCTCTGAAACAGTACAAGAAACGCTGTCAGTGGTCCATAGAGAACTTTGATCACTTGTGCGGAAACCCCTGCAACAGTTTATCTCAAGAATGTGTACAGAATGAGATCATGAAGTAAATGAGTATGGGCATTCAGAATGAGCTATGAACAAAGATAAAAAAAATCTTGTATGCAACATGAGCAGTGTTCATATAAATTTTGATGCAAAGATATCAGAACTCAATCATAGATTATCACATCCAAGAACAGTAAGTCAACCACTCACACTCACCTCACAAGCAACAGCCTAGTTACTGAGACATTACACCCAAGGTCTTTCTAAGAAACTCAAATCGAAGAAGATCAAGGGGTTTTGTAAAAATATCAGCTTTTTGATGCTCAGTAGAAACATGTTCCAAAACAACAAGGCCTTCATCCACTAACTCTCGAATAAAATGATGACGGATGTCAATGTGTTTGGTGCGAGAGTGTTGGACATGATTTTTTGAAATATTTATGGCACTTGTGTTATCACAAAAAAGAGTGAGAGTGTTCTGTTCTATTCCATAATCATGAAGCATTTGCTTCATCCACAACATTTGGGCACAACAACTCCCTGCAGCAATGTACTCAGCCTCAGCAGTGGAAAGAGAGATGGCATTTTGTTTTTTACTATGCCAAGAAACCAGATTATTCCCAAGGTAAAAACACCCCCCGGATGTACTTTTCCTATCATCAGCACACCCTGCCCAGTCGGCATCAGAAAAACCAGTAATTTCAGCTGTAGTATCAGTGGAAAACCAAACCCCATACCCCAAGGTCCCATTAACATACTTGATGATGCGTTTTACCGCAAGAAGGTGAGACTCTTTAGGATTGGCTTGGTAACGGGCACACACACCGACACTGAAAGAAATATCAGGACGACTGGCTGTGAGATACAAAAGACTCCATATCATACTCCTATAAAGGGTAGGATCAACATCAATACCAGAGGAATCGTTGGAAAGGTGAAGACTGGTGCTCATGGGAGTGCGTGCATGCTTGGAAGACTCAAGACCAAACTTGGACACAAGATTTTTAGCATACTTAGACTGAGAAACAAATATGCCCGAAGGAGACTGTTTAATTTGAAGACCCAAAAAATAAGACAGCTCTCCCATCATGCTCATCTCAAACTCATGTGTCATGCAATCCGAAAAATAGTTCACAAGATGATCAGCAGTGGAACCAAACACAATATCATCAACATATATTTGAGCAACAAGAATATGAGATTTAGTATGCTTCACAAATAATGTCTTATCCACACTACCCCTTTGAAAATCATTATCAAGAAGAAAGGTAGTAAGCCTATCATACCAAGCCCGAGGGGCTTGTTTCAACCCATACAAAGCCTTATCTAACTTGTAGACATGATTAGGGCATTTAGGGTCCTCAAACCCTTTTGGTTGCTCAACATATGCCTCTTCTTTTAAGTACCCATTCAGAAAAGCACTTTTCACATCCATTTGAAACAATTTAAAGCCAAGGAAACATGCAACACCAAGTAAAATACGAATGGATTCGAGACGTGCAACTGGGGCAAACGTCTCATCATAGTCAATACCCTCTACTTGTGTGTAGCCTTGAGCAACCAACCTAGCTTTATTCCTCACAACAGTACCATTCTCATCAGATTTATTTTTAAAGATCCACTTGGTACCTATCACATTCATGTCTCTAGGTCTGGGAACAAGAGTCCAAACTTTGTTACGCTCAAATTGACCTAATTCTTCATGCATAGCATTAACCCAACTATCATCTAGCAAGGCCTCTTTAACATTCTTAGGTTCAATTAAAGAAACATAACACATATGTGATACCTCATCCCGAATCTGTCTTCGGGTTTTCATTCGATCTGAAGCACTCCCAATTACCTGTTGAACTGGATGATTCAGTTTCACCCTTGCTGAAGGTTTAAGTTCAGGACTTTGGGTGACAGGAGGAACAAGAGCGATGTCCTTTTGAGCACTCTTTGGACTTGAGCTTACCTGTGAGGATGGTGCTGTGACAATTTCTTGTGATTGAACCATAGCTTCTCCTTGATTTTGTTGTTCAGTATCCAAGATTGGAGACTCACCATTGTCATCCTCATTTGTTGCTGAAGTAGGTGCACCTGTGTCATCTATAACCACATTGATAGATTCCATTAGTGATGAAGTTCGCAAGTTATAGACTCGAAAAGCCCTACTATTGGTTGAATACCCTAGGAAAATACCTTCATCACTTCGGGAGTCAAATTTGCCCAAGGGCTCTCTATCTTTGAAGATGTAACACTTACTCCCAAAAGTTTTGAAGTATTTTACATTAGGTTTCAAACCCTTCCACAATTCATAAGGAGTTTGTAAGGTGCCGGGCCTTAAATACACACGATTTATGACATAAACCGCAGTATTTAGGGCTTCGGCCCAAAACTTAGGAGGAAGACTTTTACTAAGGAGCATGACCCTAGCCATTTCTTGAACAACTCTGTTCTTCCTCTCAACCACTCCATTTTGTTGTGGAGTAATAGGTGCAGAAAACTCATGCTTAATTCCATGCATATCACAAAAATCCGAAAACGAACTATTTTCAAATTCACGACCATGATCAGTTCGGATTCTTATGATACGCCCAATGGGAACACCCTGTTCATTTTGGATTTTAAGGACTAAAGCCTGGAAAGCATCAAACGTATCAGATTTTTCCCTTAAAAAAATTACCCATGAGAATCGAGTAAAATCATCAACAGTTAAAAAAATATATCTTTTACCTCCAATGCTTTCAGTGCGAGTAGGACCCATTAAATCCATGTGAACCAATTCAAGAGGACGTTTGGTTGTAAAGCTGTTCACCTTTTTATGCGGAGCACGGGTTTGTTTGCCAAGCTGACATGGTCCACACACATGGCTCAAATTCTTACCTAGTTTAGGTACTCCTCTCACAAGTTCTTTGTTGGCAATCTTAGTTAGGTCTTTGAAATTCATGTGACCTAATCTTTGATGCCACAAGTCAATGTTACTTATGATGGCTGAATGACAAGTGAGATCATTAGTTGTAAGAATCCCATAGCAGTTATCAGATGTGCGAGCCCCATGTAGAACAGTATTTCCCTTTTTATCCAAAATTTCACATTTATCTTTTGAAAACAATACTTCATGATGGGAATCACACATTTGACTAATGCTTAAAAGATTTGCTTTAAGGCCATCAACAAGTAAGGCATTATCTAGCTTGGGAAGACCAGCAACACTTATAGAGCCCTTACCAATGACTCTAGAAGTGCCGCCATCTCCAAAGGTAACAATTCCTCCTTCATATTTTTCAAGAGAGGTGAAGTAGGATTTGTTACCGGACATATGACGAGAGCACCCACTATCAAGATACCACATGTGTGAGTCACGTGCTTTTAGAGCAGTGTGAGCAACAAAACAAGTCAAATCATCTTTTCTAACCCAAATCTTTTTAGTCTTGGTGTTCCGCCTAGACATGTAAGGTTGTCTCCTAACCCAAAAAGTATTAGAATTTCTGCCCTTTTGAGACACCTTACCAAACAGTTCAAAACAATAAGGACGAATGTGGCCATACCTACCACAGTGATGACAAATGAAAACAGGTTTTACCTCCCTTTTGTTGGTCTTGCCTGCTTTTGCTTGATGAAGAAAAGAGTCATCTTGATCTACCTTTAATTTTCCCTTTGCTTGAGTCTTCAAGTTATGTGAGGTAGAGGCTTGTCCTTTGTGAGTTGTCGCATCATAGCCTAGCCCTCTTTTGTCAGAACCCATTTGTTGAGATCCGAGTATGTCTTCTAGAGATCTGGAACCTTTGTTCCACATGGCAATTGTTGCTCTAGCAATACGGAGTTCTTCATCTTTCTGACTGACTTTCTCTTCCAATGCAGTTTGTGACAACTTAAGACTTTCAAGCTTTTCTTCATATGTGGAATACACCCTCAGAAGTTCATTCCTTTCAGTTTCACAGGACAGAAGTTTTCCACATAAGTCTTGCCTGTCACTTGAGATCTTGATGACATTTTGCTTTGCTGTCAAGAGTTCTCCTTTGAGCCGGACATTCTCACTCTCACATGTTTTGAGCTTGAGAGAGAGTTTGTCGTTGGTTTTAGACAAATTCAGAGATTCCTCATACAGCTTCTCGTAAGCTTGTTGTAGTTCTTCGCCATTGATCTCATCAATGTCTTCAGATAGTTCATCATCCTCTCTTTGCTGCTCATTCTTCTTGACCTCGTCCACTCTAGCAACCAAGACAGATAAGTTGCTGGATGGTGATGGAAGTGGATCTCCTCTTTCATGGAATTGGCTCAGAATTTCCCATGCATCTTTAGCCTTTGTGCAGTGAACGACCCGTTGCTGTTCTTCATTAGAAATTGCTCCACGAATAATGATTAGGGCTCTCTGATTGCCCGGATTATCTGCACTTTCTGTATCTTCTTCAATGGTTTGCCAACCTTCTGGTTCAAAGGCTCTCAGAAAAGCCCTCATTCTGATTTTCCAATACAGGTAGTTGGTCCCATCAAAGGTGGGAGCATGATGCAAGTTCTGACCACGGGCTGATTCCGAATGCATTGGAAGAGGTTGAGAAACCGTGGCCCAAAATGCCATGAAAGCACTATCCCCATCTTCACCAGATTCAGGTTCTTCGGGTTCTTGCTCCGACCCGCTTTCATCATCCCAAGTTACGGTGTAGACTTTCTTCCGATTCTTCTTCGTAGGACATTCAAGGGATATATGGCCAAACCCTTGACATTCAAAGCACTTGACCCCTGGCCCCCTAACAACCTTCTTTTCAGTAGTTTGAGCAAATTTTGGTGGAAAAGTTTTGGGTTTGTCATTACTCTTTTCTTTTGAAATAGGGGCTCTGAAATTAGGCTTCTTTTTTAAAAAATTTTTAAACTGTTTTGTAAGCATAGCCGTCATCTCAGACTCTAAATCAAATTCAGTCTCCGGAGGTTTTGCAGTCTCATGAGTACTTGTGAAAGCCATACTTTCTTTTTGCTTTTTCTTGGAAATTTGATGTGCTTCATAAGTCTGCAAATTTCCAACCAATTGATCGAGCTTGAGGGTATCAACATTCTGAGCCTCCTCAATGGCTGTCACCTTTGATTGGAACCTCTCGGGAAGAGACCTCAAAATTTTTCCCACAACTTTTGCTTCCGGGATTTTTTCACCGAGAGTGAAACAGGAATTCACGATATCACTGAGTTTTGCATAGAAATCATCAAACGTCTCATCGTCGCGCATAAAAAGGGTTTCAAAAGCAGATGTGAGACGTTGAAGTTTTGACCTTTTGACAGAGGTAGTTCCTTCGTGAATTGTTTCAAGAATATCCCACGCCTCTTTTGCTATTTCACACGTGCAAATTCGACGGAATTCTTCAGGTGTAACAGAGCAAAAGAGGGAGTTGAGAGCCTTGCTGTTCCAACTCGAGTTCTGGTAATCAGTTGTGTCCCATTTATCAAGGGGTTTAGGAATATCAATGCCATCTATAGTGACAGTAGGCTCACTCCACCCAAAGACAACGCAGTGCCAAACTTTCTCATCGATGGATTTTAAAAATGCTCTCATGCGAGCTTTCCAATAAGAATAGTTTGTACCGTCTAGTAAAGGAGGTCTATGAGTCGAGTTACCTTCACGAATAGAATCCATAAAACTAGTCACACAAAATCACACTCCTATAGTTTTGAAAAAAACAAAGAGTGACCCGCTCTGATACCAATTGAAAAACCTATGTGATTCGTGATTAGATAAGGATTAAAATATTCCAAAGCCAAAAATTCCAAAACACTCAATCTAAAATCATCAAGCACTTACGAGAGTGATTTTAGTTTGTTTGTTTTTAGGAATAAATAATAAATCAACACAAACGATTTTTTACGTGGAAAAACCACAATTGAAGAACCTTCAATTGTAATAAAAAACCACGGGCGAACCGCCACTAATCAATCCACTACAGAAGGACTACAAGGTTACAAAGAAACCATACAAATTACCCAAACCAGTCAATTTGTCTCTGAATCTTCTGTAACTCTTTCACCACGCCTTCACCACGGAACTGATTCTGAAGTTGGTTCCACACCTCAACTTCACTTGTCGAATTAACGACTACGTAAAGAAACAAACACCTTTTGAAACTTTACGTAATGACCTTCGGATTCCACCGAAGAGAACACTCTTGAATATTAAGTATCAACCTCTTTGATGTATGAATTTCAACTCATGAGTTTTAGAACTCTCTCAAGAACATCAAGGAAAACTCACCAAACTCTCAGAAGAACACTTCAAACAAAACTCTAGAATTCTTGAATCTGATCTAGAAAAAAATTAGCTTGGTTTTAGGAGAAAACCATCTACTTATAGAAAACCAAAAAGAGTCCAAATCCTGAAAGAAACCAGTTACTTGAAAATTCCCGGATTCTGAAGCTCGCTCGAGCGAGGTCTCCTTCGCTCGAGCGAGAAGCTCATCTCGCGTGATTTCTACTAGTGACCTCGCTCGAGCCACGAGACCTTCGCTCGAGCGAGGAAAACATTCTTTCAGGTTATGTGTAGACGCAGTCCTTCGCTCGAGCGAGAAATTCCTGGCTCGAGCGAGGAAGACAAAAAATGACAGAAAATTACAACTCAATCACTGAGTTTTGTTCGCGGGATTTTGACAAGATAGGACCTAACAATTATATATATATATATATTTTTTTTTTATGGTGACTGTTTATTATATATTTGAAAGTATAAAAATGTTCGTGTGTTAATATCTAATTGAAAAATGTTTTGTGGCCCTAAAAACAGTGGCCCTAATGGCCCTAATTTCCTTTTCTGGAAAAGTTTGTTTTTTTTTTTTTTTTTCTTTTTGCCTTGTTTTTTTTTTCTTGCCTTATATGGAAATTTAGGGGCATTCGGGCCCCTAAATTTCGAGCTACCAACCGATAGCGTATCTAATTATGAAGTTGGGTGAAAGAAAGAATTTGAATCCTGTTTTTCTTTTTTCAGTTTGTCCAATAATGTATTTGAATTTTATTTCAATGTGTACTAATATTGTTTGATACGTGCAAATGGGTGTAATCATATTAGCAACCTTGCATGGCCAACGAACAATTATTTTTATTTTTGTTCAATTAGAGCTTTAGGCCAAGTTTGGGAAGTTTCAAAAAAGTCAAAATGTCAAAAAGTTACTTAAAAAATTAAAAAGTTATCACTATTCACCAAAAGTCAACAATTATGGCTGCACAACTCTCAATACTAATTTTTCCCTACACATTAATTTATACAATTTTTTAATACACATTTTTCCATAAAAAGTCAAAAAGTTAACTCAAACATTCATATTTTCAACCTCAACTTTTTAGTCTAAAAAGACAAAAAGTGCACTTATTTAGGACACTCCAAACAACTCCTTAGTTAGACAATTGATTTATTTATTTATTTTTTTAATAAAATCATAGTGTGACTGACTTATTTTGGTCCAAAATATTTAAATAGAACTATCTTGTGTTTCAATCATTTTTTAATTACTCATGTATTTGTCTTGTTTTATGAAAGTTGAACTGACAATTCAAATTATGATTGCTAACAATTTATAATTCTTGAATATATATTGCAAATCTTGATGTGCTACAACCATGGGATAAATTCCTATGTGAGCATAAGCACAGGATTTATTCTTGATTTTGTCATTTTTTTTGTTAATTTTAGTCTGCTTTTTATTTCTTCCTCTCCATCTCTTTGTGAACATTAGCATTGTTGGTTTTGATAAACAACAATCGGTCACACTTCTATGTGTAGATTATGGACAAAGACATTATTTTTTCTTAATTTTGTTTTAATCTTCTTTTGAAGTAGTTTTAACTTATTTGTATGAATAATTTTTCAAGTAGTCAATTTTCATTGATATTTAGCTATTTATATTTTACAATTATTAAGTGTTTTTTCATAACGGGCACCAATAATGAGTATTAGCTAGCCTATCTTGCACACGACCATCTCACTAGTCTTATATAATGGGTAAAAGCTTAGAAATGATTTTTATTTATTCCACTGATACAGATGCATCACATGGTCACAACATAACTCATGGAAACATACAAAGTTTCCATGAAATGCTTGAGTTATTTCTATATTAATATCAGCATGCCCCTTCCAAATTATAGCTTCATGCCCTGCAAAATCACAACAAAAAAAATAAATAATAAAAAGAAAAAAAAGAAAGAAAAGAGAGCAATAAGTGATGATATTTTTATCCACAACTAAATCGTTTAAA
The DNA here is from genome assembly GCA_036172215.1 of Camellia granthamiana. Classification (NCBI taxonomy): domain Eukaryota; kingdom Viridiplantae; phylum Streptophyta; class Magnoliopsida; order Ericales; family Theaceae; genus Camellia; species Camellia granthamiana. The sequence continues at coordinate 13,347,048 of CM069904.1, forward strand.
AGCTTACCCACTAAATGTATAATTTAAAGAAATTGCTACCCATTCGGCCTAACAATGGGAAAAATATATATATATATAAATTCAGCCGAAAATATTTTTTTGTCAACTGAAAATTAGTTTATTTGGATAGAAAATATTTTATAATTTTAAAAGGTCAAAAATGTTTTCTCAATTAGAATTTTACCAATGTCACTACATTGCCACTACCACCGCTACCACCACCATTATTGTTGCCACCATGTCCACTTCCACCACTACCACACTATCTCCTCTACTACCACCTCCTTCAACCCATCTTTACCACCACCACTACTGCCGCCGCCGCTGCCGCCAAGGTTGTTAAAATCAGAATTCTACGTTGGATCATTGGATGTGTTTACAAGATCGGATCGAGAATGTAGGATCCTATCGAAAAAGACAAATTACGTAATAATTTAATTTAAATAAATATTTGTTAAAAAATATACGTAGCTTATATTTTATTAAAAAGAAGTGAAGATATGTGAAAAATATAATATTTCATGTAAAATGTAAATATAATACATACAATAGAAAACATGGTAGTAAAAGTTTTGTATTTCATCAAAAGAGAAGGTGAAGAAGAAGAATTCTATAACATAATATTTTGCAATCTACAATAATGCATAAAAAGTGAAAATATATATATATATATATATTTAACAAAGTTGCATATGAAAATAAATTGAGAATTCAAAAGAGCGGCTTAACCAAATGATAAAATTTATCATTAGCATATCTAGTGGAGCAGGTTGAGTCACGAAAATAGTCTCTTTAAAAATTGGGATAAAGTTGCAATCATCTTGTTTTCCTCTAATCCCACTAAAGATAACTTTGTTTTTTCGACTATTTAGTTTTCTTAAATTGCTACAATATGCAAATGTTTGTTTCCTAATTTATTTTTCTTAACCTATTTGATTCAATACTATTTTTTTTTTTTAATTCATTTGGGCCACATAAATTGATATTTAGACAACAAATATAAAATTTACAATAAAATAGGTCATACAATACAAAACAAGACTTACAATCGGATAATGGATTCAGATCAGGATTCTATAATCCTATAAGATCCAATTACCAAGATCAAAAGATCCTATTTGTAAGAGATTTTTTGCATGATTCGGATAGATTGTACCCAAATGAATTGTAAGATCCAGATTGAGATTCTAATAACCATGGCCACTGTCGCCGCCACCCTAGCCCCTCAACTACTACCACCACTAATGTAACTATTAGTTATTAGTTTAAAAAACATAACTAAATATAAAAAAAAATTTCACTAAAATAAATAAAGGAACAGTGAAAATTAAGATTATGTAACATTAGTATTTATATCGTGAATGAGAGTCAGTAGGGCTTACGGGGTATATTCAATTTTGACTTTGCCTGCATTGCGGTCAGCAATTATGGCGAAAGCAGCTTGAGAGAGATCGATGGTTCCCTGGCAGCCAGGTGGACAATAATCAACGATGGTTACTACTACACTTTTACCGGTGCAAGGACGTGGCACACCCTGATTTGTCGGACCCGTACACGTCACTTTGTACTTTCTTCCACACACCGCCTTCCCCCCTATGGCATCACTTGCCGCGGCTATCATCACTCCTTTGTCTTGGTTCCCATAACATGCTGATGCTGAAAAAATAAAAAAATAAAATAAAAATAGAGTGCATATGTTGAAAAAGGTCACCTATCTGTACGTATATAAGTCCTTGTTTGGCAATAGATTTTTTTAATTGATTTTTTTTTTTTTTTTTTAGTTATTTTAACTTGGAATGAAAAATTTATTAGGTTTGATTTTTTTAACTTTTATAAGAGAAAAAGTGAAATGGTTATAATTTAAATGTGATATTTTTTCTTATTAATTTATTTAGCGTATTTTATCTTTTGTGCTTTTTTTGCCAAAAAATTGGTTGCCAAACAAAGCCTAAATTTGTTAGGTGTTTTCATGATATCTATACTATATATATACATACATATAAGCAAATGTAATTTTTTTCTCAAAAAAGCTCCCAAAAGTCTATTCATAAATTCTCATAATTTTAAAGCTCTCTTTTTCCTATGGGGCAACCCTCTTTCATTATCTTTCATATTTTCTATTTTCTTTCATTTTCTAATTGTTTGATTAATTAAAATAAAAATTAATTTCATGTGTTATGGATAAAGATTTGAATTTCAAAATTCCTCCCTATAGATAAACATATAAAAATTGTTAAATAATGTATGAAAATTAATTTCATTGTTTACAGATAAAGATAAAAATTAAATAATTAATTAAAATAATAAGTTTCATGACTTATAGATAAATATTTGAATTTTAAAGTTTCTCCCCATAGATAAACATATCAAAATTAATTTCATGGTTTACAAATAATAAAAAGATTAAATAATTCATTTAAAAAAATTAAAATAATAAAATTTAGATAAAGATATGATTTATTAATATATATCTACGGAAAACATATATATCTAAATTTTTATTTTGATTATTCATTTTTTTTTCTCATTCCATCACATATTATTCTTTTTTACTTTGAATTTTTTACCATTTTTATTATTCGTAATTATTTATCAAGTGATAAAGATAAAACAATTTCTTTTTGTTGGCTCTGAACGAGAAGAGTATTGAGAATGGGATAATGAAGGCCGTATGGAAGGAGGCAGCATAAAATTCTCACAAAATTAATTTTCATCACTATATTTATCCAACGTAATAATTATTGTTCTTTCTTTTAGTTGTTGAAAATAATTTGCTTTAGATCATTGTTCTTTTTTTTCTTTTTTCTTTTTTTTTTTTTTTTTTTTTTAGGTTGTCATTTGTTATAGTATTTCTTCAATCTCATCTCTCAATTTACTTAGTCTGTCCTTGAAATTTTTGTTTCTTTAATAATAAAGTTTAGAACCAATTTCTTATTAAATTTGTTTTTCTTGGTACATATTTTATTGAAAGATCAAGATGAATAACACTTTCATATGATATATAAAATTAATGAACATAATACAAATATGGTAGGGAGATACTACATATTTGTCAATCTCTCTCTCTATGATTTTTAGTTAATTTGCTAGATTATATTATCAATTTAGAGCTCATATGATTTAATTCAATATCCATGATTTTTGTTGCATTCGACCATTTTTCATTGAGTATCATGTATATTTTTTTTGTTAGTATGTAATGATTAAAACTATCATTTGTTATATATCTTCAAGTAAAGTTCAAATAATTTGTCATCATTTTATTTTATAAATAAAATAGATTAAAACTATTTTCTTGTATAATTTTTATAATCCTACGAAGATCTTTTCTTGATTTATTTATTTTTAAATGTTGTAGGAACTATGCAAGTATTATTCAAATTATGGATAAAATGATTATGGAGAAGAATTTATACTTTGATATGATATGTATGTCAAAGATAGAGGGTTACTAATAGAATCAATTGATGATTTGTTTGAAAAGTTCTTTTTATGAGCAGGGCAACAAATTTATATTAAAAAAAAATATTAAAAACTACTTAGAAATAATAATTAAAGGTTGAGATTTATTTAAAATTTGGTCCCACAATAATAATATACACCACTAATTTAAAAGTGTACATTTATGATAACTTTTATGAGTTTATAGATTTTCTCTCTTTTAATGTTGTGTGTTTTTTTTTCCCTTGCATAAAACTATAGTTTCATGCAAGTTATTTATGCTATCAACTGATTGTGATCCTATTAAGGGGAATTACATATAGGTAGAAGAAAAGAAAAAAATTATCAACACATGGAGGGATGCAAGTGACACTTGCACCCCCACAACTTTTCATTTGCATCCCACCATAAACATACTTGAAACCCCCCTGTGTTTTAAATTTTTTTCCCCTTCTCTCACCTGCATACAGTTCACCCATACTATTATCCCTAATAATCTTTATAATTAACAATTTTTCATGCATATCAAATTTTATTGTGAAATTTCGTAAGTTAATTATTGTTAACATCTACCAGGATGGCCTAACATCATGGTTTGCCACCGTTAAAATATAATTCAAGGTTAAAATAATTTAATTAACACACAAAATGTATATGGTCTATTTTCTTATGCATCGCACGGGTTATTGTTAGTATACTATGATTAGAAGTGTTATACATTAAAAAAGCAAAACCACACACAATATATATATATATATATTGGTAGTTCTTACATTTTGTTGCTTGTGACATTTTAGTCCTTTACAGTTTTAATTTGCTCAATTTTTACCTTTAATTTTAGATTTTGTATAAGTTTGGTTCAATTGATAACATCCTTAGGGGTTTTGATTAAAAAAAAGGGTTTTTGATATTAAAAAAAAAAAACAACACTAATTTAATTGAGGTTATATCATTAAATTGATCAAATTTATAATTTTATTCCTAAAAGCATGACACACAAAATAAAAAAGTTTAGAGTCAAAATTAATTTGAATTAAAATTATACAGACCAAAATAATATAAAAAATAAAATATAAAGACTAAAACCAGATGATAAGATTTTTCAAAACAAGAATTTTCAAATAGATACTGTAGAATATGCATAAGTTTGTTGTTGCATACAAGTGGTGTATAAATTATAGGTCAGGCTTCTTTCCAGTCCGAGATCAGATTAGAGTGGCCTCGTTTGATGTAATTGTTAAAACATATTATAAATTATAACTTAACAGATTATAAATTATGACTTTAATCAGAAACTGTTAATCTGTTTGGTGTAACTATTAGACTATAGATTTAAGTTGCGAAATAGTGTTTGTTAAATAAGTTGTGAAGTACTTTTTCAATTAACTATTATTTTTTGTTATTCACTATTTGTCTACATGTCTCATAAAAAATAATAACAATAATCTATAGTCCATTTGAGTCTTTTTCTATTTTAAAAATAAAAAATAAAAAAATCTAAGAGCATAACTGTAAATTAACATATCTACAGAAGAAGCTGATAATCAGAAGTAAGGGTGAGCAGTTTCTCAGAATCAGCTTTTTTGAGTTAAGATAAGTTATTAGAATCAGAAGTTGTTCGAAATAAGTTTAATCAAACAGTCCAAAATAGCTTTTCCAAAGTTAAAAGTTATAAATTGGCTCAAAAAAGTCCAAACAAACACCCCCAATATATTGTTAGGCTCATAGGGACCCATCATGGGTCTTATTTCGATAATCCGAACTGTTCAAGTGTAAAACTCATCAAGTACTTCATCCCTGTAAAAAAACATGTTAATCGGATATCGATAGCCATTTGATCAAATCATATTTTTGTCAACAGTAATTATGATTTTCAAAATAAATTGTTGAGAGAAATCTGACCTAATTAAGTAGCTATCGATATCTGATCAATATAATTTTTTACAAGAATGAAATATTTGACGAGCTCTACATATTAAATGGTTCAAATAATCAAAACAAAACTTCTCATAGACCCCATAGGCCCGAATAGCACAGCGAGCACTTGGTAAAGATTTAATAATAAGAATCAAAATCTTGAATAACTTCAAGGAGTCAATGAATGTTTATCGAGCCGTTGATTTCAAGATTTTAAAAATAAGCGAGATGCACTCACGCTTGTAAGGAGGACCATAGTAAGTAGCAGTCCCTTGAGCTGCATGTGCCACCGTGGCAAGGCATATCACCATGCCCAACATCATCATCACAACTCCCATTCCAACACCCATTTCTTAGATTTTCCTTCTTTCCAAACACACCTCAAAAAGAAAATTGAAATCTTATTGTTTTGTCGCAGAAAATCTATGGAAGGGCTCTCTCTTTTTATAGTTGAATAACCTGCATACGAGCAAGCTATAATTTATTTACCATATTGTACTAGCCAATCTTTTAGCTATGATGCATTTTTTACCCGATCTTGTACCCTTTTTATCTTTAATAAAATTTTCTTTGCTGATAAAAAAAAATATATATATATATATGTACTAGCCAAGGGTGGAATCAGAAATTTTGTCTAGAAATCAATGTGTATAAAACAAAATAAAATAAAAAGGATATATCACAAATATAATTTTTGAGTTTGGTTAAAATATAAATTGATCATTGTGATTTCAAAAATTAGAATTATCTTTTTTGTCAGAATTTGTTAGAATTGATTAAAAAATAAAATTTCTAACTATTCTCCTATACAATAATGAATGACTAAAACTGTTAATTAAAGATATCATTAAAAACCATTAATTGACTTAATAGTTGATTAATGAAAGTGTTATTTGTTAGGTGATTAGAAAATTTAAGGGGGGGATATAATTTTTAAAATCATATGAGCTAATTAGTATTTTAAGCAAATTTTATATATAATTTGCGTTAAAAAAATATTGATTTGGTTTTGGTACATCATTAATTAAAAATAATTTTTCACATAAACTTTGTGAAATATTATTTCCCTGAGAACAAAAATAAATAAATCTGACATGCCATTTTTTTTTATTTTATAATTTTTTATTAATTAAATTGCAATACATAATTGATAAATTCTAAAAGATCATTTAATATATTTTTTAATTCAAAAAGTAAGTAAATCTAACAAATTATTTTTAAAAAAAAAATTGAATTATTAATTAAATTTCAATATATAATCAATTAAACTACAATTTTAACGAGTCATTTAATATGATCGTCCTTTTACAAATTCTTACTAAATTATAAATTAAATTATCAATTATATAAGTTGCATATCCATATATGTTGGAGACCCACACCTAATAGTTACTTAGTTTGTAATTTATTAGAAATATCTAGCATTTTTAATAATATATAAGTAGGATGTTGTAAAAAATAAATAAATAAAAATGACGGAATTTGTAAAGTTAAAAAGTATTTTTTTTATCTATTTCTAAAATTTTAGTCCTTTAATTATTTAATTTATTTTTATTGCATAAACTGTTCTGATATTTTCTTTTGTAGGACCCCCATCTACTAAGAACTTGTGGGGAGGAGTTATTGTTAACTTTTTTCTTAGAAAAACTATAACTTAATTTAACATCTTAAAATGAAAGACACATTGACACTTTTATCAACTCATGGAAAAATATGTTAGTAAAAGTCAAAACTACCCTAACCATAGAGTTAGCCCCAACCATAGAGTTAGCCCAAATCATGAATGATGAATTAATGTTAGTAGGAAATTTTCAGCAATAAACCAAATTCCCTATTGAGCAGGCAAGTAGGAAAACAAATTGAATGAATGGCCCCCAAGAACTATTACTTAAAATAAATAAAAATAAATAAAGCCTATTAAATTCATATATTGACATGTCATGTGCAATTACTTATATTTTTAAATTTTAAAAGCCTATGCAGAGTGTTTGGTGCATTTTTTCTTATAATTTATTAGATTAAAATAATTTAAATAAACTATAAAAAAAAGATTATTTGATAATTGGAGTAGTGTTTTTAACATATTTGAAACTTGCAAGAGTAGTGTTTTTAACATATATTTTCTATAAGCCAGTTTTCAACTTGTAAAACTTGCACCAAACATCATCTTAAATGGTGTTTGTTAAAACTGAAAATTGAAAGCTAAGAATTAAATAGTGAAAACTGAATGTTGAATTTTTTAAGTTAAAATATAATTTGATAAAAAGTTAATTACTAAATTAAAACAAGCATTCACCCAAAAAAAGAATTAAAACAAGTTGTTTGATATATACGTGATGTGATAAAATTTAAAATCATTATTTTTAAATTTTCTCATTTGATTTTTATATTGTGGTGGTGAGGTAGTAGGGGTGGTTGCTATGGCACCAATGGCGATGGTGGTGGTATGAAAATTGTAGCGATCCCGGTTTCGACCATTTTTTCATGTTTTGCCACTTTCGACTGGGCAGATCGGGGATCGAGCTGCCTGGTCAGCTCGCGGGGGTTAAGGGGGCAGCGCCCCTTGGCAGGTTTGAGGGTAGCGCCCTGGTGGGGTCGAGGGGTAACGCCCCCGAAGCAAAAATACAAAATGCATTCGAAATTACTTGTCCGCTCGAGTGGCTGTTTATGCGCTCGAGCGGAGAATGTTTAGTTCCAGAAGTTTGACTTGTCTGCAAAAGTACTGGGAATGTATATTTGACGCTCGGGCAGGGCTTTTCACGCTCGAGCGGACCGTGTTATATCAGTTCATGAATTTGATATTTCAGATCACTTTTGTATATATCTTTCTCTCTAAAAACATTTCCTCTCCTTTCTCTCTACATTTCCCTCTGCTAAATTGGATCAAAACCTTGATTTCTCAAGATCCATTAGAGTTCTGTCATAGGTTCTTCATCAAAATTGGTTAACTTCTCGAGGTTTTCGTTGTGTGCGGTGAAGATCGAGTTTCGACACCGTTGATTTTGGGGGTTTCATCTCGATTCTTCTTCAAAACTTGAGGTAGGAATTTTCTTAGAGTTATATATATATATATATATATTTGCAAGATCTAGATGATTTTCGAAATTATCCTTCGATAACTTTGAAAATTGATTGTTAATTCAAGAAGTTGAGCGATTTTGAAAGTAGGTTTGTCTCTTATTCTTTTAAAATGATTTTCTGGGTTTTGATCTTTGTTGATTGAAGAAAATATGATTTTGGAAAGTTTTCTTTCAAAAGATTTGAGTTGTATAGTTTTGGTGAGAAAATCTAGAATTTGGGAATTTTTTTTAAAGGGATTGAAAATTCATGAATGATATTGTTATATTTATTTTGTGTGTCAAAATAAAAGGATGTTTGGAAAATTTCTTATTTATATTTATATAAATGATGAATTTCAAGGAATATGAAAATTGTTATTCATTTTGGAAATTATTGTTCAAAACGTTGAAACAGTCTTGAAATGACTAATTGTTGAGGATACATGAGAAGAGAGGATTGTGTTATTCCTTGGATGATGAATTGGAATAAAAGTATTTATGTTCATCTTGTGTTATTGCCATATTAAATCATTTGATTACATTAAATTTTGAAAGTTGATTTGAAAACTTGCATTGAGAAAAGAATGTTGAGAAACAAGTTTCCATGATTTGGTTTTGGGGTAAATACGGTGGTAAGTCTTGACAAATAGTGTAGATGAAATTGAATGGGTGTCGAGCCTTCCAGTTAGTACTAGTAAAAATGACAGATTATAGGTGTCGAGCCTTCCAATGCTGGTAAAAATGACAAATTGATAGTACTTGTATAGTCTACTTGCAAACACCAACCTAGGAATTACCAGAGTTGTATTTACTACTCTTGAAATGAATTGTTAAGTTTTGAAGAATTGAAATTGCATGACATCATTGAGCATGATGGTTTTCAAAGATGAAGATATGATTTTCTTTCAAAATGGCATAGCATAACATGTGCATTTCATCTCTGGAGACTTGTATAAAATGTATATACTTGTTAAGGATTTCCTACTGGGTTTTATACTCACCCTACGGGATTTTTGTGTAGGAAAAGATGTGGTGATGCCGCCTAACTAGAGGCGAGAAAATGTATGTTGAGAGTACGAGACTCTCATTTTACTGTGACTCTGTGTATAAGCCAAGGGCTGTATGTGTGTGGGTTTGAATAACTGTTTTGTGTAACCAGGCTGAAGCCTTGGAAACTTGTAAACCCCTTGGGAGTATTTATTTGTTTATTTACTTGTTGTTGAATTAATGTATTGTTGCATGAAGAACTATTGTATCATGTAATGTAAGTTTGGAGATTTATATTCCGTTTTCCTTGAAAGAGCCATGATTGTTGTATTATCATTTGGGTTAGAAATTTGGGGAGTTACAAAAGTGGTTGTGGTGATGGTAAAAGGGTGGTGTAGTTTAGATAGACCGGTGGTGGTAGTTGTGGTGGTACTATGTTGGTTGTGACTATCGGCTAGTGATGGTCGTAAAGATAAAGAATTGTGGTAGTAATGGTAGTAGTGATAGTGGTACCAGTAATCGCGGTGGTACTTGTGGCAATGGTGGCAATGATGATTATGTAGTAGTAGTGGTAAAGGTGGCTAGTGCTAGCAATGATGGTGGGAGTGGGGTTAGGGATGGTAGTGGTGATGAGCATAGTGGTACATGTCAATATTTATACATAAATAGTAAATTAAGTTAGCTTTAAGTAAGTTCTAAGTTATATATAAAAAAAAATAATTTTTAGGCCATATTTTAAGAATTTAATATGAATGTAGTAATTAAACGGACGTATTTGAGTTTCACTTAATGCGTTAAATTTAAAATGTTGAATTGGCTTATCAAACACCATCTCACTCTTGCCAAAAAAAAAAAAAAAACAATTAAATTAAAATTTCAAAAAAACTTACCTTGCACATTTTAAAAACAAATAATAAAATCATTTGCTACAATTATGAACCATGTTTGGCTTGTTTTTCTAGACAAAAAAAATTCATTTTTTTTTAAATAGAAATTAATTTGATGAAAATAAATATTAACACAAGTCTTAATTTATGAACTTATATTCTATTAAGTCTTAACTAAGATTTTTTGGACCTTCAAGACTCATGAAATTTTTAATAGTTGGAATTGCCCTTTAAATAATAATTGTTCATCATTTATGATTATTTATAAAGAAATATGATATTTGATATTTATTTTAATTTTCAAAACTTTAAAATATCAACTTTTAAATTGAAAAAAATGAAAAAAAAATTATGTGCAAAAAAAAAAAAATTGTTTAGTTCAGTTTTCTAAAAACTGAGTTTTTTTATTTTTCATATTTTTTTGTTTTTAGTGAATATTTTTAAAATTTTAAGTATTTTTTTTACTTTTTTAGATGTACTTTACTTAGATGTATCTAAAAAGTAAAATATTTATGAAATAATATTTTTTAAAATTAATAAATACACAAAAATAGGAAAAATGTGCTGAATTTTTATATTTTTTGTTGTATTTTGGGTATTTAGTGAATTTTTTAAAGATTTTTTTCACGAAAATTATACTTTTTAAGTGTATTTATATTAGGAGTGTCTAAAAATTAAAAAAATTCAGTAAAAGTAAAAAAATATGAAAAGCAAAAAAGTAGAATTTTCTAAAAAGTATTTTCAAAAAACTGGAAGCAAACATGATTATTTTTATTTTTTATTTTTTTTGAAAAAATTTAAAAAACTAAATTATTTTTTTTGTGCAAAACTAAAAATTTTCAATCTATAAAGGAGTATGATGATGGAACATTGATGTGCAAAACTGAAAACTAGAAAAAAAAAAAAATTTAAACGAAAAAACTGATAATGTTCTCAATTTTAAAACAAGAAAAAACTAATAATGTTATCGATTTTATTGGATAGTTGAATCAAATCAATAAGTAGAAGAGCAAAAACGTTTAATCTCATGCTCTCTTTTTTTTTTCATTAGTTAGTGAAACAATTATCTAGAATATTACTATGTAGAATTGATAATATTCTTAGTTTTAAAAATTTGAAAAAACTAATAATATTCTCAATTTTACTAAATAGGATTTATTGATTTAAAAAAACTTAGATAGAACCTGAGCTAGACCAGATTATCAAATCAAAGATAATTGGTAGGTATAACATAGCCGAAATAAAGGATAAACGCGATGAATTAGCCCAGTTAACTTTAATAATCGTGTTTCAAATTTTATATTCAACTGCTATTTGTTTGATTTGGTCTTACTTTGTTTTTAGATCGGTTATTTGGTTTTCCAAGCTTATGTAGTAATCATTTAAAAAACAAAAACTTACGTAATCATTAATATAGATTACAACATGAAACTAGCCTACTTATTATAAAGATAGATTATCAATAGATTTTAATAATTAAATTTAATTTTCACCAAATTTTATTAAAAATAAATCTTAGTAAAATTGTCGCTAAAAATAATTTTTTATAAAGATTTTTTACATGTTAAAAATTAACAATTAATCACTTTTTTTGTCACGATTTTTATAAATTGTTACTGACATAGGTGGGCTTATAAGAGCGTTTGGCCCACCACTCAGAGTCTAATACATAATTCAAGCACTAAAACCCAACATTGCTGGAGCTCAACGTGGCATTAAGGACCAATGACATCCAGACACCTGTCAAAAATAAAACTAGCCACATCAACAGACAAAGATCCTGCAAAGTTATTACACCACACATCAGCCATTAATGAGTTTCATTTCGGCATTTAACGCGATAACCCCTTCACGTTGGGGCAGAACGGCTTCACCATGAACAAGGCAAGCTAAAACGTAAACTTTCAGTCAACCTGACAAGTCGAAGCAGACGAGGAAATGATGAGCAAAGGATATAAGCAGGTTTCTAAGACAAAGAGAAGGTTAAACTCCTCTATCACCAATCTATCTCTACATTACATCTCTCTCTTTCTAACTTGCTCGTCGGAGGGTTCGCTGGGGGACTCCCCGTTTCCTGTTGAACTCTTGTGCAGGTATTCTCTGTGGGTTCAACCCTCGGACAACGGCTTGGGAAGCGTGGATCAGTCCGATCCGTTCCATTTGGAGTATCCAATAACGGAAGTATCATCATTGGCGCCGTCTGTGGGAATCCTTTCTCGCTCCGTGTGGTAATTGTGCTCATTGCCGCCGGAGACCCATTCCTGATATCTCCTACCTGCCACCCACCAAGGTGGATGGTCACAATTAGATCCATGGCTTCTTAACACAACGTTACCGACCCCCAAGTTGATCCTCCTAATCCAAACAACTCACCGCAGTATTTCACAGAACTCCCCAACAGCATTAACCGCATAGCAGAACAAAACCAAGCCCTGATCAATGCTTTACTTCAGAGAAACCTTCCCATGCCCCTACCACCACCTCAAGACATACCACCCAATCGAGAACGAGCCCCGAGCCATTCCCTCCAACAATCCCACCCCTCCAGCTTGGAGGGTTTGCGACCCCCTCCCCAAGATATGAACCCGCCACCTTGAGCCCCACATCCACCGATCCAAGCAACTGCCCCCGAGGGGGAGGCCAGTAGTGTCCAGCCTCCACTACCTTCTGGTGATGACAACGCTCCCCTTTGGGATGCAGAACTCCGAGCCATGAAACTCCAGCTTCAGGGAGTCATGCAGAACATACAGAATAAACCCTCTACTATAGCCAACTCACCATTCGTTGCCTCCATCAAGGACAAACCTCTACCTCCTAAGTCCAAAATGCCCTCGATCGACTCCTTCGACGATACAACGGACCCAGTCGACCACTTGGAGACTTACAGGACCCTCATGGTCCTCCATGCCTTCCCTGATGAGATCATGTGTCGGGCTTTGCCCGTAACGCTTAAAGGGTCGGCCCGACTGTGGTTTAGCCAGCTGTCGACGAACTCGGTTTCTACTTTTCAGCACCTAAGTGACTCCTTTCTCAGCCACTTCATTGGTGCCCAGCATCAGCGGCGTCCGGCAACTCAACTTCTCAACATCCGTCAGACAGAGGGAGAGTCGCTGCGCAGCTTCGTCACCCGCTTCAACATTGAGGCCTTACAGGTGGCAGAAAATGATGACAAGGTCATTCTCACGGCTTTCATGGCCGGTCTACGATCATCTGATTTCCTTTTTTCCCTCTCCAAAAATCCTCTAACATCCATGACAACCCTCCTCTCTAAAGCCCAAAAATACATGAACGCCGAATATTCCCTAGCCGCCCGACAGGACTCCACAACCAAAAACCCGACCTTAGAGAGAAGAGAAAGGACTCTAAAACCAGAAACATCCAGTACGCACAGCAAACGCCTCAATATACCGACCGACCTGCTCGAGCCGACCGGTCGACACCTACCCGACTGCCCAGCCAGTTCGAATGATACACACCCCTCAATTCCCCTATGGAGCAAGTCTTGAACCAGATCCAACGAGATTATCCCTTAAAATGGCCCCAACTGTCGCGGTCTCCTTCAAACTGGCAAGATCAATCCAAATACTACCGCTTCCATCAAGACCACGGCCATAATACCGAGGAGTGCGTTAACCTCAAAGACCAAGTTGAGGGCTTGATACGCCAAGGATGCCTCAGTCAGTTCACGACAGCCCGCCCGCCCTTAGCAACGACCAAGGACCGAACCTATTAGAAACGACCATCGGCGCACCCCTCCTCGACAACCCGCATAACCTAACCAAGGTTGTGATCGACCCCCACAACAACCTCGGGCACAAGGCAACCCTACCTCCCCGGTCGGAGAAATTAGAGTCATTGCTGGCGGACTTACATGCGGAGAGCCATCCTATTCGACCCAACGAGCAGAACTTAGAAAAATAAGGCAGGGCTCAGATAAAGAAGTTGCAACATTAGACCGCCCTTTCAAACACCCCAAGTAGTGGATGGACCTCATCACCTTTACGGAGGCCGACTGCACAGGCATCCGCTACCCCCATGACGACCCCCTTGTCACCTCTGCCCTCTTCTCCAATTATAAAGTCAGACGGGTGCTCGTCGACAACGGTAGCTCTTCAAACATCATCTTCCTAAATGCCTATCGCCAGCTCAAGGTTGGGGAAGAAAGTTTGTCCCCTCTTCAAACCCCACTGGTTGGCTTCCCTAGAGACTGGGTGACTTCCATAGGCTCCATTGATCTTCCCATCACAATTGGAGAATACCCACGGCAGACCACTAAGTTGTTCACTTTTCTCGTCGTCGACTGTCCCTCTGCTTATAACATCATCCTTGGCTGCACTACTCTCAACGCTTTTTAAGCTGTCACCTCCACGTACCATCTGGCCATGAAATTCCCTACCGACCTCGGAGTCGGTACCGTGAGGGGGGAGCAGACAGTAGCGAGAGAATTCTACGTCGCTTCACTTAAAAAGGTTAAGCTAAAGGAGACCATGATCATCGAAGGACTTGACGTTAGAGACGAAGATGAGTTAGGCAGGGGGGGAACCAGTGGAAGAACTTGTTGAGGTCCCTATCGACCCCACTAACCCAACAAAAACAGCCAAGATCGGCAGCTAACTATCCTCGCAAGCCAAGGCTGACCTTACAACCCTCTTGACCGAGCACAATGATGTGTTTGCTTGGATCCATTCCGACATGACGGGTATCGATCCCTCATTTATCACTCATCGTCTGAGCATCGAGCCCCATTTCTGACCCATTTACCAGAAGCAACGCATCTTTCACCCGGAACGCAACGCTCTTATTGCTTCTGAGGTAGATAAACTACTGGAGGTGCAATTTGTCAAGAATGTGAACTACCCTGATGGCTCTCAAATGTGGTTTTGGTCTGAAAAAACAACGGTAAATGACGACTCTATGTCGATTACTCCGACCTCAATTGAGCTTGCCTTCTCTGGCTACAATCAAATTCTGATGCACCCGTCTGACTGGGAGCATACCTCATTCATCATTGACCGGGGAACCTACCACTATCGAGTCATGCCATTTGGGCTAAGAAATGCCAGAGCAACTTACCAATGGTTAGTCAATGCCGTCTTTCATCACCAGATAGGTCGGAACATGGAAGTATACGTCGACGACATGCTAGTCAAGAGCAAACTCTCCTCTAATCATCTGGCCAACCTGCGGGAGACCTTCGGCACCCTGTGAAAGTATCAAATGATGCTCAATCAGGAGAAATGCGCCTTCGGCGTAAGATCTGGGAAGTTCTTGGGTTTCATGGTCAGTCAGTGGGGTATCGAGGCCAACCCCGAAAAGATCAACGCCTTGATAGAAATGCAGTCACCCAAAACGGTTAAGGAGGTTCAAAGGCTTATTGGCAGAGTCGCTGCCCTCAACCGCTTCATTTTCCGCTCAACGGACAAGTGCCTCCCCTTTTTTAAAGTTCTTCGGTAGGCTTTCGAGTGGACGACCGAATCTGAAGAGGCTTTCCAACAATTGAAGCAGTGCATGGCCAACCCCCCCTACTCTCTCAGGCGCTCACGGGTGAGCCCCTTTTTCTCTACCTAGCCGTGTCAAGCACTACAGTCAGTGCGGCCCTCATCAGGGAGGACGGCTCAGTACAACAGCCGGTTTATTACATTAGCCGAGCTCTCAGGGGAGCAGAACATAACTACCCATTGCTAGAAAAAATGGCCTTGGCCTTGGTCACCGCCGAAAGACGACTCCGACCTTACTTCCAAGCCCACTCCATAGTGGTCCTCACAGACCAACCTTTGAAGAAGATAATGCAAAAACCAGAGTTGTCCGGCAGGCTTAAGCAATGGTCGGTCGAGCTCAGCAAATTTGATATCTCCTACCGACCTCGAATAGCGATCAAAGGGCAGGCTGTCGCCGATTTTATTCTGGAATTCACTAATCCCACTCTAGCCACGGCCCCCCCGCCCAAGCAGTTCAACACTGAGGCAGAAGATCTTTACTCTTGGACCCTCAATGTTGATGGATCATCCCGCAAAGAAGGTAGTGGGGCTGGTCTTATCCTCACCGCCCCCGATGGTGGCTATTTCAAATGCGCTCTCCGCTTCCTGTTTGATGCAAGCAACAATGAGGTTGAGTATAAGGCCCTGATAGCAGGTCTTCACTTAGCCGGAGACATTGGTCTGAGCCACATCTGAGTCTTCAATGATTCCCAATTGATCGTCGGACAAATCATGGGGGAATTCGACGCCAAGGACGACACAATGCGGGCCTATCGGGATATTGCACTCCCCCTTGTTCGCCTCTTCAACATTTTCCACATCAAGGACATCCCTCGAACGGAAAACTCCAAGGCAGATAAAATGGCTCAATTAGCTTCTGCCGACCAGTTAGACCTCAGCCATGGCGTCCGCCTTGAATACTTGGCCCACCCTGCCATTTCCCCAAACCAGCAGCAAGTCCACTTCCTCCAAAATGAACCTATTCCATGGGCGGCCGACATCCTCTTATTTTTGACAAATGGGGAATTGCTAGACGACAAACAGCAGGCTGCCAAAGTCAAGGCCCGGTCGTCCAACTACATTCTTATCAGCGGCCTCTTGTACAAATGTGGCTTTTCGCGCCCATACATGAGATGCCTCTATCCTGCCCAAGCGACCAACGTGATGAGGGAAGTCCATGAGGGTGTATATGGTAATCATTCGGGTGCCAGGTCACTAGCCCATAAAATACTTCGCACCGGTTACTTCTGGCCTACTCTCAACCAAGATGCCACTGAATTTGTGCGTAAGTGTGATAAGTGTCAACGTTTTGCCAACATCCCTCATGCTCCTCCTACAGAACTGATCACACTTTGCAGTCCCTACCCATTTGCCAAATGGGGGATCGACTTAGTTGGCCCATTGCCCACCGGCCGAGGCCAAACCAAGTTTGCAATCGTCACCATTGATTACTTCACTAAATAGGTGGAGGCGGAACACAACCCGATTCATCTGGTAGTCGATCGTGTGCCAATTTGGCATCCCTCAAGCCATCATCTCCGACAACGGCAAGCAATTCGACAATGCCAAGTTCAAGAAATTCTGTGCAGAACTTCAAATCCAGCCATGTTTCTCTTTTCCAGGTCATCCCCAAGCCAATGGCCAAGTTGAGGTTACCAACCGTTCTCTTCTGAAGATCATCAAAACTAAGTTGGAAGCCGCTAAGGGACTTTGGGCTGAGGAATTACCAAACGTACTCTGGGCCTACCGCACTACAGCTCGAACCCCCACTGGGGAGACCCCCTTTCGCTTAACATACGGCACTGAGGCGGTCATCCCAGTGGAAATCGGCCTACCCACCCCAAGGGTTTTGCACCCGAGTCCAGAACTAACCGAAGCATTGCGTCAAGTTGACTTAGACCTAATCAAAGAGCTCCAAGATTCCTCTGCTGTTAGACGAGCCTCATATCAACAGAAAATGCGAATGCACTACAACCACAAAGTCCGACCGAGGGAGTTCGCCGTGGGGGACCTAGTTTTACGCGAAGCCACCCTTGCCACCAAAAATCCAGTCGAGGGCAAGCTTGCAGCCAAGTGGGAAGGACCTTACATTGTTAAGGCCAAGCCTCGACCGGGCACTTATTGACTTCAGGACATGGAAGGTCGAGACCTCCCGCATCCGTGGAATGCCGAGCACTTGAAGCGTTATTTTCAGTAAAGTGCCATGTCCCATTTCTGTATTAATCAATTGTTGTATGTTCTTTTTGACAATCTACACATGTGGTTGTTTTTGTCCTTTTCACACATAGTGTAAATTTGTGATCAATGGGCTATGCCTTAAATGACAACGATCTTATATCTTAGTTATCTGCGTGGTATTTCAATAACACCTTGCTAAATTAAGTTACTTAAAGCTTTAGCCAGACTGAGCACGAAGGGCTCAGCTAGACTGAGTTACTTAAAGCGACTGAGCACGAAGGGCTCAGCCAGACTGAGCTACTTATAGGCCCAGCACTGAATACGAACGAAGAGTTCGGTCGACCGTTTTTGTAATTTCATGATTACAACATAGTTGCCATACTTAATTAAAATCCAGGTCCATACTTTTACATCTCTTAACATTCTTTACATTTTTACCTTCACATTTTTAATTCAGTTAAAATCCATAGGTCCATAGTCATCAAAGCCAACCTTTTTCTAACACTTTTCACATTTTAATGTATACCCATTTCTAACCTGCTTTGTCATTTTCATTATTTTGCAATCTACAACTCACAAGAAATAACAATGGTACGACCAAGCAAAACTCATTGTTTCATTTACAAACTCACAATTACATACAACTTATTACCAAAATTACACATAACCAAAGAAAAAAAAAAGAAAAAAAACAACACAAATAAAAATAAACACAAAATTTTACATGAATCAGTCTTCCTCACTAGAGGCCAGGTCTTCCTCCTCAACCCCCTCGTCCAGGGGGGTCTGGGCAATGTTGTCTTCATCTATTTTCATATTGTTGAAGTCCAAGTCTGGGAACAACTCTTCCGTTTTATGTTTAAAGGTCTTCCAGCCGCTGTCCCAGAACTCAGCCATCTCATGCTTGTAAAAGTCCGACCGCTGGAAGCTCTGGATTACTTCCTCTTCACTTCTACTTCTAGTGGTCGCTCCCAACAGCCCAGCCCCCCATCCCCTTTTCTCGCCAAGCCCTTGGCGATCGCGGCATCAATGGCAACCTGGAAATCGGCAGACTCCTTGAATTGCTCTACTGCGGCCTTACACAGGTCGGGGTACGCCGCTCTCTCAGATGCCAATTGGGCCCTTTCCTCCCCTAGGGCCTTCTCCAACTTAGCAATCCGCCGATCTGCTTTTTCCTTGTTCTGGATTGATTGGGCGCGTAGATCTTCATTACCGGTCATAGCCTCATCCCACCTTTTGTTGGCGGTGGTGCAGGCTTTCTGGACCTCCTCCAGCCTCTTCTGCTCGCCAGCCAATTGGAACTCCAGCGATATCACATTGTGGTGCTCTGCTTCAAGCTCTGACCTGGTTGCGACGAGCTCGGCACTAGATCACTCCGCCGCGTTCCTATGCACCACCACCAATACCTCAATGACCCTCGCTCTCCGCGCATACTCCACACCCTGTACACATGCCTTCCGAGTGCTTTCTTTCCAGCCCGCTATCTCCTTCATCAGTTTTTGTAGCTGCCCCTTCACCCCTTCCAGCTTAACCCTTAGCGACTCTATCTCCATCTTCACACGTGCTGATTTATTCAACAAAGCAGCCGCCAAGGTCACTGTCTCCATTTGGGCTGAGCACAACCCTCTCAGGAGGTCGGCCTCCTCCAACGGTACCATCGACCGCACGGCGGCGTCCTCCAACACTCCAACTAGGTGGTCGGCTACCGCCCTGGCTTTCCCCCCTTCCTCCACGGAGCGTCCCGCCAAAGCGCGCCCGTGGTACAACGCGGTCGTCAGCGCGACACTTGTCCTTGGGGGGCTGGCCCCGGTTTTCCCTCCTATGGTGCTAGAGGTTACTTTTAGCACAGGCACTGCCACCACCATTTTGGCACTTGGGCTCACGTATTCTTTCAACATTTGGGCGCTTGGCCCCTTGTCTTCTTTCGCCACCTGGGCGGTCTCCAAGTTTCCTTTCAACACTTGGGCGCTGGGACCTTTATCCTCCTTCGCTGTGGGGCCGATCTCCCCTTCTGGAGCTGCCCCCACCCTTCCCTCATTCACCTTCTCCACCATAGGGACTTCCTCACCCCCAACCTTCATATTCTTCATGGCAGGGGCGCTCTTTCCCCCCTCGATAGCCGCCCTCCTCTTCTTTGGCTTCTTCAGCACTGCTTCCACTTCCTACTTGCCCCTCTCTTTCAACGGGTTTGTTGGTGGTGGCAATGGGGCGAAACCAGCTAAGTCTTTGTCACCCAATGGTTTGGGACGCGGTCGGACCCGCTCCCTCATCACTAGTTTAGAGGCAGGCCCCAACTGTGCCTCCTTATACTTTTCGGCTCTGGCGAAAGTCTTCCGCTCCTCCGCCTCCTCCGCTTTTCGCCTCGCCTCGCCTCGCCTCCACCTCCTCCACTGCAGGGACTCTTTCAGTCGGTTGCGGTCCTAGCCCCAAGGCATATAAGGCTGAAGGGGGGACTAGGTCGTCCCATCTGACACCCTCCTTCTCCCTCCACTCCTTCACCTGCTTGACCCTTTCTTCTGCCTCCATCCCCAACTTCGGCTCCACCGACTTTGTGGGAACCTTTCATATCGTCCGCACCCCTTCCACCCAATTTGCCTATAAGAAGAACCACCTTGGCCTCCACCCCTTTACGGATGATGGTAGCCTAGCTACTAACCCAAGTCTCTTGCTGACCGGATGCTTTGTAGCATGAAAAGAACTCTTCGACTGTCATCGCCGATCCGTCGGTCGCCCATGGCCACACGATCGCACAGGCTATTACAATTTTCCATGCATTGGGCATCAGTTGCCTCGGCGCTGCATCTAGTCGATTAAGTATCTCTGCCACTAACTCGGGGATAGACAACCTCAACCCCGCCAGCAATGCTTCTTCGTACAGTGTGAACTTTACCAGCCGCGTATCTGACACCCTCTCCTTAGAAGTGGGCATCCTCAACTCTATCTCTACCGGAATTTGGTACTTCCTTCTTGCCTTTTCCAACTCCTCTGCTGTGAATGTGGATTTGTTTGGTTTCGTGTGCCAATGGTCCGTCTCCACTTGGCTTATAGGCCTAGCGGCCGCGATCATTGTCGTCATCGGAGGAGGGGCCTGCACGACCTGACCAGCCCCCCTCCCCTTCCTCCGCTCCACCCAATATCGTTCCACCAAGTCCACTGCGTCGTCATCACCCAATGAATCAAGCCTTGCGGTAGACACTTCCTTTTCGACCATTTCTCCTACGTGTTTACGTATTGCTTCGGACGCTGGCACAAGGAAGTTCGCAAAGTGTTGCAGAGTCGTATCGTACGGGACAAATGAGCTCACTTTAGGGATGTGTTGGTTTTTTTCGAAAAAGTAAGTAAAACGGATAACCCCAAAGGCCCACGGCTTACCCGTATTTCAAGGGTTAAGATTCAACTTCGCCAGTTTGAGATATTTCGAAAAACTCCCGTCCCTCCCTTTTCACTACCCCATATCACCCTGTCCCTTCACTTCGCACTGGCGTGTCACCTCCCCCACTAAAAGATTACGCCACGTGTACGACCACGATCCCTACTCCCTTCATTTCCCCTATCTTTTCCACTTCACGACATCACGTGCTACGCTGCACCCCGAGCCCCGCACATCGCCAGTTTCCCTTCTCACTCGGTCACCCTTAGAGGTTGGCCCTTTTCGCAGTCGGCCTTCTCACTCGGCCACCCTTCGCGGTTGGCCCTCTTTGCATTCGGCCTTCTCACTCAGTCATCCTTTGCGGTCGGCCCTCTTCGCAGTCGGCCTTCTCACTCGGCCACCCTTCGCCGTCGGCCCGCTTCACAGTCGACCTTCTCACTCGGTCACCCTTCGCGGTCGGCCCCCTTCGCAGTCAGCCTTCTCACTTGGTCACCCTTCGCGGTCGACCCTCCTCGCAGTCGACCTTTGCGCTCGGTCACCCTTCGCGGTCGGCCCTCATCGCAGTCAGCCTCTCACCACCCCTGTTTCCTTCATTATTCTCTTCGTTGGACTAAAGTTGCACTTGGGAATGGGGGACTACTAACATAGATGGGCTTATCGGAGCGTTTGGCCCACCACTCAGAGTCCAATACATAATTCAAGCACTAAAGCCCAACATTGCTAGGGCTCAACGTGGCATTAAGGACCAATGACATCCAGACACCTGTCAAGAATAGAACTAGCCACATCAGCAGACAAAGATCCTATAAAATTATTACACCACACATCAGCCATTAATGAGTTTCATTTTGGCATTTAATGCGATAACCCCTTCACGTCGGGGCAGAACGGCTTCACCATGAATAAGGCGAGCTAAAACGTAGACTTTCGACCAACGTGATAGGTCGGGGCAAGCAAGGAAATGATGAGTAAAGGATATAAGCAGGTTTCTAAGACAAAGAGAAGGTTAAGCTTCTCTATCACCAATCTGTCTCTACATTCCATCTCTCTTTTTCTAACTTGCTCGTCGGAGGGTTCGCTGGGGGACTCCCCATTCCCCGTTGAACTCTTGTGCAGGTATTCTTTGTGGGTTCAACCCTCGGACAACGGCTTGGGAAGCGTGGATCAGTCCGACCCGTTCCATTTGGAGTATCCAATAACGAAAGTATCATCAGTTACTAAAACTTACAATTGGTGATGTTCTTCTGTGACTAATTTTTTAAATTGTCACTGAAAGTTGAAAATTAGTAACTTTTTTTGTGATCATTTTTTAAACTGTCATTAAAACTTATAATTAGTGACATTTTTTGTGACAAAATTTTCGAACTGTGATTGAAAATTTACAATTAGTGATATTTTTTAATAGTGTTTAATGAAAAAAGCCATTAATTTTCACAGGACCTATTGAAAAATAAATTCATCTATTAGGGTCTACACGTAAATCTGCCTTATTAGAACTGTATAAAATACCCTCTAATTCGGGAATAGGGTGGTTATTGCGTAGGTCATTGTTGTGTGGGCACGTGAGTTCATTTTGGGGTTCATTTCGATAATCCAAACCACTTATATCTTAGAATATATCAAATAGAAAATACCTGCAAAAAATTTAGTCAAACAACGTTAACGATTTCATTGAATTGCATTTGTATTTATAAAAATAAATGACAATTGCTACTTGAAATATAAAACTGAATATAATTATAAATGGATGAAAGGGTTAACAGTATCCAATCAACTTGATTTTTTATAGGTATAATTCTACTTGATGTACTCTAAAATGTGAACAGTTCGGATCATCGCCAAAGTAGGCCCGTATGGCTGCATAATAGTGGTTACTGTGTCCCCCACAACAGCCAGCCCATCTCGATCTATTTCATATCGATCCACTCAATCGGTAATGATTTGCTCGTTAACTACGAGTTAGTTTGAACTACGATTTGAAATTTACAATTTGTTTTTGAAACTGTCCCGCTCTACTATAGTCAATATATATATATATATATTTTTACATCTAATGAAAAATGAAAGTAAAAATCAATGTGAGAGAAATTTAAGAATGTGAAATTTGTCATAAATTAATGTTATATATATGAAAAATATTATGTAAAATTAATTAGTATTATATATATATATATAAACATTATGTAAAATTAGTTAGTGTAATATATATAAAAAATATTATGCATACTAATGTTATATATTATGCAAATGCTTGATAAGTAAAACTCTTTATATTGATTTATAATTTTAGTTATTTGCTAATTTTCCATTTACAGTTTGATTTATAATTTTACGCTCATTCCATACTGAACAGCACCTGGCACACTCATATATTTTGGTCTAATTACTATTTAATATAAGTAAAACTCTTTATATTCAAAATTTATACATAAAAGATGTTACAAAAATAATATATTAATGTTGGCATAGTGCTAGGAACACAGAATTGTTCCACATAATAGAACACATGTGAGGCAAAATGATGAGTCCCACATGTAAACTCCATATCATACGAGACATATCTTTATTTTTCATGTGTTCCATTATGTGTAACACATTTGTATTTTTAAAATTATTGTTACTGTCTTATTGACGTGGAATGTATAAATATACATATATATTTATTACACTTCTTGTCACATATCAGTTGATCTTATATGGAATAATGTCTCACCACCTAAAGCAAAATTTTTCTCTTGGTTAGCTTGGAGAGGTAGACTGAAAACAAAAGAGATGCTACATAGGTTTGGAATTTTGGTAAGGGAAGACGTCTTAACTTGTATTTTTTGTCATCAGGGTAGTGAATCAATTGACCATGTTATGCTTCATTGTCCTTTTGTTTGGAAAATTTGGTCTGCTATTGCTGTTTGGTGGGGTTTTCAGTGGGCTATTCCCAGATCCATTGATGGTTTATTACTTTGGTGGTTGGGTTGGAAGTTT
The DNA here is from genome assembly GCA_036172215.1 of Camellia granthamiana. Taxonomy (NCBI): domain Eukaryota; kingdom Viridiplantae; phylum Streptophyta; class Magnoliopsida; order Ericales; family Theaceae; genus Camellia; species Camellia granthamiana. The sequence goes on from CM069904.1 coordinate 13,371,343, forward strand.
AAGAAAGTAAATTGGGAGTGGAGGGTTCTACCAGCAACAGTATTGTGCTCTGTGTGGAGATATCATAATGAATGTGTCTTCAAGGCAGTTCAACGCCATGTTCATGATCTCTGTGAGTGTATCAAGGTGAGGATAGCAATTTGGATGAGATCCCATCTTAGTGGTGCCTCATTCTCAAATAATGATGTCGTGTTCAATTTTCACCAAGTCAGAAGTTGTTTAGGATCTTCATGAGCTGCTTCTGGTATGGGGGAGTTGGGTGTAGGGTCCATGATTTAATTTGGTGTATGCTGCTGAGCTGCTGCTGAAGATTGAGCTGATGTTGTGGGTGTTTTTTTTTTCCCCCTCTATCGGTTGATTGAGCAGCTGCTGTGCATGTTTTTTGTGGGTTTTCTGTTCTGCCTGATGCTTGTTTTGTCTGTTGCTTGAGTTGCTACTGTGATAGAGATTTTTCTGTCTGTTGTGGGTGTTTGCAGTTGTGGTTGGTGTTTCTGCTGTTATGGGGCCAGCTTATCTGTTTTGTTTCTGCAGGTAGTCAACTTGGTTGTGCTGCAGTATTGATGAGGTTTTTGCAGTATTGGTTTTGTTTTACAGCACAGCTCTGTATCTTATAGTTGATGCTAGTGCTAATGTTGCTATTATTGGTACTGGTTGCTGGATGATGTGCTGTGCAGGGTTGTTTTTTGACTTCAAGAATTATCTATCAGGTGATGCTCAGGTGCTTATGATAGAAGGTTAGTGGAGGCTTTCATGCAGAGGATTTTGGTGGATGATGATGATTTATTAAGTTGCTGGGATGTTGTTATGATGCTTTGTTTTGTTGTTTGTTGTTTTTGTCTTGGTTTTGGTTGGTTGGTTGCTCACCAACTTCTGATGGCCTGTTTGCAAAGGATTGGGCGGTCATATTGATGCCAACCTAGTTGGGATTGGTATGTCCGCTATGATGCTTTTTGCACCCATCTCTTTTCTTTTTTGATGTAATGAATATTTTTTTTTTGGTTCATCAATAAAGGTTTTCTTTTGCCGATAAAATATATATATATATATATATTTATTACACTTCTTTGCATACAAAATATATAATCTTTTTAAACTTATTAACCCCCGGCTAACCATTAACAAAATTCTTCATATTTGTTTGTATTTTTAAAACTATAGTTACTGTCTTATTGACGTGGAATGCATAAATATACATATATATTTATTACACTTCTTTGCATACAAAATATATAATCTTTTTAAACTCATTACCCTTGACTAACCATTAACAAAATTCTTCATTTTTAAAATTAAAAATTCTTATTGAGTCATATCATATTGTATAAAAAAAATTATATTTGGATTAAAATTGCCATTGTATTATTGTAACTGACATTATCACATGAAAAAAGCACGAACACACTACATAACACGACACGAGTATGTTGACATGGTCTGAGAAGTGTCTCCTAAGTTCAAAAGATTGGTTCTTCAACAAATAAGGAAATTCCTACTTAATGAAAGGACAAAATTAACCCAATTTTTTTTAAAGAAAATATCTTAATAATTCATACTGCTTTTATACTAAATTTGAGTTTTGGTAGTTTAGCTTGAACTGTGATGTTTGACCATGGAAAGTTTCTGTACAAGACTTCGCGTGTTAAACCATCAAACTCAAAATTAATTAGTAATAAGCGAAGTATCCTTTGGAGTATATGCAAGCTTACCAAGCTTGAGTGGCTTCAGAAGGCGATGTGACAAATCTAACACTAAGTTTGATGGATGCAATGTGGTAGGCAACAATTCAAACATCCCAAGCCAAATGAGTGTTCACCCTAAGTAGGAAATGAAGGGGTAATTAAGATGCATACAAAGGTAAAAGAAATTACTGAATAATGATAAAGCAAACCTGTAGAACTTGAAATGTTATAAATGGTTAGCAAGCCAACAAAATACAAGGCGCAGGGAAATTGAGTTGCAAGTTCAATATTTAATCGAGCGAAAGAGGCATTTTTTTTTTTCTACCGCTTTATCCTTGGTCATCCTTCATGGTTCTCAAATGGTTAGGATTGAAACATCTATGTCTACATGTTCTTCAAATTCTTTCTTCCCCAGACTTCATTGCTACCATCTATACATCGTGCTGTCATAAGTGCAAGAATGAAATCAAAGTTACGTCTTCGTTCAAACCGAAATGATTAGTGCACACTCATGGTAAGCGAAAATATGAGGCAACCTTTTCATTTTCCTTAACAAAACCCCTTGATTGAAGTGACTTGGATTAGTTCATACAATTTTACTTGTTTTTCTCCCAGTATCCACTACACTTCAATACCATAAGTTTTACATTTATTTTTATTTTTATTTTTTCTTTTCATGGGACGGGTTTTGAAGGTGGGAAGTTGCTAAACTAAGAGAACTTCATTGCTAACCATGTAAAATTTTTAAGTTAGAAGATCACATAGCTCTACACAAACCTGCAGAAGTGCTAGATCCAACTCAATGATACACGTTGTGTTGTTGTCACCAGTTGGGACTTTCGAACAAAATGAAATATTAGAGGTGATGACGCATATTTGTTAAAATAGGGTAAGTCATCAACTCATATCATATTCGATCCATGAATACTATATATTATTTCAATTATGATTAATATACCACCCATATGCAATGGTAGTATGATACCTATAGTTCTAAATACCGGCCGATATGCTACGTATCGGCCGATACGCATCGGAAAAATGGGGTACCGCAACGGATACAGGCCGGTATACCACTGAGATTGAAAATCACAGGAGTATCGGCCGAGTCTCAGTACGTATCAGTCTGTAACTGTTACATAAGCCGTTATATGAGCTGCGACGGGCCGATACTCACCGGTTTAGACCGGTACAAGAAAGAAAAAACTAAAAAATCTGTGAAATGATTTTTAAAATTTCACCTCCGTGACACCCGATTCTTGATCCGCAAGCCTCCGAGGCACCAGTGTACCAAACCGAGCCTCCGTTTGAATTCAAAGTTGACCTAACTGTACTTAAGGTCAACAAACTGGATAAACGTCTCAAGCGAGCACAGGGTGTTAACTCAATCCCTAACATCGAGGATGGATATACTGACTTTGCAGTAACCTTACTAGATCGGTTTAAAATGCCACACATAGATCGGTTCGATGGCTCTGGGGATCCCATGGTCTATTTGTGGTTATTCTCAGACATCCTACGACTGATGGGCCTCACTAGACTTTAAAAGCTGTCGCGTTTCGGCCGGACCTTGTCATGAATAGCGACTATCTGGTATGCAAAGCTGGAGGATTCAGTAAAGTGGAGCTGGGAGGAAATGGCTGAGGCCTTCATTGCACAATACTCATACAGTACGCAAATCGAGGTCACAACCTGTGATCTTGAGGCAACCCGTCAAGAGCCAAATGAGGGCTTCTCAGACTTTGTAACGAAGTGGAGGGCCAAGGCTTCAATGATGACTACCAGGCCATCCGTGAAGGATCAAATCAGGATGGTGGTCTGTAATCTGCAAGGGAAATTATTGCAGTAGATGATCGTCTTACCATTGTTCACATTCACTGAGCTCCACGAGATAGGAGTTCAGATTGAAAATACAATGAAACAAGGGTTGATAACCGATGAGAAGGAGCAGGCCAAGAGGCATTTTTCACGTAGTTCCAATGCAACCACCAGTGGAAGCACAACTGCACGACCATATGATGTGAATGTTGTCACTACCACAACCAAGACTGCCAACCCTTTTGCCAGCACAACTCCGCAAACCTCAAACAACCAAGCCCGATCCCAAAGGGTCTTTACCTCACTTTACATGCCTTTATCATAAGCCCTGAGGGTGCTGATCAAAAAGGGGCATCTTAAACCATTAGAGCATCGCCCACTACCTAATCCTCTCCCACCTAAACACAACACAACCAAATACTGTGCTTTTCACCAGCAGAACGGTCATGACACCGACCAATGCTTCAGGCTGCGTCATGAGATTCAAGATCTCATTGACAACAAAGTGATAGTACCACCCCAAAAGTCAAATGTAACCACTAACCCTCTCCCGTCCCACAACCAAGTTCTCCCACCTTGAAACTTAAACCTAATACATACGCTGGCCATCTCCTATGACCCTAACGCATATATTACCCCTTCTCACCTACCCAGACCGACGTTGTTCATCACTAAAAGCATAGACTTGTGCATGATGGACGCATCCATACTTCAACTTGGAGGAAAATGGCAGAATGAGAGAAGTTGGCCTGGGAGGAAAATGTCGGCTTATTGCCTGAGAGCTCTGCGGACTTATCTGCGGGGGTGTATGACCCATGCTATTACATTGTGCCGACCAATCAAGCCAAACTAGAAGTGGTACTGCCGACAGCAGCGAAGGTCAATGTTGTTAGAGAGGATGCCCAAGTTAAGGACTAGATGATCTAGCAGACCTAGAAGAGGATTTAGACAATCTGTAGTTCTATGACAAACAAGATCAAGGGAACGTACAAATTGACTAGTTTGATTTAAATAGGTCGACGGACAACTCAGGGTGGTTGAGTGATGAACCTGACCAGGAGAAAGGAACTAAAACAAAACTAGAAGAAAAGGAATCAAGAATACCTGCAGTAGTCGGAATGGTTGATGAAAATGGGAAACTGCCGGAGAGCACCAGTATCAAGAATTTAGCTTAGGAACTGGGCGCCGTGAGTACTGCGGATACAAAACAGGAAGCTGCGTTGAAGCAGTTTGTGCAAGAAAGGGATCAAGACAAACAAGAAGTTGGAAAAATCCAACACCCTGCAAGGAATGTTTCTAATGTGAGAGTGATTAGAACGGAACCGGACAATTGCTTGTCGGTTGCCGGAGGTGTATGGTGGGAAGATGATGATCTACATCTGGCCCACACTGATGAGGATTGGGATGAGTCCCTGCCAGACAATACTTAGTACTTTGAAGAGGTGGACCACATAATGAGGAGTGGGCAGTATTTCAAACCCCCCACATTTAGACCAAGCCGAAGCCTCTGGGAAAGATAAGGAGGTTGTGAAGCAAAAAGAAAAGCAGTTGGAAGAAGAGGCGGTGCTTAAACAGCTAAAGAAAATTCAAGCCGATATTTCAATTTGGGGTCTACTCATGGCTTCTCGAGTGCATCGACAGGTTGTATTATCAGTAGTGGACAAAGCCAAACTGTCCATTGACACCACCCCTAAACAGCTTGTGGGGTTAGTTTTCCCAGGTGGTGCTAGTTTAACCCCAACCTTTTCTAACAAAGAACTGCCACCGGAAGGCTCAACACATAACAAACCTCTATACATATCAGTTGAGTGCAGAGAAAAGTGGGTGCCAGTGGTATTAGTCGACACCGAGTCAGCTATCAATGTCTGTCTTTCCCAAACAACTTATGTCATCGGCCTGAAACCAGCAGATTTCATACCTACAGCCCAGGTGATTCGGGCGTATGACAATACGAGCAGAGAGGTTATAGGCATGGTATAGATCAGAGTTCAAGTGGGCCTAGCTCAACAGGATATTGAGTTTTATGTCCTAGACGTCTCGGCCACCTTCAACTTATTGCTAAGGAGGCCCTAGCTACACCAGGTGAAAGTTGTCTCCTCTACCCTTTACCAAATGCTGAAATACACCTATGGGAAGGGAGTGGCGATTGTCTTCTGGAATTCGTCCATCCATCCTCCGCCAAAGCTAACTATGCCTATGCTAGAAATTGTTCACGGCGAGGAGGATGTTTTCCTTTCAGGTTTTACGCTGGCTGAGGCCCGGGCAGTACAAAACATCTTAGGAGCTGGTGAGGGCTTGTATGTCAGCGCCCAATCAATCTATTTCATGAACAAGCTACAAATGTGCTAAGGTTATGTAGACGCGCCTCGAGGGCCTCATGCTACAGTTTGGACTCAAATTGTCACGGTTCTGAATCTAGTCTCGTAAAGTGCAATGCAAGACCGATAAATCACCAAAGAGTCCAAATCCGGCAAATCGTTTTGGAAAACTGATTTTTGTAAAGAAGTGCCAAACATTGACTACTTTCCCAGATACAGAGTCGCCACCTAAATATTTTATTTTGGGGGAATTTAGGAAACCCTGACTCGTGCCTAAGGCCACGTGTCCATCATCACCAAAGTTGCCTCGGCTCGGGAACTTGGGTACGATTGGGGAAGGTCATTTATGAGCACCCCCGTTCGCCCGATCAAAGATTGGCCACTACTAAACATAATATCTTGTTTTTGAAAACACATGTGTTCTTATTCCGGTTAATTAACTAATCTTACTATGTGATGCGCACAGCAAAATAAGTATAGACTAGATCGCCTAATTTGGAACAAAGCATCGCATATCCGTTTGTTTGGAAATGGTTTGAAGTTTGCTACTCGCAAGTAGGCTAAAACACGGATTTCAATGAATCGTTCCAATTCAAGTAATCCAATCTTCGCTCACAGGCATTTAGTCAGTTAATCAACTAAGCAATTAGCCTCATGGCAAGCATGCTTTCACGGCAATCAATAACACACATGCAGTATGCTAAAGTATAAACACTCACAGTGTACTCCGAGCCAAAATAAAGAACTAGTTAGAAATCAATGCATGATCCTAGTTCATGTTAAGATGGCTAATGCAACACATGCGAAATGCAACTAGAAATAGGCTCGGCTATTCTAAGATGACATATGAGATGCGATAATTGATACATGTATTCAACTTGGAATTGAAATACAGTGCAGTTAGTATGATGCGTCAAGCCCGGTGCATGCAAGATAGATGAATGTATGCAAACATGCGAAGCATAAGTATGCTAGACAGATGAATGGATGCAAACATGCAAAGCATAAGTATGCTAATTTGAAACATGACCTAAAACTAACCAACGAAAGCAGGTAAGTAAAAGGGAGAAAGACGTGGGGTTGGAAGACATGCACATACGCACGCACATAACTGAATAAAATTGGCCCTCTCGACGGAGGGTCTGAATAAATAATACATGCCGGCTAATTAACTAACTAACAAGCTAATTAATTATTACATAACCGAATTGAATAACTAACTACAACTAATTATTACGAAACTTTAATTAATTAACAAATTAACTAATTAAATTACAAAATCAAATGCTAACTAACAAGTAAGCAATTGAACAATGCTGCCTCGGCAAGTTGAAGAAGGTGAACATGCATGCTCGGTTCCAGTCCCGGTAAGCTCTTCGGTTGCTCTTTTGAGGCTCTGTCTGCAGGGTGTCCTCAAGGAATTCCTGCTGAACCTTACCAAAACCAGTCTGGGGAATGCATCAGTGGCCTGCCGGCCATGGGGAGATGCTGTCGACCACCTGCAGGCCAAAGATGGTATACTGCCGGCCAAGGATGAGGAGGTGCTGGCCATCTGTAGGACACTGCCGGCCACTGATGTGCTGTGACACCAAGCTGCAGCAGAGCACAAAGTAGAGAAAATGGAGGGACTCCCAAGGGTATATGTGGACTATGCCACTCCACATCACCTCAAAACATCAAGGGAGAGGCATAGTCAGATCCAAGACCATCAATTATGCATCCCAATGCATGATGGCCAAAGATCCAACTTGTGCAAATCAATGTGAAATGAATGCATAAATAAACACATAAAGCCTAAAACTCTATCATGTGTGATCAAGAGCATCGGCGACTGAGAATTGAGACACATTTCATCACTTGAAGTATGAAACGTCCCTCGTTTCTTGTGCTCAGATTAACACTTAATCTAAACAACAATGCCATGCAAGGATGTCATACACAATGCGATGCATGCAAACATGTAATGCAATATGAACAACCTAACAAGGCTAATGGTATGCACAATACTAATACATGCAACAACTAAGCATACACAATGCAAAGCAACCTAGACATGTAAACATGCAATAAACCAAGCATGCAACAATGTACAAGGTGACCACATGCTATGACATGCAAAGATGGACTTAAACAAAGATGGGCAGACCTCAGCTATGCCCAAATCAGTGGCCATACACCAAAACAAAGGCACCAAAAGACAAGGCCTGCATGCACAATGCATTGGCCAATCAACTAGGCAACAATGCACAACACTCAAAGACACTTAAAGCATGAATGAAGTGGGAATATGGCAATGCTATAGGCTCTGAAATGAAGTATTAAGTGATGCCAAATCATCTAAATAGCTTAAAGATAGCATGCATGAGTCAACAAAACACAAAGCTAGCAAGGCCAATTACACTACAGCTATACAAAGCATGAAGGATATGGCAAAGGCAACCCAAAACGGTCCTAAAACATGTTAAAGTGATACTAAACATACACGGAAGTAAGCCAAAACAAGCTAGCATGGTGAGCATGAGGCATGATACATACAAAGCAAATAAGGTGGATTACACTACACCTATTAAGGCCATGCATAGGATGACTCAACCAATGAAAATCAGAGTTATATCATGGCATAATAACCCCAAAAACCCACTGAGATGGCATCCCAAAGACCTAAGCATAGAGGCATGCACAATGATCCATTCATGAGGCACAAAACACAAACTCTCCAAGGCATTGATAACATGTCAAATGCAAGTGCATGACCACATTACATGGACTGAAATAACATTTCAAGTGATGCCAAAGCATGCAAATATCACATGTATGGCATGATAGGGGCCTCAAAACCCAAGGCTAGTCAAAGCATTTACACTATAGCTATACAAAACATGAGTGATATGACCATGGCAGCCCAAAATAGTCCTAGAACAGCCCAACATAAGAATAAAATCATGCTGGAGTAAAGCCAAAATATGCTGGAATGATGAGTCAAATCAACATGCACATAAGGCTAGTAAGCAAGATTTGTTCTACAAGTATATGAGCCACTCAAGAGACAACCAAAACAACTTTAGATAGAGTTATGACATGCCAAATGATGGTAAAAACTGCACTGAAATGGAGTCAATACATGCTAGCAAGACATGCTACTTTGATGGGCCACAAGTGGGATTACACTACACATATAAGATGCATGCACAAGGTGACCAAACCAGCCATGGACAGAGTTATATCATGTCCTAAAAGTCACAAAAACATGCTTGAAAAGAGCTAACACAAGCCACAAAAAGATGCTACTTTGCAAGGCTAACAAGGCAAGCAAAGAGGATTTACACTACAAGTGCAATAAGCATACAAGCGGTGATCAAGACAGCCAAAAACAGAGTTATGACAGGTCTGATAAGTCACGAAAATGAGCCTAAACAAAGCCTCAAAGAAGAAAAACACATTCTTATTTGATTGGCCATCAACACAAGTAAACAAGAGAAGAGGAGGGGGGGACAACCCCCTCCTATTTTGAGCCTCAAAGCAGGGTTTTTACCACTGAAAATCCTTTGGATTTCAGTGGTTCTAAGGCCAAAAAGAATTTGTTTGAAAGGTTTGAAAGTTAGCTCACAAGGCCTTACAAGCCAAGGAGCAAAAGGGAGGACAACCCCCTAGCCAACCAAGGCACAAACCAAAACTTTTAGGACCTTAAACAGAGGAAAAATAGAGGTTTTTGTAGTTCAACACCACCCCCAAAACAGCCCCAAAGTAGTGTGAAAAGATGGCCAAGCAAATGTGTAAAATAAGCTTAAAGGGAGAGAGATGTTACCCTTGATGCACAGCTGCAAAACCAGCCAAAAATCTGAGCCAAAACACCTTTTGGAGCTCCAATAAAGTCCCAAGTAAGCTTCAGGCAACCTCCTCCCAAAGATGGACCACTTTCACCAAGGATGTCTAGGCAAAAGAGAGGTATTTCTCTACTTGCATGTACAAAAGGCAAGAGGGAAAGGCTCTAGAGAGAGAGGCAGATATCTTATGCTGGAAGTTTTGTAGAGAGATAGGGAGTTTAGTGAGAGAAGCTCTCAAAACTTGCTTAGGAAGTTCTAACCCTTGAATAAGAGATACAAGGCTTCATTATATAGCAAAATACAAGCTTTCCACCGAAAATATCTCAAGAGAGACAACTGTGTCAGCTGGAGATAAAATATCTGCAAAATACTGATATTTTCATCGATGGCCGGCACCTTTAACATTGTTGGCCGGTAGGGGGTCACTTTTGGACGGCATAGGGGCGGAATTGGCCATTCATGGCCGGCACACTCCCATAGAGGCCGGCAGCAAAAATCAGTCCTAGTCCCCAACTTGAAGAAAGCCTAACTCCTTCATCTGGATGCCTTTTTAGGTCATTCTTGTGTTCAAATTGAAGCCCCGGAAGTAAGCTTTCCAATGGTGGCAGCCTTGCATCAACATTCTAACTGTGCAAAAAGTTATACCTATTTTCGTGAAGCCGCGCAGTTTTGGTCCTACCCGGATCCATGCCGAACTTCTCCCAAACTAGTTTTCTTCTCTCCTTTCCTATGTTCTTCAACTCCAAACCCCTAACTAAGGTGTTTTGAAAGATTTTTCAAAGAGTTCACACCTCTCTCATTCATTTCCACTTTGTCCATGCTCGGTTTACCAAAAGGCGTGACTTTTAACAAAATGCGAGCGTCGGAACATTGTAGAAACTTCTTTCAAAAATAGTTTGAAAGAGAGGGTTTTAAGGTCTAAAAATCATTCAAAATAGCTTTGGTTCAAAATGGGGTGTGAGGTTAGGATTTGACTCTCCTCTTGCCGAAGAAATCGAACCTTTGCCCTGCACATCTTTCATCACCAAGTAGACCATCAGTAGCGCCCAAGTCTTAAGGGCGGTCAAAAATGGGGTGTCTACAGGTTAGGACTAGGAAGAAATGGTCGGAATGGTGTCCCAGCATTGGCCGATGCGCCGCATAATCTGCATGCCTTTGGTCTTGGCTATGTGCCCACCAAAGAAGATTGGGTCAGGAAAAGAGAAGAGATGGCAAGCAGAGCCAAAACCAAGCAGGCCAGGAAGCGCTATGAGCTCGTTCACAGGCCGATCCGGGGAACACTGAATGACCATTTTGTTCAGGAAGGGAAAGACTCCCCATTTTGCGGCTTTCCCGAGCCCTGGTTGAATTCTAAGAAGCAGCGTGTTCCTAGTTTTGAAATTTTCTTTGACTTGCAACCGCAAGACAGTGATACAGAGGGAAAGGCTGAACTAATTGCTGAAGCTAAACAGAATATAGAAAATGACTCGGACAACAGGGAACTTGAAGTAGGGGTAGCACTGGCATGTCTCTTTTCAGATCCTCCGGTCAACCCAGAAAGCTTGGGGGATAACCTAACTATCTCCATGATTAGGGACAAACTGGGTGTGAACCTTCTAACAACATTTTGGATGCATCTGAAGCACCATCTCTTGTTTGGCAACTGGAGGAGGGCTACCTGTCTAGTTCTAGATCGGGTAGTGAACCAAAATCTGATTCCACAGAGTTTGTGGAGTCAGAATCAGATTCCAGTACTTCTGAGTCTAAGTCTGGTGTTCTTGGGGTGATAACCTAGATGCCAAGCTCTTGTCCAGGTCCTCCTTTTCTTTTGCTTTTGAGTCAGTTGTAACCGAAGAGCTAGATGAGCTGGATTTTATGAATGGGAATGCCATTGCAGATTCTAAGTATTTCTCTGTGCCGCTTGTTTATTGCATTGTTAGGACTTTCAAAATTTTAATGAAAACGATGAGGAAGGAATTCCTCTAGTTTTGAAAATTTTGATTAATCGAGAAGACGAGAGGTTTGCAAAACTCCTTGCTAATGAAATCATTTCTTTTAATGTGGGTACTGAGAATAATCCACGTCTGGTCCAGATCGAGTCCACGTTGTCTTCGGAGGAGAGCGAGCGCTTAGTCGTTTTATTAAAAGATTTCAAAAATGTTTTCACGTGGTCCTATGAAGACATGCTTGGAATCGATCCTGAGATTATATAGCATCGAATCCCTCTTGACCCCGAGGCCCGACCCGTTAAGAAGAAGTTGCGAAGAATATGCCTGGATTGGGCTTTGAAAATTAAGGAAGAAATTATCAAACAGAATTAGGCAGGGTTCTTACTTGTGTCTGAGTATCCAATGTGGTTGGCCAACATTGTCCCTGTGCCGAAGAAAGATGGCAGAATCAGAGTCTGTGTTGACTTCAGGGATCTGAATAAGGCTAGTTTGAAGGATGATTTTCCCTCGGCACATATTGATGAGTTGGTAGACTTCGCCGCGGGCCATGCATTGCTCTCCTTCATGGATGGATTTTTCAAGTATAACCAGATTTTGATGGCACCCGAAGACAGAGAGAAAACTGCCTTCATTACGTCGTGGGGAACCTACTGCTACAGGGTGATGCTGTTTGGGCTGAAGAATGTCAGAGCTACTTATCAGAAGGCTACAACCATAATTCTGCATGATATGATCCATAAAGAGGTCGAGGTGTACTTGGACGACATGATTGTCAAGTCCACAGAAAGAGAGGGTTACTACACCGCCTTGAAGAAATTCTTTCAACGGATTAGAGAATACCGGTTGAGGTTGAATCCGTAGAAGTGTACTTTCAGCGCAACAACAGGGAAAACGCTAGGCTTCTTCATCACACAGAGAGGCATCGAGGTAGATCCTTCCAAAATCAAGGTCATCCTAGAAATGCCACCACCAAGGACAGAAAAGGAGGTGCGAGGCTTTCTGGGTAAAGTGCAATTCATAAGACTGTTTATTTCTAAATTAACCTTGACTTGTGAACCACTTTTTGGTCTCTTGAAGAAAGGAAAGAAATTTCGATAGGATGATTGATGTTAATTCGCTTTCGAGTAGATTAAGCAGTATCTTCAAAATCCGTTCGTGCTATCACTGCCAGAGCCGGAGAAGCCTTTGATTTTGTATCTGTCAATAATGGACACCATGATGGGATGCATGTGTAGACACCCCATTTTTTACCGTCCTTAAGACTTGGACGCCATCGTTTGAACACTCGATGATCATCCATGCTCATGTTCGTTTTGAGTTCCTGAAGGTCTCGGCTGCGTGCCTTTCCTTAGAACCTCTCAACTTGTTTGTTTTGTGCTTGGTTGTGGACCAAGAGCTTGTGGTTTTGTTTCTGAGGGAAGGGGGTGGCTTTTTGGCTAGCCTCACAACCCATCGGCCAGGCCTCATGCCTATCGGCCTTGTCTTCTCTCCATCGGCCATCAGTGTTGGCCGGTCGGCACTCTTTTTGGTCGATCGGCCATTTTTTTGGCCGAGACCCCTTTTTCTGCTTTTGCAGATATTTTTCTTACAGGTGGTGCCAGTTGTTGGTCACTTGGTGTATCCTTCATACACGTGTATGGATGGATTCAAACAAGCCCCTAGCTTGTTCAACAAGCTTGGGACTTGATTTTCTATAAGAAGGGAGACCCCTCTCCCTTTCCAGAGGTTCTGAGATTTGAGATACAAGATATATATCTCTCTATATATATTTCTTCCTCACTCTCTATATTTGTGTGAGTTTGTGCCTTAAAGTGTGTTTTGTCTTCACTTTTGCACTACAACACCTAGCAATACACCGCCATCTTTGAGTTGAGATTCTTGGGAGTGTTATTTGAGCTCTAAAAGTTGGGTTTTGCCTCAGAAGCTGCTGGTTTCAAAGTAGTGCTTCAAGGGTGAGTGTATTCCCCTTTTAAGCCTTTGTTTGTATGTCATACTTAGCCATCTTTGCATGCTTCTTTTGGCTTAGCTTTCAACTGATAAAAGTCTTGTTTTGAAGTGCTTAACATGTTTGTTTGAGGCCTCTTTGGTGTTGGGGGTGGTCTACCCCCTTTAGAGCCTTGCTTGGCCTTGTCTTGAATCATCTCTTTAGGCCTTTGTTTTCACCTTTATTTGGCCTTTCTACCACTGAATTCCAGAGTAATTTCAGTGGTGGAAAGTATGTTTTGAAGTCTCAAATAGGAGGTGGTTGTCCCCCCTCCTCTTCTCTTGAATGCTTGTGTTGATGGCTCACCAAGTTGGCATGTTTTTATACCTCTTTGTGGCTCCACTTCAGCATGTATTAGGCATTGTCTTGCCATGATATAACACTGTTTTGGCTTGGTTTGATCATATCATGCATGCTCCATGCACTTGTAGTGCAAATCCATTCACTAGCCTAACATGCATCATGTGTTTAGACCATCATTCTAGCATGTTTTGGCTTAACTCCAAGAAGCTTTTATCCATGTTTTAGCATGCTCTAGCTCTGTTAAGTGTTTTGGGTCATGCATGCATTGTTTTGTATAGCCATGGTTCAATCTAGCTCACTAGCTTTGAGTTTCCAAGCCACTAGCATGCATTGCTTGGGCTACTTTCATGATTTGATATCATTTCATATGTGATTTCAGTCCATGTTTCATGTTCATGCACTCATATTTGTCACTCTTTCCTTGCTTTGGAAGGTTGGTTCTTTATGCCTTAAACATGAGTCATTGTGTATGCCTTCATGCCTAAGCTTGTGAGCTATCATTTCAGTACATTTTTGGTGTTATTTTGACATGCCATAACTCTGATTTTTGTTGGTATGGTCATCTCATGCTTGGTTTTGGTGGGTGTAGTGTAATCCTCTTCATTGGCCTTGTATGCGTCATGTTTTGTGCTCACCATGCTAGCTTGTTTTGGCCTCATTCCATGCATGTTTTGGCCTTATTTTGACCTACCTTGGGACTGTTTTGAGTCACCTTGGCCCTTTGAGGCTTACTTGGTTTTGCTATGGTATAAGTCCCTTTGCTAGCTTCAAGCTTTAAACCCACTAGCATGCTTTGTTTGTCACATGTGCATGATTTAGCATCCTTTGGAATGTGATTTCAGAGCCTATTTCACTGCCACACTCTCACATTTTTCCACTCCTTCAATGTGCTTGAGAGTTGGTGCCTTCATGCTTTGCTTGTGAACCAATTGGCATGCATGCTTGTATATACTTTCAAACTTCATTTTCAGCATGCTTTGGTCATTGTCTTGGCATGCATGAGGCTTGCTTGAGTTTGGATTGGTCCATGAAGTGTTGCATTACATGGCCCTCGCCATTGCATAGTTGTTTGCATGTTGTTGCATGCTCATGTTGTAGCATGTTATTGCATGCTTGTTGCATTGCATTGTGTGTGCATGCCTTGCATTGCATTGTGTTTGGAAAGGGTGTCAATCCAAAAACAAGAAACGAGGGACGTTTCGTACTTGAAGTGACGAAAGGTGCCTCAATTCTCGGTCGTCGACCCTCTTGATCATGCATGATAGAGGTTAAGGCATTTATGTGTTTTGTGTGCATTCATTTGACATTGATTTGTGCAACTCGACCTCTTTGGCCATCATGCATTGAGATGCGTGATTGGTGGCTCGAGAGTCGAGCACTTTACTCTTTTGAGCTTTAAACATGATAAGGAGTGTGGTTGCACGCACATTTTCTTGCAAATACACTACCATGCCTCTGTTAGTGCTCTGTTCCAGCAAAAGGAGGAAATTGCAGGAAGCAGTGGCCGATCGACCATCTAATCTGCCGATCGGCTATCAAATTTGGCCGATGACCATTATCTTTGGCTGATGACCATTATATTTGGCCGATGGCCTTTCCTCTTGGCCGACCACCTCTCAGCATGGTCCTAAGGTGGATCAGAATCATCTTGGAAGTTGGCACAATTTTCAGAAGTCAAAAACAGTGCAAACAGAGGCAACATGAGGCACGGTAGTGGATTTCCGAGCGAGGCCGACCGAGCATGCATCACTTCCTTGCCCGCGAGGCCATTTCATTACTTATGATTAGTTCGTGTAAATTAGTCATTTGATTTGTTTTGTAATATTTTAATTAGCTTAGCATAGCTATGTGTTTCAATTTGGATTGTAATAATTAGTTAGCTTGTTAGTTAATTAGTTTCGGCTTGTAATAATTAGCTTAGCTTAGTGTAGCTTAGCTTATTATTCGGACCCTCCGTCGAGAGGGCGAATTTTGTAATAAGTGTGCGTGTGTGTGTGAATGTCTTCCAACCCTACGTCTTTCTCTATTTTATTTACCAGCATTTGATGGTTAGTTTAGAGCATGTTTCAATTAGCATCCTTATGCTTGCATGCGTGCATCCATTCATTCGTATTGCATACACCGGGCTCAGCGCATCATTCAAACTGCATTGTATTTCAATACACTTTCTTGAATACGTGTTTCAAAGCATGTTTTCAAGTATTGCATTCATATGCCATCTAGATAGCCGAGCCTACTTTAGTTGCATTTTCGCATGTGTTGCATTAGGCATCTTAACATAGTTAGGATCATGCATTGATTTCTAACATAGCTTTTGTTTTGGCTCGAAGTACTAGGTAAGCTTTTACGCTTTAGCATCCTTGCATGTGTGTAAGTGTTGCCATGTTTAGCATGCTTGCCATGAGGCTATGTGCTTAACTACTATAACTGCTTGAATGTCTGTGGGTGGAGGCTTGATTGCCTGAATTGGAACAACTCGATAATTGTGAGTTTTAAGCCCACTTAAAGTGGCAAAATCATGTTTTTCTAAGCCCACTTGAGGGTGGCAAATCCGCGTCTTAGCCTACTTGCGAGTAGCACTTTCAAACCACTTTCAAAAACAAACATGAGTTGTTTTGTTCCAATCTGCGTGATTAAGTCTATACTTGTATGCTGTGCGCATCACATAGTAAGCTAGCTAATGAATCAGAATAAGAGCGCATGTGTTTTCAAAAATAACATATCATGTTAGTAGTGGCTGATCCTTTGATCGGGCGAGCGAGGGTGCTCATTTCATGACCTTCCCCCCTTATACCCAAGTTCCCGAGCCGAGGCAACTTTGGTGATGACGGACACGTGGCCTTAGGCACGAGTCAGGGTTTCCTAAATTTCCCAAAATAAAATATTTAGGTGGCGACTCTGTATCTGGCAAAGCAGTCCATATTTGGCACTTCTTTATAAAAATCAGTTTTCCAAAACGATTTGCCGGATTTGGACTCTCTGGTGATTTATCAGTCTTGCATTGCATTTTGCGAGATTAGATTCAGAACTCTGACACGAGTCCGAACTGTAGTATCTAAGAACAAACGATTCGCGCCCTCACGCGTGGAGTGGAGTTCCGGGCAATCTACAACATGCTTGCTCAGGAATCTAAGGATAGGGTGGAGAAAGCCATCTACTACTTGAGTAAGAAAATGTTGGATTATGAGACCCGCTACACTTTGCTAGAGAAAGCTTGCTTAGCCTTGGTATGGGCCACCAGGAAGTTGAGGCACTACTTGTTTGCTCACTCTGTAATTCTGGTTTCGAGATTAAATCCCATCAAATATCTCTTTGAGAAACCAGCGCTTATGGGTAGGCTAGCCCGTTGGTTGCTTCTTCTCTCTAAATTCGATCTTAAGTATGTCACTCGCAAGTCAGTCAAGAGGAGAGCAATAGTGGAGTTCTTGGCAGATCACCTGATGGAAGGGGATAAAGCGGTAGAATACCTGTTCCCAGATGAACCCATTCTACAAGTTGAGGATGAGATTTGAACAATGTACTTTGACAGAGCGTCTAATCAGTACAGTTATAGGATAGGTGTGTTGCTGATAGCACCCGACAATTCCCATATACCTTTAGCCTTTAAACTCTAGTTCAAGGTCTTCAACAACGAAGCAGAGTACGAAGCATGTATCGCTGGTTTGGAAGCCGCCTTAGAACTAGGGACAAAAAGGTTGGATGTTATTGGGGACTCGAACCTAGTTATTTCTCAAGCAAATGGAGACTGGAAGGTCAAAGATGAAAAAATGAAGATTTATCACCAGACCTTGGATGTTCTGATTCCCAGGTTTGAGAAACTGACTTTTACGTATCTACTAAGAGAGAACAACAGGTTCGCTGATGCTTTATCAGCTCTATCTTCTATGATAGACATCCCATTAGGAGTCCGGATGCGTCCGATCATCATTGAGCAGAGATACACGCCGGCCTATGAGACTATCGCCGTAATAGATGAAGCTCAAGATCAAAACCCTTGGTACTATGATATTTGGAACTTCTTGGAAATGAGGTTTATCCACCACGGGCAAATGCCAAAGACAAGAGGGCAATACGATGGATGGCCATTCAATTTATCATCTGCGGAGGTAAACTGTCCAAGAGAGGTCATCTGGGAATGCACAAGTTATGTGTCGAAGCAGGGGAATCAAAGCGCCTGATGGAGGCCATCCATGGAGGAGAGTATGGAGCGTACATAAACGGAGTAATGTTGGCCTGAAAGATTCTTAGGCAAGGTTACTACTGGTCTACCATGGAGGAGGATTGTATTGGTTTTGTTCGGTGATGCCACAAATTCCAAATTCATGCTAATCGCATAAACATCCCACCGTCGAAGCTATACAACAAGACTTCACCGCGGCCTTTCTCAGTTTGGGGAATTGATGTCATCGGCGCAGTCACACCAAAATGGTCGAATGGTCATGAATACATTGTGGTAGCAATTGATTACTTCACAAAATGGGTGGAAGCTCGGTCCTACGCAGTCTTGAAAGCAGCGCATGTGGCTAAGTTCATCCAAAACAACATCATTTGTCATTATGGAGTCCCAAATGAGATCATTTTAAACAATGGCTCCCACTTCAAGATAGAAGTGATCAACTTGTTGAAGAAATACAATATGGCTTTCCATAAGTCACCTACATACTAGCCGCAAACCAACGGAGCTGTTGAGGCCGCTAACAAGAACATCAAGCATATTTTGCAGAAAATGGTTAAGACCTACAAGGACTGGCCTGACAAATTGCCATTCGCGCTCTGGGGCTATAGAACTTCAATTCGGACATCTACTGGGGCAACTCATTATTTTCTTATCTATAGGATGAAAGTTGTTCTGTCAATCGAAATAAAAGTCCCGTCAGTGCGAGTTATAGCTGAGTGTCAAATAGCAGAGGCGAACTGACAATAGTGCAGTTTTGAAGAACTGATACTGTTTGATGAGAGAAGGCTGAAAGTATTGTACCATGTTCAGGGTTATCAACGTAGGATTGCTAGGGCTTAGTCCCAGAATCTCAAAGAGGGGGATATGGTGCTGAAAGAAAATTGGGCTCCCGTCAATGACCCTAGGAGCAAGTTCAAACCCAATTGGACTGGTCTTTACATCATCAAAACTATCTAGTCGGGCGGAGCTGTTATTCTCATGGACTTGGATGGCCTAGAATTTTCCGAATCGATCAACATGGACAAGTTGAAGAAATATTATCCCTGAGAGGCTCGCTAGGCCGAAAACCTGGAAGGGCGACCTAGGCAAAAGTTAGAGCATAAAAAATTAGAAACAAAGAAAAACTAAGCTCGCAAGGTTGAAAACCCTAAAGGGCGGCCTTGGCAAAAGTTAGAGCGCAAAATGAGAGTGTTAATACTCAAGTGAACCTGAACCGAACTACGTAAGGCCTGATTCCCATCTTTGGGATACGTAGGCAACTTCATCCTGAAGTCTGGCAGTAAAACACCTCCAACTCAACTGTCCTGTCCATGTATTTGATCAGGTCATCTTTGTCTGTTCTTTATTTGAGAGTTCGGTTGCGATCTTTATTCTGAGAGCTGGTTACAGTGCTGAGTAGTGTTATTCAGTTAGGGGGCAATTTGTGATCTTTGGATTTAGAGTTATACATCTCGAGGAATGATTCTGTGCGTGTCAGGTGGTGATCCTCTTCAAAAATGGTTTTGAAAAGTTTTAATAAAAGTTAATTTTGTTCAAATTTTATCTTTTACAACTTAGACCATTTTTGGACCAAAAGGAAAATTTTTAGTGCTCACAACTTTAATTTCATTGATTTCAAATACAAAGTTCTCCAACTCTCTGATATAAATCAGAGTTGCTTTTATTAAATTAAAAAAACTTGAAAAGAAAGGTCAAAGCAATAAACTAGGGGCATAGATGAGTCAGGTGCTCCAGCGTCCCCCGCTTGTGCTTGTGGAAGCTTCTGATGCTAAGGTAGGCCCGGATTATGCCTCATCCTCGAGCCAAGCCAGGCATTTTCCAGAAAGGGCACAGCTGAAACTAGGGGCAAGGGCCAGAAGCTCTCTCATCCTCCAAGTAGTGAGGTATCTAGCCAAGTGTGAACCTTAGATGGGGGAATGAAACTGGGTACTCTACTCTTTTCTTTGGGTGGGTCTGCTCATGCCCAAACTGCCGTCTGAATCGAAAAGGGAAGTAGAATACACAGTGTGTAAGGCTGATCACCTGTATGCCAGGTTGCCGAGTCATGTTGTAGCTCATTTCGGTTAGGTTAAGCTAGGGGCAACACCAAGTGATGTCAACAGCAGACCTGTTACACATCCAGTGGCACCACCACCCCTCATTCGGGAAATTCACTAGCTGAGTATCCAGGGCAAGAGTCTACTACCTTCAACTTGTTCGTTAGCCATATCTGGAGAGGGATGAAAGAAAAGAGAGATTAAAGAATAGAGAGACATATGTTGAAAAAAAAAAGTGAGAAAAGGGCTTTGAGAGAAAAATAGAGCATGAGTGTCGAGAGATATGAGAAACACATATGAGAAAAGGCAAGAAACAATACTTGCAGAAGTAGTGGACTCCCCACGAATTTGGTAGTTTCCCGTCGATGGAAGACGTCTAAGCCCATCAAAGTCTCGGCCAGCACTAAGCCAATGCAACTCTTGCCTTCTTTCAAACCTTGGGCCACTTCAATCAGTCGAATACTAGACTCGCCAAAATTTGGGGCAAGAAGAAAATGTGCCAGCATACACAAGCAAAGGGCATGTTGTTGAAAACCCTGCCAAAAAAGGTTGCATCGGTCACCAACATCGGAAAATTGATGAATCATACTGGGAATATCTAGCTCTTCGTTGTGAACCAAAGATCGAGCCTCATGTAGAGTGAGCCCACACATCCATCCCAAAGCTTGGGTATGGCCAAAACGGGGCTGAGGTATGATTTCCTCATCACGCCGAGATTCCATTAGCGCCTAAAATTCTTCGATTGTCGGGCATATCTTTTGTCCCCCGAAGCTAAAGACATGTGTAATTGGGTTCCAGCATCTAGCCACGGCACGAAGGAACAGGAAACCAAGCGAATAACGGCTCAGCGGGAAAAGCACATTTATGCCGAAACCCTAGAAATTCACCTTTTTCGACCTGTCTAAAGTCGCAATCCAATCCGAGAGTTTTTTTGCGAAAAATGGCTCCATTTGTGAAGAATTTATAGCTGAAATGAAGAAATCACGAAGCTTAAACCTTTTGTAGAAGATAAGGTAGTGAGTAAAAGCCAGGTGTCAACAATCTAGAGCTCCTTCACATTGATGGCTGGCAGGTGGCCGGCAGATAACCGGCAAGTTGCATTGGTAACCGGTTGCCGGCCACCTCTTATGGCCAGCATGTGGCCGGTAACCTCTATTTGTGGTCGGCAGTCTCTCACTCTGACTTTCTGTCCACTTGTATGTTGGGCAGTGCTGGAAGCATATGTTTTGGTTTGATCTTCGAGTGTTTTAAGGTCTTGTTTTGAGTCTTTTCGGCTTTAGCAAGTTTGTTATTTTGTTCTTAAGTTGTTGTTACGTTGTTTTTGCTTTATCAAGTTGTATGTTGTTTTGTTTATCGAGTTGTATATCGCTTTTTATATTTTAGTTGATGGTCGGTTCATTACCCAATTAAGATTTTGTTTCAATCAAGAGTGTTATCTTGGCCAATTTGATTCCATGTCCATTCCATGCAAATGTGGTGCTCATTATGCAAAATCCAACTTTTTTCATAAAAACTAGTTTTTATTCCGGTCATGGTTCTTTTTACAAAAGAGGAGTATAAGTTTTTTTTAAGCAAATAAAACCTATCTGAAGCTATACAATGTGCTAATGCTACCAGTAAAAGAAATTAATCAAAAGTATAAAAAATAATGCCGGCCGCCTCAGGCTCAGGAGGCCCTCTTCGTCCTCTTCCTCAGAGAAGAAGACTTTGGGACACTATCTCTATCAATGCCACTGTCTGAACCTGAACCAGAACCTGAGCCGGTGTCATCTCAGCTCTCCACCTCAGAGCTCGCCTCGGTGTCACATTTACTCTCGGAACCCGAGCCGGCATCATCCCCACTCTCAGATGACTCTGAATGCTGACTCACTGCCTCTTCAGAGTTGCTCGTCTTAGCATCATCATCACTCAGAATGGGCTCTGAAGGACTGCTCTCATCTCGAGTGCCCCTAGCTCTGCCTCGGCCTCGTATTGGAGCCTGTCTCTCTCCCTTCCTTGCTGTTGGAGAAGGTATTGTTGGTGCAGGTGCTGCAGCTGCTGCTGCCGTTGGTGCCATCGGTATAGGTGGGATCTGAGAAGACAGTTGTCACATATCAGTTACAGCGTATGTATCAGATGCAAGCATGATGTGCAGAAAGAGTGTACGCAGCAATTAGATATAGTATGAGTACAGTATGAGTGCAGTATAAATGCAATGTGTGAATGCAGTGTACCAGATCCAGTGTATCAGATTGGTGTAGTTTGGAACAAACCACAGTTGAAATGCTAGTGTATTGGAAAATTGATAGCATGAAATGTAAACTGAAGAAATTACCTGAATACCATAGAGATTGAGCAATGCCTCCCTCCTCTGTACAATGCCCATCAGGGAGGTTATCAGCTCAAGAGCCCTCCCCCTGTACTCTGTGGAGGCCTGCAAATGCATTTGGGTGATCAATATCTGTAGTAAACATATTTGACATAAAATGTGGGGTGCAAACATAAAGAATGGTCTATACCTGAGTCGGGCCTTGAACCTCGACAAGCTCATGCCCAGCTACTGTGGGCTCAATCGGGACCTAGGAAGGATCCTTAGTATGCCGCCAGCATGTCAACACGGTCGGAAGCTCTGGCCAATCAGTCCTCTGCCTTGCCTGGGAAGCCCCTCTACCGTAGGCCCTGGTCGCCCTGGTCACCCGGGTCACTCTAGGTGCCTCCCGCGTAGTAGGAGCTCTCATCTCCTCACCTCCACGAGCGCCTGTCAAAGGTGGTATGAGATGCGTCTGAATGAAGGCTGCATAGTCTCCCTCTGCTCAGAAATAGTGGGCATCCAGGCCCACCACAAACTGAATGACATCCTCAACAGATAGGCTATTTGCTAATCGCATGGACTCAAGCGGCGCCATCATTGCCATCGGGTTAGGCAGGCCCACAATCTGGTGCACGAATCGCTCGCTCAGGAACCAAGCCCGGCAGACTAGGCCCTCAAGTAGAATGCGGAAGCGAGAAATGGCTCAAGCCCTAGCATACTGGTCCCGAATCCCCGCTGGCATCGTGGCCCATGGCTGCCACATGATTTGCAAATTGAAGTTGTACAAATGATTAATTGCTGTCAGTAGTAATGTGAATCAAAACAGTGTTAAAGCGAAAATGACTGTGCTTTGGGTTACCTCATGGGCAGCTACCATGTTAAAGTAATGTCGAAAAAATGTAAAGGGCTCGCGGATCCTACGCTAGAGCTGATCGTCGTACCTCTGTGAATAGGAGACAGCCAGTGGAAGCTCCTCCACGGGCTCTGGGGCTAGAGTCGAAAAATATGCATAGACCCATAGCTACGACGAAAATGCAGTGATATGTGATTAATACAGTATGAGAAGATGCAAAAAATGCAAAGCAAAAAACATACAACATGAACAGATGTAGAAAGTGCAAAGCGGAAAGCACAATGTACGAACATATGCAAAAAGTACAAAGCAGAAAGCACAAGTGTTGAATAGATGTAAAGCAGAAAATATAAAGTGTACAGAGAAAACTAAGATGCATACCTCCCAGGCTTGCCAGTAGCCTCTGATCAAGTCCCCTCTCAGACGGAAGGTCGAGCTCATATATCCATATAGTGTAGTGAGGCCGGCTCCACCCTAGTCATAAAAATGAACCCGAGGAAAGGTCACCAAGGCACTCAGCAGATATAAGTCAACGGTGTTCCACCTGTTTGAAAACAAAGTGGTATCGAAGACGAACATCAGAAAGCCCTTGGCATACTGCTCTATCTCCTCTACTGTCTCGGGCTCACTCCCTCTGAATCGCTTGGCAAACTAGGTGTATCTAACCATGCTTATCCGATATATAGGTGGATGCGCTCCTAGCAGCTCGAACCAGGCAGCCTCCCACTCCTCCATGCCTGTATTGAGAGGGATCAGATCTCCCCCTACGTCTAAGCCGGTGATCATGGCGAAGTCATAGAGAGTCATCGTCATCTCTCCTATAGTAGAAAAGTGGAAGGAGTTGGTGGTGTCCCACTACCTCTCCATGAGCACTTCTAGAAGAGGACGGCTCGCGGTGACCCGCGTCAGCCCAGAGCAGAAAAGGCCAAAGCTAACCTCGTCTATGATGTCGCAAACTCTCGTGGGAAGCTTGTCATACCAGTCTCGGGCGGTAGTAGCTTCGTACCCTCAGAAGGCGCAAAACTTACCCTGTGGCAAAGAATAGATGAATCAGATCAGGTAGTGATGAAAGTACAGTTAGATATAAGGCAGTGCAAGAATTGCAGTGGAAAGTGACGAAAGTACAGTCATATATAAAGCAGTGATGATAGTAGAGTCAAATAAAAGGCAGTGCAAGAACTACAAGTAAAGAAAGGCAGAAATGCATGAAAACACAGTTCATACCTCAATGGTAATGGCTAACAAGTGAGAAGCTGGCTCCCTCAGCAGGAGGTCCTCCGGTGCATCGCGAGAAAACTCTGTGAAGTGTCTGATGCCTCCGACAGGCAAGACATGCATTTGGGGATGGTATCTCTCTGGATCGAAAGGTCGTACGTACGCTCAACGATAGCGGCTCTGGCTCGGCCTCAAGCTCGAACTCTGCCTCAAAGTCAACTGCCGGCTCCCCTACCTCAAGAATAGGTGGAAATAAAGGGAGAATCTCGAGAGGAGCTCCATCGTGAGGAATCTTATCCGCCATCTGGAGAATGGGTGAAAAGTGGGTGAAGAATGAAGAAAAATGTTGAAAATAGGGTAAAATTGGAAAAAGTTAACCCTAGGAGAGAGAAAATGGAAGAAAAAGTCAAAGCTAGGAAAAGTGCACAGAACTCGAGGAGAACAAGCCGAGAAGGGTGAAAATGAAGGAAAAGGCATCGAAATCAAATTTCAATCGGTTCAAAGTGAAGAGAATCAAGAGAGTTTAGCAAATAAAGTTTGTGTAGGGCATTGGAAAATGCATAGAAAGTGAAAATCTAGAGAGAATGAGTGTCTAGAGAGGGAGGGAGAAGAATTTTGGCCCTAGAGAAATGAGGAAATGAAGTGTTGTGTTGTATACTTAAAGACCCAAGGCAAAAGTCAAGTTTGCCCTCGAGTTGCCATCGTTGGTCGACAGGTGGCCGGCAGGGCTCACGGTGGCCGACGAGGCTCACCTATGGCTGACACATGGCCAGCGGCCTCCTCCTGTGGCCGGCCGGTGGCCGGTGGCCTCCCTTGGGGTCCTGATGTTGTTTTGTGTCCTTGGTTTCCAAGAAGTATAGGGGTGATTCACTGTTGGGTTCAGATTGTCTCTACGGAAGCTCAAAATTGTGTTTTTGACGCACAATGTTCATTACTTGTTAAACATGAACGAGCGTCACTTGTCAACATGAACGAGGTGTATCCTTTAAACATATTATAATTCTTCCGAGAGGTAAATCAGAAGTTGCCATTGAATTTTCTTTTGTCAAATTACGCTTTTGTTTCTTGTATAGAATGTACATTTTGCATAGAATATGCATTTCACATATATGTTGCATGCGCATCTTGCATCCATTATGAATCACGCATAGAATATGCTTCCGCTTTTGTTTCCTGCATAGAACATTCTTTCAATTAACATTGTATCTCGGTTGTTTGTCTTGCATAGAAGATGCATTTTTATTGAGTTGCACTTATTAAGTTTCTTTCTTACATAGGCAAATGATATTGTATGTATGGTTCATTCAAAGGAGTTCCAGTTGAAGTTTTTTGTGCATCTATCGCACTCATTCATTTTGTGCATCTATCACACTCATTCATTTTGTGCATCTATCGCACTCATCCACTTTGTGTATTTATTGCACGTGTTCACTTTGTGCATCTATTGCACTTGTTCACTTTCGTGCATCTATTGCACACCCCTCTGTGGTTTTACCTCGGGAAGTACGAAGTACGCGCCCGAGTGGTTGTTTCTCAAGACGCGTGAAACGCGGCCTTGGGCAGGTTTTACCTCGAGACGTATGAAGTATGTGCCCAAGTGGTTATTTTTTCAGGACACGTGAAAGGCAGCCCTGGGCGGGTTTTACCTCAGGACGTACGAGGTACGCGCCTGAGTGGTTATTTCTCAGGACTCGTGAAATACAACCCTGGGTGGGTTTTACCTCGGGACGTACGAAGTACGCGCCCGAGTGGCTGTTTCTCAAGACGCGTGAAATGAGGCCCTGGGCGAGTTTTACCTCGGGACGTATGAAGTATGCGCTCAAGTGGTTCTTTCTCGGGGCGCGTGAAACGCGGCCCTAGGTGGGTTTTACCTCGGGACGTATGAAATATGCGCTCGAGTGGTTGTTTCTCAGGATGCGTAAAATACGGCCCTAGGTGGGTTTTACCTCGAGACATACGAAGTACGCGCCAGTGTGGTTATTTCTCAAGATGAGTGAAATGCAGCCTTGGGTGGATTTAACCTCAAGACGTACGAAGTACGCGCCCGAGTGGTTGTTTCTCAGGACGCGTGAAACGCGGCCCTGGGTGGGTTTTACCTCGAGACGTATGAAATACGCGCTTGAGTGGTTATTTCTTGGGACGTGTGAAACACGAGCCCGAGCGATTTTTCTTGTTTATCAAGTTGCGTGAAATGCGATCTTGAGTGGTTTCTTGTTTCTCGAGACGTGTGAAACACAAGCCCGAGCGGTTTTTGTTCTCGTTTTCTCAGGATGCAGGAAACGCAATCTTGAGCGGTGTTTTCTTTCCTCGTCCTGTGTCTTGGCGTGGCTAGAGTGTGTTTTGGATCTTCTTGCTTTTAAGCTTGAAATTGTTCATTCATATGTCACTATCATATTCTTGCTTATTATACTTGCTATTGCTTATTGCATCATCTCGCATGATCATAAGTTTTCAAAATAGTCACTGGCTTCGCATAGCGTGTGAGTCCCGCTTTCAAGTTGCATTATGCATATCATTTGCATTTTGCCCCAGAACTACATTAGTTTGATTCCTTGCAAAGGGATACGTAGGCAGTCTGCGGACACAACCATTTCGTCTTGATTGTTTATCCAAGTCTTACGACCTTGTCAAAATGGGTTGTCCTCGGGCTTTGACATTCACTCATGTCATTTCATGACTCCGAGTTCTATCAAAGAGGGGCAATTGTAGACACCCCAATTTTGACAGCCCTTATGACTTGGACGTCCTTGCATGCACACCCGATGATGAGTTTGTTTGCTCGCTAAGTGCTCAAAGTCCTCAGCGGAACGCCACAACTTTGAGCCTTTCAAACCTGCATCCCTTTTGCCTCATTTTTTGACCATGCCTTAGTCTTTCCAGCCTGCAACCTCTGGTGGCCTATTGGCCATCCCTAGAGGCTGCCGGCCATCACTTTTGGGCTGCCAGCCACTGATGTGGCTTGTCGGCCACCAGTGTATTTTACAGATATTTTATGCCAATTGTACCAGCTGTTTACACAGATGCATCCATCTATCCCCACGTGTAGGGTTGGATCTCCTTGAGGAAATTTCATGTTTTCTATATATAGAGACCCCCTCTTTCTGTAACAAGGTTAGAAAATTTTGAACTCAAAAATTTTCCTCTCTCTACAAATTCTCTACACTTTAGCCTACATACACTACACTTTTGCCTACACCTCCTTAATCAAATTTGATCACCTTTGGACTGAGGTTCCTTGAAGCCTTCTTGGAGCTCTTGAAGTTGGTTTTGGCTTGAATTGTTGCCTAGAATTGATCTTTGCTTCAAGAGATATTATTACTTGCCTTTTTACCTTGCTTTGCATACTTGTTTTTCTATCTTTTTGCACTGCTTTTGAACTGTTTTTGGGCTATAAAAAACTCTATTTTTGTGGACTGAAATTGGTGGTTTAGGCTATTTAAGGTTAGGGGGGTAGCTCATCCTTCTTTATTCCTTGTTTGTAAGGCTTTTCCACCTTTGTTTTCCACTTTCAAACCATCTTTTTTTGGGACTTTGAACACTGAATTTTAGAGTAATTTCAATGGTGAAAATCATGTTTTGAAGTCCAAATTTGGAGAGGTTAGCCTCCCCTCCTTGTGTCTTGTTTGCTAGCCTAGTTAGCACTATGTGCTAGCTTATTTTTCTAGTCATTTGTAGCTTAATTCTAGCATGTTTTAGGCTCTGATTTGGACTATTTTAACTCTGTTTTGGGTCGTTTAAGTTATTTGAGTCTTGTATTGCATGCTTGTAGTGTAAGTGTCCTCACAAGCTTGGTGTTTTAGACCTTTAGATACCACTTGTTTGAGTTGATTGCATGTTTTTAGTGCTTTTCTCACTTAATTTTAGCAAGCATAATCTCTATAACCTCCCTCATTTCTTCACTTTTTGTTTAGTTTGAGGGTTGTTTCAACCTTAGGATTGTTTAAGCTTGAGATTGAGGTTCATGCTTAATTGTTTAATCCTCTTTTGGGGGTTCATTATCAACAGCATGACACCTCTCTCTTGCCTTAAACTACCCCTTCTTTGATACTTCCTTATCTTTTGGAGGACTTAACTCACCAATGGACTTAATTGGTTAAAGAATGGTTGGTAAAGTAAAATGAGTGACTAAAACTTGGGACTAAAAGTGAGCAAGATAATAACTTGTTGTGTTCAATCAGATGTTAATTGAACACATGGAAGCTTGAACCATTTCATACTCATTAGTGAAGAAATGATTTAAGGTTCTAAGGTCAACTTCTTCCCTTGATCATTCATGAAAAGGAAGAGGTTTGTGTCTTGTTTTGCATTTATTGACTTTGCACACTTGGCTTCATAAGTCATCATGCAATGAAATTACATCCATTGATGGTTTGTGAACCAAAGCTTGCTACTCTTTTGATTTTCCCATGAAAAGGAGAGGTAGGTTATGCAAACAAATTGTTGAAATACCCTGTATATGCTCTGTTTGTCCTCTGTTGCAGCAAGATGAACATGTGCATCAGTGGCCGGCAAGCCACTTTCCATGGCCGGCAGACCACCATCCATAGCCGGTAACCTTCAACCATGGCCGGCTGGTGGCCGACAACCTTTACCAGTGGTCGGCCAGCCATTGATGCAAAATTCAACAGAGTTTTGGCAAGGCAGAACAGAGTAAGCAGCAGTGCTGGTGTTCAACTATGCAAAGAAAGACATTCGGGAGCAAAATGGTGGTTTTTTTGAGTGAAAACCGAGCATGCGCATGCACATCTCTCATTTCCCGAGGCGAAGTAGTTAATTGCTTAGTTTAATTATTAATTGCAATTGGGTTGTAATTTGTAGACACCCCATTTTTGCCTGATCTTAAGACTCAGACGTCATCGTTTGTGCACGCGGTGATCGCGCATGTTTGTGCTCATTTCGAGTTTCTGGGGCTTTCGGTTGAGCGCCTTGTCTCGGGACCTCTTAACTCTCTTCTTTTTGGTTTGTTTTTGGATCATACCTTGTTACCCCTTGCCTAGAGGGAGAGGAGGGCCTATCGGCCATTTTTGGTGGCTGTAGGCCACTTTTTCCTCCTGTAGGCCACTTGAACTAGCCTACGGCCTTTTTTCTATTTTTGTAGATATTTTTGGTGCCAGCTGTGCCAGTTGTGGGTCACTGAATGCATCCTCCATATTGGAACAAGCTCTAAGCTTGTCAAGCAAGCTTTTGCTTGCTTTGCTTATATAAGGGGAGGTGCTTCCCCCTTATGGAGGGGTTAGAAAATTTAGAGACAAATTTTGACTCTTTCTCTAGAAATCTCTCCCTCTCTCTCTCTATATTGTGCCTTATAGTGATTGAAAGTGAGTGTTTTTGTCATATTTTGCCCACAACCTCTTAGCCAAACATCTTGGCATTGGAGCTGAAGTTTCTTGAGGTGTTTTTGGAACTTAAAAAAACTGGTTTTGCCTCAGAAGTTGCTGTTTTTGAAGTTATGCTTCAAGGGTGAGTAACTCCCTCTTTTAAGCTTGTTTTTGTACATTGGTTTAGCCACATTTGCATGCTATTTTAGGCTTAACTTTCAACTACAAAAAGCTTTTTTTTTAAGTGTTTAAGATGGTTGTTTGAGGCCTTGTTTGAGTTAGGGGTGGTCTATCCCCTTTGGTGGCTTGTTTTGCTTTTCTTTGTGCTATCTCTTAAGGCCTTTGAGATCACCTTCTCTTGGCCTTTTAACCACTGAATTCCAGTGGAATTTCAGTGGTAGAAAGGTAGTTTCGAGGCCCCAAATAGGAGGGGGTCATCTCCTCTCCTTGTGTCTTGGTTGTTTGTGTTGATGGCCTCATACTTGAGCATGTTTTTCTACCATACCTTGACTTGATCTCAGCATGTTTTTGCTCATATTTTAGCATCCTTGAACTTTGTTTTGAGTGATCTTGGTCCTTTGGGGCTTACTTGATATGGCTATGGTGCAAGTGCCTTAGCTGGTCTTGAGTTTTGAGCACCCTAGCATGCTATATTTGTGATGGTTGCATGTCATGGTATCATTTTGCATGTAATTTCAGAGCATATACATGTGTCATATTCTCACTTCTTCCACTCCATGAGAGCTTTTGAGAGTT
The DNA here is from genome assembly GCA_036172215.1 of Camellia granthamiana. Classification (NCBI taxonomy): domain Eukaryota; kingdom Viridiplantae; phylum Streptophyta; class Magnoliopsida; order Ericales; family Theaceae; genus Camellia; species Camellia granthamiana. Next base: position 13,401,842 of record CM069904.1, read on the forward strand.
GTACCTTTGTGCCTTATTTGTGAGCTACCAAAAGAGCATGATTTTCTACTCTTTTGAGCCTTAGTTTGAGCATGTGTTTAGGCTACTAATTTTCCATGTTTAACCTCTGTTCGGGGTTGGTTTGGTCATTTAGGCTTAGTATTGTATGCCTATAGTGCTATGCTCTTTGCTAGTTTCAATGCCTTTGACTTCAAGCATGTCTTGCATGCATTGTTTGCATGATTTAATGTTGTTTAGCATGTCATTTCAGTGCTGAAATATATAGCATTGCATGCCATCTTTCATTCGTTGTATCACTTTGAAAGAGGTCTTAAGCCCTTTGTTGGTTTGAGCACGAAATTGAGGCATTCATGTTTAATGGTTTTAGCCTTCTCTTGAGGGTTTCTACTAACCAACGGCATGATGCTTCTTTCATGCTCAAGGAGCTTGTGGCTTGGTCCGTCTTTCCAATTAGAGGACTTCTCACTTTTGGACTTAACCGGTTAAAGGACTTATCGGTAATCTAAAATGAGTAAACAAAATGAATCACAGTAAAACATGCCAAGATAACATGTTTGAGTTGCGTTGCATGTGTTTGGATCGGACGTTAATCCAAACACAAGAAACGAGGGGCGTTTCATACTCAAAGTGATGAAACGTGTCTCATTTCTTGGTTGTCGTCCCCCTTGATTGTGCATGATAGGGTGGAGGCCTTTTGAGTCTTATGTGTTTCTTGTGCATCCATTAACTTCTACAAACTCGGCTTTTTGGCCATCGTGCATTGCGATGCTCGGTTGGTGGCTCAGGAGTCGAGTACCGCACTCCTTTGAGTTTGAGAAATGATAAGGAGGGTGGTTGTACACACATACCCTGCAAATGCCTTGCCTTGCCCCTTTTGTACTTTGTTTGCAGCAAAACTGGAGTATGCACAAGCAACTGGCCGACCGGCCAGAGGAAGTGGCCTACAGCCTCTTTAAGTGGCCGACAAGTGGCCTACAGCCTCCCCTGGTGGCCGACAACCCACCAGCTTGAAGATGGTTCAAAGTGATTCTAGTTCTGGAGAAAAAGCAGTTTGGGAATTAGTTCAGCGTTCAGGAATCGAAGTGAATGCAAACAGAGGCAACCGGTGGCAAGACGACAGGATTTCGGGAGGAAGCCGACCGAGCATGCATGCATCCCTCGTCCTCGAGGCCTTTTAACTACTTTAATTAGTTAGTCAATTCGTTGGGTTTTGTACTTAAATAGTTAATGCGCTTAACTATTCATTCGTGTTTGTAATTAGTTAACTAGTTAGTTAATTAGTTGTGATTTGTAATAGTTAGCTTAATTAGTGTAGCTGATTGGCTTTCATTTCATTCAGACCCTCCGTCGAGAGGGCAAATGTTGTAATAAGGGTGCGTGTGTGTGTGCATGTCTTCCAACCACATTTCTTTCTCCCTTTTACTTATCAGCTTTTGATGGTTAGTTTTAGGGCATGTTTCAATTAGCATACTTATGCTTTGCATTCGTGCATCATTCATTCGTATTGCATGCACCGGGCTCGGCGCATCATTCAAACTACATCGTATTTCAATAGGCTTTCTTGAATACGTGTTTAACAGCATGTTATCAAGTGTTACATTCATATGCCATCTTAGACAGCCGAGCCTATTTAGTTGCATTATTGCATGTGTCGCATTAGGCATTGTTGACATAGTTAGGAGCATGCATTGTTTTCTAACTAGTTTTCTGTTTTGGCTCGGAGTACACTGTGAGTGTTTATGCTTTAGCATCCTTGTATGAGTATGAGTGTTGCCATGACAGCATACTTGCCATGAGGCTATTTGCTTAAGTGATTAACTGCATGAATGCCTGTGGGTGAAGGCTTGATTGCCTGAATTGGAACAACTCGATGATTGTGAGTTTTAAGCCCACTTTGCGAAACGGCAAAATCATGTTTTAAAACCCACTTGAGGGTGGCAAATCCGCGCTTTAGTCTACTTGCAAGTAGTACCTTCAAACCATTTTCAAAAACAAATATGAGTTGTTTTGTTCCAATTCTCGTGATTGTGTCTATACTTGTATGTTGTGCGCATCAGATAGTAAGCTAGATTAATAACTGGAACAAGAACACATGTGTTTTCAAAGACAACATATCATGTTAGTAGAGGCCGATCCTTTGATCGGGCAAGCGGGGGTGCTCATTTCATGACCTTCCCCCCTCGTACCCAAGTTCTCGAGCCGAGGCAACTTTGGTGATGACGGACACGTGGCCTTAGGCACGAGTCAAGGTTTCCTAAATTTCCCAAAATAAAATATTTAGGTGGCGACTCTGAAATCTGGCAAAGCAATCCATGTTTGGCACTTTTTGATTCAAAATTGATTTTTCAAAACCAATTGCCGGATTTGGACTCTTTGGTGATTTATCAGTCTTACATTGCACTTTGTGAGATTAGATTCAGAACCGTGACAGGAGTCCGAACTGTAGTAGCTAGAACCCAATTCGCACCCTCTCCGAAAGGGGGGCCCCGCGCGGAGAGAGTTCCGGGCGGTCTACATAATTCTTTAATTAGTTAAATAGTTTAGCTAGTTACTCATTTCGGTTTGTAATAATTAGCTTAATTAGCTTAGCTTAGTTAGCTAGTTAGCTTAATTCATTCGGACTCTCCTTCGTGAGAGCGCAATGTTGTAATAATGTATATGTCTTCCAACCCCACGTCTTTCTCCCTTTTATTTACCAGCTTATGATGGTTAGATTAGGGACACCATGTTTCAATTAGCATATTGAATGCTTGCATCCATTCATTTGTATTGCATGCACCGAGGCTTGGTTCATCATTCTAACTGCGTTGTCATTTCAATACTTCTTTGAATACGTGCTTGGAACGCATGTTCTCAAATCGATTCATATGCCATGCTTATTAGCCGAGCCTATTTTAGTTGCATTATTGCATGCGTTGCATTAGACATCTTGTATAGTTAGATATCATGCATAGTTTTCTAACTTTTTTGTTTTATCTTAGCTTGGAGTACTAGGTGAGTTTTTAGCGCTTTAGCATACTTACATGAGTGTGAGTAACTGCCATGATCAGCATGCTCACCATGAGGCTAAATGCTTACTTGCGAAATTGTTTGAGTACCTGTGGATGAAGGCTTGTTGCTTGAATTGGAATGATTCAATAAATGTACGTTTAAGCCCACTTTGTCAAGTGGAAAAATCAAACCCTTTGCAAAATAAACATGAAATTGAATTGTTCCAATTTAGGCAATCTAGTCTATACCTTGTGTGTGTGCGCATCATATAGAAATGTTAGTCTAATAACTGGAACAAGAGCATATAATGTTAATAAAAATCATATCATGATTAGTAGAGGCCAATCTTTGATCGGGCGAGCGGGGGTGCTCAATTCATGACCTTCCCCTCTCATACCTAAGTTCCCGAACTGAGACAATCTTAGTGATGATAGACACGTGGCCTTTGGCACGAGTCATTGGTTTCCTAAATTTTCCTAAAACAAAATATTTATGTGGTGACTCTGTATCTGGAAAAACAGTCCAATTTTGGCATTTTTGATTCAAAAATCTATTTTCTAAAAGATTTACTGGATTTGGACTCTTTGGTGTTTATCAATTTCACATTGCACTTGTGAGATTAGATTCAGAACCGTGGGAGCCCAAATTGTAGGGCTTCTTTCAAGCTTCCGAAAGAGGGCACGAAAAAGCCGAGCTACAATACCTTTGGGATGTTTGATGATTTGTGAAGCAAACCTATTCTCTCCTTGAAAATCTCTATGACAGGAGGGAGTAGAAGGGATGAACATCCTTTGGAAACCCTCTGTTTTTGTTCTGTTCTAGTTCTGTTGCAACAGGTCTTTCTCCAGAAGCAGTGGCCGGCTGGCCACAATCTTGTACGCTCAACCACTTTGTTTGTACGACAGTGGCGGTTTTTCAACAAAACAAAGCAGATCTTGAGGTCCAAAACAAAACTATTTTTCTGACTATGAACAGGGCAGTTTCTGGCAGTAAACAAAGAGGGTTTCCGGAGGACGTTCTTTCTTGTACGCACTCGATTCCTCGCTTCTTATTCAATTCTTTTAGATTAGTCGCTTTGAAATTCATACTTGTAATAATTAGTTAATTCATTCAGGTTTGTAATAATTAGTTAATTCATTCAGGTTTGTAATAATTAGTTAATTAAGACATTCGGACCCTCTTGTAAAGAGGGCAAATTTGTAACACTTGATGTATGTCTTCCAAACTCCATTTCCTTCTCCCGTTTATTTACATGCTTACCGGTTGTACACAACATCATATTTTTTTTTATCACTACCATGCTTTGTATCCATTTTTTCATGTATTAAGATTCAACTCATCATACTTGATGTCGTTTTCATTTCTTACTTGATTATGTGCACTACCTCATGCTTTGAGTTGATTCATATGTCATGTTAGTAGCTGAATCTAGTAGTTGCATTTTGTATGCGTCGCATTAGCCTTTTTGCATCTTAGGATCATGCATTTTTTCTAACCATCTTCTTTTCTTTGGCTTGCCTCGATTGAGTACTAGGTGAGCATTTTTTCGTTTAGCATATCATATGTGTGTTTATGTTACCATGTTTAGTATGTTACCATGAAGCTACTTGCTTAATTGATATATCTCTATGAATGCTTGTGGATGGAAGCTATTTTGCTTAAATTGGAAGGACTTTGATTGTTATACATATTCTAAATTCTTTCAAAATCGCATAACATCAAAGCATTCCAAAGTAAGTAACGTGGTCTATACTTGTTTGCCTTACATAGTAATGTTAGCACATTAATAATCAGAATATGAGCATATAATGTCCATAAATTTTCATCATGAGTTAGTAGAGGCCGATCTTTGATCAGGTGATTGGGGTGCTTAATTCATAACCTTCCTCTCTCATACCTAAGTTCCCGAACCAAGACACTTTGGTTATGACGGACAAGTGGCCTTTGGCATGAGTCACGGGTTTCCTAAATTTCTAAGAAATATTTAGGTGGCAACTCTGAAATCTGGCAATGTAGTCCATTTTTGGTATCTCTGATGATTAATGAATTTTCTAAGACTTTGCCGAATTTGGACTCTCATTCATTTTTCTATTTCACATTGCACTTATGGAACAAGATTCAGAACCACGAAAGTCCAAACTGTAAGGAATTGCATCTAAGGAAACTAAACCCCTTCGAGGAGCGCAAAAAACAAGCTACAGATTGCTGATGTAATTCTTGGTATGAAATTTACCAAAACATCAAAAGGGAATGCTTGTCACAATTACATTACATTGAGAAAATACTTAACAAATTTAGCAAAGATGATGATCATCTTGCCATAATACCTGTGTATGTTAATTTGTTTCTTTCCAAGAATGTACAAGAAAGTGTTTCTCAATTAGAGTATGCCCAGATTATTGGAAGCTTAATGTACTTGATGAATTACACTCGCCCAGATATAGCCTATTTAGTAAGTAAATTAAGTAGATATACGAGTAATCAATGAATAGAACACTGGAAAGCTATCATAAGGGTTCTAAGATATCTCCGATTTACTCGTAACATTGGACTAAATTATACTAGATATGCAGCAATACTTGAAGGATACTGCAATGCAAATTGGATATCAGATACTAGAGACTCAAAATCCACCAATGGGTATGTCTTTACTCTTGGTGGTGTGGCTATATCTTGGAAATCTACATGTTTGCATTGCTAGGTTTACTAGGGAATCCGAGTTTATAGCTTTAGATAAACCCGAAGAAGAAGCAGAATTGTGATAACCCTGTTCCGTATTATGCTAATTGGTCTTTATCATGAGTATGATTATGTGTTTGATACAATTTTGTGCGCCATTTGTATGAACATATGTGGTTTTGAATTTCTATCTGTTCACCGTAGGAAAATCTGTTTGACTTTCTGCTTTGAAAATTTAATTGAGGGCCTTATCGGCCACAGAAGCCGAAATTGACTACGCCATTGTGATTAGCATAATTTTTAGAGCCTACGGTGAAATTTAATTGAAAATTTATTCGGATCAAAATAATTATATTTGGAACAATTAATTAAGCTTTGTTATTTGACTCTAATCAAGTGTGATTAGTGAGAGACTATAAAAAGGAGCTTTATTATACTTATTCATCTATTTTTGAGCTCAATCCGAAAATTACTCTAAGGAAGGAGAGTGAGGGTCGGCTAGAGAGAGAGGGAGGGAGGGAGACAATTGAAGTTTTGATCTTGAACTTGAATGATTTGAAGACCAACTCAAGAATTAAGCATAAGTTTGGAAGATTAAAGCTCCTAGGTGAGTTATCAACCCTTAACTCATGAGTTTGAGTTGTGATTTTGTGAATTGAAGATTAAGTGGTGAGTTAGATCATGAATTGTGTCATATTTGTTGAGTTTGAAGTCTTGGAATGCATGCATGTGTATAATTACCATGAATTTGTATAGTGAGCATGAAATGTATGATCCATGTAGAATTTTGGTTAAAGCTCATGCTTGTGATCACCATTTGCACCATTTGAGTTGAAAATGGAAGTTATATCCCACATGCATGTACAAATCATAAGGGTATGAGTTTTGAATGCATGAATTTGTTTTGTGGAAATAAGTTTGGTGTAATTTGGAATATGCATGTGATTAATTCATGAAATTGAGCTTCACAATGTAATGAATTTGGTGTTGGATCATGATATATAATGTATTTGTATGTTTTGAAACCAAAATTATGAGTTTTGGACCTTTGGAGGTTGAGTTTGAACTTGAAGAACAATTCTGGAAAACCCAGAATTTATGATGTCCGCTCGACCAGGGGAACCACCGCTCGAGCGAGAAATACGAGCTCCTAGAACTTTTTGCAGACATGATGTCCGCTCGAGCTGGGAGCTATGTAGAATGACCTTCAGCTCGAGCGTCCGAATTCACGCTCGAGCGTAAAAATGATGTAACCAGTACTTTTGCAGACCTCATGGGTCCGCTCGAGCGGGGACCCCTGTTTCAGAAATTTTGTAAGGATGTTTTGTGTTTCGTTTTCCGTTCTCTTTTACTTCTAAGCACTTTTAGGCATGCATTGAGCATTGTAAATGAGTTAAAAAGATAAGAATTCCAGCCGATCACTGTGAGTAATATCTTAATAAAGATATCTGAAATATGCTATTTGTCCAATTGCTCATCTTCCCATAAGTCTGTTAAATTGATTGTGGACAAATGTTTGCTATGCCAGAAAAATGATTGGGCCGAAGGCCAGTTTGACACGAATGAATGATTGGGCCTAAGGCCATTTGCTATGAGTGAATGGGCCTAAGGCCATTTGCTATGAATGAATGGGTCGGAAGCCGTATGACATGGATGGTAGTCTGACATGAATGAATGGGCCATAGGCCATATGACATGAATGAATGGGCCAAAGGCCAATTTGTCATGAATAAAAGAATGGTTGGGCCAAAGGCCAGTCTGACATGAATGAAAGAACGGATGGGCCGAAGGCCGTTTGACGTGAATGAAAAATAAATGGGCCAAAGGCCAGTTTGACATGAATGGATTGGGCCCAAGGCCGTCCGATGTGTTTGGAACCACAATCACTTGATCTATATATATATGTATACCTGATAGAAACATGAATTGGGCCAAACCCCATTTGGTGTATATTGTTCTAAGTACCGCTCGTGTAATTTCTTTATTTGGTATTATTCACTGGGCTTTTGCTCACGCTCATTCATGTGTTTGTAGGTGAGCCAAGAGAGGTCCAAACCCAACCCCAGTGAAGTTTGTATGGAACAACCAAGGTTTTGAAGAGTCAGCCCTTACGTTTCGCGCACGAGACTCATCTTCGCCTTTTTGTTATCCTGTTTTATTTTGTCATGTTGGCGAGGACTTTGGATACGTTTGTATATAGTTTTGATTGGCTGACCTAGACTTGAATGGTCCTGTTTGTACAAAACTTTATGTCACTGTATTTTCTGATGTGAGTTATTAATATGCATATGTATGGTTTGTTTTGATGTACCATGTAAGCACAGCTCTATGGACAAAGTTTTAAATTTTGCTTCCATTTGGCCCCTTCACTCTAATGAGTTATGTCTGGTTTGGTTTGAGGCCGTAGGTGATCTCAAGATTACTGGCCGGTTATGTCCTTAACCCATGGGGGCGGGTCCAGGTCATGACAAGAATGGCTTCGTCATTTTCTTGAAGATATTCTAATATGGCCAAAACCTGTGCCTGTTATATGCATACATTATGATAGTCAATCAGTAATAGGTGGAGCACAGAGTTATATGTATAACGGTAAGTCACAACATATTCGTCATCGACATAACACCGTGAGACAACTACTCTCTAATGGAATTATTTCCATTGAATATGTGAAGTCTAAAGACAACATAACGAATCCACTAACCAAAGGGTTAGCAAGAGAGTTAGTTGAAAATTCATTGAGGGGAATGGGACTTAAGCCTATTAAATAAGAGTTACCACAACGGCAACCCAACCTAGTTGATTGGAGATCACAACGTAGTTGACTGGAGATCCCAAGATCTAGGTTCAAAGGGACAACCGAATTGTGTATGACTTATAAGGATCACTGGGGAGTCAAACTCCTACCCATTTCTATGATGAAATAGTAATATCTGCAACATTTTAGATTAAGTAATACTTTTAATGATTCTTATATCTAGGAATAAATAGTGGAGTATAGCATAATACTCTTCATAAGAATCACCTATATGAGTGTGGACTGGGTTGGTTCTATGAGATTTGTGAAGGGTTACAATTCTCTAGAGCACTCATAAAAAACCAGGTTGTTCAAGGCTAAAATGAACACAATAATGAGAACCAAATTGCGTCTAGAAATATGTTGTGTGAGTTCTATTGTCTTAGTTTACACAAATGGCTAAACAGTTCAAGATATCATGTTCACTGATTAGCTAGTAAATCTGATAGTGTCTTACAAAGGAAGGTTCAAAGCCAAAAGTTACCTCTCCTTTGCAGAATATATCTGATTTCTGTATTTTTTGTAAAAACATCATGTTGTTGCATTTTCTTTCCGTCAATTTCATTTATGTGGGGGATTGTTGGAAAATTTATAAAGGCAGTGGTGAATTGAAATAGACTCCATTTGAATGAAATGGTGCAATCTTTCATGGTGTCTATTTGTTTTAAAGGAAGGGTCAACCCTCCATTTAAATGAAAGGGTGCTACCCTTTCATGGTGTCTCTTTATTTTAAAGGAAGGGTCATGTCCCTTCTTCATACATTTTCTATTCAAACTGAATAGGTGCCAACAAAATCTATATAAAGGCAGCCCCATTCCAATTTTATTCATTCCAAAATTCCTCAAATTCAAGCATTCTTTTTATATTCTTCATACTAGTTCATAGAGATTTCAGAGAGTTGCAGAACATAGGTTTGATTCGCTTAGCAAATTATTTGTAGTGCTGCTATAATCTGCGTTTTTTGATCATTGTATCATGAGAGATAGACGTCGATAACCTGTAAGTACCTATGCGGCGGCGAATCTATCTTAAGGACAGAGACCTCGTTTGTTTTTGATATATATCGATGATAGATACACAAAAATCAACAAAATAAACAAATAAAGATTTTTTCATGACATTTCTATATATACATATAAAAGTTGCGAATATAAAATGGTACCATGTTTGTAATGTATTTGTTTATAAGTAATAAGATCAAAAATGAACCACACAACTTTGCATCATGATGATAAGACTTATTCACTAAACTTGCCAGTAACCTATGTTACACGGACGCGGGTACGGGTATCGGGTGCGGGTGCGTATTTAGGGGTCGGACACTTCAAAATTAAAAATTAAGGATACGTGGATATGTATCCAAATTTGAATACGGGTACGGGGATATGTTAAATATATATATAAGTATATATTATCTTATAAATATATTATGTGTTATACGATAATTATTATATAATATATAATAATAATTGTTATTATTATAGTTATTATAATAATAGTTATTAACTATTATTATTTTATATAGATATATACAAATGGATATAGATGTGAATCAAGAGACAGGGATGTCAATCAGTAAAGTCAAGGATAAAACGAGAGAGAGAGAGAGAGAGAGAAGCGAAGCGATCGATCGATAGCGATTGCGATCACGAGGGAGAGAGAGAAAGCGAGAGAGAGAGAGTCGTCTGGGGGTGTTCGACTGTTCAATCGACTGATAGAGCTTCGATCTTCGACTGGATCGACCAAATGGAGTTTCAACTGGAGGTCGTCGATCTTCGACTTCCACTGGATCGATTTCAACCAGGTTCTCTCTTGCTCTCTCCTCTTTCATTTCTTTTGCTATCTGTAAAGAGCCGTGTCCGAGACAGAACAGCCGAATCCGACACAGATCCCACACCTGCACCCGTGTCGTGCTGTGTCGTGTCGTGTCGACACGGGTACTTCGCTCCAAAGTGCCGAGTCCATGTAACACAGCCAGTAACTACCACTTTTACTCTCCAACAAGCCACTTAATGAGTCTCAATCTAAAAAAAAAAAAAAAAAAACACTTAATGAGTGAGAAAGACAGAGGAGAGAAGAGTGATAGCACAATGACAGGGTTGATACATTTTATTTTCTAAATTTTACACAGTCAAGTGATCCCATACTACTTAAACATACACTTTAACTGGTCTATTGAAGAATCCATAGTTTCACTAAATTAACAAGCAATTAGAATATAACCTTGGTTCTCATTTCATCCAATGTGTCCACTATTAACAACTCAGTTTTAATATCTCACTACGACAAAAACAAGCTACGACAACGTTTTTTTTATGGCATTTTTATTAAAACGCCATCATTGATCAATTAAAAATTAAAAACTAAAGTGCTATGTTAATTAAATTTCAAAGCAGTGCTGTTGTGGGTGCATATCTGACGCCGTTACATATCCTATCTCACTCTCTCCCTCCCTCTCACTCTTGCTCGAATTCACTCTCACTCTCACCCTCGCTCGAAGTCTCTCTCAGTCTCAGTCTCACTTTCGCTCTCTCTCAAACTCTCTCTCACTCTCAGTCTCATTCTCACTCTCACTCTCTGTACTCATCTCTTCATCAGATCTATGAAGTTTGTCGAAGATTTGAAGGTTGATTCTTGAAGATTCGAAGGTTGATTCTCCAGATTTGCAGTTGTCTCTCACTCTCGCTCTCATTCTCTGTCTTAGTCTCACTATCGCTCTTGCTCAAATTCTCTCTCTCTCAGTCTCACTCTCACTCTCTGTACTCATCTCTTCATCAGATCTATGAGGTTTGTCGAAGATTTGAAGGTTGATTCTTGAAGATTCAAAGGTTAATTCTCCAGATTTGCAGTTGTCTCTCACTCTCGCTCTCATTCTCTCTGTCTTAGTCTCACCGTCGCTCTTGCTCGAATTCTCTCTCTCTCAGTCTCACTCTCACTCTCTGTACTCATCTCTTTATCAGATCTATGAAGTTTGTCGAAGATTTGAAGGTTGATTCTTGAAGATTCGAAGGTTGATTCTCCAGATTTGCAGTTTCTCTCACTCTCGCTCTCGCTCGAATTCTCTCTGTCGCAGTCTCACTCTCGCTCTTGCTCGAATTCTCTCACTCACTCTCTGTACTCATCCCTTCATCAGATTCGAAGGTTGATTCTCCAGATTTGCAGTTTCTCTCACTCTCGCCCTCGCTCGAATTCTCTCTGTCGCAGTCTCACTCTCGCTCTTGCTCGAATTCTCTCATTCACTCTCTGTACTCATCTCTTCATCAGATTCGAAGGTTGATTCTCCAAATTTGCAGTTGTCTCTTTCAATTTTGTGAGTTTCAATTTGTTTAGGTTTTTTATTTTTAATAGATTTTTTACATTCTAACTCAGATCTGGCTTCTCACTTCTGATTTTCTGTTTTTATTAGATCTCATCGTTCATCAATTGGTCGATTAATCTACATGAAACCTGTTTGAGATTTGGCTTCTCAAATCTGTAAGTTTTTATTAGATCTCTCTCTCTCTCTCTCTCTCTCTCTCTCTCTCTCTCTCTCTCTCTCTCTCTCTCTTCTTTGTGTATACATATATATATATATATATATATGCTATTAGAATTGCAATATTACTTGGAATTTGCTCTTTATTTTCAATCATAAAAAGAAGGGAGCTACTTGAATCTGTATTATAAAAACTACTGGCAGTGTGGAAAATTTGAGACCTTAGTTTAGAATTTAATTTTGAATATAGATTTGAGAATTTCTTGATTTGGTAAATATTGGAGTAAAATTCAATTTGGTGTAAATTTATGTCAAGGAGTTAGGGTGTTTTGTGTGGGGTTTTTTTTTTTTTTTTTATAAAAAAATTCAAATTATTATTCAAGTTTATTTTATTTTAGTTTATTTTAGTCTATATCTATGTTGATGGTTGGTTGACAATAAGTTTAATTTTTTGGGACCTGATTACAGTCAAAATGCAAAGTTCAGCTATGGGTATGCAAGCTCTCCTGGGAAAAGGTCTTCAATGGAGGATTTTTATGAGACAAGAATAGATGGTGTAGATAGAGAGATAGTTGGCCTCTTTGGAGTCTTTGATGGTACATAACACTCTCTCTCTAGTTTCCTTGGTGGCTCTCCGCATAACCTTGGTTTCCATAAAAAATAATGTTATTAATGCATAGTAATTATGTTTGCTAAATATGAATATGCCCACTCATAAGTTACTTATTGATGATTTACTAAATCTTTTCCAACATGAATGATTCTGACACAGTCACAGAATGAATTTTTAGAATTTTTACACTTGTCATAGCATTCATTTTTTCAGAAGATTTTTTTTGTTGTTTCATTTTGTTGGAGTGTTTTAATTTTATTCATTTTTTGGGGGTGCATATTTTTCATTTTTCTTTATTTATCTGAAATTTAGGCATTAGGTATCATTTAGTTTTTAGTTGATGCAAAGTTAAGTGACTTTCTCTGTATCATCATGCACCTTTATTTGGTTTGTATTCTTATCTTTCATTGAAATCTGAAATGGGAGACTTTGATATGCATGCTAAGTTCATTATATACCTCTTATTATGTTATGTATTTGTTTTCTATGGTTGTTTCAGGTCATGGGGGAGCTCGAGCTGCAGAATATGCTAAACAAAATCTTTTCAGTAACCTCATCAGTCATCCAAAGTTCATTTCTAATACCAAATCTGCTATAGGTTAGCCATTTATTTTGGAGTAAAATATGATTTGCTTTCCTGACACTGTACAAATTGCTTATTCAATTAATTTCTGTTATATCTTGTGGATTTCTTCCTTTTTTGCAACTGATGCATACAATCATACAGACTCGGAATTTCTGAAATCAGAAAATAATCAGAACAGAGATGCTGGATCAACTGCTTCCACCGCCATCCTTGTTGGTGATCGTTTACTGGTTGCAAATGTTGGGGATTCCAGACCTGTTATTTGCAAGGGGGGAAATGGTACAATTCAGAAGACTCTTCTCTCCTTTTTTTCCTTTTTTTTTTTAAATTTTTTCCCCAGTGGCCTGATGTTAATAGAACCTTGATGGATGATTCCCTGGAAATCAAGGAGATTGTGTTATGCCATCTTTTTTGGTAGTGGTTCTGATAGACCAGCTATCTTATATTAGAGCAGCTCTTTAAGAAGTGCTCAACTGTTTAGTACATTTGATCAAGCCTTTTAAATAAGATGATTTTTCAGGCAGAAAATACATGGTTGATGTATGTGGCTTTCTATGACAATGTAATGGTTATTCATTGTTGTGTTAAACCAAAATTTTGAAGGTTGTTTTTCTTTCTATGCTTCTTGCTGGTTTCCCTGATCAGCCGTATGTTAGAACTTAGCAGTGCTCTGTTATTTCCTGCAGCTATTGCTGTTTCTCGAGATCACAAGCCTGACCAAACTGATGAGCGACAACGGATTGAAGATGATGGAGGTTTTGTGATGTGGGCAGGTCAAGCATCGTATGAGATTCATATTTTACTTGAAATTCATATTTTACTTGAGATTCATATTTTACATTGTCATTGATGAAAAAACAGATGTCATTGTTTGCAACCATTTAATCTAGTGTCTGATGCTGACTAGAGTTTGTATGTCTTAAATGCAGCATACTTACTAGCCTTCTCTCTTTCATGGTGAGATTCTGAACTTAGTATTATATGGCTATTGTATGCTAACTATATAGGATAGATACACGACTAGATGAAATGTGCCTGAAATTTTCTTTATGGACATCTCAATCCCATTTATTTACATACCAAACAGTCCTTATTCATTTGACTTTTGAGTCTTTGAGTTCTTGCCAATGACTATATCATAGGAATGTATTCTGCATTCATGACATTATATAATACTCAATTTTTAACAAAGTATCTGGTTGTGCATTGGTGTAACTGGTTGATTCACTTATTTCGATGAATGGAGGTTTTCTGCACCTTCTCTGCTTCCTCCCTCGTATTCCATCTTAGGGTTGTGAATTTGAAAGGAAAAAAGTATTGTTAGTTTGGTAACTTCTAATGGGTCTTCTGATCATCTTCTTGCAGCTGTCTCCACTTTTATTTTAAATTTACTGAATGTTTGTAGACTTTAGGCTGCTAGGCACCAACCTAGTGGGTTAGCCCCTAAATGGCTCATAGCTCTAATATCTGAATGTGCCAAAATAATATAAATGGGAACCATTTGCACCATAGCTTGTGTCAAGCATATTTCCAGATTTATTGCTAGGATCGACTAAATTGAACATGCATCTAACCAGGAAATGGGAGAAAAAAAATAGTGGGGCATTGTTGCATTGATAACTTCAAAGCATTCTATTGTGCTTCCAAGCATTCCATTCCTGAGTGTGCTTTTTTTTTTTTTTTCCCTCTTATTATGTTATTATTATTATTATATCTCGTTGTCTATATGCTTTGTTCTTTCTTTATGGTCCTACTCATTAATTTTTGTTTGGATCATCATAGTATGAACCAGTTGAAATCAATAATGAGGAACATGATGACAAACTAGAGGGTGCAACAGATTTCAGTAATAAATTAATATTTATTTTGCTAGTTTGAAGAATTTATCTCTGATATATGCCCCATTTTGAAAGGGAAAAAATTAGATTGTATTGTTTTCTTGAATTGATATCTACTGAGGCATGTATGTTCTCTCTAGATGGAGAAATTTTAGCTGGAAGGCAACTTCCTCCTGTATGCCATCCTGAACTTCATGGTGATATAGCCTTCCATTCCCTTTATATGTTGCAAATTGATGAGAATTTATTTTATTAGTTTGCTAAATACATTATTAGGCTTTTCTAATTATATAGTTGCATTGTTAGTGCCTCTAAGAAGGCTGGAATTGATCTTCACAAGTAATTAATGTGCCTCTAATTATATACTTCATTTTATTATTTATTGTTTCTACATAATTAATGTGTTCTTGCATTAAAAACATTTTTTTTTACCTTTTAACAAGTTTAGGTGGTGCTCTCCATACTCGAACTGTCCGTAATCTCTCTTATGAGTATATATTTATTTGATGAACGTGAAGTTTTTTTGAATGTGGGTGCTTGCAAGTGGTGGTGAGAGTTTTGAACTTGGATTGTGATTGTTGTGCTAACTTTTTGCTGACTTTATTATTGGCAATGATTATAATTTGTTAACTTTTTATTTTATTTTTGGGTTAGTTTCTCTATTTTTTGATGACTGATTCCAGTGTTTTTTTTGTAGGAGCATTGGCCAGCTTGTTCCTTGAAATAAGTATTGGCCCATGAATGAGTTATCCAATATTTTGAGGGTTTTATTAACATTTTTTGGGGTATGGTTTGTGGTTAAATATAAACAGGTAGGAAATGTTAAAAAATTTTTATATTGTTTGTCAAATGTAAAATTGTAGCCACTTGGAAGAGAAATTAAATTTTTTTGGTTTATTTTCATTTATGTGCTTCTGTATAGAATCCTTGCCTTTCAGAGTTGACCTTATTTAGCTAATAAATGCAATTTGACAATTGAATACTTATTTTGCAGATTTTTTTTTTTTTTGAGAAGCATTATTCTGTAGATTTAGTGCAATGAAATTTATTTATATTTTTTTCTTTCTATAAATAGCAGTGCAAATTTATTTTTTTTTTGGTAAAAAAAAGAGAAAAAATGGCGTTTTTGAAAAAGCGTCACTAAGTGTCGTCATATGACGTCAGCATTTAACTATGACGGTTTTTAGATAACGGATGTATGAGAATTTGCGGCGTTTTAAAAAAACGCCGGCTAAAGTTATTAGCGACGTTTTATAAACGTCACAGACCTAAGACGGCGACCGTATCTGTGATGAAATTTATAAACGTCACTTTAGCCTTTAGCAGCGTTTTTAAGGCTTATAGTGGCGTTTTTTAAACGTTGCAAATTCTGAAAATTCCTGCAGTGTCTCCTTAAAAATGCTTTTGGCAACCTTCAAGTTTATGCCATTTTGTCATCTTAACCTAATTCAATTCATTTTGTCTAGTCTTTTAAATTTTACAATAGCAATTCTATCGTGTTACTCATTAATTAACTTGGGCTTTAGTAACGTCACGCTTAATTTTATATATATATACACAATTTATAACAAATGTAACACGTTAGAGTGATTAGATATTAATGAAATTTGTGTGAAATTCATTACATTAATATTTTTTGAATGTGCTATAGTATATCATATATAAAATGTGATTATTTTGACATTATTGTAAAGATTTACTATAAATTTATGATATAATCTTTTGTAGTTACTTTTGATTTTGGTTAGGATAATAGGTACAGTAAATCCGGTTTGTCGTATCAATCAACTATTGAATTGCTAATCCGGTTTGTCGAGGTGTTTGTGTTGGAACAATCTTCTGTGTAAATAAAATAACTTGAAATAAATTCAAACAAGATAAATAAATAACATACTGGATTTATTTATTGAACCGAATTAAAATCAAAAGACCAAGTCGAGTGTGTGACACTCTGTCCTTAAGACAGATTCGCCCCGCTACAGTACTTACGGTTGAGTGGCGTCTATCTCCCAGGATACAATGATCTTCACAAATTTATAGAAGCACTTCAAATAAATTTGTTCGACGAACCAAACCTGTATTCTAACTCTCTGAATTTTTTTTTCCTAAAACTAAAATGAAGATTTATGCACAAAACAAATACTGGACAGCAAAGAGACTGATTTTCCAATTGTCTAGACTGCTAGAAAGTATCTATATTTATAGGCAAAAAACAAGAGCCGAAAAGGTGTTTCCTTGGAGTGAACAGGTGCACAACACAAATTGACCGTTTGTACAACCAACACCAATAATTCAAACTTTGAACCGTAGTGGACAAGTCAATATTAAGGAACTTTAATTTATTTAAACTATTAAAATATATATATATATATATATTTAATTGAATATATATATATAACTATTTGAATAGTTTAAACATTTTTAGGAAACCACTTAAGGAAACCAAAAAATAAATTTAGAATCAAATTAAATTTCCACAATATTTTTTTTTTATTGAAAAAATTCAAATGAATTTTATCTTAAAAAAAAATAATGTTAGACTCGAAAACGACGTCAACTTCCCATTGACTCATAAATGGTTTTGACGTTCCGTCTTCACCGTATGACTTGCCACACCTCTTCGGACCCACCCCAAAAGACGTTTGGAGCCCACTCAAATTGAGCTAAAAAATATGCCTATATTAAACCATTTTTTCCAACAATCCCCCACATGAATGGAATTTGACGGAGAGAAAATGTAACAACATAATCTAATCAGAGAGTACAGAAATTGGAAATATTCTGCAAAGGATAGGTAGCTTTTGGCTTTGAACCTTCCCTTGTGAGACACTATCGGATTTACTAGCTAAACAGTGAATATGATGTCTTGAACTGTTCAGCCGTTTGTGTAAGCCAAGACAATAGAACTCACACAGTATATTCCCAGACACAGTTTAGTTCTCACTATTGTGTTCATTTTGGCCCTGAACAACCTGGTCTTCATGAGTGCTCTAGAGAATTGTAGCCCTTCACAAATCTCACAGAACCGGCCCAGTTCACACTCACATAGGTGATTCTTATGAAGAGTATCCTGCCATACTCCACTAGGTTTACCTAGATATAAAAATCATTAAAAGTTTTACTTAACCTAACACACTGCAGTCATCACTATTTCATCATAGAAATGGGTAGGAGTTAGACTCCCTAGTGATCCTTCTGAGTCATTCACAACTCGGTTGTCCCTTTGAACCTAGATCTTGGGATCCCCAGTCAACTAGGTTGGGTTGCTGTTGTGGTAACTCTTATTTAATAGGCTTAAGTCCCATTCCCCTCGATGAATTCTCAACTAACTCTCTTGCTAACCCTTTGGTTAGTGGATCCGCTATGTTGTCTTTAGACTTAAAATATTCTATGGAAATAATTCCATTAGAGAGTAGTTGTCTCACGGTGTTATGTCGACGACGAATGTGTCGTGACTTACCGTTATACATATGACTCTGTACTCTACCTATAACTGATTGACAATCGCAATGTATGCATATAGCAGGCACCGGTTTTGGCTATATTGGAATATCTTCAAGGAAATGGCGAAGCCATTCTGCCTCTTCCCCTGCTTTGTCTAAAGCTATGAATTCAGATTCCATAGTAGACCTAGCAACACAAGTCTGTTTGGAAGATTTCCAAGATACAGCCGCCCCACCAAGAGTAAAGACATACCCACTGGTGGACTTTGAGTCTCTAGTATCCAATATCCAATTTGCATCACAGTATCCTTCAAGTACTGCTGGATATCTAGTATAATGAAGCCCACTGTTACGAGTAAATCGGAGATATCTTAGAACCCTTATAATTGCTTTCCAGTGTTCTACTCCTGGATTACTCGTATATCTACTTAATTTACTTACTGCATAAGCTATATCTGGGCGAGTGCAGTTCATCAAGTACATTAAGCTTCCAATAATTTGGGCATACTCTAATTGAGAAATACTTTCCTGTACATTCTTAGAAAGATACAAATTAACATCTATAGAAGTTCTAGCAAGATGATCATCATTTTTGCTGAATTTGTCAAGTATTTTCTCAATGTAATGAGATTGTGACAAAGCATATCCTTTTGATGTTTTGGTAATTTTTATACCAAGTATTACATCAGCAATGCCCATGTCCTTCATATCAAAATGTTTATTCAACATTTTCTTGGTAGTTTTAATCATGTCATTATTACTACCAATGATGAGCATATCATCTACATAAAGACATACAATGACATATCCTTTGTTTGTGTTTTTAATATAAACACATTTGTCACACTCATTAATTTTAAATCCATTTGGCATCATTGCCTTATCAAATTTCTCATGCCATTGCTTTGGCGCTTGTTTTAAACCATATAATGATTTAACCAATTTACACACTTTCTTTCATTTCCCTAGAACAGAAAACCCTTCTGGTTGTTCCATGTAAATTTCTTCATTTAACTCACCATTTAAGAAAGCGGTTTTAACATCCATTTGATGAATTTCTAGATTGTATAGAGATGCAATGGCAATTAGCATTCTAATGGATGTTATTCTTGTAACCGGTGAGTATATGTCAAAGTAATCTAGACCTTCTTTTTGTTTAAAACCTTTGACTACAAGTCTTGCCTTGTATTTGTCTATTGATCCATCTGCTTTCATTTTCCTTTTGAAAATCCACTTGTACCCAAGAGGTTTACAACCTGGTGGAAAATCCACCAATTCCCAAGTGTGATTTTGCAAGATAGATTCAACTTTACTGTTGACAGCTTCTTTCCATAAAGGAGCTTCAGGACTGGACATAGCCTCTTTAAAAGTTAAAGGCTCATTTTCTAACAAAAATGTTAGGAAATCTGGACCAAAAGATGTTGAGGTTCTAGCACGTTTACTACGCCTAGGTTCCTCTTCCTCATTTTGATCTAACTCTTGCTCTTGATCATGTTTTGATCCTGACTAGTAATAGCATCATGAGATCTTTTATTGGTACTAGTCTCTTGTCCAGTCTTATTCAGAAACACATGTTCAAAGAAAGATGCATTCCGAGACTCAATAATAGTATTTACATGCATTTCGGTATGTTCTGATTTATGAATCAAAAACCGATATGCACTACTATTCTTGGCATAACCAATGAAAATGCAATCAATGGTCTTAGGACGTATCTTAGTCTTTTTAGGACTAGGAATAGCCACTTTAGCCAAACACCCCCACACTTTTAAGTATTTGTAGGATGGTACTCTTCCATGCCACATTTCATAAGGTGTTTGATTCACTTTCTTTCGGGGTATTTTATTTAAAATATAATTAGCAGAAAGTATTGCTTCTCCCCACAAGTTCTGAGGTAATCCAGAACTGATTAACATGGCATTCATCATTTCTTTTAAAGTCCTATTTTTCCTTTCAGCAATTCCATTTTGCTGAGGTGAGTATGGAGCGGTGGTTTGATGAATTATTCCATGTTCTTTACAAAATTCACCAAAAGGTGATTCATATTCACCACCTTTATCACTTTTAAGTTTCTTGACTTTCTTACCAAGTTGATTTTCAACTTCATTCTTATATTGAATGAAAGTTTCCAAAGCTTCATCTTTGGTTCGAATTAAATAAACATAACTATATCTAGTATAGTCATCTATAAAAGTGATAAAATACTTTTTCCCACCTTTGGTTTGAATTGATTTAAAATCACAAATGTCACTATGAATTAATTCAAGTGGTTCCGTACTTCTTTCAATTGAATGAAAAGGAGTTTTAGATAATTTTGCCTCAACACAAATTTCACATTTATGATTTGAATCAATGTTAAATTTAGGTAAACATTCCATATTAATTAATCTACGCAAAGATCCATAATTAACATGTCCTAGTCTACCATGCCATAAATTTGAACACTCAAACAAGTAAGAAGAAGATGTCGTATTATTAATAACTGAGGGTACAACGGTCATTATATTTAACTTGAAAAGGCCATCAGACATGTAACATTTTCCTACATACATCCCGTTCTTAGTAAGTACAAATTTATCACTCTCAAATACTAGCCTAAACCCATTCTTACTCAACAAAGATCCGGAAACAAGATTCTTGCGAATGTCCGGTACATGCAGTATATTGTTGAGAGTGAGTTCCTTTCCTGATGTCATCTTGAGTACAATCTTTCCTTGTCCTTCAACTTTGGAAGTTGAGGAGTTGCCCATAAACAGTTGTTCACCATTGTCCACTGTAGAATAAGATGTGAACATCTTTTTGTTGGCACAAATATGACGAGTAGCACCAGTGTCCACCCACCATTCTTTAGGATTTCTGACAAGATTTGCCTCGGAAACAACAGCAGAAAGATTGATGTCATCTACATCATTGAAAATTTTGTCCACTTCGGTCATATGGGCTTAAGCAGGCTTCTTGCTTGTTCTTCTTTTGCTTTTGCCTTTGCTACGACAATCTTTGGCCCGATGTCCCTCTTTGTCACAGATGTAACATTTGCCATTAAACTTGTACTTTTTATTTTTCCTCCCTTTAGAGTCTTGTGATGAACTTTCTCCAGAAGACTTTCGTTTCTTGTTTTTTGAAGCATGTTCCACCATATTTGCCTTAGACTCCATAGGAAGCTTACCAGCCCGTTTTTCAGAATTGCGGTTGTCCTCCTCAATCCTCAAACGCACAATTAACTCGTCCATAGAAATTTCTTTGCGCTTGTGTTTGAGGTAGTTCTTGAATTCCTTCCAGCCTTTTGGTAATTTTTCAATTAAGGCTGCAACTTGAAAGGATTCACTGAGAGACATGCCTTCTGCGTGAATGTCATGCAGAATGAGTTGGAAATCTTGAGCTTGGCTGATCACAGTTTTTGAATCAACCATTACAAAATCCAAGAATCTGCCAACCACAAATTTCTTTGAGCCGGCATCTTCCGTTTTGTACTTTTTCTCCAACGATTCCCGAAGTTTCTTTGCTGTCTTGATTGAACTGTAGACGTTGTATAATGTGTTGTCAAGTCCATTCAAGACGTAATTCCGACAAAGGAAATCGGCATGTTTCCAAGCATCAACCGCACCAACCACTTGCCGGTCGGTTTCATCCTCTTTCAGGATAGGAGCATCTTCACGGAGAAAACGAGCCAGGTTCAGAGTTGTAAGATAGAACAACATTTTTTTGTTGCCATCTTTTAAAGTCAGTTCCTGAGAACTTCTCTGGCTTTTCTCCATGATTTATTGGTACTGTCATCACAGGAGAGAGAGTTGGTGCAATTGCAGCCACCACAGAAGTACTTGTTTGGGCATTTGTTTCAGTAGCCATCAACTCTAATTTATAAAACAAAATTTATAATTAGAATTTACACTACACAGAAAATTTAACCAAATGCACAAAATTAAATTCTGTAAAAATAAAAGAAACAAGAATGTAACTTTTATTTTCCAATTAATTTGGAAATAAAATAAAATTTTATTTAACCAAAATAATTCCACACAGAAAATTAAATTCTGTAAAATAAAAGAAATAAGAATATAACTTTTATTTTCCAATTAATTTGGAAATAAAATAAAAAATTTATTTAACCAAATTAATTCCACACAAGAAATTAAATTCTGTAAAATAAAAGAAATAAGAATATAACTTTTATTTTTCAATTAATTTGGAAATAAAATAAAATTTTATTTAACCAAATTAATTTCACACAGAAAATTAATTTCAGTAACACTTCAATAATTAAAATACTGAAAATAGAATTTTAATTAATGAAAACTGAGAAAATAATTTCTAAATCCCAAAATTAATTTCCAAAAAAATTTCATAAAAATATATTCTGAATTGTTAATGACACCAGTATCGTACTATTAGTTGTTGTCAAAGAAAAAAGACAGTATATTACTACTATCTGTCAAACAGCATATAATCACTATTTGTTTTTCCAACCAGAATATTATTTTGTAAATCCACAGAAAATAATTTTCTACCGAAATTATTTACGAAGAATGAAAAAGGAAAACAAACGAAAAAATTCTGTAACCAGAATAATTCGAATCTGTCTTAAGATTGTTGGAACAATCTTCTGTATAAATAAAATAATTTGAAATAAATTCAAACAAAATAAATAAATAACATACCGGATTTATTTATCGAATCGAATTAAAATCAAAAGACCAAGTCGAGTGTGTGACACTCTGCCCTTAAGACAGATTCGCCCCGCTACGGTACTTACGGTTGAGTGGCGTCTATCTCCCAGGATACAATGATCTTCACAAATTTATAGAAGCACTTCAAATAAATTTGTTCGACGAACCAAACCTGTATTCTAACTCTCTGAATTTTTTTTTCCTAAAACTAAAATGAAGATTTATGCACAAAACAAATACTGGACAGCAAAGAGACTGATTTTCCAATTGTCTAGACTGCTAGAAAGTATCTATATTTATAGGCAAAAAACAAGAGCCGAAAAGGTGTTTCCTTGGAGTGAACAGGTGCACAACACAAATTGACCATTTGCACAACCAACACCAATAATTCAAACTTTGAACCGTAGTGGACAAGTCAATATTAAGGAACTTTAATTTATTTAAACTATTAAAATATATATATATATATATATTTAAACTAATTGAATATATATATAACTATTTGAATAGTTTAAACATTTTTAGGAAACCACTTAAGGAAACCAAAAAATAAATTTAGAATCAAATTAAATTTCCACAATATTTTTTTTTTATTGAAAAAATTCAAATGAATTTTATCTTAAAAAAAAAATAATGTTAGACTCGAAAACGACGTCAACTTCCCATTCACTCATAAATGGTTTTGACATTCCGTCTTCACCGTGTGACTTGCCACACCTCTTCGGACCCACCCCAAAAAACGTTTGGAGCCCACTCAAATTGAGCTAAAAAATATGCCTATATTAAACCATTTTTTCCAACAGTTTGTAGGAGAGATTCAAATTGGAGTTTACACAATTGTCACAGTAGCAGTGGGATTTTGCTTAGAGATTGCTCTGGTTTACTGGTTTGCTGGTTTGTTACAGGTTTGCTAGTTCGTTTGGTGGTTATTCAGGCTTATTGGCTGCTTGTGGTGTAATTGTTGTTTGCTTTGCACGTCTCTCTTTGGTTGTCTTTTTGCTTATCAAATGATTCGGCGATATTCTTAGTGTCAACCTAGTTAGGATTTGGAATTTCACTTTGATATTTTTTGCTCTTGCCCTCCCCTTTATTAATGTATTTTCATATGTAATATATGTTTATTCTTATCAATAAAGTTTTTTTTTGTTGTTATAAAAAAAAAGGTACAGTGAATAAATAGTTGAATCTGACTTCTCTCACAACTTGATATCAATGAGGCTCATAGCTCCTCTCATAATTGGATGTTTAGTATTGGAGGAAAGTCATGTGCTAAATAATGTCCTTTTATTAAGGCCTCATGTGAGAAATTAGCTATTTTAGTAGGTTATTTTAGTTTTTAACTATTTTATTATGCTAAAATATTTGTGTTTGAGAAATGGGTTAGATTTCTTTTAGTTGGATGTGATGTTTGTGAGAGAAAAATGAAATGATTATAAGTTTGATGTGACATTTTGTCTTATTGACTGTTTTAGCCTATTTTATTTTTTTGTGAATTTTAGCCCAAAAAAGCCAATTTTTGGCTTCCCGAACACCCCCTAAGGCTCTAATTATTAACCTAATCAAAATATAATTAGAGAATAATCAAATCGTAGGCATTAGCAATTACCCAAAAGAAAACGAAAAAAAAAAAACAAGAAAATTCGTGGGTTTTCGCATTGCATTGACATGATTTTGTTCCTCCTGCTGCCATGTGAAGGTTGAACCAATTGAAAGCTTAAGTTTTTGTTTACTTGAATCTAAGTTCATTTATATGAACTTGACCCAAAAAATTTGGCATTGAATCTCCAAGTTCAATATAAAAATCAACTGAGCATAATTGGACAAGTTGGAAAGCAAAATGGATAAGATCAAATTCTAAAAGTCATTTGCACAACTTCATCAATGTTTGCTTTAGCAATTTCTTTAGTGTTTAATTTTCTTAAAAGGGAGAAAGGAAAGAGGACTTCAAAGCTTTCATTTAAGGGAAGCAGAAAAAGTGAAAATACCAAAAACATGAAAGAAGTAGAAGGGAACTCAAAAAATATTTGGATGAACAAAAAGTTGCATTCAAGTTAGATTTCTCGGGTTCTTTGGCTTGGTAAGTGCTCTTGTACAGCTTTTTATTTCGGTGCTTCAACTTACAATATCGATCAAGTTCTCAATTTTCTCACTTGTCTTCGCGGTAGTCATTATTAGTCACAAGATTTTCTAGGAGCCACGGTGTTGACACCATTATGCCATGTTATGTGACGACTACTAATTCAATTTACTTTCATTGACTGATGTGAGACAGTACTATAAGAAAACAATAATCGAGTGCTCATTTTACACCATGTTTGGCCAACCAGATCACAAGGGTTGTATTGGCATGATGATGATCATCTATTCATGATTATACAGCTTTCCTTCCTCTTCCAAAGTTTATGCAGCATCCTCAACCTCCTCTGTTGAGAGCTCAACTCAGGCTCAGAGGTCCATGGACCAAAATTAATACGAATACAGATAGTGCAAAAATACAAGAATAAACAAAATTAAATATCCATTTTCATGCTAAAGAAATGACAATATCAAATTTTTAATGTATATAACTAACAAATTATTGATAAAAATATTATGTGAATTAAAATTTCAAATATGCTCATCCTCTCAATTCATCTTCATATTGAAATTGGAAGAATATCATATCTTAAGATCTGACCATTCCATCATCTCCAAAGAGGTGGAGATGTGAAGTGAGACAAACTAATAAAAATTTCTTCATCTAACTCCTCCCCACCTCAAATATAAGGTTTTCAAAAGGGATGGGAGGTGATAGGAGGGGAAGGTATGACGGCAGTAGCAAATATTATAACAAGTTGAGGTACATTAGTTCTTTATATAGACATCTCAAGATACATTGAAAAGTTAAGATTATAGCACGTGTCAACCATCTAAATGATGATAGAGTTGTAAAAGATAGCTTTAGGTTTTTACTTCACTATAATAATCCTCTAGATTATTCTCTAAAATAATCTATATAAATATATTTACAAGCCTTGCACATTGAGTTGTTTAGGGAAATTACTTGGAAAATTATTTACAAGACTTGGAAAATTATTTCATCACACCCTTTCATTTTTCACTTTATTTTAATTATAATTTTGTCCCTCTCTAAAATTACCATTAAGGACTTAAACACAAAAAATTCAAACTCTTAATTTTTCACCCTACCGACCCTTCCTTACCATCTCCATGAACTCACTACCACTATCAATTGTTTGTCACCACACCTCGCTGCCTTCTACTACTCACCACCATCCCCTCCATATATCTACCTTTTCCTTTCTGTCACCCCCTCTTTCTTCTTATTTTATCACTCATTCTCGTGGCTTCTTTTTTTTTTTTTTTTCTCTCTTTCTTTTATTTTTTGAAAACCCTAGATCTTGTTTTTTTTCTTCCCCTCATATCTGAAAACCCTAGGTCAAGGTAATGGGCTGAGAGGGGTCATGATGGTGAAAGGAGGTCTCCGTTTCACCATTCTCTTTAGGGCTGAGAATAGTGCGATGGGTCGTGATATGATGCAACCCCAGGCCCATCATTTTAAATTAGTGAGAATGATCTGATGGGCCTTGAGATGAGGCTACCCTAGGCCCAATTTAGTCTCTTGAATCTATGTCAAGAATCTATCTCCTCACGTGCTTTGAAAGCGTTTTAAACACGCAATCTCACATAGTAAACGAAGTACACCTGTGTTTCAAAGAGAGAATAAAAGGGAAAAATTAAATTAAAGAAAAAATAAAAAAGCAAAGCAAAAGTCCAAAACATTAAGATTATTTGCATGGGATCTGTTGTTAAAAATTTCAAAATATATATTAATATTTTATAGATAATTAAATTAAAAATAAATTTTACAAACATATATATATATATGATTATTTGCTTCTCATTTTCTTATTCCAACCAAAGCATGAAAATATAATCATTTTATTTTAATTTTCTTTTTTTAATTTATCACAATTTTAATATCTAAACAATCTAACTATTGAACACCTGATTCAACCTATGGCGTGCACTACTGCTAGGGGTGCAACTCGGGCGGATTCGGTCGGGTTGGAGGTTTGCCCAAGCCCAGCTCGAATTGTGTTTGGCAGTGCCCAAGCCCACCCAAGCCCGACCATCAACCCGAGCATGGCTGCCCAAGCCCGGACCAAGCTTCATAATTCGAACTCGGGTTAGCCCGAATTGCCTGAATTTCACAAGGCAACAAACAATTTCTGAAATTTTCCATTCAACAAACAGTGCTTCATTATATACATAAGTCCATTAATCCATACAACAAACTTAAACATCATCACAGCCACAAGAGTATCAGAGAAAGGGACAAAAGAATAGATAAGGCAGGCTTTTGTTTTTAGTTTTAATCTAACAGTCCAAATAAAAGATACTATTTAATTTATTTTATACATATATTATATAATTTATATAATGTATTAAATGCAATTCGGGTTCGGGTTGCTCGGGTTAACCACTGACTCTGCCCAAGCCCAGCCCGAATCAAAAATCTGCCCAGGCCCGTCCAAATTACAAGATATTATTGCTCAAGCCCTAAAAAAACTCAGGCTGGGCACGGATTGCTCGGGTTGAGCCCGCCCGAATTGCACCCCTAACTACTGCAATCAAAATAATGTTTTCATGTTTAGCACAAGAATTCATTCTTGACATGAGGAAGGTGCACACGCCTAAAATCACAATCTTTTCTTTTTAAAATGAGTAAATATAAATTAAGAAATAAACGTCCAAATTATGAGGTAATTAATTGAAAATAAATTGAGGTTTAATGTATTTTCCTCATCTTATAAAAGAAGATTTTGATAATTTAACATATAAAATCTTTTATTAAGTGAAAAACTAAATAATAATAATAATAATAAGGGCTGCCATGGTGGGTAAAATTATTTGTTTGTCTAAAAAAAAATAAAAAAAAATAAGAAAAGGGAAAAATGAATGCCAAAAAATATGCAATCTCGAGAGAAGTTTAACCTATAGTTTTATTTGAGTCACAGTCATCTAAAGAGAGTTTAGTTCATCTTCACATATAGCAACTCCCTCCTGCAACTTAAGACACGAATTTCCCAGGTAGGTTGTCGATCAGTCCTTTAATTTTGATTAATACTACAAATTTATTCTTATCAACTCAGAAATTACCTAGAAATTAATCTTCACCACACCTTACATGGACTCCACACTACACAAATTAATCTCCACCACACAATTACTCACCCAGAAAATTCTGGGTAGGTCAGTCTGGGTCCATAGCTTTTCTGTTTAATTTTTAATTTTTTTTTAATGAATAAATTCCAAGGTAACCTTAATTAAATTGTTTTTTTTCTTGATCTCCAAATAGAATTACCATTCTTTTAATTAGATTGAATGTTAATTCTATTGTGATAAACATATCATTCTATCCTAACTTTATTCACTGAATCAAAAACCGTGTCAGAGATTAATTTTCAATTGTTTGGTTTTTATTTTTATTTTTTTTTTTTGTATATGTGCAGTGATAGCCATGGAGGGTACATGGCAACCAAAGAGTGAGAATAGGCGGGAACAGATGAATACTGGCTAATAACAGTTACGTAGCCGCTACGTAGCTCTAAATTGCTAAGCTTGAATTTGGTCCGAATTCAAAACGACGTCGTTTTGATTTGTTTTTTTTTTTTTTTTTTTTCTTTCCATAACTGGGTGAAGAACAAAGAAGAAGAAGGAGGAGGAGGAGGAGAAGGAAGAAAAAAAGAGGAGAGGAGCAGAAAGATCATCATCTACCAAAAATCAAACCCACCCAACACACCCAACACATCATCATCAACACAGCAAAGAAAGAGAGAGAGAGAGAGAGAGCATCATTATCATCAACCAAACACATCATCATCATCACACAGAAAGATCAACCAAAAAACAAACCTACCATAGAAATCATCCCCAAAAAAATGTAAAAATCTGAAAAAATTTCAACACATCATCATCATACACAGATTGGAGGCAGAGATCAAAGATCGAAGGCCTGGCGGTGGAGAAGAATCGAAGATCGGAGGCGGCTATCGACCCCCTCTCTCTCTATTCCCTCTTGCCTCTCTTCTCTCTCCCTCTCTTTCTCTTTCTCTTCCTTTTCTTTTCTCTTCTCTCTTTTCTCTTCTCTCTCTGCTCTCTGTTTCAAACATAAAAAATAAAAAAAATAAAAAAAAAACCTGCCCCAAACGGCGTCGTTTTGGGCAGTCAAGCCATTTGGGACAGAGAGATTCGAGCTACGGAAGATTTTCTGCTAACTTTTTTTGGCTTGTTTTGGAAATACGGTTACAAGTAGTTTTTTTTTTACTTTTTTAACTTTTTTGGGTTACATCTGCTCTATATTTTTTTACATTCTTTTGCAAAAATAATCACCAAAAAATCAATTTTTAAGTTACTTCCCCAAACAAGCCTTTGTTTCTACGACGGTAATGATGTTGGTAACGTTCATACTGCTTTTTAAGCGGATCAAATCAAATGTGGCATATATGTCGGTTCTTGTTGCATTCATCACAATGGTTTTTTTTTTTTTTAAGCGCTCATCCATTGCTATGGTTGGCCCTAAGATTTATGGGCTTTAGGCAGGCTTTAAGAATGGGTCCTCCTACATATATTTTTTTTATAAAAAAATGACTGATAAAATAAAAATTTACTAATAATTCTTTATATTATTAATTTAGTAGCTACAAAAAGTTTCCTTACACATATAATCATTAAAATTTATTTTCATATATTAAGATACAATAAAATCATTACAAAGACAAATCAGGGTTTTGTTGTTTTATAGTTTAGCAACAATCAATACAAACAACATAATTCACTGATATTTGATAACGAAATAATTATGTTAATCATAATCCACACAAATCACAATCCACTAATTATTTGATAACATAACACAAATTATTGAAAAAAAATTGGGAGAAAAAACTAAGGCAAAATTATTCAATTAAATTATGATAAAGAGAGGGCAAAAAAATTAAGGCAAACAAAATTAAGGAAAAGAAATTAGGGCAGAATTAGTCAATTAAAATATGATAAACAAAGATGGCAAAAAAATTAAGATAAAGTTATTTATTCTATTAAATTCTTGACATTAGACTCTATTTGGACTCATTTATATCATATATATTTGTTTGGACTAATTACATAAATTTTTAATTAGGCCTAACAATGATAATATATATATATATATATTTTAATTTGGCGTGACAGACTTTTGTGAGGGGCCTTTTACACTGGGTCCCAAACAAGAAAAAAAGATTGGACTTTGAACTTAATCTAATATAAAACTGATAAATTTAGGACCTTATTTTGGGCCAAAATTTAGGATGAACTTAATCTAATATAAAACTGATAAATTTAGGACCTTATTTTGGACCAAAATTTAGGAGCCCTAGGCACGAGCCTTAGTGGCCTTAGTCCTGGGCGGCCCATTGCTACAAAAATTTAGAAACTCATAATTCATCATCGTGGTTGTCATCCTAAGTGGTAGTGGTTGCTTCTTAATAAACATTAGATTCAAACTACTGTTTAGGGATTTCTTGGGGTTGATCCTTTATCATGTTCCATGATGTTTGAAAATAAGCTTTATTTGTGTATTATTTCTGTTTCTCTTTATATAAAACTGACAATCTTGAAATTCAGTTGAAGTTGTTACATAATGTTGTTCTACAAAATCCAAATTATTCTTGTGTAAAGCCTAAATATATCAAGAAAAATGTTTTAGATTTACAACTCTTATAATTTGACTGACAATGATACAATATGATAAATGCTAATTTTTTATTTATTACATACCATATGACATGGGCTTGTTTTGAAAAGTGGGTTAAAAGTTGGCTTTTTGTCCTTTTTTTGACTCTTTTAAAAAAACGTGTAAAAAAGTAGAAATATGTTATAACCCTAAAAAAATTAAAAAGTAAAAAAACTGACTTTTAGCTAGGTTTCTAAAATAGGCCATAAAGTTTCACTCTCTTGTCACATCGTTTGGAATGTGGGTTGACTTGTTGATTTTTTGACTATTTAGAGTTAAAAAATCTCGTTTGGGATACACTTTTTGTTTTTTGTTTTTTTTGAATTTTTTGAGAAAAAAAATAAAATGATTATGGTTTGAATGTGATATTTTATCTTATTGGGCTAAAAATCTTATTTTATCTCTTTGTGACTAAAAATAGACAAAAAATCAAAAAGTTTAGCAGGCCAAACGAAAACTTAGGGGTCTAAAAGGGGGTTCTCTAAACATTATAGACATCCATTAAACACGATATGATTTTAAATGAGTCTTGAAGCAAAATATTCATAAAAAGTATATTTTTTAGGAGGGGATTTCCTTCCTTAAAAGATCTAGACTAGAGGGGGTTATTTGGGCCCATGGGGTTTACCATGGTTCTCATTTTGATAATTTAAATTGTTCATTTTATTAGGCACTTCATATATTTCATCCACACAAAAAATTAGGTCAATCCGACAGTTGTAACTTATTCAATTTACTGTATTTTTTATTAAAAAATGAGACGATAATTGTATTTTTAAAAAATGAATCATACATTTTTTTTATGAGAAAAATAATAAATTGAATAAGTTGCAATTATCGAATCAACCTAATTTTTTTTGTGGATAAAATAAATGAATTATCAAATAAAATAAACAATTTAAATCATTAAAACAGAACTCGTGATGAATCTGATGGACCAAAACAACCTCCTCTAGTCCAAGACTAGTAATTAAGATGCATACAAAGGTAAAAGAAGTTATTGAAGGGTGATAAAGCAAACATGTAGAACTCGATATGTTATTTATGGTTTAGCAAGCCAATACCGAATACAGGCTGCGAGGAAATTGATGGTTCTTGTACGAGCACGAAATATTGTCCTCGTATAATCCTGTTGATCAAGTCTACGCCTCTTCGTACGTCGTCGCTTTACTCCCTGAAAACACAAACGTGAGCTAGCTGGCGGGTTTGTGCCGGATACCTCTCCGATGCCTAAGTGAGCAGAATAGACAAATAGACGAAAGCTCTGTGTATTCGGGAATCAAAGTTGTGTTACCTCTCCATAGGTGATGTTGTGAGCTTTTATAGGTTCCGTGTGGCATAATCCTAGTTAGACTCTTCCTCCTCCATGTAGAGTCCTCTTAGGAATCATACTTTTCAAGGATAATGCTTATCCTTTCACACCCCCTTCACTGCATAAACCAAGTGAGATGGTCCTAGCTCGGTAATGCAACCAAACGACCGAGCTAGTGTTGTCACGCTGAAATGACAACTTAGACCGCGCTACGCCTTAGCTCGTTCCTTCCTTTAGCTGTTTGTACCTCGGTTGTGACCATTGAGACCGAACTAACCTCAGTCCTCAGCAAGCTACCACCGTGCTAACCAGAGCGAGGTCCACCACGTGAAGCCATCATACCTTGGCTCCGAATACTCTGATCGAGATAATTATTTTTACTCCGATAGTGGTGACCATGATCACAAGTGGACCGAGCTAACACTTGCTAGGTCCTTTCTACACTTGGACCGAGCTAACGCCTGGACTGTGGTCCACTTTACTAAGCCCTTTTCACCACGGCCCATAGAACGACCCATCATCCGGCTCAGCCCAACTTATATATAAATTACCCTCTCAATTGCCCCTTAATTCCATCTACGCAGCATGATAGGGATTATCTTTTTCCAGCCAAGCTAAAAACTTTTGCTTTTCAACCGAGCTAAACTCACACCGGGCTACCCATCTGTCCGGTCAAAGTGTCTCTTCAGTCGCTGTAACTGAATCACTTCTCATTCCAAGAACACGTGGCACACTCTCATTGGCCCAATGCAGCTGTCACGCTGTCTTCGTACTTCGCGTATTTTGAACAGTCCTGCCCAATTTCTCCTTCTTTACACAAAAACTACTCATTTTGAATCTATCACGTCTACTATTCATCATTTTCTCTCTCTTTGAGCTTCTTCTCCTTCGTTCTCTTGCAACTGTGGAGCTTGTGTTCTTGTTGGGATCTTTTTCACCTTCAGTTCCTCCATTTTGAACTGGTATATGACTCAAATCTCTTTCCTTTCCGTTGATTTCGTTCTTGTTTCGCAATGTATAGCATGCGTTTTTGTATGATTTTCAAAACACCTATTTTACTTCTATTTCCATTTTTTTTGAAAAAACCTCTGTAACATAACCACTGTCTATATGAATAACCTGGGAAATGGTAGTTTTGATCCAAAATCACACTCCAACCGAACTAGGATTCTGTTTGTATTAAGTGCAAGCTTAGCCAAACTGAACAACCGAACTAAAACTTCACATCATACTTGTAGTTTCAATAAGTCTTAGTACCCTTTGCTCATCTTAGCCAAGCTAGCAAACCATACTAGGTTTGTGCAATGCCGCACTAGAACGCCTTCATCACTGACCGAGCTATAACTTAGGGCTAAACCAGCTCTTTTAGTTAAAACCGAACTAAGAATGCTGCCCAAAAATTCAACCGGGCTAAAGGCCCTTACTCAAACCGAGCTAAGAATGGATAATGGCCCACATAGCCGAGCTAGGACTTCATTTATCTTTGCCTTTGTTTCTTTTAGCACGGTCCAACGAGCTGTGCTTAACACGTTTCTTTTTTCACTTTACAGACTTAGGTTGCCAGGCACTCCCTTGAACGCTCAACCGAGCTACTCAGCGTCATTTCACGATCGAGCTAATACTTAAATTTATTCATAATTTAATAGCAAATGGGTAAATATAGGTTTTTAGTAAACTCACCAGGGGCCATGGCCAAGTTCCGAAGGGACTACCATATTCCTGATGACGTCCATCTTACCTTAGCCGAACTAGATACCACACCCTGGGGAAACCCTGGCTTTGTTCCCTTTACCCTTCTTTCCTTTGTAGAAACCGGACTAAGATTCCCTATACAGCCTCTCATTTGCGAGTTTCTCAGACAACCCAATCTTTGCCCTACCCAACTTTCCACCAACTCTTACCGCATAATAAATGGTATCGCCGAGCTAAACCGCCGGGCTGGCCTTAATCTTGGTTTAGCCGAGCTTTTCCACCAATATTTCATAGGATCAAATGAAGATGGCTGGGTTTACTATCTTAAAATAAGGCGCCAGCGTGAAAAGATAATAAAGAATACCTCGGACAAGGATGCAAATGATGATGATTTCTTCTGGGTCTCTCGGAACTTCGAAGACCACGAAGCCTAGATCCCGGGCGACAGAATAAATTGGAACAAGGGTGTAGCTGGTAGGATTACCTCGGCTCAATTCCATGTTTTTCTTTACTTCGGTTTTCTTATCTTGAACCGTACTAACTGTTGTCTTCCTTCATGCAGATTTGAACTTTCTTAAGTCTCAATACAGCTACCCTAACTTGAATGTACTTCGCGCCGTGCTGTGATATCCAAACAGAAGTTGGACCAAGCTACTGAATTTTGAGATGACCTACCGATACAGCAGCAGACGAAAGACTAGGGCGACTGACTTTTTGTTGGAAGCCTCTCTTGAATCGGACCCAACCTTGCCTCAAATCAACCTAATCCCACTAACTGCTAAACAAGAAATGGCAAAGAAAAGAGCCGTAAGAGCCCTTCTGACCAAGACAAACCAACCCGAGGTGCCACTAGCCGGTCAAACACAGGAGACCATGGTAGCCCTACCATCCCACCAGCCTTCGTCATCTCGGTCTCGTAAGCATGCTCAGTCTTCTCCCACCGAGCCACGCCTTGTCGATGAAGACGAAACTGTGCTTCCTCCAACCGCAGTACCAAGCCCACAACTTGAGAGCTTTGACCGAGCTAACTCTTATGATTGGGCACCAAGATTATCTTACCAGAACCGAGCCATTCAAGACACAGATTCAGTGGTGGCAGATAAAGATCACATGCTGGCCTTCAATCTAGCTAAGAGTGTGTGTCTGCCCCTGACATGGATCAACATGCCCACCTTACCGAGCTAAAAGCTATCCGCTCGGCCACCAAATCAATGGTGCTGGTGATTATTCTTTCCTTTGTTTTCCCATTTTGTGCATCTGTTAGCTCGGTTCTTACTTAAACAATTGCTTACCACCCCTATGCAGGCCATGCAAAAGAACCAGATTGCTCATAAGCGTGTAATGGAGCTGCGAAAAACAGCAAGGCAGGCTGTGGTTGAGGCTGACAAGAAGACGGTCGAGCTAAAAGTGGCACACCAAAAAATGGCCGAGCTACAATCTGAGGTCGCCCGCCTTACCGGTGTAGTTGACTCAGCTGAAGTGGAGAAACAAAAAGCTTTGACCGAGCTGAAGGACTACTACCTGCGTGAGCTCGCCACAGTTAAGGAGAAGAAGAAGGCCAAGATAACTGAGTTGGAGAAGAAGATTGAAGACACTGAGGACCGCTGTTACAAAGAAGGCGAAGCAACCTACATCCTTCAGTGTGAAGTTGGCAAGGGCTTATTCTTCAAGTGTGGGTGGAAAGCGGCGGTGGCATAGCTCGGTCACGGTCCTGACACCGAGGTCTTCCTGAACCCTCCTCCGCACTTCATACCGAGCTACATGGCAAAGTACGCTCAAGCCATTCAACAGAAATTCCTTCAAACTGAGGATGATGAAGAAGAAACCGAGCCTAATGATCCCCCGGTCGTCAATGATCCCACTGTTCAGTCAGCTCGGATGGAGCCATCGGTAAAAGACTTAACGACCGAACTACCAGCTGAAACTGGGCTCCGAGTTGAACTGGATGCGGATCTTGATGACCTCTTTGCGTAATCTTGTGTTTTCTTCTTTTTTCTTTTGGAAAGATATTGTAACCGGGCTGAGGCCCCACCTTTTGTACTTGATTTGAATTTTCAATGAAATCTTCTTTTGTTCCAACTTTTGTTTCGGTTTAATCTATGCTTGCCTTTTCT
Source organism: Camellia granthamiana (assembly GCA_036172215.1). Classification (NCBI taxonomy): domain Eukaryota; kingdom Viridiplantae; phylum Streptophyta; class Magnoliopsida; order Ericales; family Theaceae; genus Camellia; species Camellia granthamiana. The sequence goes on from CM069904.1 coordinate 13,437,820, forward strand.
TTCCAATTGTAATCTGAATGAAGTATAACATTTTCCAGCCGAGATAACTATCTCGGTTTTAACCTTGAAATCTCTGGTGATACCTGCCAACCTCTTCAGTCTAGGTCTTTACCTCGGCTGAAAATCGCAATAAGTTGTATTCCAGCCAACCACTCTTCAGCCTTGATCTTTATCTCGGTTGAAGAAAACTACCAAGTGTTGGTTTTTCCAGCCAACCACTCTTCAACCTTGATCTTTATCTCGGTTGAAGAGTACTACCAAGTGTTGGTTTTTCCAGCCAACCACTCTTCAGCCTTGATCCTTATCTCGGCTGAAGAATAATAAGTGTTGGTTTTTCCAGCCAACCACTCTTCAACCTTGATCCTTAGCTCAGCTGAAGAACAATAAGTGTTGGTTTTTCCAGCCAACCACTCTTCAGCCTTCATCCTTATCTCGGCTGAGGAGCACTAAGTGTTGGTTTTTCTAGCCAACCTCTTCAGCCTAGATCCTTATCTCGGCTGAAGAACAATAAATGTTGATTTTTTCAACCAACCACTCTTCAGCCTTGATCTTTATCTCGATTGAAGAGTACTAAGTGTTGGTTTTTCCAGCCAACCTCTAAATTGGTTATTCCTGCCAACCTAGAGTAAAGTGTTTGGTTATTCCGACCAAACGTCCTACAACCTGGATCCTTATCCTGGGCTTAGGAGGGGTGTTGGTTATTCCAGCCAACCTCTAAGTTGGTTATTCCTGCCAACCTAGAGTAAAGTGTTTGGTTATTTCGACCAAACGTCCTGCAGCCTGGATCCTTATCCTGGGCTTAGGAGGGGTGTTGGTTTTTCCAGCCAACCTCTAAGTTGGTTATTCCTGCCAACCTAGAATAAAGTGTTTGGTTATTTCGACCAAACGTCCTGCAGCCTGGATCCTTATCCTGGGCTTAGGAGGGGTGTTGGTTTTTCCAACCAACCTCTAAGTTGGTTATTGCTGCCAACCTAGAGTAAAGTGTTTGGTTATTTCGACCAAACGTCCTGCAGCCTGGATCCTTATCCTGGGCTAAGGAGGGGTGTTGGTTTTTCCAGCCAACTCCTTCAGTACTGATCCTAATCTTAGCTGAAGAGAGTGCAAAGTTGGTTATTCCGGTCAACTATGCTTTCAATGCGCCTAACTCACTAAAACAATCTTTTACAGAAGGAAACAACTATACTGAAAAGAAACTACTTGTTTTATTGAGAAAGAAAAAAATTACAAATACTTGAAAGAAAAGCTAAAAATAAAATAGTTTGAGATTGACAGTGTTCCATGGCCTGGGAATGGCTTTGCTGTCTTCATCTTCCAAGTGGTATGCCCATTTTCCTGCTAATCCAACCACCTTATAAGGTCCTTCCCAATTAGGCCCTAACTTGCCATCTCCGAGTACCAAGGTGTTTCCCATCACTTTGCGCAGTACCCAATCTCCGATTTTGAATTGTCTTGGATGTACTGTTTTGTTATATTTTCTGGACAACTCCTGTTGGTATGAGGCAATGTGAACCAGTGCTTTTTCTCTTCTTTCTTCTGCAAGGTTGAGTTCCGATGCTATGGCTTCTCCATTTAAGTCTGGATCAAAATTTTCGCTTCTAATGGTGGGGAGGCTAACTTCCAGTGGGATTACTGCTTCCATGCCATAGGCCAAGGAAAAAGGTGTTTCGCCAGTAGACCACCAATGTGTGGTACGGTAAGCCCATAAAACATGGGGAAGCTCCTCAGCCCACTTGCCCTTTGTTTTCTCTAACCTTTTCTTCAATCCATCCAAGATGACTTTGTTTGATGCTTCCGCTTGGCCATTTGCTTGGGAGTATACTGGTGTAGAGTTGTAGAATTCTATCTTGTATTCTTCACAAAAGCCTCTAAAAATTTTACCATCGAATTGAGTGTCGTTGTCTGATATTAGAGCTTTTGGCATGCCGAACCAAGTGATGATATTCTGCCAGATGAACTTCTTCACATCTTTCTCCTTTATTGATGCTAGTGCTTCTGCCTCTACCCACTTTGTGAAGTAGTCCGTTGCTGCAAAAAAAAAAACTTTCTGTTGCCAGGTGCTGTTGGAAGTGGTCCTACTATGTCCAAGCCCCATATTGCGAAGGCCATAGGCTAGTTAAGGGTAGAAGTTCTCTGGCTGGTTGATGTATTTGGTGTGCGAACTTCTGGCATTTTTCGCACTTCTTGACGTATTTCTCTGAATCTGCTTGCATGTATGGCTACCAATATCCTTGCGAAATGGCTCTGTAAGCTAATGATCTTCCTCCTTGATGACTTCCGCATACGCCTTCGTGTATCTCGAACAACAATGCTTTAACATTGCTGGGGTGGACACACTTTAGATAAGATCCTGTAAAGGATTTCTTGTATAAGGCCATTGATGAGGAGAGCCAAAATCGCTGTGACTTTGCTCTTATTTTGTTGGCCTTTTTTTTTTTCTTCCGGTAAGACGCCGTCTTTTAAGAACATTATAATGGGATCCATCCATGAAGGGCCTAGTTCGGCACAACATACCTCTTCTACTTCGGGTTTTTCAATGCTTGGTCTTGGTAGGTAGTCAATCAGTAACGGATGAGGGATGGATGTATCTGCCATTGAAGCAAAGCCTGCTAGTTCGTCCGCTCTGCTGTTTTCTTCCCTGCCGATCTGCTCTATTCTCACTACTTCAAATTTCTGGATCTCTTTTCTGACTAACTCTTGGTACTTAGCCATCCTGTCATCTTTTGCCTCATAGTCGCCTGAAATTTGGTTTACTACCAACTGTGAGTCACTGTAAACCATTAGCTCGGTGGTCTTCATGTAGAATGCTGATTTTAGGCCTGCCAGAAGCGCTTTATACTCCGCTTCGTTGTTTGATGCTAGGAAGCCAAGGTTGACTGCTTGCTCCACTATTAGGCCATCTGGCGAGATGATGACTATGCCCAGTCCTGCTCCATGCCTATTGGACGCTCCGTCTATGAAGAGCTTCCACATCTCTCCAACGAACAGTTTCCAGCAAATGGAGGGATCGGATGATATCTTGGGGTCATGAGTGTTGCTGGTGTTTTCTTCAAAGCCCATGCTTGCTATTTGCCCCTCATTATTTGATTGTACCAAGTCTTTATTTGTTGATGAGTCTTTGCTTAGTGTAGCATGCTTTGCTTCTTCCTCCCTTTGCTCACTCTGGTCTGCCTTATGATCTGATTGGGTATCCTGTACCAGGGGTTGCGCTATTCTGGCGTCAATTTCCATCCCCTTGGTTGTATCAGTCAAGTCCACTGGGCAGATATGATGACTTCCTGGAGTGAATTCTGCGACAAAGTCTGCCAAAGCTTGGGCTTTTATCGCGGTTCTGGGTTGAAACTTGATGTCGAACTGTCCCAACTCTACTGCCCACTTCAAGATTCACCTAGAAAAGTTCGCTCTCTCAAACAAAACTTTTAATGGAAAGGCTGTGAGAACAATTATGGTATGGGCATAAAAGTAATGCGACAACTTCCTTGAGGCCATCATCAAGGCTAAGGCCAATTTTTCCAATGGTAAGTACCTGGTTTCTACGCCCAGCAATGTCTTGCTGACATAAAAGATGGGCAGATGTTGGATTCCTTCTGCTTGGACCAACATTGCGCTAATTGCGTACTGTGAAACTGCCAGGTATAGAAATAGTTATTCTCCAGGTATTGGGGTCACTAGCAATGGTGGAGAAGACATGTATTCTTTTAAGCTTTCTAGGGCGCGGTCGTATTCTTCATCCCACTCAAACCTGGCATTTAATGCTTGAAAAAATGGTCGACATCTGTCTGACGACCGACTTATAAATCGGTTGAGCGCAGCTGCTATGCCGGTGAGGTGCTGCACTTCTTTTACTGAGTTGGGCCTCTCTAGATCTTGGATTGCTTTGATCTGAGAGGGATCTGCTTCTATACCTCGGTTGGTCACCAGGAAGCCTAGGAATTTGCCAGATCCTACGCCGAATGCACACTTGGATGCATTAAGGCGTAGCTTGTGCTTCTTCAAGATCTGAAACATCTCGCCTAGGTCCCTGAGATGGTCATTCTTATCCTTGCTCTTGACCACCATGTCGTCGATATAGGCTTCCATTGTTCTGCCTAACAATGGTTCAAACATCTTGGTGACCATCCGTTGGAATGTTGCCCCTGTGTTCTTAAGGCCAAAGGGCATGACCTTGTAACAATATAGTCCTCTTGGTGTCGTAAAAGATGTGACCTCCTGGTCTGGCTCATACATAGCGATCTGGTGGTAACCTCTGTACGCATCAAGAAAGCTAAGACGGTTGTGTCCTACTGTCAAATCTACCAGTTGGTCTATCCGTGGTAGAGGAAAGCTGTCCTTTGGGCATGCCTTGTTGACTGTTTTGTAGTCTACGCAGACACGCCATATTCCATTCTTCTTTGGCACCACTACTGTATTGGAGATCCATCTGGGGTAGTGCACCTCTCTGATAGCTCCTGCTTCTAGTAGGTTTTCTACTTCTTCCGCCACTATCTTGGTGTGGTGGAGTGCTGATCTGCAAGTGTGCTGTATAATTGGTCTGGCAGTTGGGTGGATGTTCAATTGGTGACAGATGAAGTTTGGGTCAATGCCAGGCATGTCATACAGCATCCAGGCAAACACTTCAATGTTAGAGGTCAAGAATTCCATAACCTCTATCCTCTCAGTGCTGGACATAGATGAGCCAAGCAAAAAGAACTTTTTCGGGTTCTTTTCATCTATTCTTACCTGTACCAAGTCTTCCACTGCCTTCTGTTTAGCGGCTTTGCCAACATCCGCAAACAATTCATTGCTTTCTGGTTCTTCCACCATTTGAACAAACCCTTTGGCAGCGCGGCTGCCATTTACGGTGATGAAGCATTGTTTAGACATGATCTGATCTCCAAAGACCTCTTCAATTACTCTGGCTTCGTTGGGGAATTGCATTACTTGATGGTAGGTTGATGCCACCGCTCTCATGGCATGCAGCCATGTCCTTCCCAAGATTATGTTGTAAGTGGAGGGCACTTTCAATACCTAGAATTTCACTTGTTTGGTCATGCTTGCTGCTCTGACTGGGAGGATTATCTTGCCAACTGGCCACTCTGGCATTGAGTTGAACCCGATCAGGGGAGATACGGCAGGTGCCAAGTCTTTGTCCTTCAGTTTCAATTATTTGAAGGTTTCGTAATACATTATCTCGCACGAGCTTCCTTGGTCGATCAAAATCTGTTTGATGTCGTAATCCATGACAAGAAGTGCGACGACCAGTGCATCATTGTGAGGGCAACATATCCTTGCCAAGTTTCTGTCTGAGAAGGATATGACATTCGTGGCTTCTATTCTCCCCTTTTTGATGGTAGGTTGCGCACTTAATACCTCCCTTAAGTGATCAGCCTTCTTGATCGTTCCTCTGAGCTCACATACCCGCTCAGGTTTGAATACCCCATGTATCACGTTAATCACGCCTTGAGGTGGGGCATCGATCGGCATTCCGTCGGGATTGTTGTGGTTCTGGGGGGCTGGCTGCGTCCCTCCTTCTATGTACCGGTTCAGGTGACCAGCTGCCACTAACTCCTCCAGATGTTGTCTCAACGGCGTGCAATTTTCAGTGTGGTGCCCCTTTTCCTTATTTAAGGTGCACCGGGATCTTTTGTCGTAGTCCTTTTGCTCTTCTCCCAGCTTAGCTGGCCATCTTACGAAAGGTTCATCACGTATCTCACTGAGAATTCGGTAGATTGGTTTCTTGAATACCGTGGTAATGGCAGTGCGGACTCTCATCTTTTATCTTGGTCCTCTCCATTGTCTCACCTACCTCGCCCGTTCTTGCTTAGACGTTCTATCGTGTTGACTTTTGCCATAGTCTTCTTATCTGGCGCTGCTATTGCACCAGATTTTGCCTTAGCACGGGCGCCATCCTCCTCCACCCGAATATGTTGGTGCACTCTCTCCATCAAGGCTTCCATCGTGAGCGGTGGCGTCATAGTAATTGAAACCCTCAACCTATTTCTGACTGGAAGTCCTCTTTTGTATTGTGCGATGGTGAGATTGGTGGGGCAGTCCCCTATCTGGTTGAACGTCTCCCAGTAGCGACTATTGTAGGATCTCAATGTTTCCTTGTCGCCCATATCAATGGAGAGTAGCTGATCAATCTCCACTGGGGTCTTGATGTTCATTCTGAACCTTGTTACGAACGCCTCTGCCAATTGTGCCCAGGAGGCTATGCTACCTTCTGGTAGCCTTTTGAACTAGGTTAAACCTAGGTCGCCAAGGCTTGATGGGAATAGGATGCACGTCAAAGCCTCGTTTCGCCGGTATACTACCATGACCTGGCGAAAGTGGCTTAAGTGCAAGTAGGGGTCTGTCTTCCTCTCATACGTGGTAAATTTGGGCTGAAGGAAGCCGGAAGGTAGGGGCGCGTTCTCAATTGCCGGAACGAACGGCGAGGTCTGTAGTCTTGCTATGGCTTTGTCTGTCGGTTCGTAAGTAGGGCGCGCTATTGGCATTTCTACCTCGACGCTTTTATTCATCCGAGAAGCCAACCGCTGAAAGGCAGAGACTCTGCGCGGGTCGCGTGCCCTGGTATCCTCTTCCCATCGTGCCCTTTCTTCTAGCACAGTTCGTAGGTCGGACGATCTAGGCAACTCCGTTTGCCTGGATGCAGTCTGGTGTGTGCGTGAGGGCCGATAGGTGCTTCCCTCAGTACATGACCTTTCAGTCCTTGTTCTCTCAGACTTGGAGTAATGAGTCCTGGTATTCTTTGATTGAGTGTCGCTTGTTCTCAGGCTTCTGTTCTCTGCTTGTGATGGTATGGTATGCCTACTACGATCTTTCGAGTGGCGAGGAGCCGTGGTTCTTTTGTGCCCCTCTCCTGTCGCCACCCCTTTTCCTTTAATCTGGCGTTTCATAGCCTCCATGTCCGCCGCCATCTTCCTTATTAGTTCATCCTACTCCTTTACGCGATCCTCCAGAGCTTGAGGGTCGATTCTTCGCCTCTGCCTTTCAGGACTTTGTGAGCGAGAGCGACGGGGGTTGTTGTTCCGCCTCCCCCTTACATCCCTCCTGGGGTTCTATCGCTGGGGCTCTAAGTCCGCCATGGGAGGGATAGAAGGCAAACCTTCACGCCTCCCGCCTCCCTCTGGGGTTTGTCCGTCGATGGCGGACTGCGGCAAATCTTCATTGTGCGCCATTGCTCCCAATTAGCGAGGGAAACTTGATTAAGAGGTTTTGTTCTTTGTCTAATCTTCCCACAGACGGCGCCAATTGTACGAGCATGAAATATTGTCCTCGTATAATCCTGTTGATCAAGTCTGCGCTCCTTCATACGTCGTCGCTTTACTCCCTGAAAACACAAACGTGAGCTAGCCAGCGGGTGTGTGCCGGATACCTCTCCAATGCCTAAGTCAGCAGAATAGACAAATAGACAAAAACTCTGTGTATTCGGGAATCAAAGTTGTGTTAGCTCTCCATAGGTGATGTTGTGAGTTTTTATAGGTTCCGTGTAGCATAATCCTAGTAGGACTCTTACTCCTCCATGTAGAGTCCTCTTAGGAATCATACTTTTCAAGGATAATGCTTATCCTTTCACACCCCCCTCACTGCATAAACCAAGTGAGATGGTCTTAGCTCGGTAATGCGACCAAACGACCGAGCTAGTGTTGTCACGCTGAAATGACAACTTAGACCGAGCTACGCCTTAGCTCGTTCCTTCCTTTAGCTGTTTGTACATCGGCTGTGACTATTGAGACCGAAGTAACCTCAGTCCTCAACAAGCTATCACTGTGCTAACCAGATCGAGGTCCACCACGTGAAGCCATCATACCTCGGCTCCGAATACTCTGACCGAGATAACTATTTTTACTCCGATAGTGGTGACCGTGATCACAAGTGGACCGAGCTAACACTTGCTAGGTCCTTTCTACACTTGGACCGAGCTAACACCTGGACTGTGGTCCACTTTACTAAGCCCTTTTCACCACGGCCCATAGAACGGCCCATCATCCGGTTCGGCCCAATTTACATATAAATTACCCTCTCAATTCTCAAATGGTTAGGATTGAAACATTTATGTATATACATTCTTCAAATTCTTTCTAAATAAAAAATTAGTATTAAATTTTTAAATCCATTCAAAAAATGAAATTATATATATATTGTCGTGAAAGTTCAAGTGAGAGAAGGCTATTACCTTAGTCAAAGGCTGGGGCAAATCGCAGGCCATGTCGAACCATGTCAAAGACTAATACTGGACTTATAAATCGCCCACTAAGGAAGGCTACTGGCAGCGAAAATTGAACTTAAGTTTTGAAAGTGAAGAGTCCAATCTTTACCAACTCAACCAACCTCTGTTGGCATGAAAACATATGTAGTGTTTGATTTAGTTTTTAAATTAACATTTAGATTTATAAAAAAAAAAAATCAAAAAACATATTTGGTTGATAAATTTTCGAAATTCTTTTCAAATTTTTTTTCTCTCTCCTCTCTCCTTCATTTTTTTTATTTTATTAATAAATCATTCAATCACTTTTTCTTTCTCCTCTCTTCACTCGTCTTTCTCATTTTTTCACATTTTAAAAATCAATCAATCAAATTTTGAAAAAAAAAAATAGCGTACTATGACAGGTTTTGACTACCAAATTTTATTTTTGTGTCCTTATACTAATAAGGATTTATGATCATGGAGCTAGAAAAAGAAAATAAATAAATAAATAAATATATATATATATTCAAATGAATTGGTATAGATATTTTGATTTTCATTTCAATTTCATTCAGATGATTATTGCATGAATAATTTAGCATAATCATGAATGATGATTCTGCTTGCTCTCTTGGATCAAATCAAGTAAAATGAAATACAAATTAAAACAATGGGTGAATTACAAACATATCTCTTGAGATTTAATTAAAATACGAATTATCTCTTGTAGTTTTGGAAATTACATTTTCCTCCTTGAGGTTTCTAATTTCATAATAAATCGCCCATTTTATTAATAAATCATGAAGTCAATTGACAGTTTTTAATGATGTTAAAAATATGTTTCAATTAATAATTTAGGTAATTTTATTATTATATAGGAGAGCAATTATGAATTTCATTTTTTTTAGTTAATTATGTTAAATAAAAAATTCTAACCAAGGAATATTTGTAATTTTTTAAATCATAAGAAGGAATCTGTACTTTAAGTAAATTTCAAAAGATGTAATTGTAATTTATCCTAAAAACAAAAGATAAAAGTAAATTAAAAAAATTTGACAGTGAGGTAGGGCCCAAAAATGTGCTCCAATATCCTTTTTGGTGATTATTTGAGTATCAGTTTAAACAAATTCGAGGTTTGGGGATCATTTGAAAAAAAAAAAAAAAAAAAAAAAAAACTTGAGAAAATATCAATAAAAGTTTAGAAAAAATTCAAGAAAAATATTTAGTTTGAAAAAAGAATGATATATATTGAAAATCTTAAAAGCATCTCCACCTATAATTGTCATGAGAAAGTGGAAGTTATTTATAGTATTAAAAATATATTTTTAAAAATTATTCAAATATGTGATTGTTCATTTTAATAAAGTTTGGGAACAAATTCAATTTTTTTTTTCTTTCTAAAAATTATATAATTTTATTTCTTATACCCAACCTAGAGCATAGAAATGCAAGCTAGATGTCAAAATCCTTAAACTTGAACTCAGTTTTTAATTTAATTTAATTTAATTTTTTAAAGAAGTTTGCCCTCACAATCAACATGCATGCAACTCCCCACACCTAATATCTACAAATAAGAAAACAATTCAAAATGATATTAGGTTTGAGATGTATGATGTTTGTTTGTATATCACCGGATTATTAATCCTATAGATAGTATTAATATATAAAATTAATATTTTTAAATTTTACTATTTTTTTAATATTACAATTTTTTTGGGTACTGTTTAAGTCTACTTAATCTAGAGACACTTAAAAAATAGAAATTTTGAGTAAAAAATCATTTAAAAATTCACTAAATATAAAAAAAAAATCATATTTTTTTATTATTTATTAAAAAATTTAAATATTTATTTCAAAAATAAATTATTTGAAAAAAATAATATTAAAAATATTTTAATCCATCTTATGTAATAAACTAACAAATGCAACTTTTGAAGAAAAAAAAAATCAAAATTATATGAAATTTCATAAATACCCTTCTTCTACCCTTTTATTTGATGTAGGACAAAGGATATAATGGTCTTTCAACCATTAATCACATCACTAGATTTCTAATCCCATGTATTTTCCTTTTATGCTAGTCCCACCACAACTTTTCACAACCAAATACTCTCCATGTAGTCCTCCCTCATTATTAATCCAATCCTCATTCATGGAGCCAAACAAACATTAGTTTACATTTTGTTTTGATTCTTCGGCTCAATTTGTTTAGGAAGAAATAGGTAGAAAGTGAGGGAATTTTTTTTTTTTTTAAACTTTTATGAGTTTTTTTAATTTTAAAGTGGTGAAAAATAGAAGAAAACTAATTTTCTTGTACAAATCATATTAGCTTATTTTTAATTTCTTGTAAACAAAACGCAAGAAAATATAAGAAAAATTGAATATGTGAGTTGTCTATAACTAAAATTTTAAAATTTTCTATCTTTTTCTTATAAAATTTTCGTTATAATCAAATGCTTGCTCTCTTTTATATTTCTTTTCTTTCACTTTCACTTTCACTTTCTATCAAATTTTCTTTCTAATCAAACGGAGCTTGTTGTTGGCTTAATTTTTTTTTTTTTTTCTTTTAGTTGTAACTTGTGTGTTGTTTTTTAATTTTTTTATTCCTCTAGTCCTCTTTTGAAATTGTACGATTTTCTTTGGTAGTACTTTTATTCAGAACTTGGCCCATATTTGGAGTCCAATTTGAACAGAAATGTTTGAGGGCTCGAAAAGGAAGAGCTTGAATGGCCCAAATGAGTGTTCACCGGATGTCCTTCTGGACAATTGGGTGAAAATTTGTCTACTGCAGTTGTCACTTTTGTCGACCGCGGATGTCAGCCTCTTCGCCGGATATCCGCCCGAACGACCGGCAAGATAAATTTCAAGCTATTCGAGCCAAACTCCCTCTCAGGCCATCCAGCATTGCTCTAATTTGAAATGCTCAAACCGATTGAAACATTTTACACATTGGAGATCAAATTGATACAAATTAAATATTATGGACCAAAATGATGCACGATTCATACTTTAACGACCAAAGATGTAATTAACCTATAATTTCATGAAACTTATAAATAAAAAGTACTTAAAAAAAAAGATGGGAGAAATTGCAAAAATAATCAAGAGTTTAACCATTGTAACAAAATAATTTATTATTTTTCATTTTTCTTAATTTGAATCCTAATGTTTTGATTTATTTTCAATCTAAATCATCAGTCTATTTTCGTTACGTAAAACCAATGAAATAAATAATATTTTAGTTATTACACTCAATGTAGGTGTACATAATTGTCCAAAATATATTTTTCATTATTTTAATGACTAAAATACTCTTTTTTGTCGATTTTACCTAACAAAAAATAAACAAATGGTTTAGATTGACAATAAATAAAATATTTAAGATTTAAATTTAAAAAAATAAGATTACAACTCAAAATTTATTTTATTACAAGTCAAATCTTAGATTTTTTTTTTTATTTTTCTTTTATAATTTTTCTAAAAAGATGTCAGTAACATTTTAGATATTTTTAAAGTACCATAAAACTGCAAAATCTTAGAAGCTTTGAAAGGACTTTCATTTATTCCACTGATACAGATGCATTAATGGTTACAACATAACTCATGGAGCATGCAAATTCCATGACATGCTTGTGTTGTTTCTATATTATAATATAAGCTTGTCCCTTCCAAATCTTTATTGGTCCTGTTTGGTAGAACTGTGAGAAAGTGATTATACCTTATATCTTAACAGTTTATAGCTTATAATTATGAACATAAGCTGATTTTTGACTTATAAATTAAGCTTCTCCTCCCCCACTCAAAGAATAAGTTGATTTTTGACTTACAAAAAGTTATAAGCTGTATTGTTAAGCTGAATCAAATACATCAAAAAAACTTAAATTAAGCTAAAAACTGAAATAAGCTGGAAATAAGTTATACCAAATAGGACCATTATATAGTATAGCTTCAGACCCTCCAAAATCACACCGAGAGGGAGAGAGAGAGAGAGAGAGAGAGGTGACGATATTTTTATCGACAACTATATTATTTAAATGCTTAACCACTAAAATATATGATTTCAAGAAATTTATAAGCATTTTTCATAACAGGTAAAAAAAAATGCAGTGAAAATTAATATTAAGTTAAAAAAATTATAATTTTTTTTTTCCCTTTAGAATTTGAGTTTTGTAACAAACTAAATCTAAAATTTTTAATTTTGTCAATTTAAACTATAATCTTTTGATTTATTTTGAATATAAATAATTTATTTATTTTCATTGAGTAAAATTGACCCCAAAAAATGGTATTTTAATTATTAAACTTAATGCGAATAAATTGATATAATTAAAAAAATCAGGATTTATCCCCCCCCCCCCCCCGGGGCTCTCTTAATATTGTATATAACATTTGTTTGGTTTGAAATTTTCAAAAACAGTGTTTTAAATTTTCAATCCATATTTTTTTAGTAAATTTTTTTAATATTTTTGTTATTTTTTTTTTTTACTTTTTAAATCATTTGAATCTAGATACACTTAAAGAGTATAAAATTTATACAAAAATTCTTTAAAAATTTATTGAATATAACAAAATATGCAAATATACTAAATATATATATATATTATTTGGATTCAATGAGTTTTCGAGAAAAAAAAATTGTATAAATTTCGTACTTTGTTTGATTGTACTAAATTACATCACTACTAAAAATATGACTTTCTGCGTCTATTTTTTTGCGACCGTTGATTTTGCGGTCGCAAAAAACCTCTTTTTAATTGACCCAACCGTATTCTGAACTCTCTCTCTCTCAAAATAAAAAAACCCCCAAATCATTAAAAAAAACTTGACCCGTCCCATTTTTTCCCCTTATTTCCCAAATTTGAACTCAGTCACTCGACTCTCCCCCAAATATGTCTCTCTCACTCGACTCTCCCGCTCGAATCTCAGTCTCTCTCACTAGACTCTCACTTTGAAGAAGATTTGAAAATTTTGATCGATTGTTGATGAAGATTTGAAGATTTCAATCTGCTGTTTATGAAGATTTCGATCGATCCATAATCGAGATTCATAATCGGTAAGCCTAAACACTTCTCTTTGATTCATCTTCATCTTCATAATCAGGATCCATAATCGATTCATCTTCATCGCTCGAATCTTACTCTGTGTACTGTTTGACCTATCTTCATCGATTAATTTGTAATGTGTAAATTGAAACATTAATCGATTCAACTGTCTGTCTCTCTCTGTAATCTTGCTCTCCTCTCTGCTCTTCGTACTCTCTCTCTCTCTCTCTATAACTTCTAGGTCATAATCATTTTACATTTTAGTGTTTCAGATTTAAGCTAACACAAAAGCTGGTCATTCGAGCAGATCACCTAAAAAAATCAACTACTTTACCCATGTATTCTGATTGAATGGCAAGTCAGACAGCTGTGAGCTCTTGCAGAGTGCACTAAGATGGTTATATATATATATATATATGGTTATAGAATTCAGTACTGTATAAATTAAGTAGTACTTTGATCCAATTTCAGGTAAAGGCTCTTGTTTCTAAGCTGACTGAGGAGAAGAATTCTGCAATTCAGCAAAATAACAAGCTTCAGCAAGAATTGGTAAGGGATTCAGTATGTGAATGCTTCTTTCAACTAAACCGTCCTACTTAACTTATGGAATAATAGAATTAGCACCATCTTGTTATTTCTCTTTGCTGGAGGGCTCCTTTCAGTCATGCTTACAAGTAAAGTTGTTTCATTATTCCCTTGGATGCTATAAAAAAATCACTTAAGAAATATAGTAATGCATTCATTGTTACATCTATGTGATCTTGTAGATGTTTGGATCTTGGATTTGTGGAGGGAAAATGGAATGAAATATAAGCTTTCCTGTTCTTAATTCTTTTCCTTCCACAAACGCACAGATACTTTTACCCCCTCTTATTTCTTCTCTCTTGACAAATCCAAAATCCAAAATCCATATCACAATGGTAGACAGGAGAGATTTACATGATTTGCGACATTCTGAGAATAGAAATTTTACATTTAGGTTGCACTGCTTAAGCTGATTAAGAAAAAAGAGGTTTCTATGATGCTGATATTGTTCATATTATTGTTTTCAACAATTAAATTTGTATGGATCAATTGTTGGACCAATGTGGAGGTTCTGCCTTGCCATGCTCATGAATGTGGTCAAGTTGGGGCATATGCTGCTGCTATCATTGGTTCAAGTATCATTGGTGCAAGTATCAGACATGTTCTATTTAGGAAAGAAAAAATTCTAGATCTAATATTTTTTTAACTCTCATTTCTGTCATTACAGGTCAAGCCCAAACCTAACTCAGCTGGCGTATAAGGACTTCTGAGAGACTTAATGTTGACAGTTATTTCATTGATTTAAGGTTAGACAACGACCTCAATGCCTTCATTTCAAACTAATCGCTGCGTGTTTTCTCACTATCTATAACTGAGTTGTAGGATTTTAAATTAGTTTTAGCATGATTGGATTAATTGATTGTGATTAAATTAGTTTTGTGAGCAGGCATTGTTAGGATAGACGTTCTCACTTAGAAGCATGCTTATGAGATATTTCTTAGGAATGCTCTGGAACCATACAGAAATATTTCTTAGGAAAATTATTAGAGGGATGTCATTTAAACATAGGAAAGGAACAAGGGAAGACAGACCAATGGATATCAGGTAACCAAATATGATGTGGTTGTAGAAATTACTTGGGGTGTGTAAGATTGAGTATGGTATTATTTTGAAGATAACTCCGTGGCCGTAACCCTTGTTTTGGGGTGAACTACATAAATTTATGTATTATGTGTGTGTTTTTATTGCTTTTTTCTGTTATGAATTCACATACTTTAGACCCATAAGATGAAATCTGTGCTACTGCATGGACGGAATTTATGGACTCCAAGGAACCTGTAGAAAATACACGCAACAAATGGTCCATCCTGTGAAGAAGAACAAGAAATCTAGTGGGAATTTTTCTCATTTTCATTTCTTATTAATAGAGGTTGCAGAGTGATTGAGATAGTTAATTCTGCTTTCATGCTGAATGGGAAATTGAGTGGTCAATATGGATATATAGCCCTATACAGCAGCATCAACATTCGTCTTAACAAAATTAGAATCCATTCTTTGGAGCCAAGTGGGAAATTCAAAACATAATTGGCAAATTTGTTTGGCATGGAATAATGAATTCACTAAGATTATGAAGAATCAGAGTACATAGTATAAAGTGGAAGGATTTTGTTAGATTGCTACTGTTATTTTTCTAGGATGTGATTTGAAATTTCCAAACTTTTCTTTTTCTTTTATTTTTTTATTTTTTATGCATCCATATTGTTAGTTCCATGGTGTAGATTGATTTAGTAGTGTCAATGATCTTGTGGGAAGCCCTACCCTTTGCACTGATATGGACTATCTGGATATCAAGAAATGACTAAGTATTAAATGGCAAAGAACCCAATTGATACGAAATCAGGGAATTGGTGAAGATTAAAGTCTCCTATTGGGTCAAATCCTCTGCCAACATTTCATTCCTTGGAATGTATCAAGTCTGTTAGACCATGCCCATCAACTACTGATATGTATGGGTGTATCTTCTTTCCTTTTCTCTTGCCAACCATTTTGTTTCAGATTTGCTTGCACATGATTTGTGATGAATTACAGTGAACGAATGAGAAAAGAAATATGTTTCTTCAATGTATATGACAATGATACACAACTCAGATTATATACACCAGCATAAGCACCTAATCTAACTATAGTTCTAACTAATTCTAAACTCAGCACAATCTAACTACAGTTAGTTGGAATCCTTTATGGAGTGTAGTTTTGGTATGGTTGTCTTGAATAGAAAAATCAGATTTATTAAAAATAATAGAAGAATTCATTTTTAAAGCCTTTAGAAAATACAGACCAATGGATATCAGGTAACCAATGGATATCAGGTAACAAGTATAAACAGGAAGAATTCATCCCAAGTTATTATTAAAGCCTTTTTAGTTAAATAGAAATGAAATAATTTATCTTTCAGCGAACAATAACCATTTACTCCAATTATCAAGAGGCCCCAACATTTAAAGCATAAATTGACTATCCATAAAATAACTGATTACTAGATTCAATAAGCTAGATTCAATAGGAATTTCCAAACTTTTCTGCACTTAGCTGCCGGAACTTATATGTCGAAGCTTTCTAGGGATAGAATTATATGATCCACCAATCTTCTTATAAAGGGAGTGGTCTGATGTTGTATGAATCTATGTATATACTGCTTTGTTTTTTCGCTTTCAAATTATTTTTACTTTGAATTCGCTCATGTTCTACGATTTCTGGCTGATTCGTTAAACTGGTTGTGTATTCATAAATATTTGAGTAGTACAAGTTCAGATCTGTTTTTATGCGCATTGATTTGATCATTGTTTCGTTGATTCTATGAAACTATAATCGAAATCTTTCTATATATATATATATATATGTATATATATGTATCCTTGTGTGTGTTGGTGTGTCATTATGTGTATATCAGATAAAGATTCCTTTTTTTGCCAATCAAAAAAAAAAAAAAAAAAAAAGAGAAAAAGAAAAGATCATATGCTTTTTTAGTAGATCATTAATTACTTGCATGGAAACTACACAGAAATAACACAGAATTTCTCTGGTTTTGTAATCAGTTTTTGTGTTCTTAAACTCTTTTTTCTTCATATTGTAGCCTC
Organism: Camellia granthamiana; assembly: GCA_036172215.1. Lineage (NCBI taxonomy): Eukaryota > Viridiplantae > Streptophyta > Magnoliopsida > Ericales > Theaceae > Camellia > Camellia granthamiana. Next base: position 13,454,691 of record CM069904.1, read on the forward strand.
TTCTTCTTTTTCGTTTTTCTTTTTTTGTAGTTGGTTTTTGTGTTAAACTTTTTCATATTATCTGTTTAAAGGGGAAGCAAGTGTAACCTTTTGATTTCTTGTTCAATCTAGTCAGATAATATTTTTGATTGAAATCTCCTTTTCTTTTTATATTAATTTTATCTTTCCTTTTTCTTTTGCCAATTTTACTTCATGTTGTAATTTGTATGAAGCTCAACACTAAGGTTTGTGTTTGATAATTGATCATTGATGACTCTGGTTTTGAATGATACACCATATTAGATGTCTCTATCTTTTGAAATGATCTTTGTTTAATTTGAAAGTGGTATTGCATTGCAGTTCTCTTTTTAATTTGGTTTATACATTGTTTAACCCACATTAGTTTCATATTCTGATCTATTTTACTGGCATTTATTTCGTATTTCTCTGGTACTTTAATTTTTTTTTTTGGGGAATCTTGAAATATTTTATGTTTTTCATCTCAAAAGAATGATATGCTATGATTCTTTGATTCTTGGGGAATCTTGAAATATTTTAAGTTTGGTGAATGATGTGGTGGCCAAAGAACACTCCATAAAGGTGTTTTTCTTCATGGGTTTTGCAATGCAGGTTGAAACATTATATGACAATGCAGGCTGATTTTTTTCAATCTTCGTTAGTGTATTATAGTGCATTGACTGCTGATTTTTTTTTCTGTTCTTTCTTTTTTCCATTTGTTGTTTCCTCTACGTATCTCACCGTTCATCTTTTACGTTCTGCAGGGGATACCTAGCCCCCGAGTACGCCTTGTTAGGACAGCTTACAAAGAAGGCAGACGTATATAGTTTTGGGGTTCTGGTACTTGAAATAATTAGTAGCAGAAGTAGCAGTAAGACAGCATTTGAAATTTAGAAACTGTGTAAATGCTGCGTGAAATTTAGAAACTGTGTAAATGCTGCGTAAACTGTGTAAACATGGCTGAGTCACCTTGCAACTTTTATAAACTGTGTAAGCACACATAATTCCAAAATGCTGCGTAAAGTTGGTTACTTTATGAGCTCAATTGTATGCTTGATAGATGATTAAATGCTTGGCTGAGGAGAAAAGCTACCTCATAATGTCTCTGCATCCTTTTCATGGAAGGTTGGACAGGATGGAACTTTTAGTTTTCTATTAGTTTATGCAATGCTTTTATTTATTTATTTGTTTTTATTTTTATTTTTATTTTTATTTTTTGCGACGGTAACAAGATGGTCGCAAAAGATCATATTAGTGTTTTTCTTTGTTTTTTGCGACGGCAAAATAACGATCGCCATAAGTAGTTTAGGTGGTCGCAAATAATTTGCGACCGTTGTTTTGCCGTCGCAAAAAGTATTTGCCACCCCCATATTCGCGACCCCCATTTGCCGTCGCATGGGCTGTCGCAAAAAGTTTTTTTGCGACTGTTTTTTATTATTTGCGACGGTTTATAGCGGTCGCAAAAAGTGTTTTTTTTAGTAGTGCATGAATCTAAAAATATATATATATATTTGATTAAAATATTTTAATAAATCAATAAAAGAAATAAATATTAAAAACTCAAAAAACTGTTTTTGAAAAGAGTAATGCTAGTGACCTACAATTTAGACCCACAAAATCACCCATAATAATGTGGCAAGTGAGTTAGACTTTATATCATTGAGTATATAATAATTTAAAAATTGACATCTATCCTACAATATCATTATAGGTCAACTTGTGAGAATTTTTAATGGATGTCAAACATTTTCCTTTTGAAAACTCTAAACCGAACATTATGTTTGCTTATTTAGTTTTCAAAATTAGATTTTAAGTTTTCAATTAATATTTTCTTTTATTTGTAGTGGATTTATTTAATATTTTGTTCAATTATTTATTTATTTATTTTGTAAATGTACTCAAAAAGTAAAATATTTGTAAAGAAATTTTTAAAAAATTTAATAAATACAAAGAAAATGAAAATGTATTGAATTTTTATATTTTTGTATTTTGTAGTATGTATTAAGCTTGTAATAATTTTTTTACAAATATTATACTTTTTGAATACATCTAATTTTTTTACAAAAAAATTTGTTCAAAATATTAAAAAAAATCACTAAAAATAAAATACTATATGAATTTAAAAGTCAAAATATGATTTTAAAAATTGAATAGAGATATTTATATCTTGAATGAGAGTTATGAGTGATAAACGAGCTGAACAGTTAACTGTTCAAGTTTAATTTAATAACTTTAATGAGATTCAAATTTTGTTTAAGTTTAATTTAAAAATTTTAACGAGTTTCAGAATGCATTCCAATTTAACTTGTTTACTTAATAAACTGAACTCGAATAAACTTTTAAAGAGTAAAACGTAAGCCAAAATCAAACTATTTAGTCCATTTATCACCCACAAATAGAGTTAATTGGGCTTACTGAGTATATTTGATATTGATTTTGCCAGCATTGCCGTCAGCAACAATGGCGAAAGCATCTTGAGAGAGATCGATGGTTGCATGGCAGCCAGGTGGACAGTAATCAACAACGGTTACTACTATGCTCTTGCCGGTACAAGGATGTGGCACACCCTTATTTGTCGGACCTGTACACGTCACCTTGTACTTTCTTCCACACGCCTTCTTTCCCCCTATGGCGTCACTCGCCGCCGCTATCATCTTCCCTTTGTCTTGGTACCCATAACATGCAGATGCTGAAAAAATAAAATTAAAATAATTGCAATTTTTTTTTTTTTTTTAAATCTGGCCCTTCTAACCATTTTTAATTTAATTAATTTAAATTTTAATATTTTGATTTGTTTTTAATCTAAATTATTTGTCTATTTTCGTTAACTAACACTACAATATATAAGAGTTTTTTAGACCAAGTTTTTTTTATTTATTATTACTTAGAAATATAAATTTTGTTACAAAAAAATATTTAGGAATTTATTTCAGTTATCGCGAGGACAATCGTTAAAGGATTGTCCCGAAATATAAAAAAATTGGCTTTTAAGGGCAAAATTTTGAAAATGTCACTAAAAAGGAACAAAATAACTTGGGTCTTAAAAAGGTTTATTTTTTTAGACAAAACTTTTGGTCCCAAAAGGTTAGTAATTTATCACTAAATGTCTAATTTTGTCACTAAAAATAAAATAATAACACTTTTGGCGACAAAATATTTTGTCTCTAAAAAGTGATTTATCCTTAAATTTTTATTTCTAAAACCTTAATTTTTGTAGTATAAAACCAGCCAAAAAATTGTATTTTATTCATTGAACTCAATGTAAATATAAAATGTTTAAAATACTTATTTTATTTGTCCATTTTACATACAAAAATAGACAAATCATTTAGATTGAAAATAAATTAAAGATTTAGGATTTAAATTGACAAAATTTAAAATTTTAAGATTTATTTTATTATAACAGTCTAACCTGATTTTTATTTTTGTAATTTCCCAAAAAATAAAAGCTTTTGGTTACAAATCTCAAAAACTATTTTTAAAGGAGTTTTTGTTTGCCTTTACTAATTTTTTTTCGTATTTTAGTCAATTTTTTTATTTTTATTTTGTAGATACATCAAAATTAGATGCATCTAAAATGTAAAAAAAAAAAAAAAAAATTAACTAAAATATGAAGAAAAAAAATTCACTAAAAATAAACAAAAATGAACAAAGATTTGTGTTCAAATTTTCGTATATTTTTTATATTTTTTAAGGATTTAGTTAAGATGTGTATTTTCTCACTTATCTTTTACAATGACTACTTGTTTGATTTATCTAATATTATATTTCAGTTTTGTTTATAGTTTTTAATTAATTGTCTTTAAGTTCTTCAGTAAATCTTTTTATAACTTAATTAATGAATTATTTTGTTTTATTATTATTTGTAGTGAAGTATTATTATTTAAATTATTTTATTATATTTCTTCAGTATATTAATAGTCGTATAATTTTATTGGCAAAACTGATAAATCAGACTCTAATACTAATTTAAACACACATTGAAATAAAACACTTTACCAAAAGAAAATAAAAATTTAACATCTTTTTAGAATAAAATATTAATTAGGTCTTTTATTAATTTATAATATTTATGAGTTTATAATTTATTTTTGTAATACTGTTAAGGATTAAATAGGTTTGAATTAAACATTTTAGTGACTTAATAGATTCAATTGATAGTTTATGAACTAAATAAACTTTGATGTATATACATAGTAGATTCAATTCATACTTCAAGAATTAAGTAAATAATTTGATAATAGTTCAAGCGTAGAAGGTGTAATAAACCATTTTAAAAATATTTTAGCCAATTTATTTTACTTATTAGATGCATCTTGATTAGGTATATCTAAAAAGTACAAAACATTGATTAAAGTATAATAAAAAAAATTCACTAAGAATATTAAAAAAAAATTCATCTAAAAACAGATTTTTAAAAATCAAACTAAGCGGACATAAATATAGCAATCCCGGTTTCCCTTTCTTTAATTGTTGTATCCGGACTTAGGTTATGCGGAGTTGGTTGTTGTGTATATCTTGTTTACATCCTTTACTCTTTGTATTTGAGTCTTGGGTTGTGTTGGGCAGGTTTGAAACAAGTTGGTTGAGCTTAGGAACCAAAAGTAGTTGCCCAGATTTTGGCCTGCACGCTCGAGCGGAGCTTTTGACGCTCGAGTAGGCCTTTGTTTTTCTTCTCTGCTCGAGCGGGAGTTTTGGCGCTCGAGCGGGAAAATCCACCTCCCAGTATTTCCTCTGAAGTATTGGACGCTCGAGCGGGCGTTTGGACGCTCGAGCAGGAGTTTGTGTGTGACGCTCAAGCGGGCAGTTTGATGCTCGAGCGGGGACCTGGTCTGTCAAAGTTCTGGGAGTGTGTATCCGCCGCTCGAGCGGGAGTTTTGACACTCAAGTGGGAGTCTATGAGTGACGCTCAAACGGGGGTTTCCACGCTCGAGCGGGGCGGCGACTGGTATAACACTTCGAGATTTCACTTTTTGGATCACTTTTCAACATCCTTTCTCTCTCTTACTTTTTCGAAAAAGCCATTTGAGAGCTCCTCTCTCTAAAACCTTACCTTCTCTCTAGGTATTGATCTAGTAGGAGTGATTTCCTCACCTTGGGCCTTTGTAAAAGTTGTGTTGATCGTCGAGGGCTATCTCTTAATCCGAAAATTTTGGGATTTGGAGCATCTTCAATTTCTTCATCTTCTTCCCTTGGGCTCCGAATTTGAGGTAGGGATTCCTACTCACTCCTATGGGTTTTTACTAGGGGTGTCCGCGGTTCTGTTTAGGACGGTTTGCGGTTCGGTTTGGACCCACCCGCATCTATGCAGTTTGGGAAAAAATCAACCCGCAACCGCCCGCAATGCGATTTGCAGGTTGTGCGGATAGGGTTCGCGGTTGTGCAGGCGGTTTGCGGATTGAACTTTTTTTCCAAAAAATTATTTTTAAACCTTTTTTTTCTCGCATTTTGTCAATCTTTATTTTGAACCTTTTTTCTCATATTTTCTAAAAGGCTCCAACATTAATAATTAATAAACTAAAACTTATAAAAAAACTTCTAAAATAAAAAAACACAACAAATTCAATTCGTAACCTAAACAAATCATTCAAAATCTATATTCTATCATTAACTTGCATTCATCCTATCCTACATTCATCATTCATAATCCAAATAAGAAAATCTTACATTAAAAATTCAACATTCATCATTCCTAACCTCCAAAAAAAAAAAAAAAGAAAAAAAAAAAAGAGTAATTCTTCATTAACTTACATTCATCCAAAATGCAAAAAAAAAAAAAAAAAAAAAAATTCATTAAGTTACATTCATCCAAAACCAAAACGCAATAAAAAAAAAAAAAAAAAAAAATTTGTTGTCAAACTTAAACTTCATTCAATACAAACCCATGAAATAAAATTAACACACTTCTAAAATATCAAACTTCATCTTCATGAATCACATCCAATTCAACTTTCGCAAATTTCAATTCTAATTCCATGCATTTGGTTGATGAACCCTACACAAACAAATTGAAAAAATATAAACTTTAATCTTCAATTATAGATAGTAAGAAATAAAAAAATAAACAAATGTCTATATATTGCATCTCAATATAGTAAGAAAATGTATTGATATGAAAAAAATTACCAATGAGCAAATGGATATTAGACATCAATTATAGCATCAACATTATAGGTTGAAGTTGAAGATGAGCTTGACTCCAAAGTACCTAATTAGAAGTCAAAAAGAGAAGATTAATAAAACTTACATTAGAAAATGAATAATAATACAAATTAAAATAAAGATAAATAAATTCTCATTTACCCGAGTCATATTGCTCAAATTCTTCCACATCATCCACCGCCTTTCGAAGAGAAATTGGAAGGTTGCTTCGAAGCCAATTTTGAGTACATACAAGAGCTTCAACCATAGAAGGCGAAAGTGAACTACGAAATGGGTCAAGAATACGCCCTCCCGTACTAAAAGCCGACTCCGATGCAACGGTAGAAATAGGCATGGCCAACACATCCCTAGCAAGTTGTGATAACACCCTATATTTGGTTGCATTCAACTTCCAATAATCCAAAATCTCAAATGTTTGATTCTTTGCAAAATGTTCAACCTCGGATAAATATTGTTCCAATTCCGACTTAGATCCACTAGTGCATCGCCCCTCCAAATAGGAATTAAATTGGGAGTCAACTAAAGAATAGGGATCATCATCATCATCATCTTCCACCATATTCACAACTTCACTCACACTTGGAAGTTTCTCATTTGAAGGATAAAGTGTGACATAATGGCTATACAAATGACTCAAGCAACTCTTAACCTTGTCTACCATCTTTTCCACCTTCCTATTATCTTCAAGAAATAAATTGGAAAAACAAAACTCCAAGTATGTCATTTTTTTGGTAGGATCAAGAACCACCGCAACATACAGCAACAAATTGATTTTGCTTCCATCCCCCCAATACTTGCTAAACTTTAGCTTCATAGTCTTTGCCATTGTGCTCAAAGTATCATCCTCCTCCAAAATTAATTGGTTAATTTTGCTTTCAATAACAAACATCTCTTTGTAAAAAGCATTGGAAGTAACAAAGAGAGACCCCGAAAATTTCTTGGATGCAACATAAAATAATTTTAGAAATCTCAAAAAAATTCTACACTTTTTCCAATCCAACTCATTCGGACTTCTTCTTATGCCACCATCAACATCCTCAAAATAAGGTTCAAAGTTGGAATCCACTAACTTCAATCGGTTAAAAGCCTTCTCATACTTTTCGGCAGCCTCTAACATCAAATAGGTAGAGTTCCACCTAGTTGGTACATCTAGGCATACAAGAGCTTTTGAATCAAGTTTGAGTGTGGCTGCACACTTCTTAAAAACATCATGCCTATGAGGAGAAGACCTCACATATCTCACCGCAAGTCTAATGTTGGCAATAGAATCATCCATTTCTTTCAACCCATCACTCACAACGAGATTAAGAATATGTGCACAACAACGCATTTGAATAAACTCATGTTGCAAAATAGTCCCCTTCCAATCTTTGGTTATCGTTTTCAAATATTGAATGGTAAGATTATTTGAACTAGCATTATCAATTGTTAAGGTGAATATGCTATCAATGTTCCACTCAATTAAACACGACTCAATTTTTCGACCCAATGTTTCTCCTTTGTGATCCTCAACTTGTTGAAAATTTATGATTCTTTTTTGAAGTTTCCAGTTATCATCAATGAAATGAGCAGTCAAACACATGTAACACAAATTCTGAATAGATGTCCAAGTGTCCGTAGTAAAGCAAATTCTACGACCCTTCATGGCCTTCTTTAACTTATCCCTTTCATTCTTGAATATATTGAGCACTTCTCTAGATATGGTTTGACGAGAGGGAATTGGTGTGAATTTGGGTTGCATGACATTACAAAATCTTCTAAACCCAACACCCTCCACAAATCTAAATGGCAACTCATCAATGACCACCATCTCCGCAAGAGCCCTTTTACAAGTATCAAAATTTAAAATTGTTGCTACAACCTCAACACCCTCTTCATTTTGCTTCGGTTTAAGATTTAGTGTTTGTTGACCATCTGTATCCCTATTTGGATATTCTTTACAATTGGGTGTATGACTCCTCAAATTACTAGTCCCATGAGTTCTAGAGTCAGCCATATACTCTTTCTTACAAAATTTACATACGGCTCTACGCTTCCCATCGGTCCCTACAACCTTGTCAAAATGATCCCAAACTGTGGATGGTGCTCTCCCCTCTCCACTCTCACTCTTTCTCTTTGGGGGTCTAGGAGGCTTAGGTTCAAGTTCAGGTTCGGGTTCGACTAAGAGAGGATTCATTTGAGAATTAGAGGATTCTGGAGGTACAAGATTGATTGCGGGAGATTGAATACTATCCTCCATTTAAACTGGATTACAAAAATATAATCACAGAATCAATTTTACAGACATTAAATAAACAAATAGAACAAACAGATTCTATAATCAATTATGACAATTATAGTACATTGTTATGACAATTATAGTTTACCCAGATTCTATAATCATATGCCAACTTATGGAACTTTTTTCATTGTCAACTTGCTAATATAATACTACATTGTTTTGCAATACAATATGGTAAAAAGTAAATAAATAAATAAAATTGATTTGTAATTCAGAACAATGTTTTCATATTTTGTTCTAAATACTATAAAAATGTAATTCACTATAATTGAACCAAAGCTCTTTATCATCAAGTTGACCTTCATTATTCCTTACTACTGGGAAGAGGACCAAGAGACTTCCAAATGTTTTAAAACATAAGTTATAGTCTATTGAGATTGTGAGTAAGAGGAAGGCTTAATGATAACGGAATGCAATTCATGATTTTTATTTTTTTAGTCATTGGTTAATTGTTAAGCCTCTCCTTAAATGAGATTTGGTGGCCAAAGGATTACTCACTTATGCTATGACCCTTTAGTTAATGCAATTCATTATTTATGATAAAAATAAAAGTTTACACACCTATTTTTTCCATATTTACTGTCAGTTGGTTATAAATTTTGGTAGTTATATGGAAGAGTGATAGAACAAATTCTGTATACATACAAACTTTTTTGGGGAGTAGTATGCATATGGTGTTACCTGTGTAAACCATCTCCAATCATTTACCAAAATTTTTATCTAATTTGATTCCAAATTTGAGTATAAAGCTTGATTTCATCAAACTAAAACCACAATCAACATGTAATAAAGAGTAACAGGGGCAAAATAATCCTAGAGATAAGTTCAAGAGGTATTGCAAAAAATCAGATCCCATCAGATCTGTTTTGGTCCACAAAAAATCAGATCCCACAACAAAAATAAAAAATCAGAGATGAAAAAAATCAGATCTATTCATCCACAAAAAATCAACGATCGGGAGAGAGAGACAGAGATTGAGAGAGAGAGCTCACTTGTGAAGCAGATCGGCTGTGCGATGATGATCGGTGCGATGAGATGAGAAAGAGAGTGATCGGCTATGCGATGATGAAAAAAATCAGAGATCACCTGCAAGATCACCTGTGAAGTAGATCGGAGATGAAAAAAATCAGAGATGAAAAAAATCAGTTCTGTTGTTCAACCACAAAAAAATCAACGATCAGGAGAGAGGGAGAGAGAGAGAGAGAGAGAGAGTTCACCTGTGAATGAAGTAGATCGGCTGTGCTGTGCGATGATGATCGGTGCGATGAGATGAGAGTGATCGGTGTGTGCAGAAACGAGAAGAGAGTGAGAAAGAGAAACAGTGAGATGAGACTGAGAGAGAGTGAGGGAGGAGAGGAGCCGATTAGATTATTTTAGGGTTTCTTTTTTCTTTTGTTTTGTTTGTTATAGTATAGGTGAGTGAGAGAAGAGATGGACGGTTTAGATTTGAAAGAGGAAAATATATATATATATATATTTAATGCGGGCGGGTTGGGCGGGTGCGGTTCAAACCTGCAACCTGCTCGCAACCCGAAATTTATATAAAATCCAAACCGCACCCTACCCTAATGTGCTTGTGAAACCGCCCACATGCGTGCGGTTCGGTTCGAGTAGGGCGGTTTGGCCGGGTCGGATGACCCTATGCCCAGCCCTAGTTTTTACCTAGATATTGAGTATTTTGTATAAATGGTTTTGGGTTTTGGAAACTAGGGTTTCAAATGTATGATTTTGAAAATAGGGTTTTGTTTATTTTGGACTATAAATATGTATTTGGGTTTCGAAATGAGTATATTGATGTTGTTGGTAATATATGGATTCTTGGAGTCAATATTGAGAATAAAGGGAATTATGCCATGTTTGGGTATATTTGGGTCACTAATGTAATTAATGACGTTTATTGAGAAAATATGGAATTGAGTTGAATATAATAAAATTGGCTCATTATGAGATGGATTAGTGAAGTTGAATTTATTAATCGCTCACCTTTGGAAATATGGATATTTTATCTGTTGGTGCTTTTATTATCCGTTTAGAAATAATTGCTTTGGGCTACCGGTGGAGGGTAGCTATGATTGTTGTAGACAATGCATGATGATTAGGCAAACTAAAACTAATCAATTGGATGTGTCATAGAGTATGACGGTTGACAAAATACATTAACTGTACGTATTGATTGATTATGTATATGACTTATGTGTAGTTACGTTGTGTGTGTGGGAGGAGATAGAGGATGTACTCCACAGTTTAGGGGAAGATAAGGGAAGGACCTCTAAACCGGATATTGTTTAGGAGGAGATAGAGGATGGACTCCGTTGATACAGCTCATATGCTTATCAGTTAATGTGGATATAGCTCATATGCTTATCTATGGAAGTGTTGATATAGCTCATATGCTTATCTGTTGAAGTGTGGATACAGCTTGTATGCTTATCTGTTGAGATGTTGATATAGCTTATATGCTTATCTGACGAAGTGTTGATATAGCTGGTATGCTTATCTATTGTGAAATGGGAAATGTTTAATATGAGTCACTATCGCATGTAAATTGTTGGCCAGGTTCTGAGCCGTTGTTGTGAATTGTGAATTTGATAAGAAATGGAAAATGAAATGAAACATGGACACTGTGGTCATGTAATGAAAGTGATATATGAATTGGTTTATGTGAGTCAAACATTTATCAATTGCTAATGTCTTAGTTACTGCTCATATTGTGTTTAGCATATCTCTACTGGGCATTGGCTCACCCTATATGGGACATCATTTTCAGGTACAAGTAGCATGCCACCTCCAAGGACATAGCTTGGATGGTTATGGGAGTTGAAGACTCTTTTTTCTGATTATTTTGTTTGTATTGAATGTATATCAAGCCAAGGGCTTATTTTGTATAGAGTTAGTGCTCTTCTTTTTGTAACCAAGTGTTGACTTGGAAAGCTGTAAGCCCGTAGGGCATTTGCTTTTGTTGTTAACATGTAATATTGTTGTAAGAACTACTCTGATGAATAGAAAGGTGTTGATTTCTCTTATATCATTGCATATCTAAAATGATGGGTTTTATATGTTATTTCGAGGGCATTATAACTTGCTATCAGAGCGTACCGGGTTCGAATACTTTGGATACGTGGGAAGTGATTAGTATCACAATGGGTTTTTCTCGCTTGTTAGAGACTTATGTGTAATGTTATGTGCTTATGTGATAACATGTTTATGTGATTATTTGGGTATGGGATTTAGTTTCTAGGATGTTGATTTGATCCTTGGGATTCTGTGAGCCTTGTTGGAAAGGGACTTGATCAATGCTGTTTCTAACTGGAATTCTAGTAACGCCTCAGGACTATCATTATTCGGAAATGAAATTCGCAAGTGCTTATGTGATTATGTGCTTACGTGGAATGAATTACTATTGTCCATGCATTAGGACACGAGTGTTATAGCTTCGGCACATTTATGAATATGCTAATGTCCTTCATTGCCTTTATTAGGATGTCAGGACGAGGACGTGGAGGTAGGCGAGGTAGGCCTAGGAGGCAGGAGATGCCTAGACCGGAGGAGATTCCAGCACAGTAGGAGGGGGTTGGCCAGGCCAATGTGGCCAAACCAACAGGTCAGCAGGCTATGGGCACCTTAGCCCGTGGGATAGCCGATGCTTTGAGGGAATCTATAGGCATTCTCAGAGCTGAGAATCCAGTTCAGGCCCAGGTTGTGGATGCAGGGCGTTTCTTTCTGAAGAGGGAGTTCTTCCAGTCTAATCCGGACGAGTTTGTCGGTGATCCGAAGGAGCCACTTAAGGCGAATGAGTGGTTGGAACAGATGAGTAAGACGTTTGAGATGCTTGGCATTGAGGATGGAGCATTGAAAGTGACCTTGGCATCTTTCCAGCTTAAGGGGGATGCGGGTCAGTGGTGGAAGTTCATCAAGGGTCGTTTGGATGGCATTTGAGAGGCTTTTGTGAATGCTTTCCAGGAGAAGTTCTTATCTCCAGTTGTCAGGGAAAAGCTGAGAGACCAGTTCTGCCAGCTTTCGCAGCTGAGTTCTTCGGTGGCCGAGTTTGAGATTGCATTTACTAGTCTGTCCAGGTTTGCACCTGAGCTCATGGCGTCTGAGGAACGCCATTGTATCGAGTTTGAGAAGAAGTTGAGGCGCGGCCTCAAGATGAGAGTTGGGGGTTCTATAACCCGAGACTATGGGCGCTTGGTTGATGCTGCAGCCCATATGGAGATCATGATGCAGGAGAAGGACGGCAGAGAGGCTCCAAGAGGAGTCAGGATGGTCAGGGTGATGGCAGGAGATAGAGGGGTTCTAACCCTCAGCAGTCTCAGGGTGGTTTTGCTAGATTGACCTTTCTAGTGCCGAGTGCGGGCTCGGGGAGTGGCAATCAGAGAGATATCACCTGTTTCAAGTGTGGCTAGCTGGGTCACAAGTCTTCGGTTTGCCCGCAGAAGGGAGGGGGTCAACGAGCTGCTTCTTCTTCGTTTCAACCTCAGGGCCAGAGTCAGGGTAGGGGCCAGCCTTTGTCTTGCTATCAGTGTGGTCAGCCTGGGCACCTAAAGAGGTTTTGCTCGCAGTTGAGTGCCACATTGGGAGCGTCTGGTTCTAGACAGACGCAGAGTTTTCAGCCAGCACAGTCAGTTCAGGCCTCGAGGGCCAATCCGGGAGCTTCGTCGTCCTAGTCTGTGCAGTAGTCTTTTGCTCTTAGAGGTGAGCAGGTGGATCAGGGGCCTACATGGCGCGTGTATGCTGTTACCGCGCAGGACCTAGTACTGACTCCATTAGTTGTGAGAGGTACCTTTCTGTTTTACAACTCGGTTGCTAGTGTGTTGATTGATACGGGTGCATCTCATTCCTTTGTGTCTACTGCATTTGCATCTGTTTTGGGCTTGGAGTTGGCATAATTAGCATCTCTTATATGTGTTGTATCACTTATTGGGGGTGAATTGATTTTGAAACAAGCATGTAGAGGTTGTGATACAGAGGTCGCCGATCGTCGGCTTCCGTTTCCTTTTGTAGTTATGTCCATGTCGGGATTTGATGTTATTTTGGGTATGGACTGGCTATCGTCATACCGGGCTGTTATTGATTGCTACCGCCAGAGGGTCACAGTATGTACCTTGAGCAGGGAGTCTTTTCCATTGTCTGGGGGATCGGGTTGGTAGTGTGTTGCCACCGGTGTATGATTCGCGAGGGCGGAGTGAGCTTAGTGGTCTTCTCGCTAGCCTTATGAGTAGTGAGTGTGATGAGACCGGGGTTGAGTTGCCAAGAGTGGTTTGCGAGTATTCGGATGTTTTTCCCGAGCATTTTGTTAGTTTGCCACCTCATCGGGAGATAGAGTTCTCCATTGATTTAGTGCTTGGCACAGCGCCGATTTCCATGGCACCTTATCGTTTTGCTCCAACCGAGTTGAGTGAGTTGAAGATTCAGCTCCAAGAGTTACTAGATAAGGGCTTTATTCGCCCTAGTGTTTCGCCGTGGGGAGCACCGGCCCTCTTTGCTAAAAAGAAAGATGGTGCTTTGAGACTTTGTATCGACTACCGGAAGTTGAATCGGGCTACGGTTAAGAATAAGTACCCAACGCCCCGTATAGATGATTTGTTTGACCAGTTGAAGGGTTCCCATTGTTTCTCTAAGATAGACTTGAGATCGGGTTACCACCAGTTGAGAGTCAGGGAGGAGGATATTCCGAAGACGGCATTCCATACGCGGTATGGCCATTATGAGTTTTTGGTAATGCCATTTGGGCTCACCAACGCACCGGCAGTCTTTATGGACTTGATGAGCCGGATCTTCCAAGAATTCTTAGATCGTTTTGTAGTCATTTTCATGGACGACATTTTGATTTATTCACCTTCTGAGGAGGAGCACGAGGAACACTTGAGAGTGGTGCTTCAGTTGCTTAGAGCCCATAGGTTGTATGCCAAATTTGGGAAGTGTGAGTTTTGGCTAAGAGAAGTCAAGTTCTTAGGCCATGTGGTTTCCTCGAAAGGGGTGTCTGTTGATACATCCAAGATTGAGGCAGTGCAAGATTGGGCACAGCCTAAGAGTGTGTTTGAGATCCGCAGTTTTCTGGGATTAGCTGGGTATTACCGCCGGTTTGTGAAAGATTTCTCCAGGCTAGCTTCGCCGTTGACTAGATTGACTCGGAAAGGAATCAAATTTGTGTGGAGTGAGACTTGTGAAAAGTCGTTCCAAGAGCTGAAAGTTAGATTGACCACCGCTCCGGTCTTGATTATTCCGGAGAGAGGGTTGGGTTATGCGGTTTATTGTGATGCCTCACGAGAGGGTTTGGGTTGTGTGTTGATGCAAGAGGGGAAAGTAGTGGCCTATGGCTCACGCCAGTTGAAAATTCACGAAAAGAATTACCCTACACATGACCTAGAGTTAGCAGCCGTGATTTTTGCCTTAAAGATTTGGAGGCACTACCTTTATGGTGAGAGGTTCGAGGTGTTCTCGGACCATAAGAGTTTGAAGTACCTGTTTACACAGAGAAACTTGAATTTGAGGCAGAGAAGGTAGATGGAGTTCATTGAGGACTATGACTTTGAGTTGCACTATCACTCGGGGAAGGCCAATGTTGTGGCTGATGCCCTTAGTAGAAAATCCATTAGTGATGTAGCTTGTATAGCCATTCAAGAATGGGAGATGTTGGGTGCACTTGGCGAGTTTGATTTGCTTCTAGGCGAATCTGTTGAGGCTGCGACCTTGTTTTCTATTGTTGCGCAACCTACACTTGTGACTCGAGTGTTAGAGGCACAGAGAGGTGACCTTGAGGTAAAATCCCTCCGAGAGAAAATCTCCAGTGGGAAGGTTGAGAAGGGTTTGACGGTGTATCCCGACCTGAGTGTGAGACACCGAGACCGCTTGTTTGTGCCGAAGTCTTGCCGAGATGAAGTACTCCGAGAGTTCTATCATTCACGCCTTGCAGTGCATCCGAGAGGCACTAAGATGTATCAGGATTTGGCTCGCCAGTTTTGGTGGCGGGGTATGAAGAGAGATGTGGCAGTTTTCGTGTCTAAGTGCCTTACTTGTCAGTAAGTGAAGGCCGAGCATCAGAGGCCAGCAGGTTTGTTGCAACCCTTGCCTATTGCCGAGTGGAAGTGGGAGCATGTCACTATGGACTTCGTTGTAGGTCTTCCGAGGACTCAGCGGGGTAGTGATGCTATTTGGGTGGTTGTAGACCGGTTGACTAAGTCGGCGCACTTTATCCCTATGCGCATGAGAGATTCGGTAGATCATCTTGCCGACTTGTATATTCGGGACATAGTGAGATTGCACGGGGTCCCAGTGACAATCGTCTCAGATAGAGATCCTCGTTTTACTGCTAGGTTATGGCAGAGTTTGCAGAGTGCCTTGGGCACTAAGTTGACCTTTAGTACGGCTTATCATCCTCAGACTGACGGGCAGTCCGAGCGTACTATTCAGATCTTTGAGGATATGCTTTGAGGTTGTGTCCTTGACTTTAGTGGGACGTGGGAGAGGCACTTGCCCTTGGTGGAGTTTGCCTAAAACAATAGTTTTCAGTCTAGCATCGGTATGGCACCGTTTGAGGCCTTGTATGGCCGATCGTGTAGGTCTCCAGTTTGTTGGGCCGAGGTGGGTGATGCACCTTTGTTGGGCCCAGAGTTGGTGAGGGAAACGACGTAGAAAGTTGAGCTTATCCGTAGGAGGCTTGTTACACCTCAGAGTCGCCAAAAGAGTTATGCTGACCGTAGGAGGAGGCCTTTGGCATTTGAGACGGGTGATCATGTTTTCTTGAAAATATCACCTAGGCGAGGTTTGATAAGATTTGGGAAGAGTGGGAAGTTATCCCCTCGGTTTATTGGTCCCTTTGAGATCCTTGAGAGGGTTAGGGAAGTTGCTTATCGTTTGGCTTTGCCACTACAGTTGTCCGGGGTGCATGACGTATTTCATGTTAATATGCTTCGGAAGTACGAGCCGGATCCGTCCCATGTGTTGGATTGGACCGATTTGGAGGTAGATGAGGATGCCTCGTATGAGGAGAGACTGGTTCGGGTCTTGGATAGGCGGGATCAAGTTTTGCGAGGCAAGACCATTCCCTTGGTAAAGGTTTTGTGGAAACATCACGGAGTGGAGGAAGCCACTTGGGAACGTGAGTTAGAGGTCCGTGAGAAATATCCGGACTTGTTTGTTGATGTGTAATCATATATTGAAATTTTGTAACGTTATTGAACTTTAAGAGCATTATATACGTCTTAAGTTGTAAAACATTGTAAATGTTTTGGTTTATGGAAGTATGTTTTGGAACTTGTCTCAAAATAAGTTATGTTAACATTGTGTATGTTAAGTAAATTATGGAAATGCAAGCATGATATTAATGTTGCATGTGTTATGGAATTGTAGAAAATGTGATGAAATTGTCAAATTTCAAAGGAATGCATGTTGATAATGCAGGTCGTTATATGATGTAAATTGCCTCTTGAAAAGAGATGGGATTGACCGATAATGGGTCAGATTGTTTAATACTATGTTGTAATATTGTTGGGAATGGAGAAAACTTGTCTTTTTTGAAAACTTGTATTTAATTTCGGGGACGAAATTCTTTAAGGGGGGGAGGTTATAGCGATCCTGGTTTCCCTTTCTTTAATTGTTGTATCCGGACTTAGGTTCCGTGGAGTTGGTTGTTGTGTATATCTTGTTTACATCCTTTACTCTTTGTATTTGAGTCTTGGGTTGTGTTGGGCAGGTTTGAAACAGGTTGGTTGAGCTTAGGAACCAAAAGTAGTTGCCCAGATTTTGGCCTGCACGCTCAAGCAGAGCTTTTGACGCTCGAGCGGGCCTTTGTTTTTCTTCTCCGCTCGAGCGGGGGGTTTTGGCGCTCGAGCGGGAAAATCTATCTCCCAGTATTTCCTCTGCAATGTTGGACGCTCGAGCGGGCGTTTGGACGCTCGAACGGGAGTTTGTGTGTGACGCTCGAGCGGGCAGTTTGACGCTCGAGCGGGGACCTGGTCTGTCAAAGTTCTGGGAGTGTGTATCCGCCGCTCGAGTAGGAGTTTTGACGCTCGAGCGGGAGTCTGTGAGTGACGCTCGAGCGGGGGTTTCCACGCTCGAGCAGGGCGACTGATATAACACTCTGAGATTTCACTTTTTGGATCACTTTTCAACATCCTTTCTTTCTCTTACTTTTTCGGAAAAGCCATTTGAGAGCTCCTCTCTCTAAAACCTTACCTTCTCTCTAGGTATTGATCTAGTAAGAGTGATTTCCTTACCTTGAGCCTTTGTAAAAGTTGTGTTGATCGTCAAGGGCTATCTCTTAATTCGAAAATTTTGGGATTTGGAGCATCTTCAATTTCTTCATCTTCTTCCTTTGGGCTCCGAATTTGAGGTAGGGATTCCTACTCACTCTTATGGCTTTTGACCTAGATATTGAGTATTTTGTATAAATGGTTTTGGGTTTTGGAAACTAGGGTTTCAAATGTATGATTTTGAAAAGAGGGTTTTGTTTATTTTGGACTATAAATATGTATTTGGGTTTCGAAATGAGTATATTGATGTTGTTGGTAATATATGGATTCTTGGAGTCAATATTGAGAATAAAGGGAATTATGCCATGTTTGGGTATATTTGGGTCACTAATGTAATTAATGACGTTTATTGAGAAAATATGGAATTGAGTTGAATATAATGAAATTAGCTCATTATGAGATGGATCAGTGAAGTTGAATTTATTAATCGCTCACCTTTGGAAATATGGATATTTTATCTGTTGGTGCTTTTATTATCCGTTTAGAAATAATTGCTTTGGGCTACCGGTGGAGGGTAGCTATGATTGTTGTAGACAATGCATGATGATTAGGCAAACTAAAACTAATCAATTGGATGTGTCATAGAGTATGACGGTTGACAAAATACATTAACTGTACATATTGATTGATTATGTATATGACTTATGTGTAGTTACGTTGTGTGTGTGGGAGGAGATAGAGGATGTACTCCACAGTTTAGGGGAAGATAAGGGAAGGACCTCTAAACCGGATATTGTTTGGGAGGAGATAGAGGATGGACTCCGTTGATACAGCTCATATGCTTATCAGTTAATGTGGATATAGCTCATATGCTTATCTATGGAAGTGTTGATATAGCTCATATGCTTATCTGTTGAAGTGTGGATACAGCTTGTATGCTTATCTGTTGAGATGTTGATATAGCTTATATGCTTATCTGACGAAGTGTTGATATAGCTGGTATGCTTATCTATTGTGAAATGGGAAATGTTTAATATGAGTCACTATCGCATGTAAATTGTTGGCCAGGTTCTGAGCCGTTGTTGTGAATTGTGAATTTGATAAGAAATGGAAAATGAAATGAAACATGGACACTGTGGTCATGTAATGAAAGTGATATATGAATTGGTTTATGTGAGTCAAACATTTATCAATTGCTAATGTCTTAGTTACTGCTCATATTGTGTTTAGCACATCTCTACTGGGCGTTGGCTCGCCCTATATGAGACATCATTTTCAGGTACACGTAGCATGCCACCTCCAATGACATAGCTTGGATGGTTATGAGAGTTGAAGACTCTTTTTTTTTTTTTTTTTTTTTTGTTTGTATTGAATTTATATCAAGTCAATGGCCTATTTTGTATAGAGTTAGTACTCTTCTTTTTGTAACCAAGTGTTGACTTGGAAAGTTGTAAGCCCGTAGGGCATTTGCTTTTGTTGTTAACATGCAATATTACTGTAAGAACTACTCTGATGAATAGAAATGTGTTGATTTCTCTTATATCATTGCATGTCTAAAATGATGGGTTTTATGTGTTATTTTGAGGGCGTTACAATAAATAATTTAGAGCATATGTTGAGAAAGGTTGCCTACTTGTATGTGTGTAAATTTGTTAGGTGTTTACATGATATATACTTAGAAGTGGTATACACTAAAAAATTTATAAAAAATGTAATTGAAATCAATTGGACTAATTTGAGATAAAGTAAATATTTAAAATCAAAATCGATTTAATTAAAATTATAGGGATCAAAATAACACAAAAGTCAAAATACGAAGACCAAAACAAGGCCATAAGATTTTTCAAATAGATAATGTAGAGTATGCATAAGTTTGTTGCTGCATGCAAGTGGTGTAATGATTATAAATTTAGCACTCCGCATAGATTTAATAATAAGAATCAAAATTTCAAGTGGAATCACTTTAAAGCGTCAATAAATGTTTATCTAGTCATTAAAAAATAAAATAGCAGCAATGTTAGATATTATGAAAAACCTTTCATGAAAATAATTATGAAAGTTTTGCGACTTTTGGATTACACTTAAAATAAAGTACCACACACTAATCAAGATAATCCAAAAATCAAAAATCTTTCAGGATCATTTTCATAAAAAAAATTTGATGAACCCTAATTTTTCTCATCAAATAATATAACACTCACGATTGTAAGGAGGACCATAGTAAGTAGCAGTCCCCTGAGCTGCATGTGCCACCGTGGCAAGGCATATCACCATGGCCACCATCATCATCACAACTCCCGTTCCAACACCCATTTCTTGGATTTTCTTTCTTTCCAAACACACCTTGTACGGGAAAGAGATTCACCTTCACGTATAATCCTGTTGATCAAGCCTATGTTCTTCTGCACGTCGTCGTTTTAACACCTGAAAACACAAAAATGAGCTGGCCGGCGGGTGTGTGCCGGAATCCTCTCCGATGCCTAAGTCAGTAAGCAAGAAATAGACAAAAGCTCAATGTAGTCAGGGAGCAAAAGTTGCATTACCTTCGAAGAGGTGATATTGGTGAGCTTATATAGGTTTCGCGTGGCACAATCCTGGTAGGACTCTTATTCCTCCATGTGCAGAGTCCTCCTAGGATTACTCCTCCTTACGTAGAGTCCCCCTAGGACTCATACTCTTGGAAGATAATGCTTATCCTCCAACACCCTCCTCACTGCTTAAACCAAGTGAGATGGTTCTTCTTATGGCCGAACTACTCTCAAGACCGAAGTAACAACTCGGCCTTCACTTTACTCTCCCTTATCTCGGCTTTCCCATACTAAGACCGAGCTATCCAGAAGGGAGTTGAAACCGAGCTATCTTTATAACCAAAGCTTACTTCGGTTTCTCACATGCTATGACCGAAGTAACTATCGAGACCGAAACCTTCGTGCTACTCCACTCAACCGGAGTAGAGCTGAGTCCTTTCTAGACCGGGCTAACCACCACGGCTGTGTGACCGGTCTATCTTCAGATTTACTTCTCCAAACCGGAGTAACCTACATGGCTTTTCTACTCGGCCCTTTTCATTTCGGCCCTAAGGCCTATCACCCAGCTCGGCCCAATTGCATATAAATTACCCTCTCAATTGCCCCTTAATTCCATCTGCACAGCATAATAGGGATTACCTGTCTACGAACCGAACTAAAGTTTTAGCTTATCCAGCCGAGCTTTAATAATTTAGCTACTCCGGCCGAGCTGAAACCTTTTTAGCTTCTCCAACCGAGCTAAGCTTAAGCCGAGCTAAACATGTCCGGTCAAACGTCTCTTCAGTCACAACAACTGAAGCGTTCCACATTCCAATGACACGTGGCGAGCCCCTACTGGCCATTCACAGCTGTTGCGCCGCCCTCGTACTCCGAAAAATTTAAACAGTCCCGCGTTTTTTCCCTCCTTCCATTTACACAAAACAAAACTTTTTCGTCTTCTCAAAAATCACTTGCCTTACTCTTCACTCTCTCCTCTCTCTTATTCCTTGCTCCATTGCTGTTTCTCATTTGCTGCAACTTCGAACTCGTGTGCCTGCAGTTTGCTGTCTTCAATCTAGTTCTTCTGCTTCTTTACCAGGTAAACACATGAATCTGGTCCTGTTTTCCTTCGTTTTCTGTTTCACATGCTTTTGCGAAACACCCTTTATGCTCAGTTTTGTGTAGTTTCTGGAAAGAAGTTCATAAGAACCTTTTGAATGTCAATAAATTGCTATAGAATGCCTGTTTGATCTTTAAACATGCCTCAACCGAACTAGGACACTGTTTGTGATGTATATAAAGATATAGGTGAACGGAAACCGAACCAGCACTTGCGCACACATAAGTAGTTTCATTAGGTCACCAACCGATCCAGAATAGCCGAAACAAAACCCACCGGACTAGAAACCATAACAGTTGACCGAGCTAAAACTTCAGGGACCACACCAGCATTCTTAGTTCCTAACCGAACTCAGAAAGCTGCCCCTTGACGTTCAGCCGGAATAACAAAACCTATAGTAGAACCGAACTAACCCAATGCCTTGCCTAAACCGAGATAACGCGCTCCTTATTGAGACCGATGTAGATTCCGTAGCACCATATATAACCGAAGTAAGACTTCCCTTTTCTTGCTTTTGCTTTTGTAGCACGGTCCAATGGTCTGTGCTTAACACCTTTGTTTTCCACTTTGCAGACTTAGGTTGCCAGGCACTCCACTGCGCTCAACCGAGCTACTGAGCACACTTTCTCGACCGAAATAACTTATACATAATTTATACAATTTAATGGGGAAGTACAGATTTTTGGTAGAAACCCCAGGCGGCTTAGCCGAATTCAGAAAGGATTACCGTATTCCAGCCGATGTAAACCTTATTTTAGCCGAACAAGATGTAGACCCATGGGGCAACGAAGGTTTTGTCCCCTTCACCCTCCAATCATTAATAGAGACCGGACTTAGATTCCCAGTCCAACCCTTAATTTGTGAATTTTTAAGACAAACCAGACTATGTCCCACCCAGCTGTCCACCAATACATACCGAATAATAATGGGTATAGCCGCACTGAACCACCAAACCGGTCTGAACCTCGGTTTAGCCGAAATACTACATCAATACTCCATAGGATCCAAGAACGACGGCTGGTGTTATTACTTGAGAGTACGCCCTGGCCGAGAAAAAATAATTAAGGATACACCGGACAAGGACCTGAACGACGATGATTTCTTCTGGGTATCTGGGAACTTTGAAGACCTTCAAGCCCAGATTCCTGGCTGGAGAATAAACTGGAAACAAGGAGAGCCCGGTATACATACCTCGGTTGCATTCCATTTTCATCATTCATTTCTCTTTTTCTCTTTCTTTCTTTCTTTATTTCGGCGTTGTACTTCGGACCGAACTAACACTTGTTTTCTCTTTGCAGATAAAGCCCATCTCCTCTCAAACTACAACTACCCCAACCTCGGTTTCCTGCGCGCCGCATTACGAGTTCGGGAAAGAAGTTGGGCTAAACTTCTCAAATTCGAACCAACTTACCGATACTCCGGTCGCCGAAAAGCAAAGGTGACAGATTTCCTGCTTGAAGAGGCACCGGAACCGGACCCAAACTTGCCTCAAGTCAACTTGGTGCCATTAACCGCCGAACAAGAAATGGCGAAGAGGAACAGGCTGAAGGCCATGCTGACCGCAACAACACCAGCCGAGGTGCCACAAACCGGTCGAACGACTGAGACCGTGGTAGCTCTTCCATCACAACAACCATCCTCATCTCGCCAACGCAAGCGTGCCCGGACTAGTCAAACCGAGCAACAACTTGTTGATGAGGACGAGACCGTTCTACCACCAATCCAGCCGCCAAGTCCTCAACCAAGCAACCAACCGGAGCACTCCAACCGAGCTGCATCCTCCAAATAGGCACCCAACCTTACTTTTGCCGACCGAGATATCCAAGAAACTGACTCAGTCGTCTCTGAGAAAGACCACTTGATGGCATTCAACCTTGCCAAGAGTGTCTGTCTTCCCAAAGACATGGAGCACCACCAAAAGCAGCTAAACACCGAGCTGAAGGCAATCCGGTCTTCAACAAAGTCCATGATTCTGGTAAGTAGCACAGTCCTTTTCTGCGGAATTTGTTCCAACTTTCAGTCCGGCTAACATTACTTCCTCTTTGCAGGCCATCCAGAATAACCACATCACACACAGGAAAGTGCTGGAGCTGAGGAGGAACACCAGGGAGGCCATGGCGGAGGCCGAAGCAAAAAGGACCGAGCTGGAGGAGGCCAAAAAGCAACTGGCCGAACTCCAGGCAGAAAATGATCGGCTGACCGAAGTTGAAAATTCGGTTGAAGCCGAAAAGAAGAAGGTTACCGCCGAAGCGAAGGACAAGTACCTGCGCCTTCTGGCCAGGATTGAGAAAAAGAAAGACGCCGAAATAACGCAGCTGAAAAAGAGCGTAAAGGACGCGAAAAAACAAGGCTTCAAGGATGCAGAGGACGCATACAGCCTCCAGTGTGATGCCGCCAAAGACCTATTCTTCAAGTGCGGCTGGAGGAGTGCTGTGGAGAAGCTCGGCTGCGGGCCTGAAACCGAGGTCTTCAACCCACCTCCATACGGTATTCCGGCTTCACTATCGCAGTACGCTGCCGATCTCCAAAGGCAATTTCTGGAAGGGTCTGGAGATGATGGCGATGATGATGATGATTCTGAAGAGGATGAGGAGCCAACCCTCACCCCGGTCGTCAGCGAACAACCCAACAATCAGGCAGCTCGGTCAGAGCCAGTAATTGAAGACTTAACTGTCGACCTGCTAACCGACCAAACGCTGCCCGCTGAGACCGAAGTTGAGGCTGAAACCGAGCTCCCATCCCAAACCGCTCTCCCATCTGACACCGGACTCCGCCCAAATGCTGATGATGATTTTGATGCCGAACTTGATGCGCTCCTCCGCTGATTTTTCTTTTCTCTTCTTTTGTTTAGAACTTTTGTAACCGGGCTGTGGCCCCCAGATTTGTACTTGGTCTGCGTTTGCACTTTTAATGAAAATTCCTCGAACTTTTATTCCGGTTTTGTGTGTGTATGCTCGTACTTGCAATGAATTTTTCATTAACTGCGATCTCGGTCTAACTATCTAACCTGCTAGCCAACCACTCTTTAGCCGATATAACTCACTTCGGCTCAAGAGTACACAGAGTTGGTTTAATCCAACCAGCCACCCTTCAGCCATACACTTACCTCGGCTGAAGAGTAAAAAGAGTTGGTTTAATCCAGCCAACCACTCTTCAGCCGTACACTTACTTCGGCTGAAGAGTAAAAAGAGTTGGTTTAATCCAGCCAACCACTCTTCAGCCGTGCCCATACTTCGGCTGAAGAGTACGAAGAGTTGGTTTAATCCAGCCAACCATTCTTCAGCCATACACTTACTTCGGCTGAAGAGTAAAAAGAGTTGGTTTAATCCAGCCAACCCCTCTTCAGCCGTGCCCATACTTCGGCTGAAGAGTACGAAGAGTTGGTTTAATCCAGCCAACCATTCTTCAGCCATACACTTACTTCGGCTGAAGAGTAAAAAGAGTTGGTTTAATCCAGCCAACCACTCTTCAGCCATACCCATACTTCGGCTGAAGAGTACAGAGTGTTGGTTTAATCCAGCCAACCACGCTTCAGCCGATATAACTAACTTCGGCTGAAGAGTACGCAGAGTTGGTTTAATCCAGCCAACCACTCTTCAGCCATACACTTACTTCGGCTGAAGAGTAAAAAGAGTTGGTTTAATCCAGCCAACCACTCTTCAGCCATACCCATACTTCGGCTGAAGAGTACAGAGTGTTGGTTTAATCCAGCCAACCTCTAAGTTGGTTTTTCCAGCCAACTTAGCATAAAGTGTTTGGTTATTCCGACCAAACGTCCTGCAGCCTGGATCCTTATCCTGGGCTTAGGAGGGGTCATAGTTGGTTATTCCGGCCAACTATGTTTACAGTGCTACTGACTTACTAAAATTACTCTCTACTAAAAACAAATATACTGAAAAAGAATCGACTTGTTTTATTGATAAAGTAAAAAATTACACTTGCTTAAAAAAAAAGCTAAAAATAAAACAACTTAAGATTGGCAGTGTTCCACGGCCTAGGAATTGCTTTGCCATCCTTATCTTCCAAGTGGTATGCCCCTTTGCCTGCTAAACCGACCACTTTGTAAGGTCCTTCCCAATTCGGCCCCAACTTGCCATCTCCTGGAACCAGGGTGTTTCCCATCACTTTGCGAAGTACCCAATCGCCGATCTTGAATTGTCTTGGATGCACCGTTTTGTTGTACTTTCTAGACAACTCTTGTTGGTAGGAGGCGATGTGAACCAATGCTCTGTCTCTTCTTTCTTCCGCGAGATCAAGTTCTAATGTTATTGCTTCGGCGTTTAAGTCTGGATCAAAGTTTTCACTCCGAATTGTGGGGAGACCAACTTCTAATGGGATGACTGCTTCCATGCCGTAAGCTAAGGAGAATGGGGTTTCTCCTGTTGATCGCCGAGGCGTGGTGCGGTAAGCCCATAAAACATGAGGGAGTTCTTCTGCCCACTTGCCTTTAGCTTTCTCTAGTCTTTTCTTCAGTCCATCCAAGACTACCTTGTTTGAAGCTTCTGCTTGTCCATTCGCTTGGGGATACGCCGGTGTAGAATTGTAGAATTCTATCTTGTACTCCTCACAAAAGCCTCTGAAAATTTTACCGTCGAACTGCGTGCCGTTGTCTGAGATCAGTGCTTTTGGTATGCCGAAGCGAGTGATGATGTTCTGCCAGACAAACTTCTTCACATCTTTTTCCTTGATTGACGCCAAGGCTTCTGCTTCCACCCATTTTGTGAAGTAGTCTGTTGTCGCAAGAAAGAACTTCCTGTTGCCGGGTGCTGTTGGGAGCGGCCCCACTATGTCTAAGCCCCACATTGCGAAAGGCCATGGACTTGTGAGAGGTAGAAGTTCTCTGGCTGGTTGGTGTATTTGATGCGCAAACTTCTGACACTTTTCGCATTTTTTGACATACTTCTCTGAATCCGCTTGCATGTATGGCCACCAGTATCCTTGTGAAATAGCTCGGTATGCCAATGACCGTCCTCCTTGATGGCTGCCGCATACACCCTCATGTATTTCGAACAAGAATGCTTCCACTTTACTGGGGTGCACACACTTCAAGTAAGGTCCTGTGAACGACTTCTTGTATAATGCCAATGATGGAGAGAGCCAAAATCGCTGCGACTTTGCTCTGATTCTGTTGGCTTCTTTTTTGTCTTCTGGCAAGATGCCGTCTTTCAGGAACAAAATGATAGGATCCATCCAAGAAGGACCTAGATCGGCGCAACATACTTCTTCTGCTTCTGGGTCTTTGATACTTGGTCTAGGTAGGTAGTCAATCAATAGAGGATGTGGGATGGAGGTATCTGCCATTGAAGCGAAACCCGCTAGTTCGTCTGCTCTGCTGTTCTCCTCCCTGCCGATCTGTTCTATCCTCACCACCTCAAACTTTTTGATTTCGGTTCTGATCAGCTCTTGGTACTTAGCCATTCTGTCATCCCTTGCCTCATAGTTACCAGATATTTGGTTTACCACCAGCTGTGAGTCGCTGTAAACCATTAGCTCGGTGGCCTTCATGTAGAATGCCGATTTGAGACCTGCAAGAAGCGCTTCATACTCCGCTTCGTTGTTTGATGCTGGGAAGCCAAGGTTGATTGCCTGCTCCACTACCAGGCCGTCTGGAGAGATGAGGACTATACCAAGTCCTGCTCCATGTCGGTTGGATGCTCCATCCACGAAGAGCTTCCACATCTCCCCAACGAACATCTTCCAACAAGTGGAGGGATCGGATGATGCCTTGGGATCTTCCATGTTGCTGATTTCTTCTTCTAAGTCCAGGCCTGCTGCTTGCCCCTTGTCATCTTGTTGCACCAAGTTTTTCTTTGTTGGCGAGTCCGGACTTGGTATAGCATGGTTTACATCTTCCTTGTTCGTATTACTCCGGTCTGCCTTTGGACTTGGCTGAGTAACCAATACCAGGGGTTGCGTTATTCCGACGTCAACTTCCATCCCTAGTTCGGTTGAGTCAGTCAGGTCGACTGGGCAGATATGATGACTCCCAGGAGTGAACTCTGCGACAAAATCCGCCAATGCTTGAGCTTTTATTGCGGTTCTAGGTTGGAACTTGATGTCGTATTGTCCCAACTCTACTGCCCACTTCAGGATTCGCCCGGAGAAGTTCGTTCTTTCAAACAAAGCCTTTAGTGGGAAGGCCGTAAGGACAACAATGGTGTGAGCGTGAAAGTAATGCGGTAGCTTCCTTGCGGCCATCATCAAGGCCAATGCTAGTTTCTCCAGTGGCAAATACCTTGTTTCGGCGCCCAGCAGTGTCTTGCTAACATAGTAGATGGGCAGATGTTGGACTCCTTCTGCACGGACCAACACCGCGCTGATTGCGTGCTGTGAGACTGCTAGGTAGAGGAAGAGTTCTTCTCCAGGAATTGGTGTTACAAGTAGTGGTGGAGAAGACATATATTCCTTCAAGCTTTCCAGAGCCCGGTCACATTCTTCGTCCCACTCAAACTTTGCCTTGAGGGCATGAAAAAATGGTCGTAGCCTGTCTGACGATCGGCTAATGAACCGATTGAGCGCGGCTGCCATGCCGGTGAGATGCTGTACTTCTTTTACGGAGTTTGGTCTCTCCAGATCCTGAATTGCCTTGATCTGAGAAGGATCTGCTTCTATACCTCGGTTGGTTACCAAGAAGCCTAAGAATTTGCCTGATCCTACTCCGAATGCACACTTCGACGCGTTGAGGCGTAACTTATGCTTCTTTAGGATCTCAAACATCTCACTTAGGTCCTTGAGGTGGTCATTTTCATCCTTGCTCTTCACCACCATGTCGTCGATGTAAGCTTCCATTGTTCTGCCTAACAACGGTTCAAACATCTTGGTGACCATTCTCTGGAATGTCGCCCCAGCGTTCTTCAGGCCAAAGGGCATGACCTTGTAGCAGTAGAGTCCTCTGGGTGTGGTGAAAGATGTGACCTCCTGGTCCGGTTCATGCATTGCGATCTGGTGGTAGCCTCTGTATGCATCCAGGAAGCTTAGTCGGTTGTGCCCCGCCGTCAGGTCTACCAGTTGGTCAATCCGTGGCAGAGGAAAGCTATCTTTGGGGCATGCTTTGTTGACAGTTTTATAATCGACGCAGACGCGCCACTTGCCATTCTTCTTCGGCACTACGACTGTGTTGGAGATCCATCTGGGGTAGTGCACCTCTCTGATTGCCCCTGCTTCCAACAAGTTTCCCACTTCTTCCGCCACTATCTCGGCGTGGTGGAGTGCCGATCTGCGGGTGCGCTGAATGATTGGCCTGGCAGACGGGTGGACATTGAGTTGGTGGCAGATGAAGTTGGGATCAATGCCTGGCATGTCGTATGGAGTCCAGGCAAACACTTCAATGTTAGAGGTCAAAAATTCCAGGACCTCTAACCTCTCAGCGCTGGACAACGACGAACCGAGCAGAAAGAACTTATCCGGGTTCTTTTCATCTATTCTGACTTCCACCAAGTCTTCCACCGCTTTCTGGCTTGCTGCTTTGCCGACGTCTGCGAATAGTTCATTACTCTCCGGTTCTTCCACCGAATGAACATACCCCTTCGCAGCGCGGCTTCCATTCACTGTGACGAAACATTGCTTGGACATGATTTGGTCTCCATAGACTTCCTCTATTACTCCGGTGTCGTTTGGGAACCGCATCACTTGGTGGTAGGATGACGCCACCGAGCGCATGGCATGCAGCCATGTTCTGCCCAAGATGATGTTATAGGTGGATGGGACCTTTAACACCCAAAACTCTACTTGCTTCGTCACACTCCCTGCTCTGACTGGAAGGATGATCTTGCCAACTGGCCATTCTGGCATCGAGTTAAATCCAATCAAGGGTGACACTGCAGGTGCTAAGTCTTTATCTTGCAGCTTCAATTGTTTGAACGTCTCATAGTACATGATTTCGCACGAACTACCCTGGTCAATCAGAATCCGCTTGACGTCAAAATCCTTGACTCGGAGAGTGACGACCAGGGCGTCATTGTGGGGGCAATATATTCTGTCCAAGTCTTTATCCGAAAAAGACATAACATTTGTGGCCTCTGTCCTCCCCTTCTTGACGATAGGTTGGGCACTTAGTACCTCCCTCAAGTGCTCAGCCTTTTTGATCGAACCTCTGAGCTCACATACACGCTCAGGTTCGAAAACTCCATGTATAACGTTGATGATGCCTTGAGGTGGAGCATCGATCGGCATCCCATTGGGGTTATTACGGTCCTGGGTGGCCGGTTGCGCTCCTCCTTCAATGTACTTGTCTAAGTGGCCTGCCGCCACCAACTCTTCCAAGTGCTGCCTCAATGGGGTGCAGTTCTCAGTTCGGTGCCCCTTTTCTTTGTGGAAAGTGCACCGTGATCTGTCGTCGTAGTCCTTCTGTGCTTCGCCTAACTTGGCTGGCCACTTGACGAAGGGCTCGTCTCGAATCTCACTAAGTATTCGGTAGATCGGCTTCTTGAAGACCGTGGTGATGGCAGTGCGGACTCTCAACCATCTTTCGTCCCGGTCTTCTCCGTTGTCCCGTCTACCACGCCCGTTTTTGTTCGGCCGATTTACCGCATTGACCTTTGCTGTGGCCTTCTTTTCTGGTGCTGCGGTCGTGCCAGACTTTACTTTGGCACGGGCGCCATCTTCTTCCACCCTGATGTGCTGATGCACTCTTTCCATCAGGGCTTCCATGGTAAGAGGTGGCGTCATGGTTATAGAATCCCTCAGTCTGTTCCCAACTGGGAGTCCTCTTTTATACTGTGCAATGGCGAGATTGGTTGGGCAGTCCCCAATCTGGTTGAATGTCTCCCAGTAACGACTGTTGTATGATCTCAGGGTCTCTTTCTCGCCCATATCGATAGAGAGTAATTGGTCGATCTCCACTGGGGTTTTAGTGTTTGTTCTGAATCTTGTGACAAATGCTTCGGCCAATTGCGCCCAAGAGGCTATGCTGCCCTCTGGGAGTTTCTCAAACCAAGTCAAGCCAAGGTCACCCAGGCTTGAGGGGAATAGGATGCACATTAAGGCCTCATTCCGCCGGTATACAGCCATGACCTGACGAAAGTGGCTCAAGTGCGAGTAGGGGTCCGTCTTTCCTTCGTATGTATTGAATTTGGGCTGAAGGAAGCCTGTGGGTAGAGGCGCGTTCTCTATTGCTGGGACGAATGGTGAGGTCTGCAGCCTCGCCAATGCCTTATCCGCTGGTTCGTAGGCCGGGCGCGGTAGTGGCATTCCAACCTCGACGCTTCCATGCGTCCGAGGAGCCAACCGCTGTAGGGCAGAAACTCTATGTGGATCACGTGCCCTGGCGTCCTCTCTGCATCGTGCCTTTTCCTCCAGCACGGTTCGCAGGTCGGACGATCTGGGCATCTCGGTCTGTCTGGACCTGGTTTGGTGCGTATGCGAAGGCCAGTAAGTGCTCCCTTCTGTGTAAGACCTTCCAGATCTCGCCCTGTCAGTCCTGGAGTGATGAGTTCTGGAAGATCTTGATTGCGTATCGCCTGTCCTGAGGCTTCTGTCTTCTGCTTGGGAGGGTGTAGAATTCCTACTACGACCCTCTGAGGGGCGAGGGGGCGTCTTGTTTGTGCGCCCCACTCCTGTCGCCGCCTCTTTTCCTTTCATCTGGCGTTTTAGAGCTTCCATGTCTGCCGCCATCCGCCGTATCAACTCGTCTTGTTCCCTGACGCGATCCTCCAAAGTTTGAGGATCAACCCTGCGCCTTTGCCTTTTTGGGCTTTGCGAACGAGAGGGATGGGGGCTGTTATTTCTCCTTCGTCCCCTTGCATCCCTCCTGGAATTTTGCCTTTGTGATTCCAGGTTCGCCATGGGAGGGACCAAAGGTAGGCCTTCGCGCCTTGCGGCTCCGTCTGGAGTTTGTCCGTCAATGGCGGACTGAGGTAGTTCTTCGTTGTTCGCCATCGAATTTTGAAAGAAAAAGCTTGATCAAGAGGTTGTACTTGTCTGTTCTTCCCACAGACGGCGCCAATTGTACGGGAAAGAGATTCACCTTCACGTATAATCCTGTTGATCAAGCCTATGTTCTTCTGCACGTCGTCGTTTTAACACCTGAAAACACAAAAATGAGCTGGCCGGCGGGTGTGTGCCGGAATCCTCTCCGATGCCTAAGTCAGTAAGCAAGAAATAGACAAAAGCTCAATGTAGTCAGGGAGCAAAAGTTGCATTACCTTCGAAGAGGTGATATTGGTGAGCTTATATAGGTTTCGCGTGGCACAATCCTGGTAGGACTCTTATTCCTCCATGTGCAGAGTCCTCCTAGGATTACTCCTCCTTACGTAAAGTCCCCCTAGGACTCATACTCTTGGAAGATAATGCTTATCCTCCAACACCCTCCTCACTGCTTAAACCAAGTGAGATGGTTCTTCTTATGGCCGAACTACTCTCAAGACCGAAGTAACAACTCGGCCTTCACTTTACTCTCCCTTATCTCGGCTTTCCCATACTAAGACCGAGCTATCCAGAAGGGAGTTGAAACCGAGCTATCTTTATAACCAAAGCTTACTTCGGTTTCTCACATGCTATGACCGAAGTAACTATCGAGACCGAAACCTTCGCGCTACTCCACTCAACCGGAGTAGAGCTGAGTCCTTTCTAGACCGGGCTAACCACCACGGCTGTGTGACCGGTCTATCTTCAGATTTACTTCTCCAAACCGGAGTAACCTACATGGCTTTTCTACTCGGCCCTTTTCATTTCGGCCCTAAGGCCTATCACCCAGCTCGGCCCAATTGCATATAAATTACCCTCTCACACCTCAAATGAAAATTGAAAGCTCGTTGCTTTGCTGTAGAAAATCAATGGAAGGGCTCCCTCTTTTTATAATTGAATAACCAGCGTACCATTTTTTTTTTTTTTTTAAACATCTAAAAATCAATGACAAACATCAATAAAGGTGTCAAAAAGTCGTTTTATTGATAATGATTAAGGAATAATACAATTGCAAACATCAATAAAAAGAGAGGGTGTAAAAATATCGTAGCGAAATCTAACCATTTATCTGCTAGCACCCGCACACAGTTGTTAAGATAACAACCCAAGAACCACATCCAACAGAAAAGGACCACTGGAACAAAACAAGACAATTACATACAAATATAAAAATGAACCCAGCAACCATAATAGAAAATCAACCGTGGAATCCTTTGACTGCTATAAATCTTCCGTGTGGGAATAACCAGCATACCTGCAAGCTATGACTTATTTACCTGTGGTAGTAGTCAAGGGCAAAATAAAAATTTTGTCTAGAAGTTAAGGTGTGTATAAAATAAAAAAATTTAAAAAAAAAAGAAAGAAAAAGAAAGATAAATTACAAATATAATTTTTGAGTTTATTTAAAATACAAATTGCTTGTTGTAGTTCTGAAAATTATAAATATACTTATTGTCAAAATTTATCATTTTACAGAATTGACAGAAAAATGATGTTATTAACTATACTGTATACAACAATGAATGACTAAAACAGTTAAATGAAGAACATCACTAAAATAGTTGATTAATGAAAGGATTATGTGTTATATGATTAGAAAATTTATGGGTTGAGATATAATTTTCAAAATGACACTAGCTAATTAGTATTTAAAGAAAATTTCAACGGGTGTACTTATAATTTATGCTAAAAGAATATTGAGTTAGTTTGGTACATCATTAATTGAAAATAATTTTTTACATAAACTTTGTGAAAATATTATTTCATGAGAGCATAACTAAATAAATCTAACACGCCATTTTTTTATTTTATAAATTATAAATTATTAATTAAATTTCAATATATAATCGGTTAATTCTAACAAATCATTTAATATATTTTTTAATGAAAAAAGTAAATATCTCTAACAAGTTTTTTTTTTTTTTTAATTTGAATTATTAATTAATATTTTCTATATATAATCAATTAAACTGTCATTTTATCATGTCGTTAATATGACCATCCTTCTACAAATTCTTAATAATTGCAAATTAAATTATCAATCACTCACAATAAAGGGTAAGTTGCACATCCATATATGTAGGAGACCCCCACATCATTGTAACTTAGTTTGTGATTTATTAGAAATTTCTAGCATTTTTAATAATATATAAGTAGGATATTATAAAAAATAAAATAAAAATAATGGAGTTTATAAAGTTAAAAAAGTATTTTTTTAATCTATTTTTAAAAATTTAGTCTTTTTAATTATTTAATTTATTTTTATTTCATAAAAATGTTCTGAAATTTTTTTAGGAGGACCCCATCCACTATGAAATTGTGGGGAGGAGTTATTGTTAATTTTTTTCCTAGAAAAACTATAACTTAATTAAAATCTTAAAATGAAATACACATTGACCTTTTATCAACTCATGGAAAAATATGTCAGTAAAAGTCAAAACTACTCTAACCATAGAGTTACCCCAAACCATGAACCATGCATTAATGTTAGTAGAACATGAGAGGGTAATTTATAATTGGGCCGAGCTAAAGGCTTCTTTGTGAGTTAGGCCACACAATGGACCAGGGTAAGGTTTGATGTAGCCCGGTCTTAGAGCTAACAAGCTTGACCTAGGCAAAGTTCGGACCGAGCTATGGATTAAGGAGCTTGGGCCTTGCGTGATCGACCTCATCCTGGTTAGCCCGGTGAGGGATTCCTGCAGTTAGCTCGGTTTGGACAACTAAAACCGAGGTATGCTTGGACGAGGACCGAGCCAGGCACTGCGTATAGAATCACCGAATTGAGTATGTCAAAGGTAAGTGTTAGCTTGATCATACTGTCATCCAACCGTGGTAAAACCATCTCACTTGGTTTGAGCAGTGAAGGGGGTGTTGAAGGATAAGCATTATCTTTCAAGAGTGTGATTCCTAGGAGGACTCTACATGCAGGGATAAGAGTCCTAATTGGATTGTGTCACGCAGAAGCTATAAAAGCTCACAACATAACCTATGTAGAGGTAACACACAACTTTGATTCCCGAATATACAGAGCTTTTGTCTATTTATCTATTTTTGCTGACTTAGGCATTGGAGAGGTATCCGGCACACACCCGCCGGCTAGCTCACGTTTGTGTTTTCAGGGAGTAAAGTGACGACGTTTGGAGGAGCGCAGACTTGATCAACAGGATTATATGAGAACAGTATTTCTTGCTCGTACAATTGGCGCCGTATGTGGGAATTCCAGAAAGAACAAAACCGCTTGATCAAGTTTTCCTTGCTAGTTGGAAGTAATGGCGCACAATGAAGACTTGCCGCAATCAACTATTGACGGGCAAACCCTAGAGGGGGGTGGAAGGCGCAAAGGCTTGCCTTCTATCCCTCCCATGGCGGATTTAGAACCCCAGCGGCAGAACCCCCGGAGGGATGCAAGGGGGAGGCGAGCTAACAGCCCCCGTCGCTCTCAAAGTCCTAAAAGACAGAGGCGGAGGATGGACTCTCAAGTTCTGGAAGATCACGTGAAAGAGCATGACGAGTTGATACGAAGGATGGCAGCGGACATGGAGTCAATGAAGCGCCAGATAAAAGGAAAAGGGGTGGTGACAGGAGAGGGGTGCAAAAGCAACACGCCCCCTCGCCACTCGGAAGATCGTGGTAGGCATACCACACCATTGCAAGTAGAGAGTAGGAGCCTGAGAACAGGCGACACTCAATCAAGAACTTCCAGGACTCACTACTCCAGGTCTGAGAGAACGAGAACTGAGAGGTCATATACTGAGGGAAGCACTTATCGGCTCTCGCATACGCACCAGACGTCATCCAGGCACACGGAGTTGCCCAGATCATCTGACTTGCGAACTATGCTTGAAGAAAGGGCACGATGGAAGGAGGATACCAGGGCATGCGACCCGCGTAGAGTTTCAGCCCTTCAGCGGTTGGCTCCTCGGACGCATGGGAGCGTCGAGGTAGGAATGCTAATATCGCGCCTTACTTATGAACCAACAGACAAAGTATTAGCAAGGTTACAGAGCTCGCCGTTAGTTCCGGCAATTGAGAACGCACCACTATCTTCGAGCTTTCACCAGCCCAAATTCACTACTTATGAAGGGAAGACAGACCCCTACATGCACCTAAGCCACTTTCGCCAGGTTATGGCAGTATACCGGCGGAACAAGGCTTTAATGTGCATCCTATTCCTATCTAGCCTTGGCGACCTAGGTTTAACCTAGTTTGAAAGGCTACCAGAAGGCAGCATCGCCTTCTAGGCACAATTGGCAGAGGCGTTCGTGACTAGGTTCAGAATAAACACCAAGACACCAATGGAGATCGATCAGCTACTCTCCATTGGCATGGGCGACAAGGAGACATTGAGATCCTACAACAGTCACTACTGGGAAACCTTCAACCAGATTGGGGATTGCCCTACAAACCTCGCCATTGTACAATACAAACGGGGCCTGCCAGTCGGCAACAAATTGAGGGACTCGATTACTATAACGCCACCCCTCACGATGGAGGCCTTGATGGAAAGAATGCACCAGCATATTCGGGTGTAGGAAGATGGCGCCCATGCTAAAGCGAAATCTGGCACAACAGCAACACCAGATAAAAAGACTTTAGCAAAAGTCAACATGGTAGAACAACCAAGCAGAGATGGGCGAGGCAGGCGGGCTAACAAAGAGGACCCAGACAAAAGGAAGTTGAGAGTTCGCACTGTCATAACCACGGTGTTTAAAAAACCAATCTACCGAATTCTCAGTGAGATACGCAACGAACCTTTCGTCCAATGGCCAGCCAAGTTGGGAGAAGCACAAAAAGACCATGACAAAAGATCCCGGTGCACCTTCCATGATGAAAAGGGGCACCGCACTGAAAATTGCACACCGTTGAGACAGCATTTGGAGGAGTTAGTGGTGGCTGGGCACCTGGACCAGTACATAGAAGGAGGAACACAGCCAGCTCCCTAGAACCACAACATCCCAAACGGGATGCCGGTCAACGCTCCACCTCAAGATGTGATTAACGTGATACATGGGATATTCGAACCTGAGCGGATATGTGAGCTCAGGGGGATGATCAAAAAGGCTGAGCACTTAAGGGAGGTATTAAGTGCACAACCTGTCAACAAAAAGGGGAGAACAGAGGCCACAAATGTCATATCCTTTTCAGACAAAGATTTAGCAAGGATATACTGCCCTCACAATGATGCACTGGTTGTCACTCTACGTGTCAAGAATTTCGACGTCAAACGGATTTTGATCGACCAAGGAAGCTCATGTGAGATAATGTATTACGAAACCTTCAAACAACTGAAATTGGAGGACAAAGACATGGCACCTGTAACATCTCCCCTAATCGGATTCAACTTGATGCCAGAATGGCCAGTGGGCAAGATAATCCTCCCAGTCAAAGCAGGAACCATGACAAAACAGGTGGAATTCTGGGTATTGAAAGTCCCTTCCACCTACAACATAATCTTGGGGAGGGCATGGTTGCACGCCATGTGATCGGTAGCCTCAACTTACCATCAAGTACTGCGGTTCCCCAACGAAACTGGAGTAATTGAAGAGGTCTTTGGAGACCAAATTATGTCAAAACAGTGCTTCGTCACAGTAAATGGCAGCCGAGCTGCAAAAGGATATGTACAGATGTTAGAAGAACCCAAGAGCAATGAACTATTTGCCGATGTTGGCAAGGCAGTTGAACAAAAGGCAGTGGAAGACTTGGTACAGGTAAGGATAGATGAAAAAGACCTAGAAAAGTTCTTTTTTGCTCGGCTCGTTATTGTCCAGCACTGAGAGAATAAAGGTCATGGAATTCTTGACCTCTAATATCGAAGTGTTTGCTTGGACACCGTATGACATGCCTGACATTGACCCAAACTTCATCTGTCACCAACTGAACGTCCATCCAACTGCCAGACCAGTTATACAGCGCACTCGCAGATCAGCACTCCACCATGCCGAGATAGTGGCGGAAGAAGTGGAAAACTTGCTGGAGGCAAGAGCTATCAGAGAAGTGCACTACCCTATATGAATTTCCAATACCGTAGTAGTGCCAAAGAAGAACGGAAAATGGTGTGTCTGCGTGGACTACAAAACAGTCAACAAGGCATGCCCAAAAAACAGTTTTCCCCTACCATGGATAGACCAACTAGTAGACCTGATGGCAGGACACAGTTGACTTAGCTTCCTTGATGCGTACAGGGGTTACCATCAGATCGCTATGTATGAACTAGATCAGGAGGTCACATCATTTACAACGCTTAGAGGATTGTACTGTTACAAGGTCATGCCTTTTGGCCTAAAAAACGCAGGGGCAACATTCCAGCGGATGGTCACCAAGATGTTTGAACCATTGTTAGGAAAAACTATGGAGGCTTACATCGACGACATGGTGGTCAAAAGCAAGAATGAGAACGACCATCTCAGGGACCTAGATGAAATGTTCCAGATTCTGAAGAAGAACAAGTTGTGCCTAAATGCATCCAAGTATGCATTCGGCGTAGCATCGGGCAAATTCCTAGACTTTCTGGTGACCAATCGAGGTATAGAACCAAACCCTTCTCAGATTAAAGCAATCCAGGATCTTGAGAGGCCCAACACAGTCAACGAGGTGCAGCATCTCACTGGCCTTGCAGCCGCACTTAACCGGTTCATAAGTCGGTCGTCAGATAGATGTCGACCATTCTTCCAAGCATTGAAGGCCAAGTTTGAGTGGGATGAAGAATGCTACTACGCCCTAGAAAGCTTGAAAGAGTACATGTCTTCTCCACCATTGCTAGTAACCCCAATACCTGGAGAAGAGCTCTTTTTGTAGCTGGCAGTTTCACAGCACGCAGTCAGCGCAGTGTTGGTCAGAGCGAAAGGAATCCAACACCTGTCCATCTTTTATGTTAGCAAGACTTTGCTGGATGCAGAAACCAGGTACTTACCATTGGAAAAATTGGCTTTAGCCTTGATGATGTCCTCAAGGAAGCTGTCGCATTACTTCCACGCCTACACTATAATCGTCTTAACAGCTTTTCCCCTAAAAGCTTTGTTTGAGAGGGCGAACTTTTCTGGGGCGAATCTTGAAATGGGTAGTGGAATTGGGACAGTTTGATATCAAATTTCAGCCCAGAACCGCAATAAAAGCCCAAGCTTTGGCAGACTTTGTGGCAGAGTTCACACTAGGAAGTCATCACATATGCCCAGTTGACTTGACCAGTACAACCAAAATAGGGATGGAAAATGCCGCAGGAAGTGCGCAACCCCTAATACAAGACACACTGCCACATTGCAAACCATACAGGCTTGAGGATCAAAAGGAAGGAATAAACCATGCCATTCCTAGTAAGGATTCATCCGCAAGTGCAGACTTGGGGCAGTCAGATAATAAAAAGCAAACCCCAACAGCAGCTGGGGACTTGGAAGAAAACGACACTCATGATCCAAAGACATCATTCGACCCCTCCACTTGCTGGAAGCTATTTGTTGGAGAGATGTGGAAGCTCTTTGTGGATGGAGCATCCAATAGGCATGATGCAAGACTTGGCATAGTTCTCATCTCACCAGATGGCCTAATAGTGGAACAAGCAGTCAACATTGGCTTCCCAACATCAAACAATGATGCGGAGTATGAAGCTCTTTTAACAGGCCTAAAATCAGCACTTTTCATGCAGGCTACCGAGCTAATGGTTTACAGTGACTCCCAACTGGTAGTAAACCAGATTTCAGGCAACTACGAAGCAAAAGATGAGAGTATGGCAAAGTATAAAGAGTTAGTTAGAAGGGAAATCATGAAATTCGAAGTTGTGCGAATAGAGTAGATTGGCTGGGAAGAAAACAGTAGAGCAGACGAACTAGCAGGCTTCGCTTCAATGGCAGATACATCCATCCCACATCCATTACTGATCGACTTCCTACCAAGACCAAGCATTGAAGAACCCGAAGTAGAAGAGGTATGTTGCACCGAACTAGGCCCTTCATGGATGGATCCCATTATAGTATTCTTAAAAAACGGCATCTTACCTGAAGAAAAGAAAGAAGCTAACAAGATCAGAGCCAAGTCACAGCGATTTTGGCTCTCCCCATCAATGGCCTTGTGCAAAAAATCCTTCACAGGACCTTACTTGAAATGTGTCCATCCTAGCAAGGTTGAGGCATTCTTGTTCGAGATACATGAAGGCGTATGAGGAAGCCACCAAGGAGGAAAATCATTGGCCTACAGAGCAATTTCACAAGGATATTGGTGGCCTTACATGCAAGCAGATTCAGAAAAGTATGTCAAGAAGTGCGAGAAATGTCAGAAGTTCGCACACCGAATACATCAGCCAGCCAGAGAACTTCTACCATTAACTAGCCCATGGCCCTTCGCAATGTGGGACTTGGACATAGTAGGACCACTTCCAACGGCACCCGGCAACAGAAAATTCTTTCTTGCAGCAACAGACTACTTCACAAAGTGGGTGGAGGAAGAAGCACTCGCATCAATAAAGGAGAAAGATGTGAAGAAGTTCGTCTGGCAGAATATCATCACTCGATTCGGCATACCCAAGGCTCTAATATCTGACAACGGCACTCAGTTCGACGGAAAACTTTTTAGAGGCTTTTGTGAAGAGTACAAGATAGAATTCTACAATTCTACACCGGCATACCCCCAAGCCAATGGCCAAGCAGAAGCATCAAACAAAGTCATCTTGGATGGACTGAAGAAAGGTTGGAGAAAGCAAAAGAGGAACTTCCCCATGTTTTATGGGCTTACCGTACCACATATCGGTGATCAACCGGAGAAACGCCATTCTCCTTAGCCTATAGCATGGAGGCAGTAATCACACTGGAAATCGGCCTCCCCACAATTAGAAGTGAAAATTTTGACCCAGACTTGAATGGAGAAGCCATAACCTTGGAACTTGACCTAGCTGAAGAAAGAAGAGAAAGAGCATTGGTTCACATCGCCTCATACCAGCAAGAGTTATCCAGAAAATATAACAAGACGGTACATCCGAGGCAATTCAAGATTGGAGATTGGGTGTTGCGCAAAGTAATAGGAAACACCCTGGTACCCGGAGACGGCAAGTTAGGGCCTAATTGGGAAAGACCTTACAAAGTGGTTGGATTAGCAGGAAAATGGGCATACCACTTGGAAGATAAAGACAGCAAGGCCATTCCCAGGCCATGAAACACGGCCAATCTCAAACTATTTTATTTTTAGTTTTTCTTTAAACATACTTGTAGTTTTTCTTTTTTCAATAAAACAAGTAGTTTCCTTTTCAGCATAAATTATTTTCTTCTGTGAGCTCTCTTCAGCCAAGATTAGGATCTAGGCTGAAGAGGTTGGCTTGAAAAACCAACTGTAGACACCCCATTTTTGACCGTACTCAAGACTTGGACGTCACCATTGGAACACTCGGTGATCATCCATGTTCGTGTTCGTTTTGAGTTCCCGGAGGCCTCGGCTGCGCGCCTTGCCGCAGGATCTCTCAACTCGTTTGTTTTGCATTTGGTTTTACACCAAATACTTGTGCTTTTGCTTTGAGGGGCAGGGAATGGCTTGTTGGCCATCCCCACACCCCACCGGCCTTTCCTTTGCCTCACCGGCCATTCATTGTTGCCACCGGCCATGGTTTCTTGATACCAATGGCCGGTCGGCACTTTATGTGGCCGGTCGGCACTTTGTTTGGCCGGTGACCTCTTCTGCTAGCCGGTATGCACCTTTTGCATACTTCAGGCATGGTGCATGCCAGCTGTGCCAGCTGGAATGCACCAACACTCTTCCCCGTGCATAGTGTGGTTGTTATGCACCTTTTGCACCCTTTTGGTCTAGCTTCTTGAGGAAGCTTGGACCTTTGTCTTAGCTTCCTTAAGAAGCTTGCCAGCTGTCCCAGCTTCCTCAGGAAGCCTTGCCCCTTTTGCCCCCTTTGACCCTTTTTTAGTTTAGCTTCTTGGAGAAGCTTCAAAACATCTCCCTTATCTATTTAAGGACCCCTCCTCCTCCATTGTCAAGGGTTGAACAAAAAAAACCAGAGACATACATATACATATCTGTCATATACATTCTCTCTCTATATCTCCCTCTCTCTCATCCTTTGTGTGTGTTTGGAGGCCTAAAAAGTGTGTTTTTGCCTTAGTTTTGCCCTAAGACACACACCATTACACCATACTTCAACTTTGAGGGGGCTTGGAGGGCTTGTTCTTGAGTTTTTGGACTAGTTTTCACCAGAGGAAGGTGGTTGATCTTGCTGTTCTTCAAGAGTTCTTCAAGGGTAACAATCTTGCTTTAGTTTTCCCAATCTTGCACTAGTTTTTTA
The DNA here is from genome assembly GCA_036172215.1 of Camellia granthamiana. Lineage (NCBI taxonomy): Eukaryota > Viridiplantae > Streptophyta > Magnoliopsida > Ericales > Theaceae > Camellia > Camellia granthamiana. Next base: position 13,496,122 of record CM069904.1, read on the forward strand.
CCTGTCTTGCATGCTGATTTAGGCTTTGTGTATAACTAAAAAAAGTCTTGTATTTTCATGCTTAAGATTCTTCATTAAGGTTGTTTTGGTGTTGGGGGTCGACCTCCCCCTCTTAGGCCTCTTTTGGTCTCTTTGTGTGCTTTTTTGGCAAGCTTTGGTTATTCTTGTGTATTGGTCTTCTCGCCACTGAAATCTAGTGGATTTTCAGTGGTGAAAAAGGAGGTTTGAGGTCTTGTATAGGGTAGGGACACCCCTCTCCCCTTTGTGACTCATTTATCCATGTTTTTGGCTCAATATGGTAGCATGCATGCTTAGTTGTTTATGACTCCATTTCAGAGGATTTTTGGGTGTTTTGGGTCGTATTATATCTCTGTTACATGTTGGTTTGTTGACCCTTAGCATGCATTTTGTACTTGCTTTGTGTTCCTTCATTTTGCCTAGAAATGTATCATGACATTTGACCACTATGCTCTCATGTTTTGACTTTACTTTGTGAAGTTCTTGGTCATATTTTTCCATGCTTGGGGTCTGTTAGGTGCTGGTTTGGTCATATTTGATATGCTTTATATGGCTCCTTAGCATTCTAGCATGTTGGCATTGGTTAAGTGAATCATGAGCATGCTTGGGTTAGGTTGTTTAAGTGATTTGGGGTCATCTCACATGCCATTTCAGTCCCTAATTCATGCTTGTATGCCTGCACTTATCATCCCTTTCATGCCTTGAAGAATTGTTTTGTTGTGCCTTGAAAAGGGCCATTATACATGCTCAAGTGTTTAAGCTTTAGGCTGCCATATCAGTGGGTTTTGGAGTGCTAATTTTGCATATTGAAACTCTATTTCGTATTGGAAAGTTCATGCCATGAGTGCTTGGGGTAGTTGTGGTAGAATGCTCCTTGCCTTGGACTTATTGGTGTGCATGTTTGCATAAGCATTGGCTCATCATTTTGGGCATTTTGGCCACTGTTTGGAGGGTGGACTGAGGTCTGCCCCTTTGTACTTTAGGTCCATCCTTGCATGATCATATTGCATTGCTTTGATTTCATGCTTGCCTAGTATCACAATTGCATGTTTGCGTATTGTTAGCTAGTCGCATTTCATGTCATAGTTTGCATGATGAGTTACATGGCATTACATCTTGTATGTTTGACACATCACATTGCTCATGTTGCATACTTGAGCCACCTTGCGTAGATTGCATTGCATTGTTTGGTTTGGAGTGTCAAGCCAAACTTAAGGGGTGAGAAGTGTTCATACTCCAAGTGATGCAACACCTCTCAACCCTCGGTCGCCAAGACCCTTGATCTCAACATGATAGGGTGTTAGCTTTCATTTGTGTGTTGCATGCATTTTACATTGAATGGCAAGCTTGACTCCTTAGGCCATCATGCCTAATTGGTGGCCCGAGGGTCGAGGGTCATGCTCCCTTGAGTTCATTACATGATAGGGAGTGTGTACATGCACACATTGCTGTGAAATTTCCATACCATGCACTGTCTGTCCTTTGTTGCTGTCAAAAACAGGGTTCTGCAGGAATTTATGGCCGGCCAGCCATATATAGTGCCGACCGGCCACCAATGGCTGGCTGGTGATTCAAGTTTTGGCCGATGCTCTAATTACCATGGCCGGTGGCCTTTTGTTCTGGCCGGTGGCAATCCGGAGCACTCAGGGAGTAATTCAAAACAGGTCTGGAAATTTGTATGATCCTCAGAGGGGCAGGGCAGTGTAAACAAAGGCAACAGTGCCATGACAACGGGTTTCCGGGCAGTACGAGTCGAGCATGCATCATCCAAACATTTCGAAGGCGGGGCTGTGGCCATTTTAATTTTGCATTCAATTTGTTAATTAATTAGGAGTTTTGTAATAATTAATTTAGTATTATTTATTCGGACTGTATTATTCTTTCGGTCCCTCCATGTGAGGGCGTATTGTAATAAGTGTGTATAGGTGTGTGTATGTCTTCCAATCCCACGTCTTTCTTCCCTTTTATTTAACCGCTTATGATGGTAGACTAGGGCATATTTAAATTAGCATACCTTATGCTATGCATGCGTGCATCCACACATTTGTCTTACATGCATCGGGCTCGGTACATCATGCTAACTGTATTTGTATTTCAATTCCAAATTGAGTACCTATTAGTTGTAGCATCTCATATGCCATTCCTTAGGATAGCCGAGCCTATTGTAGTTGCATCTTGCATGTGTTGCATTAGCCATCTTAACATGAACTAGGATCATGCATATGATTACTAACTAGCTTCTGTTTTGGCTTGGAGTACTCGGTAAGCATTTATGCTTTAGCATACCGCATGCGTGTGAGTGTTGCCATAATAGCATGATTACCATGAGGCTAGCTGCTTATGTGATATAACTGCTTGAATGCCTGTGGATGGAGGTTGAATTACCTAAATTGGGATAATGCATTAAAACTGTGAGTTTTAAGCCCACTAGATAGTGGTAAAACCATCTTTTCTAAAGCCCACTTAAGGGTGGCAAAACCTACATTTTAGCCTACTCGCAAGTAGCAAATCACTTTCAAAACAAACATGAAATGTTTGGTTCCAATTTGGGCGATTTGGTCTATACTTGTTTGATGTGCGCATAACATAGTAATTCTAGGCTAATAACCAGAATAAGGACATGTAATGTTTTCAAAACAAGATATCACGGTTAGTAGAGGCCGATCTTCGGATCGGGCGAGAGGGGGTGCTCATAGCTGACCTTCCCCAATCGTACCCAAGCTCCCGAGCCGAGGCAACTTTGGTGATGACGGACACGTGGCCTTTGGCACCGAGTCAGGGTTTCCTAAATTTTCCCATTAAAAAATATTTAGGTGGCGACTCTGTATCTGGCAAAGCAGTCCATGTTTGGCACTTCTTTTCTAAAAATCTGTTTTCTCAAAACGATTTGCCGGATTTGGACTCTTTGGTTCAAGATTAAGAACCGACACAAATCGAGTCCGAACTGTGGGGTGAGGCCCTCACGCGAGGCGCGTCCACACCAACACTTACTTATCCTAAGCCGAGATAAGGATCGGGGCTGCAGGAAGTTTGGCAGGAATAACCAAACACTTAGCTCTAAGTTGACAGGAATAACCAACTTTGAGCTCTCTTCAGCTGAGATAAGGATCAAGGCTGAAGAGGTTGGCTGGAAAAACCAACACTTACTTATCCTAAGCCGAGATAAGGATCTGGGCTGCAGGAAGTTTGGTCGGAATAACGAAACACTTTACTCTAAGTTGGCAGGAATAACCAACTTTGAGCTCTCTTTAGCCAAGATCAGGATCTAGGCTGAAGAGGTTGGCTGGAAAAACCAACACTTACTTCTCCTAAGCCGAGATAAGGATCTGGGTTGTAGGAAGTTTGGCAGGAATAACCAAACACTTAGCTCTAAGTTGGCAAGAATAACCAACTTTGAGCTCTCTTCAGCTGAGATAAGGATCAAGGCTAAAGTGGTTGGCTGGAATAACCAACTTTTAGTACTCTTCAGCCGAGATAAGGATCTAAGCTAAAGAGTGGTTGGCTGGAATAACCAACTTTTAGTACTCTTTAGCCGAGATAAGGATCTAGGCTGAAGAGTGGTTGGCTGCAATAGCCAACTTCTAGTACTCTTCAGCCAAGATAAAAACCTAGGCTGAAGAGGATGGCGGGTATGACCAAATAGATTACAAGGTTAAGACCGAGATAGGTATCTCGGCAAGAAAATGTTACACTGAATACAAAATAAGTGCAGGTGTGGAACAGACCGAACAGAAAGAAAAGAAATTTTCATTCAAAATCCAAATCAGAAGTACAAAAGGTAGGGCCTCAGCCCGGTTACAAACTCTTTTGTTAAACAAGGAAAAGAAAAATCAGGTGAAAAGGTCATCCAAGTCGGTGTCCAAAACAACCTAGTCTTCACCCAGAGGTAGCTCGGTTGTGGTAAGCACACCTTGGTTGAGCTCGGTCGAAGGCACCACGACAGTCGCAACAGGTGAAGGTGGGATGGAGACCACTTGAGTGGGAGAGGTAGACTGGCGACCGGGCTGGGTGTTGCCTTCAGGAGCAGGATCCTCGTCCTCCCCTTCTTGAAGAAATTTTTGCTGAATGAAAGTAGCATATTCCACCATGTAGCTCGGTATGTAATGAGAATGAGGGTTTTGGAAGACCTCGGTCTCTTGGCCATGACCGAGCTTGGTCACCGCCGCCTTCCATCCACATTTGAAGAATATATCTTTGGCAGCTTCGCAATTTTGGATGTAAGTGGCCTCCCCCTCCTTGTAACCCCGGTCTTCGGCGTCTTCCACGCTTTTCTCCAATCGGGCGATCTCAGTGTCCTTCTTTCTCTCGAGCTTGGCCAGCTCACGCAAATATTTGTCTTTTAGCACAGTCGCAGCCTTTTGCTTATCTGCTTCAGCCGAGCTGACAAGACCGGTCAGGCGGGCCATCTCGGTATGTAGCTCGGCTATTTGCTTCTTGGACTCTTCTAGCTCGGCGGATTTAGCATGGGCCTCTGCCACGGCCTGCCTTGTTGTTTTGCGCAGTTCCAACATGCGCTTGTGAGCGACGTGGTTCTTCTGTAAGGCTTGCAAAAGGAGAGAAACAATTTTGAGCAAAACCGAGCAAATAGATGTACAAATTAGGACAAGAAAGGGAAAACTTACCAACACCATTGATTTTGTTGCCGAACGAATGGCCTTCAGCTTGGTGAGATGGTTGTGGTGCTCCATATCGGCTGGAAGGCAAACACTCTTAGCAAGGTTAAAAGCCAGCGAGTGGTCTTTTTCTGCGACCACTGAGTCAGAATCAGTGATAGCTCGGTTCTCGTACGTGACCTTGGGCACCCATTCTGAAGGGCTAGCCCGGTTTGAACGTACTGGTTCTGGGCTTAGCTGGGTGGATGAGGAAATATGGTGGTGTCTTCTTCATCGACAAGGCGTGGCTCAGTGGAGGAAGTGCGATCATGCTTACTCGGCCGGGATGACGAGGCATGGGCCGTTGGAAGGGCAACCACTGCCTCATTTGTTTGGCCAACTTGTGGGACCTCGGCCTGAGTAGCTGTTTCAGTAATAAGTGCTCTGACTGCCCTCTTCTTGGCCATTTCTTGCTCTTCTGTTAATGGAAGGAGGTTGATTTGTGGAAGGGTTGGATCAGGTTCTGGTGATGGCTCTAAAAGGAAATCTGTCACCCTGGTTTTCCTCCTGCTGCTGTATCTATATGGCGGCTCAAAGTTGAGTAGTTCGGCCCAACCTCAGTTAGGATATCTTAGTGCCGCGCGGAGTGCATCAAGGTTGGGATAACTATGCTAGGTCTTTAGATGGTCCAAGTCTACATAAAGGAAAAAGACAACGGTTAGTACGGTTGAAAATGAGACCAACAGAGTAAAGAATGCACAAAGTGAGCCGAGATATGTATACCGGCTACTCCTTTATTCTAGTTAATTCAGTCGCCCGGGATCTGGGCCTCCTGGTCTTCAAAGTTGCCCGAGACCCAGAAAAAATCATCGTCATTTACATCTTTGTCAGGTGTATTTTTAATTATTTTCTCTCGACGGCGTCTTATTCTTAAATAATAAACCTAGCCATCTTCGTTCTGGCCTAGAGAGTACTGGTGAAATAGCTCGGCTAAACCGAGGTTGAGGCCAAGCCGGCGATTTAGCTCAGTGATGCCATTTATTATTTGGCAAGAATTGGTGGAAAGCTGGGTAAGGCAAAGTCTTGTTTGCTTAAGGAATTCACAAAGGAGTGGTTGGACGGGGAATCAAAGTCCGGCTTCTATAATGGATATGACGTTGAAAGGGACAAAGCCCGGTTTTTCCCAGGGAATTGTGTCTAGTTCGGCTAAACTAAGGTGGACATCATCAAGGATGTTGTAGTCCTTACGGAATTCGGCGATAGCCCCTACAGACTTTACTAAAAATCTATACTTCTCCATGTGGCCTTAAATTATGTATAATTTAGCTCGGTGTTGAGATGACCTTCAGTATCTCGATTGAGCGTGTAAAGGTGTGCCTGGCCAACCTAGTCAATCTGCAAAGTGAAAAGGAAAAGTGTTAAGCACAGGTCGTTAGGCCGTGCTAAAAGAAACAAAGGCAAAATAAATGTAGACCTAGCTCGGCTACGTGTTGTACAGTCTGTTCTTAGCTCGGTTGAAACGAAGGACTTCAGCTCGGTTAAGCAGAACGAGAGGTTCCTAGCCCGGTTGAAGCTTAGGGTGTGGCATTCTTGGTTCGGTTTTAACTAAATTAGATAGCTGGTTTGGTCCCAAGTGATAGCCCGGTCATCGGTTAAAGCTTTCTAGTTCGGTAGTGCACACACCTAATACAGTTCCTTAGTTCGGCTAAGTGAAACAAAAGGTAAGACCTATTGGAACTTAATCTAGTTCGGCTAGGTGCACACCTTAAGTACAAACAGGTTCCTATCTCGGTTGGAATTCTATTTTGGATTAAACACATCGTTCTTTAGATTATTCATGAATACAGTGGTTCTATTACATGGTTTTTTCCCAGAAAAATGGAAGCAAAAATGGTATATGTATTTTGAAAAGTGTACAAGTATTATGCTACATACTTCAGAAACTATATAAACAAAGAGGAAATGGGATTGAGTTACTTACAAGTATGAAGACGAGATGATGAAGATCAAAGTTGCAAGGAAGAGCTTCGCAGGCATTGTGTTTGGAAAAATGGAGGCTCAAAGAGAGAGAGAGAAGATGATGAATAGTAGAAATGTTTGGTTCAAAATGTATGGTTTTTGTGTAAAGAGAGTGAAAAAGGCGGGACTATTCAAAATTCACAAGATACGAAGTCGGCGTTGATAGTTGTACTCAACCAGTAGGGGCCAGCCACGTGTCTATAGATGAGCAAGTGATTCAGATGACGGCATGACTGAAGAGACGTTTTTTGACCGAACCAATCCATAGCCCGGCGGCATTTTAGCTCGGTTGAAAGGCTAAAGTTTTTTTTTTAGCTCGGCTGGTAACAGGTAATCCTAATCATGCTACACAGATGGAATTAAGGGGCAATTGAAAGGTTAATTTATAATTGGGCCGAGCTAAAGGCTTCTTTGTGAGTTGGGCCACACAATGGACCGGGGTAAGGTTTGATGTAGCCCGGTCTTAGAGCTAGCAAGCTTGACCCAAGCGAAGTTCGGACCGAGCTATGGATTGAAGAGCTTGGGCCTTGCGTGATCGACCTCATCCTGGTTAGCCCGGTGAGGGATTGCTGCAGTTAGCTCGGTTTGGACAACTAGAACCGATGTATACTTGGACGGGGACCGAGCTAGGCACTGTGTATAGAATCACTGAATTGAGTATGTCAAAGGTAAGTGTTAGCTCGGTCATACTGTCATCCAACCGTGGTAAAACCATCTCACTTGGTTTAAGCAGTGATGATGGTGTTGAAGGATAATCATTATCTTTCAGGAGTGTGATTCTTAGGAGGACTCTACATGGAGGGATAAGAGTCCTATTAGGATTGTGCCACGCGGAACCTATAAAAGCTCACAACATAACCTATGTAGAGGTAACACAGAACTTTGATTCCCGAATATACAGACCTTTTGTCTATTTGTCTATTTTTCCTGACTTAGGCATCGGAGAGGTATCCGGCACACACCCGCTGGCTAACTCACGTTTGTGTTTTCAGGGAGTAAAGCGATGACGTTTGGAGGAGCGCAAACTTAATTAACAGGATTATACGAGAACATTATTTCTTGCTCGTGTAGAACATGTTCAACAATAAACCAAATTCCCTAGGCGTGTAGGAAAAGAAACCGACTGAATATAAGAACTATTGCTTAATAAATAAATAAATAAGCGAAATGCTCCGGTGTGCACCCTTTTAGGGGTGCATACCACGCAACCTATCACAAAAATATGTAATTTTATCATAAAATGTCAAAATATCAATCATAAATTGTGTAATCTTACTATAAATTAGCGTAAGGAAAATGTCCAAAATTATGTGGTTGATGTTACAAAAAATTTGTGACTTCGTTATGAAATTTTTGTTACGCTAATTTATGGAGAGATAATACACTTTGTGATTAAAATTAAAAAAATTGATAGTAAAATTATATATTTTCGTCTTAGGTTACATACAAAGGGTGCACACTGGAGAATTTTCCAATAAGTAAATAAATAAAACCTATCAAAAGTTTCGTGTAATTTGTTAGAGTTACTCATATTTTCAAATTTTAAGAGTCTCTGCAAAGTGTTTGGTGCATTTTTTTTTTTTTTTTATAGCTTATTAGATAAAAATAGTTTAACTAAACTAAAAAAAAAAAAAAAAAAAAGGAAAAAAAAAAAAGTTATTTGAAAATTGGAGTGTTTTTAACACTAGTTTTCTATAAATCAATTTTCAACTTCTAAAAACCTGCATCAAACATCATCTTAAGTGGTGTTTGATAAAAGTGGAAATTGAAAGCTAACAATTAAGTAGTGAAAACTAAATGCTAAATTTTTTAGGTTAAAAAATAATTTGATAAAATGTTAAGTACTGAATTAAAACAAGTAATTTGATATATATATATATATTTATATGATGAAATTTAAAATTATTATTTTCAAATTTTCTCGTCTTATTTTTATATTATGGTGGTAAGATGGTAGTGATGGTAGTAAGAGTGGTGGCAATGGTGGTGATGGTAGTGGTGTGAAAGTGGTTGTGGTGATGGTAAAGGGGTGGTGTATTTGAGATAGACAAGTGGTGGTAGTTGTGGTGGTACAATGTTGGTTGTGGCTATGATTAGTGATGGTGGTAAAGATGGAGAATTGTGACAGTAATAGTAGTAGTTATAGTGGTAGCGGTAACCATGGTGGTACTAGTGGCGATGGTGATGATGATGGTGGTAGAGGTGGTGGTAGTAACGACAGTGAGAGTTGGGTTAGGTGTGGTAGCGGTAGCAGCGATATTAGATGTGGTCGTGGTGGTGGGGTTAGGGTAGGAATGGTAGTGATGGCACACAATGGTGGTGAGATCATAGCGATACATGTTGATATTTATACGTAAGTAGTAAATTAAGTCAGTATTAAATAAGTTTTAAATTACTTAAAAATTAAAAAAAATAGAAAAAAGTTTGTAGACCACATTTTAAGAATTTAATATGAACATAGTTATCAAACAAACTTATTTTAATACATGAAAATTTAAATATTGAATTGACTTATCAAACACCATCTCAATCTTGCAAAAAAAATTTAATTGTAATACTTATTTTCAAGTACTTACCTTTCACACTTTAAAAGGAAATAATAAAATCATATGCTACAATTATGGACCATGTTCAATTTGTTTTTCTAAAATTATTTTATTTTATTGTTTTAAATAGAAATTAATTTGACCAAAATAAATATCAAAGAGATATTTTTAAATTTTTAAAAATTATTTTTAACCCCCAAAAGATAAAATTATATAAAATGATAAGTAATTGTATTTTGTTAACTAAATTAATTTTAATTTTTAAATTTTTTTTAATAAAAAGAATTTTAAAAATCAAACCAAAGATAGCAGATATCAATCTCAGTAAATTTTGTTATGGATGACTCGTACACAAGAGGTGAATTAAACGAATAAAACGGGATGTATTGGACCAGCAAAATTTATATTGAAATTTTATATTCCACTGCTATCCGGTCTTTTCACTGTTGTACGTCTTGCTTGACTTGTTTTAAGATATATTTTGGTGATTTAAATTGTTATTTCTTTAAAAATATCAAGTAAAATATAATTATAAAAAAGATTAAATTAACCGAATATTAATAACATTTTCATCTAATTGTATTTATATTTAGTTTTATACTTACAATCATATTTACAATTCATTTTTGTATTTACAAATGTGATTTGATGAAAGTGATATCGATATTCGACCAGCTTAATTTTTTACAAGTATATTATATTCGATATTTCTTAAAAAATAAATAATTTAAATCATTAAAATAAAACTCAAAATGTGTTCTACCAGACACAACAACCACTCCCGTGTACACTGCATAATAGTGACCCATATCCACTCTTTCAAGCTTACATAATCGTTTGAAAAAAAATAAAATAAAATTTAATAACTAAAATAGATTACGACAGCTAGCCATGTGTAAAAAATATATTTTTGTCTAAACTATTTTAATGTAAGTAAATTTTATATTCCACTGCTAGCCGGTCTTCTCACTGTTGTACGCCTCATGAGGCACGTTTTGGATTCCATTTTAATAATTTAAATTATTATCTTTTAAAAAAATATCAAGTAAAATATAATTATAAAAAATTAAATTAATCAGAGATTAATAACATTTTCATTTAATTTTATACTTACAATCATATTTATAATTTATTTTTATATTTACAAATATGATTTGATAAAAGTGATATTGATATTCGACCAACTTGATATTTTTATAAATATATTATATTCAATATTTTTTAAAAATTAAATAATTTAAATCATTAAAATAAGACTAAAAACAGGCTCCACGAGGCACACAGCAATCACCACGGTGTGCACTGCATAATAATGACCTATGTCTGGTCTTCTAAGCTTACATAACCATTAGAAAAAAAAAAAAATTTCTTACGTAATGATTAAAATAGATTACGACAGCCAGCTAGATGTAAAAAAAAATATACTTTGGTCTTATTATTATTTTAATATAAGTAAAATCCTTTATAACCAAAATCTGTATATAAAAAATGCTACAAAAATAATATATTAATGTCAGAGCAGTGTTAGGAACATAGAATTATTCCAAAAAATAGAACACATATGTATCACAAAATGATGGATCCCAAAAAATAAAATTATATAAAATGATAAATATTTTTTACCAAATTATTTTTTAATTTTGTAAATTTTTAATTTTTTTTATAATAAAAACACATTTTAAAAGTCAAACCAAAGATAACGGATATGAATCTCATTGAATTTTGTTATGAATAAACTTATGGAGGACTTACCAACCGGTCCCATGCAAACAAACTAATACCCAGCAAGTCCTCTCCTATTTCAGTTTCCAATTTTACCCCTAAATGTCACAAAACACGCGTGAAGCAAACACCAAATCACGAGGTCTCCCTCTGCGCGTGAAACACACGCTCCTTCTCAATTGTTCTGATTTGGAAACTATTCTGAGGCGATCTGGAAACCACTGGCGATTTGCGATTTCCAAATCGAAACAAACAAAGAGATTTTCCCTGAATCTCCCATCGTTTCCAAAGAAATTAGCTCTGTTTCGATCTATATTCTGATTCCGAACAGATACCCAGCAAATCCTCCACCGTTTCGATCTATATTCCCTGTTTCATTCATCTTCAAGAACCATGCGAATCAAATGTGAGTCGTATTCATCTTCCATTCTTCTTTTATAACTATAATTAAGTGATATTCAACTTCATAATAATCACATATTTATGTCCATTTAATATACAATAACAGATTTGCTTATTTTGCCCAATTCAGTGAGAAAATTTGCTATAACCATGATAGATTTGCTTAATTTTCTTAATTGAGTCATAAAATTTGTTCCAATGATAGGTTTGCTTCCTTTCTTCTTTCACAACTGTAATTGAGTTATAAAATTCGACTTGAAGTTATTTTCAATGTGTATCATACAGTATTAATTTATCATTGATATTGAACTTCATAATAATCACATCTTCATCCCCATTTGCTAAACAATGATGGATTTGCTTAATTTTGCTAATTCAGTGATAAAATTTGATATACAATAACAGATATGCTTACTTTGCCCAATTCAACGATAGGTTTGCTTAATTTTCCTAATTGAGTGATAAAATTTGTTATAATGATGGATTTGCTTTTCTTCTTATTTTATAACTATGAATTTGCTTCCTTTCTTCTTTCATAACTATAATTGAGTAATAAAATTCGACTTCAAACTATTTTGAATGTGTATCTTACAAAATTAATTTATGAGTGATACAATTTGACTTGAAGTTATTTTCAATCCGTACCATACAGTATTAATATATGAGTGATACTCAACGTCATAATAATCATACCTTTATATTCATTTGCTATACAATGATGTATTTGCTTACTTTTGCTAATTCAGTGATAAAATTTGCTATACAATTGTTTTCATCTTCATCTTCAACATCATACTTCATGTTCTTTTGCAATTTGGAATCTAAACTTTGCTATACAGTTATATATTTGCTTAATTTGCATAATAGAGAGATTTCTTCTTAGTTTGCCTAGTTCAGTGATAAAATTCTTCTTAATTTTCAATGTTCATGCTCAATGTTTTTGTACAGATGTTGCCAGTCATTCTAAAAGATTACGTCGTCAAAAAACAAGTTTCTCAAAGAAGAAAAAGATTGAAAAAGTTGACTTTGTTATAGAGCCAACAACACATGAAAGTGAAAATCAACTAAAAGTTAAACCTGAATCTAACATTGACAATGAGGAGCCCAAACAGGAACAACTGAAACTAGCTACAGAGATCCACAAAGCAAGAGGAAAGAAAAAGATTGATGGAAGAAAAACTAGGACTGAACAGATACATGATAATGAAGCAAAGTATGTCTACCGTTCTAACATTCAATCTCTTATCAAATTTTTCAAGACAACAAAACTCAGAGAGGAGCATTTGATACTATTGAGAAAGACCCCTTTTTCACTTTTGGTTGATACATTGAATGAAAACAAGGTTAAAAGAAGAGATTCAATTAAATATGATGATGTGGTTGCAAAAATTTTGCAAACTTACCAAATGGATGGAACCACATTTGAAATTGCTGGGAAGAAGCTGAAATTGAAAAGAAATGACTTGAAGTTAATTTTTGGGATTGCATGTGGACACAAGAAGATGAATCTTGCATACGGAAGAAAAAATGAGGTAGCTATGGTGCAAAGAAGGAAAATAACCGAGAGTAGAATGACAAGTGTCTCAATCCAAAAGTTGATAACAAAACTTTTGAGAAGCACCAACAATGAAGATGTAGAAGATGTCGTTAGGCTTGTGTGCTTTCTGGTTTGTTTGCTTTTGTTGTATCCGGGTACTGGGACAACAATTGGTTGGGGGTTCATGAAATACCTCGAGAATATTGATGAAATGAAGTCTTATGATTGGTGTGGGGCAGCAAAACAACATCTTACAAAATCAATAGCATGCAACATCAACCAAATTGATAAAGTGTGCGGATGTGTGATCATCTTGTTGGTAAGTAAATACCTCACTTACAACTTATAAACTACAATATTTACATTTACTAAATACTAATTTATAACATTTTTTTTGTCCTCAACAGTATTGGATATGTGAGCATGCAAATATCATCAAACCAAATGAGAAGAATCCAATGCCAAGATTTGCAAAATGGAACATTACTCATCTCGGAGAACAGTTGGCAAAGTCATCCTTGCATGATCTGAAACATATTGAGGTATCCATTCATATCCTTTGTTTTGTTTAAACAAATATTAAATTTTCTTATGCAGTGACAAATTTTAGCAAGACTAATAAATTCTTCTTAATCTTCATGGTGTCACATTTGTCGTAGAAAAATTATTTAGGCATTTCATCTGTCCTAGGAAATTATTCAATAAACAATTTTTATCAATTTTAACCTTTATTTCTTTAATTGAGTGATGAATTTTGCTATGCAGCAATAAATATTCATATGCACTGATAACTTTTTGCTCACAGTTATAAATTCCCTTAGTTAGCTTCATTGACTTATAAATTTTGCTTCATTTTGCTAATTCACTAATAAAACTTGTTATCATGAACCAAATTACCATTCTTATTATAAATTTGAATCACCGAATGATAAATTATTACTTAACTCTGCCTCATATCATTTTTTTTAATAATTGTCATTCATGTAGGAGAGTAATTTGAAAGACACAATTGAAGAACAGAACATATACAAACAATTGCAACCACAAACAGATGATGAGCATGAAGATGAAAAATGTAACTTTGAGAAACAACAGGAGACTGAATTATCTGAAAAGGAAAAAGAACCAATTATCAGAAAGATATTCAGTCTCAGTCCAGGAAGAAATTCACAGAATCCCAAGAATCAAACAGGTGCTCCAAAAAAGAGGAAATCAACAACACTGCAATCAAAAAAGAATACACGAAGGAAAGCCAACTTTCAGCATGAAACTCAAGAAGGTCCAATTCATGTGCAAACAAATGAGCTTTCTTTTGAAAACCTACAAAATGATGAAGAAGAAACAATGATCAAACAGAAAGCTGGTCCAACAACTTCCCCAGGATTGAAGCATCAAACACCAGCTGAAATGAGGAAAGCAAAAAGGAAACTTGCCTATGAAAGAAATATCTACCATGTCAAAATCAATGAACATACTTTTCAGAAACTAGAAGAGAATGTCCTGATAATCCAAAGGCTAGAAATAGAGAAGGCAAAAATCCAAGCAGAAAATGATGAGCTTAAGGACCAACTCATGAAGCTCAGTAAACAAATGGAAGAACAAAGCAAGAAAGCAAAGACACAAATGGAAGTGAAAGATGTGGAAATAGTGCTACTTAATGAGAGAATTGCAATGTTAGTTGAATCAAATCTCTACCTGGACAGTGAAGAAGAACAAATCCAAGTTGAAGTTGAAGCCACCACTACCAAAACATCACCTCTTGTCAGCTTAATGATAAAAAGGGTCAAAAATAGAGAAACAAGAAAAGAGCACAAAGATCCAGATTTTTGTTACATAATGAAAAGACAACCAAACCAGAACAAGACAGTTGATCAAGTAGAACCAATGGTTGAAGAAAATCCAAAGACCAGAAAAGAAGAGCACACTCAACATCAACATCAACATCCAACAAAACAAATTAACACTTCCTATCCAGTGTTTCACAAATTGCCAAAGAAATCAAGGATGAAACTCACTAGTCTTTGGGCAACAAAAACCAGCAGGTAAGAACATGAATTGGACCTAAAATTTCCAAATTTGGAATCTAAATTTTAGTATATAGTCATGCATTTACCAATGTATAACCTTCATTTACTTCAATCATTGATAAATTTGATATACAGTGATAAAATTTGCTACATTATGATAAATTTTACTTAATTTGTTTGGTAGAGTGATATATTTTGCTAATCTTCATGTTGTCTCATATATGGTGTCAAATTATTTAGGCATTTGAGTTTATGTCATGTACTTCATTTCATGGTTCATATTTGATACATGAAGTAAAATTTCATGCTCAATTTGTTCCCCTAACCTTTGATTTCTTAATTGACCAATAAATTTTGGTATACAGTGATAAATTTTGTTTTTATATTTGCAGTTATCCAATCTTACAAGGAAAGTAAGTAGGCAGCTATTTGTACTTGGATGATATTGACAAAATAGTCAAATGCGAAGAACTTTCTGGAAATGTAAAATCAAATCCCTATTTGTGCATATATCAATTGTAATACCAAACTATAATACTCTCATTAACTTTGTTTGCTTTTGTTTTTAAAACAGGCAATAAATGCATACAAGGAAATCTTAATGACAGAAGAGCAACTGAAACCAAACTTCAGCCTCAACTCAGAAGCAGGAACAACATATATATTTACTACATCATGCCATGTAAGTAAATTACATATATATATATATATATATTTCATTACAATATCATCCATTCCCCTTGTCTAAATCAAGTGCATAAGTTCTCATTCATCCAGTCTTATAGTGATAATTAATGAATTACATTGTAATCAAAACTAATATATTTGCAAAACACAGTATTTGTTCACCACAAAGGATGAGGCAGAAACAAATCAATTGTTGAACAAAATGATGTTAGAAGCTGTCAAGGAAAGATATCTTCTTTTCCCAATTTTCAATGAAAAGCATTGGACGTTGTTGGTACTCGATACTGAAAATGGCTCATGGAAGTTTTACAATTCAATGACACCAAGCACAGAAACAGATAACCACTTAACTGAGGCAAACAAACTGGTAAAACACCAATTACTTATGATATCATCCATTCCCCTTGTCTATATCAAATTTTCTTATGCATTTATTTGTCAAACACCAATTAATTATTAATATATTTTGCAGAGAAAGGTTATTGAAAAATACCTTCAACATCACAATCCCAAAGCCATTCAACGTAACAAGTTTCATGAAGAAACAGAAATTGCAATGAATTGTCCCCAACAAGTTGATCATTCGTAAGTTTCTGAAAACCAAAACACCTACATTGATAAAATTATCATTGATGACTACTAACTTTGTTTTCCCAATGTCATCGTAGACTTGATTGTGGCGTCATAGTTTGTTATTTCATGAGAGAATATGTCTGTAACAAAGACATCTTTCCCAACTTAACAAAGGAGGAGTGCCACCAAATCAGAGCAGATATCATAGATGCTTTGTTGACTAACCAACACACAGACACCCAGCAAATCGTTGATGAGGCAATAAAAGCGGTGCTTGAAGACAAGGAGTTTTGGGACACAATACACAATGACAACAATGCTTGAATAATTCGGGACAAAGATTATAATCATTTTGGTTCTTACTTTGCTTCAATGAATATTACAATGCTTGGTTGTTACAATGTCAAATTTGCTTCAATGAAACATTCAGTCTTTTTTAACCATATTGTTACCATATCTGGCTTTTGATATAGGTTTTGTTTTATGCAAATTTCATTCAAAAAATTAATTATGATCTGATTATTTATGTCAAACTTAAAAGTTAATAACAGGTTAGGAATCACTATACTAATAAATTTACTTTCTTATAGTGTTTTGTTTACACACATAAATTTATCACTGTTCAAACAAAAAAACCAGCACCTCTCTCTCTCTCTCTCACATTCTTTTCTCCAAACTCAATTAAACAAAATAAAAAATTTACCTAAATTGAAAAATAAAACTCAAACCCTATTACATTGTTTTGATTATTTTGGTTCTTCATTTGCTATAATGAAACATTTAGTCTTTTTTTATCCATATTGTTAAAAAATATAGGTTTTGATATCAATCTAGTTTTATGCAAATTTCAATCAAAAAATTGATTATAATCTGATTATTTGTGTCAAATTTAAACGTTAATAACAGGTTTGGAATCACTATACTGATAAAATTATTTTCTTATAGTGTTTTGTTTACACTAATAAATTTATCACTGATTTAAGAAATTTATCACTGTGAACACTGACAAATTTCTTACTATTCAAACAAAAAAATCAGCACCTCTCTCTCTCTGTCATTCTTTTTTCCAAATTCAATTAAAAAAACACTATAAAAAACTTACAAATTTACCTAAATTGAAAATAAAAACACATATACTATTACATTATTTTGATCATTGTAAATTTTTTAAAAGGAACATACAAGTACAGTTAGAATAAATTTTTAAAACAGAAATATTATAATTGTAGTTACTTACACATGAGCTCAAGAATGTTGAAAAATCATATTATAATTTTACAATAAAAAATACTAATATTTAAAAATTAGCTGTTATTAAAATACTCAAGAATGCTCAAGACTGTTCTCATGTTTACAAAATGCTCAAGAATGTTCTCATGTATTATATTTCATCTAAACATGAGAACACTGAAGCATTTCTGTAACAACCCTCATTTGACTTAGCCATGCTTGCATACATCTTTGTGCGATCTTGTCTTGTTATGTTGTAAATCTTGTCATCTTATTTTGCCTTGCTTGAATTACGTGTTACTTGCTTGGTGTTGACCGAGGTCAGCTTAGCCTAGTTCGCCCTTGAACCTTTGTGCTTGGAATTATTTTGGAACCCCTTGGTTGACCTCCATCTTCACCTCGGCATGATTGCCGAGATGTCACTCTTGAGGCCGAAGTGTCTAGAGCCGAGGCCGAGATGTTTTGCACTTAGTGATCTTTGTCCTTGGGCAGGTATGACCTAGACCGAGGTGTGGCACACCCAGGCCAAGGTGTGGCACAGCTTAGTCAGGTGTCGTCCTCCCTAGCCGATGTCTTTGTTACCTTGTTGCCGAAGCTTTGTGTTTAGCCGATGTGTTTGATTGCCGATGTGTCTTGCCTTAGCTTGCCGCATACGCCTTGTCATAGAGTTGTCTTGTCAATCAGTCACCTTTTTGAGCTGAACCAACCCGGAACCGCCACGTGTCCGAGCTGCAGGCTTAGACAGCCGGCAGGCCTAGAACATATCATTTTGTATCATTTTGTCTCAAAACCTTTGTTTTTAGAGAGAGAAGCTCTAGAGGAAGAAGAAAGAGTTCTTAGAGAGAGAAGTAGAGTTCCGAGCTTGATCTTTGAGGATCAAACCGTTAGATTTGAGCTTTGAGGTTGGATTCTTGCTCTACTTTGGTTATTTTTATTGATTACCGAACTGCATTGCACGATGGCATTTGTTTTGCATGCCATGCATTGATTTGAAGTTGGTTTTGAAAGAGAAAAATGATGTTCATGAGTTCTTGAAGAAAAGTCTGGTTTTGATCCGAAAGTGCACGGCCAGCATCATGTTTTTGTGTTTGTTCTTGCATGGTCTCCTTGTATGGGTACCCCGGGTCCATGTTTTGGACTCTTAGCATGAAATCTCAGTTTTTGAATAAACGAGTTATGATTTTAGCATGCATGTTCTTGATGTTCTCGATGACCTTGTTCTTTACATTCTTCAAGGGGAACCCAGGATTTCCCCGATTCCATCTTTGTATGGGGCCATCAGGACCACACCTTGGCAAGACCTGGATGGCACCCAGTGTGTTTCCATGAGATGGAAAACAATGTTTTGGCACTCAGCATGTTTCGCTTGATATTGATTTAGATTCGGTGGGAGTGCCGAGATCATTACCTATATGTAAAGCTTGTTTTGAGAATGTGATTTGCCATGTTATTTGTCAGGACTTTGATCTTTGCTTCGAGCCTACACCTGAGGAGCCAGGTGAGTGGTGCTTTTAATAAAGCTATGTTATACTGTTTGATAAATCTTGTCTTGCTTTGTTTTGATGAAAGTATTTGTTAAGCATGAATGATTAGCCTATTTCGATGTATCAAGTATAAGCTTTGTTTTGATGTTAACCTTGAAAAGTCCCTTGGCTGGAGGACTCTAAACTTTCGCAGCACTAAGTGTAAAAGTCCCTTGGCTGGAGGACTATAAACTTTCGCAGCACTAGGTATGAAAGTCCCTTGTACTGGAGGACTATAAACTTTTGCAGTACCAAGTATGAAAGTCCCTTGGCTGGAGGACTCTAAACTTTCGCAGCACCGCCTTGTTAAAAAGGGCTACGGGCCTAAGTAACACAAGTCCCTTGTGCTGGAGGACTCTAAACTTTCGCAGTATCCTTGACTAATCGATTACGGATCGTACAGTCCCTTGTTTTGCCGATGTCAGTAAGCATCCCTTGAGACTTGTAAGACTTGCTAGATGAATACGGTTCATCCCTTGATTTGATAAAGCTTGATTTGTGTTTTGCCGATGTCAGTGAGCATCCCTTGAGACTTGTAAGGCTTGATAGATGAATATGGTTCATCCCATGATTTGGTAAAGTTTTGCTGTGTTTTGCTTTGAAAGGACCTCGGCTATTACTTGTATGGTTTTGACATGTTTTGTTTTGTAGGGACGTCGGCTATATTCATGCAAAACCTTTATTACTCGTACCATTCACTGAGTTTCCATACTCACCCTCTCTCTATATATGTAGGTGATGAGCAGGACGGCGGTGACGCCTAGATGCATTTTGCAAAGCTTGTTTTGGATTCTTGACATGTTGACCTGACTTGTTTTACGTCGGCAAATTTGTACTCGCGTCGGCTGTCTTGTATTCATGTCGGCATTTCCATTTTACGTCGGCATTTTGTGTTTGTGTCGGCTTCTATATTTACGTCGGCAAATCTTGAAAATCATGCTTCTTGGCTTGTATTTCCTGTATTTTGTATATGTCGGCTGAGAAGCCTTTTGATCAAGATGTAAACCTGTATTTTGTTATTTATGGAATTGTATGTGAACCATATTGTATATGTCTTCTCATTTGATCTAAGCACAGCTCTCATGGACCACTTGTATTTTAAGTTATTACTTCCGCATTTGTAGGCCCCTATGAGTACTCTGTTTGTGTGTGGATTTTGTAAGATGGCCTTCGGTAACCTCGGATTACTGGCCATCACGGCACCAACCTACTAGGGGCTGGTTGGGGTCGTGACAATTTCCTAGACTGAAATTTTGAACAATTTAAACTGAAAATAAATTGCAAAACTCAAAATATCTTGCTACTGCAGCAACATATATGCCACTGTTAAAAACAAGTACTATTGTAAAATCTCTCTCTCTCTCTCTCTCTCTCTCTCTCACATTTTTTTTTCCTAATTCAAGTAAAAAAAACACTATATATATCAAAAAAAATTACATAAATTAAAACATAAACAGTATTACATTGTTTTGATCATTTTCCTTCTTAATTTGCTGCAATGAAACATTCAATGTTTTGTACTTCATTACATTCAATGTTTAGAATACATTCATTAAAGAAAAAAATTCAAACAAATTATTTCTACTTAATTACACATGAGCTCAAGAATGTTAAAAGATCATAGTATAATTTTTAATTTTAAGAATGTAATTTATTAATTTTAAGTGGATAGCTAATTTAATTTTTATAAATTTTTTTTAACAAGTATTACAAGTATTTTATTTCAATCCCAAATATAATATGTTTATATTTCATCTCAATCTGAATATGAAAATGAGGAAATTGAATCATTTTATAAACTGAAATGTTGAAGAATTTAAATTCAAAATGAATATGAGAAACCTGAAGCATTTTCTAAACTCAAAATATCTTCGTATTGTACAAAGATATTTGCCATTTTCTAAGCATTTTCTAAATTTATCACCGATAAAAAAAAAAAAAGTACTTTCTAACACAATACATTTGCCAGACAGGGGAAACAAAAGCGTGAGTCACGCGATTAAAGCCCTGTTTTTCTCAGTCTCCACCATCGGCAAATCCCTTCCACTCTCAGGCAAAACAACCAACACAACTCAGGCGATTCGAACAAAAACTTCGAGGAAACATGCCTGTAAAGCGTAAGCAACTGAAACCCTTACTTCTCTCCCTATTCAAACACATTTTCAAACAACCTAGATATCGTTCAACTACAACTTGCAAAATTTCAACAATATTAGGGCATTTTCGGAAAATAAAACTTGTGAATACGTAAAATGTTAGTTGATCAACTGATAAAGGTGTTGGTTTTGAAGTTCAAAATTATGTTCATTTTGAAATATATATATATATTTATTTTTTGATACAAAAAAAATCAGTTAACAAAAAAACAGGGAGTCGGTTCAAGAAACTAAAATACACAGTGGCTTCAAGATATCAAAATAACTTGTTCACATATATAATACTAATTAGAACAGTGCACACACTACATGTGTGTAATTTTTTATAGATTAAATTTTGTGTGACTTTTGTTTAATATTTGATTCATAATAACTTGTATCCTCCTTTTGATATACATAATTTATTTTATTTTTTATTTCGTTATTTCACTATGCCCAATTTCTCAAAAATTACAATTTTTTTACACCTTATGGATTAATTTTTTCTCTCATTTTTGTTTAATATTTGATCAATTATAAACTACACCTCTCTTTTGGTAAATCAATGATCTTCACCAAATTTAAATATACAAATCATGCTCTTGATGTAACCTACAAATAGAACCTTGTAATACTTTTACCTTATAATATAAGTGCATCAAATCAAGGCATCTACCCTGATAAACTTTTTTTCTGTTGTAGGACTCAAACCAATTTGTAGATTTGACAATTAAACCATACTATAAGGTGTGGTTCTGTGACTGTTTGTTCCCATAGGAGAGTAACTGACATCAAGTAAAATTTGATTAGTTTTTTTTTTAAAAAAATTATATAAATGCCACATGGCAAAAGTTTCAACAAACCAATATAGGGGCTGACATAATATACTAGTATAGATAGTATACATAGTATAGATAATAGTAACAATAGATACATAAATAAACATACAACTAGTAAGTTTATCACACCAACTCATAAATTTGCTTCACATACCAAACCAAATAACAAGTTTATAACTTACACATTCATCTCCATTTCTATATAGGGATACATTTACATAAATTTAATGTAGGTAAAGATGAATGACACAGAACTCAATAGACTCACCAACTTAAACAAATTTGATCTCTTTTGCGAAAGAATTTGACTTAGTCTATTTTTCTTCTTTTTGTTTTTTATTGCTGAATTTGCCTCAGGGATAAATTAGGTTAATTTTCATAATTCTTATTATTCTTATTTGATTGTTTGAATTATTTTGTTTGCTAACTAACAAAATGAATACACAGCAATTATGAATATATTCAAGTTTTATCAGTGTTTCTTTGCTTAATTAAATGATAATTTTCTCGTATATCCATAAATTTTGCATGCTTTGCCTAATACATTGATATACTCTTTGACATAGATGTTGCGAATTCTCGTAAGAGATTATCTAGGCCTGAAACAAGATCTTATACTGCAAGAAGACAAAAGCGAGAAAAGCAAGACAACAATGAGACAAAAAAACAACAAGACACCAAAGAGGAAACCACAAGAACAGCAACAACAACCAAAAAGCAAAAACAAGAACCTGTAGATTCAAGTTTGATTGTTTGAATTATTTTGTTTGCTAACTAACAAAATGAATACACAGCAATTATGAATATATTCAAGTTTTATCAGTGTTTCTTTGCTTAATTAAATGATAATTTTCTCGTATATCCATAAATTTTGCATGCTTTGCCTAATACATTGATATACTCTTTGACATAGATGTTGCGAATTCTCGTAAGAGATTATCTAGGCCTGAAACAAGATCTTATACTGCAAGAAGACAAAAGCGAGAAAAGCAAGACAACAATGAGACAAAAAAACAACAAGACACCAAAGAGGACCACAAGAACAACAACAACAACCAAAAAGCAAAAACAAGAACCTGTAGATGAAGCCATTGAAGGTAAAAAACAATAGCAACTTATATAGATGTCACACATGAATTCCTGCCCTGAATTCCTTCACAACTATTGCCACATGCATCTGACCCAACCCAATTTACTGCTCTATTTTGCTATCATTATTACAACTCTTCACTGTATAAACTTTGTTTGCTTAATTACATAATAAATTTTGTCATAATTCTTCTTATTCTTCTTTGATTGTTTGAATTATTTTGTTTGTTAGCTAACAAAATTGATATAGACGACTTATGAATATATTGAAGTTTTATCAGTGTTTCTTTGCTTACTTAAATGATAAATTTGGTTGTATATCCATAAATTTTGCATGGTTTGCCTCCATCATTGATATCCTTCTTTCATATAGATGTTGCGAGATCTCTCATGACATTATCTATGCCAGAAAGAAGATCTTTAATAGAAAAAACCCAAAAGCCAGAAGAGAAACAAAACAAAAAGAAAAAAAACCAACAACGCAACAAAAAGGAAACTGCAAGAACAGCAACAACAACCAAAGAACAAGAAAGGGAGAAAAGACAGAGACATCAAAAACAACAACTTGCAGATGAACCTCAAAAACAAGCACAAGCAAAAGAAAGAATAAGCAAACAGCAAAAATCCATTGAAGGTAAAAAACAATACCAACTTATCTATATGCCACACATGAATTGCTGCAATGAATTCCTTTCCAACTATTGCCACATGCATCTGACCCAACTCAATTGACTGGTCTATTTTGCTGATTATTATTAGAACTCTTCACTGTATAAGCTTCGTTTGCTTAATTACGTAATAAATTTTGTCATAATTCTTCTTATTCTTCTTTGATTGTTTGAATTATTTTGTTTGTTAGCTAACAAAATCAATACAAATGAATTATGAAAATATCCAAGTTTTATCAGTGTTTCTTTGCTTAATTAAATGATAAATTTGGTTGTAAATCCGTAAATTTTGCGTGGTTGGCCTACTTCATTGATATCCTCCTTTTATATAGATGTTGTGAGCTCTCTCATGACATTATCTATGCCAGAAAGAAGATCTTTCACAGCAAAAACCCAAAAGCAAGAAGAGAAGGACAACAAAGAGACAAAAAAGCAACAAGACAAAAAAAAGGAAACAACAACAAGAGAAACAAGAACCAAGCAACAAGAAAGGAAGAAAAGACAGAAACAACAGAAGGATGAACCTGCAAATTAAACAGGTTTGGAATCACTATACTGTTAAAATTATTTTCTTATAGTGTTTTGTTTACACTAATAAATTTATCACTGTGAACACTGACAAACTTCTTACTGCTTAAACAAAAAAACCAGCACCTCTCTCTCTCTGTCTTCTTTTTTTCAAATTCAATTAAACAAAACACTATAAAAAATGATAAATTATTTTGTTTAGTCTCATAGGGTTAGAACTTGAGCCCATTCTTTTCTTTGGTTGTTTGAATTATTTTGTTTGTTAGCTAACAAAATCAATGCAAATGAATTATGAAAATATCCAAATTTTATCAGTGTTTCTTTGCTTAATTAAATGATAAATTTGGTTGTATATCCGTAAATTTTGCGTGGTTGGCCTACTTCATTGATATCCTCCTTTTATATAGATGTTGTGAGCTCTCTCATGACATTATCTATGCCAGAAAGAAGATCTTTCACAGCAAAAACCCAAAAGCAAGAAGAGAAGGACAAGAAAGAGACAAAAAACCAACAAGACAAAAAAAAGGAAACAACAACAAGAGAAACAAGAAGCAAGCAACAAGAAAGGAAGAAAAGACAGAGACAGCAGAAGGATGAACCTGCAAATCAAACAGGTTTGGAATCACTATACTGATAAAATTATTTTCTTATAGTGTTTTGTTTACACTAATAAATTTATCACTGTTTCAAGAAATTTATCACTGTGAACACTGACAAATTTCTTACTGCTCAAACAAAAAAACCAGCACCTCTCTCTCTCTGTCATTCTTTTTTCCAAATTCAATTAAACAAAACACTATAAAAAAATTACAAATTTACCTAAATTGAAAATAAAAACACATACACTATTACATTATTTTGATCATTGTAAAATTTTTAAAAGTAAGATATAAGTATAGTTAGAATAAATTTTTAAAACAGAAATATTATGTTTGTATTATATATCATCTAAACATGAGAACACTGAAGCATTTCCTAGACTGAAATTTTGAACAATTTAAACTGAAAATAAATTGCAAAACTCAAAGTATCTTGCTACTGTAGCAACATAGTTGCCACTGATAAAAACAAGTACTATTGTAAAATTTTCAAAACAATTGTTTCTTTGCTTAATTAAATGATAAATTTGGTTGTATATCCATAAATTTTGCGTGGTTGGCCTACTCCATTGATATCCTTCTTTTATATAGATGTTGTGAGCTCTCTCATGACATTATCTATGCCAGAAAGAAGATCTTTCACAGCAAAAACCAAAAAGCAAGAAGAGAAGGACAACAAAGAGACAAAAAAGCAACAAGACAAAAAAAAGGAAACAACAACAAGAGAAACAAAAAGCAAGCAACAAGAAAGGAAGAAAATACAGAGACAGCAGAAGGATGAACCTGCAAATCAAGCACAAAAACAAGGAGAACAAGAAGAAAGAAAAACCAAACACCAACAACAGAAACAACCAAAAACAACAACCAAGCCCCAACAAAACAAACAAGAACCAAAGCAGCACCAACCAAAAGGCAAGAAGAAAATTGAGGGAAGAAAAACAAGAAGTGATCAAATTCATGCCCATGAAGCAAAATATGTCTACCGCTCAAACATGCTATCCCTCATCAGATTCTTCAATGCCACCAAACTTGAAAAGGAGCATTTCCAAATATTGAAAAAGACTCCCTTCTTCCTTCTAGCTGACATTTTGTCAAAGAAGAACGTGCAAAAAGCACATTCAATAAAATATGATGATGTGGTTGCAAAAATCTTGCAAACATACCAAATGGATGGAACCGCATTTCAAATTGGAGGGAAGAAGCTGAAGTGGAAAAGAAATGATTTCTAGTTAATTTTTGGAATTGCATGTGGACAAAAGAAGATGCATATTGTATATGGAAGAAAAGATGAAATAGATTTGGCAAAAAGAAGGAAAATAAGAGAGAATAGGATGACAAGTGCTTCAATCCAAAAGCTGATAACCAAACTTTTGAGAAGCAAGAAGAAGGAGGACAGAGAAGATGTTGTGAGGCTTGTGTGCCTCTTGATTTGCTTGCTGTTGTTATATCCTGGTACTGGAACTACAATTGGTTGGGGGTTCATGAAATATATTGAGGATATTGACAAAATGAAGTCTTATGATTGGTGTGACGCAGCAAAGGAACACCTCACAAAATCAATACAAAGAAACATCAACCAAATTGATAAAGTGTCCGGATGTGTGATGGTCCTATTGGTAAGTAAATATCTCACTTATAACGTATGAACTATAATATTTACGTTTACTAAATACTTGTTTATAACAATTTTTTTGTCTTCAACAGTATTAGATATGCGAACACACAAGCACCATCAAACCCAATGCCGAAAATGCAATCCCAAGATTTGCTAAATGGAACATCACATATTTGGGACAGCAATTGGCAACTTCATCCTTGCAAGAGCTAAAAGATATTGTGGTATACAATGCTAACCTTTGTTCTGTTTAAACAAATGATAGATTTTCTTATACAGTGATAAATTTTTGTTCACACTGATAAATTTATTTACTTTGCTAATTGAGTCACAAATTTCCATTAGTATACCTAATTGAGTAATCAATTCTTTTACACAATGAATGTTTTTCTATTTGTCTACTGTGCATGAGTTTTATTTTATATTTACTTCATTTGTGTTACTTTATATTCGACTAGAATTGATTAGGTTTCTGTATTGATAAATTTATCCGTACAAATAAATTGAATTAGACATTTTCTCTTATATTTACTTTATTAGCTTACTTTTGCTAATTCAGTGATACAATCCCGCTACACACCCCCATTGGGGGTTGACCCCCAGTGACGTGGGCTTCCCCCATTGGCCAGTTTTGTTTTGTTTTTTGTTTTTTTTTTCTTTCCTTCCAATCCCACAGTGCCACATGGCACTGGTGGTGCTGGGGGTGCCTAATCACTGGGGGCAGGAAGCATTTCTGTTCAGTGATAAATTTTGATATACAATGACAGATTTGCTTACTATGCCTAGTTCAGTGATAAAATTTGCTATAACAATCATAGATTTGTTTAATTTTCCTAATTGACTAATAAAATTTGCTATGAGAAATTTATCTCTGAAGTTTGTATCATATCAATCATTTTTTAATTTTCATCCATACAGGAGAACAATTTGAAACACACAGATGAAAGGGAAAAAAATATACCGAATGATGCTAGGAAAAATTCAGGATAAAGATGAAGATGAAGACAAAGATGAAGATGAAAATGAAGATGCTAGTTTTCAGCAAAAAAATCAGACTGAAATTTCTGAAAAAGAACAACAAACATTGACTGAAGACAAATCCAAACATGAAACATGGGAACCAATCCCACACAAAATATGCCCTGAAAAGAAAAAGAAAACAGTATCCGTTGAATCAGAAAATAGTGAAGGAAACAAAGTTCACAAAGAGCCTGAAGTGGATCCAAATATCGTAGAAGTACTTGTTTTTGAGAGGATAGAAGATGACATGCTCAAAATGCAAAAGTTACTGTAGACACCCCATTTTTGACCGACCTTAAGACTCAGACGTCACCGATTGAGCGCTCAGTGATGTTGCATATTGTGCTCATTCAGAAGTCTCAGAGTTGCGGCCGAGCGCCCTGCCTCCGGACTTCCGAACTTTCTCCTGTGCCTTGCCTCGGTTTGCGAACCAGACTCGGTTTTCTCTGTTTTCTTTCCTGAGGAGAGGGAGTGGTCCTGTAGGCTATCTCTCAGTGGCCGTGAGCTACTTTTCGTGGCCGTAGGCCATTTTGCCCATTTCGGAGCCCGGTTCCCGGTTTTCGGAGCCGTCAGGCCGTGTGCCTCGGTTCGGGACCGCCCAACCATCTCCGATTTCTCCGGTTTTTGGAAAGTGCCTCTGTTTTATCATATTGAGGAACACTGGGGTCTCAGATACCCACTTCGTGGCCGAACACCACTTTCGGTGCCTGCAGCCTATTTTCGGGACCCCGAACTGCGTGATTTGGGCCCGGAGCATTCATTTTGCATCGGTTTTTGTTCAATTTTGGCAGGTACCTCTGTTTTAGCACCAGGAAGATCACTGGAGGGTGGAAGGCCAGCAATTGTTCCAGAAAACCAGTTTCGCTCCTCCGGCGCCCGTTTTGCTCACTTCCGGGCCAATGTTGAACACCCTAGGGGTATTTTCTTCGAGCCGAGACTACATATTTGTGATGAGGGGACATGGGAGGACCCTAAAAACTGGTGGTCGGCTAGTAATTGTGTTTTTCATTTTTGAGCCTCTCTTTCAAATGCAATGTTGTGTCTCCTGTTTCAGAATTGCCAAATTCCAACCATGGGGTCTTGTTCTACACACATGGGAGGACCCTAAAAAGTACTGGTCGGCCAGTAATTGTTACTTTCATTTTTGAGCCTCTCCTTCAAGTTCAATGTTGTGACTCCTGTTTCAGAGTTGCCAAATTCCAACCTTGGAACCTTGTTCTACACACCTGGGAGGACACCAAAAAGTGGTGGTCGGCCAGCAATTCTTCAATTCTTTTTTTGGCCATGGCCGGCCGGCCAGGGGGAGTGGCTGGCCGACCAGTTGGGGTGGCTGGCCGGCCACCTTCAAGAAATCCACCTGGCCGGCCAGCTTTCTGCTTTTGAACCCTTTACAGCTGTCCAGCTGCTTTTCAAAATATCCCTGTGCTCCGGGGGATATTTTGGGAGGGAAAGCTTGAATGCATTTCCCTCCCTTTTTACACCCCTTTCTTGCCCATTTAAGGGGTTGGCCTCCTTCTTTGTTAGGGTTACAAAAATTCTTCTCAAGAGCCTCTCTCCCATAGCCTCCATCTTCATCTCCAAAACCCTAAAACCAAGCTTCAAGTCTTGCTCATTCCTTCATCAACCCTAAGCCTCACCATCACCACCTCCATTCCAGCAGCAAAGGAGGGTTTTTCAGAGGCTAAGGACCAACAAATTCAAGCCAAGAAGCCACAAAAGGTTTGTCTCCAAGGGTAAGTCTTCATTTCCCTTTTTCTAGCACATTTTTGCTTCAATTTTCTACCCTATTTGCTTATAGTTTTGGGCTCTTAACCCTACTGATTTTAGGCTTATTTTGAGCCCCTCTACAACATTGTAGAAGGGCTCAACCTTGTTTGGTACCTCTATGATACACCTCTTTCAATATCACTCTTTATGCCATTATTTTGCATGCTTTATTTGGCTTATGAGTGATCTGATTTCGAGCCTGATATAAACTGTGAGTGGGCCTATTTTGAGCCCCTCTTCAACATTGAAGAAGGGCTCAACCATTTTTGGTGACTCTATCATGCACTTGCTTTGTAATTCTTCCAATTTACCGTAAAATTGCATGATTTATTTGGCCTACTTGTGATCTGATTTGGAGCATCTCATAAACTAATATTGTGCCTATTTTGAGCCCATATTCAA
This sequence comes from Camellia granthamiana, assembly GCA_036172215.1. Taxonomy (NCBI): domain Eukaryota; kingdom Viridiplantae; phylum Streptophyta; class Magnoliopsida; order Ericales; family Theaceae; genus Camellia; species Camellia granthamiana. The sequence goes on from CM069904.1 coordinate 13,525,660, forward strand.
CATTGAAGAAGGGCCCAACCTGGTTTTCATTCTCTGCATACCACTTGCTTTGAATTCATGTTCTATTCTTGCTTTTGCATGCTATTTTTAGCTCATGAGTGATCTGATTTCGAGCCTGATATAAACTGTGAGTGGGCTTATTTTGAGCCCCTCTCCAACATTGAAGAAGGGCTCAACCATGTTTGGCCTTTCTATCATGTACTTGTTTTGTAATTCCCTCAATTTACCGTAAAATTGCATGCTTTGTTGGGCTTGCTTGGATTCTGTTTTGAGCCTTCATCAGGCTTATAAAGTGTCTTATTTTAACCCATTCTTCATGTCTTGTTAAGGGTCCAAAGCTGTTTGGTACTTTCTTTTGATACCTCATGTGGTAGCCTTTGTTGGCTTCATTTTGCATGCTATTTTGAGCATATCTGCATACTGAATTGGGGGATGTCATCTCTTGTAAATGTGCATATTTTTGGCCCCTCTTTAATTTTGTAGAACTGTTTTTTTCAGTTTGAGCATTGTATATACCACTTGCTTTGTAATTCTCTTCTTTTCCCCCATTTTTGCAAGCTATTTTTGCCATACTTGTGATCATTGTTTGGCCATACTTTGTACTGAAAAAATGCTAGTTTAGGGACTTCCTTGCTACTGGTTTTACATGTTATGTCCATGTTGTGCATGTTTAGTAGGGCTGTAGGCCGTTTCGGGTGCATAACATTGCATTTCGGGCATCGGGTGTAATTTTGTCATAATTCGGGGGCTATTTGTGCATCATCTTAGCTACTGAAATTTACATTTATCATATGCCACGTTTCATTTGCATGCCATTTCATGCCTGTATGTCACTGCCTTGGTTTGCGTGCCCGTATGCACGCATTTCGAGGCAGCTCATCCTCATCTCTCGGCGGCTTATGTGAGTGCGGCTGAGGCCCTCTCATGGTGGTGTAAGCCCTCATTTCATTTCGCATGTCATTCCATGCCTTAGGGCCATTGCCTCGATTTGCGTGCCCGTGTGCACGCATTTCGAGGCACTTCATTTTTTTATCCGATGGCCTCTTATGTGAGTGCGGCTGAGGCCCTCTCATGTTAGTGTAAGCCCAATTTGCATTTTCCATATCATTTGCATTGCGTATGCCACCGCCTCGGTTTGCGTGCCCGTGTGCACGCATTTCGAGACACTTCATTTTTATCCGACGGCATCTTATGTGAGTGCGGCTGAGGTCCTCTCATGTTAGTGTAAGCCCGATTTTGCATTTTCATGCCTTTATATCATTGCCTCGGTTTGCGTGCCCGTGTGCACGCATTTCGAGGCACTTCACTTTTCATCTATTGGCCTCTTGTGTGAGTGTGGCTGAGGCTCACTCATGTTGGTATAAGCCCATATTACGCTGTCACGCCATTTTTAGTCTCATTATATCGCGTGTGTCATTACCTCAGTTTGCGTGCCTGTGTGCACGCATTTCGAGGCATCTCGTTCTCACCAGCACAGTGTATACTAGGTTGTATCTTAGATTGCATTCATGCATTACCTCGGTTTGCGTGCCTGTGTGCACGCATTTCGAGGCATCTCATTTTCATCTGCATTGTGCATACTAGGTTGTATCTTAGGTTGCATTTCATGCATATCATGCATATTGCACGGGAAACGAGGCACGTTTCGTACTCCGAGTGACGGAACGGGTCTCAATTCCCAAGTCACCGACACTCCGGATTACCCATGATGGAGTTAGGTTTTGTTGTAGCATTCATGTGCATTCATCCTATATTGAGCTGTGCAATTCGGCTCATCGGCCATCATGCATCGATATGCGTGATTGGTGGCACGAGGATCGAGGCATGCATATATTTGTGAAATACATTGCTATGCCCCTTTCCTGCTCTCTGTTGCAGCAAAATCAAGAATCAGCAACTTTTCGAAGTCTGGCACGCATTTCGAGAAAAAAAATGCAAACAGAGGCTAATCGGGGCACCACCATGGATTTCCGCGCAAAGGCATCCGGGCATGCATCATTTCATCATCCGGAGCAGAAGCAAGGCAGTCCCTGGCTTGCATGCCAGTTTACAGTTTTTCTTAGTTAATTTGTTAATTAATTAGGAATATGTATTATTTCAGACTTCTATTATTCGGACTGTATATTTATTTGGACCCTCTGCGCGAGGGCAATGCTGTAATAAGTGTGGGTGTGTGTGATGTATGTCTTCCAACCCCCATTTCTTTCTCCCTTTTATTTATCTGCTTATGATGGTAGATTAGGGCATATTTCAATTAGCATACAGTATGACAGCATGTTTGCATCATTCATCTGTTTTGCATGCACCGGGCTCTGCGCATCATACAAACTGCATCGTATTTCAATTCCAAGTTGAATACATGTTAGTTGTAGCATTTCACATACCATGTTTAGAATAGCCGAGCCTGCTATAGTTGCATTTTGCATGTGTTGCATTAGGCATTTTAGCATATTTAGGATTCATGCATGATTTCTAACCGGTTCCTGTTCTGGCTTGGAGTACTCGGTAAGTTTTATGCTTTAGCATCCTTGCATGCGTGTGAGTGTTGCCATGATAGCATGCTTGACATGAGGCTATATACTTATGTGATATAACTGCCTTGAATGCCTGTGGGTGGAGGTTGAGTTATTTGAACTGGGACAATGCATTGACTGTTTGTTTTAAGCCCACTAGATAGTGGCAACATCACTATTTTCTAAGCCCACCTGAGGGTGGCAAATCTGCATTTTAGCCTACCTGCGGGTAGCACCATCACACCATTTTCAAACAAACAAACATGAAATGTTTTGTTCCAATTCAGACGGCCCAGTCTATACTTGTTTGCTGCGAGCATCACATAGTAACCTAGGCTAATAACCGGAACAAGAGCATACAGTGTTTTCAAAAGCAGATATCATGGTTAGTAGAGGCCGGTCTTTGACCGGGCGAGCGGGGGTGCTCACGATGTGACCTTCCCCAATCGTACCCAAGTTCCCGAGCCAACTTTGGTGATGACGGACACGTGGCCTTTGGCACCGAGTTAGGGTTTCCTAAATTTCCCATTAAAAAAATATTTAGGTGGCGACTCTGTATCTGGCAAAGCAGTCCATGTTTGACACTTCTTTCAAAAAATCTGTTTCCAAAACGATTTGCCGGATTTGGACTCTTTGGTTCAAGATTTAGAACCGTGGCACAAATCGAGTCCGAACTGTAGCGAGGTCCCTCGCGGGCTTGTTACAGTTACAAATGGAAAGGGACATCCTTCAAACTGCAAATGATAACCTGCAGCAGGAACTCAACAAGCTGAAAAAAGAAATGCAAGATCAGCACAAAAAACAAATGCAAAGGAAAGATGAAAAAATCAAAATACTCCATGAGAGAATTGTAACATTGGCTGAGGCAAACAAATACTCAGAAGAACAACACACAGAACAGCAGCCTGCAATGAAGAAATTGAAAACTTCAAACGAAATTTTCAACATCTTACCAGAAAAATCAAGGCAAAATCTCATTGCACATTGGGCAAGTACAAAAGAAAAAGTAACAATCTTCTCTATTGACTCCTGTACTTCACTTTTGCCAACTGTTTATCATTAACTCATATTGAATTTATAAGTATCAAATATTCCAAAAATATTAATAAATTTATTATTCAAACAGTAATAACCTTTTTTTTTAAGGATCAGCCAGTGTGGCAAGGATCTCACCATGGAACCTATGTGTACTTAAACGACATTGACAAAATATTAAAGGGTCAAGATTTGGCAGGTATTGTAAGTTAAATTCGTAACTCATTAAAACAACATTTTAGTGTTTCATTTATATTAATTCCTTGTTTTGTTTTTTGTTTTCAACACAGGTAATAGATGCATATGCAGAACATTTGCTTGCACAAAAACAAGGCACAACAGCATTCCCATTCATTTCAAGTTGCCATGTAAGTAACTAGTTTCCTAAACTGACGAACAACACTTGTTTTGTTTTTTATCAGTGTAAAACCTCTGTTTGCTTAACTGACTAACTAGTTTAAAACATATGACACTACCGTCCCTCTTCAATTGGCTCTGTTTCCTAATTCAAAGCTTGACATGTGAAACAAAGAGTCAAGCAAACCAAACCAGAATTTCTGACTCAGATTTTGTAATCACTGTTATATATTTTGACCTTGTTATTCTGGTGCAACAGTATGAGTAAATCCTAGACTTTGATCAAAAATTCTGGGCACTTTTTTGGGGTTTTGAAACTATTGATATGCAATGCAGTGAGAAATTTTGATATGCATTGACAAAATTTTGATCGCAGTGACAAAAAAGTTTCATACTCACCACATATTTAATTTAAAAAAGTTTAAAGTTAAATTAACATTATTTTTTTTATTTATATTTGTTAGCACTTGTTCACTACAAAAGATGAGGAAGCAAGAAAGAGAATGTTGAACAAAATGATGCCTGAAGCCATGAAAGCAAGATACCTTCTCTTCCCAATTCACCAAAATTTTCACTAGACAATCCTTGTCCTTGACATTCAAGAAGGTTCATGGAAATTCTACAATTCCATGAGACCAAGGGGAGCAATGCCTAAAGATCCACACTACAATGCTGCAAATGAAGTGGTAAAAATCTTTTCATTATGAATCTTACCATTAATCCAATACATAAATCCTGATCCATGCTTAACTATACATTGAAAATTTATACAGTAATGTATTTATCATTCTTTAAATCCATGGTTTCTCATTAATTCTTTCAACTGACTTTCTAATACAACAATTATACAAATGTATATGTTGCAGAGAGAGGTTATTGAAAAATACATAAAGGATGAGAACCCAACTCTCATACACCCTGATAAATTTCAACAGCAGACTGAGAACGTCATCAACAGCCCACAACAAGAAGACACATCGTAAGTTTATCAACAACAAAACACTGTTATTAAAAAAAGCAACGAAACTAAATTATAATATTTTATTTTCAAAATATTTTTGCAGGCTTGATTGTGGAATCCTTGTTTGCTATATCATGAGGCAATATGTTTCCAATAACAACATAATGCCTACTTTTTCCAAGGAAGAATGCAATCAATTCAGAGCTGATATGTTAACTATCTTCTTGACGGACCAACAAGTTGCTCAACAACAAATGCCTGATGAAAACATTGATGACTTGCATCTGTAATAATCAATAGATCTGGAATAGAAGAAAAAAAAAGGAAACACTGACTCATTTGGTTGTTAGAATGTCGATATTCATACATTTTGCTTGTATGCTTGTTACATTGCTACATGTAATTTGATGATTTTTGTTATTACTTTCCTCCAATGAATATTACAATGCTTCGTTGTTACAATATCAAAGTTATGCACAGTTCTTGGTTGTTACAATATCAAAGCTATGGACAATGCTTGTTTGTTACAATCTCAAATTTGCGTCAATGAAACATTCAGTCTTTTTTAATATCAGTCTTGTTATCCAAGTTTAATTCAAAAAATTGATTCTAATCTAAGTATTTGTGTTGAATTTCAAGGTTTGGAGCCACTGTACTAATAAATTTTATTTTTATACTGTTTTGTTTACCCTGATAAATTTATCACCGTTTTAATAAATTTATCACTGTGAAAACTGATAAATTTACCAATGTTCAAACAAAAAAACCAGCAACTCTCTCTCTCTATTTCTCTCTCCCTCTCATTCTTTTTTCCCAATTCAAGTAAAAAAACACTACAAAAAATAATAAAAAATTTACCTAATTGAGAATTTAAACACAAGCACTATTACATTCTCCAAATTGAAAATTAAAATACTGTTACAATTTCTAGATATTCCCAACTTTGAGAATGAATGTAAGAACTTGCCATCCTTCATGATTTCTGAATAATCAAAACCATTTGATGCTTCAGTTAAACAACTCAAACATCCAAACCTAGCTTCTGAGTGACCGCAAAAGAGTACGCAGACTAAGAACTTCTTGCTAAACCAGATAAACATGGTAGTTCATCTAAAATTTTTTGATTTTTAAAGCAGTTAACACAGCAGATATACAATTATGTATTCTAGAGATTTGATCTACACCTTTGTATTGTGGAAATTTTTCCTGGGAAAACTACATAACTCCAGACAATAAAAAAAATTTCAGTGTAGAAAATAACATTTGCTTGGATATCACAGTGATAAATTTATTAACCACTGACATAAATGCAATAAACCATCAACTCTTCCAACACAATAAATGATAAATTTATCATTCTTCCAAATAACAAAATTCAAGAACCACATTAATAGTAAATTTATCATTCTTACAAAAAAATAATCCATCAACTTGTCCAAACCAACCAGTGATAAATTTATCACTTTATAAAAACCACCAAAAACACCAACTAAATTTAACCCCAATCAAGTAATATAAATCTGTGAAACTTAATCCTGTAAAAATATCAGCAAAAAATATAATTTCTGATCAACAAATTCCTCAATCATTCAATAAGAGTACCAAAATGAGACATCTTTCCAAAAATACTCAATCATTCAATGCAACTAACACCTCTAAACTCTCAAACAAAGTAATTCAATTAAAATCAACACAACTAAAGCAAAGCTTCTTTACATGTCTTCCGATTATGAGTTCCCATCTTTCCACACCTACTGCATCTAATTCTCTTGATTTCGCCCTTAGAAGGTATTCTCTCCGTTCTTGGACGTCCAGCTGGTCTCTTACAAAGAGAAGGTAAAACAACATCATCATCAACAACTACATTTGGCTTCCACATACTAGGAACTGGATAGATAGAATGTGAATAAGAATCACAATAACTACAAACACGGTAGTAATCATCAAGAAAGAAATTCAGATCCTTCCCACTCCTCTTTATAGCGCAAAAACCATGTTTGCAAGGAAAAGAATCAATTTCCCACAATCGACAATAACAACAACGTTTCCCAATATCAACCATAACTGAATGATCCAATTGGATTTCATAAATGTCATCACTACATTTCTTAACTATCCATGCTTTTGTATCATTAAAAGCCTCTTCCAACTTTTTCTCTGCAAAAGGACAAACAATACGATTCCACTTATTACCAACTTCTCTCCTTCTTGAGAATTGCTCCATTAGTTTCACCCGTATAGCATCAACAAGACTAGTTGAAAACAAATGGCGTTCATCCCTAATCCATGAATTAAAAGATTCCGCAGCATTTGTGCACATTTCACCATACCTCTTGCCTTGAAAATAAGCGTTACACCAACACTCATTAGGCAAATCTTCAAGAAACTTCTCAACACTACGACCACAACGACCCTTAAACTCTTCAAATAGCTCATTAAACAACTCAACAGTAGGAGCATATGCACATCTACCAAAAAGAGTAAGCAAATACTCTTTAGATTCACGACTCTTCACTGACAAATAAGTCTTCAAGTTTGTCTTCAAATGCATTAGACAAAAAGAATGAGAAGAAAACGGAAAGACCTCAGCTAAAACTTTCAGCAAACCTCCATGTCGATCAGTAACAAACGCAATATCCCTCTCCGGAGTCAAAATACCGGATAACTTTGACAAGAACCAATGCCAATTGTCATAACTTTCACTATCAACAATAGCAAAACATAACGGATATAAACCTACAAACAAAATATATATACACATTAACAATAACAAATAAAAAAATTACAAAAACAAAATCAAAACACAAAGTATATAACATATAGCACCAGCCATAGATAAATTTATCACTGTATAAATATAAAAATTTAACAAAAGTATACAGCATAAATTTATCACTAATAGATTGACTATACTCAATAATCAACACTCTCCATTAACAAAAATGATAGACTTATCACTGTTTCAATAATAATAAAAAAATAGACACAAAATATACCTTGGTTACCATCTTTTGCCGTAGCAGCCAATAAACAATCTTTGTGTCTCCCTTTCAAGAAAGTTCCATCAAGCATCAACACAGGCCTACAATACTTGAAACCATGAATACATGCATCAAAAGCGAAAAACAAACATTTGAAATGTCTTCCTTTACTATCAAAATCAAATTCCATATCAAAAACACTCCTCGGATTGCAAGCATTAGCGGCATCAACATACCAACGAAGATCGTCAAATGATGATGAATAGTCACCAAAAACAAGACCCCTTGCTTTTTCAACACCCATCCAAGCTCGCCGATAAGAAACTTCTGTTCCATAATAGTCCTTGAAATCACAAACCACCTCACTAACCGATGTCAAAGCCTTCTTACGAATATCACTTGAAATTAACCCACCAATCATACTTGAAGTCATCCTAGCATGTTTAATTGTATGGAAAGAAGATCCACAAGTATGAACATCATCAAATTGTTTAATAACAAAAGCTTTACTATAATTTTTCACTCTAGCATGCACGCTCCATAAACATCCCAAATCAGCCCTTCTCTTACAATGAACAGTGACACAATCCTTATCATTCTTAACAAAATCAAAATCAAAACCGGAATGAATAGAATACTTTGACAACGCATCTCGAAATTCAACAACTCTTTGAGCAAACCTTTGTCCCACTCCTTTCATACAATTAACCCACCCATTGGACAGTAAAGGTTTCCGTTGATTTGAATAAAATGAAGGCAAAAAATCAGTTTCACAAACAACACTACTACCACTACTACTACTAGCTTCACCATCACAAACCATATAACCTTCACCCAAAGAACAACACTTTACAAAAACATCAATACAATGAATATCACAAGAAAGTGCCAGTCCAACCATAATCTCCAAATCCTCTTCACTTTGTAGACCACAGGAAGAATGTCCAGCCATTGAATACGATATATTCAAAGAACTACCAACTAACTCACTCCACTCTGCACACAATTTATATACTAAATCCTTGAAATTAAATCCATCATTATACTTGATAACCAATGTCACACCTCTAAATTTGCACATAAGAAACAAACAATTCTCCATCACTATAAATCCTGCAACAAACAATAATTACATTTCAGCAAACAACTCAAACACCCTAAAAACAAAATCAAATACAGTGATAAAATTATCAACCAACTCAAACACATCCAAAAACCAACACTCATAACTTTAACACTTAACACCACCAAAGACTAAGAACAGTGAATAAGGCTTACACTTATTAGACATGGTAACTCGATTAGAATCTTACCATTACATTATACAACCTTTTCATATCCTATTCCCATACTCACTCATAAATTTATCACTGTTGAAAAAGTTAATCCAACATCACCCCCAAAATACACAGTGATAAAATAATCACTGTATAAAATAACAAACCAATACCTCTGTTCAATCAACACAATTTCTTAACGAAAAAAAATATAAATCTAAAATTCCATCAACAAATACATATCTCAAAACTTTAAATATCATGATGAAAACACAAATTCAATCGCAACAGAAACAACAGAGTAACAACAATATCACCACAAAATCAAAATCACCAACTCAAATTACAAAGAAACAAAACATTGAAATTGAAATCAAACAAACCAGTCGACCTATACACCAAACGCGAAATCGCAAATAAGAAGAATCACCATGCACGCAATCGCAAAGACACACCAAGCGCGAAATCACAAATCGCAAAGACACACCAACCGCGAAATCAGAAATCACGAAGCTCCACAATAATGCAATAGCAAATCGTGAAGTTCCACAGAAATCCAAACCACAAACACAATATTTTGATGGAAAATCCAAACAGAAACGCGCCAGAACACGAGAGGGGTAAAACAGTCCAAAAAAAAAGACTCAGGACCTATTGGTGCACAAGATAAAAACTCAGGACTAAGAGGGGAATAACTGCAAAACTCAGGACCGGCCAGTAAAAAACCCTAAACTTATACACATGAGCCGAAATAAACGAATAGACCGGGATGTCCATGTATTAGAAGAGTGAAGTTTAATAAACTAGGAACAACCGTGTCTCAAATTTTATATTAAACTTCTATTTATTTGATTCAAAAAGCTTACGTCATCATTAAAAATATATATTCTTACAAAACCATTAAAAGATCGTAACGGTGTAAAACATCGCTTAATCCATATTGATTCGTTTAATTTATATTGATTAATTTGCTAATTACAAGCTAATTTGATCTATAATTTAAAATTTATTATCGTTTTCGAAACCATTCCGCTCTGCTATAATTAATATATATATATATTTTTTTTTTCTTCTAATGAAATATCAAAGTAAAATTAATGTGACAAAGATTTAAAATGTGAAATTTGTTATAAATTAGTGTTTTATATATGAAAAATATTATGTAAATTAGTACGCCCTCCATCCTAAAATAATAGTCTCTTTTGGGAAATCTTTTTTTTTTATAGTACAATTATTATATTTTAAAATATTTTATTTTTCAAAATTATCTTTTGAAAATACATTTTTTTGGGAATATCAATTGTCATAATTGTACTTTTTGTGTTATTAATGAATTTAAAAGAGGGACAACATAGTAAATTCATATTATTTTATTCCTTAATTTTTAAAAATTGACTAATATTTTGGGACAATGAAAATAGAATAAGAGACTAATATTTTGAGACGAGGGAGTATTATATATTTATACATATGTTCGATAATTGTTTAAATAGTAATACTACGAATCCACCTTTATCAATCCAGAAATTATCTAGAATTTTTATCTTGTGAATTAGATTTATTCTACACATAGAGCTACACAAATTAATCTCTATCACACAAGCACTCACCCACAATTTTTTAGGTGGATTAATTTGGGTCGCTAGCATATTTGTTTTTTAAAATTATTTTTCAATCAACTAACAAATTGAAACTGCTCAAAATGCTTTTGTTTATTTGTTAATTCACCATTTACAATTTAATTTATAATTTCACCCTTAAATAGTACCAAATTGTACTGCCCACACCCATATATTTCCATCTAATTACTATTTTAATATAAAGTAAAACTCTTTATATTCAAATTTTATACATAAAAATGCTATAAAAATAATATATTAGGCTTTGTTTGTCATAATCTAAAAAAGGCAAAAAGTCAAAAGTCACTATCCCATTTAAATCACATCACCTGTCACCCACATCACTTCAAACCCAATCCATATTTTATAAAAAGTCAAAAAGTGCACTTGTTTAGATAATTCCAAACCACCCTTTAATGTCAAAATTAGTGCTAGGCATGGTTTTGAAAAGTAGACTGGACCGGCTAGTTTGACTGGTTGAATCGTCGATCGGTCGATGTTTCGGTCCGAATATGCCCTCTAAACCGTTCGAAACCAAAAACCGACTTATTTTGAGAGAACCGGGAAAATCGGCGGTTGAATCGCCAAACCGGGACCGGTTCGGTAGGTAGATGAAATTAAAAATTTTGAACTTTTTGTTTGATATTTTCTAACTTTTTTTTTTTATTATTTCTTTCTTTCCATTCTTTCTTTCTTATTTTATATATATATATATATATTATATAAAAAAATTTTAATTGAAAACTCTCTTTTAAGGATCTCGTCTTGTGAAGAATTCCATTAAGAACTTGAAATTATTGTGAAAGTTCCTACCTATTTATAAGAAAAAAAATTCTTTCAAAAAAACTCAAGGAATCTATATGGGATTCAATCAAATATATTAGAGGGAGACTTGAAATTTTGATATCCCTCCAAATTTTTTGCCCTTCTTTCAATTAAATTATTTGAATTCAAATTATATGGAGGGAATATTGAATATTTGATTTCCTCTTTCAAAATTAAAATTAATAATATTTTAAAATATATTATTATATTTTTTAGTAAAAAAAATATTAGGAGAAATATTTAAGATAATTTAATATTTATAATTTATAATTTTATTACTATATTTTTATTTAAATATAATTTTAATATATTTATTACATCACGGTTTGATTCTGGTTCAACCCCGATAGTTGAACCTAAGGATGGATCTAGGGGGGGCGGCCGCACCTTTAAAAATTTGAAAAATATCATATATTATACTAGAAATTTTAAAATAATTTAAAATTATAGGAGTTCGCACCCCCTAATTTTTTTTAGATAATTTTAAAATTATATAGAGTTGCCTCCCAATTTTTTAAACTATTTGGATTTTTTTTTTTTTTTTGAATTAGTTAACATATATAATAATCTATTTTAAATTTCATGTATATGTATTTTTTAAATTAGGTCAAGATGAAAGCAAAATTTTAGAAACTTTAGTGGGTCAAAGTGTAAAATATGAAACTTTTACAAATATATAAACTATAAGGCTTGCTGGAGAAGCTTTAAACAAAGCACTAAGATTAAAAAAAAGAAAAGAAAACAACTGATTTGATCTGAGAGACTTGTTGCGATTCTGCAAAAGAGAGGAGCAAAGAGACGAGGGATACAGAGATACTTTGTTGTCGATGGTTCGGCGGAGGCTTCGTCGGAGCTGTCGGCGTGGATGGTGGAAACGTGGACTCTCAGTGGGAAATTCATTCGTTGGGAGATTAATGATGAGAATTTTTGCATTCAAGTTGATGAATTTGAAGATGAATCGAAAAGAGAGCAAATGGCAATTATTTTGAGATTTGTTGATAAATATGGTTTTATAAAAGAGCATTTCTTTGACATAGTTCATGTGTTAGACACCATGTCGGCAACTTTGAAAGAAGAAATTTGTATTGTCCTTTCTCGTTATAACCTTAGTGTGCAAAATATTCATGGTCAGGGATATGATGGTGCCAGTAACATGTCTGGAGAATGGACTGGGTTACAGGCTCTATTTTGTGCTGAGTGTCCATTCGCATATTATGTTCATTGCTTTGCTCATCGGCTCCAATTGGCTTTAGTAGGAGCATCTAAACATGTTATATCTATCAATCAATTTTTCTCTTACTTGACTCGAGCAATTAATGTAGTTGGCTCATATTGCAAAAGACATGATCAATTAAGAGCTGCTCAGACTGTAGATATTGTTAAAAAGCTTGCCATTGATGATGAATTCGAGACTGGTAAAGGAAAAAATCAGATTGGAACATTGAAACGGGCTGGAGATACTCGATGGGGTTCTCATTTGGGTTCCATTTGTAGTTTGATAAACATGTTCAGTGCTACTTGTGCAGTCCTAAGAAACATAATTAATCATGGAAGCAAATTGAATCAACAAGCTGAGGCGGATGGAGTTTATGATTCCATTACATCTTTTGAGTTTTTCTTCATCTTACATCTTATGAGGGATTTCATGGAGATTATTGATGATCTTTGCCAAGCTTTGCAAAGTAAATCTCAAGATATATTAAATGCAATGCATTTGGTGTCTATAACGAAGATACTTATTCAAAAATTTAGAGAAGATGGATGGGTTCCATTGTTGGAGAAAATTAAATTATTTTCCAATAATCATGGTATACAGATTCCTGATATAAGCTGTCCTTTGCCAAGGTCAGTCTCGTTCTGAAAGAGGTCAGCTCACCGTGGAACATCACTTTCGAGTTCATATTTTTATGGTTACAGTTGATTCTCAGTTACAAGAATTAAACAATAGGTTTAAGGGAGATGTAATGGAATTGCTTGTTCATAGCTTAGCTTTGAATCCTAGGGATAGTTATAGATCATTCAAAATTGAGGATATTTGCAATCTTGCAAATAAATTTTATCCCATGGATTTCTCCGAGCAAGAAAAATTGCATTTGAAGTATCAGTTGGAAAACTATAAGCTTAATATTTTCATACTTCCCGAGTTTCAGAAGCTGTCAACCATTTTTGAGTTGTGTCAAATGTTGGCAAAAACAAAAAAGTCAACAAGTTATCCTCTTATTGATAGATTGATCCGTCTTGTGTTGGCTTTACTTATTTCAACTGCTATATCGGAACGTGCATTTTCAGCTATGAAACTCGTTAAGTCTAAATTGCGCAATAAGATGGAAGATGGTTTTCTGGCTAGTTACTTGATTACGTACATTGAAAAAGACATTGCTCGAGGGTTTGATGTAGACTCTATCATTCATGCTTTTGATATTATGAAAGAGCGTCGAGCTCAATTGAAAATGCCTAATTTTAGTAAATAAATGCACGTAGAAATAGTTACTACTTCTTGTAAATGAATATGAGCAAAAAAAATATTCTCAATTGTATAATCATCTTTTGGTACTCAACTATGTTGACAAGGAATATATAGTTCAATATTTTATCGTAACATTATTGATTTTTTTCATGTTAGTAGAAATTGGTATTGAACTTCAAATTTTATTAGTTAGAGGTTAAACGTACTTTGGCCCACCCCCCAAAGTCATAATCCTAGATCCGTCCCTGACCAGTGATTCGTCTACCCCGATTCATTTTCTGGTTCGTTCACCGGTCCGATTTTTAAAACATTTGTGCTAGAAACACATAATTATTCCACAGAATATAACACATGTGAGATAAAATTATGGGTACCATATGTAGATCTCCCATTATGTGGGACCTATCGTAATTTCTTCCATTATGTGTAACATTTGTATTTTTAGAATTATTGTTACTGTCATGTTAAGGTGGAATGCATAAATAAATAAATATATATATCTACTGGTGTTATATATATATATATATTTTAAATTTTACGTCCCTAATTTCACTCTTAATGATATGACTCATTTTTATATGAAGTGGTTCTACACTTTGAAGAGCGTTGATTGATTGTTATTGTTTGTCACCTCATTACGGGTGCAATTGAGCGTGATGAAAAGAGAGGATGGAGAATTTCTCGAGAAATTTGCTCCCCAAATTATTACGTAAAAATTAATTTGGCACTTAGACTTCGCATTATTTTAATTTGACCCCTAAAGTTTTTTAAATTTGATCAAATTACCCCCACAATATGTTTTCATCTACAATCAAACTAAACTTATTGGCATGTTACCAAACTTTGTTTAGAAATTTATTTTATCTCCCAAACTATATTCTAAAAATCAATTAGCCCCCCAAATATTAGGGTTAATTAATCAAATTTAAAAAAGTTTAGGGGTCAAATTAAAATAATGCGAAGTCTAGGTGCCAAATTGATTTTTGCGTAATAATTTAGGGGATAAAATGATATTTTATGATCATATATCTCTCTCTCTCTCTCTCTCTCTCTCTCTCACTCTCTCTCTATATATATATATATTTTATTACACATGTTTTCATACAAAATATATAATCTTTTTTAACTTATTACCCCTGGGAAAAATCAATACCAAAATTCTTTATTTTTAAAATAAAAAAATTAATATTAAGTCATATCATTTTGTATAAAAAAATATATATATATATTATATTTAAAATTTTATTAATGTCACCGTATTATTATAACTAACATTACTATCCCAAAAAATACCAACACATTGCATTTTTTTTTTTTTTTTAATTAGCAAAATAAGACACTTTATTGATGAAACTAGTATAAAATGCATGAGAGAATACATCAATAAAGAAGGCCAATGAGCAACACATCATAGTAACCTATCATAATCCCAACTAGGTTGGTACCAAGAGGACCACACAATCATCTGTAGGCTCAAGACCAAGTTGGTAAGGTACCAACAACAAACAAAATAAAGAAACACAAAGACCCAAACAGACAACCACAGTTCCTAAACAACACAACAACCCCTGCCCAGCACAACAAAAACACCAAAGCTGCCCACAGATTTCTCAACCCCCACCAATACATACTCGAACCTCATTGAGATTATAAATAAAATCACTGACCGTGCACTACCATAGCTTTGATGATGATATCAACCAAATAGCAACCCTAGTTTTAATCAAGTCAGAGAGTTCCCAAACATCAACTTTAGCCTCATTGAAAACACAACCATTTCTTAGTTTCTATATAGACCACAAGGCAACAAGAGGGACATTCCTTCAAATCATCCTCTCTTGCTTCTTCAGTATACCACCCTCCCACCAATTCAGCAGACCAACAACTATACCAGGAATGACCCATTGCAACCCCCATCACTTTAATAAGGAAGACCAGACATTCTATACAAAGGGACAATGTAAAAGCATGTGAAGCACTGATTCCTCTTCATTTTTACAAAAGTAACACAAGGAGGATGTATTTCCTGTAAGAACCCCAATCCTTTGTAGAAACACTGGAGTTTTAATCTTATGCTTCCATGCGAGCCAACCAAAGAATTTCACCTTGGGAGGAAAAACATTATTCCAAATCAAATTAATAGATTTGGAAATAAACCCTACCTCCACATTGTTAAAGCTGTACAAAGAAGACATTGAGAACAAACTTGTGGAATTGGTTGCCCATTGTGAGTCATCCACTCTTCCCATGCTAACTAGAAGGCCAGATTCAAGGATGGAGGCTAACTGCAGCATTTCCAATCTTTCCTATTAAAAAAAACTCTCTTCTACGTATTATATTCCACTCCCTTGATGTTTCCTTCAGATTAGTAAACATACTGAGTGAGCATTTTGTATCCCTTGACAGGATAAACAATATAGTAAAATCTTCTTTCAAATAATAGGAATCACACCACTTATATTCCCAAAACCTTACCCTACTACCATTCCCCACCATTATTTTAAAATTGACTTGAAACCTGTCCAACAGATCCGGATTGAAATTGGCCATTGAGATTATATCAGACCATAATCTTGACAGTCTAGTGCTAGCAGCACAAGAAGGCAGCCACCTCCACTCCTCCTAATTATACTTGCTACAAATCACTCTCCTCCATAATGTTTTTGTCTTACCTGCAAACCTCTACCACCATTTAAACAATAAACAAGAGTTAGCTACCCTAATCTTTCTAATGCCCAAGCCTCCTTGACCAATACTTGTAGCCACCTCCTCTCACTTAACTAAGTGCACATTCCTCTTAAGATCCAAACCTCCCCGTAAAAGAGCTGCTTGAATTCTCTCAAATGCCTTAGCCACACCCTCAGGCATTCTAAACAGAGACAAGTAGTACACAGGTAAGCAAGATAAAACCGACTTAATCAGAGTCAATCTTCCTGCGAAGGACAACATCCTTCTTTTCTAACCAGCCAGTCTACCTTTTTTCCACGTTTTCCTCCTCCTTGGATAAGCCCCCAATGGAAGACCAAGATATGTTAGAGGTAACAAGCCAACCTTACAGTTCAATTTATGAGCAAAATCTACCAACACATGACATGATATGACACAAGTATGTTACACGGTTTGAGAAGTGTTAAAAGATAGGTTCTTTAACAAACAAGGAAATTCCTACTTAATCAAGACAAAAGTAATCCAAAAAATATATTAATAATTCAAACTGTTTTGGTACTAAATTTGAGTTTTGGTAGTTTGGCGTGAACTGTGATGTTTGACCATGGAAAGTTTATGTACAAGACTCCACTCAGTGCTAAACCATCTAATTGTCAATCACATTCCGTTTGTTTGGGTGGAAATTTTTTTTTAAAAATATTTTTTTTGTAGTTTTTGGTGTTTGATATAATAGAGAAGGAAAGTCAACAGAAAATATTTTCCATGGTCAATGGAAAACAAACCTATTTGGGTAGAAAATATTTTTCCCTTTTAGAAAGCGAAAAACATTTTCTGAACTAAAATTTTACCACTCTTACCTCCACCACCCCACCACCATCATCACCATCGCCATCATCCCCTCCATTGCCTCACCATCATACCACCACCACCACAACCACCACAAAACATAAAATTAAAAAAAAAAAAAATGTTTTCTTTGGGAACATATTTTGTGGAAAACATTTTTTGTAAAAAATATTTTCCATTAAAAAATATTTTATGCCCAAACAAATGGAGCGTAAGTTAGGGGTGTAAAAATTGCCCGCGGCCCGTGGGTGACTCTGTGACAACCCTCACCTTTGATTAGCGCTAATTCGTGATTAAGCATGATAAGTAATTGATTACATGAGTGTGTTGCTTAATTGCATTTCTATCTGTTTGTTACAGAATGATCTGTTCATGTTTTAATTTCGAATTGCGAATTGAAAGCCTTATCGGTGATCGATTCAGAAATTGATTTGTGTTATATGCTAATTAAGATTTATAGAATTTTATAGTAGGTTTAATTAAAATTCGATTTGGAATGATTAAATTAGAATAAATAAAGTTAAATTACATTAGTTTGAGTTTATTACACAATTGCCATTAAGTGGATTATTTCAAGGCCGTTGTTTATTCTCTTTTCATATATGTTGACACCATTAGCTTCCACCTCCTTAGTCAAAACGTGAGAGAGAGGGAGAATAGGAAGAATTGGTTTCTATTAGAGTTTTGCTTGGAAATTTTGAGGAATTTGAAGGAGCCTTGGAGAATTGTACATTTGCTCAAGAACCTTGCTTAAGTAAAGCTTAATTGAGAAGCCTAGGTAAGAACTCAACCTATTAATCTTGTTATTGAGCCATCTAGAACTTGTGTATACATGAAATAGGTGAATTCATGGGTTAATTGAGCTAGAATTTAAGGAAGTCAAGTGAATTCTTACATGCATGCCCATATTGTGGTTGTACTCTTGAATTTATCATGTTTTTGAGTTCAATCTTGCATTTGATCATGCTTTGGAGTTTTAGAGTTCATGAGAACTCATGCATGTAATGTTCTTATAATGTTCATAAAGTTTTAATTGAAGTTGTGTTCAATTGTCATACTTTTGGGCTTTGATTTCAGAAAATGATTTTCAAAACATGTTGTATTATGAGTTTCTAAGTGTTTTCCAGAAATTTGGCCCAAAAGGATGAGTTTTGGCATGTTTGATTCTTGGTATGAGCTTTGGGAGCAATTCTGGAAAACCTAGAATTTGGCTTCTACGCTCGAGTGAAGGATTTCACGCTCGAGCGACCACCTTGGTTTTCAGAGTTCCGCTCGAGTGACGGAATGTTGGCTTGAGCGTACATTGCAAGCTCTCAGGTTTTTGCGTGTGCAGACGCATGCTCGAGCGACGAGATCTATGCTCGAGCGAGGAACTGTGTCTCACGCTCGAGCCAGCATCGAGTGGAGAATTTCAGCAACCAATACTTTTTACACTTTTGCAAATCGCTCGAGTGAAGGAGTCTACACTCGAGCGACCTCTCTCATTCGGTAAGCTCGCTTGAGCAGAGAAAACCACGCTCGAGCGAGACCCATGTTTTCAGCAAGTTTTGAAAAATATTGTTAAGTACATTTTTGCATCCTCATTCCATCCTAGGCATTCCTAGGCCATGTTTAAGGCATCTTAATGAGGATAATGTTATAGAACCACACCAAGTCAAGATAGAGGCTAAGTTATTAATCCCGAGTGTGTAATTTAGTGTGTGTTCGTTCTGCAACTGTGGAGGGTTGGCACCCGAGGACGCTGATTAGCTTGCCTATAGCCCAGTAATCTGTGAGTAACAATGTTGTAAAGATATGTTCAATTATAATTATTTTCTGAATGATCGACTATACTGCTTTCTGAAGTGACATTGTTTATTGAATGAGTGTTTGTCCTATTTTATGAACTGTATTCGTGGCATCCATAGCAACTTAATGTTACTGTTACTGTTACTGTTACTGTTATTGCTACTGTTACAGAGATCTCTGTTAGTTCCAATGTTTGGAACCAATATTGTATACTATTTTGATGGCCATCAACTGGCTGTTCGGTCTATTAAGACCTACTGTATTGTTCTGCTATTGGATGTACCACGTATGATTGCTATGATTTCTAAATGACTGATATGGCATGAAATATGAGCCACTGATCGAATAACTGATCTACTGATGCAAATGACTGTTTTAATTACTGAAAGGACATTCATTCTTAACCCCTTTACACAGTTGTTATTCACTGGGTTTTAGTTCACTGTTTATATTTGTATGTAAGTGGCCAGGCACCGGACCAAAGCTAGAAGTGTCGAGTTAAGCTCATGTTTTGTCAAGCCAACCATTGTGCCTCACTTCGAGGTTCCGAGTCTGCTCAAGCCAAGGCTGTTTTTCGGGTGTTTCAGATTCACCCTTTTGTCTTTGTTATGTACCGAATGTTTTAGACTTGGTTGTACAGTCATGATGTAGGGATTGGATCCCTAACCTGTATATTATGTGTATCTGATATGTATGTGTATATATGTGGTTATGTATGTGGATTAGCCCATAAAATTTTTTCCCATTCAGGTTTTCATAGCTCATTGGACACCTTGTTATTACTGTTTGGCTTCCGCTAGCCCCTTTTATACTGTATTACTGTTATTACTGTCATTTAGGCCTTCGGTAATCACGGATTACTGGCTGGTTACGATGCTAAACCCTTAGGGGCGGGTTTGGATCGTGACAAGCTCGAAGCCCTCCCGCGACCCGAGATGGGCCCGGCTCATTTAGGCTCGCCCCGGCCCAGCCCGAGCCCCTGGGCTAGGGCTTGGGCCATTGTTTTGAAGCCCGACCCATTTGGCTCGTCCCGTGGCCTACTTAAGACCCACTTAGGACCTAGCCCAAAGCCTAGCCCGCCCGGCCCGTCCAAGGCCCAGTGTATTTTTTAATGAAAAATAATAAAATTTTGGTAGAAAAAAATTAAAAAAACAAAAAAAAAATGGTTAGGCCCACCTAAGTCCAAGGCCAGGCCCAAGGCCCGAACCACTGGCCTGCCCAGGGCCTGAATACCCCTGGGCTTGGGCCTGGGCTTAATTTTTTGGCCCGTGGGCTGCCCGACCCGGTCTGAATTTTATTGGGAGCCCGTGAGGCCCGACATGGGTCGGGCCGGGCCGAGCCGGGCTAGATTTACACCCCTAGCGTGAGTGAAGTAGTATCTAGAGTTTATAAACCAAGCTTGAGTAGCTTGAGAAATAGATTTAAGACAAGACATAAGAAATTATTTAAGCATAATAAGGCAAACTTGTAGAATTGATATATTATTTATGGTTTAAGCATGCCAAACGAATTCAGGCCGCGAGGAAATTGAGTTGCAAGTTCAAATGGTTCATGCTTCTCAAATGGTTAGGATTGAAAAATTTATGTCTACACATTCTTCAAATTATTTCTAAATAATTTTTTTTTTAAATTTTAAATCCATTTGAAAAATAAAAACATATATTTCTTGCATGGTGTTCCCTTATTTCAAAAAAATTAGTGTACTATATGACAAGTGTTGACTACCAAGTTTTAGTTTTGTGTCCTTATACTAAGAGAAAATTTCATTTTTTCTTCTATATTTTGTCTCGATGATCAATTACACCTCCAGATTTCAAAAAATTTCAATTTTACCTCCAAAGTTTTTGAAATTGTATCAATTTGTCCCCTATCATCACATTTAATGGGAAAAAGTTTTTAAAAAAATTATATTTTGATCCCAAATGTCAAAACAAAGATGCAAACTCAACGTATCTCCTCTATACACCTCTACAACTCCGTCGGCCACCATCACCGGCTTCTAGCCCTCCTTCTCCCTCTGCCATTGCAACTCGATCATCTTATTTCTCAAGAAACCTCTGAAAATGGATTCCTAGAACCAACTCCGCCGGAATTCCCTAAGCCTCTATTGTTTGGTTCCGAATTCACGGAGCTTTCCTAGAGAAGCTCTAGTCAAACCTCACTGGTGCAAGTGATGACGCCACTTATTGCTACCAGTTTCCCAACATCAACAGTATTCAAATCCTTTAATCTGTCAGAAATTTTTTTTTTTTTTTTAGTAGGGAATTGGGAGCAAACCAACACAATGTGAAAATTTGACTTTTGTGGGGACATTGGGGGCAATAATAGAACACAATGGCCTTGTTTGGGAAAGGCTATTAATTGGCTTTTTAGGCTGAAATTCACAAAAAGACAATATAGGCTAAAATAGTCAATAAGACAAAATATCACATCAAACCCATAATTATTTCACTTTTTCTCTCACAAACATTACATCCAATTAAAAAAAAATCTAACCATCTTCCCAAACACAAAATTTTTAACTTTCTAAAACAGCCAAAAACTAAAATAGCCAACTTCCCAAACAAGGCCAATGTAAACAACAATTGCTTCAAATTCTTGGCATATATGCATTTGTGTGTGTATGATTTTGGAGGTTAAAAAAGGCAACATTGATGTCCTTGCTAGGGTTATCATCGGTGATGAATGCGGGTTTTTTTTTTTCATCACAAATCTCTTGTAGGCATTCTTCAACTATGGCTTGAACCTAAAAATTTGTAACGCCCCCAAATTTATAAACAATAAATTAGATATGAGTTGTGATGTCCCGAATCCTTTAAAGCAAATTGAGTGCACTAATTTGTAATCTCTGTCTCTTTGTGTTGTCTTCATTATTGTTAAACCTTTTGAGTCTTGTGTTGTTATCCATTATTTCTTGTGGTTGTTCTAGTAGGTACATCTTAGTGTGCTTCAAGATGTCATCTTGTACCTTTGGTGGTGGGAGAGAAACCGGGAAGGTTGGCTAATGTTTTGTAGTTACTTTGTCTCACTTTCAGGTTGAGACCGCTCGAGCGGTCTTTTGGTTGCTCAAGCGGTGAAATCAATCGTCCAGTATCTCGTTTTACAGTCTAAACTTTTGGGAGCATGCATTTTCAGCTTGAGCGAATCTTTCATTGCTCGAGCAGCATTTACAAAAGGAAGTGGAGTTTCTGGGAGTGGCTATTTTTTGCTCGAGCGCAGGTTTGATTGCTTGAGCGGTCTCTCGAATTTGAATTGTTTGCTCGAGCTCAGGCTTGGAAAACCCTCCACCCATTTCATTTACTCCTTGATTTCTCATTATCCATTGAGATTTTGACTTTAATGTCTTCTTTAAATCTGGAGAGCTCGTCAAGGGGTACGTTGTGTCCGGTGGAGATCAAATTTTAATGTCGTTGATTTCAGAGCTTTTCAAGTTTTCTTCTCAAGGTCTTGAGGTAGGGATTTTCTTTGAGTTATATATATGGTTTTAGTATATCTTGTTCTTTTCACTACGATTCTAGTTTGGGTTTGGGTTTCGAGATGTTGAACCTAGAAAATGTTAGAGAAATGATTTCTTTCTCATGATTTGGTCCAAGATAAATTAGTTTTTGTGAACTTTGAACCATTAGGGATGCATGCTTGTGGTCATTTTAAAAATAAAGGAAAACCCCTCTTTTGATTAAACCCTAGATTTTGGAGTAATTTGGAAAAAAGTGAAATTGGTGTAATATTCTTGAAATTGATGTTAAATCTCTTGAGAAATTAAAGAAACCTTCCCTAGGTTGTTATGTTATTGAGGCACTCATGAAAGGAATGAGAATTTTGGTTGAACAATTATAGTAATATGTGATGTGTATGTTTGGAAATTTGAAAATTTGATAAATGATTATTGATTGTGAATATGAGGAAATGTCATATGTCACATGGATTCATAAGTTACTATGATTTTGAGAACTATTGCATCATGGAAGCTTTACTTGAATAAATGTGAGAATTATGGAGATATTGTGCAAATAAGATATTTATATGTGATTATTTTCATTTCATTCATTTGCATTATCTTGAATATCATTCACTTACAATCTTGACTTGGAAATTAACTCGTTGTTTTAGAAAAACAACTGTTGTTATTGAAAACATTTTAGGGTAAATATGCTTGGTAAGTCCGGTTAGGGGGTGTGGATTCGAAATTAAGTTGGTCTGAGTGTCCTTGGTGTAAGACCAGAAACACACTTGTGTGGGTACCTAAGCCCTCCAGTTAGTAGCCGGTAAGGTAGGATTTGGTAGTGCTTGATATGCTTACTTGTAGACACTAGCCCTGGGGAATTACCTTAGTCGTATTTACCGCCCCATTGTTTAAATCTTGACTTTCATGAAGATAGTGAACCTCATTATTTAAATCTTGACTTTCATGAGGATAGTGAACCTTGACTGAAACATTGCATGGATTTTGAAAGAGATAGAAAACCTTGACATTTGAACATGACATGGCATTGCATTCATTTATATGAGATTGCTCAAAACATATATACTTTGATAAGATATCCCTACAGGGTCTTGTGCTCCTGCCTAGTTGAATGTGTGGAATGTATTGAGGGCAAGAGGCTCTCCTTTTTGTATGATTTTGTTGCAAGCCAAGGGCATAACATGTTTGGGTTTGACCACCTTTTTATATAACTAGGCTTAAGCCTTGGAACTTGTAGCTTCAAGGCATCTATCTTGTTATTCATTTCCTTCACTTTTATAGAGTTACACATGCTATGGATTCATCTTTGAAGAAGGTGAATATGTATTGCATGTAAACTTTTTTTATATTTCTTCTATGAAATGATATACCAATCAAGGAAGTTGGTTGATCGAGGCAGGATCATGTGTTGGGTATATTTATCTTATTTAATTTATTATTTATAAATTTGAGGGCATTACAATAAATATACCCAACACATGATCCTTCCTCAATCAACTAACTCCCTCAATTAGTATTTTATTTCATAGAAGAAGCATACAAAAGTGTTCACATGCAATACATATTCACCCTCCTAAAAAGATGAATTCATAGCATTTGTAACTATATAAAAGTAAAAGAAATAAACAACAATGTAGATGGCCTGACGTTACAAGTTCCAAGGCTTAAGCCTAGTTATACAAAAAGGTTGTCAAACCTAAACATATTAAGCCCTTGGCTTGCAAACAAAATCATACAAAAGGGAGAGCCTCTTGCCCTCAATACACTCCATACCTTCAACTAGGCGGGATCACTGCATCCTTCCTCCATAAATTCACTAGGGGTGAGAGCAAGGCCCAGTAGAGATATCTTAACAAAGTATATATGTTTTAAGCAATCTCATATACATGAATGCAATGCCATGCCAGGTTCAAATGTCAAACTTCTCCATTTCTTTCGAAGTCCATGCAATATTTCATTCAAAATTCATTTTCTTCATGAAAGTCTAGTTTGGACAATGGGTTAGTAAATATGACTCAGGTAATCACTAGACTGGTGTATGCAAGTAAGCATAACAAGCACTATCAATCCCCCACTTTACCAGCTCTTAACCAAAAGGCACGTGGTATCTTCTCCACGCGTATTTTCGATCTTTCACCCTGAACACTCAGACCAACTTAAACAATACCAATTACACCCCTTAACCGAACTTAGCAAACGTATTTACCCCAAAACATTTTCAATAACAACAATTGTTTTCTTAAAACAATGAATTAATTTCTGAGTCAAGATCGTAAGTGAACGATATTCAAGATGATGCAAATGAATGAAATGAGAAATAATTACATATAAATATCTCATTCGTATAATATCTCCATAATTTTCACATTTGTTCAAGTAAAGCTTCCATGGTTCAATAGTTCTCAAAATCATGGTAAGGTACGAATCCATATGACATATGACATTTCCTCATATTCACAATCATCATCCATTTTCAATTTTTCCAAAATCCAAACATATACATCACACATTACCATAATTGTTCAACCAAAATTCTTATTCCTTTTATGAGTGCCTCATCAATACAACAAGATAAGGAAGGTTTCTTCAATTTCTCAAAGGATTTAACATCAATTTCATGGATATTACACCAATTTCACTTTCCCCAAAATTGCCCCAAAACCTAGGGTTTGATCCAAAAGAGAATTTTTCCTTCATTTTCAAAATAACTACAAGCATGCATCCCAAATGGTCCATAGTTTACAAAATAATTTATCATGGGCCAAACCATGAGAAAAAAATCATTTTTTTAACATTTTCTCGGTTCAACATTTCAAAACCCAAACCCAAACCCAAACCCAAACCCAAACTAAAACTAGAAATTATAGTGAAATGAACAAGATATGCTAAAATCATATATATAACTTAAAGAAAATCTATACCTCAAGACTCTGAGTAGAAAAGATGAAAAGCTCCGAAATCAACGGCATTAAAATCGATCTCCACTATACACAACGTAGCCCTTGACGAGCTCTCCAATATTAAAGAAGACACTAAGGTCAAAATCTCAATGGATAATGAGAGATCAAGGAGTAAGTGAAGTGGGTGGAGGGTTTATAAGGAGAGATGAGAGAAAAGAGAGTGATTGTTAAAGTAGAGAGAGAGTGGAAAGTGAAAAGTGATGGAAAAGTGTATAAGACTCAACTTTTGAAGTGATTTGATACAATTTTAGAGCAGACTGCAGACAGATCGCTCGAGCAACCAAACTTGTGCTCAAGTGAACAATTCAAATTTGAGGGACCGCTCAAGCGATCAAACCCGCGCTCGAGTGAAAAATACCCACTCAGAATCTCCACTCCCCTCTATAAAAGACCGCTCGAGCAATGAAAGATTCGGTTGGGCGAAAAACACTTGCTTCTAGAAGTTTAGACTGCAAAACAATATATTGGAAGGTCGATTTCACCACTCGAGCGACCAAAAGACCACTCAAGCAGATGACATCTCAAAACACACTAAGATGTACCTACTAGAACAACCACAAGAAGGAATGGATAATAACACCAAACTCAAAAGGTTCAACAATGATGAAGACAACACAAAGAGATAGAAATTATCAATTAATGCACTTAATTTGCTTTAAAAGGTTCGGGACATCACAAAATTGAACCCAACCCGAAAAAATTAAGGGATTTTTACATCACATAAATACATCTATACATATATACAATAATGAAGTGAGAGAATTGAATGGAGTACCTGAGGTATTTATTGGAGATAACCTTTTGAAGAACATCATTAAATTGCATGACATGAGAGAAATCAATGAACATGGTATTGGATTTGCTGAGTCTCATGGCTTCGATCTCTGATTTGTAGGATGGCTCTCGAGACTTTTGATCTAACTTAAAGTTGAAGAAACAAACGTACCCAACACAAACCCAAATTTTTAGCATAATTTTTACATCCAAACCAAAAAAACTAGAGATCAAATTAATCATATTCAAACACTGAAAAATGAAATATAGATGAATTGAATGAAGAAACAAACCTTTTGAGTCATGTATTACTGTTTCTTGTGTTGATAAAAATGATTTGATGAATCGAATCAGATTCAACCCAGATTGATTCATGTATTACTATTTCTTATGTTGATAGAGACGATTTGATGTATGTAGTGAGAGCAAAGGGCTTCTTGGTGGTGGTAATAGTGGGGAAGATGATGGCGGAGAAATGAGGATGAGGGCAACAGAAGGATTTGGGTAATTCATGGAATGATGAGAGAGAAGAAGAGAGGCTGAGTTTGCATCTTTGTTTTGAAATTTAAGGTCAATATGTAATATTTAAAATTTTTGTCATTTAAATGTGACAGTAGGGGACAAATTGATATGATTTCAAAAATTTTGGGGGTAAAATTGAAATTATTCAAAGTTTAGGATATAATTAATCATCGAGGCAAAGTATAAGGGTAAAAATAAAATTTTCTCTTATATTAATAAGGATTTATGATCATGGAGCTAAAAAAAGAAAAAATATATGTATATATATAATTAATTATTGCATGAATAATTTAGCATAATCATGAATGATGATTCTGCTTGCCTTATTGAATAGATTTTTTTGAATCAAATCAAGTAAAATGGAATATAAATTAAAAAAAAAAAGAAGATAAAAGTAAATTAAAAAAATTAACAGTGAGCTAGGACCCAAAATGTACTCCAAGATCCTTTTTGGTGATTATTTGAGTATCAGTTTAAACAAATTTGAGGTTTGGGGATTATTTGGTAGGAAAAAAAAAAAAATCTTGAGAAAATATCAATAAAAGTTTAGAAAAATTTTAAGAAAAATATTTATATTTAGCTAGAAAGAACAATGACATATACTGAAAACCTTATGAATTTATTTAATTTTAAAAGTATGTAGCTTTTTACATAGGAGAAAGACAAAAAAGAATTCAAGTTGTTAACCTCACCTGCCTTGGACAAAGGTGTAGTTTGGTTTGGTTTCACTGAAAATCTTAAAAGCATGAGGGGCAATTTGGGACAATTAGCTTTTTAGCTTCTTTTTTTTTTTATATATATATATATATTTTTTAAAGATTTTTTTGAGTCACATCACCTTTCTCATTTTTTATACAAAAAGCCAAAAAATCAATTTTTTACCATCATTCCAAAACACCACTGAGTTCTCTATCTATAATTGTTATGAACAGATGGAAATTATTTTGCAGTATTAAAAATATTTGTAAGTTTTTTAAAAAAACTATTCAAATATGTGATTGTTCATTTTAATATAGTTCGGGAATAAATTCAAAATTTTTTTTTTCTAAAAATTATATAATTTTGTTTCTTATACCCAACCTAGTAGCATAGAAATGCAAGCTAGATGTCAAAATTCCCAAACTTGAACTTGGTTATTATTATTATTATTATTTATTTTTAAAGAAGTTTGCTCCCACAATCAAAACGATGCAACTCCCCACATAGAGTCTAAAAATAAGAAAACAATTCAAAATGATAATTATAATATATATATATATTAATTCAAATATTATATAAATATTTTTGTTTCTAGATATTGTTGGGGTAACAAGTTGTTTTCTCTTTGTACATTTTTTTTCTTTCTTATGTGTAAATTTATTTATTTATTTATTTTTCTTTTTTTGATTCTGTAATTTTTTCCCTTTTTTGTCATCATTGGATCGCTGTCTTTGGTTTTCAATTTTATGTTCACAAAACTTTTCCTTTTGTCTTTGTTTGAATAATGTTTCCAATTGTCGTTTCTTTTCAACATCAAACAAATTATGATTTTTCTCTTTTGCTTCTATTTTTTTTTTATCACATTTAAATTTTAGACTCATTTTTTTCTTTTATACCTGTTCATTTTTTGTTAGAAAATGTTTAAGACCCACAAAAAAAACATTCACAATTTAATCCACAATAATGTGGCATGATAAATGTCAATTTTTAACTTGTTATATACTCAATTGTGTAAAACCTAACTCTCTTGTCACATCATTGTAGGTAAATTTAGGAATCCAAATTATGGGTCTCTAACGTTATCTTTTTTATTCTATTAATGATGCGGATTTTTTCTGTGTTCAAATTCTGATGGTATGATCAAATAAATTGTATGAGATCACAAAATTGAACAACTTCAATTCGGCTTTTGATGAATCATGGAGTTTGCTCTCCTGCGTCTCAAACTTTCACTATGGTTTAGGTTTTTTATTGGTTGAAAATTGCTTTGAATAATAAATCTCATTTTCTTTTGTCCATTGTTGCGATTTCCTATTCTTATTGTTGATTTTAGGTGATTTTTTTTGTTGTTTAGGTATTTTGTCGCTTGGATTGATGTTTGCAATTTATTATCTGATTTGAAATTTGCAATGTATAAACTATTTGCAACATCTTCTCTATTTTTTTAACCTTAAATAAGATACAAACCTAGATACAAAATTATTCGGAATAGCCATTCATCTCACTATATACTCAATCATTTCATCAGATCAAATGAAAGCCTTTGTTAAAATTGCCCAAGACAAATTTTAAACTGAATCAAAATTTTAATTAATATATAATAAATTTTATTTGTTAGTGATAATGCTAACAATGTTTTTAATCAATTAAATAATCTTTACATTGTGTTTTTCATGTAACAAAAAGGTGACATGCTAATGTTTGATTTCTGCATCAACATTACCAAATTTGTTTTAGCTGATTTCTCATTACAAATTTTTTTTTGGATCAGTAAAAAGAAATTTATTGATGAATAAAGCAAAAATGCAAAAACTTACATCAACAAAGAAGGAAGTGCAAAAAGCATCAACGCTAATCTTAACAATCCCAACTAGGTTGGCACCGCTAAGGAAGCACTATCATTTGTCAGCACAAACCCAAGATTAGTGGGAAACAAATCAAAAGAGACCAAAGCACAAAGAAGAAAAGCAAAAAAACAGAACAACACAAACAGATACAGCACACATCAGAGCAACAGAGCAGGCCTCGGCACTGCGAAACAGCAAACCATCACAGAACTCAGCAGCTCCTAGGATCTACACGAGATTCACCACTATAGCATCCCCAAAACCATGCACCACACAGCAGCAATCAGCAACATACAACAGTATATCAGACAACCATTCACCTGGAACAATCAACAGCATACAGCAATCAACAGACATACCAGACAGCCTCTCACCTGGAACAAATTCTGACCTGATGTATATTAAAGATAATGTCATTCACTGAGAAGAACAATCCTGAGCATGATGCTTTGATCCATAATGCAATTCTCACTTTGACCAAATCACAAAGCTTCTCCAAGCTAGGTTGGGCATTGTTAAAAATACAATCATTCCTTAATTTCCATATTGACCAAAACATCGCAAACGGAATGATTCTCCAAATCTTCTTCTCTAATTTCTTTAACTTTGTTCTTGACCACCAATGTAGCAGCTCATCCACAAATTTTGAAATCACCCATTGAATACCCCGCCGTTTCATATTTTGGACCAAACCAACCAAAAATGGCAATGCAAGAGCACATGGTTGTCTGTTTCCTCCTCCTCATTGCAGAACACACAATGAAAATTAGTATGATTATCCAGAATCCCCATCCTTTGAAGATAATTAGATGTCTTGATCCTTCTCTTCCAAGCAAGCCAGTGAAAGAATTGAACTTTTGGGGGTGCCATATTCTTCCAGATACACTCTGTCACCCTGTAAGTAGGACCAAATGAGGATTTGCACTAATGGTATGCTGATGAGATAGTGAACACTCCTAAGGAATCAACATTCCATTTCAGTTTATCAGTTACATTAACGCAACAATCTCTTCAATCTATCTAACTCCTCCATTTCCCACTCAAACAAACTCCTTCTAAACAATGAGTTCCAATCATCTTGATCAACTTTATTTCTCACCGAAAACACAGATTCAGTTTTGAACATAGCCAATAAGAAAAGTCTAGGAAACACATCCTTCAAGCAACCAGATCCTACCCAGCTATCAAGCCAAAACCTTGACCTCTGACCATCCCCAAGAACAATTGTAGAGTTTGAATGAAAAAAACCCAGCACTTCAAGTTTAGATAACATAATTCCCACAATATCTTTCCATATTTTGGACATCTTTCCTCTTCTTACAAGTTCAGGAGACCACATATCAATAGACCCATAGTACTTTTTACAAGTCACATCCTTCCAAAGGGATTTCTCTTCTGTCCCAAACCTCCACCACCACTTTAATAGTCAACATACATTCATCAAATCTATTCTTTTCAAACCCAACCCTCCTTGACTTTTACTAAGAGTAACATCACCCCATTTTACCAAATGAATTTTTTCTTCTAAGATCCGAACCTCCCCAAATAAAGCTGCTTGAATTTTAGCAATCTCCTTTGCTACTCCTGATGGCATCCTAAATAGAGAAAGATAATATATAGGCAAACTAGATGACACAACTTTTATTAGTGCTAGTCTACCTGCAAATGAGAGGAATCTTCTTTTCCATAAGGCAAGCTTTAATTTAAGCTTTTCTATCACAGGCCGCTAAGTTTCTTTCTACTAGGATTGGCCCCCAAAGGCATTCCCAAGTATTTCAGAGGTAGTGTTTGATAAAGGCAATGTAATTTGGAAGCAAATTCTTGACAGAGATTTGAATGAATACCCACCCTACACACCACACTCTTATGGTAATTGATTTGCAGGCTCGACATAATTTCAAAGCATCTCAATATTCTTTTAATGTTTAAAACCTCCTTCCATTTAGCTTCACGGAACAGTATAGTATCATTTGCAAATTGTAAGTTCGTGATCCTCAGGTCAGAACCCACTAATGCGCCCTTAATCAAACCCAGCTATTTTGCCCTACTCAATAAAATGTTAAGACCTTCCGCCACTATATTAAATAGAAAATGTGATAATGGACCTCCTTGTCTGAGCCCTCTCTGTGGTTTAAACTCAGAAGTTGAGAACCATTCACCAAAATAGAAATATTTGCTGAAGTTACACATTCTTTTATCCAGCACAACCACTTAGCACCAAATCCAAAATTGGATAGTATTGAGAATAAATACCCCCAATTTACTGAGTCGGATTTCTCATTACAAATTATCTTGCTTTTTTATGCTACTATTGATTATTGTTTGAATATCCAAAGGCTAAAACTATACTCTACAATTATGAATTTAATATAGTATATTGTAACATCACAAACAATGTCATGTGCCATAACCATGCTATTATCATTCTTTGAATGCCCTAAGTCAAATTAACTATCTCATTACACAAAATACTTAAAGTAAAGCTTAGAAATGAGTAATTAGAAAATTTTGAACATTTGAATATTATTATCAATTGCTAAGACTTACGATGTAGTAACCTCTTGAATTTGGAAAGTAACTATGTACCACACCACAAGTATTTTTACGTGACGCAATCGAATGCTTACTTTAATTTCATTACCTTACATTTGATTAGAAGCAAAGAGTATATTTAATAAAGAACTTAATGTCAAGTGTGAATAAGAGACTTTAATGAAGAATACCAATGATGAAGAACTTAAGAATGCTCACAGTTGGAAAAAGGAGCTTTGGTGTAGAATTTTGGGAGAACATTTTAGAGTTAGGAGACAACTTTGAAATTGAATATTGAATATCTAAAAATCTTAGAAACCTTAATTAAGGAGCTTAATGATTTAGGTCTAACGAGTCAAGCATTTCCATACAATGTATTAAAACTTAATCAGGATTAGCAATAATTAAGCATGATTAATTAAACCTAATTGAGATTAATTAAGTTAATAATGATTAGAGACTAACGTCGATTTATTAGAACTAAACTTGATTAACTAAGCTAATGATGGAGATTAAGGAATTGGTGAAGCACATAGG
Source organism: Camellia granthamiana (assembly GCA_036172215.1). Taxonomy (NCBI): domain Eukaryota; kingdom Viridiplantae; phylum Streptophyta; class Magnoliopsida; order Ericales; family Theaceae; genus Camellia; species Camellia granthamiana. The sequence goes on from CM069904.1 coordinate 13,558,330, forward strand.
TGAAGCATAGACCTCAAGGGCATGGATTTACCTAAGGGAGACAAGTGTCTCCATGCCAAATAAAAAAAAATAGAAAAATAGAAGTAAAAATGAAAAATCTGCTGGATATTGTTAGAAAATTGTTAGAAGAGAGAGATGAGATAGAAGAAAATGAGAAGACGAAGAAGGAGACCAAGAAGATGAACAAAGGAGCTTCAATTCTTGGACCAAAAATTGTGAAAAAAATCATCACAAGATGAGGATTTCTACGCTCTTGCACATGATATAAATTGTTAGGTTTTATTTCTTGGCAATCCCGTTTGACAAAATCTTTTTAGTTGTACTTGTTTTCGCACTTTTTATTTTAGTGAGACTATGAGTTGTTAGATGCGAATCCAACCTGAATTATGCCTTGCAGAGAAGTTTGTGATGTTAATGCTTCCAAGATTGCCACTTCGCTGATTATGACGGGAATCGAGCTACCCGGTTAGCTCGCGGGGGTCAAGGGGGCAGCACCCCTTGGCGGGTCCGGGGCAGCGCCACGGCGGGGTCGAGGGGCAGCGCCCCTGAAGCAAAATGCAAAAATGCATTCAAAGTTGCCTGTCCGCTCGAGCAGACATTCCCCCGCTCGAGCGAAGAATGATGGGTTTCAGAAGTGTGTTCACTTGCAAAAATACTGTATGTTGTTTTTTCCTGCTCTAGCGGAACTTTCCGCGCTCGAGCGTAGGTTCGCTCGAGCGGCCAATCTGACACTCGAGCGGAGATCGCGGGACAGTTTTCTATAAATACGTGTTTCAGTCCAAATCTAGGATTACTTTTCCAGATCTTCTTCTTGGGTTCTAGGGTTTATATCTGGGGATATTTTGCTGGTTTTCTTTGATGTTTTGATTGAGTATTCAACTCATAGTTTAAAGAGTATACATCAAAGGATTATTTGTCTGTTCTACACAAAAGAGAGAGTTGTTCTTCGGTGGATTATGAAGAATTCGAGTTTGAAGCTTTGGTGGATTCTAGAGTGGCTCATCGCCAAGACAATTCCGAGGTGAAGACGGGGTTGGAAGAGGCACACAGGGGTTGGTTCAATTCGGGCGTGGATTCGCTAGGTAATTGAGAGGATACCTGTGTAATTCTTTTTTGTCTTTTTAGTGGATTGTTTTGTGGCTTTTGCCCGTGGTTTTTTTTATCACAATTGGAGGTGTCCAATTGTGGTTTTTCCACGTAAAATCGTTGTGTCAATTTGTCTTGATTGTTTGATTGTGATTGTTATATACTGCTTAAAATTGATACATAATCACAAATCAACATCTAGGGGATTTCTAGATTTTTCATAAATATTAATCAACATGAAAATGATTTAGGATAGGTTCTTGATAGATTAAAAGAAAAGAAATGGAGAAGAGATCAAAAGAAGCTAGGTTAAGAAGAAATTCACATGATATAAATATAAATCAACAAGAAAATGATGTAGGATAGGTTCTTGATAGATTAAAAGAAAAGAAGTGGAGAAGAGATCAAAAGAAGCTAGGTTAAGAAGAAATTGTGAGAATTCAACTAATTGCTTGAATAAATCAAAGGGTTTTGTGTAGAATCTTTCAAATAAGTATCCTATAAAATTTTTGTGTGCTTTACATCATGTTTAGATACCCTGAATTGAATAGGAAAGAATGAAAGAAAGATAGGAAAAGATTAAGCTAGGGAAGAAATTGTTTAGAAATGGTTAAGAAAAAGTGAGTAGCCTTCACTAATTTGATCATATCTCTTTCTATTCTTGGAATTTGGATGTGAGACAGGCACTATTAGAAACTATACTTTCAGGGCTTGAATTTAAACTTAAGAATCACTTAAAACCAAGTCCGGATGAGAGAAATATGCCCATTTTAAATTGGAAGGAAAAACCAGTCGGGTGGACTGCTTAATCTGCGTGTACGGCTCGAAGGCCCTGCACGTGCAGCTGTAGACACCCTATTTTTGACCAATCTTAAGACTTGGGTGCTCTTTCTTGGGTATCCAATGATGAAAACAAGATGTGCTAGTCCTGTGAATCCCTCAACAAGACATTTAAGATGTAAGCCTTAAGCCATCCAAATACCTATTTTGACCAAAATACTTTTCCACCAAATGAGACTCTATTTCAAAACGAGTTTGCTTTCCAATATGTCTTGAGACTCATTATTTCTCAAACTAGAATACTATACATTTTCAAACAAACAGAGCAACGGATATAGTAGAAATGAATAGAAGAGGTAAAATCCTTTGAAATACTTGTTTCGCTTCTCAATTCAGGCCAACCTTACCTTGTTAGTCTAATAATGTACTTTTTGACTGGCCAGACAATATATGATGGCCGGTCAAAAGTGCATTTGGCCGGACGTCAAAGGGAATGGTTGGCAAAATTGTCCGGGTATAGAGCATTTTCGAGAATTTTAACTTGTTTAACACATTTTTCATAAATATCTCAGATATTTACACCCGAAGCTCTATAAATAGAGCTCAGTAACCCCTTTCTAGGGGTTGGAATATTTTTCCAAGGCTAATATAAGCCTCTTGACTTCTCTTTTTTTTTTTTTTTTGCTTCATCTCCTACCCATTACCATCTAACTTTGAACAATCAAACACCATTAAAGCTTGATCCTAAGCTTCTTGTGAAGGTTCCTGGACATTTTAAAACACATCTAGAAGGACTTGAGCCAATCAAGAGAGAGTTTGGAAAACAAAGAAGCTCATCCTCTTTAAAAGGTGAGATTATTGAACTTTTGACTGTCGTTTCTTCTCTTTTCCTTTATTTTTGAACTTGTTCTTCATTATATAACTGTTGTCAATATGTAACAAGCCCTCATAAATGTGGAGAGGGTAGAAATTAGTCACTCATCCATTGAGTTGATAGTCTTTCCTTCCTTTCTTGCTCTCCTTAGCTAAAGTCTCTTACTGTTGCATATTTTGGAATCTTGTGAATGTGATTGGGAGTAGAAATTAGCTATCTATTCACAAGTTTCATATATAGAATAGTTTTGCTTGTTGTTACACACTTTCTCTTCACATATCCTATCTTCCTAGCATTTTGATCCATGTGTCTCAACTCTTTACTCAATATCAATGAGTGTTAGGGATTATTTCATAGGATTGCTTGGATGATCTTTGGAATTTGATGCTAAAAAAGTTGTGTTCTTCCCTTTTATTGAGTATTTTAGAAGCAAAACAATAGATTTTTATGTCAAAAAGCATTGAACTCTCTCTTCTCAATTATCTATGAACATGGAAATGGGTGGAAACACCTTGTTCCATAAATAGAAGAAGTGTTTTCTAAGGATTTTTTATGAATCCCTTACTTTCAAAGCAAAGCTTCCACTACAAAATTATGTGCAGTAATCTACTTGATCTAATTAATAACATAGATTTGGATACTAAACTACCCTTATTCATAAAGAGATGATATAGGTTCTTATATATTTCTTAGACTTGAATTTGTTTTTGCTTTGATCCTCTTAATTTGTCAATTTGATGCAAAATATCTATTGTATATAAATATATGTTCATACTATGGTTAAGGGTTAAGATCCATCTACTTCTTTCCTAAGTGATTTCTTTAAGTGAAGGAGGTAGAAGGAATGAGCACCCCTTGGAAGATGTTCTTAGCTTCTGTTATGAATTTTCTGCACTGACCTAAATCTTGACAAGAAAAAGAGTTCGACTAGCCAATTTCCTATTTGGCCGACCCATTTTGTATCTGGTTGGATGATTCTCCCAAGAACAGAGCAAATAGTTTCTGGGAAGTGCTCTCCTGAGTGGTTCTGGAGCTGCTAGATGGTTTATTTGCCTTATTTAGTATGATTTGTTGGATTTAACAGTTGTTTGGCTGGATCGAGTCAATGTTGTAATAATTTCTCAAATCCCCTTTCTTTTATTTTATTATTTATTCAATTGTTGTAATAATCTCTCTCTCTCTCTCTCTCTCTCTCTCTCCTTTTTTTTTTCCCATTCAAATTGTTGTAATAATCTTCAACCCGATGTCTTTCTAATCCTTTTATTTACAAGCTTTCTGTATGTCATCATGTCTTATTTATCACACTCATGTATTGCATCCATTTTTTATGCATTCAAGTCCAGCTTATTTCCATTTGTAGGTTTATCATTTCTAAGTTGAATATATGCGCCACCACATATCTTGAGATGATACCATGTAATATCTAACACACTTTGGTTATGGCGAATAATGGCCTTTGGCACAAGTCACGGGTTTCCTAATTTCTCCAAAAGATTAGGTGGCGACTCTGAGATCTAGTGATATAATCCATTTCTGACATATTTTGAAATAAATGGATTTTCTATAAAAGTTTTCAAAACTGTGATGACCGGTGCGTATTTTGCTTTGCTCTCTAGAGATTATGTCAGAATTATCATTGTTAAGATGCCGGGTAAGTTGTTAAAAATTTCTTTCTTCAAATTATTTCTATTGTGGTTGTCCTGAGTCTGGGTTTTCACTCGCTTCGGAGGGTGCGGGGTCGGCACCGAAGGGTCGGGGGAGAAGCCGGAGTTTTTCCGGACTGGAGGGCTAGGGCCGCACATGCGGGAGGTCGGGCCGTACGTGCGGGAAGAAGAGTTTTGTGTTGTGTACACACTGCCTAAAAGGCAGGTGCGTGAATAGAGGTGCGAAGAAGAAAGCACGTGCGGGGGTGGTGGCCGCACGTGCGGTAGTGGGTGCCGCACGTGCGGCCAGGTGCGTTTTCTGCTCCGTTTTTCGTGTTTTTCAGCTATATTTTTCACTTTTTGGCCCTTTTTCCTCCATATCTGAGTATATCACTCTCTCTCTACATTATTTCTCTCTTTTTCTCTCATCTCTCTCTACCCAAACTTTCCAAAACCTTGCCTTTTCTTTTGATCCCAAAAATCCATTGGGATTTTGATGCTAGTCCCTTATATCAAAAAGATGAGCATATCGAGGGCTTCGTCCTGACCGGTGCAGATCGTATTCTGGCAAAATTGATTTTCGAGCTCCTTCTCCTTTTCTCTTTTGAGGTAGGGGTTTCTTATTTTTTCCAATACCTCCATCATAGATAGACATGTGGTAGGGTTTTATTGCATACAAACCATGTTGTTATGGATTTATTTTCGAAAATAATGATAGAGGATCTAAGATTCGGTGTTGAGAATGAAATTGTGTGAGATTGGTTGATGTTGGGTTAACTTGGGGTGTAAATCAATATATTCATGATTAGAGAGTGTTAAGCCCTAATTTTTGCAATAATGCCTAATAGATAAAAAGGGGTTAAAATTGTAGAATAATCATGTGATGAATTTTAGAAATGTGATTAATAATTTGATAATTGAGTTAAGATTAGCTTGGGTCTCATGATTTGAGCATTAATTTGCGTTGGATTTACTATGTTTAAATACAACAAATTGATAATTTGATTAATTGTTAAAAAGGGAATTTAACCATAAGATTAGGAATTTTGGGCAATAACTTTGTTGAGTTAAAATTGATCGGATTCTGTTTTTGTATTCGATGGGTTGAGCTTTTGGTTAAATGAATGAAACGAGTCTCCTTATTGTATATGTGCATGTACATAAAATTGGTGTATTGCAAATTGGAAATTTTAGAAATTGACATTAGAATGTAGAGACAATTATGACTTCTTGTAAATTAAGAAAGGACCCGATGAAAGATGAAAACCTTGGAACCTCACCGTTGTTGTTGGACTTAATGTCTCATAGGAAATTGATGATTGTATTTCGTGTGTTTAATGCATATTGCTTATAGTTTTGTCCTTGGTCATCGGTGAAGGGTGACGTTGTGAATATTGAAATGATTCTGTATCCGTAGTACTCTCGTGTAATTTATGAATGATGTATAAAGTGATGGTTGGAAAATGTGTAATGTGCTGAGAATAAGAGGTACCATTCCCTTCCAGCTAGCGCCTGGAGAATTGGCCGCGCTGAATATGAGAGGTATCATTCCCTTCCAACTAGCGCCTGGAGAATTGGCAGAGGTACCATTCCCTTCCAGCTTGTGCCTGGTAAACTGGCAATTCATTGTAGGGAGACGTAACATTGGCTTACCATGCTTCGGGCATGTAGAGCAGGGATTATTTATCATTGTTGTTTCAATTTGACTGTGTGTGTCATGTGTTATGATGATTATGAATTAGTAAGATTGAATTATCCCACATGTTGAGTAGATGTGTTCATGTATATTTGGACATACTAGAGAGTGGTTGAGGAAGTTTCCTATCATAAATTATTTTATTGAAGGCATTTTGTTAAATTTTGAGCTTATGATTTAGAATGTGATGGATATGTGAGGTCAGACTTTGGTTATATATATTGGGTATGAATTATGTGATAAAATCGGATTGGGTGAATGTGTTTTTCAAAAGAAATATGACGGATACTATGTGGCATTTTGTTACAAATGGAAAATATGGTAACGTGAAAGAGTTGGTTAAATGGGAAATGGGTAGTAAAAGCTAACCTTGGTGTTGTTGGATAAATTGAACGTTTTCGAGAAAAGTATTTACGTATGTATACTTTGGCTATAAAATGTCACATTATTTAAAGGGTATGAGATTAGCATTTCATGATCATAATTATCTGTAAGTTGTTATTATCGAGGATCATGTTGAGATCCCTACTGGACTTTATGTTCATCCTACGTTGCTAATCCATTTTTTGGTGAACATCGAGGTGTGCTACAAGGTCATGGATTTTCCTTAGCTGTTGGCCACGGGGCCTTTTATTTGTGAGCGGAGTGCCTTTGATGTAAAAAGGGTTAAACCCTTTGTTGTACTTTAAAGATGTAAGCCTGCGGGCAATTTAGTTAGTTATGTTCACATTGCATCCGTTTTATATTTGTATGAGAGAACTCTTCCTTATGTATTCATTATAAATATAATGAGCTTCTATATGCTATCTCTAAGATCTAACTTATGATAATGGCTTTGGTAATGAATTCCGAGTAATAAAAAGTGGGATATGACGACTTGGTATCAGAGCGAGCCGTGTTTGAATACCTTGGGCTCGTGGGGAGTGGTTTTTACCACAAGGGGGTTTGCTATGCTTGGTGAGGACGTTGCATATATTTAGGATAAATGTTAGGACTTATATGTTGCATTTATGTGAACATAGGATTAAGTTTCTTGGATAGTACTTGTAGCCGGTGAACTTACTTTGAGGCCCTGTTGGAAACATGCCTGATCAACATGGTTTCTAATAGGAATTCTTTGGGAGTTTCGGAACTAGTGGCTATCTTTATGGACTTAATTCGGTTATGTGCTTAGATGTTTAGTTGTTTATGTGCTTTGAGAATGGTATGTTTTGTAGGTTTAGTGTGTTGTATAGCTTAGTAGTGGTGAGTATGTGTTTCAAAGAGACTGTCGCGTTATGCACTTAGTTGATTTTGTTTTGGGATTTTATAGGATGTTTGCGCGAAGAAATAGAGAATGGACGAGTAGTAGGGGCGTTGGTAGGGGCATGGCGGTTTCCCTAGCACTTGCTGTTACAACATTAGTTTTCGGCGAGAAAGTTGCACGCGAGGTTGTGAGAGCGGTACAAGACACTCTAGCTCGCAATGAGGGGGACAACGGGCGTACCCTCAAGCTTACTAAGGAGTTTATTCGCTCTAATCCACCGAAGTTTTTGGGAGAGGCAAAACCACTGGAGGCAGAGAGTTGGTTGGAACAGATTACCAAGACTCTTGATATGCTCAGATTCGAGGATGAGGGGTTGAGGATTTCTTTAGCGACCTTCCAATTGAAATGAGATGCAAATTATTGGTGGAAGTATACGAAGGGTATTGTAGGTGCCACGTGGGTTGCGTTTATCGAGGCCTTCTTGGCCCAGCATTTCCCTCCTTCTGCTCGGGAAAGGTAGAGGGAACAGTTCATTGAGTTGCGCCAGGATGCTACTCCTTCGGCTCAGTTTGAGATGAGGTTCACTAGTTTGTCAAGGTTTGCCCCAGAGTTAATGACAACAGAGGAGCGTCGTTGTTATGAGTTCGAGAGGCGGTTACGTGATGATATCCGGGAGAAGGTGGTTGGATCTATGTGGAAGAATTATTATGCACTAGTTGAGGCGGCGGCACATGTAGAGCCCATGGTTAGCAATGTTGGTTGGGTTAGAGAGGAGGCCACTTCGGTAACTCCTACGGTTCATAAGCACACTAGGCCTAGTAAGAGGTGGAGGTGAGCGCATGCTCACTCCTAGACTCAGTCCTTGTCTTCGTCGAGGGTCTCAGACTCGTCTATTGGGGGACCCAATGAGGTCTAGGTTAGGGATGGCAATTTGAAACCGACCTGACGGGGATCCCCGACCCCGACCCTGATTTGAGCGATTTTTCCCCGAAAAATACCCCCGACGGGGAGAATACGGTATTTGAAAATCAATCCCCGATCTGTTTCGGACCAGGGACGGGGATCAGTGTTCAAGCCCCGGCCCGTCCCTGTCCCCGTCCCCGTCCCCGTCCCCGGCCCCGGCCCCGGCCCCGAATTTCCCCGAAGTAAAATTACTTTTATACCCCTTATATATATATATATATATAATAAACCAAACCCTAGTCACACACAATACAATACAACCCACGGTGGTCTCACTAGTCTCTCACTCTCTCATTCTCACTCTCTCGTTCTTCTTTTTCACTCTCTCTCAACTCTCGTTCTTCTCTCTCTCTCAACTCTTTCACTCTCACTCTCACTCTCACTCTCACAATCGCCTTGGTGATCACTCTCACTCTCACAGTCGCCTCTCTCTCACCACTACCGAACCTACCGCCACAGCCACCGTCGATCAGATCTATTAGATCTGTACTCAGATCTGTTATCTCTCTCTCACTCTGTGATCTGATCTTGTTGGTGATGATGAGATTTTTGGATTATTTTTTTTCAGATTATTTTTTTTTTAATTTAAATCTGTTGATGATGATGAAAACATATATATATATATATATATATATTTTCAGATTATTTTTTTAAATTTAAATCTATTTTTCTTTCTCGCCTCACTGATCTTTTTTTTTTTTTGGAACAAAATTTGTTGGGTTGTTGTTAAATTGCAAATTTGTTGTTGTTGTTATTAAATTTGGTATGTTGTTGTTGTTGAATATGAATCTGTGGTTGAAATTTTTTTGGGACTGAAGTTTGAATCAGATTTGGGACTGAAATATGAATATGAATCAGATTTGGGACTGAAATTTGAATATTAATCAGATTTGGGACTGAATTTTTTTTTGTTTTTTGTTTTTTGGTCGGGGAATTTCCGGGGTCAGGGAAACCCGATCCGCGTTAGGGGGCGGGGCCGGGGGTAGGTTCCCTGTCGGGGATCGGGATCGGGGTCGGGGCTGGGGGAATTTCTACTGTCGGGGATCGAGGACCGGGAGGGCGATCCCCGACCCCGCCCTGCCCCGTTGCCATTCCTAGTCCAGGCTCCAAATTAGGTTCAGAGTTGGGAGACTGCTGTTTGTTTTAGTTGTGGTTAGCAGGGCCATGTTAGACGTTTTTGCCCTTGGCATGTGGGTTCTTCGGGTGTTTCAGAATCTAGTCGAACCTTGTCCCATCAGTCCAGTCGGGGACATTACCGGTATCAGATCCGAAGAGGCTAGGCTTCGAAAGCTTCGTGAGGGTCGACTTTTAAACCAACGCGGTAGCATCACCCCTGAGAGGGACTTTTGTTTTAGAGATCTATGTTATTAATTGTGAAGCTTCTGTTTTTGATCGGTGTGCTGTGGGGTGCTAAGGCGCTGTGATTATGTGTGGTATATGTATTGATATTTGTTTACCCTCATGTGTTGGACATGCAGTGAATTTTGAACACTCTCTTATATATATGTGTAATGAAAAGTTGTTAAGGGTAATGATGATCCTAGTGTTGTTGTATATTAGATATTGAACTTTGTGGTGGTCATGCGATGGCCTTTGATTCTTAATTAGTTTGGAAATTGTTCGTGGAAAATGAGAAGTCTATGGAAATTTTGTGACTAGCGTAGTGTTTTGATGAGGGCCAAAATTTTAAAGCTTTTATAGTGTTAAGTTTAAGAAAATGTGAGACCTTAGAGTTTTGTGAGGATTAGGGAAGTGATGTAGGAATGTCTAAGGGAGTGTGAGATCCATATATTGGCATAGTGAGGGTGAGCCTAGGGTGTGTCATTTAGTGTCTTGAATTGTTGAATTGTGAGTTCCTTGTGGTCCTATCGACCGTGAATGGGGTTAGCGTTGTGCCATGGTTAGTTATGAATTAGTGGTGTAATTAGATTTTGAGTAGAGTCTTGAGTGGGAAAAGAATTTCGTGGGTTGGTGCTTGAAATGTTACTAGAGTGATGTATGGGTTGTGTTCTCAGGAAATGAGTGTATCATTGGTAATAATTGTCTTGGGTGACCGGGATTGTGTGATCGCCATTGACCTATTCGGCCTTGAGTTGAATATAAGAGCGTGTTTGCACCCTAGGCTTGTGAGTAGAATTCCAATGGGAACAATAGTGGAGTAGTCTATTTTGGGAATCCGAGAAGACCCTAGGAGTATGTGGAACAGTTTTGAAGACTTATCTCTAGGCAAATGGGGCGGGAGAAGAATGTAAACATTTGAAGACCCGGAAGCGGAAAATTTTTGGGTAATTAGTCAGTCGACCGGTATCAAGGTGGATGGCATATAGTCACTTTAGAATAGTTTAGATGTAGGTTGTAAAGTCGAACCTTTGGAAATTTAGCATAGATTTAGCTAGATGGCGGTGTTGTACTGAGTGTTGTACTTGAGGCATTGAGCCTTGCGTATGTATGTGGTTATCGATGTGCACTTTTCTGTGTAAGTTTTTGAAACCCATGAAATCGGAGTAAAGTGATTGCTTTCGGTTAATGTAGTGTTGGTGTGGAACCTTCGAAGTTAGGAAAGTCATATATGTTACATAGATTCCTTTTAGCACCGTGTTTATTCCTAATTGCTGTTGTTATGGAAATGTAATTGTCGCATTTTGAAATCGCTGTAAGTGTGATGGATGTGATTGGGTGATGGTCGAGATTCATCGGTTGTTTGTTGAAAAAATAAATTGGAAGATGATTGTCAGCTTTTGAAAACTTTCATGGCATTTCTATTTCAACTAAAACCCTTGGGGTGAGATTTTAAGACTTGTTTTGGGAAAACTAATTACAAGGTAAATTGGTTTTTACTCGAAGTTTATGGCGTGAGTCTTTTGTTGAAAAAAAAAAAAAAATAGCATGAATTTAAATAAATTTTTGAGAAAAGGTATAAATGAGGAAAAGAGTTTTCATTTAAGATGATATGAACAACTTTCGTTTTAACTAATTTATGTGACTATTTGTTACCTTATGAGGGTAATAGCTTGTGTGGTAATAATAATGAGCATGACCGAATGAAATTGCGTGGTTGTAGTATTTGGTGTTGATGGCACAATACTTATCGTTATTAATTATTATTGAGGGAATGTTATGTTATGTTGGTTGTGGCATCACCATGTGGGTGATGGGCGTTCTTGGGTGATGGTAGAGACTCACTGGTTGTTGTATGGGAATGGAATTGGAAATAAATGAAATTTGGGCCTTGCTTGAAAGGTAGAAAATGTATTTTGGCTTGCGATCGGTGTGGGCCTTGAACACTTTTGAGAAAATGTTTTATAGGTAAGGAAATGATTTTTACCAAGAATTGAGAAAAGATGAAATTTTTTTTTTTTTTTTTTTTTTTGGGTTTGAGTCGTTAATCATTGTACCCTTACGGTTAAGATGGTGTAACCACTATAATTGTATTGCTAAATCTTGAATTTTGTATGTTCGGTTATGTGGATCGATTGGAGTTGTAAGGGCTTGTCAGGCCGGGGTCTTGTCTTGGGTTGGGCTTTGTTGTAATTCCTTCCTTTTGAATAAGCAACCAATGATCCTGTGGCGAGAACTTTATTCTTTTCTTTGTTGGGGTGTTAAGCGTTTGGGAATTGATATTTTATTTTTTTTTAATAAAATCATAGTGTGACTGACTTATTTTGGTCCAAAATATTTAAATAGAACTATCTTGTGTTTCAATCATTTTTTAATTACTCATGTATTTATCTTGTTTTATGAAAGTTGAACTGACAATTCAAATTATGATTGCTAACAATTTATAATTCTTGAATATATATTGCAAATCTTGATGTGCTACAACCATGGGATAAATTCATATGTGAGCATAAGCATAGGATCGTTATTCTTGATTTTGTCATTTTTTTGTTAATTTTAGTCTGCTTTTTATTTCTTCCTCTCCACCTCTTTGTGAATATTAGCATTGTTGATTTTGATAAACAACAATCCGTCAAGCTTCTATGTGTAGATTATGGACAAAGGCATTATTTTTTCTTATTTTTGTTTTAATCTTCTTTTGAAGTAGTTTTTACTTATTTGTATGAATAATTTTTCAAGTAGTCAATTTTCATTGATATTTAGCTATTTATATTTTACAATTATTAAGTTTTTTTTCATAACGGGCACCAATAATGAGTATTAGCTAGCCTATCTTGCACACGACCATCTCACTAGTCTTATATAATGGGTAAAAGCGTAGAAATGATTTTTATTTATTCCACTGATACAGATGCATCACATGGTCACAACATAACACATGGAAACATACAAAGTTTCCATGAAATGCTTGAGTTATTTCTATATTAATATCAGCATGTCCCTTCCAAATCTTTCTTACTTCATGCCCTGCAAAATCACAACAATAAAAAAAATAATAAAAAGAAAAAAGAAAGAAAAGAGAGCAATAAGTGATGATATTTTTATCGACAACTAAATCATTTAAAAGCTTACCCACTAAATGTATAATTTAAAGAAATTGCTACCCATTCGGCCTAACAGTGGGAAAAAATATGTATATATATATAAATTCAACCGAAAATATTTTTTTGTCAACTGAAAATTAGTTTATTTGGATAGAAAATATTTTATAATTTTAAAAGGTCAAAAATGTTTTCTCAATTAGAATTTTACCAATGTCACTACATTGCCACTACCACCACTACTACCACCATTATTGTTGCCACCATGTCCACTTCCACCACTACCACCTCTACTACCACCTCCTTCAACCCATCTTTACCACCACCACTACTGCCGCCGCCGCTGCCGCCAAGGTTGTTAAAATCAGAATTCTACGTTGGATCATTGGATGTGTTTACAAGATCGGATCGAGAATGTAGGATCCTATCGAAAAAGACAAATTACGTAATAATTTAATTTAAATAAATATTTGTTAAAAAATATACGTAGCTTATATTTTATTAAAAAGAAGTGAAGATATGTGAAAAATATAATATTTCATGTAAAATGTAAATATAATACATACAATAGAAAATATGGTAGTAAAAGTTTTGTATTTCATCAAAAGAGAAGGTGAAGAAGAAGAATTCTATAACATAATATTTTGCAATCTACAATAATGCATAAAAAGTAAATATATATATATATATATTTAACAAAGTTGCATATGAAAATAAATTGAGAATTCAAAAGAGCGGCTTAACCAAATGATAAAATTTATTGTTAGCATATCTAGTGGAGCAGGTTGAGTCATGAAAATAGTCTCTTTAAAAATTAGGATAAAGTTGCAATCATCTTGTCTTCCTCTAATCCCACTAAAGATAACTTTGTTTTTTCGACTATTTAGTTTTCTTAAATTGGTACAATATGCAAATGTTTGTTTCCTAATTTATTTTTCTTAACCTATTTGATTTAATACTATTTTTTTTTTTTATTCATTTGGGCCACATAAATTGATATTTAGACAACAAATACAAAATTTACAATAAAATAGGTCATACAATACAAAACAAGACGTACAATCGGATAGGAATGGATTCAGATCGGGATTCTATAATCCTATAAGATCCAATTACCAAGATCAAAAGATCCTATTTGTAAGAGATTTTTTGCACGATTCGGATAGATTGTGCCCAAATAAATTGTAAGATCCGGATTGAGATTCTGATAACCATGGCCACTGTCGCCGCCACCCTAGCCCCTCCACTACTACCACCACTAATGTAACTATTAGTTATTAGTTTAAAAAACATAACTAAATATAAAAATATTTTTCACTGAAATAAATAAAGGAACAGTGAAAATTAAGATTATGTAACATTAGTATTTATATCGTGAATGAGAGTCGGGCTTACGGGGTATATTCGATTTTGACTTTGCCAGCGTTGCGGTCAGCAATTATGGCGAAAGCAGCTTGAGAGAGATCGATGGTTCCCTGGCAGCCAGGTGGACAATAATCGACGATGGTTACTACTACACTTTTACCGGTGCAAGGACGTGGCACACCCTGATTTGTCGGACCCGTACACGTCACTTTGTACTTTCTTCCACACAACGCCTTCCCCCCTATGGCATCACTTGCCGCGGCTATCATCACTCCTTTGTCTTGATTCCCATAACATGCAGATGCTGAAAAATAAAAAATGAAAATAAAAATAGAGTGCATATGTTGAAAAAGGTCACCTATTTGTACGTATATAAGTCCTCATTTGGCAATAGATTTTTTTAATTGATTTTTTTTTTAGTTATTTTAACTTTGAATGAAAAATTTATTAGGTTTGATTTTTTTAACTTTTATAAGAGAAAAAGTGAAATGATTATAATTTAAATGTGATATTTTTTCTTATTAATTTATTTAGCTTATTTTATCTTTTGTGCTTTTTTTGCCAAAAAATTGGTTGCCAAACAAAGCCTAAATTTGTTAGGTGTTTTCATGATATCTATACTATATATATACATACATATAAGCAAATGTAATTTTTTTCTCAAAAAAGCTCCCAAAAGTCTATTAATAAATTCTCATAATTTTAAAACTCTCTTTTTCCTATGGGGCAACCTCTTTCATTATCTTTCATATTTTCTATTTTCTTTCATTTTCTAATTGTTTGATTAATTAAAATAAAAATTAATTTCATGTCTTATGGATAAATATTTGAATTTCAAAATTCCTCCCTATAGATAAACATATAAAAATTGTTAAATAATTTATGAAAATTAATTTCATTGTTTACAGATAAAGATCAAAATTAAATAATTAATTAAAATAATATTTTCATGACTTATAGATAAATATTTGAATTTTAAAGTTTCTCCCCATAGATAAACCTATCAGAATTAATTTCATGGTTTACAAAATAAAAAGATTAAATAATTCATTTAAAAAAAATTAAAATAATAAAATTTAGATAAAGATATCATTTATTAATATATATCTACCAAAAACATATATATGTAAATCTTTTTTTTGATTTATTCATTTTTTTTTCTCATTCCATCACATATTATTCTTTTTTACTTTGAATTTTTTACCATTTTTATTATTCGTAATTATTTATCAAGTGATAAAGATAAAACAATTTCTTTTTGTTGGCTCTGAATGAGAAGAGTATTGATAATGGGATAATGAAGGCCGTATGGGAGGAGGCAGTATAAAAATCTCACAAAATTAATTTTCATCACTATATTTATCCAAGGTAATAATTATTGTCTTTTAGTTGTTGAAAATACTTTGCTTTAGATCATTGTTTTTTTTTTTTTTTTTTTTTTTTTTTTTTTTTTTTTGAGGTTGTCATTTGTTATAGTATTTCTTCAATCTCATTTCTCAATTTGCTTAGTCTCTCTTTGAAAATTTTTGTTTCTTTAATAATAAAGTTTAGAACCAATTTCTTATTAAATTTGTTTTTCTTGGTACATATTTTATTGAAAGATCAAGACGAATAACACTTTCATATGATATATAAAATTAATTAACATAATACAAAATGGTAGGGAGATACTACATATTTGTCAATCTCTCTCTCTATTATTTTTAGTTAATTTGCTAGATTATATTATCAATTTAGAGCCCATATGATTTAATTCAATATCCATGATTTTTGTTGCATTCGACCATTTTTCATTGAGTAGCATGTATATTTTTTTTGTTAGTATGTAATGATTAAAACTATCATTTGTTATATATCTTCAAGTAAAGTTCAAATAATTTGTCATCATTTTATTTTATAAATAAAATAGATTAAAACTATTTTCTTGTATAATTTTTATAATCCTACGAAGATCTTTTCTTGATTTATTTATTTTTAAATGTTGTAGGAACTATGCAAGTATTATTCAAATTATGGATAAAATGATTATGGAGAAGAGTTTATACTTTGATATGATATGCATGTCAAAGATAGAGGGTTACTAATAGAATCAATTGATGATTTGTTTGAGAAGTTCTTTTTATGAGCAGGGCAGCAAATTTATATTAAAAAAAAAAAAATTTAAAAACTACTTAGAAATAATAATTAAAGGTTGAGATTTATTTAAAATTTGGTCCTACAATAATAATATACACCACTGATTTAAAAGTGTACATTTATGATAACTTTTATGAGTTTATGGATTTTCTCTCTTTTAATGTTGTGTGTTTTTTTCCCCCTGCATAAGACTATAGTTTCATACAAGTTATTTATGCTATCAACTGATTGTGATCCTATTAAGGGGAATTACATACAGGTGGAAGAAGAGAAAAAAATTATCAACACATGGAGGGATGCAAGTGACACTTGCACCCCACAACTTTTCATTTGCATCCCACCATAAACATACTTGAACCCCCTATGTGTTTTTAATTTTTTCCCCCTTCTCTCACCTGCATACAGTTCACCCATACTATTATCCCTAATAATCTTTATAATTAACAATTTTTCATGCATATAAAATTTTATTGTGAAATTTCGTAAGTTAATTATTGTTAACATCTACCAGGATGGCCTAACATCATGGTTTGCCACCGTTAAAATATAATTCAAGGTTAAAATAATTTAATTATCACACAAAATGTATATGGTCTATTTTCTTATGCATCGCACGGGTTATTGTTAGTATACTATGATTAGAAGTGTTATACATTAAAAAAGCAAAACCACACACAATATATATATATATATATTGGCAGTTCTTACATTTTGTTGCTTGTGACATTTTAGTCCTTACAGTTTTAATTTGCTCAATTTTTACCTTTAATTTTAGATTTTGTATAAGTTTGGTTCAATTGATAACATCCTTAGGGTTTTGATTTTAAAAAAAAAAAAATCCTTCGGGTTTTTGATATATAAAAAAAAAAAAAAAAAAAAAACAACAACAACAACACTAATTTAATTGAGGTTATATCACTAAATTGATCAAATTTATAATTTTATTCCTAAAAGTATGACACACAAAATAAAAAGTTTAGAGTCAAAATTAATTTGAATTAAAGTTATACAGACCACAATGATATAAAAAATAAAATATAAAGACTAAAACCAGATGATAAGATTTTTCAAAACAAGAATTTTCAAATAGATAATGTAGAATATGCATAAGTTAGTTGTTGCATACAAGTGGTGTATAAATTATAGGTCAGGCTTTTTTTCTAGTCCGAGATCAGATTAGAGTGGCCTTGTTTGATGTAATTGTTAAAATAGATAACAGATTATAAATTATGACTTTAATCAGAAGTTATTAATCTGTTTGGTGTAACTATTAGACTATAGATTTAAGTTGCGAAATAGTGTTTGTTAAATAAGTTGTGAAGTAACTTTTTCAATTAACTATTATTTTTTGTTATTCACTATTTGTCTACATGTCTCATAAAAAATAATAACAATAATCTATAGTCCATTTGGGTCTTTTTCTATTTAAAAAATAAAAAATAAAAAATAAAAAAATCTAAGAGCATAACTGTAAATTAACATGTCTGCAGAAGAAGCTGATAATCAGAAGTAAGGGTGAGCAGTTTCTCAAAATCAGCTTTTTTGAGTTAAGATAAATTATTAGAATCAGAAGTTGTTTGAAATAAGTTTAATCAAACAGTCCAAAATAACTTTTCCAAAAAAGTTATAAATTTGCCCAAAAAAGTCCAAACGAACACCCCCAATATATTGTTAGGCTCATAGGGACCCATCATGGGTCTTATTTCGATAATCCAAATTGTTCGACGTGTAAAACTCACTAAGTACTTCATCCCTGCAAAAAAATCACATTAATCGAATATCGATAGTCATTTGATCAAATCATATTTTTGTCGACAGTAACTATGATTTTTGAAATAAATTGTTGACAGAAATCTGACCTAATTATGTAGCTATCGATATCTGATCAATATAATTTTTTACAAGAATGAAATACTTGACGAGCTCTACATATTGAATGGTTCAAATAATCAAAACAAAATTTCTGATAGACCCCATAGGCCCGAATAGCACAGTGAGCACTTAGTAATGATTTAATAATAAGAATCAAAATCTTGAATAACTTCAAGGAGTCAATAAACGTTTATCGAGCCGTTAATTTCAAGATTTTAAAAATAATCGAGATGCACTCACGCTTGTAAGGAGGACCATAGTAAGTAGCAGTCCCTTGAGCTGCATTTGCCACCGTGGCAAGGCATATCACCATGCCCAACATCATCATCACAACTCCCATTCCAACACCCATTTCTTAGATTTTCCTTCTTTCCAAACACACCTCAAAAAGAAAATTGAAATCTTATTGTTTTGTTGCAGAAAATCTATGGAAGGGCTTTCTCTTTTTATAGTTGAATAACCTGCATAGCAAGCTATAATTTATTTACCATATTGTACTAGCCAATCTTTTAGCTATGATGCATTTTTTATCCGATCTTGTACCTTTTTTATCTTTAATAAAATGTTCTTTGCTGATAAAAAAAATAAAAAAATAAAAAATAAAAAAAATTTGTACTAGCCAAGGGTGGAATTAGAAATTTTGTATAGAAATCAATGTGTGTATAAAACAAAATAAAATAAAAAGGATATATCACAAATATAATTTTTGAGTTTGGTTAAAATATAAATTGCTCATTGTGATTTCAAAAATTAGAATTATCTTTTTTGTCAGAATTTGTTATTTAACAGAATTGATTGAAAAATAAAATTTTTGGCTATTCTCATATACAATAATAAATGACTAAAACTGTTAATTAAAGATATCATTAAAAACAATTAATTGACTTAATAGTTGATTAATGAAAGTGTTATTTGTTACGTGATTAGAAAATTTAAGGGGTGAGATATAATTTTTAAAATCATATGAGCTAATTAGTATTTTAAGCAAATTTTATGAGTGTATTTATAATTTACGTTAAAAAAATATTGAGTTGGTTTTGGTACATCATTAATTAAAAATAATTTTTCACATAAACTTTGTGAAATATTATTTCATGAGAACAAAAATAAATAAATCTGACATGCCATTTTTTTTTATTTTATAATTTTTTATTAATTAAATTTCAATACATAATTGATAAATTCTAAAAAATCATTTAATATATTTTTTAATTCAAAAAGTAAGTAAATCTAACAAATTTTTTTTTTAAAAAAAATTGAATTATTAATTAAATTTCAATATATAATCAATTAAACTGCAATTTTAACGAGTCATTTAATATGATCGTCCTTTTACAAATTCTTACTAAATTACAAATTAAATTATCAATTATATAAGTTGCATATCCATATATGTTGGAGACCCACACCTAATAGTTACTTAGTTTGTAATTTATTAGAAATATCTAGCATTTTTAATAATATATAAGTAGGATGTTATAAAAAAAAAATTTTTTAAAAAAACGGAATTTGTAAAGTTAAAAAGTATTTTTTTATCTATTTCTAAAATTTTAGTCCTTTAATTATTTAATTTACTTTTATTGCATAAACTGTTCTGATATTTTCTTTTGTAGGACCCCCATTCTACTAAGAACTTGTGGGGAGGAGTTATTGTTAACTTTTTTCTTAGAAAAACTATAACTTAATTTAACATCTTAAAATGAAAGACACATTGACACTTTTATCAACTCATGGAAAAATATGTTAGTAAAAGTCAAAACTACCCTAACCATAGAGTTAGCCCAAATCATGAATGATGAATTAATGTTAGTAGGAAATTTTCAGCAATAAACCAAATTCCCTATTGAGCAGGCAAGTAGGAAAACAAATTGAATGAATGGCCCCCTAGAACTATTACTTAAAATAAATAAAAATAAATAAAGCCTATTAAATTCATACATCGACATGTCAAGTGCAATTACTTATATTTTTAAATTTTAAAAGCCTATGCAGAGTGTTTGGTGCATTTTTTCTTATAATTTATTAGATTAAAATAATTTAAATAAACTATGAAAAAAAGATTATTCGATAATTGGAGTATTGTTTTTAACATATTTGAAACTCGCAGGAGTAGTGTTTTTAGCATATATTTTCTATAAGCCAGTTTTCAACTTGTAAAACTTGCACCAAACATCATTTTAAATGGTGTTTGTTAAAACTGAAAATTGAAAGCTGAGAATTAAATAGTGCAAACTGAATGTTGAATTTTTTTAAGTTAAAATATAATTTGATAAAAAGTTAATTACTAAATTAAAACAAGCATTCACCCAAAAAAAGAATTAAAACAAGTTGTTTGATATATACGTGGTGTGATAAAATTTAAAATCATTATTTTTAAATTTTCTCATTTGATTTTTATATTGTGGTGGTGAGGTAGTAGGGGTGGTTGCTATGGCACCAATGGCGATGGTGGTGGTATGAAAGTTGTAGCGATCCCGGTTTCGACCATTTTTTCATGTTTTGTCACTTTGATTGGGCAGATCGGGAATCGAGCTGCCTGGTCAGCTTACGCGGGTCCAGGGGGCAACGCCCCTTGGCAGGTCCGAGGGTAGCGCCCTGGAGGGGTCGAGGGGCAACACCCCCGAAGCAAAAATGCAAAATGCATTCGAAGTTGCTTGTCCGCTCGAGTGGCTGTTTATGCGCTCGAGCGGATGATGTTTAGTTCCAGAAGTTTGACCTGTCTGCAAAAGTACTGGGAAGGTGTATTCGACGCTCGAGCGGGGCTTTCTACGCTCGAGCGAACCATGTTATATCAGTTCATGAATTTGATATTTCAGATCACTTTTGTGTATATCTCTCTAAAAACATTTCCTCTCCCTTCTCTCTACATTTCCCTATGCCAAATTGAATCAAAACCTTGATTTCTCAAGATCCATTAGAGTTCTGCCATAGGTTCTTCATCAAAATTGGTTAACTTCTCGAGGGTTTCGTTGTGTGCGGTGAAGATCGAGTTTCAACACCATTGATTTTGGGGGTTTCATCTCATTTCTTCTTCAAAACTTGAGGTAGGGATTTTCTTAGAGTTATATATATATATATTTGCAAGATCTAGATGATTTTCGAAATCATCCTTCGATAGCTTTAAAAATTGATTGTTAATTCAAGAAGTTGAGCGATTTTGAAAGTGGGTTTGTCTCTTGTTCTTTTAAAATGATTTTATGGGTTTTGATCTTTGTTGATTGAAAAAACGATGATTTTGGAAATTTTTCTTTCAAAAGATTTGAGTTGTATAATTTTGGTGAGAAAATCTAGAATTTGGGAATTTTTTTTAAAGAGATTGAAAATCCATGAATGATATTGTTATATTTATTTTGTGTGTCAAAATAAATGGATGTTTGGAAAATTTCTTATTTATATTTATATAAATGATGAATTTAAGGGAATATGAAAATTGTTGTTCATTTTGGAAATTATTGTTCAAAACGTTGAAATAGTCTTGAAATGACTAATTGTTGAGGATACATGAGAAGAGGGGATTGTGTTATTCCTTAGATGATGAATTGAAATAAAAGTATTTATATTTATCTTGTGTTATTAGCATATCAAATCATTTGATTACATTAAATTTTGAAAGTTGATTTGAAAACTTGCATTGAGAAAATAATGTTGAGAAACAAGTTTCCATGAATTGGTTTTGAGGTAAATACGGTGGTAAGTCTTGACAGGTGGTGTAGATGAAATTGAATGGGTGTCGAGCCTTCCAGTTAATGCTGGTAAAAATGACAAATTGGTAGTATTTGTATTGTCTACTTGCAGACACCAACCTAGGGATTACCAGAGTCATATTTACTGCTCTTGAAATGAATTGTTAAGTTTTGAAAAATTGAAATTGCATAACATCATTGAGCATGATGGTTTTCAAAGATGAAGATGTGATTTTCTTTCAAAAGGGCATAACATAGCTTGTGCATTTCATCTCTTAAGACTTGTATAAAATGTATATACTTATTGAGGATTTCCTACTGGTCTTTTTGCTCACTCTATGGGAATTTTGTGTAGGAAAAGATGTGGTGATGTCGCCTAAGTAGAGGCGAGAAAATCTGTGTTGAGAGTACGAGACTCTCATTTTGCTGTGACTGTGTGTGTAAGCCAAGGGCTGTATGTGTGTGGGTTTGAATAACCGTTTTGTATAACCAGGCTGAAGCCTTGGAAACTTGTAAACCCCTTAGGGGTATTTATTTGTTTATTTACTTGTTGTTGGATTAATGTATTGTTGAATGAAGAAGTATTGTATCATGTAATGTAAGTTTGGAGATTTATATTCGGTTTTCCTTGAAAGAGCCATGATTGTTGTATTATCATTTGGATTAGAAATTTGGGGCGTTACAAAAATGGTTATGGTGATGGTAAAAGGGTGGTGTAGTTGAGATAGACCAGTGGTGGTAGTTGTGGTGGTACAATGTTGGTTGTGACTGTTGGTTGTGACTATCGGCTAGTGATGGTCGTAAAGATAAAGAATTGTGGTAGTAATGGTAGTAGTGATAGTGGTACCAGTAATCGTGGTGGTACTTGTGGCAATGGTGGCAATGATGATCATGTAGTGGTACTAGTGGTAAAGGTGGCTAGTGATAGCAATGACGGTGGAAGTGGGGTTAGGGATAGTAGTGGTGATGAGCATAGCGGTACATGTCAATATTTATACATAATAAATTAAGTTAGCTTTAAGTCAGTTTTAAGTTATATAAAAAAAATTAATTTTTAGACCATATTTTAAGAATTTAATATGAATGTAGTAATCAAACGGACTTATTTGAGTTTCACTTAATGCATTAAATTTTAAATGTTGAATTGGCTTATCAAACACCATCTCACTCTTGCAAAAAAAAATAAAAATAAATAATAATAATAATAATAATAATAATAATAATAATAAATAAATAAATAAATAAATAAATAAATTAAAATTTCAAAAATACTTACCTTGCACATTTTAAAAACAAATAGTAAAATCATTTGCTACAATTATGAATCATGTTTGGCTTGTTTTTCTAGACAAAAAAATTCATTTTTTTTTTAATAGAAATTAATTTGATGAAAATAAATATTAACATAAGTCTTAATTTATGAACTCATACTCTATTAAGTCTTAACTAAGATTTTTTGAACCTTCAAGTCTCATGAAATTTTTAATAGTCGGAATTGCCCTTTAAATAATAATTGTTCATCATTTATGATTATTTATAAAGAAATATGATATTTGATATTTATTTTTATTTTCAAAACTTTCAAATATCAACTTTCAAATTGAAAAAAACTAAAAAAAAATTATGTGCAAAAAAAAATTTTAAAAAAAATTGTTTAGTTTCAGTTTTCTAAAAACTGAGTTTTTTATTTTTCATGTTTATTTGTTTTTAGTGAATATTTTTAAAATTTTAAGTATTTTTTTTTACTTTTTTAGATGTACCTTACTTAGATGTATCTAAAAAGTAAAATATTTATGAAATAATGTTTTTAAAAATTAATAAATACACAAAAATAGGAAAAATATACTGAAATTTTATATTTTTTGTTGTATTTTGGGTATTTAGTGAATTTTTTAAAGATTTTTTTCACAAAAATTATACTTTTTAAGTGTATTTATATTAGGAGTGTCTAAAAATTTAAAAAATTCAGTAAAAATAAAAAAAATATGAAAAACAAAAAAGTAGAATTTTCTAAAAAGTATTTTCAAAAAACTGGAAGCAAACATGATTTTTTTTATTTTTTAATTTTTTTGAAAAAATTGAAAAAACTGATTTTTTTTTTTTTTGTGCAAAATTGAAAATTTTCAATCTATAAAGCAGTATGATGATGAAATATTGATGTGCAAAACTGAAAACTAGAAAAAAAAAAAATTAAAAATGAAAAAACTGATAATGTTCTCAATTTTAAAACAAGAAAAAATTAATAATGTTATCGATTTTATTGGATAGTCGAATCAAACCAATAAGTAGAAGAGCAAAAACATTTAATCTCATGCTCTTTATTTTTTTTCATTAGTTAATGAAACAATTATCTAGAATATTACTATGTAAATTGATAATATTCTTAGTTTTAAAAATTAGAAAAAACTAATAATATTCTTAATTTTACTAAATAGGACTTATTGATTCAAAAAATTTTAGATAGGACCTGAGCTAGACCAGATTATCAAATCAAAGATAATCAAAGATAATTGGTAGGTATAACATAGCCGAAATAAAGGATAAACGCGATGAATTAGCCTAGTTAACTTTAATAATCGTGTTTCAAATTTTATATTCAACTGCTATTTGTTTGATTTGGTCTTACTTTGTTTTTAGATTGTTTATTTGGTTTTCTAAGCTTATGTAATCATTTAAAAAACAAAAACTTACGTAATCGTTAATATAGATTACGACATGAAACTAGCCCATTATAAAGATAGATTATCAATAGGTTTTAATAATTAAATTTAATTTTCATCAAATTTTATTAAAAATAAATCTTAGTAAAATTGTCGCTAAAAATAATTTTTTGTGAAAATTTTTTACATGTTGCTAAAAATTAACAATTAGTCACTTTTTTGTCATGATTTTTATAAATTGTTACTGACATAGGTGGGCTTATAGGAGCGTTTGGCCCACCACTCAAAGTCCAATACATAATTCAAGCACTAAAGCCCAACATTGCTGAAACTCAACGTGGCATTAAGGACCAATGACATCCAAACACCTGTCAAAAATAGAATTAGCCACATCAGCAGACAAAGATCCTGCAAAGTTATTACACCATACATCAGCCATTAATGAGTTTCACTTCGGCATTTAATGCGATAACCCCTTCACGTCGGGGTAGAACGGCTTCACCATGAACAAGACGAGGTAAAACGTAGACTTTCGGCCAACGCGACAAGTCGGGGTAGGCGAGAAAATGATGAGCAAAGGATATAATCAGGTTTCTAAGACAAAGAGAAGGTTAAGCTTCTCTATCACCAATCTATCTCTACATTCCATCTCTCTCTTTCTAATTTGCTCGTCGGAGGGTTCGCTGGGGGACTCCCCATTCCCCGTTGAACTCTTGTGCAGGTATTCTCTGTGGGTTCAACCCTCGGGCAATGGCTTGGGAAGCGTGGATCAGTCCGACCCGTTCTATTTGGAGTATCCAATAACGGAAGTATCATCATTGGCGCCGTCTGTGGGAATCCTTTCTCGCTCCGTGTGGTAATTGTGTTCATTGCCGCCGGAGACCCATTCCTGATATCTCCTACCTGCCACCCACCAAGGTGGATGGTCACAACTAGATCCATGGCTTCTTAACATAACGTTACCAACCCCCAAGCTGACCCTCCTAACCCAAACAACCCACCGCAGTATTTCACAGAACTCACCAACATCATTAACCGCTTAGCCGAACAAAACCAAGCCCTGATCAATGCTTTACTTCAGAGAAACCTTCCTATGCCCCCGCCACCACCTCAAGACATACCACCCAACTGAGAACGAGCCCTGAGTCATTCCCTCTAACAATCCCACCCCTCCAGCTTGGAGGGCTTGCGACCCCCTCCCCAAGATATGAACCCGCCACCTCGAGCCCCACATCCACCAATCCAAGCAATAGCCCCTGAGGAGGAGGCCAGTAGTGTCCAGCCTCCACTACCTTCTGGTGGTGACAACGCTCCCCTTTGGGATGCAGAACTCCGAGCCATGAAACTCTAGCTTCAGGAAGTCATGCAGAACATACAGAATAAACCCTCTAATATAGTCAACTCACCATTCGTTGCCTCCATTAGGGACAAACCTTTACCTCCTAAGTTCAAAATGCCCTCGATTGACTCATTCGACGGTACAACGAACCCAGTCAACCACTTGGAGACTTACAGGACCCTCATGGTCCTCCATGCCTTCCCTGATGAGATCATGTGTCGGGCTTTCCCCGTAACGCTTAAAGGGTCGGCCCGACTGTGGTCTAGCCAGCTGTCGATGGACTCGGTTTCTACTTTTCAGCACCTAAATGACTCATTCCTCAGCCACTTCATTGGTGCCCAGCGCCAGCAGCGTCCAGCAACTCAACTCCTCAACATCCATCAGACGGAGGGAGAGTCGCTGCGCAGCTTCATCACCCACTTCAACACTGAGGCCTTACAGGTGGCAGAAAATGATGACAAGGTCATTCTCATGGCTTTCATGGCTGGTCCACGATCATCCGATTTCCTTTTTTCCCTCTCCAAAAATCCTCCGACCTCCATGGCAACCCTCCTCTCTAAAGCCCAAAAATACATGAACGCCGAAGATTCTGTAGCCACCTGACAGGACTCCACAACCAAAAACCTGACCCTAGAGCGAAGAGAAATGACTCTGAAACTAGAAACACCCAGTACACATAGTAAACGCCTCAATATACCGACCGACTTGCTCGAGCCAACCGATCGACACCTACCCGACCGCCCGGCCGGTTCGAATGATACACACCCCTTAATTCCCCTATGGAGCAAGTTTTGAACCAGATCCAACGAGATTATCCCTTGAAATGGCCCTAACCGTCGCAGTCTCCTTCCAACTGGCAAGATCAGTCCAAATACTACGCTTCCATCAGGACCACGGCCATAATACCGAGGAGTGCGTTAACCTCAAAGACCAAGTCGAGGGCTTGATACGCCAGGGATGCCTCAGTCGGTTCACGATAGCCCGCCCTCAGCAACGACCAAGGACCGAACCTACCAGAAACGATCATCGGTGCACCCCTCATCGACAACCCGCACAACCTAACCAAGGTTGTGATCGACCCCCACAATAACCCTGGGCACAAGGCAACCCTGCCCCCCTGGTCAGAGAAATTAGAGTCATTGCCGGTGGACTTGTATACGGAGAGCCATCCTATTCAACCCAACGAGTAGAACTCAGAAAAATAAGTCAGGGCTCAGATAAAGAAGTTGCAACATTGGACCGCCCTTTCAAACACCCCAAGTAGTGGATGGAGCTCATCAGCTTTACGGAGGCCGACTGCACAGGCATCCGTTACCCCTATGACGACCCCCTCGTCATCTCTGCCCTCCTCTCTAATTACAAAGTCAGACGGGTGTTCGTCGACAACGGTGGCTCTTCAGACATCATCTTCCTAAACGCCTATCGCCAGCTCAAGGTCGTGGAAGAAAGTTTGTCCCCTCTCCAAACCCCACTGGTTGGCTTCACTGGAGACCGGGTGACTTCCATAGGCTCCATCGATCTTCCCATCACCATTGGAGAATACCCACAACAGACCACTAAGTTGCTCGCTTTTCTCGTCGTCGACTGTCCCTCTGCTTATAACATCATCCTTGGCTGCACTACCCTCAATGCTTTTTAAGCTGTCACCTCCACGTACCATCTAGCCATGAAATTCCCTACCGACCTCGGAGTCGGTACCGTGAGGGGGGAGCAGACTGTAACCAGAGAATGCTACGTTGCTTCACTCAAAGAGGTTAAGCTGAAGGAGACTATGATCATCGAAGGACTTGACGTCAGAGACGAAGATGAGTTAGTCAGGGTAGAACCAGTGGAAGAACTTGTTGAGGTCCCTATCGACCCCACCAACCCAACAAAAACAGCCAACTATCCCCCCAAGCCAAGGCCGACCTTACAACCCCCTTGACCGAGCACAATGATGTGTTTGCCTGGATCCATTCCGACATGCCGGGTATCGATCCCTCTTTTATCACTTATCGTTTGAGCATCGAGCCCCATTTCCGACCCTTTCGCCAGAAACAACGCATCTTTCACTCGGAATGCAACGCTCTTATTGCTTCTGAGGTAGATAAACTACTGGAGGCGCAATTTGTCAAGAACGTGGACTACCCCAGATGGCTCTCAAATGTGGTTTTGGTCCGAAAAAACAACGGTAAATGACGACTCTGTATCAATTATTCCGACCTCAATCGAGCTTGCCTTCTCTGGCTACAATCAAATTCTGATGCACCCGTTTGACCAGGAGCATACCTCCTTCATCATTGACCGGGGAACCTACCACTATTGAGTCATGCCATTTGGGCTAAAAAATGCAGGAGCAACTTACCAACGGTTAGTCAATACTATCTTTCATCACCAGATAGGTCGGAACATGGAAGTATATGTCGACGACATGCTAGTCAAGAGAAAACTCTCCTCTGATCATCTGGCCGACCTGCGGGAGACCTTCGGCACCCTACGAAAGTATCAAATAAAGCTCAATCCGGAGAAATACGCCTTCGGCGTAGGATTTGGGAAGTTCTTGGGTTTCATTGTCAGTCAACGGGGTATCGAGGCCAACCCCGAAAAGATCAAGGCCCTGATAGAAATACAGTCACCTAGAACGTTTAAGGAGGTTCAAAGGCTTACTGGCAGAGTCGCCGCCCTCAACCGCTTCATTTTCCGCGCAACGGACAAGTGCCTTCCCTTTTTTAAAGTTCTTCGGCAGGCTTTCGAGTGGACGACCGAATCCGAAGAGGCTTTACAATAATTAAAGCAGTGCATGGCCAACCCCCCCTACTCTCTCAGGCGCTCACGGCTGAGCCCCCTTTTCTCTACCTAGCCGTGTCGAGCACCGTAGTTAGTGCGGCCCTCATCAGGGAGGACGGCTCAGTACAACGGCCGGTTTATTACATTAGCCGAGCTCTGAGGGGAGCAGAATAGAACTACCCATTGCTAGAAAAAATGGCCTTGGCCTTGGTCACCGCCTAAAAGACGACTCCGACCTTACTTCCAAGCCCACTCCATAATGGTCCTCACTGATCAACCTTTGAAGAAGATAATGCAACAACCAGAGTTGTTTGGCAGACTTATGCAATGGTCGGTCGAGCTCAGCCCATTTGATATCTCCTACCGACCTCGAACAGCGATCAAAGGGCAGGTTGTCGCCGATTTTATCTTGGAATTCGCTAATCCCACTCCAGCCACGCCCCCCTCCCCCCCCCCCCCGCGCGGCCGCCCAAGCAGTTCAACACCAAAGCAGAAGATCCTTACTCTTGGACCCTTAATGTTGATGGATTATCCCGCAAAGAAGGCAGTGGGGCTGGTCTTATCCTCACCGCCCCCAAGGGTGGCTATTTCAAGTGCACTCTCCGCTTCTTGTTTGACGCAAGCAACAATGATGCTGAGTATAAGGCCCTGATAGCAGGTCTTCGCTTAGCCAGAGACATTGGTGTGAGCCATATCCGAGTCTTCTGTGATTCCCAATTGATTGTCGAACAAATCACAGGGGAATTCGACGCCAAGGACGACACAATATGGGCCTATCGAGATATTGCACTCCCCTTTGTTCGCCTCTTCAACACTTTCCACATCAAGCACATCCCTCGGACGGAGAACTCCAAGGCAGATGAAATGACTCAATTAGCTTCTGCTGACCAGTCAGACCTCAGCCATGGCATCCGCCTTGAATACTTGGCCCACCCTGCCATTTCCCCAAACCAGCAGCAAGTCCACTTCCTCCAAAATGAACCTATTCCATGGGTGGCTGACATCCTCATATTTTTGACAAATGAGGAATTGCCAGACGACAAACAGCAGGCCGCCAAAGTCAAGGCCCGGTCATCCAACTACATTCTTATCAGCGGCCTCTTGTACAAACGTGGCTTTTCACGCCTATACATGAGATGCCTCAATCCTACCCAAGCGACCTACGTAATGAGGGAAGTCCACGAGGGTGTATATGGTAATCATTCGGGTGCCAGGTCACTAGCCCATAAAATACTTCGCACCGGTTACTTCTGGCCTACTCTCAACCAAGATGCCATTGAATTCGTGTGTAAGTGTGATAAGTGTCAACGCTTTGCCAACATCCCTCATGCTCCTCTTACAGAACTGATCACACTTTGCAGTCCCTACCCATTTGCCAAATGGGGGATCGACTTAGTTGGCCTATTGCCCACCGGCCGAGGCCAAACCAAGTTTGCAATCGTCGCCATTGATTACTTCACTAAATGGGTGGAGGCAGAACCCCTTGCCACAATTACTGAGCGGAACACAACCCGATTCATCTGGCAGTCGATCGTATGCTAATTTGGCATCCTTCAAGCCATCGTCTCCGACAACGGCAAGTAATTTGACAATGCCAAGTTCAAGAAATTCTGTGCAGAACTTCAAATCCAGCCATGTTTCTCTTCTCCAGGTCATTCCCATGCCAATGGCCAAGTTGAGGTTACCAACCATTCTCTTTTGAAGATCATCAAAAGTAAGTTGGAAGCCGCTAAGGGACTCTGGGCTGAGGAATTACCAAACGTACCCTGGGCCTGCCGTACTACAGCCTGAACCCCTACTAGGGAGACCCTATTTCGCTTAACATATAGCATTGAGGCGGTCATCCTAGTGGAAATCAGCCTGCCCACCCCAAGGGTTTTGCACCCGAGTCCAGAACTAACCGAAGAATTGCGTTGGGCTGACTTAGACCTGATCGAAGAGCTCCGAGAGTCCTCTACTGTTAGACGAGCCTCATATCAACAGAAAATGCGAATGCACTACAACCACAAAGTCCGACCTAGGGAGTTCGCCATGGAGGACCTAGTTTTGCGCGAAGCCACCCTTGCCACCAAAAATCCGGCTGAGGGCAAGCTTGCAGCCAAGTGGGAAGGACCTTACGTTGTTAAGGCCAGGCCTCGACCGGTCACTTACTGACTTCAGGACATGGAAGGTCGAGACCTCCCGTATCCGTGGAACGCCGAGCACTTGAAGCGTTATTTTCAGTAAAGTGCCATGTCCCATTTCTGTATTAATCAATTGCTGTATGTTCTTTTTGACAATCTACACACATGGTTGTTTTTGTCCTTTTCACACATGGTGTAAATTTGTGATTAATGGGCTACGTCTTAAACGACAACGATCTTATATCTTAGTTATCTGCGTGGTATTTCAATAACACCTTGCTAAATTAAGTTACTTAAAGCTTTAGCCAGACTGAGCACGAAGGGCTCAGCCAAACTGAGTTACTTAAAGTCTCAGCCAAACTGAGCACGAAGGGCTCAGCTAGACTGAGTTACTTAAAGCCTCAGCTAGACTAGCACGAAGGGCTCAGCCAGACCGAGTTACTTAAAGCCTCAGCTAGACTGAGCACGAAGGGCTCAGCCAGACTGAGTTATTTAAAGCATCAGCCAGATTGAGCATGAAGGGCTCAGCTAGACTGAGCTACTTATAGACCCAGCACTGAACACGAACGGAGAGTTCGGTCGGACCATTTTCGTAATTTCATGATTACAGCATAGTTGCCATACTTAATTAAAATCCAGGTCCATACTTTTACATCTCTTAACATTCTTTACATTTTTACCTTCACATTTTTAATTCAGTTAAAATCCACAGGTCCATAGTCATCAAAGCCAACCTTTTGCTAACACTTTTCACATTTTAATGTATACCCATTTCTAACCTGCTTTGTCATTTTCATTATTTTGCAATCTACAACTCACAAGAAATAACAACGGTACGACCAAGAAAAACTCATTGTTTCATTTACAAACTCACAATTACATACAACTCATTGACCAAAATTATACATAACCAAAAAAAATAAATAAATAAAATAAAAAAAAACAACACAAATAAAATAAACACAAAATTTTACATGAATTAGTCTTCCTCACTAGAGGCCAGGTCTTCCTCCTCAATCCCCTCATCCAGGGGGGTCTGGGCAATGTCGTCTTCATCTATTTTCACATTGCTGAAGTCCAAGTCTGGGAACAGCTCTTCCGCTTTATGTTTAAAGGTCTTCCAACCGCTGTCCCAGAACTCAACCATCTCATGCTCGTAGAAGTCTGACTGCTAGAAGCTCTGGATTACTTCTTCTTCACTCCTACTTCCAGTGGTCACTCCTAATGGCCCAGCCCCCCCATCTCCTTTTCTCGCCAAGTCCCTGGCGATCGTGGCATCAATGGCAATCTGGAAATCGGCGGACTCCTTGAATTTCTCTACCGCCGCCTTACACAGGTCGGGGTACGCCACTCTCTCAAACGCCAATTGGGTCCTTTCCTCCCCTAGGGCCTTCTCCAACTCAGCGATCCGCCGATCTGCTTCTTCCTTGTCCTGGATCGACTGGGCGCGCAGATCTTCATTACCGGTCATAGCCTCATCCCACCTTTTGTTGGCGGTGGTGCAGGCTTTCTGGACCTCCTCCAGCCGCTTCTACTTGCCAGCCAATTGGAACTCCAGCGATATCACAATGTGGTGCTCCGCTTCAAGCTTTGACCTGATTGCGATGAGCTCGGCACTAGATCACTCCGCCGCGTTCCTATGCACCACCGCTAATACCTCCATGACCTTCGCTCTCCGCGCATACTCCACACCCTGTACACATGCCTTCCGAGCGCTTTCCTTCCAGCCCGTTGTCTCCTCCATCAGTTTTTGCAGCTGCCCCTTCACCCTTTCCAGCTGAACCCTTAGCGACTCTATCTCCATCTTCACATGTGCTGATTTATTCAACAAAGCAGCCGCCAAGGTCGCTGCCTCCATTTGCGCTGAGCACAACCCTCTCAGGAGTTCAGCCTCCTCCAACCGTACCATCGACCGCACAGCGGCATCCTCCAACACTTCAACTAGGCGGTCGACCGCCGCCCTGGCTTTTCCCCCTTCCTCCACGGAGCGTCTTGCCAAGGCGCGCTCGTGGTACAACGTGGTCATCAGCGCGACAACTGTCCCTGGCGGGCTGGCCCCGGTTTTCCCTCCCATGGGGCTGGAGGTTACTTCTAGCACAGGCACTGCCACCACCATTTTGGCGCTTGGGCTCACGTGTTCTTTTAACACTTGGGCACTTGGCCCCTTGTCTTCTTTCGCCACCTGGGCGGTCTTCAAGTTTCCGTTCAACACTTGGGCGCTGGGACCCTTATCCTTCTTCGCCGCGGGGCCGATCTCCACTTCTGGAGCTGCCCTCACCCTTCCCTAATTCACCTTCTCCACCATAGGGACTTCCTCACTCCCAACCTTCATATTCTTCACGGTAGGGGCGCTCTTTCCCCCCCTCGATAGTCGCTCTCCTCTTCTTTGGCTTCTTCAACACTGCTTCCACTTCCTGCTTGCCCCTCTCCTTCAACGGGTCTGCTGGTGGTGGCAGTGGGGCGAAACCAGCTTAGTCTTTGTCGCCTAATGGTTTGGGACGCGGTCGGACCCGCTCCCTTATCACCAGTTTAGGGGCAGGCCCCAACTGTGCCTCCTTATACTTTTCGGCTCTGGTGAAAGTCTTCCGCTCTTCCGTCTCCTCCGCCTTTCGCCTCGCCTCCACCTCCTCCACTGCAGGGTCTCCTTCAGTCGGTTGCGGTCCTAGCCCCAAGGCATATAAGGATGAAGGGCGGACTAGGTCGTCCCATCTGACACCCTCCTTCTCCTTCCACTCCTTCACCTACTTGACCCTTTCTTCTGCCTCCATCCCTAACTTCGGCTCCACCGACTTTGTAGAGACCTTCCATATCGTCCGCACCCCTTCTGCCCCATTCGCCAATACGAAGAACCACCTCGGCCTCCACTCCTTTACAGAGGATGATAGCCCAGCTACTAACCCTCTGTCCGCCACCGCCTGCAAAGTCACCCAAGTCTCTTGCTGACCGGATGTTTTATAGCATGAAAAGAACTCTTCGACTGTCATCGCCGATCCGTTGGTCACCCATGGGCACGCGATCGCGCAGGCCATTACAATTTTCTATGCATTGGGCATCAGTTGCCCCGGTGCCGCCTCTAGTTGATTAAGTATCTCTGCCACTAACTTGGGGATAGACAACCTCAGCCCCGCCCGCAATGCTTCTTTATACAGTGTGAACTTTACCGGCCGCGCATCTGACGCCCTCTCCTTAGAAGTGGGCACCCTCAACTCTATCTCTACTGAAATTTGGTACTTCCTTCGTACATTTTCCAACTCCTCTACTGTGAATGTGGATCTTTCTGGTTTGGTGTGCCTGTGGTCCGGCTCCACTTGGCTTATAGGCCTAGCGGCCGCGATCATTGTCGTCATCGGAGAAGGGGCCTGCACGACCTGACCAGCCCCCCTCCCCTCCTTCCACTCCACCCGATATCGTTCCACCAAGTCCACTGCATCGTCATCACCCAACGAATCAAGCCTTGCTGCAGACACTTCCTTTTCGGCCATTTCTCCTATGTGTTTACGTATTGTTTCGGACGCTGGCACAAGGAAGTTCGCAAAGTGTTGCAGAGGCGTATCGTACGGGACAAATGAGCTCACTTCAGGGATGTGTTGGTTTTTTTTGAAAAAGTAAGTACAACGGATAACCACAAAGGCCCACGGCTTACACGTATTCCAAGGGTTAAGATTCAATTTCGCCAGTTTGAAATATTTCGAAAAACTCCCGCCCCTTCCTTTTCACTACCCCATATCACCCCATCCCTTCACTTCGCACTGACGCGTCACCGCCCCTACTAAAAGATTACGCCACATGTACGACCACGATCCCTACTCCCTTTCTTTCCCTTGTCTTTTCCACTTTACGACATCACGTGCTACGCTGCACCTTGAGCCTCGCACATCGCCATTTCCCCTTCTCACTCGGTCACCCTGAGAGGTTGGCCCTCCCTACTCCCTCTCTTCACAGTCGGCCTTCTCATTCGGCCACCCTTCGCAGTTGGCCCTCTTCGCATTCAGCCTTCTCACTCAGTCACCCTTCGCGGTTGGCCCTCTTCCCAGTTGACCTTCTCACTAGGTCACCTTTCGCGATCGGCCCCCTTTGCAGTCGGCCTTCTCACTCGGTCACCCTTCGCGGTCGGCCCTCCTCACAGTCGACCTTTTCGCTCGGTCACCCTTCGCGATAGGCCCTCCTCGTAGTCGACCTCTCACCACCCCTATTTCCTTCATTATTCCCTTTGTTGGACTAAAGCTGCACTTGGAAATTGGGAACTACTGACATAGGTGGGCTTATAGGAGCGTTTGGCCCACCACTCAGAGTCCAATACATAATTCAAGCACTAAAGCCCAACATTGCCGGAGCTCAACGTGACATTAAGGGCCAGTGACATTAAGGGCCAATGACATCCAGACACCTATCAAGAATAGAACTAGCCACATCAGTAGACAAAGATCCTACAAAGTTATTACACCACACATCAGTCATTAATGAGTTTCACTTCGGCATTTAATTGGATAACCCCTTCACATCGGGGCAGAACGGTTTCACCATGAACAAGGCGAGCTAAAACGTACACTTTCGGCCAACGTGACAGGTCGGGACAGGCGAGGAAATGATGAGCAAAGGATATAAGCAGGTTTCTAAGACAAAGAGAAGGTTAAGCTTCTGTATCACCAATCTATCTCTACATTCCATCTCTCTCTTTCTAACTTGCTCGTCAGAGGGTTTGCTGGGGGACTCTCCATTCCCCGTTGAACTCTTATGCAGGTATTCTTTGTGGGTTCAACCCTCGGATAACGGCTTAGGAAGCGTGGATCAGTCTGACCCGTTCCATTTGGAGTATCCAATAATAGAAGTATCATCAGTTACTAAAACTTACAATTGGTGATGTTCTTCTGTGACTAATTTTTTAAATTGTCACTGAAAGTTGAAAATTAGTAACTTTTTTTGTGATCATTTTTTAAACTGTCACTAAAACTTATAATTAGTGACATTTTTTGTGACAAAATTTTCAAACTGTGATTGAAAATTTACAATTAGTGACATTTTTTAATAGTGTTTAATGAAAAATGCCATTAATTTTCACAGGACCTATTGAAAAATAAATCCACCTATTAGGGTCTACACGTAAATCTCCCTTATTATAACTGTATAAAATACCCTCTAATTCAGGAATAGGGTGGTTATTGCGTAGGTGATTGTTGTGTGGCCACGTGAGTTCATTTTGGGGTTCATTTCGATAATCCAAACCACTTATATCTTAGAATATATCAAATAGAAAATACCTGCAAAAAATTTAGTCGAACAACATTAACGATTTCATTGAATTGCATTTGTATTTATAAAAATAAATGACAATTGCTATTTGAAATATAAAACTGAATATAATTATAAATGGATGAAAGGGTTAACAGTGTCCAATCAACTTGATTTTTTGCAGGTATAATTCTACTTGATGTACTCTAAAATGTGAATAGTTCAGATCATCGCCAAAGTAGGCTCATATGGCTGCATAATAGTGGTTACTGTGTCCCCCACAACAGCCAGCCCATCTCGATCTAATTCATATCGATCCGCTCAATCGGTAATGATTTGCTCGTTAACTACGAGTAAGTTTGAACTACGATTTGAAATTAATAATTCGTTTTTGAGACTGTCCCGCTCTACTATAGTTAATATATATATATATATATATATATTTTACATCTAATGAAAAATGAAAGTAAAAATCAATGCAAGAGAAATTTAAGAATGTAAAATTTGTCATAAATTAGTGTTATTTATATGAAAAATATTATGTAAAATTAATTAGTATTATATATATATAAACATTATGTAAAATTAGTTAGTGTAATATATATAAAAAGATATTATGTATACTAATGTTATATATTATGCAAATGCTTGATAAGTAAAACTCTTTATATTGATTTATAATTTTAGTTATTTGCTAATTTGCCATTTACAGTTTGATTTATAATTTTACCCTCATTCCATACTGAACAGCACCTGGCACACCCATATATTTTGGTCTAATTACTATTTAATATAAGTAAAACTCTTTATATTCAAAATTTATACATAAAAGATGTTACAAAAATAATATATTAATGTTGGCATGGTGCTAGGAACACAGAATTGTTCCACATAATAGAACACATGTGAGGCAAAACGATGAGTCCCACATGTAAACTCCACATCATACGAGACATATCTTTATTTTTCATGTGTTCCATTATGTGTAACACATTTGTATTTTTAAAATTATTGTTACTGTCTTATTGACGTGGAATGCATAAATATACATATATATTTATTACACTTCTTGTCACATATCAGTTGATCTTATATGGAATAATTTCTCACCACCTAAAGCAAAATTTTTCTCTTGGTTAGCTTGGAGAGGTACACTGAAAACAAAAGAGATGCTACATAGGTTTGGAATTTTGGCAGGGGAAGATGTCTTAACTTGTATTTTTTGTCATCAGGGTAGTGAATCGATTGACCATGTTATGCTTCATTGTCCTTTTGTTTGGAAAATTTGGTTTGTTATTACTGTTTGGTGGGGTTTTCAGTGAGCTATTCCTAGATACATTGATGGTTTATTACTTTGGTGGTTGGGTTGGAAGTTTAAGAAGAAAGTAAATTGGGAGTAGAGGGTTCTACTAGCAGCAGTATTGTGGTCTATGTGGAGATATCATAATGAATGTGTCTTCAAGGCAGTTCAACGCCATGTTCATGATCTCTGTGAGTGTATCAAGGTGAGGATAGCAATTTGGATGAGATCCCATCTTAGTGGTGCCTCATTCTCAGATAATGATGTCGTGTTCAATTTTCACCAAGTCAGAAGTTGTTTAGGATCTTCATGAGCTACTTCTGGTATGGGGGAGTTGGGTGTAGGGTCCATGATTTAATTTGGTGTATGCTGTTGAGCTGCTGCTGAAGATTGGGCTGATGTTGTGGGTGTTTTTTTTTTTTTTTTTCCCCTCTATCAGTTGATTGAGCTGCTGCTGTGCTTGTTTTTTGTGGGTTTCTGTTCTGCCTGATGCTTGTTTTCTCTGTTGCTTGAGCTGCTGCTGTGATAGAGATTTTTCTGTCTGTTGTGGGTGTTTGCAGTTGTGGTTGGTGTTTCTGCTGTTATAGGGCCAGCTTATCTGTTTTGTTTCTGCAGGTAGTCAACTTGGTTGTGCTGCAGTATTGATGAGGTTTTTGCAGTATTGGTTCTGTTCTGCAGCACAGCTCTGTATCTTATAATGGATGCTAGTGCTAATGTTGCTATTATTGGTACTGGTTGTTGGATGATGTGCTGTGCAGGTCTGTTTTTTGACTTCAAGAATTATCTATCAGGTGATGCTCAGGTGCTTATGATAGAAGATTAGTGGAGGCTTTCATGCAGAGGATTTTGGTGGATGATGATGATTTATTAAGTTGCTGGGCTGTTGTTATGATGCTTTGTTTTGTTGTTTGTTGTTTTTGTCTTGGTTTTGGTTGGTTGGTTGCTCACCAACTTCTGATGGCCTGTTTGCAAAGGATTGGGCGGTCATATTGATGCCAACCTAGTTAGGATTAGTATGTCCGCTATGATGCTTTTTGCACCCATCTCTTTTCCTTTTTGATGTAATGATTTTTTTTTTTTTTTTGTTCATCAATAAAGGTTTTCTTTTGCCAATAAGATATATATATATACATATTTATTACACTTCTTTGCATACAAAATATATAATCTTTTTAAACTTATTAAGCCCCGGCTAACCATTAACAAAATTCTTCATATTTGTTTGTATTTTTAAAATTATTGTTACTATCTTATTGACGTGGAATGCATAAATATACATATATATTTATTACACTTCTTTGCATGCAAAATATATAATCTTTTTAAACTCATTACCCTTGACTAACCATTAACAAAATTCTTCATTTTTAAAATTAAAAATTCTTATTGAGTCATATCATATTGTATAAAAAAAATTATATTTGGATTAAAATTGCCATCGTATTATTGTTACTAACATTATCACATGAAAAAAGCACTAACACACTGCATAACACGACATGAGTATGTTGACACGGCCTGAGAAGTGTCGCCTAAGTCCAAAAGATTGGTTCTTCAACAAATAAGGAAATTCCTACTTAACGAAAGGACAAAATTAACCCAAAATTAAAAAATATCTTAATAATTCATACTGCTTTTATACTAAATTCGAGTTTTGGTAGTTTAGCTTGAACTGTGATGTTTGACCATGGAAAGTTTCTGTACAAGACTTCGCGTGTTAAACCATCAAACTCAAAATTAATTAGTAATAAGTGAAGTAACCTTTGGAGTATATGCAAGCTTACCAAGCTTGAGTGGCTTCAGAAGGCGATGTGACAAATCTAACACTAAGTTTGATGGATGCAATGTGGTAGGCAACAATTCAAACATCCCAAGCCAAATGAGTGTTCACCCTAAGTAGGAAATGAACGGGTAATTAAGATGCATACAAAGGTAAAAGAAATTACTGAATGATGATAAAGCAAACCTATAGAACTCGAAATGTTATAAATGGTTAGCAAGCCAACAAAATACAAGGTGCAAGGAAATTGAGTTGCAGGTTTAATATTTAATCGAGCAAAAGAGGCATTTTTTTTTCTACCGCTTTATCCTTGGTCATCCTTCATGGTTCTCAAATGGTTAGGATTGAAACATCTATGTCTACACATTCTTCAAATTCTTTCTTCCCCAGGCTTCATTGGTACCATCTATACATCCTGCTGTCATAAGTCCAAGAATGAAATCAAAGTTACGTCTCGTTCAAACCGAAATGATTAGTGCACACTCATGGTAAGCGAAAATATGAAGCAACCTTTTCATTTTCCTTAACAAAACCCCTTGATTGAAGTGACTTGGATAGGTTCATACAATTTTACTTGTTTTTCTCCCAGTATCCACTATACTTCAATACCATAAGTTTTACGTTTATTTTTATTTTTTCTTTTCATGGGATGGGTTTTGAAGGTGGGAAGTTGCTAAACTAAGAGAACTTCATTGCCAACCATGTAAAATTTTTAAGTTAGAAGATCACATAGCTCTACACAAACCTGCAGAAGTGCTAGATCCAACTCAATGATACACGTTGCGTTGTTGTCACTAGTTGGGACTTTCGAACAAAATGAAATATCAGAGGTGATGACGCGTATCTGTTAAAATAGGGTAAGTCATTAACTCGTGTCATATTCGATTCATGAATACTATATATTATTTCAATTATGATTAATATACCACCCATATGCAACGGTAGTATGATACCCATAGTTTTAAATACCGGCTGATACGCATCGGAAAAATGGGGTACTGCGACAGATACAGGCCGGTATACCGCTGAGATTGAAAATCACAGAAGTATTGGCCAAGTCTCGGTACGTATTAGTCTGTAATCGTTACATAAGCCATTACACAAGCCGTGACGGGCCGATACTCACCAATTTGGATCGGTACGAGAAAGAAAAAGCTAAAAAATCTGTGAAATGATTTTTAAAATTTCACCGCCGCGACACCCAATTCCCGATCCGCAAGCCTCCAAGGCACCAGTGTACCAAACCGAGCCTCCGTTTGAATTCAAAGTTGACCTGGCTATACTTAAGGTCAATAAACTGGACAAGCGTCTCAAGCGAGCACAGGGTGTTAACTCAATCCCTGACATCAAGGATGGATATACTGACTTTGCAGTAACCTTACCAGATCGGTTTAAAATGCCACACATAGATTGGTTCGATGGCTCTGGGAATCCCATGGTCCATTTGCGGTTATTCTCAGACATCCTATGGCCGATGGGCCTCACTAGACTTTAAAAGTTGTCGCGTTTCGACCGAACCTTGTCATGAATAGCAGCTATTTGGTATGCAAAGCTGGAGGATTCAATAAAGCGGAGCTGGGAGGAAATGGCTGAGGCCTTCATTGCACAATACTCATACAGTACGCAGATCGAGGTCACAACCCGTGATCTTGAGGCAACCCGTCAAGAGCCAAATGAGGGCTTCTCAGACTTTGTAACGAGGTGGAGGGCCAAGGCTTCAATGATGACTACCAGGCCATCCGAGAAGGATCAAATCAGGATGGTGGTCTGTAATTTGCAAGGGAAACTATTGCAGTAGATGATCATCTTACCATTGTTCACATTCACTGAGGTCTATGAGATAGGAGTTCAGATTGAAGATACAATGAAACAAGGGTTGATAACCGATGAGAAGGAGCGGGCTAAGAGGCCTTTTTCACGCAGTTCCAATGCAACCACCAGTGGAAGCACAACTGCGCAACCATCTGATGTGAATGTTGTCACTACCACAACCAAGACTGCCAACCCTTTTGCCAGCACAACTCCACAAACCTCAAACAACCAAGCCCGATCCCAAAGGGTCTTTACCTCACTTTACATGCCTTTATCATAAGCCCTGAGGGTGCTGATCAAAAAGGGGCATCTTAAACCATTAGAGCATTGCCCACTACCTAAGCCTCTCCCACCTAAACACAACACATCCAAATACTATGTTTTTCACTAGCAGAACGATCACGACACCGACCAATGCTTCAGGCTGCGTCATGAGATTCAAGATCTCATTGACAACAAAGTGATAGCACCACCCTAAAAGTCAAATGTAACAACTAACCCTCTCCCGTCCCACAACCAAGTTCTCCCACCTCGAAACTTAAACCTAATACATACACTGGCCATCCCCTATGACCCTAACGTATATATTACTCCTTCTCACCTACCCAGACCGACATTGTTCATCACTAAGAGCATGGACTTGTGCATGATGGATGCATCCATACTTCAACTTGGGGGAAAATGGCAGAATGAGAGAAGTTGGCCTTGGAGGAAAATGTCGGCTCATTGCCTGAGAGCTCTGCGGACTTATCTGAGGGGGTGTATGACCCATACTGTTACATTGTGTCGACCAATCAAGCCAAACCAGAAGTGGTACTGTCGACAGCAGCGAAGGTCAATGTTGTTAGAGAGGATGCCTAAGTCAGGCACTAGATGATCTAGCAGACCTAGAAGAGGATTTAGACAATTTGTAGTTCTACGATGAATAGGATCAAGGGAACGTACAGATTGACTGGTTTGATTTAAATGGGTTGACGGACAACTCAGGGTGGTTGAGTGATGAACCTGACTAGGAGGAAAGAACTGAAACAAAACTAGAAGAAAAGGAATCAAGAATAGCTGCAGTAGCCGGAATGGTTGATGAAAATGGGAAACTGCCGGAGAGCACCAGTATCAAGAATTTAGCTTAAGAACTGGGCGTTGTGAGTACCGCGGATATAGAACAGGAAGCTGCGTTGAAGCAGTTTGTGCAAGAAAGGGATCAAGACAAACAAGAAGTTGGAAAAACCCAACACCCTGTAGGGGATGTTTCTGATGTGAAAGTGATTAGAACGGAATCAGACAATTACTTGTCGGTTACCGGAGGTGTATGGTGGGAAGATGATGATCTACATCTGGCCCACACTGATGAGGATTGGGATGAGTCCTTGCCAGACAATACTTGGTACTCTGAAGAGGTGGACCACATGACGAGGAGTGGGCAGTATTTCAAACCCCCCACATTTAGACCAAGCCGAAGCCTCTGGGAAAGATAAGGAGGTTGAGAAGCAAAAAGAAAAACAGTTGGAAGAAGAGGCGGTGCTTAAACAGCTAAAGAAAATTCAAGCTGATATTTCAATTTGGAGTCTACTCATGGCTTCTCGAGTGCATCGACAGGCTATATTATTAGTAGTGGACAAAGCCAAACTGTCCATTAACACCACCCTTGAACAGCTTGTGGGGTTAGTTTTCCCAGGTGGTGCCAGTTTAACCTCAACCTTTTCTAACAAAGAACTGCCACTGGAAGGCTCAGCACATAACAAACCTCTATACATATCAGTTGAGTGCAGAGAAAAGTGGGTGCCAGTGGTATTAGTCGACATCAAGTCAGCTATCAAGGTCTGTCTTTCCCAAACAACTTATGTCATTGGCCTGAAACCAACAGATATCATACCTACAGCCTAGGTGATTCGGGCGTATGACAATACGAGCAGAGAGGTTATAGGCATGGTATAGATCAGAGTTCAAGTGGGCCTAGCTCAACAGGATATTGAGTTTTATGTCCTAGACGTCTTGGCCACCTTCAACTTATTACTAAGGAGGCCCTGGCTGCACCAGGTGAAAGTTGTCTCCTCTACCCTCTACCAAATGCTGAAATACCCCCTTGGGAAGGGAGTGGCGATTGTCTTCTGGAATTCATCCATCCATCCTTCGCCAGAGGTAACTATGCCTGTGCTAGAAATTGTTCACGGCGAGGAGGATGTTTTCCTTTCAGGTTTTACGCTGGCTAAGGCCCGGGCAGTACAAAACATCTTAGGAGCTAGTGAGGGCTTGTATGTCAGCACCCAATCAATCTATTTCATGAACAAGCTACAAATGTGCTAGGGTTAGAACTGGGAAGAAGTGGTCGGAAGGGCGTCTCAGCATTGGCTGATGTGCCACATAATCCACATGCCTTTGGTCTTGGCTATGTGCTCACCAAAGAAGATTGGGTCAGGAAGAGAGAAGAGATGGCAGGCAGAGCCAAAGCCAAGCAGGCTGGGAAGCGCTATGAGCTCGTTCAGAGGCCGATCCGAGGAACACTGAACGACCATTTTGTTCAGGAAGGGAAAGACTTCCCATTTTGCGGCTTTCCCGAGCCCTGGTTGAATTCTAAGAAGCAGCGTGTCCCCGGTTTTGAAATTTTCTTTGACTTGCAACCGCAAGACAGTGATACAGAGGGAAATGCTGAACCAGTTGCTGAAGCTGAACATAATATAGAAAATGACTCGGACAACAGAGAACTTGAAGTAGGGGCAGCACTGGCATGTCTCTTTTCAGATTCTCCGGTCGACCCAGAGAGCTTGGGGGATAACCTGACTATCTTCATGATCAGGGACAAATTGGGTATGAACCTTCTAACAGCACTTTGGATGCATCTGAATCACCATCTCTCGTTTCG
The DNA here is from genome assembly GCA_036172215.1 of Camellia granthamiana. Classification (NCBI taxonomy): domain Eukaryota; kingdom Viridiplantae; phylum Streptophyta; class Magnoliopsida; order Ericales; family Theaceae; genus Camellia; species Camellia granthamiana. The sequence continues at coordinate 13,601,982 of CM069904.1, forward strand.
CAACTGGAGGAGGGCTACCTGTCTAGTTCTAGGTCGGGTAGTGAACCAACATCTAATTCCACAGAGTCTGTGGAATCAGAATAAGATTCCAGCACTTCTGAGTCTGAGTCTGGTATTCTTGGGGGTGACAAACCGGATGCCAAGGTCTTGTCTAGGTCGTCCTTTTCTTTTGCTTTTGAGTCGGTTCTAACCGAAGAGCTAGATGAGCTAGATTTTATGAATGGGAATGCCATTGCAGATTCTAAGTATTTCTCTGTGCCGCTTGTTTATTGCATTGTCAGGACTTTCAAAATTTTAATGAAAACGATAAGGAAGGAATTCCTCTAGTTTTGAAAATTTTGATTAATTGAGAGGACGAGAGGTTTGCAAAACCCCTTGCTAATGAAATCATTACTTTTAATGTGGGTACTGAGAAGAATCGACGCCTGGTCCAGATCGGGTCCACGTTGTCTTCGGAGGAGAGCGAGCGCTTAATCGCTTTATTAAAAGATTTCAAAGATGTTTTCGCGTGGTCCTATGAAGACATGCCTGGAATCGATCCTGAGATTATACAGCATCGAATCCCTCTTGACTTCGAGGCCCGACCCGTCAAGCAGAAGCTGCGAAGAATACGCCTGGATTGGGCTTTGAAAATTAAGGAAGAAATTATCAAACAGAATGAGGCAGGGTTCTTACTTGTGTCTAAGTATCCAACGTGGTTGGCCAACATTGTTCTTGTGCCGAAGAAAGATGGCAGAATCAGAGTCTGTGTCGACTTCAGGGATCTGAATAAGGCTAGTTCAAAGGATGATTTTCCCCTGGCACCTATTGATGAGTTGGTAGACTTCGCCACAGGCCATGCATTGCTTTCCTTCATGGATGGATTTTTCGAGTATAACCAGATTTTGATAGCACCCGAAGACAGAGAGAAAACTGCCTTCACTACGTCGTAGGGAACCTACTGCTACAGGGTGATGCTGTTTGGGCTGAAGAATGTCAGAGCTACTTATTAGAAGGCTGCAACCATAATTCTGCGTGATATGATCCATAAAGAGGTCGAGGTGTACTTGGACGACATGATTGTCAAGTCCACAGAAAGAGAGGGTCACTACACCGCCTTGAAGAAATTCTTTCAAAGGATCAGAGAATACCGGTTGAGGTTGAATCCGTAGAAGTGTACTTTCAGCATAACAGCAGGGAAAATGCTAGGCTTCTTCATCACACAGAGAGGCATCGAGGTAGATCCTTCCAAAATCAAGGTCATCCTAGAAATGCCACCACCAAGGACTAAAAAGGAGGTGCGAGGCTTTCTAGGTAAAGTACAATTCATAAGACGGTTTATTTCTAAATTAACCTTGACTTGTGAACCACTTTTTGGTCTCTTGAAGAAATGAAAGAAATTTCGATGGGATGATCGATATTAATTCGCTTTCGAGTAGATTAAGCAGTATCTTCAAAATCTGCCCGTGTTATCGCTGCCAGAGCCGGAGAAGCCTTTGGTTTTGTATCTGTCAGTAATGGACACCATGATGGGATGCATGTGTAGACACCCCATTTTTGACCGTCCTCAAGACTTGGACGTCATCATTTGAACACTCGATGATCATCCATGCTCGTGTTCGTTTTGAGTTCCTGAAGGTCTCGGCTGCGCGCATTGCCTTAGAACCTCTCAACTTGTCTATTTTGTGCTTGGTTGTGGACCAAGAGCTTGTGGTTTTGTTTCTGAGGGAAGGGGGTGGCTTTTTGGCCAGCCCCACAACCCATCGGCCAGGCCTCATGCCTATCGGCCTTGTCTTCTCTCCATCGGTCATCAGTGTTGGCCGGTTGGCACTCTTTTTGGTCGATCGGCCATTTTTTTGGCCGAGACCCCTTTTTCTGCTTTTGCAGATATTTTCCTTCCAGCTGGTGCCAGCTGTTGGTCACTTGGTGTATCCTCCATACACGTGTATGGATGGATTCAAACAAGCCCCTAGCTTGTTCAACAAGCTTGGGACTTGATTTTCTATAAGAAGGGAGACCCCTCTCCCTTTCCAGAGGTTCTGAGATTTGATATACAAGATATATATATATATATATATCTCTCTCTCTCTCTATATTTCTTCCTCTCTCTCTATATTTGTGTAAGTTTGTGCCTTAAAGTGTGTTTTGTCTTCACTTTTGCACTACAACACCTAGCAATACACCACCATCTTTGAGTTGAGATTCTTGGGAGTGTTATTTGAGCTCTAAAAGTTGGGTTTTGCCTCAGAAGCTGCTGGTTTCAAAGTAGTGCTTCAAGGGTGAGTGTATTCTCCTTTTAAGCCTTTGTTTGTATGTCATACTTAGCCATCTTTGCATTCTTCTTTTGGCTTAGCTTTCAACTGATAAAAGTCTTGTTTTGAAGTGCTTAACATGTTTGTTTGAGGCCTCTTTGGTGTTGGGGGTGGTCTACCCCCTTTAGAGCCTTGTTTGGCCTTGTCTTGAATCATCTCTTTAGGCCTTTGTTTTCACCTTTATTTGGAATTTCTACCACTAAATTCCAAAGTAATTTCAGTGGTGGAAAGTGTGTTTTGAGGTCTCAAATAGGAGGGGGTTGTCCCCCCACCTCTTCTCTTGAATGCTTGTGTTGATGGCTCACCAAGTTGGCATGTTTTTATAACTCTTTGTGGCTCCATTTCAGCATGTATTAGGCCTTGTCTTGCCATGATATAACACTGTTTTGGCTTGGTTTGATCATATCATGCATGTTCCATGCACTTGTAGTGCAAGTCCATTCACTAGCCTAACATGCATTATGTGTTTAGACCATCATTCTAGCATGTTTTGGCTTAACTCCAAGAAGCTTTTGTCCATGTTTTAGCATGCTCTAGCTCTCTTTTAAGTGTTTTGGGTCATGCATGCATTGTTTTATATAGCCATGGTTCAATCTAGCTCATTAGCTTTGATTTTCCAAGCCACTAGCATGCATTGCTTGGGCTACTTTCATGATTTGGTATCATTTCATATGTGATTTCAGTCCATGTTTCATGTTCATGCACTCATATTTGTCACTCTTTCCATGCTTTGGAAGGTTGGTTCTTTATGCCTTAAACATGAGTCATTGTGTATGCCTTCATGCCTAAGCTTGCGAGCTATCATTTCAGTGTATTTTTGGTGTTATTTTGACATGCCATAACTCTAATTTTTGTTGGTATAGTCATCTCATGCTTGGTTTTGGTGGGTGTAGTGTAATCCTCTTCATTGGCCTTGTATGCGTCATGTTTTGTGCTCACCATGCTAGCTTGTTTTGGCCTCATTCCATGCATGTTTTGGCCTTATTTTGACCTACCTTGGGATTGTTTTGAGTCACCTTAGCCCTTTGGGGCTTACTTGGTTTGGCCATGGTGTAAGTCCCTTGGCTAGCTTCAAGCTTTAAGCCCACTAGCATGCTTTGTTTGTCACATGTGCATGATTTAGCATCCTTTGGAATGTGATTTCAGAGCCTATTTCACTGCCACACTCTCACATTTTTCCACTCCTTCAATGTGCTTGAGAGTTGGTGCCTTCATGCTTTGTTTGTGAACCAATTGGCATGCATGCTTGTATATGCTTTTGGACTTCATTTTTAGCATGCTTTGGTCATTGTCTAGGCATGCATGAGGCTTGCTTGAGTTTGGTTTGGTCCATGAAGTGTTGCATTACATGGCCCTTGCCATTGCATAGTCGTTTGCATGTTGTTGCATGCTCATGTCGTTGCATGTTGTTGCATGCTTGTTGCATTGCATGGTTTTTGCATGCTTGTTGCGTTGCATTATGTGTGCATGCCTTGCATTGCATTGTGTTTGGAAAGGGTGTCAATCTAAACACGAGGAACGAGGGACGTTTCATACTTGAAGTGACGAAACGTGCCTCAATTTTCGGTCGCCGCCCCTCTTGATCATGCATGATAGAGGTTAAGGCATTTATGTGTTTTGTGTGCATTCATTTGACATTGATTTGTGCAACTCGGCCTCTTTGGCCATCATGCATTGAGATGCATGATTGGTGGCTCGAGAGTCGAGCACTATACTCCTTTGAGCTTTAAACAAGATAAGGAGTGTGGTTGCACGCACATTTCTCTTGCAAATACACTGCCATGCCTCTGTTAGTGCTTTGTTGCAGGAAAAGGAGGAAATTGCAGGAAGCAGTGGCTGATCGACCATCTAATCTGCCGATCGGCTATCAAATTTGGCCAATGACCATTATCTTTGGCCGATGACCATTATATTTGGCCAATGGCCTTTCCTCTTGGTCGACCACCTCTCAGCATGGTCCTAAGGTGGATTAGAATCATCTTGGAAGTTGGCACAATTTTCAGAAGTCCAAAACAGTGCAAATAGAGGCAACATGAGGCACGGTAATGGATTTCCGAGCGAAGCCGACCGAGCATGCATCACTTCCTTGCCCGCGAGGTCATTTCATTACTTATGATTAGTTCGTGTAAATTAGTCATTTGATTTGTTTTGTAATATTTTAATTAGCTTAGCATAGCTATTTGTTTCAATTTGGATTGTAATAATTAGTTAGCTTGTTAGTTAATTAGTTTCGGCTTGTAATAATTAGCTTAGCTTAGTGTAGCTTAGCTTATTATTTGGACCCTCCGTCAAGAGGGAGAATTTTGTAATAAGTGTGCGCGTGTGTGTGAATGTCTTCTAACCCTACGTATTTCTCCCTTTTATTTACCAGCATTTGATGGTTAGTTTAGGACATGTTTCAATTAGCATCGTTATGCTTGCATGCGTGCATCCATTCATTCGTATTGCATGAATCGGGTTCGGCGCATCATTCAAACTGCATTGTATTTCAATACACTTTCTTGAATGCATGTTTCAAAGCAAGTTATCAAGTATTGCAGTCATATGCCATCTAGATAGCCGAGCCTACTTTAGTTGCATGTTCGCATGTGTTGCATTAGGCATCATAACATAGCTAGGATCATGCATTGATTTCTAACATAGCTTTTGTTTTGGCTCGGAGTACTAGGTAAGCTTTTACGCTTTAGCATCCTTGCATGTGTGTAAGTGTTGCCATGTTTAGCATGCTTGCCATGAGGCTATGTGCTTAACTGCTATAACTGCTTGAATGCTTGTGGGTGGAGGCTTGATTGCCTGAATTGGAACAACTCGATGATTGTGAGTTTTAAGCCCACTTGAAGTGGCAAAATCATGTTTTTCTAAGCCCACTTGAGGGTGGCAAATCCGCGTCTTAGCCTACTTGCGAGTAGCATTTTCAAACCACTTTAAAAAACAAACATGAGTTGTTTTGTTCCAATCCATGTGATTGAGTCTATACTTGTATGCTGTGCACATCACATAGTAAGCTAGCTAATGAATCAGAATAAGAGCGCATGTGTTTTCAAAAATAACATATCATGTTAGTAGTGGTCGATCCTTTGATCGAGTGAGCGGGGGTGCTCATTTCATGACCTTCCCCCCTCGTACCCAAGTTCTTGAGCCGAGGCAACTTTGGTGATGACGGACACGTGGCCTTAGGCACAAGTCAGGGTTTCCTAAATTTTCCAAAATAAAATATTTAGGTGGCGACTCTGTATCTGGCAAAGCAGTCCATATTTAACACTTCTTTATAAAAATCAGTTTTCCAAAACGATTTGTCGGATTTGGACTCTTTGATGATTTATCAGTCTTGCATTGCACTTTGCGAGATTAGATTCAGAACCGTGACGTGAGTCCGAACTGTAGTAGCTAAGAACAAACGATTCATGCCTTCGCGCGCGGAGCGAAGTTCCGGGCGATCTACAGTTTCTGGTGACTCTGCTGGGGATTTAGAGAACTTGACTCAAACTTATGATATGTTGTTTTATCTACACTTATTTGTCTCTTTGCATTGCATGTGCATTGGTGCACCTAAGACACCGTGTTCGTCGTCTGCTATTCCTGAACGGTTTGTCGGAGGCTGTGTGCCATAAGAAGGACCGGTTATGGGCTCTGCCATGATGGGAACACAAACCTCGGTCTTCACCGAGGCACCTCTTTTTAACCATTCGACCTAGTGCATATCGGAATCCGTAGTGACCATTCCAAGATAGGACAGGTTGCTTACCCGATTGTAGGTTGTTTGAAACTGCTGTGTACGTAGTGAAGCCCTAGTTCTTGATGAAACTAGGACAGGGAAACCCTACCCCTCCATAGGGGTGTTTTGGCTCTCATTTGCTTGCTATGTGCTTTTAGAGTGCGTCTCTACAGGAATACATGTATCAGTTTGCAAGTCTGGGTATCAGGCCTGAGGGCATCAGTATTTGGAGAATCAGTTTTACCTGAGGGTATCAGATCTGGGGCAGTGATTTGGGAACAGTGATCAGAGTTTGAGAATAGTGTATTCAGCTTACAAATGTCAACTGTGTGTTGTCTTGCCAACTATGTGTTGTGTTTATTTAAGCCGTTATGCTGTTCGTTTATCTGCTTATTATTTCCTTATTATGCTTTATTTATCTTTTTGCAAGGTAGTTTAGCACAATTGCATCCGACGAAGCAGATATTCCCTAATCACTCTGGGTTAGAGGTCGCTGACTTCGTCGATCTGTGGATCTGATAGACGGACAACCAGTGTTCCACTCATTACCCCCGGTTATTAGACGGAGATCAATTAGGCGCAGTGCGTCAGTACAACGGTTGCCAGCTCAGTGGTCCTTACCCATTCCGCCAGTGACTAGTCAGGTTGAGGTTCCAGTTTTTACCGCAGAGACAGATATACCGGTTGTTCAGTTAAATCAGCACAATATGGTATCTATGGAGGAGATGATGCGTTTGCTCCAGGAAACTATACAAGCCATGCAGCGGGATGCTGCTCGCCAAGCAAAGTTGGCCGCGTGCCATGCCGAGGTTGTGGCCCAACAAACAAAACTGATTGCCAGACTTCAGCAACAGCAACAACCACAGCAAGCCGGGGCATCTGCTTCGCACCCACCTCCTCCCCCACCTAGGGTTCCAATACCCGGGGAGACTGCAAACGTCCAGGAAAATACGGACGTTCCAACGGCGCCAGCTCCACCCCCAATCCTACCTCAGTTATCCAAAGCACCCACCAATCTAGTGGATACACCGTTTGAGTTCGAGGTGGATCCAATAGCGCTAAAAATGAGTAAGCTAGAAAAGCTGTTCAAGAAAGCTCAAGGCATTAATTCCATACCCGACATAGAGGATGGATACCCCGATTCGACGATGACTTTGCCGGACCGGTTTAAGATTCCACGTATTGACCGATTTGATGGTTCTAGGGATCCCATGGTGCATCTCCAGTTGTTTTCAAATATTCTAAGGCCGATGGGCCTCTCCAGATTGTAAAAGCTTTCCCTATTCGGCCAGACCCTGTCGGGTGTTGCAGTTATTTGGTATGCAAAGCTGGAGGACTCTGTCAAGAGAAGTTGGGAGGAGATGGCTGAGGCCTTTGTAGCTCAATACTCCTACAACACGCAAATCGAGATCACAACTCGTGATCTAAAGACAACTAGACAGGAGCCGAAGGAGAGCTTCTCCGACTTCGTAACCCATTGGAGGGCCAAAGCCTCAATGATGACCAACAGGCCAGTCTACAAGGATCAAATTCGAATGGTTGTGCGCAACCTCCAGCCCAAGCTCATGCAAAAGATGATCGTCCTACCCCTTCCCACCTTTGCGGATTTATACGAGATCGGGGTACAAATCGAGGATGTCATGAAGCAGGGTTTGATTGACCATGACAGAGAGCAGTCCAAGAGGGCATTTTCCCGCAGTACAAATGCAGGCACGAGTAGTGCTGCTGCTACCAGAACTTCAGATGTGGGCATGGTCACCACCATCACTCCAAAAACCTTTACAGCTACACCCTTTTCCAGTGCACCCGGAAGTAGCTCACAAACAGCCAGGTATTCACCCCGAGGCCAAAGAACCTTTACTCCACTATACATGCCTATGTCCAAAGCTCTGGGAGTTCTGATCAGGAAAGGGCACTTGAAGCCCCTAGAGCCATGGCCATTGCCAGACAAGCTTCTCTCCTCCCATAACCCAGCTAAATACTGTGCCTTTCACCAGCAGCATGGTCACGATACCGACCAATGCTATAGATTGCGTCATGAGATCCAGGATCTCGTTAACAACAGGGTGATCGTGCCTCCAGAGAAGCCGAATGTTACCACCAACCCACTCCCACCACATAACCAAGCTCTACCTCCCAAACGCATCAACCTGATCCAAACTGGGGTTGTGTCATACGACCCTAGCATATATATCACCCCTTCTCACCTACCCAAGCCGGAGGTATTCATTCCAGACAACACGGATTTGTGCATGTTGGATATCTCCCAAACCCAACCAGAATTGGTAGTGGTGACTATCAAAAATAGAATTGGGCCGACTGTAGGGACAGATGGGACTGATCATTTAGAGTCTGAGGGATCTGCGAGATTTGTGTACAACCTGAGCGGTTACATCATACCAATAGATCAGCCTATGCTAAGGGTGGAATTGCTAGTGGAGGCAGAGATCAGTGTGGTACGGGAGGATGGACCTAATCAGGGGCTAGATGACCTAGCTGAGTTGGAGGAGGATATCGTGAATCTACAATTCTTCAATGAACAGGATCTGGGAGACGTGACTGTCAACTTGTTTGATTTGGATGGGTCAGCAGAAGCTACTGGGTGGCTCAGCAACGAGCCGGATGTCGTTGAACAACCTCAGCCAGAACAAGGACCGTCAGAAACGGGGACATCAATAGTGGCCGGAATAGCAGGGAACCAGGATGCATTGCCAAAGAGCACCGGTGTAAAGAATTTTGCTTAGAATACGGGCAGTTTGAATACAGAAGACAATGAACAGCAGGCTGCACTGAAGCAGTTTGAGCGGGAAAAGATTGAATATCTGGAGAGGGCTAGAAAAGCCAAAGCCCCTGCGGGGACGGAATGTGCTGTGCACACAGAAGCAGTTGTAACGGAACCGGACAGGTGTCTATCGGTTGCCGATGGCATGTGGTGGGAAGCTGACGACCTGTGTCTTGCCCACACCGATGAAAATTGGGGGTAAAGCCAACCGGATGATACCTGGTATGTGGGAGAGGTGGACCACATGACTAGGAGTGGGCGGTATTTCAAGCCCCCACACTTGGATCAACCAGAGGCGTCCGGGAAGGACAAAGAGGCGGAAAGGCAGAAAGAAAAACTGCTCGAAGAAGAGGCTGTATTGAAACAGCTTCAGAAGATATAAGCAGACATCTCCATCTGGGGACTGCTTATGGCCTCAAGAGTTCATAGACAGGCTGTCTTTTTTGCGATGGACAAGGCCAAACTTTGAATCGACACCACGCCTGGTCAGCTGGTAGGGTTGGTTTTTCCAGGAGGAGCTTCCCCGACGTTGACCTTCACTGACAAGGAACTGCCGCCTGAGGGCGCGAATCATAACAAACCGCTCTACATCTCTGTGGAGTGTAGTGAGAAATGGATACCAGTAGTTCTTGTTGACACAAGATCTGCTATCAACGTGTGCCCGTCGATGACGGCATATGCTATCGGGTTGAAGCTCGCAGATTTTGTGCCTACTGCCCAAGTGATAAGGGCCTACGACAATACCAGCCGGGAGGTGATGGGGACTGTACAGATTCGGAAGGATATTGACTTTCATGTCTTGGACGTTCCCGCAACCTTCAATCTACTCCTAGGGCGGCCATGGCTGCACTAGGTGAAGGCGGTCTCTTCCACCGTGCATCAAATGCTGAAGTACCCCCACGGGAAGGGGGTGGCTATAGGTTTTGGGAATTCTTCAATCCATCCGCCGCCAGAGGTTTCTACACCAGTTCTGGATATTGAGCATGGCGCGGAGGATGTGTTCCTGTCAGGATTTACCCTAGCCGAGGCCCAAGTTGTACAGAACATACTAGCTGTTGATGAGGGGTTATACGTCAGTGCACAGTCTATCTACCTTATGAACAATCTCCAGTATATCCCCGGGATGGGATTAGGACAAAGTGGCTGGAAAGGCGTTGCAGCATCGGCCGAAGTGCTGCATAACCCACATACCTTTAGTTTAGGTTATCTGCCTACCAAGGAGGACTGGGTGAGGAAAGGAAAAGAGATGGCCGGAAGGGCTAAAGCAAAGCAAGCCGGGAAGCCTTATGAGTTGGTGTACCGGCCTATCCAGGGTACCCTAAATGGACACTTTGTTCGGGGGGGGGGGGAGGACTTTCCATTCTGCGGCTTTCCAGAGCCATGGCTAAATGCAAAGAGGCGGCGCTTGCCGGGTTCGAGATTTTCTTTGACTTGCAATTTTTCGGGGATGATGTTGTCGCAGAGCAGACAGACCCAGCAGCTGAGGCTGAGCAGTGCAAGGAGGAGGATTCCGAGAGCATAGAGATTGAAATGGGGGTAGCACTGGCTTGTCTACTCTCAGATCCTCAGATCGTACAAGAGTGCTTGGGGGATAGCTTCTCAGTTTCTATGATTGGGAATAAAGCGGCTGTGAGCCCATCTTCAAACATTCTGGATGCGTCCATCGCACCCTCCCTCGTCTAGCAATACGAGGAGGGCTTTTTATCAAGTAGCACCAGGTTAGGTAGTGAACTGGAATCTAATTCTGCTGAGTCTGTGGAGTCGGAATTAGGTTCCAGCTCGTCCGAGTTTGAGTCCGGTATTCTTGGGGGTGACAACCCGGATGCCACAATCCTGTCTAGGTCGTCTTTTTCTTTTTCCTTTGGGTCTGTTGTAACAGAGGAATCAGTTGATTTGGAAGTGATTAATGAGAATGGAATGGCTGTGGCTTCCGAGTACTTTTCTATGCCCTTAATTTATTGCATTAATCATGACTTTCAAAATTTTGATGAAAACGACGAGGAGGAAATTCCTCCGGTTTTACAATATTTGCTTGATCAAGAGCAGGAGAGGTTTGTAAAACCCTTGGTTGATGAAATCACCACAATTAATGTTGGTACTAAGAAGGACTCACGGCTGGTCCAGCTCGGGTCCACGTTGTCTTCGGAGGAGTGCGAGCACTTAGTCGCTTTATTAAAAGATGTCAAAGATGTTTTCGTGTGGTCCTATGAAGACATGCTTGGAATCGATCCTGAGATTGTACAGCACTGGATCCCTCTTGACTCAGAGGCCCAACCTGTTAAGCAGAAGCTCCGAAGGATCCGCCCGGACTGGGCTCTGAAGATCAAAGAAGAGGTCACCAAGCAAATTGATGCAGGGTTCCTGCTGGTATCTGAATACCTAACTTGGTTGGCCAATATAGTTCCAGTGCCAAAGAAGGACGGCAGAATTCGGGTATGTTTGGACTTCAGGGATTTGAACAAAGCCAGTCCGAAGGACGACTTTCATCTATCGCATATCGACGAATTAGTGGACTTCACTCGGGGCATGCGCTGCTCTCGTTCATGAATGGGTTTTCAGGCTACAATCAAATTTTGATGACACCCGAAGACCAGGAGAAGACTGTTTTCACCACCCCGTGGGGAACCTATTGTTATAGGGTGATGCCATTTGGGCAGAAGAATGCTGGAGCTAAGTATCAACGGGCTGCGACCACGATTTTGGATGATATGACCCACAAAGAGGTTGAGGTATACGTGGACGACATGATTGTCAAGTCCAAGGAAAGAGAGGGCCACTACACTGCCTTGCAAAAATTCTTTCAACGGATCAGTGAGTATCGGTTGCGGCTGAATCCTCAGAAGTGTACATTTGGCGTTACAGCATGGAAAATACTAGGATTCTTGATCACACAGAGAGTATCGAGGTTGATGCTTCCAAAATCAAGGCTATCTTAGAAATGCCACCACCGAGGACTGAAAAGGAGGTGTGAGGCTTTCTGGGTAAAGTCCAATTCATAAGACGGTTTATTACAAAATTAACCTTGACTTGTGAACCACTCTTTGGTCTCCTTAAGAAAGGAAATAAGTTCCAATGGGACGGCCGATGCCAAACTTCTTTCGAACAGATCAAGCAATATTTACAGAACCCACCTGTGTTGTCACCGCATGAGCCGAGAAAACCGTTGATTCTATACCTTTCGGTGACTGAAACTACAATGGGATACATGCTTGCACAGGAGTCTAAGGACAAAGTGGAGAGAGCTATCTACTACCTGAGCAAGAAAATGCTGGATTACGAGACTCGTTACATTCCGCCGGAGAAGGCTTGTCTGGCCTTGGTATGGGCTACCAGGAAGCTGCGGCACTACTTGTTAGCTCACTCTGTAATACTGGTTTCGAGATTAGATCCCATCAAATATCTCTTCGAGAAACCGGCACTTACGGGTAGGCTAGCTCGTTGGTTGCTTCTGCTTTCCGAATTTGATTTGAAGTACGTGACGCGCAAGTCAGTGAAAGGGAGAGCGGTAGCGGAGTTCCTAGCCGACCACCCAGTTGAAGGGGATAAAACAGTTGAGTATCTGTTCCCAGACGAGGCCATTCTGCATGTCGAAGAAGAGATTTGGACGATGTACTTTGACGGAGCGTCAAACCAATACGGGTATGGGATAGGGGTGTTGCTGATAGCACCTGACAATTCCCTTATACCTCTAGTATTCAAACTCCAGTTCAAAGTGTCGAACAATAAAGCAGAGTATGTGGCATGTGTTGTTGGTTTGGAAGCCGCCCTGGAGCTAGGGGCAAAACGGTTGGATGTCATCGGGGACTCGAACCTTGTTGTATCTCAAGCTAAAGGAGATTGAAAAGTTAAAGAAGAAAAAATGAGAATCTATTACCAGACCTTGGACATGCTAATTCCTCGGTTTGAAAAATTGAACTTCACTCATCTGTTAAGAGAGAACAACAGGTTCGCTGATTCATTGGCAACTTTATCTTCTATGATAGACGTCCCTTTCGGAGTTCGGATGCGTCCGATCATCATTGAATAGAAATTTGTGCCGGCCTATGAGCTAATTGCTGCCATAGATGAGGTACAAGATGAGAATCCCTGGTATTATGACGTCTGGAACTTCTTGGAAAAGGAAGCATATCCACCAAGGGCAAATGCCAAAAATAAGAGGGCGATTCAAATAATGGCTGCTTAGTTCATCGTCTGCGGAGGTAAACTGTATAAGAGGGGTCACCTCGGGATGCATAAGCTGTGTGTTGATGCTAAAGAATCCAAGCACCTGATGGAGGCCATCCATGGAGGAGAATGTGGAGCGCACATGGATGGGGTGATGCTAGCCTGGAAGATCCTTAGACAGGGTTATTATTGGTCCATCATGGAGAAAGATTGTATTGGCTTTGTCCGGCGATGCCACAAATGCCAGATCCATGCAAACCGCATGAACATTCCGCCGTCGAATCTATACAACATGACTTCGCCATGGCTGTTTTCAGTCTGGGAGATTGATGAAATTGGGACTGTCACTCCAAAGAGGTCCAACGGGCATGAGTATATTCTGGTAGCGATAGACTACTTCACGAAGTGGGTTGAGGCCCAATCTTACGTGGTATTGAAGGCATCGCATGTCGCTAAGTTCATCAAGAACAACATTATTTGTCGCTATGGGGTCCTGTAACACGTCCCGCGTGGGAACTCACGGGTTACAGTTCGGACTCCCCTTTTTTGTTTGTTGCGGTTCGTAATCTGAACCAAAGAGTCCAACTCTGGCAAATCGTTTTGAGAAAAACAGATTTTGAAAAGAAATGCCAAACATGGACTGCTTTGCCAGATGCAGAGTCCCCACCTAAATATTTTTTAAAATGGGAAATTTAGGAAACCCTGACTCGGTGCCGAAGGCCACGTGTCCGTCATCACCAAAGTTGTCTTGGCTCGGGAGCTTGGGTACGATCGGGGAAGGTCAGCTATGAGCACCCCCTTTCGACCGGTCCGAAGACCGGCCTCTACTAACCGTGATATCCGATTTTGAAAACGTTATGTGTTCTTGTTCCGGTTATTAGCCTAGAATTACTATGTTATGCGCACATCAAACAAGTATAGACTAGATTGCCTAATTTGGAAACAAGCATTGCATATCCGTTCGTTTTGAAAAGCGCTTTGGAATTTGCTACTCGCAAGTAGGCTAAAACACGGATTTCAACGAGTTTTTCCAACTCAAACAATCCAACCTTCACCCACAGGCATTCAAACAGTTTATCTCATATAAGCACTTAGCCGCATGGCAAGCATGCTGTCATGGCAACATTCACACGCATGCGATATGCTAAAGCATAAAAGCTTACCTAGTACTCCGTGCCAAAACAAGAAACTAGTTAGTAATCATGCATGATCCTAGTTCATGTTAAAAATGGCTAATGCATCACATATAGAATGTCGCTAGAATAGGCTCGGCTAATCTACAATGACATGTGAAATGCTACAACTAACACGTATTCAATTTGGTATTGAAGTACAATGCAGTTTGTATGATGCGCCGAGCCCGGTGTATGCGAAACGGATGAATGAATGCAAACATGCTATCATACTGTTATGCTAATTTAAATATGCCCTAGTCTACCATCATAAGCAGGTAAATAAAAGGGAAGAAAGAAGTGGGGGTTGGAAGACATGCACACCACTCACACACGCTTATTACAGATTTGCCCTTGCTCGGAGGGACCAAAAGAATATACAAATTAATTAACTACGCAAGCTAATTAAATATTACAGATCAATTAAATTAACAAATTAATTAATCTAATTAAAACAGTAAAGCCCTCGGGAAGCGGGTCAGATGCAGCGCATGCTCGGGATTTGTTCGAAATCGCACTGCCATGCATAGTCTGCCTCTGTTTTCCCTGCTTTTCTCCTCTGTAGACTGCCAAAGTCTCAGGAATGCCTCTCAGGATACTGGGGGATCCCACCGGCTAAGTAGAATGACCATCGGCACTGAATTGTGGTAACCGGCACAAAATAGATCCACCGGCCATAGATTGACTGCCGGCCGGCACAAAATGTTGCCGGTCGGCAATAAATGCTTGCAGAACCTGCAACTCACAACAGCAGAGGGCAAAACTTGCATGGCAAGACAATTCAAACAATGTATGCACCAATCATGCCCCCTATCATGTTTGTGACTCGAAGGAGCATGTGTCTCGATTCTCGGACCACCAATCACGCATTTCCATGCATGATGGCCCAAAGAACCGAGTGTGCAACTTTCATGTCAAATGAAATGCAATACAAATGACCCAATAAAGGGGACTTAACCTCTATCACACTCACTTCAAGAGGCTAAGCATGCATGTTCATGCGAGGCAATCCTAAGCATGTGAACATATCAAACATGCAAAGAGCAACATGTTGAGAACAATGTATAGCATGCAACATCATGCAAATGGGACCAAGTATGTGACAACGCACAAAGTAAGCATGCTACAACACATGGAGGAATGGACTTAAACTAGATTAGGCAGCTCTAAATAGGCCTAAAACAGTAGCCAAAATGCCCAAAAATGAAGGCTAAACACACATGCACACATGCAAGTAAGTTGGACCAACACTTAGGCATTAAACAAGCAACTCCAAAGCACACTTTAAAGAGGCTAAGTATGGACAATTAGCATGCATCATAAACTCTGAAAATCATGTAAAACATGGTGCCAAACCAAACAACAAAGCGAGCTAAACGTGCAACAATGGCCCTAAGCATTCAAGGCTTGCCAAAGAGGTAATGGACTACACTTAGTACAATCACACATGGCAAGACTTAGGCGACCAAAAACAGAGTTTTAACACATAAAACTAAGCCCAAAAGGCCAACTAGATGGCATCTAAATGGTTTGAATCCAAAGGCATGCACAATGGTCAAAACATAGGGCATACAACACATGCTTTTAAGGCAACAAAGAGGCATCCGAGGCAAGCATATGAGCATGTCAAAGGGACTGAAATAACATGTTAGGTGGTTCCAAACCACCAAAATGATGCAAGCAACACATGCTACACATTCTCATACTTGAAGCATACAAGCTCAAATACAAAGGAGCTATACTAAGCATGCCAAGATCAACCCAAACACCTATGGACAGACCTAAAACATGGCAAAATAAGCACACAAGCTTCACAAATCTAAGCTTAAAACATGTTAAAACAAAGGCACACACCCTAAGACATGTTAAGGGATCAAGGAGGCATTGCATGGCAACTATGCTAAGCATGCATGGAGTACCAAAACCAACTTAAAACCATGTTATATTATGGCAATATAAGCATGAAAAACAGTCATGGCATGATCAACACACACTCAAACAAAGGCTTCCTCTAGAGGCCAAAAAGTGTCCCTTTCAAGGACAAGAAGGAGAGGGGGTGGCCCTCTCCTTGTGAAGACTTCAAGGCACCATCCCCACCACTGAAATCCCTCAAGATTTCAGTGGTGAAGAGGCCCAAACACCAAAGTCTCGAAACTCACCAAAATAGCACAAAAATGGGGCCTTTCAAGGCCTAAAGGTGGTCAAACACACCCAAACCACAAAACACTCTTAACAAACAATCAAGAGAGCCTAAAAATAGAACTTTTTTATGTTATACACTAAACACAAAAACAGCTCTAAGATAGGTAGAAATAGGATGCAAAAATGGGGAATAAAGGACTAGTTTCTTACCCTTGTTGACCTTCTTCACAAAGGGAGGACCAGCTGCCTCCTTGAGCTTAAACCAGCCCCAAAACTCTGCAAATAATCCCTTAGAACCTCAATAGCCAAGGAAAGGTGTAATGGTAGGTGTTTGTATGCAATACTATGAACAAATGCACCTAGAACACTCAAGAGAGAAATAGATAGAGATAGAATGTATATGAGTTCTAACCCTAGAACCAGAGCTTCTAGCAATGTTTTCCTCTCTAAAATCTCTAACCCTAATGCCAAGAGAGGAGGGCTCCTCTTATAGGCAACCAATCTTGTAAAGCTTGTCAAGAAAGCTAACAAGAAGAGCATCCCTCCATACACGTGTATGGAGGGGAACAAAATGCCAAACAGCTGTCCTAAAATATCTGAAAAAGCAGATGAACAGTAGTCGGCTGGCCAAAAATGTCATTTTGACAAAAATGACTGCTGGTCGGCCAAAAAGAGTGACGGCCGGCAATATACATTGCCAGTGGACACAAACAACAGCCGGTGGCCTCTAGCCACTACCGGTGGTGTGTGGGGATGCCTCACAAGGCATTCCCTGCCCCTCTAAGGCAAAACACAGGCGTTTGGTGCAAAACCAGACACAAAACAGTCAAGTTCGGAGATCCTGAGGCAAGGCGCGTAGCCGAGACCTTCGGGAACTCCAAACGAACACAAACAAGGATGATCACCGAGTGTTCCAACGGTGACGTCCAAGTCTTGAGGACAGTCAAAAATGGGGTGTCTACAGTTGCCCCTCTTTGACAGAACTCGAAAGTCATAACAATGACGGGAGTGAATGTCAAAGCCCAGAGACGACCCATTTTTGACAAGGCCGAAGACTTGGACAAACATGCAAGACAAACAAGGTATGCGCCCGAAGGCAGGGGCAAAATGCAACTGAAAATGCAAGAAGCCGAACATAACTTATGATCATGCAAAGAAAACTGTAACGAAGCACACATGCAACAGTTTTAAGCTAGCATACACCAAACTACACTATAATGCAGAAAGGATGTAAGAGAATTATGTAATTCTCAATACGTCTCACGCGGAGGATACAATACCTGTCCGGTTCGTCCGGTTGCGCCGGCCTCAAATGAACCGTACATACAATATCGTGCCTGAAAAGAAAACAAACTTAACAGGGACAATGTTGTTAGCAACATGCATGACGATGCAATGATGAATGCAAAATGATATGCACTATATACAAAACTACGTATAAACAATGCAAATGATATGCAATGCAATCGAATCATGATTCAATCATGAGCGGTTCGAAACCACACAAATGTCAAATAGATTGATGGAGGTAACAAGTCTGTTTACATAGAAAAGGTGCCGCAACCCTCAAACCAACATACCAGCGTGGAAGAGGCGCGTACACATGCAGAACTATGAGTAATGTAGACAGACACAAGAACGAGTATTGGGTGGAATGACATAAGTGGGGTGACGACCCGCTGGGGAAAGAACAATGATCCTAATGCTGGATGCAAAACTTACACTACAATGTAATATCTACAATGGATATGGCGTGCAGCCAAAACCGTATCTTGCCTAGGAAGGGCACGTACGCATACAAGCCATGTCTAATCACAGAACTGTACGCGTGCAGAACTGTGCTTTGACGTGAAAAGTATGGACACATACCAGACCAAGCTCAACAAGGAAAGGCGCAAGCCATAAATGGGGGGAATGCAGTGGATGCATGAAAAGGGATAGACACAATGGATATGGCACGCAAGCCAAATCGAGTCTTGCCTAGGAAAGGCATGTACGCATACAAAACCGCGTCTAATCACAGAAAAGGTGCCGCAACCCTCAAACCAACATACCAGCGTGGAATAGGCGCGTACACATGCAGAACTATGTTTCAACGTGACAAGTATAGGGACATACCAGACCAAGCTCAACAAGGAAAGGCGCAAGCCATAGATGGAGGATAATGCAATGGATGCATGCAACTAAAATGCAATATCTACAAATATGCAATGGAATGTAAATGCAATGGACATGTATGACATATGCACTATATTACAATGATGCATGACAATGCAGTATGATGCAATGGCTGCGATTGCAGTTTTCCCTATTCTCCCAACAGGGCGATATACTAGGTTGGTTCAGTATCCAGGACTGAGGCGTAGACACGCTGCCTCAACCTATGGAGCTTCCATACAGATTTCAAGCCGAGGGTACACCCTCTGGGTATTTAAACCAGACTTTAGTCTCGGAAATCCCGAACCTTTGCGTTCTAGGCATGAGCCGTTCAAACTCTAGTTTTCACCGTCCCCATTAGTCTCCTAGGAACTCACCGCAAGCACAGGCTGGCGGCTTTACCAGACCACCGGAAGTCGTTCGGGCACGACAAACACCAAAGGAATTGCACCTTCAGAGGATTTAAGGTCTCCTAGACCGGGATACAATGCATGACAATGCATGTTTTCTTTCTGTTTTTTTTTTGTTGTTGTTTTTTTGAATGCAGATGATGCATGATGTTTTTGAAATGTGTGCCAACGCGTGGCTTTTGAGATGCATGCCAAATGCAATGAAGTGTGCACCTTAATGCACTGAAGGTCTTGCACCTCCCGAGGATTTAAGGTCTCCTAGACCGGCGATGCACGGTTTCAAAATGCGCGGCAATGCGCGGCTTTTGAGATGATCATGCATGACAATGCATGCGCCAAAGGTTTTGCACCTTCAAAGGATTTAAGGTCTCCTAGACCGTGCGAATGTGGTTTGAGATGTAATGCGCAAGACAGCGCGATGCAATGCATACCAAATGCAATGAACTGTGCACCTTGATGCACCGAAGGTCTTGCACCTCCCGAGGATATAAGGTCTCCTAGACCGGCGAAAAACGATGTACAATGCAAGTGAGACACGCATGCCAATGGAAATGGGGCACGCATGCCAATGAAAAATGCGACACGCATGCCAATGAGAATGAGGCACACGTGCCAATGAAGATGAGGCAGACGTGCCGATGGAGATGAGGCACACGTGCCGATGGAAATGAGGCACACGTGCCGATGAAGATGGGGCACACGTGCCGATGCGAATGAGGAGGCACACGTGCCAATAAGAATGAGGTAAATGAAACAAATGAGGAGGCACGCGTGCCAATGCAAATGAGGCACACGTGCCGATGGGAATGAGGCACACGTGCCGATGGGAATGAGGCACACGTGCCAATGAGAATGAGACACACGTGCCAATGGGAATGAGGCACACGTGCCGATGCAAATGAGGAGGCACACGTGCCAATGCAAATGAGGTAAATGAAACAAATGAGACACGTATGCCTCATAAGAATGCAAAATGATGTAAGTGAAACAAATGAGACACGCATGCCTCATAAGAATGCAAAATGATGTAAGTGTGACACACGTGCCACACGGAATGTAAAATGTAAGTGAGATGTAAGTAAGACACGCATGCCTTATGGAGATGCAAAATGAAGCCAATGAGGTACGCGTGCCTCAAAGGATGCAAAATGATGCAAGTGAGGTACGCATGCCTCATGGAGATGCAAAATGATGCAAGTGAGGTACGCGTGCCTCACGGAGATGTAAAATGATGCAAGTGTGACACGCATGCCACACGAAGATGTAAAATGAAGCCAATGAGGTACGCGTGCCTCAAAGGATGCAAAACGATGCAAGTGAGGTACGCATGCCTCACGGAGATGCAAAATGTAGCCAATGAGGTACGCGTGCCTCAAAGGATGTAAAATGATGCAAGTGAGGTACGCATGCCTCATGGAGATGCAAAATGATGTAAGTGAGGTACGCATGCCTCACGGAGATGCAAAATGAAGCCAAGTGTGACACGCATGCCACACGAAATGTAAAACAATGCCAGTGTGACACGCATGCCACACGAAATGTAAAACAATGCAAGTGTGACACGCATGCCACACGAAATGTAAAACAATGCAAGCGAACTCGAGTGCGCGACAACACACGGTTTTTTTTTTTTGAAATGCATGATAATGCAAAACAAGGAGATGCACGACAACGCTTGTAATAAAATGCATGACAATGCATGAGGGATGTGCATGACGGCGCGACGCAACGCACCGGACAACATGATGAATGCATGCAACGCACGCGGGGCAACTTTTGAATCTTGTAAAAGGCAAAAGGATACAAAAGGATACAATCCTTGCATGAATTTGAGTGCTACGCACAGAAGACGCGGTCCGAGGTCAAAACGGAAGCCGGTTGAGCGTCGGAGATACACTTTCTTGTACTTTCTCGAGCTATGAAGACCAAAAACCACTCATATGGCCTAAACAAGGTTGTGGGAAGATCACCGGCCGGGATAGGAGGCCACCGGCTGTCCACCGGCTTCAGAAAAGTTCCATCGACACAATATTTTGCCGGCCGGCACAAAATATTGCCGACCGGCAAAAAGTTCCTGGATCGGGGCAGATTTGGCATTTCACCATGGGTGTTTTAAAATAGGGTTTTTAAACCCTATTCTTCACTTCTCCTCCGCCGAAAACAAACTCTCTCTCTCTCTAGAGTCTCTTTCTCTCCTCTTTTCCTCGTTTCTTCACGTTCTTGCGCCCTTTTCGTCGTTGGATTCGCGAAGTTTATCGCGTTTCGAACATTTTGGATCGATTGAAACTTCGTTTCGACGCTCCTTTTGCTATTTCCACCTTTTTGGGACTTGTTCCCCTCGATTCGCTCTTCATTTCTGTGCCTTTTCACATCCCGACCTTCCCGGCCATTTTCCACCCTCCCGGGGGTTGACTTTTCGGTTGACTGTTCGTATTCCGACCCGATTTTCATTCCTTGACCATTTTCTCATCATTCTCGACATGGCGGACGACATTCCACGCGGTGGGACTCCCTCGGATCACGAGATGGATCCCGGGGTCGAGCTCCTCCCGTTGAGCGAGCGCCCGTTCGACCCGGCGACCTACCGGCCGGCGATTCATGTTCTACCGCCCGACGGACTGCGCCAGTTCAGGAGTTTCGACATGGCGTTGGATCCCGAGCTCCTGCTACGTGAGCCTGCCTCCCACCTATCCTCCGGTGCTTCCGAGGTAACCTTCTTTCTCTGCTTTATTTTCTGCAATGTAGGATGCTTTAAATTGTCAATTGCCATAACTGATTACAGTCTTTAACTGCTTAGCTCAGATACTCTGATATACTGTACATTGTAGTCGATTACAAACGCACTTGCAACTGATTATCTGTTTAAGACTCACACGTGCACACACTGCGCTAGCCTTGAACCACTCAAACCACGGCACACACCGTATTTCACTGCATACACCATTGCCCGATACCTGTTTGAATCTGAAAACATGCACGCATGCTACATTTGCATTGAACCACTCAAACACGCTGACGCATCATACGTTGTAGTTCACTGTATACACACCGGCACTCGGTATCTGTTTGAATCTGATAAATATGCACGCATGCCAAATTTGCACTGAACCACTCAAACACGTTGACACATCATACGTTGTAGTTCACTATATACACACCAGCACTCGGTATCTGTTTGAATCTGATAAATATGCACGCATGCCAAATTTGCACTGATTTTGACTGTTTCTTCAAAACTGTACGTTTTATATTGCTTCGCAACTATTTGTTTGAAAACAGGGAGATTCCCATACCATCCACGGGTATGGGAATACCGCCGCTCGTGAGTGGTACGCCGAGCTTCCCGATGCAGTTCGCCACATCGTGGACCAGGCCGGCTTCAGCGCATTCTGTAGGGGGCTCTCCAGGCTTACGACATACAAACCTCTCCTCGCCGCTCTGGTGGAGAGGTGGTGGGACACCACCGATTCATTTCACCTATCTGCGACTGGGGACATGACGATGACCCCTTATGATTTCTCGATGCTCACAGGCGTCGGGCTAGGGGGTGATCCGATCCCCTTTGACATTGACATGGACGAGTGGACCGCGGCTCAGGTCTACTTGCTCGACGCGGCACCGCCTCTTGCGCGTCCTGACTTTTTTCGATACTCCTGGTTCGAGGTGCAGTTCAGGGTCCAGCCCCTCCTTGTTGATGCAGCCCCGATGACCCCAGAGGCCGTGGAGAGATACGCACGCGGCTTTCTTATGTTCCTGTTTGGGACGACCATCTTCGCCGACCGGGCGAACACAGTGCCTCTCTGCCTGCTCAGCGCACTGGTGGACGTCAGGGACATCTTACGTTATGACTGGGGTGGCGCCGCTCTGGCCACCCTTTATGGATATATGAGCTCAGCCTCCCGTGGCAGCGGACAGTTGCTCGGGGGTTACTGGCGTGCTTGGGAGGTACATTTCTTCTCTGCTTTACATTTCTGTTCTATATTTTCTGTACTCTGTACACTGCACACACTGTAGTCTGCTTTACACTTGCTGTATACTGTACACACGGCACACACATACTCTACTTTACACTGACTGTACACTGCTCACACTGTACACTCTGCACAATACACTGCACAAAACATGGCTCTGCTATTTCTGTTTTTATTCTATACTCTGCTTTATCTGATAAATGCACTGGTATTTATCTTGCAGTTGTGGGTTTACGCCTACTTTCCCAGGCTTGCTCCTGTACCCGACGCAGAGACTCCTCTGGTCGTCCCTTTTTCGCGTCGCTTTGACGGGAGATGCACCCGGAGGCCGCGAGAGACATTCAGCTTCTTCCGGCGCTACTTCGATACCATCACCCCCGCAGAGGTATGTTTTACTTGCAGTTCATTTAAACTTCGTCTTTCCACTGCATGTTTCAATAACAGTAGATAACAGACTGTATTTCAATTTCAGATCACCTGGCAGCCTTGGGCTCCTTTGCCAGCCATGATGCGGGATCGGTTTGCCGGTGCTGATGAGACCTCGCGTTACCGGATTCTGCTTGAGGGCCTGGTCTGTCGGGCTTGGTACCTGGGTGAGCGTTTCTTGCGCCAGACCCTAGGCTTACCTGAGTAGATATTCCCGGTGCACCCTCCTGAGCACATGCGGGATACCGAGAGATTCACCGCCGATCAGATGGCAGACTACACCCTTGGCTGGGAGGCAGAGGACTTCAGAGGTGAGGGCGATTACTCGGAGTACATCCGGACCTTCATCATGCGACCTCTGAGCGGCGGCCGCCGAGCGGAGAGGGAGAGACCAGTGGCGCCAGCGGCCGGAGTGGGAGCGGGGGCTGGAGGGGGAGCGCTGAGGAGGGCTCGAGTCCGTGGCAGGGGCGGAGTTCAGCGGGGGCGAGGGACCGGTTGGCCTGCTCTGCCCACTTCATTGACTTTCAGAGGGCAGGGTGGGGCGACCTACCAGATCCCCTTCGCTCCTCCACCGGCTGATCACGAGTTTGTCGGTATCCCCAACTTGCCTCCGGTATGTATTACTGCATTTTCGTACAGTCATTTCATTTTAGTTTATTTGATATTCCACAGAATACTGATGCATCTGATACTTTTGCAGGCGTCTTCTGAGTATACCCGGCAGTCATTGGAGATGAATGCCTCCATGATGGGGATGCTACAGCGGACATTCGACCTCCTAGCCCTCTACAGCATTCCGGTATGTTCTTTCTGACCACAGCCTCAAACCATACACAAACTACTTTACATAATCTGATGCATAACACAACATCTGATAAACTGCTCACGGCATCTGATACACTGTACTCATACACTGCATCCTGTACTGATTCACTGCTCACGGCATACATACACTGTACTCATACACTGTATTCTGCACTGATAAACTGCTCACGGCATACATACACTGTACTCATACACTGCATTCTATACTGATTCACTGCTCACGGCATACATACACTGTACTCATACACTGTATTCTGCACTGATAAACTGCTCACGGCATACTGATGTATTCACCTTTCATGCTTTTTCAGCCTCCCTTCCAGATTCCTCCGGTGGGCGGTGCTCCGGTTGGACCTCCCATTTCTACCCGGGATGGCAGGATATATCCCCGCACCAGAGGGAGGCGCACTCATGTCGGGAGCAGTTCGCAGGCTCCAGTTCCAGATGACGAGTCTGAGGCAGAGACAGAGGCGGAGGAGACCAGTGATGGCTCGGACTCGAGCTCAGACGGCGATGCCCCTAATGGTGCCCCTGTTGATGACGCTCCTGGACCTTCGTCCAGGAAGAGGACCAGGACAGATTGACGGCCCCGGAGCCATTTTGACATTTGATACAGATTTTTACTGTTTTTCTTTTCTTTTTGCATTTTCCCCTTTTGGTTAGTAGTTAGGGTACTTTGTACTGCCGCAGGCAGATTTTGTTTCCTTCGAAACTATGTATTTGAAAAGATGATATGAACTGAAACAAACTTTTTGTCTGAAAAAGTGTTTACATTTGTGTATATTTCATACCTTGCACTGTATTGCATCATGTTACACCTCAAATGTAAATGATATTGCGTTGTTGTCTGAAAATTGAGCAATTGCACTGTGATAATCGGATAACCAACCAACTGACAGCAAACAACTCATACAAACCAACTATTCAAACTAAATACACAGCCCATACTCTACTGGGGATTGATCTGCATGTAGCCCATAACACAGCACTTGGTTCATTTCGCACACAGCAAACCCTGAACAAACAGCCCCGATCTGACAAGACGAACCACAAAAGCTGACACGGTTGCAGTTGAAGCACACTCGGATGTCCCAAATTTTCCCTTTCCTTCTCTTGCTTCGCGCGAATGTAGAGAATGGCACAGCATTCTGAGCACAAACGATTTTTTGAAATAAAGAAGGGTTTTCAACCGGGGTATCGAGCCTGCCACAGAACACAGCGGAGGGACTCAAACAAAGAAACAAAAGGCACACGACCTGAACACAACGAGACACACTCGGAAAAGACTCAAAGCCAAAATCGAGATCAACAAATCAAAAGACACGACACACGGACATGTTTACAAAAAGACCTCAAATCTCGAGGAGCCAATTCCTTCGGGTATTATGTCCCACCCTTTCTGATTTGTGATACTCACATCACTCGGCCCTCAGGCTCGGTTTTTCTCTCAAAAACCCTTTTCTCACTTTTCCCTCAACTTACTCCTTTCTATTCTTTTATTCTCTCATTTTCCATCCCTCCCCAGGGTGGTTGAGGGGTGAATAGGAAGTCGCAGGTTCACACCCAGCACTGTTAGCTCGTGGCTATTTCTCCCAGTGGATAAAGTGCCTTTCTGGCAAGTATGTTGGCGGGGGAAAGACAGAAGATCTGACTCAATTGTGCCCCTAGATCGTCACTCTGACCATTTTTTGTTTTCTAAAACAGTTTTGATCAAAATGGGAGTTGGATTAACATACTCGTTCGATTTTTGATTCAAAATCATGCAAATCAGGCTGTGAGCACTGAAAATTTTCCCTTTCGGGTCCAACATGGTCCAATTTCGGAAAATGAAATAGTTTTCGAGAAAATAGTCAACTTCAGTAAAAATTTTCAAAAACTATATATATTTTTTTTGCAAACAATCGATGCTCGACGAGCAGGGAACTTACCCTCGAGATGTGCAACCTCGGATCGGGAACGATGGAAAATTGCCCCTGGCTTAAAGGGGAGGATAAGGCAACGGAAAGTTGCCCCTGGTTTGGACGGCATCTCAGGGCAACTTATGGCAATGCATGGCAACGGAAAGTTGCCCCTTGTTTGGATGATGCCGCGGCATGCTGTAAGCCAGTCCTTGTTGATGACGATCGGACCCTTGGACTCGGAGGAGACGAAGACGGTTTGAATCAATATATGGACACAGTTACCTGGGAGGTGTTGGTGGTTGGACTTCAAGAGG
Organism: Camellia granthamiana; assembly: GCA_036172215.1. Classification (NCBI taxonomy): domain Eukaryota; kingdom Viridiplantae; phylum Streptophyta; class Magnoliopsida; order Ericales; family Theaceae; genus Camellia; species Camellia granthamiana. The sequence goes on from CM069904.1 coordinate 13,628,252, forward strand.
AAGTTAATCACGTAGTTCCAGGTTGCTGCAATCGAGACATCGAATTCGGAGGAGGCAAAAGTGATCAAAACCAAGACATGGACTAAGACGCTATGGAAGCGTTGGGGGCTGGACTTCAGGATGAAGTTGCCTACGTATCCCAAACATGGGAATCAAGCCTTACGTAGTTCTGGTTAAGGTACACTTGGGTATTTTAACCTTCACTGTTTAGGCTCTAACTTTTGCCAAGGTGCCCAATGCGGGTTTTCGACCTTGCGAGCTATGTTTTTCTTTTTCTTTTTCTTTTCTTTTCTTTTCTTTTCTTGCATTTTTCTTTTGCTTTTTTTTTGTTCTTTTTTTTTTTTTTTTTTTTTGCATTTTGTATTTTTCTTTTGCTCTAACTTTTGCCTGGGTCGCCCTTCCGGGTTTTCGGCCCAGCGAGCCTCTCAAAGGGTAAAAAGTGTAGCAAGCCCATGCCAAATGGTTTTGAGATCGAAGCCTCTCTGTATCCAGGAGGGTGACTGTTGTGTCGATTTGCAGAAAAGTCCATCATGGTTGCTTTACGAGCCTTGCCTGGTGGGATCTGATCTCCTTGATCTGACTTCGGTGCCTCTTGTTCGAGGGCTGCTTCAAATCTGGCCACACTGGCCTCTTCTGATAATTAACCGTTGAACGTTCTGAATGAGTTCGAGGTTCAAAACGAACGGGTTGAAACTTGAGGCTGAGAGCGATCCTAGGCTGCACAATCTCAAGAGCGATTCCACACAAGTCTTCACAGGACCGCGCGAAACATTTTGTTTTTAAAAGTTTTTAAGAAAGCGACACATCGCTCGCGCTGAAGATAGTGTGGGACCGGCCTGGATCAAGCTAGGGTCCTTCTCAGTACTCACGCTGACAAACATGATTTCAATAATTAAAAGCTTAGCATGCTCCTCTTTCTCTCAAAAATGATCGAAGTTTTCGCAAAACCCGAGGAATTGCTTCCTCTTCGTTTTTATCACCACAGTTGTTCGAAAAGGTTTTTATGAAGAGCTTAGGTCATTACAACGATGCTTAAGGCGCAAGAGAGTAGGCGAAATGTACTGTCGTCCCATTCACATCCTCTGGCACAGCTAGCTGAAACAACAACAAGTACGGAAATGTGATAGCCGCGGCTGTTTCATTCAGATTCCCTGATTGTGACTGGCTCCTCAACTGAGACAGACTCAAAAGGAAAAACAAAAGGATAATTACAAAACAGCGTTCGAGGCAACAACCTTGGAATCACCTAGTATTCTATACAAGAGGGACTGACTCATTACGACAAGACAGACCCTGTAAGCAAAAAGACTGACTCAATACAGAGAGACAGACTCAAAACAAAACAAAAGACTGACTCGACACCCAAGTCAGAATTTACAAAACTAGCATTCGTAGATGCTCAAAAATGCGTGCCAGACGCCACATCAAAAACACTGGGCGCCGCTCACAAGTGGTCCCACCCTGATCACATACTCACAGTATCCGCATCCTCAAAATCCAATAGCTGGGTAGTAACGGACTTGGCTGAGGTGGGTGGGAGGATAACCTCGTTATCAATCAAATCTTGCACCTCATGACGGAGGCAGAAGCAATTATCAGTAGCATGGCCTGTCTGCTGGTGGTACGCACAGTACTGAGCAGGGTCATGGGTAGCAGGGAGGTTCTTCGGAAGAGGCCGAGGCTCCAGGGGTTTAAGGTGTCCCCTCTCGGCAAGGATCTGAAGTGCCTTGGACAATGGCATGTAGAGAGCATGAAAGACCCTGCGCCCTCGGGGCAGTTACTTTGGAGCCTGAGTACTCTTGCTAGATGCACTAGCGAACGGATCGGCGGGTGCGGCCTTGGATTTTTGATCCTTTCCGGATGCAAGGTTGGGAGCAGGAAGAACTGCTTTGGCATGACGGGGCCCATCCCGATTCTCTGATTGACTGGAACTGCCCTCAGGTGGAGTGGGGAAAGCGTCCTCCACAGCTTTTGTCACAACTGCGGATATCTGTTGCTTGTTCATTCCCCTGGCTTTCAAAGCCTCTACTGCCCACAGCAGTTGTTCGATTGGGTCGGCATCTGCCTTCATCTTGCCCTTGTCTCTAGCCTCAGCCTGATCTAGGATTTGGTTTGATGCGTCGTTGCCATAGCTAGAGGCCATCTCCGGTTGGCTGAGTTCAATTACTATCCGTCCCAATAGTGGGGGCTCCTGGGGTACAAAGCCTCCGGCATATGGTGCAGCTGGTGGCGAAGCAGACATTCCATAGGCGAGATCCGCCACGGATCTTTGGAGATCACCTATCATCCCCATTAGCTCGAATGTTGTGGGCTCGCGAGCCTGATATAGCTGGGGGGTCCAAACTGGGTGCGCAGCGGGTGACCTGGGCGGATGCGGCATATCAACAGTAGTCTCACTGTGTAGGGTGATTCCCTGATCCAACGCGGCCGTCATGACCACGATCTCTTCTGAATTCTGCGTCATGCTAAGTCCTGCCTCAGCAAGGAGAAAACACTAGCTGTTCTGGATCAATTTTCTGAATCTCTGAACTGAAACGGAAAACAAGCAGTATTTCAGCCCCAAACAGATCAAACACGGGTGTAGCTGATCAACTGCACTCTACTACTGATCACTGTTCCCCAGAATCACTATTCAAAACTGAACTGATACCCGCAGACATGACTGATTCTCAACAACACTGATACTGGTGCCCTCGGACCGGATACCAAAACTTGCAAACTGATATGCGCATTCCCTGTAGAGATACACTCTAAAAGCACATAGCAGGTAAAAGTGAGCCAATACACCCCTATGTTGGGGTAGGGTTTCCCTGTCCTATTTTGTCAGGAGCTAGGGTTTCACTATGCACACAGCGGTTTCAAACAACCTATATCGGGTAAGTAACCTGTCCTAGTTTGGAATGGTCACTATGGATCCGAATATGCACTAGGTCGAATGGTCCAAAAGGGTGCCCCGGTAAAACCGGGGTTTGTGTTCCCATACTGGCAGAGCCTGCAACCGGTCAGCCTTGTGGTCATGCCTTGACAAGACAAGCCTCCGGCAAACCGCTCAGGAATAGCAGATGGCCAACACGGTGTCCTAGGCGCACCAATGCACATGCAATGCAAAGAAACACATAAGTGTAGTCAAAACAGGATATCGCGAGTTCGAGTCAAGCTCTCTAAACTCCCCAGCGGAGTCGCCAGAAACTGTAACACGTCCCGCGTGGGAACTCACGGGTTACAGTTCGGACTCCCTTTTTTTGTTTGTTGCGGTTCGTAATCTAAACCAAAGAGTCCAACTCTGGCAAATCGTTTTGAGAAAAACAGATTTTGAAAAGAAGTGCCAAACATTGACTGCTTTGCCAGATACAGAGTCGCCACCTAAATATTTTTTAAAATGGGAAATTTAGGAAACCCTGACTCGGTGCCGAAGGCCACGTGTCCGTCATCACCAAAGTTGTCTTGGCTCGGGAGCTTGGGTACGATCGGGGAAGGTCAGCTATGAGCACCCCCTTTCGCCCGGTCCGAAGACCGGCCTCTACTAACCGTGATATCCGATTTTGAAAACGTTATGTGTTCTTGTTCCAGTTATTAGCCTAGAATTACTATGTTATGCGCACAGCAAACAAGTATAGACTAGATTGCCTAATTTGGAAACAAGCATTGCATATCCGTTCGTTTTGAAAAGCGCTTTGGAATTTGCTACTCGCAAGTAGGCTAAAACACGGATTTCAACGAGTTTTTCCAACTCAAACAATCCAACCTTCACCCACAGACATTCAAACAGTTTATCTCATATAAGCACTTAGCCGCATGGCAAGCATGATGTCATGGCAACATTCACACGCATGCGATATGCTAAAGCATAAAAGCTTAGCTAGTACTCCGTGCCAAAACAAGAAACTAGTTAGTAATCATGCATGATCCTAGTTCATGTTAAAAATGGCTAATGCATCACATACAGAATGTCGCTAGAATAGGCTCGGCTAATCTACAATGACATGTGAAATGCTACAACTAACACGTATTCAATTTGGTATTGAAGTACAATGCAGTTTGTATGATGCGCCGAGCCCGGTGTATGCGAAACGGATGAATGAATGCAAACATGCTATCATACTGTTATGCTAATTTAAATATGCTCTAGTCTACCATCATAAGCAGGTAAATAAAAGGGAAGAAAGAAGTGGGGGTTGGAAGACATGCACACCACTCACACACGCTTATTACAGATTTGCCCTTGCTCGGAGGGACCAAAAGAATATACAAATTAATTAACTACGAAAGCTAATTAAATATTACAGATCAATTAAATTAACAAATTAATTAATCTAATTAAAACAGTAAAGCCCTCGGGAAGCGGGTCAGATGCAGCGCATGCTCGAGATTTGTTCGGAATCGCACTGTCATGCATGGTCTGCCTCTGTTTTCCCTGCTTTTCTCCTCTGAAGACTGCCAAAGTCTCAGGAATGCCTCTCAGGATACTGGGGGATCCCACCGGCTAAGTAGAATGACCACCGGCACTGAATTGTGGTAACCGGCACAAAATAGATCCACCGGCCATAGATTGACTGCCGGCCGGCACAAAATGTTGCCGGTCGGCAATAAATGCCTGCAGAACCTGCAACTCACAGCAGCAGAGGGCAAAACTTGCATGGCAATACAATTCAAACAATGTATGCACCAATCATGCCCCCTATCATGTTTGTGACTCGAAGGAGCATGTGTCTCGATTCTCGGACCACCAATCACGCATTTCCATGCATGATGGCCCAAAGAACCGAGTGTGCAACTTTCATGTCAAATGAAATGCAATACAAATGACCCAATAAAGGGGACTTAACCTCTATCACACTCACTTCAAGTGGCTAAGCATGCATGTTCATGCGAGGCAATCCTAAGCATGTGAACATATCAAACATGCAAAGAGCAACATGTTGAGAACAATGTATAGCATGCAACATCATGCAAATGGGACCAAGTATGTGACAACGCACAAAGTAAGCATGCTACAACACATGGAGGAATGGACTTAAACTAGATTAGGCAGCTCTAAATAGGCCTAAAACAGTAGCCAAAATGCCCAAAAATGAAGGCTACACACACATGCACACATGCAAGTAAGTTGGACCAACACTTAGGCATTAAACAAGCAACTCCAAAGCACACTTTAAAGAGGCTAAGTATGGACAATTAGCATGCATCATAAACTCTGAAAATCATGTAAAACATGGTGCCAAACCAAGCAACAAAGCGAGCTAAACGTGCAACAATGGCCCTAAGCATTCAAGGCTTGCCAAAGAGGTAATGGACTACACTTAGTACAATCACACATGGCAAGACTTAGGCGACCAAAAACAGAGTTTTAACACATAAAACTAAGCCCAAAAGGCCAACTAGATGGCATCTAAATGGTTTGAATCCAAAGGCATGCACAATGGTCAAAACATAGGGCATACAACACATGCTTTTAAGGCAACAAAGAGGCATCCGAGGCAAGCATATGAGCATGTCAAAGGGACTGAAATAACATGTTAGGTGGTTCCAAACCACCAAAATGATGCAAGCAACACATGCTACACATTCTCATACTTGAAGCATACAAGCTCAAATACAAAGGAGCTATACTAAGCATGCCAAGATCAACCCAAACACCTATGGACAGACCTAAAACATGGCAAAATAAGCACACAAGCTTCACAAATCTAAGCTTAAAACATGTTAAAACAAAGGCACACACCCTAAGACATGTTAAGGGATCAAGGAGGCATTGCATGGCAACTATGCTAAGCATGCATGGAGTACCAAAACCAACTTAAAACCATGTTATATTATGGCAATATAAGCATGAAAAACAGTCATGGCATGATCAACACACACTCAAACAAAGGCTTCCTCTAGAGGCCAAAAAGTGTCCCTTTCAAGGACAAGAAGGAGAGGGGGTGGCCCTCTCCTTGTGAAGACTTCAAGGCACCATCCCCACCACTGAAATCCCTCAAGATTTCAGTGGTGAAGAGGCCCAAACACCAAAGTCTCGAAACTCACCAAAATAGCACAAAAATGGGGCCTTTCAAGGCCTAAAGGTGGTCAAACACACCCAAACCACAAAACACTCTTAACAAACAATCAAGAGAGCCTAAAAACAGAACTTTTTTATGTTATACACTAAACACAAAAACAGCTCTAAGATAGGTAGAAATAGGATGCAAAAATGGGGAATAAAGGACTAGTTTCTTACCCTTGTTGACCTTCTTCACAAAGGGAGGACCAGCTGCCTCCTTGAGCTTAAACCAGCCCCAAAACTCTGCAAATAATCCCTTAGAACCTCAATAGCCAAGGAAAGGTGTAATGGTAGGTGTTTGTATGCAATACTATGAACAAATGCACCTAGAACACTCAAGAGAGAAATAGATAGAGATAGAATGTATATGAGTTCTAACCCTAGAACCAGAGCTTCTAGCAATGTTTTCCTCTCTAAAATCTCTAACCCTAATGCCAAGAGAGGAGGGCTCCTCTTATAGGCAACCAATCTTGTAAAGCTTGTCAAGAAAGCTAACAAGAAGAGCATCCCTCCATACACGTGTATGGAGGGGAACAAAATGCCAAACAGCTGTCCTAAAATATCTGAAAAAGCAGATGAACAGTAGTCGGCTGGCCAAAAATGTCATTTTGACAAAAATGACTGCTGGTCGGCCAAAAAGAGTGCCGGCCGGCAATATACATTGCCGGTGGACACAAACAACAGCCGGTGGCCTCTAGCCACTACCGGTGGTGTGTGGGGATGCCTCACAAGGCATTCCCTGCCCCTCTAAGGCAAAACACAGGCGTTTGGTGCAAAACCAGACACAAAACAGTCAAGTTCGGAGATCCTGAGGCAAGGCGCGTAGCCGAGACCTTCGGGAACTCCAAACGAACACAAACAAGGATGATCACCGAGTGTTCCAACGGTGACGTCCAAGTCTTGAGGACAGTCAAAAATGGGGTGTCTACAGTTGCCCCTCTTTGACAGAACTCGAAAGTCATAACAATGACGGGAGTGAATGTCAAAGCCCAGAGACGACCCATTTTTGACAAGGCCGAAGACTTGGACAAACATGCAAGACAAACAAGGTATGCGCCCGAAGGCAGGGGCAAAATGCAACTGAAAATGCAAGAAGCCGAACATAACTTATGATCATGCAAAGAAAACTGTAACGAAGCACACATGCAACAGTTTTAAGCTAGCATACACCAAACTACACTATAATGCAGAAAGGATGTAAGAGAATTATGTAATTCTCAATACGTCTCACGCGGAGGATACAATACCTGTCCGGTTCGTCCGGTTGCGCCGGCCTCAAATGAACCGTACATACAATATCGTGCCTGAAAAGAAAACAAACTTAACAGGGACAATGTTGTTAGCAACATGCATGACGATGCAATGATGAATGCAAAATGATATGCACTATATACAAAACTACGTATAAACAATGCAAATGATATGCAATGCAATCGAATCATGATTCAATCATGAGCGGTTCGAAACCACACAAATGTCAAATAGATTGATGGAGGTAACAAGTCTGTCTACATAGAAAAGGTGCCGCAACCCTCAAACCAACATACCAGCGTGGAAGAGGCGCGTACACATGCAGAACTATGAGTAATGTAGACAGACACAAGAACGAGTATTGGGTGGAATGACATAAGTGGGGTGACGACCCGCTGGGGAAAGAACAATGATCCTAATGCCGGATGCAAAACTTACACTACAATGTAATATCTACAATGGATATGGCGTGCAGCCAAAACCGTATCTTGCCTAGGAAGGGCACGTACGCATACAAGCCATGTCTAATCACAGAACTGTACGCGTGCAGAACTGTGCTTTGACGTGAAAAGTATGGACACATACCAGACCAAGCTCAATAAGGAAAGGCGCAAGCCATAAATGGGGGGAATGCAGTGGATGCATGAAAAGGGATAGACACAATGGATATGGCACGCAAGCCAAATCGAGTCTTGCCTAGGAAAGGCATGTACGCATACAAAACCGCGTCTAATCACAGAAAAGGTGCCGCAACCCTCAAACCAACATACCAGCGTGGAATAGGCGCGTACACATGCAGAACTATGTTTCAACGTGACAAGTATAGGGACATACCAGACCAAGCTCAACAAGGAAAGGCGCAAGCCATAGATGGAGGATAATGCAATGGATGCATGCAACTAAAATGCAATATCTACAAATATGCAATGGAATGTAAATGCAATGGACATGTATGACATATGCACTATATTACAATGATGCATGACAATGCAGTATGATGCAATGGCTGCGATTGCAGTTTTCCCTATTCTCCCAACAGGGCGATATACTAGGTTGGTTCAGTATCCAGGACTGAGGCGTAGACACGCTGCCTCAACCTATGGAGCTTCCATACAGATTTCAAGCCGAGGGTACACCCTCTGGGTATTTAAACCAGACTTTAGTCTCGGAAATCCCGAACCTTTGCGTTCTAGGCATGAGCCGTTCAAACTCTAGTTTTCACCGTCCCCATTAGTCTCCTAGGAACTCACCGCAAGCACAGGCTGGCGGCTTTACCAGACCACCGGAAGTCGTTCGGGCACGACAAACACCAAAGGAATTGCACCTTCAGAGGATTTAAGGTCTCCTAGACCGGGATACAATGCATGACAATGCATGTTTTCTTTCTGTTTTTTTTTTGTTGTTGTTTTTTTGAATGCAGATGATGCATGATGTTTTTGAAATGTGTGCCAACGCGTGGCTTTTGAGATGCATGCCAAATGCAATGAAGTGTGCACCTTAATGCACTGAAGGTCTTGCACCTCCCGAGGATTTAAGGTCTCCTAGACCGGCGATGCACGGTTTCAAAATGCGCGGCAATGCGCGGCTTTTGAGATGATCATGCATGACAATGCATGCGCCAAAGGTTTTGCACCTTCAAAGGATTTAAGGTCTCCTAGACCGTGCGAATGTGGTTTGAGATGTAATGCGCAAGACAGCGCGATGCAATGCATACCAAATGCAATGAACTGTGCACCTTGATGCACCGAAGGTCTTGCACCTCCCGAGGATATAAGGTCTCCTAGACCGGCGAAAAACGATGTACAATGCAAGTGAGACACGCATGCCAATGGAAATGGGGCACGCATGCCAATGAAAAATGCGACACGCATGCCAATGAGAATGAGGCACACGTGCCAATGAAGATGAGGCAGACGTGCCGATGGAGATGAGGCACACGTGCCGATGGAAATGAGGCACACGTGCCGATGAAGATGGGGCACACGTGCCGATGCGAATGAGGAGGCACACGTGCCAATAAGAATGAGGTAAATGAAACAAATGAGGAGGCACGCGTGCCAATGCAAATGAGGCACACGTGCCGATGGGAATGAGGCACACGTGCCGATGGGAATGAGGCACACGTGCCTATGGGAATGAGGCACACGTGCCAATGAGAATGAGACACACGTGCCTATGGGAATGAGGCACACGTGCCAATGAGAATGAGGCACACGTGCCGATGCAAATGAGGAGGCACACGTGCCAATGCAAATGAGGTAAATGAAACAAATGAGACACGTATGCCTCATAAGAATGCAAAATGATGTAAGTGAAACAAATGAGACACGCATGCCTCATAAGAATGCAAAATGATGTAAGTGTGACACACGTGCCACACGGAATGTAAAATGTAAGTGAGATGTAAGTAAGACACGCATGCCTTATGGAGATGCAAAATGAAGCCAATGAGGTACGCGTGCCTCAAAGGATGCAAAATGATGCAAGTGAGGTACGCGTGCCTCACGGAGATGTAAAATGATGCAAGTGTGACACGCATGCCACACGAAGATGTAAAATGAAGCCAATGAGGTACGCGTGCCTCAAAGGATGCAAAACGATGCAAGTGAGGTACGCATGCCTCACGGAGATGCAAAATGTAGCCAATGAGGTACGCGTGCCTCAAAGGATGTAAAATGATGCAAGTGAGGTACGCATGCCTCATGGAGATGCAAAATGATGTAAGTGAGGTACGCATGCCTCACGGAGATGCAAAATGAAGCCAAGTGTGACACGCATGCCACACGAAATGTAAAACAATGCCAGTGTGACACGCATGCCACACGAAATGTAAAACAATGCAAGTGTGACACGCATGCCACACGAAATGTAAAACAATGCAAGCGAACTCGAGTGCGCGACAACACACGGTTTTTTTTTTTTGAAATGCATGATAATGCAAAACAAGGAGATGCACGACAACGCTTGTAATAAAATGCATGACAATGCATGAGGGATGTGCATGACGGCGCGACGCAACGCACCGGACAACATGATGAATGCATGCAACGCACGCGGGGCAACTTTTGAATCTTGTAAAAGGCAAAAGGATACAAAAGGATACAATCCTTGCATGAATTTGAGTGCTACGCACAGAAGACGCGGTCCGAGGTCAAAACGGAAGCCGGTTGAGCGTCGGAGATACACTTTCTTGTACTTTCTCGAGCTATGAAGACCAAAAACCACTCATATGGCCTAAACAAGGTTGTGGGAAGATCACCGGCCGGGATAGGAGGCCACCGGCTGTCCACCGGCTTCAGAAAAGTTCCATCGACACAATATTTTGCCGGCCGGCACAAAATATTGCCGACCGGCAAAAAGTTCCTGGATCGGGGCAGATTTGGCATTTCACCATGGGTGTTTTAAAATAGGGTTTTTAAACCCTATTCTTCACTTCTCCTCCGCCGAAAACAAACTCTCTCTCTCTCTAGAGTCTCTTTCTCTCCTCTTTTCCTCGTTTCTTCACGTTCTTGCGCCCTTTTCGTCGTTGGATTCGCGAAGTTTATCGCGTTTCGAACATTTTGGATCGATTGAAACTTCGTTTCGACGCTCCTTTTGCTATTTCCACCTTTTTGGGACTTGTTCCCCTCGATTCGCTCTTCATTTCTGTGCCTTTTCACATCCCGACCTTCCCGGCCATTTTCCACCCTCCCGGGGGTTGACTTTTCGGTTGACTGTTCGTATTCCGACCCGATTTTCATTCCTTGACCATTTTCTCATCATTCTCGACATGGCGGACGACATTCCACGCGGTGGGACTCCCTCGGATCACGAGATGGATCCCGGGGTCGAGCTCCTCCCGTTGAGCGAGCGCCCGTTCGACCCGGCGACCTACCGGCCGGCGATTCATGTTCTACCGCCCGACGGACTGCGCCAGTTCAGGAGTTTCGACATGGCGTTGGATCCCGAGCTCCTGCTACGTGAGCCTGCCTCCCACCTATCCTCCGGTGCTTCCGAGGTAACCTTCTTTCTCTGCTTTATTTTCTGCAATGTAGGATGCTTTAAATTGTCAATTGCCATAACTGATTACAGTCTTTAACTGCTTAGCTCAGATACTCTGATATACTGTACATTGTAGTCGATTACAAACGCACTTGCAACTGATTATCTGTTTAAGACTCACACGTGCACACACTGCGCTAGCCTTGAACCACTCAAACCACGGCACACACCGTATTTCACTGCATACACCATTGCCCGATACCTGTTTGAATCTGAAAACATGCACGCATGCTACATTTGCATTGAACCACTCAAACACGCTGACGCATCATACGTTGTAGTTCACTGTATACACACCGGCACTCGGTATCTGTTTGAATCTGATAAATATGCACGCATGCCAAATTTGCACTGAACCACTCAAACACGTTGACACATCATACGTTGTAGTTCACTATATACACACCAGCACTTGGTATCTGTTTGAATCTGATAAATATGCACGCATGCCAAATTTGCACTGATTTTGACTGTTTCTTCAAAACTGTACGTTTTATATTGCTTCGCAACTATTTCTTTGAAAACAGGGAGATTCCCATACCATCCACGGGTATGGGAATACCACCGCTCGTGAGTGGTACGCCGAGCTTCCCGATGCAGTTCGCCACATCGTGGACCAGGCCGGCTTCAGCGCATTCTGTAGGGGGCTCTCCAGGCTTACGACATACAAACCTCTCCTCGCCGCTTTGGTGGAGAGGTGGTGGGACACCACCGATTCATTTCACCTATCTGCGACTGGGGACATGACGATGACCCCTTATGATTTCTCGATGCTCACAGGCGTCGGGCTAGGGGGTGATCCGATCCCCTTTGACATTGACATGGACGAGTGGACCGCGGCTCAGGTCTACTTGCTCGACGCGGCACCGCCTCTTGCGCGTCCTGACTTTTTTCGATACTCCTGGTTCGAGGTGCAGTTCAGGGTCCAGCCCCTCCTTGTTGATGCAGCCCCGATGACCCCAGAGGCCGTGGAGAGATACGCACGCGGCTTTCTTATGTTCCTGTTTGGGACGACCATCTTCGCCGACCGGGCGAACACAGTGCCTCTCTGCCTGCTCAGCGCACTGGTGGACGTCAGGGACATCTTACGTTATGACTGGGGTGGCGCCGCTCTGGCCACCCTTTATGGATATATGAGCTCAGCCTCCCGTGGCAGCGGACAGTTGCTCGGGGGTTACTGGCGTGCTTGGGAGGTACATTTCTTCTCTGCTTTACATTTATGTTCTATATTTTCTGTACTCTGTACACTGCACACACTGTAGTCTGCTTTACACTTGCTGTATACTGTACACACGGCACACACATACTCTACTTTACACTGACTGTACACTGCTCACACTGTACACTCTGCACAATACACTGCACAAAACATGGCTCTGCTATTTCTGCTTTTATTCTATACTCTGCTTTATCTGATAAATGCACTGGTATTTATCTTGCAGTTGTGGGTTTACGCCTACTTTCCCAGGCTTGCTCCTGTACCCGACGCAGAGACTCCTCTGGTCGTCCCTTTTTCGCGTCGCTTTGACGGGAGATGCACCCGGAGGCCGCGAGAGACATTCAGCTTCTTCCGGCGCTACTTCGATACCATCACCCCCGCAGAGGTATGTTTTACTTGCAGTTCATTTAAACTTCGTCTTTCCACTGCATGTTTCAATAACAGTAGATAACAGACTGTATTTCAATTTCAGATCACCTGGCAGCCTTGGGCTCCTTTGCCAGCCATGATGCGGGATCGGTTTGCCGGTGCTGATGAGACCTCGCGTTACCGGATTCTGCTTGAGGGCCTGGTCTGTCGGGCTTGGTACCTGGGTGAGCGTTTCTTGCGCCAGACCCTAGGCTTACCTGAGTAGATATTCCCGGTGCACCCTCCTGAGCACATGCGGGATACCGAGAGATTCACCGCCGATCAGATGGCAGACTACACCCTTGGCTGGGAGGCAGAGGACTTCAGAGGTGAGGGCGATTACTCGGAGTACATCCGGACCTTCATCATGCGACCTCTGAGCGGCGGCCGCCGAGCGGAGAGGGAGAGACCAGTGGCGCCAGCGGCCGGAGTGGGAGCGGGGGCTGGAGGGGGAGCGCTGAGGAGGGCTCGAGTCCGTGGCAGGGGCGGAGTTCAGCGGGGGCGAGGGACCGGTTGGCCTGCTCTGCCCACTTCATTGACTTTCAGAGGGCAGGGTGGGGCGACCTACCAGATCCCCTTCGCTTCTCCGCCGGCTGATCACGAGTTTGTCGGTATCCCCAACTTGCCTCCGGTATGTATTACTGCATTTTCGTACAGTCATTTCATTTTAGTTTATTTGATATTCCACAGAATACTGATGCATCTGATACTTTTGCAGGCGTCTTCTGAGTATACCCGGCAGTCATTGGAGATGAATGCCTCCATGATGGGGATGCTACAGCGGACATTCGACCTCTTAGCCCTCTACAGCATTCCGGTATGTTCTTTCTGACCACAGCCTCAAACCATACACAAACTACTTTACATAATCTGATGCATAACACAACATCTGATAAACTGCTCACGGCATCTGATACACTGTACTCATACACTGCATCCTGTACTGATTCACTGCTCACGGCATACATACACTGTACTCATACACTGTATTCTGCACTGATAAACTGCTCACGGCATACATACACTGTACTCATACACTGCATTCTATACTGATTCACTGCTCACGGCATACATACACTGTACTCATACACTGTATTCTGCACTGATAAACTGCTCACGGCATACTGATGTATTCACCTTTCATGCTTTTTCAGCCTCCCTTCCAGATTCCTCCGGTGGGCGGTGCTCCGGTTGGACCTCCCATTTCTACCCGGGATGGCAGGATATATCCCCGCACCAGAGGGAGGCGCACTCATGTCGGGAGCAGTTCGCGGGCTCCAGTTCCAGATGACGAGTCTGAGGCAGAGACAGAGGCGGAGGAGACCAGTGATGGCTCGGACTCGAGCTCAGACGGCGATGCCCCTAATGGTGCCCCTGTTGATGACGCTCCTGGACCTTCGTCCAGGAAGAGGACCAGGACAGATTGACGGCCCCGGAGCCATTTTGACATTTGATACAGATTTTTACTGTTTTTCTTTTCTTTTTGCATTTTCCCCTTTTGGTTAGTAGTTAGGGTACTTTGTACTGCCGCAGGCAGATTTTGTTTCCTTCGAAACTATGTATTTGAAAAGATGATATGAACTGAAACAAACTTTTTGTCTGAAAAAGTGTTTACATTTGTGTATATTTCATACCTTGCACTGTATTGCATCATGTTACACCTCAAATGTAAATGATATTGCTTTGTTGTCTGAAAATTGAGCAATTGCACTGTGATAATCGGATAACCAACCAACTGACAGCAAACAACTCATACAAACCAACTATTCAAACTAAATACACAGCCCATACTCTACTGGGGATTGATCTGCATGTAGCCCATAACACAGCACTTGGTTCATTTCGCACACAGCAAACCCTGAACAAACAGCCCCGATCTGACAAGACGAACCACAAAAGCTGACACGGTTGCAGTTGAAGCACACTCGGATGTCCCAAATTTTCCCTTTCCTTCTCTTGCTTCACGCGAATGTAGAGAATGGCACAGCATTCTGAGCACAAACGATTTTTTGAAATAAAGAAGGGTTTTCAACCGGGGTATCGAGCCTGCCACAGAACACAGCGGAGGGACTCAAACAAAGAAACAAAAGGCACACGACCTGAACACAACGAGACACACTCGGAAAAGACTCAAAGCCAAAATCGAGATCAACAAATCAAAAGACACGACACACGGACATGTTTACAAAAAGACCTCAAATCTCGAGGAGCCAATTCCTTCGGGTATTATGTCCCACCCTTTCTGATTTGTGATACTCACATCACTCGGCCCTCAGGCTCGGTTTTTCTCTCAAAAACCCTTTTCTCACTTTTCCCTCAACTTACTCCTTTCTATTCTTTTATTCTCTCATTTTCCATCCCTCCCCAGGGTGGTTGAGGGGTGAATAGGAAGTCGCAGGTTCACACCCAGCACTGTTAGCTCGTGGCTATTTCTCCCAGTGGATAAAGTGCCTTTCTGGCAAGTATGTTGGCGGGGGAAAGACAGAAGATCTGACTCAATTGTGCCCCTAGATCGTCACTCTGACCATTTTTTGTTTTCTAAAACAGTTTTGATCAAAATGAGAGTTGGATTAACATACTCGTTCGATTTTTGATTCAAAATCATGCAAATCAGGCTGTGAGCACTGAAAATTTTCCCTTTCGGGTCCAACATGGTCCAATTTCGGAAAATGAAATAGTTTTCGAGAAAATAGTCAACTTCAGTAAAAATTTTCAAAAACTATATATATTTTTTTTGCAAACAATCGATGCTCGACGAGCAGGGAACTTACCCTCGAGATGTGCAACCTCGGATCGGGAACGATGGAAAATTGCCCCTGGCTTAAAGGGGAGGATAAGGCAACGGAAAGTTGCCCCTGGTTTGGACGGCATCTCAGGGCAACTTATGGCAATGCATGGCAACGGAAAGTTGCCCCTTGTTTGGATGATGCCGCGGCATGCTGTAAGCCAGTCCTTGTTGATGACGATCGGACCCTTGGACTCGGAGGAGACGAAGACGGTTTGAATCAATATATGGACACAGTCACCTGGGAGGTGTTGGTGGTTGGACTTCAAGAGGAAGTTAATCACGTAGTTCCAGGTTGCTGCAATCGAGACATCGAATTCGGAGGAGGCAAAAGTGATCAAAACCAAGACATGGACTAAGACGCTATGGAAGCGTTGGGGGCTGGACTTCAGGATGAAGTTGCCTACGTATCCCAAACATGGGAATCAAGCCTTACGTAGTTCTGGTTAAGGTACACTTGGGTATTTTAACCTTCACTGTTTAGGCTCTAACTTTTGCCAAGGTGCCCAATGCGGGTTTTCGACCTTGCGAGCTATGTTTTTCTTTTTCTTTTTCTTTTCTTTTCTTTTCTTTTCTTGCATTTTTCTTTTGCTTTTTTTTTGTTCTTTTTTTTTTTTTTTTTTTTTTGCATTTTGTATTTTTCTTTTGCTCTAACTTTTGCCTGGGTCGCCCTTCCGGGTTTTCGGCCCAGCGAGCCACTCAAAGGGTAAAAAGTGTAGCAAGCCCATGCCAAATGGTTTTGAGATCGAAGCCTCTCTGTATCCAGGAGGGTGACTGTCGTGTCGATTTGCAGAAAAGTCCATCATGGTTGCTTTACGAGCCTTGCCTGGTGGGATCTGATCTCCTTGATCTGACTTCGGTGCCTCTTGTTCGAGGGCTGCTTCAAATCTGGCCACACTGGCCTCTTCTGATAATTAACCGTTGAACGTTCTGAATGAGTTCGAGGTTCAAAACGAACGGGTTGAAACTTGAGGCTGAGAGCGATCCTAGGCTGCACAATCTCAAGAGCGATTCCACACAAGTTTTCACAGGACCGCGCGAAACATTTTGTTTTTAAAAGTTTTTAAGAAAGCGACACATCGCTCGCGCTGAAGATAGTGTGGGACCGGCCTGGATCAAGCTAGGGTCCTTCTCAGTACTCACGCTGACAAATATGATTTCAATAATTAAAAGCTTAGCATGCTCCTCTTTCTCTCAAAAATGATCGAAGTTTTCGCAAAACCCGAGGAATTGCTTCCTCTTCGTTTTTATCACCACAGTTGTTCGAAAAGGTTTTTATGAAGAGCTTAGGTCATTACAACGATGCTTAAGGCGCAAGAGAGTAGGCGAAATGTACTGTCGTCCCATTCACATCCTCTGGCACAGCTAGCTGAAACAACAACAAGTACGGAAATGTGATAGCCGCGGCTGTTTCATTCAGATTCCCTGATTGTGACTGGCTCCTCAACTGAGACAGACTCAAAAGGAAAAACAAAAGGATAATTACAAAACAGCGTTCGAGGCAACAACCTTGGAATCACCTAGTATTCTATACAAGAGGGACTGACTCATTACGACAAGACAGACCCTGTAAGCAAAAAGACTGACTCAATACAGAGAGACAGACTCAAAACAAAACAAAAGACTGACTCGACACCCAAGTCAGAATTTACAAAACTAGCATTCGTAGATGCTCAAAAATGCGTGCCAGACGCCACATCAAAAACACTGGGCGCCGCTCACAAGTGGTCCCACCCTGATCACATACTCACAGTATCCGCATCCTCAAAATCCAATAGCTGGGTAGTAACGGACTTGGCTGAGGTGGGTGGGAGGATAACCTCGTTATCAATCAAATCTTGCACCTCATGACGGAGGCAGAAGCAATTATCAGTAGCATGGCCTGTCTGCTGGTGGTACGCACAGTACTGAGCAGGGTCATGAGTAGCAGGGAGGTTCTTCGGAAGAGGCCGAGGCTCCAGGGGTTTAAGGTGTCCCCTCTCGGCAAGGATCTGAAGTGCCTTGGACAATGGCATGTAGAGAGCATGAAAGACCCTGCGCCCTCGGGGCAGTTACTTTGGAGCCTGAGTACTCTTGCTAGATGCACTAGCGAACGGATCGGCGGGTGCGGCCTTGGATTTTTGATCCTTTCCGGATGCAAGGTTGGGAGCAGGAAGAACTGCTTTGGCATGACGGGGCCCATCCCGATTCTCTGATTGACTGGAACTGCCCTCAGGTGGAGTGGGGAAAGCGTCCTCCACAGCTTTTGTCACAACTGCGGATATCTGTTGCTTGTTCATTCCCCTGGCTTTCAAAGCCTCTACTGCCCACAGCAGTTGTTCGATTGGGTCGGCATCTGCCTTCATCTTGCCCTTGTCTCTGGCCTCAGCCTGATCTAGGATTTGGTTTGATGCGTCGTTGCCATAGCTAGAGGCCATCTCCGGTTGGCTGAGTTCAATTACTATCCGTCCCAATAGTGGGGGCTCCTGGGGTACAAAGCCTCCGGCATATGGTGCAGCTGGTGGCGAAGCAGACATTCCATAGGCGAGATCCGCCACGGATCTTTGGAGATCACCTATCATCCCCATTAGCTCGAATGTTGTGGGCTCGCGAGCCTGATATAGCTGGGGGGGTCCAAACTGGGTGCGCAGCGGGTGACCTGGGCGGATGCGGCATATCAACAGTAGTCTCACTGTGTAGGGTGATTCCCTGATCCAACGCGGCCGTCATGACCACGATCTCTTCTGAATTCTGCGTCATGCTAAGTCCTGCCTCAGCAAGGAGAAAACACTAGCTGTTCTGGATCAATTTTCTGAATCTCTGAACTGAAACGGAAAACAAGCAGTATTTCAGCCCCAAACAGATCAAACACGGGTGTAGCTGATCAACTGCACTCTACTACTGATCACTGTTCCCCAGAATCACTATTCAAAACTGAACTGATACCCGCAGACATGACTGATTCTCAACAACACTGATACTGGTGCCCTCGGGCCGGATACCAAAACTTGCAAACTGATATGCGCATTCCCTGTAGAGATACACTCTAAAAGCACATAGCAGGTAAAAGTGAGCCAATACACCCCTATGTTGGGGTAGGGTTTCCCTGTCCTATTTTGTCAGGAGCTAGGGTTTCACTATGCACACAGCGGTTTCAAACAACCTATATCGGGTAAGTAACCTGTCCTAGTTTGGAATGGTCACTATGGATCCGAATATGCACTAGGTCGAATGGTCCAAAAGGGTGCCCCGGTAAAACCGGGGTTTGTGTTCCCATACTGGCAGAGCCTGCAACCGGTCAGCCTTGTGGTCATGCCTTGACAAGACAAGCCTCCGGCAAACCGCTCAGGAATAGCAGATGGCCAACACGGTGTCCTAGGCGCACCAATGCACATGCAATGCAAAGAAACACATAAGTGTAGTCAAAACAGGATATCGCGAGTTCGAGTCAAGCTCTCTAAACTCCCCAGCGGAGTCGCCAGAAACTGTAACACGTCCCGCGTGGGAACTCACGGGTTACAGTTCGGACTCCCCTTTTTTGTTTGTTGCGGTTCGTAATCTAAACCAAAGAGTCCAACTCTGGCAAATCGTTTTGAGAAAAACAGATTTTGAAAAGAAGTGCCAAACATTGACTGCTTTGCCAGATACAGAGTCGCCACCTAAATATTTTTTAAAATGGGAAATTTAGGAAACCCTGACTCGGTGCCGAAGGCCACGTGTCCGTCATCACCAAAGTTGTCTTGGCTCGGGAGCTTGGGTACGATCGGGGAAGGTCAGCTATGAGCACCCCCTTTCGCCCGGTCCGAAGACCGGCCTCTACTAACCGTGATATCCGATTTTGAAAACGTTATGTGTTCTTGTTCCAGTTATTAGCCTAGAATTACTATGTTATGCGCACAGCAAACAAGTATAGACTAGATTGCCTAATTTGGAAACAAGCATTGCATATCCGTTCGTTTTGAAAAGCGCTTTGGAATTTGCTACTCGCAAGTAGGCTAAAACACGGATTTCAACGAGTTTTTCCAACTCAAACAATCCAACCTTCACCCACAGACATTCAAACAGTTTATCTCATATAAGCACTTAGCCGCATGGCAAGCATGATGTCATGGCAACATTCACACGCATGCGATATGCTAAAGCATAAAAGCTTAGCTAGTACTCCGTGCCAAAACAAGAAACTAGTTAGTAATCATGCATGATCCTAGTTCATGTTAAAAATGGCTAATGCATCACATACAGAATGTCGCTAGAATAGGCTCGGCTAATCTACAATGACATGTGAAATGCTACAACTAACACGTATTCAATTTGGTATTGAAGTACAATGCAGTTTGTATGATGCGCCGAGCCCGGTGTATGCGAAACGGATGAATGAATGCAAACATGCTATCATACTGTTATGCTAATTTAAATATGCTCTAGTCTACCATCATAAGCAGGTAAATAAAAGGGAAGAAAGAAGTGGGGGTTGGAAGACATGCACACCACTCACACACGCTTATTACAGATTTGCCCTTGCTCGGAGGGACCAAAAGAATATACAAATTAATTAACTACGAAAGCTAATTAAATATTACAGATCAATTAAATTAACAAATTAATTAATCTAATTAAAACAGTAAAGCCCTCGGGAAGCGGGTCAGATGCAGCGCATGCTCGAGATTTGTTCGGAATCGCACTGTCATGCATGGTCTGCCTCTGTTTTCCCTGCTTTTCTCCTCTGAAGACTGCCAAAGTCTCAGGAATGCCTCTCAGGATACTGGGGGATCCCACCGGCTAAGTAGAATGACCACCGGCACTGAATTGTGGTAACCGGCACAAAATAGATCCACCGGCCATAGATTGACTGCCGGCCGGCACAAAATGTTGCCGGTCGGCAATAAATGCCTGCAGAACCTGCAACTCACAGCAGCAGAGGGCAAAACTTGCATGGCAATACAATTCAAACAATGTATGCACCAATCATGCCCCCTATCATGTTTGTGACTCGAAGGAGCATGTGTCTCGATTCTCGGACCACCAATCACGCATTTCCATGCATGATGGCCCAAAGAACCGAGTGTGCAACTTTCATGTCAAATGAAATGCAATACAAATGACCCAATAAAGGGGACTTAACCTCTATCACACTCACTTCAAGTGGCTAAGCATGCATGTTCATGCGAGGCAATCCTAAGCATGTGAACATATCAAACATGCAAAGAGCAACATGTTGAGAACAATGTATAGCATGCAACATCATGCAAATGGGACCAAGTATGTGACAACGCACAAAGTAAGCATGCTACAACACATGGAGGAATGGACTTAAACTAGATTAGGCAGCTCTAAATAGGCCTAAAACAGTAGCCAAAATGCCCAAAAATGAAGGCTACACACACATGCACACATGCAAGTAAGTTGGACCAACACTTAGGCATTAAACAAGCAACTCCAAAGCACACTTTAAAGAGGCTAAGTATGGACAATTAGCATGCATCATAAACTCTGAAAATCATGTAAAACATGGTGCCAAACCAAGCAACAAAGCGAGCTAAACGTGCAACAATGGCCCTAAGCATTCAAGGCTTGCCAAAGAGGTAATGGACTACACTTAGTACAATCACACATGGCAAGACTTAGGCGACCAAAAACAGAGTTTTAACACATAAAACTAAGCCCAAAAGGCCAACTAGATGGCATCTAAATGGTTTGAATCCAAAGGCATGCACAATGGTCAAAACATAGGGCATACAACACATGCTTTTAAGGCAACAAAGAGGCATCCGAGGCAAGCATATGAGCATGTCAAAGGGACTGAAATAACATGTTAGGTGGTTCCAAACCACCAAAATGATGCAAGCAACACATGCTACACATTCTCATACTTGAAGCATACAAGCTCAAATACAAAGGAGCTATACTAAGCATGCCAAGATCAACCCAAACACCTATGGACAGACCTAAAACATGGCAAAATAAGCACACAAGCTTCACAAATCTAAGCTTAAAACATGTTAAAACAAAGGCACACACCCTAAGACATGTTAAGGGATCAAGGAGGCATTGCATGGCAACTATGCTAAGCATGCATGGAGTACCAAAACCAACTTAAAACCATGTTATATTATGGCAATATAAGCATGAAAAACAGTCATGGCATGATCAACACACACTCAAACAAAGGCTTCCTCTAGAGGCCAAAAAGTGTCCCTTTCAAGGACAAGAAGGAGAGGGGGTGGCCCTCTCCTTGTGAAGACTTCAAGGCACCATCCCCACCACTGAAATCCCTCAAGATTTCAGTGGTGAAGAGGCCCAAACACCAAAGTCTCGAAACTCACCAAAATAGCACAAAAATGGGGCCTTTCAAGGCCTAAAGGTGGTCAAACACACCCAAACCACAAAGCACTCTTAACAAACAATCAAGAGGGCCTAAAAACAGAACTTTTTTATGTTATACACTAAACACAAAAACAGCTCTAAGATAGGTAGAAATAGGATGCAAAAATGGGGAATAAAGGACTAGTTTCTTACCCTTGTTGACCTTCTTCACAAAGGGAGGACCAGCTGCCTCCTTGAGCTTAAACCAGCCCCAAAACTCTGCAAATAATCCCTTAGAACCTCAATAGCCAAGGAAAGGTGTAATGGTAGGTGTTTGTATGCAATACTATGAACAAATGCACCTAGAACACTCAAGAGAGAAATAGATAGAGATAGAATGTATATGAGTTCTAACCCTAGAACTAGAGCTTCTAGCAATGTTTTCCTCTCTAAAATCTCTAACCCTAATGCCAAGAGAGGAGGGCTCCTCTTATAGGCAACCAATCTTGTAAAGCTTGTCAAGAAAGCTAACAAGAAGAGCATCCCTCCATACACGTGTATGGAGGGGAACAAAATGCCAAACAGCTGTCCTAAAATATCTGAAAAAGCAGATGAACAGTAGTCGGCTGGCCAAAAATGTCATTTTGATAAAAATGACTGCCGGTCAGCCAAAAAGAGTGCCGGCCGGCAATATACATTGCCGGTGGACACAAACAACAGCCGGTGGCCTCTAGCCACTGCCGGTGGTGTGTGGGGATGCCTCACAAGGCATTCCCTGCCCCTCTAAGGCAAAACACAGGTGTTTGGTGCAAAACCAGACACAAAACGGTCAAGTTCGGAGATCCTGAGGCAAGGCGCGTAGCCGAGACCTCCGGGAACTCCAAACGAACACAAACAAGGATGATCACCGAGTGTTCCAACGGTGACATCCAAGTCTTGAGGACGGTCAAAAATGGGGTGTCTACAGGTCCCGAATGAGATTATTTCGGATAATGGTTCCCACTTCAAAAAGGAGGTGATCTACTTGTTGGAGAAGTACAACGTGGCTTTTCATAAGTCATCTACATATCGGCCGCAGACCAACAGAGCAGTTGAGGCCGCCAACAAGAACATCAAGCACATTCTACAGAAGCTGGTGGAAACCTACTGAGACTAGCCAGAGAAGCTGCCATTCGCTCTGTGGGGCTACCGGACTTCAATTCGAACTTGTATTGGGGCAACTCCGTATTCCTTGGTTTATGGGATGGAGGCTGTTCTGCCTATCAAAGTTGAGGTTCCGTCATTACGAGTATTGGCTGAGTGTCAGATAGCTGAGGCAGATTGGCAGCAAAGCAGGTTCGAAGAACTCATGCTTTTTTATGAAAGAAGGCTGAAAGCACTATATCACGTTCAGGGTTATCAACGAAGAATTGCCAGGGCATTCAACAAGAAGGTTAATTCCAGGAATTTGAAAGAGGGGGATTTAGTGCTCAAAGACAACCGAGCTCCCATCCACGACCCTAGGGGCAAGTTTAGACCCAATTGGACTGGCCCTTACATCATCAAGTCTATCTGGTCGGGTGGAGCTGTCGTTCTGATAGACCTAGATGACCTAGAGTTCTCCCAATTGATCAACATGGACAAATTGAAGAAATACTATCCCTAAGTGGCTCGCTAGGCTGAAAACCCGAAAGGGCGACTTAGGCAAAAGTTAGAGCATAAAAAATTTGAAATAATAAAAACTGAGCTCGCAAGGTTGAAAACCCAGAAAGGGCGACCTTGGCAAAAGTTAGAGCGCAAAAGGAGAGTATTAATACACGAGTGAACCCGAGCTGAACTACGTAAGGCTTGATTCCCATCTTTGGGATACGTAGGCAACTTCATCCTGAAGTCCAGCCATAAACACTTCCCCGATCAACTTTGTCCATGTGATCATGTTTGGTCATCTTTGTCTATTTTGCATTCAAGAACTCGGTTGTGATCTCCAATGCAGTGCTATTCAGACTAGGGGCAACTTTCCAGTTGCTGGGATTCGGGTTTGTACATCTCAGTGATAGATCTCGGGCGTGTCCAGTTGTGATCCATATCGAAAATGGTTTTGAAAAGTTTTAATAAAAGTTGATTTTGCTCAAATTAATCTTTTTACAACTTAGACCATTTTTAGACCAAACGGAAAATTTTCAGTACCCACAACCTTCAATTACATTGATTTCAGTACAGAGTTCTCCTACTCTTGAACACAAATTGAAGTTGCTTTTTATTATATTCATAAAGAAAACTTGAAAGTACTGACAAAGAAATAAATTCGGGGCACGGATAAGTCAGGTGTTCCTGCGCCCCTTCCCAGAGCTGGTCGAAGCCTCTGATGCCAAAGTATGCCTAACATGCGCCTCTTCATCAAGCCAAGCTATGCACTCATCAGAGAGGGTGCAACTGAAAGTGGGAGTGGGGGCCAGGAGCTCTCTAGTCCTCCATGCTATGGCATACCAAGCTAGCTATCCGCCTCGGACCGGAAATACAGCAGGGTACTCTATCCCCTCTTCCGGGCAAGTTTGATCATGGCCGAATTGGCGCCAGAATCGGAACGGGAAGTAAAAGACACAGTGTGTCAGGTCGATCAACTGAATCCCGGGCTGGCGAGACATATTGTAACTCATTGCCGGCAAGTTGAGCCAAGGGCAGCGCCAAGCAATACTGGCAGCAGATAAACTGCACATCCATTCGCACCACCATCCCTCATCAGGGGCATCGACTAGGCGTCGCCGGAAGAAATAACCGCGAGCTGAATATGCTGGGCATGAGTCCACGACCTTCAACTTATCCATCAACCATATCTGGGGAGGGATAAAAAATGAGAGATTAAAGAATAGAGAGATGTACGTTCAGAGAAAAGGGTATTGAGAGAAAACCGAGCCTGAGGGCTGAGTGATGTGAGAAATATATGTGAGATAGGGTGGGAAACATTACCTGCAGCAGTAGTGGACTCCCCGCAAATCTAGTCGTCTCCCGGTGATGGAAAGCATCCAAACCCATCAATGTCTCAGCTAGTGTTATGGTGATGCAGCTCTTGCCCTCTTTTAAGCCCTGGGCAACCTCGATCAAACAGAAGCTAGACCCTCCGAATCCCGAGGCAAGCAAGAAATGAGACAAAATGCACAAGCAAAGAGCATGTCACTGAAAACCCTGCCAGTGATGATTGCCGCGGTCACCAGCATCAGAAAACCGATAAACCAAGCTGGGGATGTCCAACCCCCCGTCGCGGATCAAAGACCGAGCGTCATGCATAGTGAGCCCGCACATTCCTCCTAATGCTTGGATGTGGCCGAAGCAGAATTGTGGCAAAATCTCTTGGGTAGAGAAAGCCATCTACTACTTGAGTAAGAAAATGCTGGATTATGGGATCCGCTACACTCCGCTAGAGAAAGCTTGCTTAGCCTTGGTATGGGCCACCAGGAAGTTAAGGCAGTACTTGTTAGCTCACTCTGTAATTCTGGTTTCGAGATTAAATCCCATCAAATATCTCTTTGAGAAACCAGTGCTTATGGATAGGCTAGCCCGTTGGTTGCTTCTTCTCTCTGAATTCGATCTTAAGTATGTCACTCGCAAGTCGGTCAAGGGGAGAGCAACAGCGGAGTTCTTGGTAGATCACCCGATGGAAGGGGATGAAGCGGTAGAATACCTGTACCCAGATGAACCCATTCTACAAGTTGAGGATGAGATTTGGACAATGTACTTTGACGGAGCGTCTAATCAGTACGGTTATAGGATAGGTGTGTTGCTGATAGCACCCGACAATTCCCATATACCTTTAGCCTTTAAACTCTGGTTCAAGGTATTCAACAACGAAGTAGAGTACGAAGCGTGTATCACTGGTTTGGAAGCCGCCTTAGAACTAGGGGCAAAAAGGTTGGATGTTATTGGGGACTCGAACCTAGTTATTTCTCAAGCAAATGGAGACTGGAAGGTCAAAGAAGAAAAAATGAAGATTTATCACCAGACCTTGGATGTTCTAATTCCCAGGTTTGAGAAACTAACTTTTACGCATCTACTGAGAGAGAACAACAGGTTCGCTGATGCTTTATCAGCTCTATCTTCTATGATAGACATCCCATTAGGAGTCCGGATGCGTCCGATCATCGTTGAGCAGAGATACACACCGGCCTATGAGACTATCGCCGCAATAGATGAAGCTCAAGATCAAAACCCTTGGTACTATGATATTTGGAACTTCTTGGAAATAAGGTTTATCCACCAGGGGCAAATACTAAAGACAAGAGGGCAATACGGTGGATGACCATTCAATTTATCATCTGTAGAGGTAAATTGTACAAGAGAGGTCATCTGGGAATGCACAAGTTATGTGTCGAAGCAGGGGAATCAAAGCGCCTGATGGAGGCCATCCATAGAGGAGAGTATGGAGCGTACATGAACAAAGTAATGTTGGCCCATAAGATTCTTAGGCAAGGTTACTATTGGTCTACCATGGAGGAGGATTGTATTGGTTTTGTTCAGTGATGCCACAAATTCCAAATTCATGCTAATCGCATAAACATCTCGTCGTCGAAGCTGTACAACAAGACTTCACCATGGCCTTTCTCAGTCTGGGGAATTGATGTCATCAGCGCAATCACACCAAAATGGTCGAATGGTCATGAATACATTCTGGTGGCAATTGATTACTTCACAAAATGGGTAGAAGCTCAGTCCTACACAGTGTTGAAAGCAGCACATGTGGCTAAGTTCATCCAAAACAACATCATTTGTCATTATGGAGTCCCAAATGAGATCATCTTAAACAATGGCTCCCACTTCAAGAAAGAAGTGATCGACTTGTTAGAGAAATACAATGTGGCTTTTCATAAGTCATCTACATACTAGCCGCAAAGCAACGGAGCTGTTGAGGCCACTAACAAGAACATCAAGCATATTTTGCAGAAAATGGTTGAGACCTACAGAGACTGGCCTGACAAATTGCCATTCACGCTCTGGGGCTATAGAACTTCAATCTGGACATCTACAGGGGCAACTCCTTATTTTCTTATCTATAGGATGGAAGTTGTTCTATCAATCGAAATAGAAGTCCCGTCACTGCGAGTTATAGCTGAGTGTCAAATAGCAAAGGTGGACTGGCAATAGTGCAGTTTTGAAGAACTGATGCTGTTTGCTGAGAGAAGGCTGAAAGTATTGTACCATGTTCAGGGTTAGCAATGCAGGATTGCTAGGGCTTAGTCCCAAAATCTCAAAGAGGGGGATATGGTGCTGAAAGAAAATTGAGCTCCCATCAATGACCCTAGGAGCAAGTTCAAACCCAATTGGACTGGTCTTTACATCATCAAAACTATCTGGTCGGGCGGAGCTGTTATTTTCATGGACTTGGATGGCCTAGAATTTTCCCAATCGATCAACATGGACAAGTTGAAGAAATATTATCCCTGAGAGGCTCGCTAGGCTGAAAACCTAGAAGGGAGACTTAGGCAAAAGTTAGAGCATAAAAAATTAGAAACAAAGAAAAACTGAGCTCGCAAGGTTGAAAACCCTAAAGGGCGGCCTTGGAAAAAGTTAGAGTGCAAAATGAGAGTGTTACTACTCGAGTGAACCTAAACCGAACTACGTAAGGCCTGATTCCCACCTTCGGGATATATAGGCAACTTCATCCTGAAGCCTGGCCGTAAAACACCTCCAACTCAACTGTTCTGTCCTTGTATTTGATCAGGTCATCTTTGTCTGTTCTTTATTTAAGAGTTCGGTTGTGATCTTTATTCTGAGAGCTGGTTACAGTGCTGAGCAGTGTTGTTCAGTTTTGGGGCAATTTGTGATCTTTGGATTCAGAGTTATACATCTCGAGGAATGATTTTGTGCGTGTCAGGTGGCGATCCTTTTCGAAAATGGTTTTGAAAAGTTTTAATAAAAGTTAATTTTGTTCAAATTTTATCTTTTACAACTTAGACCATTTTTGGACCAAAAAGAAAATTTTTAGTGCTCATAACTTTAATTTCATTGATTTCAAATACAAAGTTCTCCAACTCTTTGATATAAATCAAAGTTGCTTTTATTAAATTAAAAAAACTTGAAAAGAAAGGTCAAAGCAATAAACTAAGGGCATAGATGAGTCAAGTGCTCCTGCGTCCCCCACTTGTGCTTGTGGAAGCTTCTGATGCTAAGGTAGGCCCGGATTATGCCTCATTCTCGAGCCAAGCCAGGCATTTTCCAGAAAGGGCACAGCTGAAACTAGGGGCAGGGGTCAGAAGCTCTCTCGTCCTCCAAGTAGTACGGTATCTAGCCAAGTGTGAACCTTAGATGGGGGAATGAAACCGGGTACTCTACTCTTTTGTTTGGGTGGGTCTGGTCTTGCCCAAACTACCGTCTGAATTGGAAAGTGAAATAGAATACACAGTGTGTAAGGCTGATCAGCTGTATGCCAGGTTGCCGAGTCATGTTGTAGCTCATTTCGGTTAGGTTAAGCTATGGGCAACACCAAGTAATGTCAACAACAGACTTGTTGCACATTCAGTGGCACCACCACCCCTCGTTCGGGAAATTCACTAGCTGTTGGCAGAAGAAGTATGCTCTAGCTGAGTATGCAGGGCAAGAGTCCACTACCTTCAACTTGTCCGTTAGCCATACTTGGAGAGGGATGAAAGAAAAGAGAGATTAAAGAATAGAGAGACATATGTTGAAAAAAAAAAGTGAGAAAAGGGCTTTGAGAGAAAAATAGAGCATGAGTGTCGAGAGATATGAGAAACACATATGAGAAAGGATAGGAAACAATACCTGCAGAAGTAGTGGACTCCCCATGAATTTGGTAGTTTCTCGTCGATGGAAGACGTCTAAGCCAATCAAAGTCTCGGCCAACACTAAGCCAATGCAACATGCAACTCTTGCCCTCTTTCAAACCTTGGGCCACTTCAATCAACCGAATACTAGACTCGCCAAAATTTGGGGCAAGAAGAAAATGTGCCAGCATACACAAGCAAAGGGTGTGTTGTCGAAAACCCTACCAAAAAAGGTCGCATCGGTCACCAACATCGGAAAATTAATGAATCATACTGGGAATATCTAGCTCTCTGTTGTGAACCAAAGATCGAGCCTCATGTAGAGTGAGCCCACACATCCATCCTTAAGCTTGGATATGGCCAAAACGGGGTAGAGGTATGATTTCCTCATCACGCTGAGATTCCATTAGCGCTTGAAATTTTTCGATTGTCGGGCATATCTTTTGTCCCCCGAAGCTAAAAACATGTGTAATTGGGTTCCAGCATCTAGTCGCAGCACGAAGGAACAGGAAACCAAGCGCAGAACGGCTCAGCGAGAAAAGCGCATTTATGTCGAAACCCCAGAAATTCACCTTTTCAGACCCAGCTAAAGTCGCAATCCAATCCGAGAGTTTTTCGACGAAAAATGGCTCCATTTGTGAAGAATTTACAGCTGAAATGAAGAAATCACGAAGCTGAAACCTTTTGTAGAAGATAAGGTAGTGAGTGGAAGCCAGGTGTCAACAATCTAGAGCTCCTTCACATTGATGGCTGGCAGGTGGTCGGCAGATAACCGGCAAACTGCATTGGTAGCCGGTTGCCGACCACCTCTTATGGCCAACGTGTGGCCGGCAACCTCTATTTGTGGTCAGCAGTCTCTCACTCTGACTTTCTGTCCACTTGTATGTTGGGCAGTGCTGGAAGCATATGTTTTGGTTTGATCTTCGAGTGTTTTAAGGTCTTGTTTTGAGTCTTTTCGACTTTAGCAAGTTTGTTATTTTGTTCTTAAGTTGTTGTTGCGTTGTTTTTGCTTTATCAAGTTGTATGTTGTTTTTTTTTATCGAGTTGTATATCGCTTTTTATATTTCAGTTGATGGTCGGTTCATTACCCAATTAAGATTTTGTTTCAATCAAGAGTGTTATCTTAGCCAATTCGATTCCATGTCCATTCCATGCAAATGTGGTGCTCATTATGCAAAATACAATTTTTTTCATAAAAACTAGTTTCTATTTCGATCATGGTTCTTTTTACAAAAGAGGAGTACAAGTTTTTTTTAAGCAAATAAAAACTAATTGAAACTATACAATGTGCTAATGCTACCAGTAAAAGAAATTAAGCACAAGTATAAAAAATAATGCCGGTCGCCTCAGGCTCGGGAGGCCCTCTTCGTCCTCTTCCTCAGAGGAGAAGACTCTAGGACACTATCTCTATCAGCGCCACTGTCTGAACCTGAACCAGAACTTGAGCCGGTGTCATTTCCGCTCTCCGCCTTAGAGCTCGCCTCGGCGTCACCTCTACTCTCGGAACCCGAGTCAGCATCGTCCCCACTCTCAAATGACTCCGAATGCTGACTCACTGCCTCTTCAAAGTTGCTTGTCTTAGCATCATCATCACTTAGAATGGGCTCTGAAGGACTGCTCTCATCTTGGGTGCCCCTAGCTCTGTCTCGACCTCATATTGGAGCCTGTCTCTCTCCCCTCCCTGCTGTTGGAGAAGGTACTGTTGGTGCAGGTACTGCAGCTGCCGCTGGTGCCATCAGTATGGGTGGGATCTGAGAAGACAGTTGTCACATATTAGTTACAGTGTGTGTATCAGATGTAAGCATGATGTGCAGAAAGAGTGTATGCAGCAATCAGATATAGTA
The DNA here is from genome assembly GCA_036172215.1 of Camellia granthamiana. Classification (NCBI taxonomy): domain Eukaryota; kingdom Viridiplantae; phylum Streptophyta; class Magnoliopsida; order Ericales; family Theaceae; genus Camellia; species Camellia granthamiana. The sequence continues at coordinate 13,658,877 of CM069904.1, forward strand.
TGAGTGTAGTATGAATGCAATGTGTGAATGCTGTGTACCAGATCCAGTGTATTAGATTGGTGCAGTTTGGAACAGACCACAATTGAAATGCTAGTGTATTGGAAAATTGATAGCATGAAATGTAAACTGAAGAAATTACTTGAATACCGTAGAGATTGAGTAATGTCTCCCTCCTTTATACCATGCCCGTCAGGGAGGTTATCAGTTCAAGAGCCCTCCCCTTGTACTCTATGGAGGCTTGCAAATGCGTTTAGGTGATCAATATCTGCAGTAAACATATTTGACATAAAATGTGGGATGCAAACATAAAGAATGGTCCATACCTGAGTCGGGCCTTGAACCTCGACAAGCTCATGCCCAGCTGTTGCGGGCTCAATCGGGACCTGGTAAGGATCCTCAGTATGCTGCCAGCATGTCAACATGGTCGGAAGCTTTGGCCAATTAGTCCTCTGCGTTGTCTGGGAAGCTCCTCTACCATGGGCCCTGGTCGCTCTGGTCACCCGGGTCACTCTGGGTGCCTCCCGCGTAGTAGGAGCTCTCGTCTCCTCATCTCCATGAGCGCCTGTCAAAGGTGGTATGAGATGCGTCTAAATGAAGGCTGCATAGTCTCCCTTTGCTCAGAAGTAGTCAGCATCCAGGCCCACCATAAACTGAATGACCTCAACAGATAGGCTATTTGCTGATCGCATGGGCTCAAGCGGCGTCATCGGTGCCATCGGGTCAGGCAAGCCCACAATCTGGTGCACGAATCGCTCGCTCAGGAACCAAGCCAGGAAGACTAGGCCCTCGAGTAGAATGTGAAAGTGGGAAATGGCTCAAGCCCTAGCATACTGGTCCCGAATCCCCGCTAGCATCGTGGCCTATGGCTGCCACATGATTTGCAAATTGAAGTTGTACAAATGATTAATTACTGTCAATAGTAATGTAAATCAAAACAGTGTTAAAGCGAAAATGATTGTGCTTTGGGTTATCTCATGGGCAGCTACCGTGTTAAAGTAATGTCAAAAAAATGTAAAGGGCTCGCGGATCCTATGCTGGAGCTGATCGCCGTACCTCTGTGAATAGGAGACTGCCAGTGGAAGCTCCTCCACGGGCTCTGGGGCTAAAGTCGGAAAATATGCATAGACCCACAGTTACAAAGAAAATGCAGTGATATGTAATCAATATAGTATGAGTAGATGCAAAAAATGCAAAACAAAAAACATACAGCATGAACAGATGTAGAAAGTGCAAAGCAGAAAGCACAATGTATGAACAGATGTAAAAAGTGTAAAGCAGAAAGTACAAGTGTTGAATAGATGTAAAGCAGAAAATATAAAGTGTAAAGAGAAAACTAAGATGCATACCTCCTAGGCTTGCCAGTAGCCTCCGATCAAGTCCCCTCTCAGACGGAAGGTCGAGCTCATGTATCCGTATAGTGTAGCGAGGCCAGCTCCACCCCAGTCATAAAAATGAACCCGATGAAGGGTCACTAGGGTGCTCAACAGATATAAGTCAACAGTGTTCCACCTGTTTGAAAACAAGATGGTATCGAAGAGGAACATCAGAAAGCCCTTGGCATACTGCTCTATCTCCTCTACTGTCTCGGGCTCGCTCTCTCTGAATCGCTTGGCAAACTAGGTGTATCTGACTATGCTTATCAGATATACGGGTGGATGCGCTCCCAGCAGCTCGAACCAGGCTGCCTCCCACTCCTCCATGTTTGTATTGAGAGGGATCAGAACTCCCCCTACGTCTAAGCCGGTGATCATGGCGAAGTCATAGGGAGTCATCGTCATCTCTCTTATAATAGAAAAGTAGAAGGAGTTGGCGGTGTCCTACCACCTCTCCATGAGCGCTCCTAGAAAAGGACGGCTCGTGGTGACCCGCGTCAGCCCAGAGCAGAAAAGGCCAAAGCCAACCTCGTCTATGATGTCGCAAACTCTCATGGGAAGCTTGTCATACCAATCTCGCGCGGTAGCAGCTTCGTACCCTCGGAAGGCGCGAAACTCGCTCTGTGGCAAAGAACAGATGAATCAGCTCATGTAGTGATGAAAGTACAGTTAGATACAAGGCAGTGCAAGAAATGCAGTGAAAAGTGATGAAAGTGCAGTCATATATAAAGCAGTGATGATAGTATAGTCGAATAAAAAGCAGTGCAAGAACTACAAGTAAAGAAAGATAGAAATGCATGAAAACAGAGTTCATACCTCAACAGTAATGGCTAACAGGTGAGAAGCCGGCTCCCTCAGCAAGAGGTCTTCCGATGTATCGCGAGCAAACTCAGTGAAGTGTTTGATGCCTCCGGTAGGCAAGACATGCATCTGGGGATGGTATCTCTCTGGATCGAAAGGTCGTACGTACCCTCAGCGATAGCAGCTCTAGCTCAGCCTCAGGCTCGAACTCTGCCTCAAAGTCAACTGGCGGCTCCCCGACCTCAAGAATAGGTGGAAATGAAGGGAGAATCTCGAGAGGAGCTCCATCATGAGGAATCTTATCCACCATCTGGAGAATGGGTGAAAAGCGGGTGAAGAATGAAGAAAAATGCTGAAAATAGGGTACAATTAGAAAAAGTCAACCCTAGGAGAGAGAAAATGGAAGAAAAAGTCAAAGCTGGGAAAAGTGCACAGAACTCAAGAGAAACTCGAGTAGAACAAGCCTAGAAGGGTGAAAATGAAGGAAAAGGCATCGAAATCAAATTTCAATTGGTTCAAAGTGAAGAGAATCAAGAGGATTTAGCAAATAAAGTTTACGTGAGGCATTGGAAAACACGTAGAAAGTGAAAATCTAGAGAGAATGAGTGTCTAGAGAGGGAGGGAGAAGAATTTTGGCCCTAGAGAAGTGAGGAAATGAAGTGTTGTGTTGTATACTTAAAGACCCAAGCCAAAAATTGAAGTTTGCCCCCGAGTTGCCATCGTTGGTCGGCAGGTGGCCGGCAGGGCTCACGGTGGCCGACAAGGCTCACCTATGGCCGACACATGGCTAGCGGCCTCCTCTTGTGGCCGGCCAGTGGTCGGTGGCCTCCCTTGGGGTCCTGATGCTATTTTGTGTCCTTGGTTTCCAAGAAGTATAGGGGTGATTCACTGTTGGGTTTAGATTGTCTCTACGGATGCTCAAAATTGTGTTTTTGATGCACAATGTTCGTCACTTGTCAAACATGAACGAGCGTCACTTGTCAACATGAACGAGGTGTATCCTTTAAACGTATTATAATTCTTCTGAGAGGTAAATCAGAAGTTGCCATTGAATTTTCTTTTGTCAAATTACGCTTTTGTTTCTTGTATAGAATGTACATTTTGCATAGAATATGCATTTCACATATATGCTGCATGCGCATCTTGCATCCATTATGAATCACGCACAGAATATGCTTCTGCTTTTGTTTCCTGCATAGAAAATTCTTTCAATTAACATTGTATCTCAGTTGTTTGTCTTGCATAGAACATGCATTTTTACTGAGTCGCACTTGTTAAGTTTCTTTCTTACATAGGCAAATGATATTGTATGTATGGTTCATTCAAAGGAGTTCCAGTTGAAGTTTTTTGTGCATCTATCGCACTCATTCATTTTGTGCATCTATCGCACTCATCCACTTTGTGTATTTATTGCACTTGTTAACTTTGTGCATCTATCGTACTTGTTCACCGTCGTGCATCTATCGCACACCCCTCTGTGGTTTTACCTCGGGACATACGAAGTATGCGCCCGAGTGGTTGTTTCTCAGGACGCGTAAAACATGGCCTTGGGTAGGTTTTACCTCGGGACGTATGAAGTATGCGCTCAAGTGGTTATTTCTCAGGATACATGAAAGGCAGCCTTGGGCGGGTTTTACCTCAGGACGTACGAGGTACGCGCCTGAGTGGTTGTTTCTCAGGACTCGTCAAATGCGGCCCTGGGTGGGTTTTACCTCGGGACCTACGAAGTACGTGCCCAAGTGCTTGTTTCTTAGGACACGTGAAACGCGGCCCTGGGTGGGTTTTACCTCGGGACGTATAAAGTACGCGCTCGAGTAGTTATTTCTTGGGACATGTGAAATGCGAGCCCGAGCGTTTTTCTTGTTTATCAAGTTGCGTGAAATGCGATCTTAAGTGGTTTCTTGTTTCTCGAGACGTGTGAAACACGAGCCCGAGCGGTTTTTGTTCTCGTTTTCTCAGGATGCGTGAAACGCAATCCTGATCGGTGTTTTCTTTCCTCGTCCCGTGTCTTGGCGTGGTTAGAGTGTGTTTTGGATCTTCTTGCTTTTAAGCTTGAAGTTGTTCATTCATATGTCGCTATCATATTCTTGCTTATTATACTTGCTATTGCTTATTGCATCATCTCGCATGATCATAAGTTTTCAAAATAGTCACTGGCTTTGCATAACGTGTGAGTCCCGCTTTCAAGTTGTATTATGCATATCATTTGCATTTTGCCCCAGAACTACGCTAGTTTGATTCCTTGCAAAGGGATACGTAGGCAGTTTGCGAACACAACCATTTCGTCTTGATTGTTTGTCCAAGTCTTACGGCCTTGTCAAAATGGGTTGTCTTCGGGCTTTGACATTCACTCACGTCATTTCATGACTCCGAGTTCTGTCAAAGAGGGGCAATTGTAGACACCCTAATTTTGACGGCCCTTACAACTTGGACATCCTTGCTTGCACACCCAATGATGAGTTTGTTTACTCGCCAAGTGCTCAAAGTCCTCAACGGAACACCACAACTTTGAGCCTTTCAAACCTGCATCCCTTTTGCCTCATTTTTTGACCATGCCTTCGTCTTTCTAGCCTGCAACCTCTGGTGGCCTACTGGCCATCCCTAGAGGTTGCCGGCCGTCACTTTTGGGTTGCCAGCCACTGATGTGGCTTGCCGGCCACCAGTGTATTTTGCAGATATTTTATGCCAACTGTACCAGCTGTTTACACAGATGCATCCATCTATCCCCACGTGTAAGGCTAGATCTCCTTGAGGAAATTTCATGTTTTCTATATATAGAGACCCCCCCTTTCTTATAACAAGGTTAGAAAATTTTGAACTCACAAATTTTCCTCTCTCTACAAATTCTCTACACTTTAGCCTACATACATTACACTTTTGCCTACACCTCCTTAATCAAATTTGATCACCTTTGGACTGAGGTTCCTTGAAGCCTTCTTAGAGCTCTTGAAGTTGGTTTTGGCTTGAATTGTTGCCTAGGATTGATCTTTGCTTCAAGAGGTATTATTACTTGCCTTTTTACCTTGCTTTGCATACTTGTTTTTCTATCTTTTTGCACAGTTTTTGAACTGTTTTTGGGCTAAAAAAAACTCTATTTTTGTGGACTGAAATTGGTGGTTTAGGCTATTTAAGGTTAGGGGGGTAGCTCATCCTTCTTTATTCCTTGTTTGTAAGGCTTTTCCACCTTTGTTTTCCACTTTCAAACCATCTTTTTTTTGGACTTTGAACACTGAATTTTAGAGTAATTTCAATGGTGAAAATCATGTTTTGAAGTCCAAATTTGGAGGGGTTAGCCTCCCCTCCTTGTGTCTTGTTTGCTAGCCTAGTTAGTTCTATGTGTTAGCTTATTTTTCTAGCCATTTGTAGCTTAAGTCCAGCATGTTTTAGGCTCTGATTTGGACTGTTTTAACTCTATTTTGGGTCGTTTAAGTTATTTGAGTCTTGTATTGCATGCTTGTAGTGTAAGTGTCCTCACAAGCTTGGTGTTTTAGGCCTTTAGACACCACTTGTTTGAGTTGATTGCATGTTTTTAGCGCTTTTCTCACTTAATTTCAGCAAGCATAATCTCTACAACCTCCCTCATTTCTTCACTTTTTGTTTGCTTTGAGGGTTGTTTCAACCTTAGGATTGTTTAAGCTTGAGATTGAGGTTCATGCTTAATGGTTTAATCCTCTTTTGGGGGTTCATTATCAACAGCATGACGCCTCTCTCTTACCTTAAACTACACATTGTTTGACACTTCCTTATCTTTTAGAGGACTTAACTCACCAATGGACTTAATTGGTTAAAGAATGGTTGGTAAAGTAAAATGAGTAACTAAAACTTGGGACTAAAAGTGAACAAGATAATAACTTGTTATGTTCAATCAGATGTTAATTGAACACATGGAAGCTTGAACCATTTCATACTTATTAGTGATGAAATGATTTAAGGTTCTAAGGTCAACTTCTTCCCTTGATCATTTATGAAATGGAGGAGGTTTGTGTCTTGTTTTGCATTTATTGACTTTGCACACTTGGCTTCATAAGTCATCATGCAATGAAATTGCATCCATTGATGGTTTGTGAACCAAAGCTTGCTACTCTTTTGATTTTCCCATGAAAAGGAGAGGTAGGTTGTGCAAACAAACCCTTGAAATGCCATGTATATGCTCTGTTTATCCTCTGTTGCAGCAAGATGAACAAGTGCATCAATGGCAAGCAAGCCACTTTCCATGGCCGGCAGACCACCATCCATGGCTGGCAACCTTCAACCAGGGCCAGCTGGTGGCCGACAACCTTTACTAGTGGTCGGCCAGCCATTGATGCAAAATTCAGCAAAGTTTTGGCAAGGCAGAGCAAAGTGAGCAGCAGTGCTGGTGTTCAACTATGCAAACAAAGACATTCGAGAGCAAAATGGTGGTCTTTTCGAGTGAAAACCAAGCATGCGCACGCACATCTCTCATTTCCCGAGGTGGAGTAGTTAATTGCTTAGTTTAATTATTAATTGCAATTGGGTTGTAATTTGTAGACACCCCATTTTTGGCCGCCCTTAAGACTCAGACGTTATCGTTTGTGCACGCGGTGATCGCGCATGTTTGTACTCGTTTCGAGTTTCCGGGGCTTTCGGTTGAACGCCTTGTCTCGGGACCTCTTAACTCTCTTCTTTTTGGTTTGTTTTTCGACCATACCTTGTTACCCCTTGCCTAGAGAGAGGGGAGGGCCTGTCGGCCACTTTTGGTGGCTGTAGGCCACTTTTTCCTCTTATAGGCCACTTGAAGTGGCCTACGACCATTTTTCTATTTTTGTAGATATTTTTGGTGCCAGCTGTGGGTCACTGAATGCATCCTCCATACACGTGTATAGAGGGATTGGAACAAGCTCTAAGCTTGTCAAGCAAGCTTTTGCCTGCTTTGCTTATATAAGGGGAGGTGCTTCCCTCTTATGGAGGGGTCAGAAAATTTACAGACAAATTTTGACTCTCTCTCCAGAATTCTCTCCCTCTCTCTATATATTGTGCCTTATAGTGATTGAAAGTGAGTGTTTTTGTCATATTTTGCCTACAACCTCTTAGCCAAACATCTTGGCATTGGAGCTGAAGTTTCTTGAGGTGTTTTTGGAACTTAAAAAAGCTGGTTTTGCCTCAGAAGTTGTTGTTTTTGAAGTTGTGCTTCAAGGGTGAGTAATTCCCTCTTTTAAGCTTGTTTTTGTACATTGGTTTAGCCACCTTTGCATGTTGTTTAAGGCTTAACTTTCAACTACAAAAAGCTTTGCTTTTAAGTGTTCAAGATGGTTTGTTTGAGGCCTTGTTTGAGTTAGAGGTGGTCTACCCCCTTTGGTGGCTTGTTTTGCTTTGCTTTGTGCCATCTCTTAAGGCCTTTGAGATCACCTTCTCTTGGCCTTTTAACCACTGAATTCCAGAGGAATTTCAATGGTGGAAAGGTAGTTTTGAGGCCCCAAATAGGAGGGGGACATCCCTCTCCTTGTGTCTTGGTTGCTTGTGTTGATGGCCTTATACTTTAGCATGTTTTTCTACCATACCTTGACCTTATCTCAGCATGTTTTTGCTCATATTTTAGCATACTTGAACTCTATTTTGAGTGATCTTGGTCCTTTGGGGCTTGCTTGATATGGCTATGGTGCAAGTGCCTTAGCTAGTCTTGAGTTTTGAGCACCCTAGCATGCTATATTTGTGATGGTTGCATGTCATGGTATCATTTTGCATGTAATTTCAGAGCATATACATGTGTCATGTTCTCACTTCTTTCACTCCATGAGAGCTTTTGAGAGTTGTGCCTTTGTGCCTTATTTGTGAGCTACCAAAAGAACATGATTTTCTACTCTTTTGAGCCTTAGTTTGAGCATGTGTTTAGGCCACTAATTTTCCATGTTTAACCTCTGTCTGGGGTTGGTTTGGTCATTTAGGCTTAGTATTGTATGCCTATAGTGCTATGCTCTTTGCTAGTTTCAATGCCTTTGACTTCAAGCATGTCTTGCATGCATTGTTTGCATGATTTAATGTTGTTTAGCATGTCATTTCAGTGCTAAAATATATAGCATTACATGCCATCTTTCATTCGTTATATCACTTTGAAAGAGGTCTTAAGCCCTTTGTTGGTTTGAGCACGAAATTGAGGCGTTCATGCTTAATGGTTTTAGCCTTCTCTTGAGGGTTTCTACTAACCAACGGCATGATGCTTCTTTCATGCTCAAGGAGCTTGTGGCTTGGTCTATCTTTCCAATTAGAGGACTTCTCACTTTTGGACTTAACTGATTAAAGGACTTATCGGTAATCTAAAATGAGTAAACAAAATGAATCAAAGTAAAACATGACAAGATAACATGTTTGAGTTGCGTTGCATGTGTTTGGATCGAACGTTAATCCAAACATGAGAAACGAGGGGCGTTTCATACTCAAAGTGATGAAACATGCCTCATTTCTTGGTCGCTGTCCCCCTTGATTGTGCATGATAGGGTGGAGGCCTCTTGATTCTTGTGTGTTACTTGTGCATCCATTAACTTATACAAACTCGGCTTCTTGGCCATCGTGCATTGTGATGCTCGGTTGGTGGCTTAGGAGTCGAGTACCGCACTCCTTTGAGTTTGAGAAATGATAAGGAGGGTTGTTGTACACACATACCCTGCAAATGCCTTGCCTTGCCCCTTTTGTACTCTGTTTGCAGCAAAACTAGAGTATGCATAAGCAACTGGCCGACCGGCCAGAGGAAATGGCCTACAGCCTCCTTAAGTGGCCGACAAGTGGCCTACAGCCTCCCCTGGTGGCCGACAGCCCACTAGCTTGCAGATGGTTCAAAGTGATTCTAGTTTTGGAGCAGAAGCAGTATGGGAATTGGTTCAGTATTCAGGAATCGAAGCGAATGCAAACAGAGGCAACCGGTGGCAAGACGACGAGATTTTGGGAGGAAGCCGACCGAGCATGCATGCATCCCTCATCCTCGAGGCCTTTTAACTGCTTTACTTAGTCAGTTCGTTGGGTTCTATACTTAAATAGTTAATGCGCTTAACTATTCATTCGTGTTTCTAATTAGTTAACTAGTTAGTTAATTAGTTGTGATTTGTAATAGTTAGCTTAATTAGCGTAGCTGATTAGCTTTCATTTCATTCGGACCCTCCATCAAGAGGGCAAATGTTGTAATAAGGGTGCGTGCGTGTGTGCATGTCTTCCAACCCCATTTCTTTTTCCCTTTTACTTATCAGCTTTTGATGGTTAGTTTTAGGGCATGTTTCAATTAGCATATTTATACTTTGCATGTGTGCATCATTCATTCGTATTGCATGCATCGGGCTCGGCGCATCATTCAAACTGCATCGTATTTCAATACGCTTTCTTGAATACGTGTTTAACAACATGTTATCAAGTGTTACATTCATATGCCATCTTAGACAGCTGAGCCTATTTAGTTGCATTATTGCATGTGTTGCATTAGGCATTGTTGACATAGTTAGAAGCATGCATTGTTTTCTAACTAGTTTTCTATTTTGGCTCGAAGTACACTGTGAGTGTTTACTCTTTAGCATCCTTGCATGAGTATGAGTGTTGCCATGACATCATGCTTGCCATGAGACTATTTGCTTAAGTGATTAACTGTATGAATGCCTATGGGTGAAGGCTTGATTGCCTAAATTGGAACAACTCGATGATTATGAGTTTTAAGCCCACTTTGCGGAGCGGCAAAATCATGTTTTAAAGCCCAATTGAGGGTGGCAAATCTGCGTTTTAGCCTACTTGCGAGTAGCACCTTCAAACCATTTTAAAAAACAAACATGAGTTATTTTGTTCCAATTCTCGTGATTGAGTCTATACTTGTATGTTGTGCGCATTAGATAATAACCTAGATTAATAACTAGAACAAGAACACATGTCTTTTCAAAAACAACATATCATGTTAGTTGAGACCGATCCTTTGATCGGGCGAGCGGGGGTGCTCATTTCATGACCTTCCCCCTTCGTACCCAAGTTCCCGAGCCGAGGCAACTTTGGTGATGACGGACACGTGGCCTTAGGCACGAGTCAAGGTTTCCTCAATTTCCTAAAATAAAATATTTAGGTGACGACTCTGAAATCTGGCAAAGCAATCCATGTTTGGCGCTTTTTGATTCAAAATTGATTTTTCAAAACCAATTGCCGGATTTAGACTCTTTGGTGATTTATCAGTCTTACATTGCATTTTGTGGGATTAGATTCAAAACCGTGACAAGAGTCCAAACTATAGTAACTAGAACCCAATTCGCGTCCTTTCTGAAAGGAGGGCCGTGCGGAGAGAGTTCTGGGCGGTCTACAGTTTCTGGCGACTCCACTGGGGATTTAGAAAACTTGACTCGAACTCATGATATGTTGTTTTATCTACACTTATGTGTTTCTTTGCACTGCATTTGCATTGGTGCGCCTAAGTCACAGTGTTGCCATCTGCTATTCCTGAACGGTTTGCCGGAGGCTTGCTTTGAGAAACACGCCATAAGGCTGACCGGTTACGGGCTCTTCCACAATGGAAACACAAACCTTAGTTTTTACTAAGGCACCTTTTTTGACCATTCGACCTAGTACATATCGAAAACCATAGAGACCATTCCAAGGTAGGACAGGTCACTTAAACGAATGTAGATTGTTTGAAACCACATGCGTGCGTAGTGAAACCCTAGTTGCTGACAAAACTAGGACAGAGAAACCCTACCCCACCATAGGGGTGTTTTGGCTCTCACTTGCTTGCTATGTGCTATTAGGGATGTGTCTCTACAGGATGCATGTATCAGTTTGCAAGTCTGAGTATCGGCCTGAGGGTATCAGTTTACAAGCAGAATTTTGGGCAGAATTCAGCAGAGAGTGCAGTTATTCAGCTATGCTCATATTTGTTCTGGTGAAATCAGGCAGAGATGCTCTCTGTTTTCTTGTTTTGCAAAGTAGTCTTGGAACCATAGCTTCAGAAGGCTCCAATATCCCCCGAGTACACCGAACTTGTGTTGATAGACTTTGTCAGGTCAGAGATTCCGTTCAAAGGCAACCAGTGTTTCCTTCGCCGGTGGTAAGGCAAAGAAAGGCCAATCAGGCACAGATCACCAGTTCAACAAGTTTCCAATTCAGTGGTCACTATCTACATCACCTGTGCACAGTTGGGCTTAGTTTCCTGTTTTCACCTTAGAAAGAGAAAACTCACTAGATCCGATAGATCAGCCCCCTTTAGCTAGTATGAGTATGGAAGACATGATGCGTCAGCTCCAACAGACTATGGAGGCCATGCAGCGAGATGCTGCCCGCTAAGCTTAGGTTACCACCCATCAGACCGAGGTCGTGACCCAGTAGGCCGAACTCATCGTCCGGCTTCAACAGCAGTAGCAACAAACACAACAGGGAACAGCTTCTGCGTCCCACCTACCTCTAGTAGAAATTCCTGCACCTAGGGCTCCTGTCCCTACCGCTAATGCCCAAGAGAATACAGATGTCCCAGTGGATCCCACTCCACCTCAGACTTCTAAAGCACAAGCCCACCCAATTGAGGCCCCTTTCGAGTTCAAAGTGGATCCAACTGCATTAAAGGTGAGCAAGCTTGAAAAGCTGTTCAAGAGGGCTCAAGGCATTAACTCCATTCCAGACATAGAGGATGGTTACATGGATTCGGCAGTGACATTGCCGGACCGGTTCAAGATGCCACATATAGACCGTTTTGACGGGTCAGGAGATCCCATGGTCCACCTGAGGTTGTTTTCAGATGTTTTGCACCCGATGGGCTTGACAAGATTATAGAAGCTCTCTCTTTTTGGTCGGACCCTGTCGGGTATCGCGGCCATCTGGTACGCCAAGCTGGAGGACTCAGTGAAAAGAAGCTGAGAGGAGATGGCCGAGGCCTTTGTCGCCCAATATTCATACAACACCCAAATCGAGGTCACGACCCGTGATCTTGAGATGACCAGACAAGAGCCGAAGGAGGGCTTCTCTGACTTTGTAACCTATTGGAGAGCCAAGGCTTCTATGATGACCACCAGGCCGGATGAGAAAGACCAGATAAGGATGGTTGTGCAGAATCTGCAACCGAAGTTGATGCAGAGGATGATTGTCTTACCCCTCCCCACCTTTGTTGACCTCCATGAGATTGGGGTACAGATAGAAGACGCTATGAAACAAGGTCTGATTGACCACGAAAGGGAGTCACGCAAGAAGGGTTATACACACAGTTCGAATGCGACCACCAGTGGTGATGCAGCTGCAAGATCTTCTGAAGTTGGAATGGTCACCACCACTCCGAAAACAACCACCCCTTTTGTTGGTACGTCCAATCCAAACCCCCAAACTTCAACTATCTACCCCGAGGCAAGAGAGTTTTCACCTCACTCTATATGCCCTTGTCTAAAGCTCTAGAGGTTCTACTCAAGAAAGGACATCTAAAACCGTTAGAACAACGGCCTCTACTTGATCCTCTCCCTCCAAAGCATGACCCGGCTAAGTACTGTGTCTTCCATCAGCAGCCCGATCATGATACCGACTTTTGCATCAGACTACGTCATGAGATTCAAGATCTCATTGACAATAAGGTAATGGCACCTCCAGAAAAACCAAATGCCAATCAAAAACCTCCACCTAGGCAGGTAAACTTCATCCAAACAACGACCAACCCGTTTGACCCCACTATATATATCACCCCAGCCCATTTATCCAAGCCTGAGGTGTTCATTCCACTCAGCATGGACTTATACATGATGGGTACACCTGAACCCCAACCATCCCAAACCCGTGAACCCACTACTTCCGAGCTGATGAGAATGATCGAAGATTTTCAGAGAACTGTGGCAGATTTAGCCTTTGGAATATTGGCTCCGTTATCACCCAACTCACATGCTAAAAGTTTCAAGTCAAAAAGCTCCCCAATCTTGGGACGGGTTGCATTAGAAGAAGGCCAATCCCTTGACAAAGTGGAGGCAAGTGGTAAGAACAAGGTAGGGGTAAGCATTGGTCCTTTTGAACATCTTTAGTGGGCTGTTGAGGCATTGAAAGCCGACGGGCTGAACAAATAGCAAGTGCTCACAGTTGTTGAAAAAACTGTGGACGACACTTTTGCCACTCAAGTTGGGGCAGTTTGAATCAAGGGGCAAGCTGGGACAAGGGATGTCATACCAGAAAGACCCCTTTCAGCTCCAATCTTACACTCGGAAGAGATCGACAAACTCAGTCAACACCTGCCGACCCTTTCGCCGGTATATCCAACACAACTAGCTCACAACCTGCCAAATACCCACCTTAGGGCCAGAGGTGTTCACCCCATTGTACATGTCTCTGTCAACGGCCCTGAGGGTCCTGATCAAAACAGGGCATCTGAAGCCCCTGGAGCCGTGGCCATTATCGAATAAACTTCCTCCCTCCCATGATTCGGCCAAGTACTGTGCTGTCCATCAACAAACCGGCCATGGCACTGACATGTGTTTTCGTCTTCGTCGCGAAATACAAGATCTGATTGACAACAAGGTCATCATTGCACCAGGTCCTGCAAAGTCTATCGGCACTGGATCAATGAACTTGGGGGATAATGTGATCGTGTGATCGGAGGATGAACCACCTGCGGATGGCGCTCAGTTTACTCCAGATTAGGGGATGGCACGCACTGTTTTGAGCAATGTACAAATGTTGGTTATTTAATTTCTGACTTGGGTATTTGGTCAGTCTTGTTGTGCTGTATTGAGTCAGTCCTTTTGTACTGGGTCAGTCGAGTATGTCTTGTTGTATCGAGTCAGTCCTGTTGTGTTAGAGTCGGGTGATTTCAGGGGTGTTACGTTGGACATCACTTTCTTTTTTTGTGTTTGTCTTTTACACTCTTTCTTTTGAGTCTTTTTTCCGCCTTGGAGCCAGTTGTGCCAGAAGATCTGAATGAAACAACAGTGATTTTCACGCTTTTGTGCTTGTTTCTGCCTTGAGCCAGTTTTGCCAGAAGATTTGAATAAAATGGCAGTGCTTTTATTTTACTTTTCTGTGCCTTGAAATCATTGCATTGACCTAAGTTTTTCAAAACTTTTTGAACATTGTGATAAAAACAAAGAGGGAGGAATTCCTCAGGGTTTGCAAAAATTTGATCAATTGAAAGAAAGAGAGGCATGTTAAGCCCTTAATGAATGAAATCATGTTTGTTAATGTGAGTATTGAAAAGGATCCTGGCTTGATCCAGATTGCTTCTACATTGTCTTCCGCGCGAGCGATTAGTCGCTTTCTTAAAAAATTTCAAAAAATGTTTCACGTGGTCCTGCGAAGACCTGTGTGGAATCGCTCTTGAGATTGTGCAGCATAGGATCGTTTTCAGCCTTGAAACTCGACCCATTTTTCTTTCAAACCTTGAACTTTGACTCACAATGTTCAACGGTCAACCATAATGTGAGGCTTGTATGGCCAGATTTGAAGTAACCCATGAACTAGGGGCAATAAGGTCGTATGACATCAAAAGAGGCTCGCTAGACCAAATTTGAAGAAACCCTTGAAGTAAGGGCGAGAAAGTCAGATCAAGAAGATCAGATGTTATCAAAGAAAGCTTGCGAAGCTAGATCAGAAGCACCCCTCGAACTAGGGGCAAAAATGTCAGATGTACTCGAAGAGTCAAAGACGAGTCATTTCTCAAACCAATGAAGACTGGCAAGAAAGCCAAATCTGAGAAACGGAGAGCAAGAATTTTTGTTGAAGGACAATCGAGTTCCTATCCACAACACTAGGGGCAACTTCAGCCCCCATTGGATGGACTCCTACATCATCAGCGAATAGCAGCCATTCTCTTGGATTCAGATGGCTTCGAGATCTCAAAACTGACCAACATGGACAAGTTACACTCTTTTATCCTTGAGAGGCTCATTGGGCCGAAAACCTAGAAGGGCGACCCAGGAAAAAGTTAGAGAAAATGAAAGAAAAATGAAAAAAAAAATGAAAAAAAAATGAAAAGAAAATGAAAAAAATGAAAAGAAAAGAAAAGAAGAAGAAAAGAATGAAAAGAAATGAAATGAAAAGAAAGACAGAGCTCGCAAGGTTGAAAACCCGGAAAGGCGGCCTTGGCAAAAGTTAGAGCGTAAAAGGAGAGGTTAATACCTTAGTGTACCTTAACCTAGAACTGCGTCAGGCTTGATTCCCATCTTTGGGATACATAGGCAACTTCATTCTAAAGTCCAGCCATAAACACTTCCAAATCGACTGTGTCTATGTAATGGTTCTGATCATCTTTGTATTCTCTGTATCCGAGAGTTCGGTTGTGATCGTCACTTTAAGGACTGATTACAGTGCGCTGTGGTGCCATTTAGATAAGGGGCAACTTTCTGTTGCCGTGCAGTGCCCTTTAGACACGGGGCAATTTTCCATTATTTTGGATCTGAGGTTGTACATCTCAAGAGTAAATTTTGTGTTGGTCGAGCAGTGGCCATTTGTAAAAACAGTTTTGAGAATTTTTAATGAGGTTGGCTAACTTTCTCGAAAATTATTCCATTTTTCCAAAACTAGACCATTTTTTGGACCCAAAAAAGGAAAATTTTCAGTGCTCACAACCTGACTTGCATGATTTCAAATCAGAAAATTGAACAAGCATGTTAATCTAACTCTCATGTTGGTCAAAATCGTTTTAGTAAAAAGCCAAAACAAAAAATGGTCAAAATGATGAACTAGGGGCACAGTCGAGTTAGGTTTTCTATCTTTTCCCCTTGTCAACATACTCGCCAGGAAAGGCGCCATACTTGCAAGAAAGAGCAACATATTTGCCGGAAAGGGCACCATATTCACCAGAAAGGGTACAGCTGAAGCTACCAAAAAAGGACCGAAAGCTCTCTCATCCTCTAAGCAGCGAGGTATTAAGCCAAGTACGAAGCATGAACTGGAATGGAGTAGAATATTCCACTCCCTCATCTAGACAATCACATCCAAATTGGCCAAGGACCTCGCTAAATGATGTCAATTGCAGATCTGTTGCACGTTCAATCGTATCATAACCCCTCTGGAAAAATTCACTATTACGAGCGAGAGAATGAGAATCTAGTAGAATACTAGGGGCAAGAGCCCACAACTTCCTGTTTATCCATCAACCACCCAGAGGAGGGATAAAAAAAGAAGAGAGATTAAAGAATAGAGAGATGTGCGTTGAAAGGAAAAGTGAGAAAAGGGTTTTTTCAGAAAATAAGAGATTGAGTGCCAGAGTGATGTGAGACTCACAAATAAGAAAGGGTGGGAAACAATACCCGAAGAAACAGGCTCCTCGTGAATTGAGAGGTCTCTCGCCATTGGAAGACGTCTGAGTGTCGTGTCTGTTGTTTTTGTTTGTCTCAATTCTTGTTTTGAGTTGTTTCGAGTGTCAATAGATGTGTTTAGGTTGTTTTACCTTCGTTTTCTCTTTGTTGAGTCGTTTTGACTATGGTCAGTTGTAGGCTCAATACCCGGTTAAGAAATCATTTCTCAATGTCAAAAATGAATTGTTTTGTGCTCAAAGTGCTGTGCTGTTCTCCATATTTGTGCAAAACAGGATTTGTTCTTTCATAGAACTACAGGGTTCAACCCAGGTCATATGAGAACAATAGAACAAGGACCTATCTGAAGCTATATAGGTTCTGGACTACGAAGCAAAAGAAAAGAAGGAAAATTTGGAGCATCTGAGTGCGTTTCGACTTCAGTAATTTCTGAGATTGCATTCTGGATGTACCTTTTCAGGCCTTGTCAATGCTCCGAAGTATGAGTGTGTCTCTACCTCAAGCTCAAGATCAAGTTTGCTTCAAGCCAGAATGGCGATCAGAAGTGCTCTCCCTGAGCACCATTTCCATGCCAGAGGCATCTTGGCTGTGTTTGCAATGAGTTCCTAGGAGACCAGCTGCGACGGTGGAAACTAGAGTTCAAGTGGCTGATGCCTAGAACATAAAGGTTCGGGATTTCCAAGACTAAAGTCTGGTTTAAATACCCAGGGGTGTATCCCCAGCGTGAAATATGTATAGAAGCCCCATAGGTTGAAACAGCATGTATGCATCTCAATTCTGGATACTGAACTAACCTAGTATGTCACCCCATTGGAGAATAGGGAAAATTGTGAATATGGTCAGGAAGAAAAGTAGCATCCAAAGTGTTCTATGTGAAGAATCCTTGTCGGCATTTTAGAACCTTTATATTGTGAGTTGAAGGTAAGAGTTCGAAGAACACAAGGGGAGATCCCTGTCAGAGTAGAGCGGTTCATCGCCACTCACCCCATGAGGTGCTTTCTAAAGCACTGCTATGTTTGTTTATTGCATTCCTTAAGCATCATGCATTGTATTGCATTGTACCTATCAAGTTTCTTTCTCATTCATGCACGATATTGTATGTATGGTTCATTTGGAGCTGGCGCAACCAGACGATATTGGATGTGCGGTTCATTCAGAGAAGTTCCGCTTAAGATTGATTATGTTCTGTGCATCTATCGCACATGTTCACCTTGTGTATCTATCGCACATGTTTACTTTGTGTATCTATTGCATTTAATCTCGTGTGCCTTGGCATTGTTATTCTTCGCGCGCGTAGTGTGTTAGGCAGTCTTTGGTTAAGAGCATTTGGAACGTGTTCCAATGCTTATACCACTCCGAAACACTAGGACGTGTCTCTATATTTCTCCCTCTTTGGTTAAGAGCATTTGGAACGTGTTCCAATGCTTATACCACTCTGAAACACTGGGATGTGTCCCTATGTTTCTCCCTCTTTGGTTGGGAGCATTCGGAACGTGTTCCAATGCTTATACCACTCCTTTTCCGTTCATGTGCAATGCGTCAGAATCTTGTTTGAGACATCGGGTGTGCCCAATGGTTGCTTTTGGCCTTTCCTGCGTGAGACACAATGAAGATTGCATAATTTTCTTACATCCTTTCTGCGTGAAATGTGGTTTGACTTATGAGTCTCGCGCACAGCGTGTTTGTGTGTTTGTCTTTCTCATGTGTGAGATTACCACACCTTGTAGGTCTGCTTAAATTGTTGTATTTATTTTGCATAAATGCTTCTTTACAGCCCTCTTTGCATAATCATAAGTTATGCTCTGGCATTGTGCATGTCCTTTGCATTTTGCCCCTACCTGCGGGCGCATCTGTATTTGTTATCTTGTCTGTTTGTCTAAGTCTTCGACCTTGTCAAAAATGGGTCATCTCTGGACTTTGACATTCACTCCCGTCATTTCATGACTTCCGAGTTCTGTCAAAGAGGGGCAACTGTAGACACCCCATTTTTGACTGACCTTAAGACTCAGACGTCATCGTTTGTGCACGCAGTGATCGCGCATGTTTGTGCTCGTTTCGAGTTTCCGGGGCTTTCCGTTGAGCACCTTGTCTCGGGACCTCTTAACTCTCTTCTTCTTGGTTTGTTTTTGGACCATACCTTGTTACCCCATCCCTAGAGGGAGGGGAGGCCCTATCGGCCACTTTTGGTGGCTGTAGGCCACTTTTTCCTCCTGTAGGCCACTTGAAGTAGATATTTTTGGTGCCAGCTGTGGGTCACTGAATGCATTGGAACAAGCTCTAAGCTTGTCAAGCAAACTTTTGCTTGCCTTGCTTATATAAGGGGAGGTGTTTCCCCCTTATGGAGGGGTCAGAAAATTTAGAGACAATTTTTGACTCTCTCTCTCTAGAATTTTCTCCCTCTCTCTCTATATTGTGCCTTATAGTGATTGAAAGTGAGTGTTTTTGTCATATTTTGCCTACAACCTCTTAGCCAAACATCTTGGCATTGGAGCTGAAGTTTCTTGAGGTGTTTTTGGAACTTAAAAAACTGGTTTTGCCTCAGAAGTTGTTGTTTTTGAAGTTGTGCTTCAAGGGTGAGTAATTCCCTCTTTTAAGCTTGTTTTTGTACATTGGTTTAGCCACCTTTGCATGTTGTTTTAGGCTTAACTTTCAACTACAAAAATCTTTGTTTTTAAGTGTTTAAGATGGTTTGTTTGAGGCCTTGTTTGAGTTAGAGGTGGTCTACCCCCTTTGGTGGCTTGTTTTGCTTTGCTTTGTGCCATCTCTTAAGGCCTTTGAGATCACCTTCTCTTGGCCTTTTAACCACCGAATTCTAGAGGAATTTCAATGGTGGAAAGGTAGTTTTGAGGCCCCAAATAGGAGGGGGACATCCCCTCTCCTTGTGTCTTGGTTGCTTGTGTTGATGGACTTATACTTGAGCATGTTTTTCTACCATACCTTGACCTTATCTCAGCATGTTTTTGCTCATATTTTAGCATACTTGAACTCTATTTTGAGTGATCTTGGTCCTTTGGGGCTTGCTTGATATGGCTATGGTGCAAGTGCCTTAGCTAGTCTTGAGTTTTGAGCACCCTAGCATGCTATATTTGTGATGGTTGCATGTCATGGTATCATTTTGCATGTAATTTCAGAGCATATACATGTGTCATGTTCTCACTTCTTTCACTCCATGAGAGCTTTTGAGAGTTGTGCCTTTGTGCCTTATTTGTGAGCTACCAAAAGAACATGATTTTCTACTCTTTTGAGCCTTAGTTTGAGCATGTGTTTAGGCCACTAATTTTCCATGTTTAACCTTTGTCCAGGGTTGTTTTGGTCATTTAGGCTTAGTATTGTATGCCTATAGTGCTATGCTCTTTGCTAGTTTCA
The DNA here is from genome assembly GCA_036172215.1 of Camellia granthamiana. Classification (NCBI taxonomy): domain Eukaryota; kingdom Viridiplantae; phylum Streptophyta; class Magnoliopsida; order Ericales; family Theaceae; genus Camellia; species Camellia granthamiana. The sequence goes on from CM069904.1 coordinate 13,678,603, forward strand.
ATACCTTTGACTTCAAGCATGTCTTGCATGCATTGTTTGCATGATTTAATGTTGTTTAGCATGTCATTTCAGTGCTAAAATATATAGCATTGCATGCCATCTTTCATTCGTTGTATCACTTTGAAAGAGGTCTTAAGCCCTTCGTTGGTTTGAGCACGAAATTGAGGCGTTCATGCTTAATGGTTTTAGCCTTCTCTTGAGGGTTTCTACTAACCAACGGCATGATGCTTCTTTCATGCTCAAGGAGCTTGTGGCTTGGTCCATCTTTCCAATTAGAGGACTTCTCACTTTTGGACTTAACCAATTAAAGGACTTATCGGTAATCTAAAATGAGTAAACAAAATGAATCAAAGTAAAACATGACAAGATAACATGTTTGAGTTGTGTTGCATGTGTTTGGGTCAGACGTTAATCCAAACATGAGAAACGAGGGGCGTTTCATACTCAAAGTGATGAAACGTGCCTCATTTCTTTTTCGCTGTCCCCCTTGATTGTGCATGATGGGGTGGAGGCCTCTTAAGTCTTGTGTGTTACTTGTGCATCCATTAACTTATACAAACTCGGCTTCTTAGCCATCGTGCATTACGATGCTCGGTTGGTGGCTCAGGAGTCGCGTACCGCACTCCTTTGAGTTTGAGAAATGATAAAGAGGGTGGTTGTACATACATACCCTGCAAATGCCTTGCCTTGCCCCTTTTGTACTCTATTTGCAGCAAAACTAGAGTATGCACAAGCAACTGGCCGACCGGCCAGAGGAAGTGGCCTACAGCCTCCTTAAGTGGTCGACAAGTGGCCTACAGCCTCCCTTGGTGGCCGACAGCCCACCAGCTTGCAGATGGTTCAAAGTGATTCTAGTTCTGGAGCAGAAGCAGTCTGGGAATTGGTTCAGTGTTCAGGAATCGAAGCGAATGCAAACAGAGGCAACCGGTGGCAAGACGACGGGATTTTGGGAGGAAGCCGACCGAGCATGCATGTGTTATAACGATCCCGGTTTTCCTTTCCTTTGTATATTGTATTCCAGATTTGGTTCCATGGTTGTGTTGTTGTCTCTTTCTCATTTCCTTCCCTTACTCTTTGTATTTGAGTCTTGGGTTGTGTTGGGCAGGTTTGAAATAGGTTGGTTGTGCTTTGGAACCACTGGTTGATGCCCAGAATTTGGCCTTCACGCTCGAGCGGGGATTTTGACGCTCGAGCGGGCCCTTTGTTTTTGCTTCTCCGCTCAAGCGGAAGTCTTGACGCTCGTGCGTGAATTTTCATCTCCCAGTACTTTTCCCTGCAGGTCTTTGTATGCTCGAGCGGGAGTTTTGACGCTCGAGCGTAACCCTTCGTTTTTGTTCCTCCGCTCGAGCAGGGAGTTTGACGCTCAAGCGGGGACCATGGTTTGCAAAACTTCTGGAAGTGTGCAATCGACGCTCGAGCGGCGCTTTTGACGCTCGAGCGTGAGTCTGTGTCTGACGCTCGAGCGGGGGTTTCCACGCTCGAGCGGGGCGACTAGTATAACACATCGGGATTTCACCTTTTTGGATCACTTTTTCATTTCCCTTTCTCTCTCTTACTTTCCCAAACCCAGATCTGAGAGCCTTTCTCTCTATATTTCAACTTCTCTCTTCAATATCACCTAGATCTATTGATCTTCTACCTTGGGTCCTTTACAAAAAGTGTTGAGTTTGTCGAGGGCTATCTTTTGATCCGAGAATTTCTCGATTTGGAGCACTTTGGATTTCTTTATCTCCTACCTTTGGGCTCCAAATTTGAGGTAGGAATTCCTACTCATTCTTATGTGCTTTAACATAGACATTGAGTTATTTGTATAGATGGGTTCATTTGGAAAGTTAGGATTTGAAATGTGTTATTTTCAAAAGAGGGGCTTTGTTATTTTGACTCATAAATGTGTATTTTCGGTCTTAAAATGATAGTATTGATGTTGTTGATAATATTTGGACCTTTGGGTCAATATTGAGAAAAAGGGAAAAATGCCATGTTTGGGTATATTTGGGTCATTAGTGTAATTAATGACAATTGTTATGGAAATGTGAAATTGAGTTGGAGATAATGGAATTGGCTCATTATGAGTTAGAATGGTGGAGTTGGATTTATTAATCGCACACTTTAAAAATGTTGAGATTATATATATCTGTTGAGGCATTTATTATATGTTTAGAAATAACTGCTTTAGGCTATCGGTGGAGGATAGTCTTAATTGTTGTAGACAATACATGATGATTAGGCAAACTAAAACTAATCAATTGAATATGTCATCGAGTATGACGGTTGGAATAATACATTGAATTTATGTATTGATTAATCATGTATATGATATGTGTTTATATACATTATATTGTGTGGGAGGAGATAGGGGATGTACTCTACGGTTTAGGGATAGATAGGGGATGGACTCCTAAACCGGATGTTATGTGGGAGGAGATAGGGGATGGACTCCATTGATACAACAAATATGTGTATCTGTTGATGCTTATGGAAGTGTTTTGATATGAGTTGTTATCTCATTTGAATTGATGAAATGAAAGCATTATTGATATGAGATGTAATCTCATTTAAAGTATATGGCCAGGTTCTGAGCCAAGGTTATGAATTGAGAAATTGGATAAGAAATGGAAAATGGAATGAAACATGGACACAATGGTCATGTAATTGAAATGGATTGTGAATTGATTTATGTGAGTTAAACATTTATCAAATACTAATGTTTTAGTTATTGCTCATAGTATGTTTAGCATATCTCTACTGGGCGTTGGCTCACCCTATATGGGACATTATTTTCAGGTACAGGTAGCAGGCCACCTCCAAGGGCGTAGCTTGAGAGGCTTAGTGGCTGGGCCATCTTTTATGATTATTTCTTTTGTATTACATGTATATCAAGCCAAGGGCTTATTTTGTGTAGAGTTAGTACTCTCTTTTATAACCAAGTGTTGACTTGGAAAGTTGTAAGCCTATAGGGCATTTACTTTTGTTGTCAACATGTAATACATTCTGTAATGAACACTCTGATGATATGTAATTATACTTTATTCTTTTATATCTAAGCATGTCAAGAATGTATGATTTATGGGTTTATTTTGAGGGCGTTACACATGCATCCCTCGTCCTCGAGGCCTTTTAACTGCTGTACTTAGTTAGTCAATTCGTTGGGTTTTGTACTTAAATAGTTAATGCGCTTAACTATTCATTCGTGTTTGTAATTAGTTAACTAGTTAGTTAATTAGTTGTGATTTGTAATAGTTAGCTTAATTAGCGTAGCTGATTAGCTTTCATTTCATTCGGACCCCTCGTCGAGAGGGCAAATGTTGTGATAAGGGTGCGTGCGTGTGTGCATGTCTCCCAACCCCATTTCTTTCTTCTTTTTACTTATCAGCTTTTGATGGTTAATTTTAGGGCATGTTTCAATTAGCATACTTATGCTTTGCATGCGTGCATCATTCATTCGTATTGCATGCACCGGGCTCGACGCATCATTCAAACTGCATCGTATTTCAATACGCTTTCTTGAATACGTGTTTAACATCATGTTATCAAGTGTTACATTCATATGTCATCTTATACAGTCGAGCCTGTTTAGTTGCATTATTGCATGTATTGCATTAGGCATTGTTGACATAGTTAGGAGCATGCACTATTTTCTAACTAGTTTTCAATTTTGGCTCGAAGTACACTGTGAGTGTTTACGCTTTAGCATCCTTGCATGAGTGTGAGTGTTGCCATGACAGCATGCTTGTTATGAGGCTATTTGCATAAGTGATTAACTGCATGAATACCTGTGGGTGAAGGCTTGATTGCCTGAATTGGAACAACTCGATGATTGTGAGTTTTAAGCCCAGTTTGCAAAGCGGCAAAATCATGTTTTAAAGCCCACTTGAGGGTGGCAAATCCACGCTTTAGCCTACTTGCGAGTAGCACCTTCAAACCATTTTCAAAAACAAACATGAGTTGTTTTGTTCCAATTCTCGTGATTGAGTCTATACTTGTATGTTGTACGCATCAGATAGTAAGCTAGATTAATAGCTAGAACAAGAACACATGTATTTTCAAAAATAACATATCATGTTAGTAAAGGCCGATCCTTTGATCGGGCGAGTGGGGGTGCTCATTTCATGACCTTCCCCCGTCGTACCCAAGTTCCCGTGCTGAGGCAACTTTGGTGATGACGGACACGTGGCCTTAGGCACGAGTCAGGGTTTCCTAAATTTCCCAAAATAAAATATTTAGGTGGCGACTCTGAAATCTAGCAAAGCAGTCCATGTTTGACGCTTTTTGATTCAAAATTGATTTTTCAAAACCAATTGCCGGATTTTGACTCTTTGGTGATTTATCAGTCGTACATTGCACTTTGTGAGATTAGATTCAGAACCGTGACAGGAGTCCAAACTGTAGTAGCTAGAACCCAATTCGCACCCTCTCCGAAAGGGGGGCCGCGCGGAAAGAGTTCTGGGCGGTCTACATAATTCTTTAATTAGTTAAATAGTTTAGCTAGTTATTCATTTCGGCTTGTAATAATTAGCTTAATTAGCTTAGCTTAGTTAGCTAGTTAGCTTAATTCATTCGGACTCTTCTTTGTGAGAGCGCAATATTGTAAAAATGTATATGTCTTCCAACCCTACGTCTTTCTCCCTTTTATTTACCAGTTTATGATGGTTAGATTAGGGACACCACGTTTCAATTAGGATATTGCATGCTTGCATCCATTCATTTGTATTGCATGCACCGAGGCTTGGTTCATCATTCTAACTGCATTGTCATTTCAATACTTCTTTGAATATATGCTTAGAACGCATGTTCTCAAATCGATTCATATGCCATGCTTATTAGCCGAGCCTATTTCAGTTGCATTATTGCATGCGTTGCATTAGACATCTTGTATAGTTAGATATCATGCATATTTTTCTAACTTTTTTGTTTTATCTTACCTTGGAGTACTAGGTGAGTTTTTAGCGCTTTAGCATACTTACATGAGTGTGAGTAACTGCCATGACCAGCATGCTCACCTTGAGGCTAAATGCTTACTTGCTAAATTGTTTGAGTGCCTGTGGATGAAGGCTTGTTGCTTGAATTGGAATGATTCAATGAATGTACGTTTAAGCCCACTTTGTCAAGTGGCACAATCAAACCCTTTGCAAAATAAACATGAAATTGAATTGTTCCAATTCAGGCAATCTAGTCTATACCTTGTGTGTGTGCGCATCACATAGAAATATTAGTCTAATAACTTGAACAAGAGCATATAATGTTAATAAAAATCATATCATGATTAGTAGAGGCCAATCTTTGATCCGGCGAGCGGGGGTACTCAATTCATGACCTTTCCCTCTCATACCTAAATTCCCGAACCGAGACAATCTTGGTGATGACAGACACGTGGCCTTCGGCACGAGTCATTGGTTTTCTAAATTTCCCTAAAACAAAATATTTAGATGGTGACTCTGTATCTGGCAAAGCAGTCCAATTTTGGCATTTTTGATTCAAAAATCTATTTTCTAAAAGATTTACCGGATTTGGACTCTTTGGTGTTTATCAATTTCACATTGCACTTGTGAGATTAGATTCAGAACCGCGGGAGTCCGAATTGTAGGGCTTCTTTCGAGCTTCCGAAAGAGGGCGCAAAAAAGCCGAGCTACAATACCTTTGGGATGTTTAATGATTTGTGAAGCAAACCTATTCTCTCCTTGAAAATCTCTATGACAGGAGGGAGTAGAAGGGATGAACATCCTTTGGAAACCCTCTGTTTTTGTTCTATTCTACTTCTGTTGCAACAGGTCTTTCTCCAGAAGCAGTGGCCGGCTGGCCACAATCTTGTACGCTCGACCACTTTGTTTGTACGGCAGTGGTGGTTTTTCAACAAAACAGAGCAGATTCTGAGGTCCAAAACAAAACTGTTTTTCTAACTATGAACAATGTAGTTTCTGGCAGTAAACAAAGAGGGTTTCCGAAGGACGTTCTTTCTTGTACGCACTCGATTCCTCGCTTCTTATTCAATTCTTTTAGATTAGTCGCTTTGAATTTCATACTTGTAATAATTAGTTAATTCATTCGGGTTTGTAATAATTAGTTAATTAGGACATTCGGACCCTCTTGTAAAGAGGTCAAAATTGTAACACTTGATGTATATCTTCCAAACTCCATTTCTTTCTCCCGTTTATTTACATGCTTACCGGTTGTACACAACATCATATTTTTTTTATCACTACCATGCTTTGTATCCATTTTTTCATGTATTAAGATTCAACTCATCATACTTGATGTTGTTTTCATTTCTTACTTGATTATGTGCACTACCTCATGCTTTAAGTTGATTCATATGTCATGTTAGTAGCTGAATCTAGTAGTTGCATTTTGTATGCATCGCATTAGCCATTTTGCATATTAGGATCATGCATTTTTTCTAACCATCTTCTTTTCTTTGGCTTGCCTCGGTTGAGTACTCGGTGAGCATTTTTGTTTTTAGCATATCATATGTCTGTTTATGTTACCATGTTTAGCATGTTACCATGAAGCTACTTGCTTAATTGACATATCTCTATGAATGCTTGTGGATGGAAGCTATTTTGCTTAAATTGGAAGGATTTTGATTGTTATACTTATTCTAAATTCTTTCAAAATCGCATAAGATCAAAGCATTCCAAAGTAAGTAATGTGGTCTATACTTGTTTGCCTTACATAGTAATGTTAGCACATTAATAATCAGAATATGAGCATATAATGTCCATAAAATTTACATCATGAGTTAGTAGAGGCTGATCTTTGATCGAGTGATTGGGGTGCTTAATTCATAACCTTCCCCTCTCATACCTAAGTTCCCGAACCAAGACACTTTGGTTATGACGGACAAGTGGCCTTTGGCATGAGTCGCGGGTTTCCTAAATTTCTAAAAAATATTTAGGTGGCGACTCTGAAATCCGGCAATGTAGTCCATTTTTGGTATCTCTGATGATTAATGAATTTTCTAAGAATTTTCCAGATTTGGACTCTCGTTCGTTTTTTTGTTTCACATTACACTTGTGGAACAAGATTCAGAACCACGAAAGTCCGAACTGTAAGGAATTGCATCTAAGGAAACTAAACCCCTCCGAGGAGCACAAAAAACTAGCTGCAGATTGCTGATGTAATTCTTGGTATGAAAATTACCAAAACATCAAAAGGAAATGCTTGTCACAATTACATTACATTGAGAAAATACTTAACAAATTTAGCAAAGATGATGATCATCTTGCCAGAATACCTGTGTATGTTAATTTGTTTCTTTCCAAGAATGTACAAGAACGTATTTCTCAATTACAGTATGCCCAGATTATTGGAAGCTTAATGTACTTGATGAATTACACTCGCCTAGATATAGCCTATCTAGTAAGTAAATTAAGTAGATATACGAGTAATCAATGAATAGAACACTGGAAAGCTATCATAAGGGTTTTAAGATATCTCCGATTTACTCGTAACATTGGACTAAATTATACTAGATATGCAGCAGTACTTGAAGGATACTACAATGCAAATTGGATATCGGATACCAGAGACTCAAAATCCACCAATGGGTATGTCCTTACTCTTGGTGGTGTGGCTGTATCTTGGAAATCTACATGTTTGCATTGCCAGGTCTACTAGGGAATCAGAGTTTATAGCTTTAGATAAACTCGAAGAAGAAGCAGAATGGCTTCGTCATTTTCTTGAAGCTATTCTACTATGGCCAAAAAATGTGCCTGTTATATGCATACATTGTGATAATTAATCAGCAATAGGTAGAGCACAGAGTCATATGTATAATGGTAGGTCATGACATATTCGTTATCGACATAACACCGTGGGACAGCTACTCTCTAATGGAATTATTTCCATTGAATATGTGAAGTCTAAAGACAACATAACGGATCCACTAACCAAAGGGTTAGCAAGAGAGTTAGTTGAAAATTTATCGAGGGGAATGGGACTTAAGCCTATTAAATAAGAGTTACCACAACGGCAATCCAACCTAGTTGACTGGAGATCACAACCTAGTTGACTGGAGATCCCAAGATCTAGGTTCAAAGGAGCAACCGAAGCTTTAAGTACGAAGATAGGGGTGCTAGTGATTTTTTCATGACATTTCTATATATACATATAAAAGTTGCGAATATAAAATGGTACCATGTTTGTAATGTATTTGTTTATAAGTAATAAGATAAAAAAATGAACCACACAACTTTGCATCATGATGATAAGACTTATTCACTAAACTTGCCAGTAACCTATGTTACACGGACGCGGGTACAGGTATCGGGTGCGGGTGCGGGTGCGTATCTAGCGGTCGGACACTTCAAAATTAAAAATTAAGGATACGTGGATATGTATCCAAATTTGAATATGGGTACGAGGATACGTTAAATATATATATATATATATTTTTAAATATAGTTATCAAGATGAGTTATATTATATAAATAACAAATAATTATTTTACATATATGTGTTTATTTATTTTTATTAATATATATAAGTATATATTGTCTTATAAATATATTATATGTTATACAATAATTATTATATAATATATAATAATAATTGTTATTATTATAGTTATTATAATAATAGTTATTAACTATTATTATTTTATATAGATATATACGAATGGATATAGATATGAATCAAGAGACAGGGATGTCAATCAGTAAAATCAAGGATAAAACTAGAGAGAAAGAGAGAGAGAGAGAGAGGGAGAGAAGCGACACAAAGCGATCGATCGATCACGATTGCGATCACGAGGGAGAGAGAGAGAGAGAGAGAGAGAGAGAGAGAGAGAGAGAGAGAGAGAGAGTCGTCTGGGGGTGTTCGACTATTCAATCGACTGATGGAGCTTCGATCTTCGACTGGATCGACCAGATGGAGCTTCGACTAGAGGTCGTCGATCTTCGACTTCCACTGGATCGATTTCAACCAGGTTCTCTCTTGCTCTCTCCTCTTTCATTTCTTTTGCTGTCTGTAAAGAGCCATGTCCGAGAGAGAACAGCCGAATCCGACACAGATCCCGCACCCATGTCGTGTCGTGTCGTGTCGACACAGGTACTTTGCCCCAAAGTGCCGAGTTCATGTAACACAGCCAGTAACTACCACTTTTACTCTCTAACAAGCCACTTAATGAGTCTCAATCTAAAAAAAAAAAAAAAACCACTTAATGATTGAGAAAGACAGAAGAGAGAAGAGTGATAGCACAATGGCAGGGTTGATACAATTTATTTTCTAAATTTTACACAGTCAAGTGGTCCCATACTACTTAAACATACACTTTAACTGGTCTATTGAAGAATCCATAGTTTCACTAAATTAACAAACAATTAGAATATAACCTTGGTTCTCATTTCATCCAATGTGTGTCCACTATTAACAACTCAGTTTTAATATCTCCTTAAAAATGCTTTTGGCTACCTTCAAGTTTATGCCATTTTGTCATCTTAACCTAATTCAATTCATTTTGTCTCGTCTTTTAAATTTTACAATAGCAATTCTATCGTGTTCCTCATTAATTAACTTGGGCTTTAGTAATGTCACGCTTAATTATATATATATATACACAATTTATAACAAATGTAACACATTAGAGTGATTAGATATTAATGAAATTTGTGTGAAATTCATTACATTAATATTTTTTGAATGTGCTATAGTATATCATATATAAGATGTGATTATTTTAACATTATTGTAAAGATTTACTATAAATTTATGATATAATCTTGTTTAGTTACTTTTGATTTTGGTTAGGATAATAGGTACAGTAAATCCGGTTTGTCGTATCAATCAACTATTGCACTGCTAATCCGGTTTGTCGAGGTGTTTGTAGGATGGATTCAAATTGGAGTTTACACAGTTATCATAGTAGCAGTGGGATTTGCTTAGAGATTGCTCTGGTTTGCTGGTTTGTTACTGGTTTGCTAGTTCGTTTGGTGGTTATTCAGGCTTATTGGCTGCTTGTGGTGTAATTGTTGTTTGCTTTGCACGTCTCTCTTTGGTTGTTTCTTTGCTTATCAAATGATTCGGTGATATTCTTAGTGTCAATCTAGTTAGGATTTGGAATTTCACTTTGATATTTTTTGCTCTTGCCCTCCCCTTTATTAATGTATTTTCATATGTAATATATGTTTATTCTTATCAATAAAGTCTTTTTTTGTTGTTAAAAAAAAAAGGTACAGTGAATAAATAGTTGAATCTAACTTCTCTCACAACTTGATATCAATGAGGCTCATAGCTCCTCTCATAATTGGATGTTTAGTATTGGAGGAAAGTCATGTGCTAAATAATGTCCTTTCATTAAGGCCTCATGTGAGAAATTAGCTATTTTAGTAGGTTGTTTTAGTTTTTAACTATTTTATTATGCTAAAATATTTGTGTTTGAGAAAAGGGTTAGATTTCTTTTAGTTGGATGTGATGTTTGTGAGAGAAAAAATGAAATGATTATGAGTTTGATGTGACATTTTGTCTTATTGGCTATTTTAGCCTATTTTATTTTTTTGTAAATTTTAGCCAAAAAAAAAAGTCAATTTTTGGCTTTCCAAACACCCCCGAAGGCTCTAATTATTAACCTAATCAAAATATTATTAGAGAATAATAAAATTTTAGGCATTAGCAATTACCCAAAAGAAAAAGAAAAAAAAAACAAGAAAATTCGTGGGTTTTAGCATTGCATTGACATGATTTTGTTCCTCATGCTGCCATGTGAAGGTTGAATCAATTGAAAGCTTAAGTTTTTGTAAATCTAATTGATTACATGAATCTAAGTTCATTTATATGAACTTGACCCAAAAAATTTGGCATTGAATCTCCAAGTTCAATATAAAAATCAACTGAGCATAATTGGACAAGTTGGAAAGCAAAATGGATAAGATCAAATTCTAAAACTCATTTGCACAACTTCATCAATGTTTGCTTTAGCAATTTCTTTAGTATTTAATTTTCTTAAAAGGGAGAAAGGGAAGAGGACTTCAAAGCTTTCATTTAAGGGAAGCAGAAAAAGTGAAAATACCAAAAACATGAAAGAAGTAGAAGGGAACTCAAAAAATATTTGGATGAACAAAAAATTGCATTCGAGTTAGATTTCTCGGGTTCTTTGGCTTGGTAAGTGCTCTTGTACAGCTTTTTATTTTGGTGCTTCAACTTACAATATCGATCAAGTTCTCTATTTTCTCACTTGTCTTCGCGGTAGTCATTATTAGTCACAAGATTTTCTAGGAGCCACGGTGTTGACACCATTATGCCATGTTATGTGACGACTACTAATTCAATTTACTATCATTGACTGATGTGAGACAGTACTATAAGAAGACAATAATCGAGTGCTCATTTTACACCATGTTTGGCCAACCAGATCACAAGGGTTGTATTGGCATGATGATCATCATCTATTCATGATTATATAGCTTTCCTTCCTCTTCCAAAGTTTATACAGCATCCTCAACCTCCTCTGTTGAGAGCTCAATTCAGGGTCAGAGGTCCATGGACCAAAATTAATAACTAATACAGATAGTGCAAAAAAACAAGAATAAACAAAATTAAATATCCATTTTCATTACAAATTATTGATAAAAATATTATGTGAACTAAAATTCAAATATGCTCATCCTCTCAATTCATCTTCATATTGAAATTGGAAGAATATCATATCTTAAGATCTGACCCTTCCATCATCTCCAAAGAGGTGGAGATGTGAAGTGAGACAAACTAATAAAAAAAATTTCATCTTACTTCTCCCCACCTCAAATCTAACCTCAAACATAAGGTTTTCAAAAGGGATGGGAGGTGATAGGAGGGAAGGGTATGACGGCAGTAGCAAATATTATAACAAGTTGAGGTACATTAGTTCTTTATATAGACATCTCAAGATACATTGAAAAGTTAAGATTATAGCAAGTGTCAACCATCTAAATGATGATAGAGTTGTAAAAGATAGCTTTAGGTTTTTACTTCACTATAATAATCCTCTAGATTATTCTCTAAAATAATCTATATAAATATATTTACAAGCCTTGCACATTGAGTTGTTTAGGGAAATTACTTGGAAAATTATTTACAAGACTTGGAAAATTATTTCATCACACCCTTTCATTTTTCACTTTATTTTAATTATAATTTTGTCCCTCTCTAAAATTACCATTAAGGACTTAAACACAAAAAATTCAAACTCTTAATTTTTCACCCTACCGACCCTTCCTTACCATCTCCATGAACTCACTACCACTATCAATTGTTTGTCACCACACCTCGCCGCCTTCTACTACTCACCACCATCCCCTCCATATATCTACCTTTTCCTTTCTGTCACCCCCTCTTTCTTCTTATTTTATCACTCATTCTCGTGGCTTCTTTTTTTTTTTTTTTTTTTCTCTCTTTCTTTTATTTTTTGAAAACCCTAGATCTTGTTTTTTTTCTTCCCCTCATATCTGAAAACCCTAGGTCAAGGTAATGGGCTGAGAGGGGTCATGATGGTGAAAGGAGGTCTCCGTTTCACCATTCTCTTTAGGGCTGAGAATAGTGCGAAGGGTCGTGATACGATGCTACCCCAGGCCCATCATTTTAAATTAGTGAGAATGATCTGATGGGCCTTGAGATGAGGCTACCCTAGGCCCAATTTAGTCTCTTGAATCTATGTCAAGAATCTATCTCCTCACGTGCTTTGAAAGCGTTTTAAACACGCAATCTCACATAGTAAACGAAGTACACCTGTGTTTCAAAGAGAGAATAAAAGGGAAAAATTAAATTAAAGAAAAAATAAAAAAGCAAAGCAAAAGTCCAAAACATTAAGATTATTTGCATGGGATCTGTTGTTAAAAATTTCAAAATATATATTCATATTTTATAGATAATTAAATTAAAAATAAATTTTACAAACATATATATATATATATGATTATTTGCTTCTCATTTTCTTATTCCAACCAAAGCATGAAAATATAATCATTTTATTTTAATTTTCTTTTTTTAATTTATCACAATTTTAATATCTAAACAATCTAACTATTGAACACCTGATTCAACCTATGGCGTGCACTACTGCTAGGGGTGCAACTCGGGCGGATTCGGTCGGGTTTGAGGTTTGCCCAAGCCCAGCTCGAATTGTGTTTGGCAGTGCCCAAGCCCACCCAAGCCCGACCATCAACCCGAGCATGGCTGCCCAAGCCCGGACCAAGCTTCATAATTCGAACTCGGGTTAGCCCGAATTGCCTGAATTTCACAAGGCAACAAACAATTTCTGAAATTTTCCATGCAACAAACAGTGCTTCATTATATACATAAGTCCATTAGTCCATACAACAAACTTAAACATCATCACAGCCACAAGAGTATCAGAGAAAGGGACAAAAGAATAGATAAGGCAGGCTTTTGTTTTTAGTTTTAATCTAACAGTCCAAATAAAAGATACTATTTAATTTATTTTATACATATATTATATAATTTATATAATGTATTAAATGCAATTCGGGTTCGGGTTGCTCGGGTTAACCACTGACTCTGCCCAAGCCCAACCCGAATTACAATTCGGGCATCAAAAATCTGCCCAGGCCCGTCCAAATTACAAGATATTATTGCCCAAGTCCTAAAAAAACTCAGGCTGGGCACGGATTGCTCGGGTTGAGCCCGCCCGAATTGCACCCCTAACTACTGCAATCAAAATAATGTTTTCATGTTTAGCACAAGAATTCATTCTTGACATGAGGAAGGTGCACACGCCTAAAATCACAATCTTTTCTTTTTAAAATGAGTAAATATAAATTAAGAAATAAACGTCTAAATTATGAGGTAATTAATTGAAAATAAATTGAGGTTTAATGTATTTTCCTCATCTTATAAAAGAAGATTTTGATAATTTAACATATAAAATCTTTTATTAAGTGAAAAATTAAATAATAATAATAATAATAATAATAAGGGCTGCCATGGTGGGTAAAATTATTTGTTTGTCTAAAAAAAAAATTAAAAAAAATAAGAAAAGGGAAAAATGAATGCCAAAAAATATGCAATCTCGAGAGAAGTTTAACCTATAGTTTTATTTGAGTCACAGTCATCTAAGGAGAGTTTAGTTCATCTTCACATATAGCAACTCCCTCCTGCAACTTAAGACACGAATTTCCCAAGTAGGTTGTCGATCAGTCCTTTAATTTTGATTAATACTACAAATTTATTCTTATCAACTCAGAAATTACCTAGAAATTAATCTTCACCACACCTTACATGGACTCCACACTACACAAATTAATCTCCACCACACAATTACTCACCCAGAAAATTCTGGGTAGGTCAGTCTGGGTCCATAGCTTTTCTGTTTAATTTTTAATTTTTTTTTAATGAATAAATTCCAAGGTAACCTTAATTAAATGGTTTTTTTTCTTGATCTCCAAATAGAATTACCATTCTTTTAATTAGATTGAGTGTTAATTCTATTGTGATAAACATATCATTCTATCCTAACTTTATTCACTGAATCAAAAACCGTGTTAGAGATTAATTTTCAATTGTTTGGTTTTTATTTTTATTTTTTTTTTTGTATATGTGCAGTGATAGCCATGGAGGGTACATGGCAACCAAAGAGTGAGGATAGGCGGGAACAGATGAATACTGGCTAATAACAGTTACGTAGCCGCTACGTAGCTCTAAATTGCTGAGCTTGAATTTGGTCCGAATTCAAAACGACGTCGTTTTGATTTTTTATTTTTATTTTTATTTTTATTTATTTATTTATTTTTTTTTTTTCCTTTCCATAACTGGGTGAAGAACAAAGAAGAAGAAAGAGGAGGAGGAGGAGAAGGAAGAAAAAAAGAGGAGAGGAGCAGAAAGATCATCATCTACCAAAAATCAAACCCACCCAACACACCCAACACATCATCATCAACACAGCAAAGAAAGAGAGAGAGAGAGAGAGAGAGAGAGAGAGAGAGCATCATTATCATCAACCAAACACATCATCATCATCACACAGAAAGATCAACCAAAAAACAAACCTACCATAGAAATCATCCCCAAAAAAATGTAAAAATCTGAAAAAATTTCAACACATCATCATCATACACAGATTGGAGGCAGAGATCAAAGATCGAAGGCCCGGCGGTGGAGAAGAATCGAAGATCGGAGGCGGCTATCGACCCCCTCTCTCTCTATTCCCTCTTGCCTCTCTTCTCTCTCACTCTCTTTCTCTTTCTCTTCCTTTTCTTTTCTCTTCTCTCTCTGCTCTCTGTTTCAAACATAAAAAATAAAAAAATAAAAAAAAAACCTGCCCCAAACGGCGTCGTTTTGGGCAGTCAAGCCATTTGGGACAGAGAGATTCGAGCTACGAAAGATTTTCTGCTAACTTTTTTTGGCTTGTTTTGGAAATACGGTTACAAGTAGTTTTTTTTTTACTTTTTTAACTTTTTTGGGTTACATCTGCTCTATATTTTTTTACATTCTTTTGCAAAAATAATCACCAAAAAATCAATTTTTAAGTTACTTCCCCAAACAAGCCTTTGTTTCTACGACGGTAATGATGTTGGTAACGTTCATACTACTTTTTAAGCGGATCAAATCAAATGTGGCATATATGTCGGTTCTTGTTGTGTTCATCACAATGGTTTTTTTTTTTTTTAAGCGCTCATCCATTGCTATGGTTGGCCCTAAGATTTATGGGCTTTAGGCGGGCTTTAAGAATGGGGTCCTCCTACATATATTTTTTTTATAAAAAAATTACTGATAAAATAAAAATTTACTAATAATTCTTTATATTATTTAGTAGCTACAAAAAGTTTCCTTACACATATAATCATTAAAATTTATTTTCATATATTAAGATACAATAAAATCATTACAAAGACAAATCAGGGTTTTGTTGTTTTATAGTTTAGCAACAATCAATACAAACAACATAATTCACTGATATTTGATAACGAAATAATTATGTTAATCATAATCCACACAAATCACAATCCACTAATTATTTGATAACATAACACAAATTATTGAAAAAAAATTGGGAGAAAAAACTAAGGCAAAATTATTCAATTAAATTATGATAAAGAGAGGGCAAAAAAATTAAGGCAAACAAAATTAAGGAAAAGAAATTAGGGCAAAATTAGTCAATTAAAATATGATAAACAAAGATGGCAAAAAAATTAAGATAAAGTTATTTATTCTATTAAATTCTTGACATTAGACTCTATTTGGACTCATTTATATCATATATATTTGTTTGGACTAATTACATAAATTTTTAATTAGGCCTAACAATGATAATATATATATATATATTTTTTAATTTGGCGTGACAGACTTTTGTGAGGGGCCTTTTACACTGGATCCCAAACAATAAAAAAAGATTGGACTTTGAACTTAATCTAATATAAAACTGATAAATTTAGGACCTTATTTTGGGCCAAAATTTAGGATGAACTTAATCTAATATAAAACTGATAAATTTAGGACCTTATTTTGGGCCAAAATTTAGGAGCCCTAGGCACGAGCCTTAGTGGCCTTAGTCCTGGGCGGCCCATTGCTACAAAAATTTAGAAAAACTCATAATTCATCATCGTGGTTGTCATCCTAAGTGGTAGTGGTTGCTTCTTAATAAACATTAGATTCAAACTACTGTTTAGGGATTTCTTGGGGTTGATCCTTTATCATGTTCCATGATGTTTGAAAATAAGCTTTATTTGTGTATTATTTCTGTTTCTCTTTATATAAAACTGACAATCTTGAAATTCAGTTGAAGTTGTTACATAATGTTGTTCTACAAAATCCAAATTATTCTTGTGTAAAGCCTAAATATATCAAGAAAAATGTTTTAGATTTACAACTCTTATAATTTGACTGACAATGATACAATATGATAAATGCTAATTTTTGATTTATTACATACCATATGACATGGGCTTGTTTTGAAAAGTGGGTTAAAAGTTGGCTTTTTGTCCTTTTTTTGACTCTTTTAAAAAAACGTGTAAAAAAGTAGAAATATGATATAACCCTAAAAAAATTAAAAAGTAAAAAAAATGACTTTTAGCTAGGTTTCTAAAATAGGCCATAAAGTTTCACTCTCTTGTCACATCGTTTGGAATGTGGGTTGACTTGTTGATTTTTTGACTATTTAGAGTTAAAAAATCTCGTTTGGGATAGACTTTTTGTTTTTTGTTTTTTTTGAATTTTCTGAGAAAAAAAATAAAATGATTATGGTTTGAATGTGATATTTTATCTTATTGAGCTAAAAATCTTATTTTATCTCTTTGTGACTAAAAATAGACAAAAAATCAAAAAGTTTAGCAGGCCAAACGAAAACTTAGGGGTCTAAAAGGGGGTTCTCTAGACATTATAGACATCCATTAAACACGATATGATTTTAAATGAGTCTTGAAGCAAAATATTCATAAAAAGTATATTTTTTAGGAGGGGGTTTCCTTCCTTAAAAGATCTAGACTAGAGGGGGTTATTTGGGCCCATGGGGTTTACCATGGTTCTCATTTTGATAATTTAAATTGTTCATTTTATTAGGCACTTCATATATTTCATCCACACAAAAAATTAGGTCAATCCAACAGTTGTAACTTATTCAATTTACTGTATTTTTTATTAAAAAATGAGACGATAATTGTATTTTTAAAAAATGAATCATACATTTTTTTTATGAGAAAAATAATAAATTGAATAAGTTGCAATTATCGAATCAACCTAATTTTTTTTTGTGGATAAAATAAATGAATTATCAAATAAAATAAACAATTTAAATCATTAAAACAGAACTCGTGATGAATCTGATGGACCAAAACAACCTCCTCTAGTCCAAGACTAGTAATTAAGATGCATACAAAGGTAAAAGCAGTTATTGAAGGGTGATAAAGCAAACATGTAGAACTCGATATGTTATTTATGGTTTAGCAAGCCAATACCGAATACAGGCTGCGAGGAAATTGATGGTTCTTGTACGAGCACGAAATATTGTCCTCGTATAATCCTGTTGATCAAGTCTACGCCTCTTCGTACGTCGTCGCTTTACTCCCTGAAAACACAAACGTGAGCTAGCTGGCGGGTTTGTGCCGGATACGTCTCCGATGCCTAAGTGAGCAGAATAGACAAATAGACGAAAGCTCTGTGTATTCGGGAATCAAAGTTGTGTTACCTCTCCATAGGTGATGTTGTGAGCTTTTATAGGTTCCGTGTGGCATAATCCTAGTAAGACTCTTCCTCCTCCATGTAGAGTCCTCTTAGGAATCATACTTTTCAAGGATAATGCTTATCCTTTCACACCCCCTTCACTGCATAAACCAAGTGAGATGGTCCTAGCTCGGTAATGCAACCAAACGACCGAGCTAATGTTGTCACGCTGAAATGACAACTTAGATCGCGCTACGCCTTAGCTCGTTCCTTCCTTTAGCTGTTTGTACCTCGGTTGTGACCATTGAGACCGAACTAACCTCAGTCCTCAGCAAGCTACCACCGTGCTAACCAGAGCGAGGTCCACCACGTGAAGCCATCATACCTCGGCTCCGAATACTCTGATCGAGATAACTATTTTTACTCCGATAGTGGTGACCATGATCACAAGTGGACCGAGATAACACTTGCTAGGTCCTTTCTACACTTGGACCGAGCTAACGCCTGGACTGTGGTCCACTTTACTAAGCCCTTTTCACCATGGCCCATAGAACGACCCATCATCCGGCTCAGCCCAACTTATATATAAATTACCCTCTCAATTGCCCCTTAATTCCATCTGCGCAGCATGATAGGGATTATCTTTTTCCAGCCGAGCTAAAAACTTTTGCTTTTCAACCGAGCTAAACCCACACCGGGCTACCCATCTGTCCGGTCAAAATGTCTCTTCAGTCGCTGTAATTGAATCACTTCTCATTCCAAGAACACGTGGCACACTCTCATTGGCCCAATGCAGCTGTCACGCTGTCTTCGTACTTTGCGTATTTTGAACAGTCCTGCCCAATTTCTCCTTCTTTACACAAAAACTACTCATTTTGAATCTATCACGTCTACTATTCATCATTTTCTCTCTCTTTGAGCTTCTTCTCCTTCGTTCTCTTGCAACTGTGGAGCTTGTGTTCTTGTTGGGATCTTTTTCACCTTCAGTTCCTCCATTTTGAACTGGTATATGACTCAAATCTCTTTCCTTTCCGTTGATTTCGTTCTTGTTTCGCAATGTATAGCATGCGTTTTTGTATGATTTTCAAAACACCTATTTTACTTCTATTTCCATTTTTTTTGAAAAAACCTCTGTAACATAACCACTGTCTATATGAATAACCTGGGAAATGGTAGTTTTGATCCAAAATCACACTCCAACCAAACTAGCATTCTGTTTGTATTAAGTGCAAGCTTAGCCAAACTGAACAATCGAACTAAAACTTCACATCATACTTGTAGTTTCAATAAGTCTTAGTACCCTTTGCTCATCTTAGCCAAGCTAGCAAACCATACTAGGTTTGTGCAATGCCGCACTAGAACGCCTTCATCACTGACTGAGCTATAACTTAGGGCTAAACCAGCTCTTTTAGTTAAAACCAAACTAAGAATGCTGCCCAAAAATTCAACCGGGCTAAAGGCCCTTACTCAAACCGAGCTAAGAATGGATAATGGCCCACATAGCCGAGCTAGGACTTCATTTATCTTTGCCTTTGTTTCTTTTAGCACGGTCCAATGAGCTATGCTTAACACGTTTCTTTTTTCACTTTACAGACTTAGGTTGCCAGGCACTCCCTTGAACGCTCAACCGAGCTACTCAGCGTCATTTCACGACCGAGCTAATACTTAAATTTATTCATAATTTAATAGCAAATGGGTAAATATAGGTTTTTAGTAAACTCACCAGGGGCCATGGCCAAGTTCCGAAGGGACTACCATATTCCTGATGACGTCCATCTTACCTTAGCCGAACTAGATACCACACCCTGGGGAAACCCTGGCTTTGTTCCCTTTACCCTTCTTTCCTTTGTAGAAACCGGACTAAGATTCCCTATACAGCCTCTCATTTGCGAGTTCCTCAGACAACCCAATCTTTGCCCTACCCAACTTTCCACCAACTCTTACCGCATAATAAATGGTATCGCCGAGCTAAACCGCCGGGCTGGCCTTAATCTTGGTTTAGCCGAGCTTTTCTACCAATATTTCATAGGATCAAATGAAGATGGCTGGGTTTACTATCTTAAAATAAGGCGCCAGCGTGAAAAGATAATAAAGAATACCTCGGACAAGGATGCAAATGATAATGATTTCTTCTGGGTCTCTCGGAACTTCGAAGACCACGAAGCCTAGATCCCGGGCGACAGAATAAATTGGAACAAGGGTGTAGCTGGTAGGATTACCTCGGCTCAATTCCATGTTTTTCTTTACTTCGGTTTTCTTATCTTGAACCGTACTAACTGTTGTCTTCCTTCATGCAGATTTGAACTTTCTTAAGTCCCAATACAGCTACCCTAACTTGAATGTACTTCGCGCCGCGTTGTGATATCCAAACAGAAGTTGGACCAAGCTACTGAATTTTGAGATGCCCTACCGATACAGCAGCAGACGAAAGACTAGGGTGACTGACTTTTTGTTGGAAGCCTCTCTTGAACCGGACCCAACCTTGCCTCAAATCAACCTAATCCCACTAACTGCTAAACAAGAAATGGCAAAGAAAAGAGCCGTAAGAGCCCTTCTGACCAAGACAAACCAACCCGAGGTGCCACTAGCCGGTCAAACACAGGAGACCATGGTAGCCCTACCATCCCACCAGCCTTCGTCATCTCGGTCTCGTAAGCATGCTCGGTCTTCTCCCACCGAGCCACGCCTTGTCGATGAAGACGAAACTGTGCTTCCTCCAACCGCAGTACCAAGCCCACAACTTGAGAGCTCTGACCGAGCTAACTCTTATGATTGGGCACCAAGATTATCTTACCAGAACCGAGCCATTCGAGACACAGATTCAGTGGTGGCAGATAAAGATCACATGCTGGCCTTCAATCTAGCTAAGAGTGTGTGTCTGCCCCCTGACATGGATCAACATGCCCACCTTACCGAGCTAAAAGCTATCCGCTCGGCCACCAAATCAATGGTGCTGGTTATTATTCTTTCCTTTGTTTTCCCATTTTGTGCATCTGTTAGCTCGGTTCTTACTTAAACAATTGCTTACCACCCCTATGCAGGCCATGCAAAAGAACCAGATTGCTCATAAGTGTGTAATGGAGCTGCGAAAAACAGCAAGGCAGGCTGTGGTTGAGGCTGACAAGAAGACGGCCGAGCTAAAAGTGGCACACCAAAAAATGGCCGAGCTACAATCTGAGGTCGCCCGCTTTACCGGTGTAGTTGACTCAGCTGAAGTGGAGAAACAAAAAGCTTTGACCGAGCTGAAGGACTACTACCTGCGTGAGCTCGCCACAGTTAAGGAGAAGAAGAAGGCCGAGATAACTGAGTTGGAGAAGAAGATTGAAGACACTGAGGACCGCTGTTACAAAGAAGGCGAAGCAACCTACATCCTTCAGTGTGAAGTTGGCAAGGGCTTATTCTTCAAGTGTGGGTGGAAAGCGGCGGTGGCATAGCTCGGTCACGGTCCTGACACCGAGGTCTTCCTGAACCCTCCTCCGCACTTCATACCGAGCTACATGGCAAAGTACGCTCAAGCCATTCAACAGAAATTCCTTCAAACTGAGGATGATGAAGAAGAAACCGAGCCTAATGATCCCCCGGTCGTCAATGATCCCACTGTTCAGTCAGCTCGGATGGAGCCATCGGTAAAAGACTTAACGACCGAACTACCAGCTGAAACTGGGCTCCGAGTTGAACTGGATGCGGATCTTGATGACCTCTTTGCGTAATCTTGTGTTTTCTTCTTTTTGCTTTTGGAAAGATATTGTAACCGGGCTGAGGCCCCATCTTTTGTACTTGATTTGAATTTTCAATGAAATCTTCTTTTGTTCCAACTTTTGTTTCGGTTTAATCTATGCTTGCCTTTTCTTTCCAATTGTAATCTGAATGAAGTATAACATTTTCCAGCCGAGATAACTATCTCGGTTTTAACCTTGAAATCTCTGGTGATACCTGCCAACCTCTTCAGTCTAGGTCTTTACCTCGGCTGAAAATCACAATAAGTTGTATTCCAGCCAACCACTCTTCAGCCTTGATCTTTATCTCGGTTGAAGAAAACTACCAAGTGTTGGTTTTTCCAGCCAACCACTCTTCAACCTTGATCTTTATCTCGGTTGAAGAGTACTACCAAGTGTTGGTTTTTCCAGCCAACCACTCTTCAGCCTTGATCCTTATCTCGGCTGAAGAATAATAAGTGTTGGTTTTTCCAGCCAACCACTCTTCAACCTTGATCCTTATCTCGGCTGAAGAACAATAAGTGTTGGTTTTTCCAGCCAACCACTCTTCAGCCTTGATCCTTATCTCGGCTGAGGAGCACTAAGTGTTGGTTTTTCTAGCCAACCTCTTCAGCCTAGATCCTTATCTCGGTTGAAGAACAATAAATGTTGATTTTTTCAACCAACCACTCTTCAGCCTTGATCTTTATCTCGATTGAAGAGTACTAAGTGTTGGTTTTTCCAGCCAACCTCTAAATTGGTTATTCCTGCCAACCTAGAGTAAAGTGTTTGGTTATTCCGACCAAACGTCCTGCAGCCTGGATCCTTATCCTAGGCTTAGGAGGGGTGTTGGTTATTCCAGCCAACCTCTAAGTTGGTTATTCCTGCCAACCTAGAGTAAAGTGTTTGGTTATTTCGACCAAACGTCCTGCAGCCTGGATCCTTATCCTGGGCTTAGGAGGGGTGTTGGTTTTTCCAGCCAACCTCTAAGTTGGTTATTCCTGCCAACCTAGAATAAAGTGTTTGGTTATTTCGACCAAACGTCCTGCAGCCTGGATCCTTATCCTGGGCTTAGGAGGGGTGTTGGTTTTTCCAACCAACCTCTAAGTTGGTTATTGCTGCCAACCTAGAGTAAAGTGTTTGGTTATTTCGACCAAACGTCCTGCAGCCTGGATCCTTATCCTGGGCTAAGGAGGGGTGTTGGTTTTTCCAGCCAACTCCTTCAGTACTGATCCTAATCTTAGCTGAAGAGAGTGCAAAGTTGGTTATTCCGGTCAACTATGCTTTCAATGCGCCTAACTCACTAAAACAATCTTTTACAGAAGGAAACAACTATACTGAAAAGAAACTACTTGTTTTATTGAGAAAGAAAAAAATTACAAATACTTGAAAGAAAAGCTAAAAATAAAATAGTTTGAGATTGGCAGTGTTCCATGGCCTGGGAATGGCTTTGCTGTCTTCATCTTCCAAGTGGTATGCCCATTTTCCTGCTAATCCAACCACCTTGTAAGATCCTTCCCAATTAGGCCCTAACTTGCCATCTCCGAGTACCAAGGTGTTTCCCATCACTTTGCGCAGTACCCAATCTCCGATTTTGAATTGTCTTGGATGTACTGTTTTGTTATATTTTCTGGACAACTCCTGTTGGTATGAGGCAATGTGAACCAGTGCTTTTTCTCTTCTTTCTTCTGCAAGGTTGAGTTTCGATGCTATGGCTTCTCCATTTAAGTCTGGATCAAAATTTTCGCTTCTAATGGTGGGGAGGCTAACTTCCAGTGGGATTACTACTTCCATGCCATAGGCCAAGGAAAAAGGTGTTTCGCCAGTAGACCACCAATGTGTGGTACGGTAAGCCCATAAAACATGGGGAAGCTCCTCAGCCCACTTGCCCTTTGTTTTCTCTAACCTTTTCTTCAATCCATCCAAGATGACTTTGTTTGATGCTTCCGCTTGGCCATTTGCTTGGGAGTATACTGGTGTAGAGTTGTAGAATTCTATCTTGTATTCTTCACAAAAGCCTCTAAAAATTTTACCATCGAATTGAGTGTCGTTGTTTGATATTAGAGCTTTTGGCATGCCGAACCAAGTGATGATATTCTGCTAGATGAACTTCTTCACATCTTTCTCCTTTATTGATGCTAGTGCTTCTGCCTCTACCCACTTTGTGAAGTAGTCCGTTGCTGCAAAAAAAAAAAAAACTTTCTATTTCCAGGTGCTGTTGGAAGTGGTCCTACTATGTCCAAGCCCCATATTGCGAAAGGCCATAGGCTAGTTAAGGGTAGAAGTTCTCTGGCTGGTTGATGTATTTGGTGTGCGAACTTCTGGCATTTTTCGCACTTCTTGACGTATTTCTCTGAATCTGCTTGCATGTATGGCCACCAATATCCTTGCGAAATGGCTTTGTAAGCTAATGATCTTCCTCCTTGATGACTTCCGCATACGCCTTCGTGTATCTCGAACAACAATGCTTTAACATTGCTGGGGTGGACACACTTTAGATAAGATCCTGTAAAGGATTTCTTGTATAAGGCCATTGATGGGGAGAGCCAAAATCGCTGTGACTTTGCTCTTATTTTGTTGGCCTTTTTTTTTTTTCTTCCGGTAAGACGCCGTCTTTTAAGAACATTATAATGGGATCCATCCATGAAGGGCCTAGTTCGGCACAACATACCTCTTCTACTTCGGGTTTTTCAATGCTTGGTCTTGGTAGGTAGTCAATCAGTAACCGATGAGGGATGGATGTATCTGCCATTGAAGCAAAGCCTGCTAGTTCGTCCGCTCTGCTGTTTTCTTCCCTGCCGATCTGCTCTATTCTCACTACTTCAAATTTCTGGATCTCTTTTCTGACTAACTCTTGGTACTTAGCCATCCTGTCATCTTTTGCCTCATAGTCGCCTGAAATTTGGTTTACTACCAACTGTGAGTCACTGTAAACCATTAGCTCGGTGGTCTTCATGTAGAATGCTGATTTTAGGCCTGCCAGAAGTGCTTTATACTCCGCTTCGTTGTTTGATGCTGGGAAGCCAAGGTTGACTGCTTGCTCCACTATTAGGCCATCTGGCGAGATGATGACTATGCCTAGTCCTGCTCCATGCCTATTGGACGCTCCGTCCATGAAGAGCTTCCACATCTCTCCAATGAACAGTTTCCAACAAATGGAGGGATCGGATGATATCTTGGGGTCATGAGTGTTGCTGGTGTTTTCTTCAAAGCCCATGCTTGCTATTTGCCCCTCATTATTTGATTGTACCAAGTCTTTATTTGTTGATGAGTCTTTGCTTAGTGTAGCATGCTTTGCTTCTTCCTCCCTTTGCTCACTCTGGTCTGCCTTATGATCTGATTGGGTATCCTGTACCAGGGGTTGCGCTATTCTGGCGTCAATTTCCATCCCCTTGGTTGTATCAGTCAAGTCCACTGGGCAGATGTGATGACTTCCTAGAGTGAATTCTGCGACAAAGTCTGCCAAAGCTTGGGCTTTTATCGCGGTTCTGGGTTGAAACTTGATGTCGAACTGTCCCAACTCTACTGCCCACTTCAAGATTCACCTAGAAAAGTTCGCTCTCTCAAACAAAACTTTTAATGGAAAGGCTGTGAGAACAATTATGGTATGGGCATAAAAGTAATGCGACAACTTCCTTGAGGCCATCATCAAGGCTAAGGCCAATTTTTCCAATGGTAAGTACCTGGTTTCTACGCCCAGCAATGTCTTGCTGACATAAAAGATGGGCAGATGTTGGATTCCTTCTGCTCGGACCAACATTGCGCTAATTGCGTACTGTGAAACTGCCAGGTATAGAAATAGTTCTTCTCCAGGTATTGGGGTCACTAGCAATGGTGGAGAAGACATGTATTCTTTTAAGCTTTCTAGGGCGTGGTCGTATTCTTCATCCCACTCAAACTTGGCATTTAATGGTTGAAAAAATGGTCGATATCTGTCTGACGACCGACTTATAAATCGGTTGAGCGCAGCTGCTATGCCGGTGAGGTACTGCACTTCTTTTACTGAGTTGGGCCTCTCTAGATCTTGGATTGCTTTGATCTGAGAGGGATTTGCTTCTATACCTCGGTTGGTCACCAGGAAGCCTAGGAATTTGCCAGATCCTACGCCGAATGCACACTTGGATGCATTAAGGCGTAGCTTGTGCTTCTTCAAGATCTGAAACATCTCGCCTAGGTCCCTGAGATGGTCATTCTTATCCTTGCTCTTGACCACCATGTCGTCGATATAGGCTTCCATTGTTCTGCCTAACAATGGTTCAAACATCTTGGTGACCATCCGTTGGAATGTTGCCCGTGTGTTCTTAAGGCCAAAGGGCATGACCTTGTAACAATATAGTCCTCTTGGTGTCGTAAAAGATGTGACCTCCTGGTCTGGCTCATACATAGCGATCTGGTGGTAACCTCTGTACGCATCAAGAAAGCTAAGACGGTTGTGTCCTACTGTCAAATCTACCAGTTGGTCTATCCGTGGTAGAGGAAAGCTGTCCTTTGGGCATGCCTTGTTGACTGTTTTGTAGTCCACGCAGACACGCCATATTCCATTCTTCTTTGGCACCACTACTGTATTGGAGATCCATCTGGGGTAGTGCACCTCTCTGATAGCTCCTGCTTCTAGTAGGTTTTCTACTTCTTCCACCACTATCTTGGTGTGGTGGAGTGCTGATCTGCAAGTGTGCTGTATAATTGGTCTGGCAGTTGGGTGGATGTTCAATTGGTGACAGATGAAGTTTGGGTCAATGCCAGGCATGTCATACGGCATCCAGGCAAACACTTCAATGTTAGAGGTCAAGAATTCCATGACCTCTATCCTCTCAGTGCTGGACATAGATGAGCCAAGCAAAAAGAACTTTTTCGGGTTCTTTTCATCTATTCTTACCTGTACCAAGTCTTCCACTGCCTTCTGTTCAGCGGCTTTGCCAACATCCGCAAACAATTCATTGCTTTCTGGTTCTTCCACCATTTGAACAAACCCTTTGGCAGCGCGACTGCCATTTACGGTGATGAAGCATTGTTTAGACATGATCTGATCTCCAAAGACCTCTTCAATTACTCTGGCTTCGTTGGGGAATTGCATTACTTGATGGTAGGTTGATGCCACCGCTCTCATGGCATGCAGCCATGTCCTTCCCAAGATTATGTTGTAAGTGGAGGGCACTTTCAATACCTAAAATTCCACTTGTTTGGTCATGCTTCCTGCTCTGACTGGGAGGATTATCTTGCCGACTGGCCACTCTGGCATTGAGTTGAACCCGATCAGGGGAGATGCGGCAGGTGCCAAGTCTTTGTCCTTCAGTTTCAATTATTTGAAGGTTTCGTAATACATTATCTCGCACGAGCTTCCTTGGTCGATCAAAATCTGTTTGATGTTGTAATCCATGACAAGAAGTGCGACGACCAGTGCATCATTGTGAGCGCAACATATCCTTGCCAAGTTTCTGTCTGAGAAGGATATGACATTCGTGGCTTCTGTTCTCCCCTTTTTGATGGTAGGTTGCGCACTTAATACCTCCCTTAAGTGATCAGCCTTCTTGATCGTTCCTCTGAGCTCACATACCCGCTCAGGTTTGAATACCCCATGTATCACGTTAATCACGCCTTGAGGTGGGGCATCGATCGGCATTCCGTCGGGGTTGTTGTGGTTCTGGGGGGCTGGCTGTGTCCCTCCTTCTATGTACCGGTTCAGGTGACCAGCTGCCACTAACTCCTCCAGATGTTGTCTCAACGGCGTGCAATTTTCAGTGTGATGCCCCTTTTCCTTATTTAAGGTGCACCGGGATCTTTTGTCGTAGTCCTTTTGCTCTTCTCCCAGCTTAGCTGGCCATCTTACGAAAGGTTCATCACGTATCTCACTGAGAATTCGGTAGATTGGTTTCTTGAATACCGTGGTAATGGCAGTGCGGACTCTCAACCATCTTTTATCTTGGTCCTCTCCGTTGTCTCACCTACCTCGCCCGTTCTTGCTTAGACGTTCTACCGTGTTGACTTTTGCCATAGTCTTCTTATCTGGCGCTGCTGTTGCACCAGATTTTGCCTTAGCACGAGCGCCATCCTCCTCCACCCGAATATGTTGGTGCACTCTCTTCATCAAGGCTTCCATCGTGAGCGGTGGCGTCATAGTAATTGAAACCCTCAACCTGTTTCTGACTGGAAGTCCTCTTTTGTATTGTGCGATGGTGAGATTGGTGGGGCAGTCCCCTATCTGGTTGAACGTCTCCCAGTAGCGACTATTGTAGGATCTCAATGTTTCCTTGTCGCCCATATCAATGGAGAGTAGCTGATCGATCTCCACTGGGGTCTTGATGTTCATTCTGAACCTTGTTACGAACGCCTCTGCCAATTGTGCCCAGGAGGCTATGCTACCTTCTGGTAGCCTTTTGAACTAGGTTAAACCTAGGTCGCCAAGGCTTGATGGGAATAGGATGCACATCAAAGCCTCGTTTCGCCGGTATACTACCATGACCTGGCGAAAGTGGCTTAAGTGCAAGTAGGGGTCTGTCTTCTTCTCATACGTGGTAAATTTGGGCTGAAGGAAGCCGGAAGGTAGGGGCGCGTTCTCAATTGTCGGAACGAACGGCGAGGTCTGTAGTCTTGCTATGGCTTTGTCTGTCGGTTCGTAAGTAGGGCGCGCTATTGGCATTCCTACCTCAACGCTTCCATGCATCCGAGAAGCCAACCGCTGAAAGGCAGAGACTCTGCGCGGGTCGCGTGCCCTAGTATCCTCTTCCCATCGTGCCCTTTCTTCTAGCACAGTTCGTAGGTCGGACGATCTAGGCAACTCCGTTTGCCTGGATGCAGTCTGGTGTGTGCGTGAGGGCCGATAGGTGCTTCCCTCAGTACATGACCTTTCAGTCCTTGTTCTCTCAGACTTGGAGTAACGAGTCCTGGTATTCTTTAATTGAGTGTCGCTTGTTCTCAGGCTTCTGTTCTCTGCTTGTGATGGTATGGTATGCCTACCACAATCTTTCGAGTGGCGAGGAGCCGTGGTTCTTTTGTGCCCCTCTCCTGTCGCCACCCCTTTTCCTTTAATCTGGCGTTTCATAGCCTCCATGTCCGCCGCCATCTTCCTTATTAGTTCATCCTACTCCTTTACGCGATCCTCCAGAGCTTGAGGGTCGATTCTTCGCCTCTGCCTTTCAGGACTTTGTGAGCGAGAGCGACGGGGGTTGTTGTTCCGCCTCCCCCTTACATCCCTCCTGGGGTTCTATCGCTGGGGCTCTAAGTCCGCCATGGGAGGGATAGAAGGCAAACCTTCACGCCTCCCGCCTCCCTCTGGGGTTTGTCCGTCGATGGCGGACTGCGGCAAATCTTCATTGTGCGCCATTGCTCCCAATTAGCGAGGGAAACTTGATTAAGAGGTTTTGTTCTTTGTCTGATCTTCCCACAGACGGCGCCAATTGTACGAGCATGAAATATTGTCCTCGTATAATCCTATTGATCAAGTCTGCGCTCCTTCGTACGTCGTCGCTTTACTCCCTGAAAACACAAACGTGAGCTAGCCAGCGGGTGTGTGCCAGATACCTCTCCAATGCCTAAGTCAGCAGAATAGACAAATAGACAAAAGCTCTGTGTATTCGGGAATCAAAGTTGTGTTAGCTCTCCATAGGTGATGTTGTGAGTTTTTATAGGTTCCGTGTAGCATAATCCTAGTAGGACTCTTACTCCTCCATGTAAAGTCCTCTTAGGAATCATACTTTTCAAGGATAATGCTTATCCTTTCACACCCCCCTCACTGCATAAACCAAGTGAGATGGTCTTAGCTCGGTAATGCGACCAAACGACCGAGCTAGTGTTGTCACGCTGAAATGACAACTTAGACCGAGCTACGCCTTAGCTCGTTCCTTCCTTTAGCTGTTTGTACATCGGCTGTGACTATTGAGACCGAAGTAACCTCAGTCCTCAACAAGCTATCACTGTGCTAACCAGATCGAGGTCCACCACGTGAAACCATCATACCTCGGCTCCGAATACTCTGACCGAGATAACTATTTTTACTCCGATAGTGGTGACCGTGATCACAAGTGGGCCGAGCTAACACTTGCTAGGTCCTTTCTACACTTGGACCGAGCTAACACCTGGACTGTGGTCCACTTTACTAAGCCCTTTTCACCACGGCCCATAGAACGGCCCATCATCCGGTTCGGCCCAATTTACATATAAATTACCCTCTCAGTTCTCAAATGGTTAGGATTGAAACATTTATGTATATACATTCTTCAAATTCTTTCTAAATAAAAAATTAGTATTAAATTTTTAAATCCATTCAAAAAATGAAATTATATATATATTGTCGTGAAAGTTCAAGTGAGAGAAGGCTATTACCTTAGTCAAAGGCTGGGGCAAATCGCAGGCCATGTCGAACCATGTCAAAGACTAATACTGGACTTATAAATCGCCCACTAAGGAAGACTACTGGCAGCGAAAATTGAACTTAAGTTTTGAAAGTGAAGAGTCCAATCTTTACCAACTCAACCAACCCCTGTTGGCATGAAAACATATGTAGTGTTTGATTTAGTTTTTAAATTAACATTTAGATTTATAAAAAAAAATCAAAAAACATATTTGGTTGATAAATTTTCGAAATTCTTTTCAATTTTTTTTTCTCTCTCCTCTCTCCTTCATTTTTTTTTTATTTTATTAATAAATCATTCAATCACTTTTTCTTTCTCCTCTCTTCACTCGTCTTTCTCATTTTTTCACATTTTAAAAATCAATCAATCAAATTTTGAAAAAAAAAAATAGCGTACTATGACAGGTTTTGACTACCAAATTTTATTTGTGTGTCCTTATACTAATAAGGATTTATGATCATGGAGCTAGAAAAAGAAAATAAATAAATATATATATATATTCAAATGAATTGGTATAGATATTTTGATTTTCATTTCAATTTCATTCAGATGATTATTGCATGAATAATTTAGCATAATCATGAATGATGATTCTGCTGCTCTCTTGGATCAAATCAAGTAAAATGAAATACAAATTAAAACAATGGGTGAATTACAAACATATCTCTTGAGATTTAATTAAAATACGAATTATCTCTTGTAGTTTTGGAAATTACATTTTCCTCCTTAAGGTTTCTAATTTCATAATAAATCGCCCATTTTATTAATAAATCATGAAGTCAATTGACAGTTTTTAATGATGTTAAAAATATGTTTCAATTAATAATTTAGGTAATTTTATTATTATATAGGAGAGCAATTATGAATTTTATTTTTTTTAGTTAATTATGTTAAATAAAAAATTCTAACCAAGGAATATTTGTAATTTTTTAAATCATAAGAAGTAATCTGTACTTTAAGTAAATTTCAAAAGATGTAATTGTAATTTATCCTAAAAACAAAAGATAAAAGTAAATTAAAAAAATTTGACAGTGAGGTAGGGCCCAAAAATGTGCTCCAATATCCTTTTTGGTGATTATTTGAGTATCAATTTAAACAAATTCGAGGTTTGGGGATCATTTGAAAAAAAAAAAAAAAAAAAAAAAAAAAAAAAAAAAAAAAAACTTGAGAAAATATCAATAAAAGTTTAGAAAAAATTCAAGAAAAATATTTAGTTTGAAAAAAGAATGATATATACTGAAAATCTTAAAAGCATCTCCACCTATAATTGTCATGAGAAAGTGGAAGTTATTTATAGTATTAAAAATATTTTTTTAAAAATTATTCAAATATGTGATTGTTCATTTTAATAAAGTTTGGGAACAAATTCAATTTTTTTTTTTCTTTCTAAAAATTATATAATTTTATTTCTTATACCCAACCTAGAGCATAGAAATGCAAGCTAGATGTCAAAATCCTTAAACTTGAACTCAGTTTTTAATTTAATTTAATTTAATTTAATTTTTTAAAGAAGTTTGCCCTCACAATCAACATGCATGCAACTCCCCACACCTAATATCTACAAATAAGAAAACAATTCAAAATGATATTAGGTTTGAGATGTATGATGTTTGTTTGTATATCACCGGATTATTAATCCTATAGATAGTATTAATATATAAAATTAATATTTTTAAATTTTACTATTTTTTTAATATTACAATTTTTTTGGGTACTATTTAAGTCTACTTAATCTAGAGACACTTAAAAAATATAAATTTTGAGTAAAAAATCATTTAAAAATTCACTAAATATAAAAAAAAAAAATTCATATTTTTTATTATTTATTAAAAAATTTAAATATTTATTTCAAAAATAAATTATTTGAAAAAAATAATATTAAAAATATTTTAATCCATCTTATGTAATAAACTAACAAATGCAACTTTTGAAGAAAAAAAAATCAAAATTATATGAAATTTCATAAATACCCTTCTTCTACCCTTTTATTTGATGTAGGACAAAGGATATAATGGTCTTTCAACCATTAATCACATCACTAGATTTCTAATCCCATGTATTTTCCTTTTATGCTAGTCCCACCACAACTTTTCACAACCAAATACTCTCCATGTAGTCCTCCCTCATTATTAATCCAATCCTCATTCATGGAGCCAAACAAACATTAGTTTACATTTTGTTTTGATTCTTCGGCTCAATTTGTTTAGGAAGAAATAGGTAGAAAGTGAGGGAATTTTTTTTTTTTAAAAACTTTTATGAGTTTTTTTAATTTTAAAGTGGTGAAAAATAGAAGAAAACTAATTTTCTTGTACAAATCATATTAGCTTATTTTTAATTTCTTGTAAACAAAATGCAAGAAAATATAAGAAAAATTGAATATGTGAGTTGTCTATAACTAAAATTTCAAATTTTTCTATCTTTTTCTTATAAAATTTTCATTATAATCAAATGCTTGCTCTCTTTTATATTTCTTTTCTTTCACTTTCACTTTCACTTTCACTTTCTATCAAATTTTCTTTCTAATCAAACGGAGCTTGTTGTTGGCTTATTTTTTTTTATTTTTTTTCTTTTAGTTGTAACTTGTGTGTTGTTTTTTAATTTTTTTATTCCTCTAGTCCTCTTTTGAAATTGTACGATTTTCTTTGGTAGTACTTTTATTCAGAACTTGGCCCATATTTGGAGTCCAATTTGAACAGAAATGTTTGAGGGCTCGAAAAGGAAGAGCTTGAATGGCCCAAATGAGTGTTCACCGGATGTCCTTCTGGACGATTGGGTGAAAATTTGTCTACTGCAGTTATCACCTTTGTCGACCGCGGATGTCAGCCTCTTCGCCGGATATCCGCCCGAACGACCGGCAAGATAAATTTCAAGCTATTCGAGCCAAACTCCCTCTCAGGCCATCTAGCATTGCTCTAATTTGAAATGCTCAAACTGATTGAAACATTTTACACATTGGAGATCAAATTGATACAAATTAAATATTATGGACCAAAATGATGCACGATTCATACTTTAACGACCAAAGATGTAATTAACCTATAATTTCATGAAACTTATAAATAAAAAGTACTTAAAAAAAAGATGGGAGAAATTGCAAAAATAATCAAGAGTTTAACCATTGTAACAAAATAAATTATTATTTTTCATTTTTCTTAATTTGAATCCTAATGTTTTGATTTATTTTCAATCTAAATCATCAGTCTATTTTCGTTACGTAAAACCAATGAAATAAATAATATTTTAGTTATTACACTCAATGTAGGTGTACATAATTGTCCGAAATATATTTTTCATTATTTTAATGACTAAAATACTCTTTTTTGTCGATTTTACCTAACAAAAAATAAACAAATGATTTAGATTGACAATAAATAAAATATTTAAGATTTAAATTTAAAAAAATAAGATTACAACTCAAAATTTATTTTATTACAAGTCAAATCTTAGATTTTTCTTTTATAATTTTTCTAAAAAGATGTCAGTAACATTTTAGATATTTTTAAAGTACCATAAAACTGCAAAATCTTAGAAGCTTTGAAAGGACTTTCATTTATTCCACTGATACAGATGCATTAATGGTTACAACATAACTCATGGAGCATGCAAATTCCATGACATGCTTGTGTTGTTTCTATATTATAATATAAGCTTGTCCCTTCCAAATCTTTATTGGTCTTGTTTGGTAAAGCTGTGAGAAAGTGATTATACCTTATATCTTAACCGTTTATAGCTTATAATTATGAACATAAGCTGATTTTTGACTTATAAATTAAGCTTCTCCTCCCCCACTCAAAGAATAAGTTGATTTTTGACTTACAAAAAGTTATAAGCTGTATTGTTAAGCTGAATCAAATACATCAAAAAAACTTAAATTAAGCTAAAAACTGAAATAAGCTGGAAATAAGTTCTACCAAATAGGACCATTATATAGTATAGCTTCAGACCCTCCAAAATCACACCGAGAGGGAGAGAGAGAGAGAGAGGTGACGATATTTTTATCGACAACTATATTATTTAAATGCTTAACCACTAAAATATATGATTTCAAGAAATTTATAAGCATTTTTCATAACAGGTAAAAAAAAATGCAGTGAAAATTAATATTAAGTTAAAAAAATTATAATTTTTTTTTTCCCTTTAGAATTTGAGTTTTGTAACAAACTAAATCTAAAATTTTTAATTTTGTCAATTTAAACTATAATCTTTTGATTTATTTTGAATATAAATAATTTATTTATTTTCATTGAGTAAAATTGACCCCAAAAAATGGTATTTTAATTATTAAACTTAATGTGAATAAATTGATATAATTAAAAAATCAGGATTTATCAACCCCACCCCCCCCCCCCCCCCCACCCCGCCGCGGGCTCTCTTAATATTGTATATAACATTTGTTTGGTTTGAAATTTTCAAAAACAGTGTTTTAAATTTTCAATCCATATGTTTTTAGTAAATTTTTTTAATATTTTTGTTAATTTTTTTTTACTTTTTAAATCATTTGAATCTAGATACACTTAAAGAGTATAAAATTTATACAAAAATTCTTTAAAAATTTATTGAATATAACAAAATATGCAAATATACTAAATATATATATATATTATTTGGATTCAATGAGTTTTCGAGAAAAAAAAATTGTATAAATTTCGTACTTTGTTTGATTGTACTAAATTACATGAATCTAAAAATATATATATATATATATATTTGATTAAAATATTTTAATAAATCAATAAAAGAAATAAATAGTAAAAACTCAAAAAACTGTTTTTGAAAAGAGTAATGCTAGTGACCTACAATTTAGACCCACAAAATCACCCATAATAATGTGGCAAGTGAGTTAGACTTTATATCATTGAGTATATAATAATTTAAAAATTGACATCTATCCTACAATATCATTATAGGTCAACTTGTGAGAATTTTTAATGGATGTCAAACATTTTCCTTTTGAAAACTCTAAACCGAACATTATGTTTGCTTATTTAGTTTTCAAAATTAGATTTTAAGTTTTCAATTAATATTTTCTTTTATTTGTAGTGGATTTATTTAATATTTTGTTCAATTTTTTTTTATTTATTTTGTAAATGTACTCAAAAAGTAAAATATTTGTAAATAAATT
This sequence comes from Camellia granthamiana, assembly GCA_036172215.1. NCBI lineage: Eukaryota > Viridiplantae > Streptophyta > Magnoliopsida > Ericales > Theaceae > Camellia > Camellia granthamiana. The sequence continues at coordinate 13,713,852 of CM069904.1, forward strand.
TTTAAAAAATTTAATAAATACAAAGAAAATGAAAATGTATTGAATTTTTATATTTTTGTATTTTGTAGTATGTATTAAGCTTGTAATAATTTTTTTACAAATATTATACTTTTTGAATACATCTAATTTTTTTACAAAAAAATTTGTTCAAAATATTAAAAAAAATCACTAAAAATAAAATACTATATGAATTTAAAAGTCAAAATATGATTTTAAAAATTTTATAGAGATATTTATATCTTGAATGAGAGTTATGAGTGATAAACGAGCTGAACAGTTAACTGTTCAAGTTTAATTTAATAACTTTAATGAGATTCAAATTTTGTTTAAGTTTAATTTAAAAATTTTAACGAGTTTCAGAATGCATTCCAATTTAACTTGTTTACTTAATAAACTGAACTCGAATAAACTTTTAAAAAGTAAAACGTAAGCCAAAATCAAACTATTTAGTCCATTTATCACCCACAAATAGAGTTAATTGGGCTTACTGAGTATATTTGATATTGATTTTGCCAGCATTGCCGTCAGCAACAATGGCGAAAGCATCTTGAGAGAGATCGATGGTTGCACGGCAGCCAGGTGGACAGTAATCAACAACGGTTACTACTATGCTCTTGCCGGTGCAAGGATGTGGCACACCCTTATTTGTCGGACCTGTACACGTCACCTTGTACTTTCTTCCACACGCCTTCTTTCCCCCTATGGCGTCACTCGCCGCCGCTATCATCTTCCCTTTGTCTTGGTACCCATAACATGTAGATGCTGAAAAAATAAAATTAAAATAATTGCAATTTTTTTTTTTAAAAAAAATCTGACCCTTCTAACCATTTTTAATTTAATTAATTTAAATTTTAATATTTTGATTTGTTTTTAATCTAAATTATTTGTCTATTTTCATTAACTAACACTACAATATATAAGAGTTTTTTAGACCAAGTTTTATTTATTTATTATTACTTAGAAATATAAATTTTGTTACAAAAAAATATTTAGGAATTTATTTCAGTTATCGCGAGGACAATCGTTAAAGGATTGTCCCGAAATATAAAAAAATTGGCTTTTAAGGGCAAAATTTTGAAAATGTCACTAAAAAGGAACAAAATAACTTGGGTCTTAAAAAGGTTTATTTTTTTAGACAAAACTTTTGGTCCCAAAAGGTTAGTAATTTATCACTAAATGTCTAATTTTGTCGCTAAAAATAAAATAATAACACTTTTGGCGACAAAATATTTTGTCTCTAAAAAGTGATTTATCCTTAAATTTTTATTTCTAAAACCTTAATTTTTGTAGTATAGAACCAGCCAAAAAATTGTATTTTATTCATTGAACTCAATGTAAATATAAAATGTTTAAAATACTTATTTTATTTGTCCATTTTACATACAAAAATAGACAAATCATTTAGATTGAAAATAAATTAAAGATTTAGGATTTAAATTGACAAAATTTAAAATTTTAAGATTTATTTTATTATAACAGTCTAACCTGATTTTTATTTTTGTAATTTCCCAAAAAATAAAAGCTTTTGGTTACAAATCTCAAAAACTATTTTTAAAGGAGTTTTTGTTTGCCTTTACTAATTTTTTTTCGTATTTTAGTCAATTTTTTTATTTTTATTTTGTAGACACATCAAAATTAGATGCATCTAAAATGTAAAAAAAAAAAAAAATTAACTAAAATATGAAGAAAAAAAATTCACTAAAAATAAACAAAAATGAACAAAGATTTGTGTTCAAATTTTCGTATATTTTTTATATTTTTTAAGGATTTAGTTAAGATGTGTATTTTCTCACTTATCTTTTACAATGACTACTTGTTTGATTTATCTAATATTATATTTCAGTTTTGTTTATAGTTTTTAATTAATTGTCTTTAAGTTTTTCAGTAAATCTTTTTATAACTTAATTAATGAATTATTTTGTTTTATTATTATTTGTAGTGAAGTATTATTATTTAAATTATTTTATTATATTTCTTCAGTATATTAATAGTCGTATAATTTTATTGGCAAAACTGATAAATCAGACTCTAATACTAATTTAAACACACATTGAAATAAAACACTTTATCAAAAGAAAATAAAAATTTAACATCTTTTTAGAATAAAATATTAATTAGGTCTTTTATTAATTTATAATATTTATGAGTTTATATTTTATTTTTGTAATACTGTTAAGGATTAAATAGGTTTGAATTAAACATTTTAGTGACTTAATAGATTCAATTGATAGTTTATGAACTAAATAAACTTTGATGTATATACATAGTAGATTCAATTGATAGTTCAAGAATTAAGTAAATAATTTGATAATAGTTCAAGCGTAGAAGGTGTAATAAACCATTTTTAAAATATTTTAGCCAATTTATTTTACTTATTAGATGCATCTTGATTAGGTATATCTAAAAAGTACAAAACATTGATTAAAGTATAATAAAAAAAATTCACTAAGAATATTAAAAAAAAATTCATCTAAAAACAGATTTTTAAAAATCAAACTAAGCGGACATAAATATAGCAATCCCGGTTTCCCTTTCTTTAATTGTTGTATCCGGACTTAGGTTATGCGGAGTTGGTTGTTGTGTATATCTTGTTTACATCCTTTACTCTTTGTATTTGAGTCTTGGGTTGTATTGGGCAGGTTTGAAACAAGTTGGTTGAGCTTAGGAACCAAAAGTAGTTGCCCAGATTTTGGCCTGCACGCTCGAGCGGAGCTTTTGACGCTCGAGTAGGCCTTTGTTTTTCTTCTCTGCTCGAGCGGGAGTTTTGGCGCTCGAGCGGGAAAATCCACCTCCCAGTATTTCCTTTGAAGTATTGGACGCTCGAGCGAGCGTTTGGACGCTCGAGCAGGAGTTTGTGTGTGACGCTCGAACGGGCAGTTTGATGCTCGAGCGGGGACCTGGTCTGTCAAAGTTCTGGGAGTGTGTATCCGCCGCTCGAGCGGGAGTTTTGACACTCAAGTGGGAGTCTATGAGTGACACTCAAGCGGGGGTTTCCACGCTCGAGCGGGGCGGCGACTAGTATAACACTCCGAGATTTCACTTTTTGGATTACTTTTCAACATCCTTTCTCTCTCTTACTTTTTCGAAAAAGCCATTTGAGAGCTCCTCTCTCTAAAACCTTACCTTCTCTCTAGGTATTGATCTAGTATGAGTGATTTCCTCACCTTGGGCCTTTGTAAAAGTTGTGTTGATCGTTGAGGGCTATCTCTTAATCCGAAAATTTTGGGATTTGGAGCATCTTCAATTTCTTCATCTTCTTCCCTTGGGCTCCGAATTTGAGGTAGGGATTCCTACTCACTCCTATGGGTTTTTACTAGGGGTGTCCGCGGTTCTGTTTAGGACGGTTTGCGGTTCGGTTTGGACCCGCCCGCATCTATGCGGTTTGGGAAAAAATCAACCCGCAACCGCCCGCAATGCGATTTGCGGGTTGTGCGGATAGGGTTCGCGGTTGTGCAGGCGGTTTGCGGATTGAACTTTTTTTCCAAAAAATTATTTTTAAACCTTTTTTTTCTCGCATTTTGTCAATCTTTATTTTGAACCTTTTTTCTCATATTTTCTAAAAGGCTCCAACATTAATAATTAATAAACTAAAACTTATAAAAAAAACTTATAAAATAAAAAAACACAACAAATTCAATTCGTAACCTAAACAAATCATTCAAAATCTATATTCTATCATTAACTTGCATTCATCCTATCCTACATTCATTATTCATAATCCAAATAAGAAAATCTTACATTAAAAATTCAACATTCATCATTCCTAACCTCCAAAAAAAAAAAAAAAAAAAAAAAAGAGTAATTCTTCATTAACTTACATTCATCCAAAATGCAAAAAAAAAAAAAAAAATTCATTAAGTTACATTCATCCAAAACCAAAACGCAATAAAAAAAAATAAAAAAAAAAATTTGTTGTCAAACTTAAACTTCATTCAATACAAACCCATGAAATAAAATTAAAACACTTCTAAGATATCAAACTTCATCTTCATGAATCACATCCAATTCAACTTTCGCAAATTTCAATTCTAATTCCATGCATTTGGTTGATGAACCCTACACAAACAAATTGAAAAAATATAAACTTTAATCTTCAATTATAGATAGTAAGAAATAAAAAAATAAACAAATGTCTATATATTGCATCTCAATATAGTAAGAAAATGTGTTGATATGAAAAAAATTACCAATGAGCAAATGGATATTAGACATCAATTATAGCATCAATATTATAGGTTGAAGTTGAAGATGAGCTTGACTCCAAAGTACCTAATTAGAAGTCAAGAAGAGAAGATTAATAAAACTTACATTAGAAAATGAATAATAATACAAATTAAAATAAAGATAAATAAATTCTCATTTACCCGAGTCATATTGCTCAAATTCTTCCACATCATCCACCGCCTTTCGAAGAGAAATTGGAAGGTTGCTTCGAAGTCAATTTTGAGTACATACAAGAGCTTCAACCATAGAAGGCGAAAGTGAACTACGAAATGGGTCAAGAATACGCCCTCCCGTACTAAAAGCCGACTCCGATGCAACGGTAGAAATAGACATGGCCAACACATCCCTAGCAAGTTGTGATAACACCCTATATTTGGTTGCATTCAACTTCCAATAATCCAAAATCTCAAATGTTTGATTCTTTGCAAAATGTTCAACCTCGGATAAATATTGTTCCAATTCCGACTTAGATCCACTAGTGCATCGCCCCTCCAAATAGGAATTAAATTGGGAGTCAACTAAAGAATAGGGATCATCATCATCATCATCTTCCACCATATTCACAACTTCACTCACACTTGGAAGTTTCTCATTTGAAGGATAAAGTGTGACATAATGGCTATACAAATGACTCAAGCAACTCTTAACCTTGTCTACCATCTTTTCCACCTTCCTATTATCTTCAAGAAATAAATTGGAAAAACAAAACTCCAAGTATGTCATTTTTTTGGTAGGATCAAGAACCACCGCAACATACAGCAACAAATTGATTTTGCTTCCATCCCCCCAATACTTGCTAAACTTTAGCTTCATAGTCTTTGCCATTGTGCTCAAAGTATCATCCTCCTCCAAAATTAATTGGTTAATTTTGCTTTCAATAACAAACATCTCTTTGTAAAAAGCATTGGAAGTAACAAAGAGAGACCCCGAAAATTTCTTGGATGCAACATAAAATAATTTTAGAAACCTCAAAAAAATTCTACACTTTTTCCAATCCAACTCATTCGGACTTCTTCTTATGCCACCATCAACATCCTCAAAATAAGGTTCAAAGTTGGAATCCACTAACTTCAATCGGTTAAAAGCCTTCTTATACTTTTCGGCAGCCTCTAACATCAAATAGGTAGAGTTCCACCTAGTTGGTACATCTAGGCATACAAGAGCTTTTGAATCAAGTTTGAGTGTGGCTGCACACTTCTTAAAAACATCATGCCTATGAGGAGAAGACCTCACATATCTCACCGCAAGTCTAATGTTGGCAATAGAATCATCCATTTCTTTCAACCCATCACTCACAACAAGATTAAGAATATGTGCACAACAACGCATATGAATAAACTCATGTTGCAAAATAGTCCCCTTCCAATCTTTGGTTATCGTTTTCAAATATTGAATGGTAAGATTATTTGAACTAGCATTATCAATTGTTAAGGTGAATATGCTATCAATGTTCCACTCAATTAAACACGACTCAATTTTTCGACCCAATGTTTCTCCTTTGTGATCCTCAACTTGTTGAAAATTTATGATTCTTTTTTGAAGTTTCCAGTTATCATCAATGAAATGAGCAGTCAAACACATGTAACACAAATTCTGAATAGATGTCCAAGTGTCCGTAGTAAAGCAAATTCTACGACCCTTCATGGCCTTCTTTAACTTATCCCTTTCATTCTTGAATATATTGAGCACTTCTCTAGATATGGTTTGACGAGAGGGAATTGGTGTGAATTTGGGTTGCATGACATTACAAAATCTTCTAAACCCAACACCCTCCACAAATCTAAATGTCAACTCATCAATGACCACCATCTCCGCAAGAGCCCTTTTACAAGTATCAAAATTTAAAATTGTTGCTACAACCTCAACACCCTCTTCATTTTGCTTCGGTTTAAGATTTAGTGTTTGTTGACCATCTGTATCCCTATTTGGATATTCTTTACAATTGGGTGTATGACTCCTCAAATTACTAGTCCCATGAGTTCTAGAGTCAGCCATATACTCTTTCTTACAATATTTACATACGGCTCTACGCTTCCCATCGGTCCCTACAACCTTGTCAAAATGATCCCAAACTGTGGATGGTGCTCTCCCCCCTCCACTCTCACTCTTTCTCTTTGGGGGTCTAGGAGGCTTAGGTTCAAGTTCAGGTTCGGGTTCGACTAAGAGAGGATTCATTTGAGAATTAGAGGATTCTGGAGGTACAAGATTGATTGCGGGAGATTGAATACTATCCTCCATTTAAACTGGATTACAAAAATATAATCACAGAATCAATTTTACAGACATTAAATAAACAAATAGAACAAACAGATTCTATAATCAATTATGACAATTATAGTACATTGTTATGACAATTATAGTTTACCCAGATTCTATAATCATATGCCAACTTATGGAACTTTTTTCATTGTCAACTTGCTAATATAATACTACATTGTTTTGCAATACAATATGGTAAAAAATAAATAAATAAATAAAATTGATTTGTAATTCAGAACAAGGTTTTCATATTTTGTTCTAAATACTATAAAAATGTAATTCACTATAATTGAACCAAAGCTCTTTATCATCAAGTTGACCTTCATTATTCCTTACTGTTGGGAAGAGGACCAAGAGACTTCCAAATGTTTTAAAACATAAGTTGTAGTCTATTGAGATTGTTAGTAAGAGGAAGGCTTAATGATAACGGAATGCAATTCATGATTTTTATTTTTTTAGTCATTGGTTAATTGTTAAGCCTCTCCTTAAATGAGATTTGGTGGCCAAAGGATTACTCACTTATGCTATGACCCTTTAGTTAATGCAATTCATTATTTATGATAAAAATAAAAGTTTACACACCTATTTTTTCCATATTTACTGTCAGTTGGTTATAAATTTGCGTAGTTATATGGAAGAGTGATAGAACAAATTCTGTATACATACAAACTTTTTGGGGAGTAGTATGCATATGGTGTTACCTGTGTAAACCATCTCCAATCATTTACCAAAATTTTTATCTAATTTGATTCCAAATTTGAGTATAAAGCTTGATTTCATCAAACTAAAACCACAATCGACATGTAATAAAGAGTAACAGGGGCAAAATAATCCTAGAGATAAGTTCAAGAGGTATTGCAAAAAATCAGATCCCATCAGATCTGTTTTGGTCCACAAAAAATCAGATCCCACAACAAAAATAAAAAATCAGAGATGAAAAAAATCAGATCTATTCATCCACAAAAAATCAACGATCGGGAGAAAGAGAGAGAGACAGAGATTGAGAGAGAGAGCTCACTTGTGAAGCAGATCGGCTGTGCGATGATGATCGGTGTGATGAGATGAGAAAGAGAGTGATCGGCTATGCGATGATGAAAAAAATCAGAGATCACCTGCAAGATCACCTGTGAAGTAGATCGGAGATGAAAAAAATCAGAGATGAAAAAAATCAGTTCTGTTGTTCAACCACAAAAAAATCAACGATCAAGAGAGAGAGAGAGAGAGAGAGAGAGAGAGAGAGAGAGAGAGAGAGTTCACCTGTGAATGAAGTAGATCGGCTGTGCTATGCGATGATGATCGGTGCGATGAGATGAGAGTGATCGGTGTGTGCAGAAACGAGAAGAGAGTGAGAAAGAGAAACAGTGAGATGAGACTGAGAGAGAGTGGGGGAGGAGAGGAGCCGATTAGATTATTTTAGGGTTTCTTTTTTCTTTTGTTTTGTTTGTTATAGTATAGGTGAGTGAGAGAAGAGATGGACGGTTTAGATTTGAAAGAGGAAAATATATATATATATATATTTAATGCGGGCGGGTTGGGCGGGTGTGGTTCAAACCCGCAACCCGCTCGCAACCCGAAATTTATATAAAATCCAAACCGCACCCTACCCTAATGTGTTTGCGAAACCGCCCACATGCGTGCGGTTCGGTTCGAGTAGGGCGGTTTGGCCGGGTCGGATGACCCTATGCCCAGCCCTAGTTTTTACCTAGATATTGAGTATTTTGTATAAATGGTTTTGGGTTTTGGAAACTAGGGTTTCAAATGTATGATTTTGAAAAGAGGGTTTTGTTTATTTTGGACTATAAATATGTATTTGGGTTTCGAAATGAGTATATTGATGTTGTTGGTAATATATGGATTCTTGGAGTCAATATTGAGAATAAAGGGAATTATGCCATGTTTGGGTATATTTGGGTCACTAATGTAATTAATGACGTTTATTGAGAAAATATGGAATTGAGTTGAATATAATGAAATTGGCTCATTATGAGATGGATTAGTGAAGTTGAATTTATTAATCGCTCACCTTTGGAAATATGGATATTTTATCTGTTGGTGCTTTTATTATCCGTTTAGAAATAATTGCTTTGGGCTACCGGTGGAGGGTAGCTATGATTGTTGTAGACAATGCATGATGATTAGGCAAACTAAAACTAATCAATTGGATGTGTCATAGAGTATGACGGTTGACATAATACATTAACTGTACGTATTGATTGATTATGTATATGACTTATGTGTAGTTACGTTGTGTGTGTGGGAGGAGATAGAGGATGTACTCCACAGTTTAGGGGAAAATAAGGGAAGGACCTCTAAACCGGATATTGTTTGGGAGGAGATAAAGGATGGACTCCGTTGATACAGCTCATATGCTTATCTATGGAAGTGTTGATATAGCTCATATGCTTATCTGTTGAAGTGTGGATACAGCTTGTATGCTTATCTGTTGAGATGTTGATATAGCTTATATGCTTATCTAACGAAGTGTTGATATAGCTGGTATGCTTATCTATTGTGAAATGGGAAATGTTTAATATGAGTCACTATCGCATGTAAATTGTTGGCCAGGTTCTGAGCCGTTGTTGTGAATTGTGAATTTGATAAGAAATGGAAAATGAAATGACACATGGACACTGTGGTCATGTAATGAAAGTGATATATGAATTGGTTTATGTGAGTCAAACATTTATCAATTGCTAATGTCTTAGTTACTGCTCATATTGTGTTTAGTATATCTCTACTGGGCATTGGCTCACCCTATATGGGACATCATTTTCAGGTACAAGTAGCATGCCACCTCCAAGGACATAGCTTGGATGGTTATGGGAGTTGAAGACTCTTTTTTCTGATTATTTTGTTTGTATTGAATGTATATCAAGCCAAGGGCTTATTTTGTATAGAGTTAGTACTCTTCGTTTTGTAACCAAGTGTTGACTTGGAAAGCTGTAAGCCCGTAGGGCATTTGCTTTTGTTGTTAACATGTAATATTGTTGTAAGAACTACTCTGATGAATAGAAAGGTGTTGATTTCTCTTATATCATTGCATGTCTAAAATGATGGGTTTTATATGTTATTTCGAGGGCATTATAACTTGCTATCAGAGCGTACCGGGTTCGAATACTTTGGATACATGGGAAGTGATTAGTATCACAATGGGTTTTTCTCGCTTGTTAGAGACTTATGTGTAATGTTATGTGCTTATGTGATAACATGTTTATGTGATTATTTGGGTATGGGATTTAGTTTCTAGGATGTTGATTTGATCCTTGGGATTCTGTGAGCCTTGTTGGAAAGGGACTTGATCAATGCTGTTTCTAACTGGAATTCTAGTAACGCCTCAGGACTATCATTATCCGGAAATAAAATTCGCAAGTGCTTATGTGATTATGTGCTTACGTGGAATGAATTACTATTGTCCATGCATTAGGACACGAGTGTTATAGCTTCGGCACATTTATGAATATGCTAATGTCCTTCATTGCCTTTATTAGGATGTCAGGACGAGGACGTGGAGGTAGGCGAGGTAGGCCTAGGAGGCAGGAGATGCCTAGACCGGAGGAGATTCCAGCGCAGCAGGAGGGGGTTGGCCAGGCCAATGTGGCCGAGCCAACAGGTCAGCAGGCTATGGGCGCCTTAGCCCGTGGGATAGCCGATGCTTTGAGGGAATCTATAGGCATTCTCAGAGCTGAGAATCCAGTTCAGGCCCAGGTTGTGGATGTAGGGCCTTTCTTTCTAAAGTGGGAGTTCTTCCAGTCTAATCCGGACGAGTTTGTCGGTGATCCGAAGGAGCCACTTAAGGCGAATGAGTGGTTGGAACAGATGAGTAAGACGTTTGAGATGCTTGGCATCGAGGATGGAGCATTGAAAGTGACCTTGGCATCTTTCCAGCTTAAGGGGGATGTGGGTCAGTGGTGGAAGTTCATCAAGGGTCGTTTGGATGGCATTTGAGAGGCTTTTGTGAATGCTTTCCAGGAGAAGTTCTTATCTCCAGTTGTCAGGGAAAAGCTGAGAGACCAGTTCTGCCAGCTTTCGCAGCTGAGTTCTTCGGTGGCCGAGTTTGAGATTGCATTTACTAGTCTGTCCAGGTTTGCACCTGAGCTCATGGCGTCTGAGGAACGCCATTGTATCGAGTTTGAGAAGAAGTTGAGGCACGGCCTCAAGATGAGAGTTGGGGGTTCTATAACCCGAGACTATGGGCGCTTGGTTGATGCTGCAGCCCATATGGAGATCATGATGCAGGAGAAGGACGGCAGAGAGGCTCCAAGAGGAGTCAGGATGGTCAGGGTGATGGCAGGAGACAGAGGGGTTCTAACCCTCAGCAGTCTCAGGGTGGTTTTGCTAGATTGACCTTTCTAGTGCTGAGTGCGGGCTCGGGGAGAGGCAATCAGAGAGATATCACCTGTTTCAAGTATGGCTAGCTGGGTCACAAGTCTTCGGTTTGCCCGCAGAAGGGAGGGGGTCAACGAGCTGCTTCTTCTTCTGTTCAACCTCAGGGCCAGAGTCAGGGTAGGGGCCAGCCTTTGTCTTGCTATCAGTGTGGTCAGCCTGGGCACCTAAAGAGGTTTTGCTCGCAGTTGAGTGCCACATTGGGAGCGTCTGGTTCTAGACAGACGCAGAGTTTTCAGCCAGCACAGTCAATTCAGGCCTCGAGGGCCAATCCGGGAGCTTCGTCGTCCTAGTCTGTGCAGTAGTCTTTTGCTCTTAGAGGTGAGCAGGTGGATCAGGGGCCTACATGGCGCGTGTATGCTGTTACCGCGCAGGACCTAGTACTGACTCCATTAGTTGTGAGAGGTACCTTTCTGTTTTACAACTCGGTTGCTAGTGTGTTGATTGATACGGGTGCATCTCATTCCTTTGTGTTTACTGCATTTGCATCTGTTTTGGGCTTGGAGTTGGCACAATTAGCATCTCTTATATGTGTTGTATCACTTATTGGGGGTGAATTGATTTTGAAACAAGCATGTAGAGGTTGTGATATAGAGGTCGCCGATCGTCGGCTTCCGTTTCCTTTTGTAGTTATGCCCATGTCGGGATTTGATGTTATTTTGGGTATGGACTGGCTATCGTCATACCGGGCTGATATTGATTGCTACCGCCAGAGGGTCACAGTATGTACCTTGAGCAGGGAGTGTTTTCCATTGTCTGGGGGATCGGGTTGGTAGTGTGTTACCACCAGTGTATGATTCGCGGGGGCGGAGTGAGCTTAGTGGTCTTCTCGCTAGCCTTATGAGTAGTGAGTGTGATGAGACCGGGGTTGAGTTGCCAAGAGTGGTTTGCGAGTATTCGGATGTTTTTCCCGAGCATTTTGTTAGTTTGCCACCTCATCGGGAGATAGAGTTCTCCATTGATTTAGTGCTTGGCACAGCGCCGATTTCCATGGCACCTTATCGTTTTACTCCAACCGAGTTGAGTGAGTTGAAGATTCAGCTCCAAGAGTTACTAGATAAGGGCTTTATTCGCCCTAGTGTTTCGCCGTGGGGAGCACCGGCCCTCTTTGCTAAAAAGAAAGATGGTGCTTTGAGACTTTGTATCGACTACCGGAAGTTGAATCGGGCTACGGTTAAGAATAAGTACCCAACGCCCCGTATAGATGATTTGTTTGACCAGTTGAAGGGTTCCCATTGTTTCTCTAAGATAGACTTGAGATCGGGTTACCACCAGTTGAGGGTCAGGGAGGAGGATATTCCGAAGACGGCATTCCGTACGCGGTATGGCCATTATGAGTTTCTGGTAATGCCATTTGGGCTCACCAACGCACCGGCAGTCTTTATGGACTTGATGAGCCGGATCTTCTAAGAATTCTTAGATCGTTTTGTAGTCATTTTCATGGACGACATTTTGATTTATTCACCTTCTGAGGAGGAGCACGAGGAACACTTGAGAGTGGTGCTTCAGTTGCTTAGAGCCCATAGGTTGTATGCCAAATTTGGGAAGTGTGAGTTTTGGCTAAGAGAAGTCAAGTTCTTAGGCCATGTGGTTTCCGTGAAAGGGGTGTCTGTTGATACATCCAAGATTGAGGCAGTGCAAGATTGGGCACAGCCTAAGAGTGTGTTTGAGATCCGTAGTTTTCTGGGATTAGCTGGGTATTACCGCCGGTTTGTGAAAGATTTCTCCAGGCTAGCTTCGCCGTTGACTAGATTGACTCGGAAAGGAATCAAATTTGTGTGGAGTGGGACTTGTGAAAAGTCGTTCCAAGAGCTGAAAGTTAGATTGACCACCGCTCCGGTCTTGATTATTCCGGAGAGAGGGTTGGGTTATGCGGTTTATTGTGATGCCTCACGAGAGGGTTTGGGTTGTGTGTTGATGCAAGAGGGGAAAGTAGTGGCCTATGGCTCACGTCAGTTGAAAATTCACGAAAAGAATTACCCTACACATGACCTAGAGTTAGCAGCCGTGATTTTTGCCTTAAAGATTTGGAGGCACTACCTTTATGGTGAGAGGTTCGAGGTGTTCTCGGACCATAAGAGTTTGAAGTACCTGTTTACACAGAGAAACTTGAATTTGAGGCAGAGAAGGTAGATGGAGTTCATTGAGGACTATGACTTTGAGTTGCACTATCACTCGGGGAAGGCCAATGTTGTGGCTGATGCCCTTAGTAGAAAATCCATTAGTGATGTAGCTTGTATAGCCATTCAAGAATGGGAGATGTTGGGTGCACTTGGCGAGTTTGATTTGCTTCTAGGCGAATCTGTTGAGGCTGCGACCTTGTTTTCTATTGTTGCGCAACCTACACTTGTGACTCGAGTGTTAGAGGCACAGAGAGGTGACCTTGAGGTAAAATCCCTCCGAGAGAAAATCTTCAGTGGGAAGGTTGAGAAGGGTTTGACGGTGTATCCCGACCTGAGTGTGAGACACCGAGACCGCTTGTTTGTGCCGAAGTCTTGCCGAGATGAAGTACTCCGAGAGTTCTATCATTCACGCCTTGCGGTGCATCCGAGAGGCACTAAGATGTATCAGGATTTGGGTCGCCAGTTTTGGTGGCGGGGTATGAAGAGAGATGTGGCAGTTTTCGTGTCTAAGTGCCTTACTTGTCAGTAAGTGAAGGCCGAGCATCAGAGGCCAGCAGGTTTGTTACAACCCTTGCCTATTGCCGAGTGGAAGTGGGAGCATGTCACTATGGACTTCGTTGTAGGTTTTCCGAGGACTCAGCGGGGTAGTGATGCTATTTGGGTGGTTGTAGACCGGTTGACTAAGTCGGCGCACTTTATCCCTATGCGCATGAGAGATTCGGTAGATCATCTTGCCGACTTGTATATTCGGGACATAGTGAGATTGCACGGGGTCCCAGTGACGATCGTCTCAGATAGAGATCCTCGTTTTACTGCTAGGTTATGGCAGAGTTTGCAGAGTGCCTTGGGCACTAAGTTGACCTTTAGTACGGCTTATCATCCTCAGACTGACGGGCAGTCCGAGCGTACTATTCAAATCTTTGAGGATATGCTTTGAGGTTGTGTCCTTGACTTTAGTGGGACGTGGGAGAGGTACTTGTCCTTGGTGGAGTTTGCCTAAAACAATAGTTTTCAGTCTAGCATCGGTATGGCACCGTTTGAGGCCTTGTATGGCCGATCGTGTAGGTCTCCAGTTTGTTGGGCCGAGGTGGGTGATGCACCTTTGTTGGGCCCAGAGTTGGTGAGGGAAACGACGGAGAAAGTTGAGCTTATCCGTAGGAGGCTTGTTACACCTCAGAGTCGCCAAAAGAGTTATGCCGACCGTAGGAGAAGGCCTTTGGCATTTGAGACGGGTGATCATGTTTTCTTGAAAATATCACCTAGGCGAGGTTTGATGAGATTTGGGAAGAGTGGGAAGTTATCCCCTCGGTTTATTGGTCCCTTTGAGATCCTCGAGAGGGTTAGGGAAGTTGCTTATCGTTTGGCTTTGCCACTGCAGTTGTCCGGGGTGCATGACGTATTTCATGTTAATATGCTTCGGAAGTACGAGCCGGATCCGTCCCATGTGTTGGATTGGACTGATTTGGAGGTAGATGAGGATGCCTCGTATGAGGAGAGACCGGTTCGGGTCTTGGATAGGCGGGATCAAGTTTTGCGAGGCAAGACCATTCCCTTGGTAAAGGTTTTGTGGAAACATCACGGAGTGGAGGAAGCCACTTGGGAACGTGAGTTAGAGGTCCGTGAGAAATATCCGGACTTGTTTGTTGATCTGTAATCATATATTGAAATTTTGTAACGTTATTGAACTTTAAGAGCATTATATACGTCTTAAGTTGTAAAACATTGTAAATGTTTTGGTTTATGGAAGTATGTTTTGGAACTTGCCTCAAAATAAGTTATGTTAACATTGTGTATGTTAAGTAAATTATGGAAATGCAAGCATGATATTAATGTTGCATGTGTTATGGAATTGTGGAAAATGTGATGAAATTGTCAAATTTCAAAGGAATGCATGTTGATAATGCAGGTCGTTATATGATCTAAATTGCCTCTTGAAAAGAGATGGGATTGACCGATAATGGGTCAGATTGTTTAATACTATGTTGTAATATTGTTGGGAATGGAGAAAACTTGTCTTTTTTGAAAACTTGTATTTAATTTCGGGGACGAAATTCTTTAAGGGGGGGAGGTTATAGCGATCCTGGTTTCCCTTTCTTTAATTGTTGTATTCGGACTTAGGTTCCGTGGAGTTGGTTGTTGTGTATATCTTGTTTACATCCTTTACTCTTTGTATTTGAGTCTTGGGTTGTGTTGGGCAGGTTTGAAACAGGTTGGTTGAGCTTAGGAACCAAAAGTAGTTGCCCAGATTTTGGCCTGCACGCTCAAGCGGAGCTTTTGACGCTCGAGCGAGCCTTTGTTTTTCTTCTCCGCTCGAGCGGGGGTTTTGGCGCTCGAGCGGGAAAATCCATCTCCCAGTATTTCCTCTGCAATGTTGGACGCTCGAGCGGGCGTTTGGACGCTCGAACGGGAGTTTGTGTGTGACGCTCGAGCGGGGACCTGGTCTGTCAAAGTTCTGGGAGTGTGTATCCGTCGCTCGAGTAGGAGTTTTGACGCTCGAGCGGGAGTCTGTGAGTGACGCTCGAGCGGGGGTTTCCACGCTCGAGCAGGGCGATTGATATAACACTCTGAGATTTCACTTTTTGGATCACTTTTAATTCGAAAATTTTGGGATTTGGAGCATCTTCAATTTCTTTATCTTCTTCCTTTGGGCTCCGAATTTGAGGTAGGGATTCCTACTCACTCTTATGGGTTTTGACCTAGATATTGAGTATTTTGTATAAATGGTTTTGGGTTTTGGAAACTAGGGTTTCAAATGTATGATTTTGAAAAGAGGGTTTTGTTTATTTTGGACTATAAATATGTATTTGGGTTTCGAAATGAGTATATTGATGTTGTTGGTAATATATGGATTCTTGGAGTCAATATTGAGAATAAAGGGAATTATGCCATGTTTGGGTATATTTGGGTCACTAATGTAATTAATGACGTTTATTGAGAAAATATGGAATTGAGTTGAATATAATGAAATTGGCTCATTATAAGATGGATTAGTGAAGTTGGATTTATTAATCGCTCACCTTTGGAAATATGGATATTTTATCTGTTGGTGCTTTTATTATCCGTTTAGAAATAATTGCTTTTGGCTACTGGTGGAGGGTAGCTATGATTGTTGTAGACAATGCATGATGATTAGGCAAACTAAAACTAATCAATTGGATGTGTCATAGAGTATGACGGTTGACAGAATACATTAACTGTATGTATTGATTGATTATGTATATGACCTATGTGTATATACGTTGTGTGTGTGGGAGGAGATAGGCGATGTACTCCACGGTTTAGGGGAAGATAGGGAATGGACCTCTAAACCGGATATTGTTTGGGAGGAGATAGGGGATGGACTCCGTTGATACAGCTCATATGCTTATCAGTTAATGTAGATATAGCTCATATGCTTATCTATGGAAGTGTTGATATAGCTCATATGCTTATCTGTTGAAGTGTGGATACAGCTTGTATGCTTATCTGTTGAGATGTTGATATAGTTTATATGCTTGTCTAATGAAGTGTTGATATAACTGGTATGCTTATCTATTATGAAATGGGAAATGTTTAATATGAGTCACTATCTCATGTAAATTGTTGGCCAGGTTCTGAGCCGTTGTTGTGAATTGTGAATTTGATAAGAAATAGAAAATGAAATGAAACATGGACACTGTGGTCATGTAATGAAAGTGATATATGAATTGGTTTATGTGAGTCAAACATTTATCAATTGCTAATGTCTTAGTTACTGCTCATATTGTGTTTAGCACATCTTTACTGGGCGTTGGCTCACCCTATATGAGACATCATTTTCAGGTACACGTAGCATGCCACCTCCAAGGACATAGCTTGGATGGTTATGAGAGTTGAAGACTCTTTTTTTTTTTTTTTTTGTATTGAATTTATATCAAGCTAATGGCCTATTTTGTATAGAGTTAGTACTCTTCTTTTTGTAACCAAGTGTTGACTTGGAAAGTTGTATGCCCGTAGGGCATTTGCTTTTGTTGTTAGCATGTAATATTACTGTAAGAACTACTCTGATGAATAGAAAGGTGTTGATTTCTCTTATTTCATTGCATGTCTAAAATGATGGGTTTTATGTGTTATTTTGAGGGCGTTACAATAAATAATTTAGAGCATATGTTGAGAAAGGTTGCCTACTTGTATGTGTGTAAATTTGTTAGGTGTTTACATGATATATACTTAGAAGTGGTATACACTAAAAAATTTATAAAAAAATGTAATTGAAATCAATTGGACTAATTTGAGATAAAGTAAATATTTAAAATCAAAATCGATTTAATTAAAATTATAGGGATCAAAATAACATAAAAGTCAAAATACAAAGACCAAAACAAGGCCATAAGATTTTTCAAATAGATAATGTAGAGTATGCATAAGTTTGTTGCTGCATGCAAGTGGTGTAATGATTATAAATTTAGCACTCCGCATAGATTTAATAATAAGAATCAAAATTTCAAGTGGAATCACTTTAAAGCGTCAATAAATGTTTATCTAGTCATTAAAAAATAAAATAGCAGCAATGTTAGATATTATGAAAAACCTTTCATGAAAATAATTATGAAAGTTTTGCGATCTTTGGATTACACTTAAAATAAAGCACCACACACTAATCAAGATAATCCAAAAATCAAAAATCTTTCAGGATCATTTTCATAAAAAAAATTTGATGAACCCTAATTTTTCTCATCAAATAATATAACACTCACGATTGTAAGGAGGACCATAGTAAGTAGCAGTCCCCTGAGCTGCATGTGCCACCGTGGCAAGGCATATCACCATGGCCACCATCATATCACCGAGCGCTCGTTGCTTTGCTGTAGAAAATCAATGGAAGGGCTCCCTCTTTTTATAGTTGAATAACCAGCGTACCATTTTTTTTTTTTTTTTTAAACATCTAAAAATCAATGACAAACATCAATAAAGGTGTCAAAAAGTCGTTTTATTGATAATGATTAAGGAATAATACAATTGCAAACATCAATAAAAAGCGAGGGTGTAAAAATATCGTAGCGAAATCTAACCATTTATCTGCTAGCACCCGCACACAGTTGTTAAGATAACAACCCAAGAACCACATCCAACAGAAAAGGACCACTGGAACAAAACAAGACAATTACATACAAATATAAAAATGAACCCAGCAACCATAATAGAAAATCAACCGTGGAATCCTTTGACTGCTATAAATCTTCCGTGTGGGAATAACCAGCATACCTGCAAGCTATGACTTATTTACCTGTGGTAGTAGTCAAGGGCAAAATAAAAATTTTGTCTAGAAGTTAAGGTGTGTATAAAATAAAAAAATTTAAAAAAAAAAGAAAGAAAAAGAAAGATAAATTACAAATATAATTTTTGAGTTTATTTAAAATACAAATTACTTGTTGTAGTTCTGAAAATTATAAATATACTTATTGTCAAAATTTATCATTTTACAGAATTGACAGAAAAATGATGTTATTAACTATACTATATACAACAATGAATGACTAAAACAGTTAAATGAAGAACATCACTAAAATAGTTGATTAATGAAAGGATTATGTGTTATATGATTAGAAAATTTATGGGTTGAGATATAATTTTCAAAATGACACTAGCTAATTAGTATTTAAAGAAAATTTCAACGGGTGTACTTATAATTTATGCTAAAAGAATATTGAGTTAGTTTGGTACATCATTAATTGAAAATAATTTTTTACATAAACTTTGTGAAAATATTATTTCATGAGAGCATAACTAAATAAATCTAACACGCCATTTTTTTATTTTATAAATTATAAATTATAAATTATTAATTAAATTTCAATATATAATCGGTTAATTCTAACAAATCATTTAATATATTTTTTAATGAAAAAAGTAAATATCTCTAACAAGTTTTTTTTTTTTTTTTTAATTTGAATTATTAATTAATATTTTCTATATATAATCAATTAAACTGTCATTTTATCATGTCGTTAATATGACCATCCTTCTACAAATTCTTAATAATTGCAAATTAAATTATCAATCACTCACAATAAAGGGTAAGTTGCACATCCATATATGTAGGAGACCCCCACATCATTGTAACTTAGTTTGTAATTTATTAGAAATTTCTAGCATTTTTAATAATATATAAGTAGGATATTATAAAAAATAAAATAAAAATAATGGAGTTTATAAAGTTAAAAAAGTTTTTTTTTAATCTATTTTTAAAAATTTAGTCTTTTTAATTAGTTAATTTATTTTTATTTCATAAAAATGTTCTGAAAGTTTTTTAGGAGGACCCCATCCACTATGAAATTGTGGGGAGGAGTTATTGTTAATTTTTTTCCTAGAAAAACTATAACTTAATTAAAATCTTAAAATGAAATACACATTGACCTTTTATCAACTCATGGAAAAATATGTCAGTAAAAGTCAAAACTACTCTAACCATAGAGTTACCCCAAACCATGAACCATGCATTAATGTTAGTAGAACATGAGAGGGTAATTTATAATTGGGCCGAGCTAAAGGCTTCTTTGTGAGTTAGGCCACACAATGGACCAGGGTAAGGTTTGATGTAGCCCGGTCTTAGAGCTAACAAGCTTGACCTAGGCAAAGTTCGGACCGAGCTATGGATTAAGGAGCTTGGGCCTTGCGTGATCGACCTCATCCTGGTTAGCCCGGTGAGGGATTCCTGCAGTTAGCTCGGTTTGGACAACTAAAACCGAGGTATGCTTGGATGAGGACCGAGCCAGGCACTGCGTATAGAATCACCGAATTGAGTATGTCAAAGGTAAGTGTTAGCTCGATCATACTGTCATCCAACCGTGGTAAAACCATCTCACTTGGTTTAAGCAGTGAAGGGGGTGTTGAAGGATAAGCATTATCTTTCAGGAGTGTGATTCCTAGGAGGACTCTACATGCAGGGATAAGAGTCCTACTAGGATTGTGTCACGCGGAAGCTATAAAAGCTCACAACATAACCTATGTAGAGGTAACACACAACTTTGATTCCCGAATATACAGAGCTTTTGTCTATTTATCTATTTTTGCTGACTTAGGCATTAAAGAGGTATCCGGCACACACCCGCCGGCTAGCTCACGTTTGTGTTTTCAGGGAGTAAAGCGACGACGTTTGGAGGAGCGCAGACTTGATCAACAGGATTATATGAGAACAGTATTTCTTGCTCGTACAATTGGCGCCGTCTGTGGGAATTCCAGAAAGAACAAAACCGCTTGATCAAGTTTTCCTTGCTAGTTGGAAGTAATGGCGCACAATGAAGACTTGCCGCAATCAACTATTGACGGGCAAACCCCAGAGGGGGGTGGAAGGCGCAAAGGCTTGCCTTCTATCCCTCCCATGGCGGATTTAGAACCCCAGCGGCAGAACCCCCGGAGGGATGCAAGGGGGAGGTGAGCTAACAGCCCCCATCGCTCTCAAAGTCCTAAAAGACAGAGGCGGAGGATAGACTCTCAAGTTCTGGAAGATCACGTGAAAGAGCATGACGAGTTGATACGAAGGATGGCAGCGGACATGGAGTCAATGAAGCGCCAGATAAAAGGAAAAGGGGTGGTGACAGGAGAGGGGTGCAAAAGCAACACGCCCCCTCGCCACTCGGAAGATCGTGGTAGGCATACCACACCATTGCAAGTAGAGAGTAAGAGCCTGAGAACAGGCGACACTCAATCAAGAACTTCCAGGACTCACTACTCCAGGTCTGAGAGAACGAGAACTGAGAGGTCATATACTGAGGGAAGCACTTATCGGCTCTCGCATACGCACCAGACGTCATCCAGGCACACGGAGTTGCCCAGATCATCTGACTTGCGAACTGTGCTTGAAGAAAGGGCACGATGGAAGGAGGATACCAGGGCATGCGACCCGTGTAGAGTTTCAACCCTTCAGCGGTTGGCTCCTCGGACGCATGGGAGCGTCGAGGTAGGAATGCTAATACCGCGCCTTACTTATGAACCAACAGACAAAGTATTAGCAAGGTTACAGAGCTCGCCGTTAGTTCCGGCAATTGAGAACGCACCACTATCTTCGAGCTTTCACCAGCCCAAATTCACTACTTATGAAGGGAAGACAGACCCCTACATGCACCTAAGCCACTTTCGCCAGGTTATGGCAGTATACCGGCGGAACGAGGCTTTAATGTGCATCCTATTCCTATCTAGCCTTGGCGACCTAGGTTTAACCTAGTTTGAAAGGCTACCAGAAGGCAGCATCGCCTTCTAGGCACAATTGGCAGAGGCGTTCGTGACTAGGTTCAGAATAAACACCAAGACACCAGTGGAGATCGATCAGCTACTCTCCATTGGCATGGGCGACAAGGAGACGTTGAGATCCTACAACAGTCACTACTGGGAAACCTTCAACCAGATTGGGGATTGCCCTACAAACCTCGCCATTATACAATACAAACGGGGCCTGCCAGTCGGCAACAAATTGAGGGACTCGATTACTATAACGTCACCCCTCACGATGGAGGCCTTGATGAAAAGAATGCACCAGCATATTCGGGTGGAGGAAGATGGCGCCCATGCTAAAGCGAAATCTGGCACAACAGCAACACCAGATAAAAAGACTTTAGCAAAAGTCAACATGGTAGAACAACCAAGCAGGGATGGGCGAGGCAGGCGGGCTAACAGAGAGGACCCAGACAAAAGGAAGTTGAGAGTTCGCACTGTCATAACCACGGTGTTTAAAAAACCAATCTACCGAATTCTCAGTGAGATACGCAACGAACCTTTCGTCCGATGGCCAGCCAAGTTGGGAGAAGCACAAAAAGACCATGACAAAAGATCCCGGTGCACCTTCCATGATGAAAAGGGGCACCGCACTGAAAATTGCACACCGTTGAGACAGCATTTGGAGGAGTTAGTGGTGGCTGGGCACCTGGACCAGTACATAGAAGGAGGAACACAGCCAGCTCCCTAGAACCACAACATCCCAAACGGGATGCCGGTCAACGCTCCACCTCAAGGTGTGATTAACGTGATACATGGGATATTCGAACCTGAGCGGATATGTGAGCTCAGGGGGATGATCAAAAAGGCTGAGCACTTAAGGGAGGTATTAAGTGCACAACCTGCCAACAAAAAGGGGAGAACAGAGGCCACAAATGTCATATCCTTTTCAGACAAAGATTTAGCAAGGATATACTGCCCTCACAATGATGCACTGGTTGTCACTCTACGTGTCAAGAATTTCGACGTCAAACGGATTTTGATCGACCAAGGAAGCTCATGTGAGATAATGTATTACGAAACCTTCAAACAACTGAAATTGGAGGACAAAGACATGGCACCTGTAACATCTCCCCTAATCGGATTCAACTTGATGCCAGAATGGCCAGTGGGCAAGATAATCCTCCCAGTCAAAGCAGGAACCATGACAAAACAGGTGGAATTCTGGGTATTGAAAGTCCCTTCCACCTACAACATAATCTTGGGGAGGGCATGGTTGCACGCCATGTGATCGGTAGCCTCAACTTACCATCAAGTACTGCGGTTCCCCAACGAAACTGGAGTAATTGAAGAGGTCTTTGGAGACCAAATTATGTCAAAACAGTGCTTCGTCACAGTAAATGGCAGCCGAGCTGCAAAATGATATGTACAGATGGTGGAAGAACCCAAGAGCAATGAACTATTTGCTGATGTTGGCAAGGCAGTTGAACAAAAGGCAGTGGAAGACTTGGTACAGGTAAGGATAGATGAAAAAGACCTAGAAAAGTTCTTTTTTGCTCGGCTCGTCATTGTCCAGCACTGAGAGAATAGAGGTCATGGAATTATTGACCTCTAATATCGAAGTGTTTGCTTGGACACCGTATGACATGCCTGACATTGACCCAAACTTCATCTGTCACCAACTGAACGTCCATCCAACTGCCAGACCAGTTATACAGCGTACTCGCAGATCAGCACTCCACCATGCCGAGATAGTGGCGGAAGAAGTGGAAAACTTGCTGGAGGCAGGAGCTATCAGAGAAGTGCACTACCCTATATGAATTTCCAATACCGTAGTAGTGCCAAAGAAGAACGGAAAATGGTGTGTCTGCGTGGACTACAAAACAGTCAACAAGGCATGCCCAAAAAACAGCTTTCCCCTACCATGGATAGACCAACTAGTAGACCTGACGGCAGGACACAGTTGACTTAGCTTCCTTGATGCGTACAGGGGTTACCATCAGATCGCTATGTATGAACTAGATCAGGAGGTCACATCATTTACAACGCTTAGAGAATTGTACTGTTACAAGGTCATGCCTTTTGGCCTAAAAAACGCAGGGGCAACATTCCAGCGGATGGTCACCAAGATGTTTGAACCATTGTTAGGAAAAACTATGGAGGCTTACATCGACGACATGGTGGTCAAAAGCAAGAATGAGAACGACCATCTCAGGGACCTTGATGAAATGTTCCAGATTCTGAAGAAGAACAAGTTGTGCCTAAATGCATCCAAGTATGCATTCGGCGTAGCATCGGGCAAATTCCTAGACTTTCTGGTGACCAATCGAGGTATAGAACCAGACCCTTCTCAGATCAAAGCAATCCAGGATCTTGAGAGGCCCAACACAGTCAACGAGGTGCAGCATCTCACTGGCCTTGCAGCCGCACTCAACCGGTTCATAAGTCGGTCGTCAGATAGATGTCGACCATTCTTCCAAGCATTAAAGGCCAAGTTTGAGTGGGATGAAGAATGCTACTACGCCCTAGAAAGCTTGAAAGAGTACATGTCTTCTCCACCATTGCTAGTAACCCCAATACCTGGAGAAGAGCTCTTTTTGTAGCTGGCAGTTTCACAGCACGCAGTCAGCGCAGTGTTGGTCAGAGCGAAAGGAATCCAACACCTGTCCATCTTTTATGTTAGCAAGACTTTGCTGGATGCAGAAACCAGGTACTTACCATTGGAAAAATTGGCTTTAGCCTTGATGTTGTCCTCAAGGAAGCTGTCGCATTACTTCCACGCCTACACTATAATCGTCCTAACAGCTTTTCCCCTAAAAGCTTTGTTTGAGAGGGCGAACTTTTTTGGGGCGAATCTTGAAATGGGTAGTGGAATTGGGACAGTTTGATATCAAATTTCAGCCCAGAACCGCAATAAAAGCCCAAGCTTTGGCAGACTTTGTGGCAGAGTTCACACTAGGAAGTCATCACATATGCCCAGTTGACTTGACCGGTACAACCAAAATAGGGATGGAAAATGCCGCAGGAAGTGCGCAACCCCTAATACAAGACACACCGCCACATTGCAAACCATACATGCTTGAGGATCAAAAGGAAGGAATAAACCATGCCATTCCTAGTAAGGATTCATCCGCAAGTGCAGACTTGGGGCAGTCAGATAATAAAAAGCAAACCCCAACAGCAGCTGGGGACTTGGAAGAAAACGACACTCATGATCCAAAGACATCATCCGACCCCTCCACTTGCTGGAAGCTATTTGTTGGAGAGATGTGGAAGCTCTTCGTGGATGGAGCATCCAATAGGCATGGTGCAGGACTTGGCATAGTTCTCATCTCACCAGATGGCCTAATAGTGAAACAAGCAGTCAACATTGGCTTCCCAGCATCAAACAATGATGCGGAGTATGAAGCTCTTTTAACAGGCCTAAAATCAGCACTTTTCATGCAGGCTACCGAGCTAATGGTTTACAGTGACTCCCAACTGGTAGTAAACTAGATTTCAGGCAACTACGAAGCAAAAGATGAGAGTATGGCAAAGTATAAAGAGTTAGTTAGAAGGGAAGTCATGAAATTCGAAGTTGTGCGAATAGAGTGGATTGGCTGGGAAGAAAACAGCAGAGCAGACGAACTAGCAGGCTTCGCTTCAATGGCAGATACATCCATCCCACATCCATTACTGATCGACTTCCTACCAAGACCAAGCATTGAAGAACCCGAAGTAGAAGAGGTATGTTGCACCGAACTAGGCCCTTCATGGATGGATCCCATTATAGTATTCTTAAAAAACGGCATCTTACCTGAAGAAAAGAAAGAAGCTAACAAGATCAGAGCCAAGTCACAGCGATTTTGGCTCTCCCCATCAATGGCCTTGTGCAAAAAATCCTTCACAGGACCTTACTTGAAATGTGTCCATCCTAGCAAGGTTGAGGCATTCTTGTTCGAGATACATGAAGGCGTATGAGGAAGCCACCAAGGAGGAAAATCATTGGCCTACAGAGCAATTTCACAAGGATATTGGTGGCCTTACATGCAAGCAGATTCAGAAAAGTATGTCAAGAAGTGCGAGAAATGTCAGAAGTTCGCACACCGAATACATCAGCCAGCCAGAGAACTTCTACCATTAACTAGCCCATGGCCCTTCGCAATGTGGGACTTGGACATAGTAGGACCACTTCCAACGGCACCCGGCAACAGAAAATTCTTTCTTGCAGCAACAGACTACTTCACAAAGTGGGTGGAGGAAGAAGCACTCGCATCAATAAAGGAGAAAGATGTGAAGAAGTTCGTCTGGCAGAATATCATCACTCGATTCAGCATACCCAAGGCTCTAATATCTGACAACGGCACTCAGTTCGATGGAAAACTTTTTAGAGGCTTTTGTGAAGAGTACAAGATAGAATTCTACAATTCTACACCGGCATACCCCCAAGCCAATGGCCAAGTAGAAGCATCAAACAAAGTCATCTTGGATGGACTGAAGAAAGGTTGGAGAAAGCAAAAGAGGAACTTCCCCATGTTTTATGGGCTTACCGTACCACATATCGGTGATCAACCGGAGAAACGCCATTCTCCTTAGCCTATAGCATGGAGGCAGTAATCCCACTGGAAATCGGCCTCCCCACAATTAGAAGTGAAAATTTTGACCCAGACTTGAATGGAGAAGCCATAACCTTGGAACTTGACCTAGCTGAAGAAAGAAGAGAAAGAGCATTGGTTCACATCGCCTCATACCAGCAAGAGTTATCCAGAAAATATAACAAGACGGTACATCCGAGGCAATTCAAGATTGGAGATTGGGTGTTGCGCAAAGTAATGGGAAACACCCTGGTACTCGGAGACGGCAAGTTAGGGCCTAATTGGGAAAGACCTTACAAAGTGGTTGGATTAGCAGGAAAATGGGCATACCACTTGGAAGATAAAGACAGCAAGGCCATTCCCAGGCCATGAAACACGGCCAATCTCAAACTATTTTATTTTTAGTTTTTCTTTAAACATACTTGTAGTTTTTCTTTTTTCAATAAAACAAGTAGTTTCCTTTTCAGCATAAATTATTTTCTTCTGTGATCTCTCTTCAGCCAAGATTAGGATCTAGGCTGAAGAGGTTGGCTTGAAAAACCAACTGTAGACACCCCTTTTTGACCGTCCTCAAGACTTGGACGTCACCATTGGAACACTCGGTGATCATCCATGTTCGTGTTCGTTTTGAGTTCCCGAAGGCCTCGGCTGCGCGCCTTGCCTCAGGATCTTTCAACTCGTTTGTTTTGTGTTTGGTTTTACACCAAATACTTGTACTTTTGCTTTGAGGGGCAGGGAATGGCTTGTTGGCCATCCCCACACCCCACCGGCCTTTCCTTTGCCTCACCGGCCATTCATTGTTGCCACCGGCCATGGTTTCTTGATACCAATGGCCGGTCGGCACTTTATGTGGCCGGTCGGCACTTTGTTTGGCCGGTGACCTCTTCTGCTAGCCGGTATGCACCTTTTGCATACTTCAGGCATGGTGCATGCCAACTGTGCCAGCCGGAATGCACCAACACTCTTTCCCGTGCATAGTGTGGTTGTTATGCACCTTTTGCACCCTTTTGGTCTAGCTTCTTGAGGAAGCTTGGACCTTTGTCTTAGCTTCCTTAAGAAGCTTGCCAGCTGTCCCAGCTTCCTCAGGAAGCCTTGCCCCTTTTGCCCCCTTTGACCCTTTTTTAGTTTAGCTTCTTGGAGAAGCTTCAAAACATCTCCCTTATCTATTTAAGGACCCCTCCTCCTCCATTGTCAAGGGTTGAACAAAAAAAACTAGAGACATACATATACATATCTGTCACATACATTCTCTCTCTATATCTCCCTCTCTCTCATCCTTTGTGTGTGTTTGGAGGCCTAAAAAGTGTGTTTTTGCCTTAGTTTTGCCCTAAGACACACACCATTACACCATACTTCAACTTTGAGGGGCTTGGAGGGCTTGTTCTTGATTTTTTGGACTAGTTTTGACCAGAGGAAGGTGGTTGATCTTGCTGTTCTTCAAGAGTTCTTCAAGGGTAACAATCTTGCTTTAGTTTTCCCAATCTTGCACTAGTTTTTTACCTGTCTTGCATGCTGATTTAGGCTTTGTGTATAACTAAAAAAAGTCTTGTATTTTCATGCTTAAGATTCTTCATTAAGGTTGTTTTGGTGTTGGGGGTCGACCTCCCCCTCTTAGGCCTCTTTTGGTCTCTTTGTGTGCTTTTTTGGCAAGCTTTGGTTATTCTTGTGTATTGGTCTTCTCGCCACTGAAATCTAGTGGATTTTCAGTGGTGAAAAAGGAGGTTTGAGGTCTTGTATAGGGTAGGGACACCCCTCTCCCCTTTGTGACTCATTTATCCATGTTTTTGGCTCAATATGGTAGCATGCATGCTTAGTTGTTTATGACTCCATTTCAGAGGATTTTTGGGTGTTTTGGGTCGTATTATATCTCTGTTACATGTTGGTTTGTTGACCCTTAGCATACATTTTGTACTTGCTTTGTGTTCCTTCATTTTGCCTAGAAATGTATCATGACATTTGACCACCATGCTCTCATGTTTTGACTTTACTTTGTGAAGTTCTTGGTCATATTTTTCCATTCTTGGGGTCTGTTAGGTGCTGGTTTGGTCATATTTGATATGCTTTATATGGCTCCTTAGCATTCTAGCATGTTGGCATTGGTTATGTGAATCATGAGCATGCTTGGGTTAGGTTGTTTAAGTGATTTGGGGTCATCTCACATGCCATTTCAGTCCCTAATTCGTGCTTGTATGCCTGCACTTATCATCCCTTTCATGCCTTGAAGAATTGTTTTGTTGTGCCTTGAAAAGGGCCATTATACATGCTTAAGTGTTTAAGCTTTAGGCTGCCATATCAGTGGGTTTTGGAGTGCTAATTTTGCATATTGAAACTCTATTTCGTATTGGAAAGTTCATGCCATGAGTGCTTGGGGTAGTTGTGGTAGAATGCTCCTTGCCTTGGACCTATTGGCGTGCATGTTTGCATAAGCATTGGCTCATCATTTTGGGCATTTTGGCCACTGTTTGGAGGGTGGATTGAGGTCTGCCCCTTTGTACTTTAGGTCCATCCTTGCATGATCATATTGCATTGCTTTGATTTCATGCTTGCCTAGTATCACAATTGCATGTTTGCGTATTGTTAGCTAGTCGCATTTCATGTCATAGTTTGCATGATGAGTTACATGGCATTACATCTTATATGTTTGACACATCACATTGCTCATGTTGCATACTTGAGCCACCTTGCGTACATTGCATTGCATTGTTTGGTTTGGAGTGTCAAGCCAAACTTGAGGGGTGAGAAGTGTTCATAGTCCAAGTGATGCAACACCTCTCAACCCTCGGTCGCCAAGACCCTTGATCTCAACATGATAGGGTGTTAGCTTTCATTTGTGTGTTGTATGCATTTTACATTGAATGGCAAGCTTGACTCCTTAGGCCATCATGCCTAATTGGTGGCCCGAGGGTCGAGGGTCATGCTCCCTTGAGTTCATCACATGATAGGGAGTGTGTACATGCACACATTGCTGTGAAATTTCCATGCCATGCACTGTCTGTCCTTTGTTGCTGTCAAAAACAGGGTTCTGCAGGAATTTATGGCCGGCCAGCCATATATAGTGCCGACCGGCCACCAATGGCTGGCTGGTGATTCAAGTTTTGGCCGATGCTCCAATTACCATGGTCGGTGGCCTTTTGTTCTGGCCGATGGCAATCCGGAGCACTCAAGGAGTAATTCAAAACAGGTCTGGAAATTTGTATGATCCTCAGAGGGGCAGGGCAGTGTAAACAAAGGCAACAGTGCCATGGCAACGGGTTTCCGGGCAGTACGAGTCGAGCATGCATCATCCAAACATTTCGAAGGCGGGGCTGTGGCCATTTTAATTTTGCATTCAATTTGTTAATTAATTAGGAGTTTTGTAATAATTAATTTAGTATTATTTATTCGGACTGTATTATTCTTTCGGTCCCTCCGTGTGAGGGCGTATTGTAATAAGTGTGTGTAGGTGTGTGTATGTCTTCCAATCCCACGTCTTTCTTCCCTTTTATTTAACCGCTTATGATGGTAGACTAGGGCATATTTAAATTAGCATACCTTATGCTATGCATGCGTGCATCCACACATTTGTCTTACATGCATCGGGCTCGGTACATCATGCTAACTGTATTTGTATTTCAATTCCAAATTGAGTACCTATTAGTTGTAGCATCTCATATGCCATTCCTTAGGATAGCCGAGCCTATTGTAGTTGCATCTTGCATGTGTTGCATTAGCCATCTTAACATGAACTAGGATCATGCATATGATTACTAACTAGCTTCTATTTTGGGTTGGAGTACTCGGTAAGCATTTATGCTTTAGCATACCGCATGCGTGTGAGTGTTGCCATAATAGCATGATTACCATGAGGCTAGCTGCTTATGTGATATAACTGCTTGAATGCCTGTGGATGGAGGTTGAATTACCTAAATTGGGATAATGCATTAAAACTGTGAGTTTTAAGCCCACTAGATAGTGGCAAAACCATCTTTTCTAAAGCCCACTTAAGGGTGGCAAAACCTACATTTTAGCCTACTCGCAAGTAGCAAATCACTTTCAAAACAAAAATGAAATGTTTGGTTCCAATTTGGGCGATTTGGTCTATACTTGTTTGCTGTGCACATAACATAGTAATTCTAGGCTAATAACCAGAATAAGGACATGTAATGTTTTCAAAACAAGATATCACGGTTAGTAGAGGCCGATCTTCGGATCGGGCGAGAGGGGGTGCTCATAGCTGACCTTCCCCAATCGTACCCAAGCTCCCGAGCCGAGGCAACTTTGGTGATGACGGACACGTGGCCTTTGGCACCGAGTCAGGGTTTCCTAAATTTTCCCATTAAAAAATATTTAGGTGGCGACTCTGTATCTAGCAAAGCAGTCCATGTTTGGCACTTCTTTTCTAAAAATCTGTTTTCTCAAAACGATTTGCCTGATTTGGACTGTTTGGTTCAAGATTAAGAACCGACACAAATCGAGTCCGAACTGTGGGGTGAGGCCCTCACGCGGGGCGCGTCCACACCAACACTTACTTATCCTAAGCCGAGATAAGGATCGGGGCTGCAGGAAGTTTGGCAGGAATAACCAAACACTTAGCTCTAAGTTGACAGGAATAACCAACTTTGAGCTCTCTTCAGCTGAGATAACGATCAAGGCTGAAGAGGTTGATTGGAAAAACCAACACTTACTTATCCTAAGTCGAGATAAGGATCTGGACTGCAGGAAGTTTGGTCGGAATAACGAAACACTTTACTCTAAGTTGGCAGGAATAACCAACTTTGAGCTCTCTTTAGCCAAGATCAGGATCTAGGCTGAAGAGGTTGGCTGGAAAAACCAACACTTACTTCTCCTAAGCCGAGATAAGGATCTGGGTTGTAGGAAGTTTGGCAGGAATAACCAAACACTTAGCTCTAAGTTGGCAGGAATAACCAACTTTGAGCTCTCTTCAGCTGAGATAAGGATCAAGGCTAAAGTGGTTGGCTGGAATAACCAACTTTTAGTACTCTTCAGCCGAGATAAGGATCTAAGCTAAAGAGTGGTTGGCTGGAATAACCAACTTTTAGTACTCTTTAGCCGAGATAAGGATCTAGGCTGAAGAGTGGTTGGCTGCAATAGCCAACTTCTAGTACTCTTCAGCCAAGATAAAAACCTAGGCTGAAGAGGATGGCGGGTATGACCAAATAGATTACAGGGTTAAGACCGAGATAGGTATCTCGGCAAGAAAATGTTACACTGAATACAAAATAAGTGCAGGTGTGGAACAGACCGAACAGAAAGAAAAGAGATTTTCATTCAAAATCCAAATCAGAAGTACAAAAGGTAGGGCCTCAGCCCGGTTACAAACTCTTTTGTTAAACAAGGAAAAGAAAAATCAGGTGAAAAGGTCATCCAAGTCGGTGTCCAAAACAACCTAGTCTTCACCCAGAGGTAGCTCGGTTGTGGTAAGCACACCTTGGTTGAGCTCGGTCGAAGGCACCACGACAGTCGCAACAGGTGAAGGTGGGATGGAGACCACTGGAGTGGGAGAGGTAGACTGGCGACCGGGCTGGGCGTTGCCTTCAGGAGTAGGATCCTCGTCCTCCCCTTCTTGAAGAAATTTTTGCTGAATGAAAGTAGCATATTCCACCATGTAGCTCGGTATGTAATGTGAATGAGGGTTTTGGAAGACCTCGGTCTCTTGGCCATGACCGAGCTTGGTCACCACCGCCTTCCATCCACATTTGAAGAATATATCTTTGGCAGCTTCGCAATTTTGGATGTAAGTGGCCTCCCCCTCCTTGTAACCCCGGTCTTCGGCGTCTTCCACGCTTTTCTCCAATCGGGCGATCTCAGTGTCCTTCTTTCTTTCGAGCTTGGCCAGCTCACGCAAATATTTGTCTTTTAGCACAGTCGCAGCCTTTTGCTTATCTGCTTCAGCCGAGCTGACAAGACCGGTCAGGCGGGCCATCTCGGTATGTAGCTCGGCTATTTGCTTCTTGGACTCTTCTAGCTTGGCGGATTTAGCATGGGCCTCTGCCACGGCCTGCCTTGTTGTTTTGCGCAGTTCCAACATGCGCTTATGAGCGACGTGGTTCTTCTGTAAGGCTTGCAAAAGGAGAGAAACAATTTTGAGCAAAACCGAGCAAATAGATGTAAAAATTAGGACAAGAAAGGGAAAACTTACCAACACCATTGATTTTGTTGCCGAACGAATGGCCTTCAGCTTGGTGAGATGGTTGTGGTGCTCCATATCGGCTGGAAGGCAAACACTCTTAGCAAGGTTAAAAGCCAGCGAGTGGTCTTTTTCTGCGACCACTGAGTCAGAATCAGTGATAGCTCGGTTCTTGTACGTGACCTTGGGCACCCATTCTGAAGGGCTAGCCCGGTTTGAATGTACTGGTTCTGGGCTCAGCTGGGTGGATTGAGGAAATATGGTGGTGTCTTCTTTATCGACAAGGCGTGGCTCAGTGGAGGAAGTGCGAGCATGCTTACTCGGCCGGGATGACGAGGCACGGGCCGTTGGAAGGGAAACCACTGCCTCATTTGTTTGGCCAACTTGTGGGACCTCGACCTGAGTAGCTGTTTCAGTAATAAGTGCTCTGACTGCCCTCTTCTTGGCCATTTCTTGCTCTTCTGTTAATGGAAGGAGGTTGATTTGTGGAAGGGTTGGATCAGGTTCTGGTGATGGCTCTAAAAGGAAATCTGTCACCCTGGTTTTCCTCCTGCTGCTGTATCTATATGGCGGCTCAAAGTTGAGTAGTTCGGCCCAACCTCAGTTAGGATATCTTAGTGCCGCGCGGAGTGCATCAAGGTTGGGGTAACTATGCTGGGTCTTTAGATGGTCCAAGTCTACATAAAGGAAAAAGACAACGGTTAGTACGGTTGAAAATGAGACCAACAGAGTAAAGAATGCACAAAGTGAGCCGAGATATATATACCGGCTACTCCTTTATTCTAGTTAATTCGATCGCTGGGGATCTGGGCCTCCTGGTCTTCAAAGTTGCCCGAGACCCAGAAAAAATCATTGTCATTTACATCTTTGTCAGGTGTATTTTTAATTATTTTCTCTCAACGGCGTCTTATTCTTAAATAATAAACCCAGCCATCTTTGTTCTGGCCTAGAGAGTACTGGTGAAATAGCTCGGCTAAACCGAGGTTGAGGCCAAGCCGGCGATTTAGCTCGGTGATGCCATTTATTATTTGGTAAGAATTGGTGGAAAGCTGGGTAAGGCAAAGTCTTGTTTGCTTAAGGAATTCACAAAGGAGTGGTTGGACGGGGAATCAAAGTCCGGCTTCTATAATGGATATGACGTTGAAAGGGACAAAGCCCGGTTTTTCCCAGGGAATTGTGTCTAGTTCGGCTAAACTAAGGTGGACATCATCAGGGATGTTGTAGTCCTTGCGGAATTCGGCGATAGCCCCTACAGACTTTACTAAAAATCTATACTTCTCCATGTGGCCTTAAATTATGTATAATTTAGCTCGGTGTTGAGATGACCTTCAGTATCTCGATTGAGCGTGTAAAGGTGTGCCTGGCCAACCTAGTCAATCTGCAAAGTGAAAAGGAAAAGTGTTAAGCACAGGTCGTTAGGCCGTGCTAAAAGAAACAAAGGCAAAATAAATGTAGACCTAGCTCGGCTACGTGTTGTACAGTCTGTTCTTAGCTCGGTTGAAACGAAGGACTTCAGCTCGGTTAAGCAGAACGAGAGGTTCCTAGCCCGGTTGAAGCTTAGGGTGTGGCATTCTTGGTTCGGTTTTAACTAAATTAGATAGCTGGTTTGGTCCCAAGTGATAGCCCGGTCATTGGTTAAAGCTTTCTAGTTCGGTAGTGCACACACCTAATACAGTTCCTTAGTTCGGCTAAGTGAAACAAAAGGTAAGACCTATTGGAACTTAATCTAGTTCGGCTAGGTGCACACCTTAAGTACAAACAGGTTCCTATCTCGGTTGGAATTCTATTTTGGATTAAACGCATCGTTCTTTAGATTATTCATGAATACAGTGGTTCTATTACATGGTTTTTTCCCAGAAAAATGGAAGCAAAAATGGTATATGTATTTTGAAAAGTGTACGAGTATTATGCTACATACTTCAGAAACTATATAAACAAAGAGGAAATGGGATTGAGTTACTTACAAGTATGAAGACGAGATGATGAAGATCAAAGTCGCAAGGAAGAGCTTCGCAGGCATTGTGTTTGGAAAAATGGAGGCTCAAAGAGAGAGAAAGAAGATGATGAATAGTAGAAATGTTTGGTTCAAAATGTATGGTTTTTGTGTAAAGAGAGTGAAAAAGGCGGGACTGTTCAAAATTCACAAGATACGAAGTCGGCGTTGACAATTGTACTCAACCAGTAGGGGCCAGCCACGTGTCTATAGATGAGCAAGTGATTCAGATGACGGCATGACTGAAGAGACGTTTTTTGACCGAACCAATCCATAGCCCGGCGGCATTTTAGCTCGGTTGAAAGGCTAAAGTTTTTTTTTTAGCTCGGCTGGTAACAGGTAATCCTAATCATGCTACACAGATGGAATTAAGGGGCAATTGAGAGGTTAATTTATAATTGGGCCGAGCTAAAGGCTTCTTTGTGAGTTGGGCCACACAATGGACCGGGGTAAGGTTTGATGTAGCCCGGTCTTAGAGCTAGCAAGCTTGACCCAAGCGAAGTTCGGACCGAGCTATGGATTGAAGAGCTTGGGCCTTGCGTGATTGACCTCATCCTGGTTAGCCCGGTGAGGGATTGCTGCAGTTAGCTCGGTTTGGACAATTAGAACCGATGTATACTTGGACGGGGGACCGAGCTAGGCACTGTGTATAGAATCACTGAATTGAGTATGTCAAAGGTAAGTGTTAGCTCGGTCATACTGTCATCCAACCGTGGTAAAACCATCTCACTTGGTTTAAGCAGTGATGATGGTGTTGAAGGATAATCATTATCTTTCAGGAGTGTGATTCTTAGGAGGACTCTACATGGAGGGATAAGAGTCCTATTAGGATTGTGCCACACGGAACCTATAAAAGCTCACAACATAACCTATGTAGAGGTAACACACAACTTTGATTCCCGAATATACAGACCTTTTGTCTATTTGTCTATTTTTGCTGACTTAGGCATCGGAGAGGTATCCGGCACACACCCGCTGGCTAGCTCACGTTTGTGTTTTCAGGGAGTAAAGCGATGACGTTTGGAGGAGCGCAAACTTAATTAACAGGATTATACGAGAACATTATTTCTTGCTCGTGTAGAACATGTTCAACCATAAACCAAATTCCCTAGGCGTGTAGGAAAAGAAACCGACTGAATATAAGAACTATTGCTTAATAAATAAATAAATAAGCAAAATGCTCCGGTGTGCACCCTTTTAGGGGTGCATACCACGCAACCTATCACAAAAATATGTAATTTTATCATAAAATGTCAAAATATCAACCATAAACTGTGTAATCTTACTATAAATTAGCGTAAGGAAAATGTCCAAAATTATGTGGTTGATGTTACAAAAAATTTGTGACTTCGTTATGAAATTTTTGTTACGCTAATTTATAGAGAGATAATACACTTTGTGATTAAAATTAAAAAAATTTGTAGTAAAATTATATATTTTCGTCTTAGGTTACATACAAAGGGTGCACACTGGAGAATTTTCCAATAAGTAAATAAATAAAACCTATCAAAAGTTTCGTGTAATTTGTTAGAGTTACTCATATTTTCAAATTTTAAGAGTCTATGCAAAGTGTTTGGTGCATTTTTTTTTTTTTTTTTATAGCTTATTAGATAAAAATAGTTTAACTAAACTAAAAAAAAAAAAAAAAAAGGAAAAAAAAAAGTTATTTGAAAATTGGAGTGTTTTTAACACTAGTTTTCTATAAATCAATTTTCAACTTATAAAAACCTGCATCAAACATCATCTTAAGTGGTGTTTGATAAAAGTGGAAATTGAAAGCTAACAATTAAGTAGTGAAAACTAAATGCTAAATTTTTTAGGTTAAAAAATAATTTGATAAAATGTTAAGTACTGAATTAAAACAAGTAATTTGATATATATATGTATATATATATTTATATGATGAAATTTAAAATTATTATTTTCAAATTTTCTCGTCTTATTTTTATATTATGGTGGTAAGATGGTAGTAATGGTAGTAGGAGTGGTGGCAATGGTGGTGATGGTAGTGGTGTGAAAGTGGTTGTGGTGATGGTAAAGGGGTGGTGTATTTGAGATAGACAAGTGGTGGTAGTTGTGGTGGTACAATGTTGGTTGTGGCTATGATTAGTGATGGTGGTAAAGATGGAGAATTGTGACAGTAATAGTAGTAGTTATAGTGGTAGCGGTAACCATGGTGGTACTAGTGGCGATGGTGATGATGATGGTGGTAGAGGTGGTGGTAGTAACGACGGTGGGAGTTGGGTTAGGTGTGGTAGCGGTAGCAGCGATATTAGATGTGGTCGTGGTGGTGGGGTTAGGGTAGGAATGGTAGTGATGGCACACAATGGTGGTGAGATCATAGCGATACATGTTGATATTTATACATAAGTAGTAAATTAAGTCAGTATTAAATAAGTTTTAAATTACTTAAAAATTTAAAAAAATAGAAAAAAGTTTGTAGACCACATTTTAAGAATTTAATATGAACATAGTTATCAAACAAACTTATTTTAATACATGAAAATTTAAATATTGAATTGACTTATCAAACACCATCTCAATCTTGCAAAAAAAATTTAATTGTAATACTTATTTTCAAGTACTTACCTTTCACACTTTAAAAGGAAATAATAAAATCATATGCTACAATTATGGACCATGTTCAATTTGTTTTTCTAAAATTATTTTATTTTATTGTTTTAAATAGAAATTAATTTGACCAAAATAAATATCAAAGAGATATTTTTAAATTTTTAAAAATTATTTTTAACCCCCAAAAGATAAAATTATATAAAATGATAAGTAATTGTATTTTGTTAACTAAATTAATTTTAATTTTTAAATTTTTTTTAATAAAAAGGATTTTAAAAATCAAACCAAAGATAGCAGATATCAATCTCAGTAAATTTTGTTGTGGATGACTCGTACACAAGAGGTGAATTAAACGAATAAAACGGGATGTATTGGACCAGCAAAATTTATATTGAAATTTTATATTCCACTGCTATCCGGTCTTTTCACTGTTGTACGTCTTGCTTGACTTGTTTTAAGATATATTTTGGTGATTTAAATTGTTATTTCTTTAAAAATATCAAGTAAAATATAATTATAAAAAAGATTAAATTAACCGAATATTAATAACATTTTCATCTAATTGTATTTATATTTAGTTTTATATTTACAATCATATTTACAATTCATTTTTGTATTTACAAATGTGATTTGATGAAAGTGATATCGATATTTGACCAGCTTAATTTTTTACAAGTATATTATATTCGATATTTCTTAAAAAATAAATAATTTAAATCATTAAAATAAAACTCAAAATGTGTTCTACCAGACACAACAACCACTCCCGTGTACACTGCATAATAGTGACCCATATCCACTCTTTCAAGCTTACATAATCGTTTGAAAAAAAATAAAATAAAATTTAATAACTAAAATAGATTACGACAGCTAGCCATGTGTAAAAAATATATTTTTGTCTAAACTATTTTAATGTAAGTAAAATCCTTTATCTTAATATAAGTAAATTTTATATTCCACTGCTAGCCGGTCTTCTCACTGTTGTACGCCTCATGAGGCACGTTTTGGATTCCATTTTAATAATTTAAATTATTATTTTTTAAAAAAATATCAAGTAAAATATAATTATAAAAAATTAAATTAATCAGAGATTAATAACATTTTCATTTAATTTTATACTTACAATCATATTTATAATTTATTTTTATATTTACAAATATGATTTGATAAAAGTGATATTGATATTCGACCAACTTGATATTTTTATAAATATATTATATTCAATATTTTTTAAAAATTAAATAATTTAAATCATTAAAATAAGACTAAAAACAGGCTCCACGAGGCACACAGCAATCACCACGGTGTGCACTGCATAATAATGACCTATGTCTGGTCTTCTAAGCTTACATAATCATTAGAAAAAAAAAAAAATTTCTTACGTAATGATTAAAATAGATTACGACAGCCAGCTAGATGTAAAAAAAATATACTTTGGTCTTATTATTATTTTAATATAAGTAAAATCCTTTATAACCAAAATCTGTATATAAAAAATGCTACAAAAATAATATATTAATGTCAGAGCAGTGTTAGGAACATAGAATTATTCCAAAAAATAGAACACATATGTATCACAAAATGATGGATCCCAAAAAATAAAATTATATAAAATGATAAATATTTTTTACCAAATTATTTTTTAATTTTGTAAATTTTTAATTTTTTTTATAATAAAAACACATTTTAAAAGTCAAACCAAAGATAACGGATATGAATCTCATTGAATTTTGTTACGAATAAACTTATGGGGGACTTACCAACCGGTCCCATGCAAACAAACTAATACCCAGCAAGTCCTCTCCTATTTCAGTTTCCAATTTTACCCCTAAATGTCACAAAACACGCGTGAAGCAAACACCAAATCACGAGGTCTCCCTCTGCGCGTGAAACACACGCTCCTTCTCAATTGTTCTGATTTGGAAACTATTCTGAGGCGATCTGGAAACCACTGGCGATTTGCGATTTCCAAATCGAAACAAACAAAGAGATTTTCCCTGAATCTCCCATCGTTTCTGTAACGCCCTCAAAAAAAAAAACCCATAATACATAATATTAACATGCGGAATTATAAGGAAATAAAGTATCTT
Organism: Camellia granthamiana; assembly: GCA_036172215.1. Lineage (NCBI taxonomy): Eukaryota > Viridiplantae > Streptophyta > Magnoliopsida > Ericales > Theaceae > Camellia > Camellia granthamiana. The sequence goes on from CM069904.1 coordinate 13,752,368, forward strand.
ATTTCATTCATCAGAGTACCGTAAAATAAAAACATCATAATAAATGCCCTATGGGCTTACATCTTGCCAAGCCAACACTTGGACACAATTCCATGAGTTCTAACTCAAAAACAAATAAAGTCCTAGGCTTGAAAGTTTACAAGTTATTCAAATAAAACAAATAAAATAAAGCAAGTCTTCGAATCCAAATCCTCACAAGCTAAGTCCTTGGAGGTAGTGAACCACCTGAACCTGAAAATGAAGTTCCCATATAGGGTGAGCCACAGCCCAGTAGAAAAATACTAAACCAAGCATAAGAATTAACTAAAGCATTAGCATTCGATACGTGGTTAACACAAGACAATCAACTTCCAGTTTCATGACACTAATGTCTACGTTGTCTATGACGTATTGTCTATGACACAATACACTTTCCATTTATACAGACATGGCTCAGAACCTGGCCAAACAACTCAACAAGGATAACAAATCAGGTTAAACCTTTCTTATAACAAAATAAACACACATGCTGGTGTTATATCAATCTTAATCAAATCCACTTCCATACTTCCCAACTGATACACATGGTGGTGATGTATCATATCAACAACAAATAGATAAGCATATGAGCTGTATCTCTGCTATAGGCGCGCATATAAGCAGCAACCCTGGGTTCATCCCCTATCTTCCCATAATCATTAACCGGTTTAGAGGTACATCCCCCATCTTCCCCCAAACCGTGGAGTACATCCCCTATCTCCTCCCATACACAAGTAATGCATATAAACATAAAGTCATATACATAATAAATCAATACGTAAATTTAATGTATTACTCCAACTTTTATACTCAACAACTTAACCAAATGATTAGTTTCAATTTTGCCTAATCCACATGCAATGTCTACAACAATCATGGCTATCCTCCACCGATAGCCCAAAACAATTATTTCTAAACAAGAAATAAATATAACAACAAATGTAATTTCAACATTTTCAAAGGTAAGTATTTAAACTAACCAATTACATCATTAAACCACTAAATTCCCCAATCTCATGAATTAAACCCAATATCACAATCTTCCCTCAAATTAATTATATAAATTAATCTATGACAAACCCTAAGGTTTCTCCCAAAATTACCAAACTACCCCCACATACCAAAATACCAACACTTAGGATTAAAGCGTATAAATGGAGTAGGAAATCCCTACCTCGAAGCAAGAACCCGAAAAGAAGAAGACGGAGATGATAGCCCAAACTCCAAAGTGCTCCAAATCAACAACCGTTCAGATTAAATGGAAGCCCTCGACCCACTCTACCTTTTTAATGAAGGAACTAGGTTAGATACTCACTCTAAATAGATGAAACCTAGGAGAGAAGGTGAGTTGGGAGAGAGAGAACTCGTAACCTAGGGTTTTATAAACTGAAAGAGGCTGAAAAACTGTTTTAAAACACGCTGCTGCGTATTTAAACTCGACAAGCCCGCTCGAGCGCACAAAACACCGCTCGAGCGTAAAGAACAAAAACAATGTCCGCTCGAGCGCAATGTTAACAGCTCGAGCGTAGATTCTCCCATTCCAGAACCCACGCGAAGAACACACTACCCGCTCGAGCGTCAACAATACCGCTCGAGCTCAACCCGCTCGAGCTCAGAAGTACCGCTCGAGCGTAGATATCACACCTGCAGAAGTTTTGCAGGGTTCACAAATACTGGAAGTGTGCAATCTCCGCTCGAGCGCAAGAAGGTCCGCTCGAGCGAAAAGGCCGAAACTTCAAAAATCTGGGGTTTAATCCCAGACTCAAACCACCTACTCGAAACAAGTCTAACACACCCTAAGACTCAAACAATGACGTTAAAGGATGACAACAACAATAATATGACAACAGAATCCACAGAACATAAGTCCAGATACAATAATCCAATGGGAAAAGACCGGGGTCGCTATAGTTTCCAAAGAAATTAGCTCTGTTTCGATCTATATTCTGATTCCGAACAGATACCCAGCAAATCCTCCACCGTTTCGATCTATATTCCCTGTTTCATTCATCTTCAAGAACCATGCGAATCAAATGTGAGTCGTATTCATCTTCCATTCTTCTTTTATAACTATAATTAAGTGATATTCAACTTCATAATAATCACATATTTATGTCCATTTAATATACAATAACAGATTTGCTTATTTTGCCCAATTCAGTGAGAAAATTTGCCATAACCATGATAGATTTGCTTAATTTTCTTAATTGAGTCATAAAATTTGTTCCAATGATAGATTTGCTTCCTTTCTTCTTTCACAACTGTAATTGAGTTATAAAATTCGACTTGAAGTTATTTTCAATGTGTATCATACAGTATTAATTTATCATTGATATTGAACTTCATAATAATCACATCTTCATCCCCATTTGCTAAACAATGATGGATTTGCTTAATTTTGCTAATTCAGTGATAAAATTTGATATACAATAACAGATATGCTTACTTTGCCCAATTCAACGATAGGTTTGCTTAATTTTCCTAATTGAGTGATAAAATTTGTTATAATGATGGATTTGCTTTTCTTCTTATTTTATAACTATGGATTTGCTTCCTTTCTTCTTTCATAACTATAATTGAGTAATAAAATTCGACTTCAAACTATTTTGAATGTGTATCTTACAAAATTAATTTATGAGTGATACAATTTGACTTGAAGTTATTTTCAATCCGTACCATACAATATTAATATATGAGTGATACTCAACGTCATAATAATCATACCTTTATATTCATTTGCTATACAATGATGCATTTGCTTACTTTTGCTAATTCAGTGATAAAATTTGCTATACAATTGTTTTCATCTTCATCTTCAACATCATACTTCATGTTCTTTTGCAATTTGGAATCTAAACTTTGCTATACAGTTATATATTTGCTTAATTTGCATAACAGAGAGATTTCTTCTTAGTTTGCCTAGTTCAGTGATAAAATTCTTCTTAATTTTCAATGTTCATGCTCAATGTTTTTGTACAGATGTTGCCAGTCATTCTAAAAGATTACGTCGTCAAAAAACAAGTTTCTCAAAGAAGAAAAAGATTGAAAAAGTTGACTTTGTTATAGAGCCAACAACATATGAAAGTGAAAATCAACTAAAAGTTAAACCTGAATCTAACAATGACAATGAGGAGCCCAAACAGGAACAACTAAAACCAACTACAGAGATCCACAAAGCAAGAGGAAAGAAAAAGATTAATGGAAGAAAAACTAGGACTGAACAGATACATGATAATGAAGCAAAGTATGTCTACCGTTCTAACATTCAATCTCTTATCAAATTTTTCAAGACAACAAAACTCAGAGAGGAGCATTTGATACTATTGAGAAAGACCCCTTTTTCACTTTTGGTTGATACATTGAATGAAAACAAGGTTAAAAGAAGAGATTCAATTAAATATGATGATGTGGTTGCAAAAATTTTGCAAACTTACCAAATGGATGGAACCACATTTGAAATTGCTGGGAAGAAGCTGAAATTGAAAAGAAATGACTTCAAGTTAATTTTTGGGATTGCATGTGGACACAAGAAGATGAATCTTGCATACGGAAGAAAAAATGAGGTAGCTATGGTGCAAAGAAGGAAAATAACCGAGAGTAGAATGACAAGTGCCTCAATCCAAAAGTTGATAACAAAACTTTTGAGAAGTACCAACAATGAAGATGTAGAAGATGTCGTTAGGCTTGTGTGCTTTCTGGTTTGTTTGCTTTTGTTGTATCCGGGTACTAGGACAACAATTGGTTGGGGGTTCATGAAATACCTCGAGAATATTGATGAAATGAAGTCTTATGATTGGTGTGGGGCAGCAAAACAACATCTTACAAAATCAATAGCATGCAACATCAACCAAATTGATAAAGTGTGCGGATGTGTGATCATCTTGTTGGTAAGTAAATACCTCACTTACAACTTATAAACTACAATATTTACATTTACTAAATACTAATTTATAACATTTTTTTTGTCCTCAACAGTATTGGATATGTGATCATGCAAATATCATCAAACCAAATGAGAAGAATCCAATGCCAAGATTTGCAAAATGGAACATTACTCATCTCGGAGAACAATTGGCAAAGTCATCCTTGCATGATCTGAAACATATTGAGGTATCCATTCATATCCTTTGTTTTGTTTAAACAAATATTAAATTTTCTTATGCAGTGATAAATTTTAGCAAGACTAATAAATTCTTCTTAATCTTCATGGTGTCACATTTGTCGTAGAAAAATTATTTAGGCATTTCATCTGTGCTAGGAAATTATTCAATAAACAATTTTTATCAATTTTAACCTTTATTTCTTTAATTGAGTGATGAATTTTGCTATGCAGCAATAAATATTCATATGCACTGATAACTTTTTGCTCACAGTTATAAATTCCCTTAGTTAGCTTCATTGACTTATAAATTTTGCTTCATTTTGCTAATTCACTAATAAAACTTGTTATCATGAACCAAATTACCATTCTTATTATAAATTTGAATCACCGAATGATAAATTATTACTTAACTCTGCCTCATATCATTTTTTTTAATAATTTTCATTCATGTAGGAGAGTAATTTGAAAGACACAATTGAAGAACAGAACATATACAAACAATTGCAACCACAAACAGATGATGAGCATGAAGATGAAAAATGTAACTTTGAGAAACAACAGGAGACTGAATTATCTGAAAAGGAAAAAGAACCAATTATCATAAAGATATTCAGTCTCAGTCCAGGAAGAAATTCACAGAATCCCAAGAATCAAACAGGTGCTCCAAAAAAGAGGAAATCAACAACACTGCAATCAAAAAAGAATACACGAAGGAAAGCCAACTTTCAGCATGAAACTCAAGAAGGTCCAATTCATGTGCAAACAAATGAGCTTTCTTTTGACAACCTACAAAATGATGAAGAAGAAACAATGATCAAACAGAAAGCTGGTCCAACAACTTCCCCGGGATTGAAGCATCAAACACCAGCTGAAATGAGGAAAGCAAAAAGGAAACTTGCCTATGAAAGAAATATCTACCATGTCAAAATCAATGAACATACTTTTCAGAAACTAGAAGAGAATGTCCTGATAATCCAAAGGCTAGAAATGGAGAAGGCAAGAATCCAAGCAGAAAATGTTGAGCTTAAGGACCAACTCATGAAGCTCAGTAAACAAATGGAAGAACAAAGCAAGAAAGCAAAGACACAAATGGAAGTGAAAGATGTGGAAATAGTGCTACTTAATGAGAGAATTGCAATGTTAGTTGAATCAAATCTCTACCTGGACAGTGAAGAAGAACAAATCCAAGTTGAAGTTGAAGCCACCACTACCAAAACATCACCTCTTGTCAGCTTAATGATAAAAAGGGTCAAAAATAGAGAAACAAGAAAAGAGCACAAAGATCCAGATTTTTGTTACATAATGAAAAGACAACCAAACCAGAACAAGACAGTTGATCAAGTAGAACCAATGGTTGAAGAAAATCCAAAGACCAGAAAAGAAGAGCACACTCAACATCAACATCAACATCCAACAAAACAAATTAACACTTCCTATCCAGTGTTTCACAAATTGCCAAAGAAATCAAGGATGAAACTCACTAGTCTTTGGGCAACAAAAACCAGCAGGTAAGAACATGAATTGGACCTAAAATTTCCAAATTTGGAATCTAAATTTTAGTATATAGTCATGCATTTACCAATGTATAACCTTCATTTACTTCAATCATTGATAAATTTTGATATACAGTGATAAAATTTGCTACATTATGATAAATTTTACTTAATTTGTTTGGTAGAGTGATATATTTTGCTAATCTTCATGTTGTCTCATATATGGTGTCAAATTATTTAGGCATTTGAGTTTATGTCCTGTACTTCATTTCATGGTTCATATTTGATACATGAAGTAAAATTTCATGCTCAATTTGTTCCCCTAACCTTTGATTTCTTAATTGACCAATAAATTTTGGTATACAGTGATAAATTTTGTTTTTATATTTGCAGTTATCCAATCTTACAAGGAAAGTAAGTAGGCAGCTATTTGTACTTGGATGATATTGACAAAATAGTCAAATGCGAAGAACTTTATGGAAATGTAAAATCAAATCCCTATTTGTGCATATATCAATTGTAATACCAAACTATAATACTCTCATTAACTTTGTTTGCTTTTGTTTTTAAAACAGGCAATAAATGCATACAAGGAAATCTTAATGACAGAAGAGCAACTGAAACCAAACTTCAGCCTCAGCTCACAAGCAGGAACAACATATATATTTACTACATCATGCCATGTAAGTAAATTACATATATATATATATATATATTTCATTACAATATCATCCATTCCCCTTGTCTAAATCAAGTGCATAAGTTCTCATTCATCCAGTCTTATAGTGATAATTAATGAATTACATTGTAATCAAAACTAATATATTTGCAAAACACAGTATTTGTTCACCACAAAGGATGAGGCAGAAACAAATCAATTGTTGAACAAAATGATGTTAGAAGCTGTCAAGGAAAGATATCTTCTTTTCCCAATTTTCAATGAAAAGCATTGGACGTTGTTGGTACTCGATACTGAAAATGGCTCATGGAAGTTTTACAATTCAATGACACCAAGCACAGAAACAGATAACCACTTAACTGAGGCAAACAAACTGGTAAAACACCAATTACTTATGATATCATCCATTCCCCTTGTCTATATCAAATTTTCTTATGCATTTATTTGTCAAACACCAATTAATTATTAATATATTTTGCAGAGAAAGGTTATTGAAAAATACCTTTAACATCACAATCCCAAAGCCATTCAACGTAACAAGTTTCATGAAGAAACAGAAATTGCAATGAATTGTCCCCAACAAGTTGATCATTCGTAAGTTTTTGAAAACCAAAACACCTACATTGATAAAATTACCATTGATGACTACTAACTTTGTTTTCCCAATGTCATCGTAGACTTGATTGTGGCGTCATAGTTTGTTACCTCATGAGAGAATATGTCTGTAACAAAGACATCTTTCCCAACTTAACAAAGGTGGAGTGCCACCAAATCAGAGCAGATATCATAGATGCTTTGTTGACTAACCAACACACAGACACCCAGCAAATCGTTGATGAGGCAATAAAAGCGGTGCTTGAAGACAAGGAGTTTTGGGACACAATACACAATGACAACAATGCTTGAATAATTCGGGACAAAGATTATAATCATTTTGGTTCTTACTTTGCTTCAATGAATATTACAATGCTTGGTTGTTACAATGTCAAATTTGCTTCAATGAAACATTCAGTCTTTTTTAACCATATTGTTACCATATCTGGCTTTTGATATAGGTTTTGTTTTATGCAAATTTCATTCAAAAAATTAATTATGATCTGATTATTTATGTCAAACTTAAAGGTTAATAACAGGTTAGGAATCACTATACTAATAAATTTACTTTCTTATAGTGTTTTGTTTACACACATAAATTTATCACTGTTCAAACAAAAAAACCAGCACCTCTTTCTCTCTCTCTCATTCTTTTCTCCAAACTCAATTAAACAAAATAAAAAATTTACCTAAATTGAAAAATAAAACTCAAACCCTATTACATTGTTTTGATTATTTTGGTTCTTCATTTGCTATAATGAAACATTTAGTCTTTTTTATCCATATTGTTAAAAAATATAGGTTTTGATATCAATCTAGTTTTATGCAAATTTCAATCAAAAAATTGATTATAATCTGATTATTTGTGTCAAATTTAAACGTTAATAACAGGTTTGGAATCACTATACTGATAAAATTATTTTCTTATAGTGTTTTGTTTACACTAATAAATTTATCACTGATTTAAGAAATTTATCACTGTGAACACTGACAAATTTCTTACTGTTCAAACAAAAAAATCAGCACCTCTCTCTCTCTGTCATTCTTTTTTCCAAATTCAATTAAACAAAACACTATAAAAAAATTACAAATTTACCTAAATTGAAAATAAAAACACATACACTATTACATTATTTTGATCATTGTAAAATTTTTAAAAGGAACATACAAGTACAGTTAGAATAAATTTTTAAAACAGAAATATTATAATTGTAGTTACTTACACATGAGCTCAAGAATGTTGAAAAATCATATTATAATTTTACAATAAAAAATACTAATATTTAAAAATTAGCTGTTATTAAAATACTCAAGAATGCTCAAGACTGTTCTCATGTTTACAAAATGCTCAAGAATGTTCTCATGTATTATATTTCATCTAAACATGAGAACACTGAAGCATTTCTGTAACAACCCTCATTTGACTTAGCCAAGCTTGCATACATCTTTGTCCGATCTTGTCTTGTTATGTTGTAAATCTTGTCATCTTATTTTGCCTTGCTTGAATTACGTGTTACTTGCTTGGTGTTGACCGAGGTTAGCTTAGCCTAGTTCGCCCTTGAACCTTTGTGCTTGGAATTATTTTGGAACCCCTTGGTTGACCTCCATCTTCACCTCGGCATGATTGCCGAGATGTCACTCTTGAGGCCGAAGTGTCTAGAGCCGAGGCCGAGATGTTTTGCACTTAGTGATCTTTGTCCTTGGGCAGGTATGACCTAGACCGAGGTGTGGCACACCCAGGCCAAGGTGTGGCACAGCTTAGTCAGGTGTCGTCCTCCCTAGCCGATGTCTTTGTTACCTTGTTGCCGAAGCTTTGTGTTTAGCCGATGTCTTTGATTGCCGATGTGTCTTGCCTTAGCTTGCCGCATACGCCTTGTCATAGAGTTGTCTTGTCAATCAGTCACCTTTTTGAGCTGAACCAACCCGGAACCGCCACGTGTCCGAGCTGCAGGCTTAGACAGCCGGCAGGCCTAGAACATATCATTTTGTATCATTTTGTCTCAAAACCTTTGTTTTTAGAGAGAGAAGCTCTAGAGGAAGAAGAAAGAGTTCTTAGAGAGAGAAGTAGAGTTCCGAGCTTGATCTTTGAGGATCAAACCATTAGATTTGAGCTTTGAGGTTGGATTCTTGCTCTACTTTGGTTATTTTTATTGATTACCGAACTGCATTGCACGATGGCATTTGTTTTGCATGCCATGCATTGATTTGAAGTTGGTTTTGAAAGAGAAAAATGATGTTCATGAGTTCGTGAAGAAAAGTCTGGTTTTGATCCTAAAGTGCACGGCCAGCATCGTGTTTTTGTGTTTGTTCTTGCATGGTCTCCTTGTATGGGTACCCCGGGTCCATGTTTTGGACTCTTGGCATGAAATCTCAGTTTTTGAATAAACGAGTTATGATTTTAGCATGCATGTTCTTGATGTTCTTGATGACCTTGTTCTTTGCATTCTTCAAGGGGAACTCAGGATTTCCCCGATTCCATCTTTGTATGTGGCCATCAGGACCACACCTCGGCAAGACCTGGACGGCACCCAGTGTGTTTCCATGAGATGGAAAACAGTGTTTTGGCACTCAGCATGTTTCGCTTGATATTGATTTAGATTCGGTGGGAGTGCCGAGATCATTACCTATATGTAAAGCTTGTTTTGAGAATGTGATTTGCCATGTTATTTGTCAGGACTTTGATCTTTGCTTCGAGCCTACACCTGAGGAGCCAGGTGAGTGGTGCTTTTAATAAAGCTATGTTATACTGTTTGATAAATCTTGTCTTGCTTTGTTTTGATGAAAGTATTTGTTAAGCATGAATGATTAGCCTATTTCGATGTATCAAGTATAAGCTTTGTTTTGATGTTAACCTTGAAAAGTCCCTTGGCTGGAGGACTCTAAACTTTCGCAGCACTAAGTGTAAAAGTCCCTTGGCTGGAGGACTATAAACTTTCGCAGCACTAGGTATGAAAGTCCCTTGTACTGGAGGACTATAAACTTTTGCAGTACCAAGTATGAAAGTCCCTTGGCTGGAGGACTCTAAACTTTCGCAGTATCCTTGACTAATCGATTACGGATCGTACAGTCCCTTGTTTTGCCGATGTCAGTAAGCATCCCTTGAGACTTGTAAGACTTGCTAGATGAATACGGTTCATCCCTTGATTTGATAAAGCTTGATTTGTGTTTTGCCGATGTCAGTGAGCATCCCTTGAGACTTGTAAGGCTTGATAGATGAATATGGTTCATCCCATGATTTGGTAAAGTTTTGCTGTGTTTTGCTTTGAAAGGATCTCGGCTATTACTTGTATGGTTTTGACATGTTTTGTTTTGTAGGGACGTCGGCTATATTCATGCAAAACCTTTATTACTCGTACCATTCACTGAGTTTCCATACTCACCCTCTCTATATATATGTAGGTGATGAGCAGGACGGCGGTGACGCCTAGATGCATTTTGCAAAGCTTGTTTTGGATTCTTGACATGTTGACCTGACTTGTTTTACGTCGGCAAATTTGTACTCGCGTCGGCTGTCTTGTATTCATGTCGGCATTTCCATTTTACGTCGGCATTTTGTGTTTGTGTCGGCTTCTGTATTTACGTCGGCAAATCTTGAAAATCATGCTTCTTGGCTTGTATTTCCTGTATTTTGTATATGTCGGCTGAGAAGCCTTTTGATCAAGATGTAAACCTGTATTTTGTTATTTATGGAATTGGATGTGAACCATATTGTATATGTCTTCTCATTTGATCTAAGCACAGCTCTCATGGACCACTTGTATTTTAAGTTATTACTTCCGCATTTGTAGGCCCCTATGAGTACTCTGTTTGTGTGTGGATTTTGTAAGATGGCCTTCGGTAACCTCGGATTACTAGCCATCACGGCACCAACCTACTAGGGGCTGGTTGGGGTCGTGACAGAATGGTATCAGAGCACAAGTTCCTTAGTATATGTTATTCACACACTTTGAGTCTTAAAGAGCTTAGGAATTCCCTTAGAAAGATGCTAGGGTTGCATCATAGTGCTTGCTATTTGAACAAGGTGTGCATTGACTTGACATGTCAAATTGTTACTTGCCTACGTGGTTATTTGTTTATTTGCTTAAAAGTTACACTTTACATACTCATAGCATCATGAGGAGAGGTAGACCTCCAGTTGGCCGAGATCAGTCCGAAGATAGATTGGACAGACTGGACAGATTGGTTGAAGGATTGGCCCGCGAGTTGAGGCAAACGAGACAGCAGTACGCTAGTGCTACGTCGACTCAGGCCGAGCAGACCAACGGCCGAAATGTAGCTCCGCCTCCACCTCCTCCAGTGCCGCAAATTCCTCCCCAACCAGCCTTATATGGGGATGGCACAATAGCTTTGATTAGGGAGTTCAAGAAAATGAAACCACCGAGATTCTCTGGGGGCATAGAGCCGATGAAGGCTGAGGCATGGGTCTTGGAAATGGAGAAGTTGTTCGAGATCTTCCCCAGCACTGACACTCAGAAGGTAACTTTGGCAGCATTCACGTTAGATGATGATGCTCGTAGATGGTGGATGATGATTCGAGGAAGCAATCCAGACTTAACCTGGACCAGATTTTTGGAGTTATTCTACAACAAACATTTTCCCCTCAGTGTTCGAAACCGCAAGGCTACCGAATTCCAGACCTTGACACAGGGTAACCGGACAGTGGCAGAATATGACCGCGCTTTTACTGAATTGGCAAGGTTTGTACCTCACATGGCCAACGATGAATACATGAAGGCTCGGAAGTTCGAGAGTGGGCTTCGCGGACCGATTCAAGACCGAGTTAACTTGCACGATATGCCGACTTACGCCCAAGTATTGGACAAAGCCATCCTGGCCGAAGCCAACTTGAACAGATACCAGAGCACGGGAGAGAACCAGCGAAAGAGACAGGACTATGACAGTCGTCGAGCACAGTTGGACACCAAGAAGAAGACGAACAAGGGCAGTACTGGTTATCTAAAGCAGGAAGGTAATACTAGGCCGACATGTTCTGATTGTGGGAAGCAACATTTCGGGGTCTGTCGTCGGACGTCTGGAGCCTGCTATGAATGTGGAGAGATGGGTCATTATGTGAAAGACTGCCCTAAGACAAAGGCTGAAAACAGCAAGAAAGGTGAGAGCACCTCAGGCACCGTTCAAAAAGGTAACGTTGGGAAAGGACAGATGAGGCAGGGCAGAGTGTTTGCACTAGTACCCGGAGACACTCAGAATGCTGAAGCAGTGGTGTCAGGTATGCTCTCTGTTTGCTCTCAAGATGCTTATGTGTTGATTGATTCGGGTTCTACGCATTCGTTTGTATCTGCTAAGTTTGCCGAGAAGATTCCTAGGAAACTAGAACCCCTTGATTATGTATTATCTGTGTCTACTCCATCTGGGAAATCTATGATTGTTGCATCCGTCTATAGAGCATGTGTTATTATGATTGAGAATATTGAATTGTTAGTTGATTTAATGACATTGGACGTAGCCTATTTTGATGTTATACTGGGAATGGATTGGTTAGTAGCGAATTACGCATCTATTAATTGTGTTTCGAAAAGTGTCACACTGAAACCCTCAAACCTAGCCGAGGTTATTTTTCAGGGTAAAGGGGTAGTACCCCCACCTTACTTGATCTCATCCATGAAGGCCCATAAGTTGATCCAAAAAGGGTGTAAGGGTTATCTGTGTAGTATACTAAGTAATCAAGATGGGAATGTGAATTTAGCCGACATTCCAGTTGTTAATGAGTTCCCCGACGTCTTCCCAAACGAACTACCTGGCCACCTAGTTGATAGAGGAATAGAGTTTACTGTTGACATCATATCGGGAACACAGCCGATCTCCAAAACACCATATAGAATGGCCCCAGCTGAACTTAGAGAATTGAAATTGCAATTGCAGGAATTGTTGGATAAGGGATTTATTAGGCCGAGCACTTCACCATGGGGAGCACCCGTTTTATTTGTTAAGAAGAAGGATGGTACACTTCGTCTTTGTGTTGATTACAGAGAGCTTAATAAGGTCACCATTAAGAACAAGTACCCATTACCTAGGATTGATGATTTACTTGATCAGTTACAAGGAGCACGAGTCTTTTCTAAGATTGACCTTAGGTCGGGCTACCACCAGCTTAAAGTTAAAGCCGAGGATGTTGAGAAGACTGCTTTTCGGACAAGATATGGCCACTATGAGTTTTTAGTGATACCTTTTGGAGTGACCAATGCCCCTGCTGCATTTATGGATCTAATGAACCGAGTCTTCAAGCCATACTTAGATGAGTTCGTAGTTGTCTTCATTGATGACATATTAATCTATTCCAAGAGTAAAGCTGAACATGAGAGTCATTTGAGACTTGCCTTGCAGATTATGAGAGACCGGAAATTGTATGCTAAGTTTAATAAGTGTGAGTTTTGGCTTTCTACTATCTCATTTCTGGGTCATGTGATTAATGAAGAGGGTATCTCGGTTGATCCTAGCAAAGTTGAAGCCGTAGTCAATTGGCCGAGGCCGACCAGTGTGTCCGAGGTTCGTAGTTTTCTGGGTTTGGCAGGTTACTACAGGAAATTTGTGAAAGATTTCTCAAGGATCGCAGTTCCATTGACACAATTGACTAAGAAGGGAGCACCGTACGAATGGACTGAAGATCGGGAATCCGCCTTCCAAGAACTGAAGACAAGGTTAGTTACAGCACCAGTACTTGTACTTCCGTCAGGTAATGAAGAGTTTCATATCTATAGTGACGCATCGCATAAGGGTTTGGGTTGTGTATTGATGCAAAAGCGTAGAGTCATAGCATATGCATCTCGTCAGTTGAAGCCACATGAAAAGAACTATCCTACCCATGATTTGGAGTTAGCAGCCGTTGTATTTGCTTTAAAAATTTGGCGTCATTACTTGTATGGAGCTTCTTGTCAGGTTTTTACAGATCATAAGAGCTTGAAGTACCTATTCACTCAGAAAGAATTAAATTTGAGGCAGAGAAGATGGCTTGAGTTGTTGAAGGACTATGATATGCAAATTCAATATCACCCAGGAAAAGCTAACAGCGTAGCTGACGCTTTGAGCAGAAAGTCAGTTGGAAATTTGGCATGTTTAACCACGATTTCAGCAGAACCAACTATTGTTGAAGAAGTAAAGGCAAGACAAATGGAGGATGAATTCTTCAGGAAGATAGCCGAGGAGATTGTTACAAAGCCGAGATCAGGGTACACTTTTGAGAACCAAGTGCTCAAGTTTGAAGGAAGATTGTGTGTGACCGATGTCCCAGAATTAAAAAGGAAGATTTTGAAGGAAGCTCACGGTTCCAAGTTTGCTGTTCATCCAGGGAACACCAAGATGTACCAAGATGTGAGACAGACCTATTGGTGGCCGAACATGAAGAGAGAAATAGCCGAATTCGTGTCCCAATGTTTGCATTGTCAACAAGTGAAAGCAGAACACCAAAGACCGGCAGGACTTCTTCAACCTTTGCCGATTCCTGAGTGGAAATGGGAACACATCTCCATGGATTTTGTGATCGGGTTGCCGAAGACACCGAGAGGTATGGATTCGATTTGGGTTGTTGTTGATAGGTTAACTAAGTCAGCACACTTTTTGCCAGTTAAGACTACCTTCAACGCCGACCAACTTGCCTTGTTATATGTAAACGAGATTGTTAGACTTCATGGAGTGCCGATGTCAATTGTATCTGACCGAGATCCGAAGTTTATTTCAAGATTTTGGCAGAGCCTACAAAGAGCTTTTGGAGCCGAGTTGAGGTTCAACACAGCTTTTCATCCCCAAACGGATGGACAAATAGAGAGAACAATCCAGACACTTGAAGATATGCTTAGACTATGTGTTTTGGACTTCCAGGGAAGTTGGGGAATGCATTTGCCCTTAGTTGAATTCGCTTACAACAACAGTTATCAAGCTAGCATTGGCATGGCGCCGTATGAGGCTTTGTATGGAAGGAAATGCAGGTCGCCGATATGTTGGACCGAAGTTGGAGACAAAGCTCTGCTTGGTCCCGAATTGATTCAAGTAACAACAGAAAAGATTAAACTTATCCAACAGAGGATTAAAACTGCCCAGAGCCGACAAAAGAGTTACGCCGACTAGAGAAGAAATGAGTTAGAATTCGAAGTTGGGGATCATGTATTCCTGAAAGTTTCGCCGATGAAAGGAGTTTCCAGATTTGGGAAGAAAGGAAAGTTAGCCCCTCGTTATATTGGGCCATTTGAAATTCTTGACAGGGTTAACTCCGTCGCCTACAGACTTGCTTTGCCACCAGAATTGAGCCAAGTGCACAATGTGTTCCATGTTTCAATGTTAAGAAAGTATATTCGGGATCCACTGCATGCGATTGACTATTCTGGGATTGAAGTTAATGAGAATTTAGGCTATGAAGAGAAGCCGATGTGTATTGTTGACAGACAAGTTAGGCAGTTGAGAAACAAGTCGATGCCAATGGTAAAGGTGGAATGGAAAGAGCATTACGACAAGGATGCCACATGGGAAATGGAGGAAGAGATGAGAAGTCAACATCCAGAGTTGTTCTTGGAACAAGGTACCTTAAGTTTGGGGACCAAACTTCTTTAAGGGGGGTAGGATGTAACAACCCTCATTTGACTTAGCCATGCTTGCATACATCTTTGTGCGATCTTGTCTTGTTATGTTGTAAATCTTGTCATCTTATTTTGCCTTGCTTGAATTACGTGTTACTTGCTTGGTGTTGACCGAGGTCAGCTTAGCCTAGTTCGCCCTTGAACCTTTGTGCTTGGAATTATTTTGGAACCCCTTGGTTGACCTCCATCTTCACCTCGGCATGATTGCCGAGATGTCACTCTTGAGGCCGAAGTGTCTAGAGCCGAGGCCGAGATGTTTTGCACTTAGTGATCTTTGTCCTTGGGCAGGTATGACCTAGACCGAGGTGTGGCACACCCAGGCCAAGGTGTGGCACAGCTTAGTCAGGTGTCGTCCTCCCTAGCCGATGTCTTTGTTACCTTGTTGCCGAAGCTTTGTGTTTAGCCGATGTCTTTGATTGCCGATGTGTCTTGCCTTAGCTTGCCACATACGCCTTGTCATAGAGTTGTCTTGTCAATCAGTCACCTTTTTGAGCTGAACCAACCCGGAACCGCCATGTGTCCGAGCTGCAGGCTTAGACAGCCGGCAGGCCTAGAACATATTATTTTGTATCATTTTGTCTCAAAACCTTTGTTTTTAGAGAGAGAAGCTCTAGAGGAAGAAGAAAGAGTTCTTAGAGAGAGAAGTAGAGTTCCGAGCTTGATCTTTGAGGATCAAACCATTAGATTTGAGCTTTGAGGTTGGATTCTTGCTCTACTTTGGTTATTTTTATTGATTACCGAACTGCATTGCACGATGGCATTTGTTTTGCATGCCATGCATTGATTTGAAGTTGGTTTTGAAAGAGAAAAATGATGTTCATGAGTTCGTGAAGAAAAGTCTGGTTTTGATCCGAAAGTGCACGGCCAGCATCGTGTTTTTGTGTTTGTTCTTGCATGGTCTCCTTGTATGGGTACCCCGGGTCCATGTTTTGGACTCTTGGCATGAAATCTCAGTTTTTGAATAAACGAGTTATGATTTTAGCATGCATGTTCTTGATGTTCTTGATGACCTTGTTCTTTGCATTCTTCAAGGGGAACCCAGGATTTCCCCGATTCCATCTTTGTATGTGGCCATCAGGACCACACCTCGGCAAGACTTGGATGGCACCCAGTGTGTTTCCATGAGATGGAAAACAGTGTTTTGGCACTCAGCATGTTTCGCTTGATATTGATTTAGATTCGGTGGGAGTGCCGAGATCATTACCTATATGTAAAGCTTGTTTTGAGAATGTGATTTGCCATGTTATTTGTCAGGACTTTGATCTTTGCTTCGAGCCTACACCTGAGGAGCCAGGTGAGTGGTGCTTTTAATAAAGCTATGTTATACTGTTTGATAAATCTTGTCTTGCTTTGTTTTGATGAAAGTATTTGTTAAGCATGAATGATTAGCCTATTTCGATGTATCAAGTATAAGCTTTGTTTTGATGTTAACCTTGAAAAGTCCCTTGGCTGGAGGACTCTAAACTTTCGCAGCACTAAGTGTAAAAGTCCCTTGGCTGGAGGACTATAAACTTTCGCAGCACTAGGTATGAAAGTCCCTTGTACTGGAGGACTATAAACTTTTGCAGTACCAAGTATGAAAGTCCCTTGGCTGGAGGACTCTAAACTTTCGCAGTATCCTTGACTAATCGATTACGGATCGTACAGTCCCTTGTTTTGCCGATGTCAGTAAGCATCCCTTGAGACTTGTAAGACTTGCTAGATGAATACGGTTCATCCCTTGATTTGATAAAGCTTGATTTGTGTTTTGCCGATGTCAGTGAGCATCCCTTGAGACTTGTAAGGCTTGATAGATGAATATGGTTCATCCCATGATTTGGTAAAGTTTTGCTGTGTTTTGCTTTGAAAGGATCTCGGCTATTACTTGTATGGTTTTGACATGTTTTGTTTTGTAGGGACGTCGGCTATATTCATGCAAAACCTTTATTACTCGTACCATTCACTGAGTTTCCATACTCACCCTCTCTATATATATGTAGGTGATGAGCAGGACGGCGGTGACGCCTAGATGCATTTTGCAAAGCTTGTTTTGGATTCTTGACATGTTGACCTGACTTGTTTTACGTCGGCAAATTTGTACTCGCGTCGGCTGTCTTGTATTCATGTCGGCATTTCCATTTTACGTCGGCATTTTGTGTTTGTGTCGGCTTCTGTATTTACGTCGGCAAATCTTGAAAATCATGCTTCTTGGCTTGTATTTCCTGTATTTTGTATATGTCGGCTGAGAAGCCTTTTGATCAAGATGTAAACCTGTATTTTGTTATTTATGGAATTGGATGTGAACCATATTGTATATGTCTTCTCATTTGATCTAAGCACAGCTCTCATGGACCACTTGTATTTTAAGTTATTACTTCCGCATTTGTAGGCCCCTATGAGTACTCTGTTTGTGTGTGGATTTTGTAAGATGGCCTTCGGTAACCTCGGATTACTGGCCATCACGGCACCAACCTACTAGGGGCTGGTTGGGGTCGTGACAATTTCCTAGACTGAAATTTTGAACAATTTAAACTGAAAATAAATTGCAAAACTCAAAATATCTTGCTACTGCAGCAACATATATGCCACTGATAAAAACAAGTACTATTGTAAAATCTCTCTCTCTCTCTCTCTCTCTCTCTCACTCACATTTTTTTTCCCAATTCAAGTAAAAAAAAACACTATATATATCAAAAAAAATTACATAAATTAAAACATAAACAGTATTACATTGTTTTGATCATTTTCCTTCTTAATTTGCTGCAATGAAACATTCAATATTTTGTACTTCATTACATTCAATGTTTAGAATACATTCATTAAAGAAAAAAATTCAAACAAATTATTTCTACTTAATTACACATGAGCTCAAGAATGTTAAAAGATCATAGTATAATTTTTAATTTTAAGAATGTAATTTATTAATTTTAAGTTGATAGCTAATTTAATTTTTATAATTTTTTTTTAACAAGTATTACAAGTATTTTATTTCAATCCCAAATATAATATGTTTATATTTCATCTCAATTTGAATATGAAAATGAGGAAATTGAATCATTTTATAAACTGAAATGTTGAAGAATTTAAATTCAAAATGAATATGAGAAACCTGAAGCATTTTCTAAACTCAAAATATCTTCGTATTGTACAAAGATATTTGCCATTTTCTAAGCATTTTCTAAATTTATCACCGATAAAAAAAAAAAAAGTACTTTCTAACACAATACATTTGCCAGACAGGGGAAACAAAAGCGTGAGTCACGCGATTAAAGCCCTGTTTTTCTCAGTCTCCACCATCGGCAAATCCCTTCCACTCTCAGGCAAAACAACCAACACAACTCAGGCGATTCGAACAAAAACTTCGAGGAAACATGCCTGTAAAGCGTAAGCAACTGAAACCCTTACTTCTCTCCCTATTCAAACACATTTTCAAAAAACCTAGATATCGTTCAACTACAACTTGCAAAATTTCAACAATATTAGGACATTTTCGGAAAATAAAACTTGTGAATATGTAAAATGTTAGTTGATCAACTGATAAAGGTGTTGGTTTTGAAGTTCAAAATTATGTTCATTTTGAAATATATATATATATTTATTTTTTGATACAAAAAAAATCAGTTAACAAAAAAACAGGGAGTCGGTTCAAGAAACTAAAATACACAGTGGCTTTAAGATATCAAAATAACTTGTTCACATATATAATACTAATTAGAACGGTGCACACACTACATGTGTGTAATTTTTTATAGATTAAATTTTGTGTGACTTTTGTTTAATATTTGATTCATAATAACTTGTATCCTCCTTTTGATATACATAATTTATTTTATTTTTTATTTCGTTATTTCACTATGCCCAATTTCTCAAAAATTACAATTTTTTTACACCTTATGGATTAATTTTTTCTCTCATTTTTGTTTAATATTTGATCAATTATAAACTACACCTCTCTTTTGGTAAATCAATGATCTTCACCAAATTTAAATATACAAATCATGCTCTTGATGTAACCTACAAATAGAACCTTGCAATACTTTTACCTTATAATATAAGTGCATCAAATCAAGGCATCTACCCTGATAAACTTTTTTTCTGTTGCAGGACTCAAACCAATTTGTAGATTTGACAATTAAACCATACTATAAGGTGTGGTTCTGTGACTGTTTGTTCCCATAGGAGAGTAACTGACATCAAGTAAAATTTGATTAGTTTTTTTTTAAAAAAAATTATATAAATGCCACATGGCAAAAGTTTCAACAAACCAATATAGGGGCTGACATAATATACTAGTATAGATAGTATACATAGTATAGATAATAGTAACAATAGATACATAAATAAACATACAACTAGTAAGTTTATCACACCAACTCATAAATTTGCTTCACATACCAAACCAAATAATAAGTTTATAACTTACACATTCATCTCCATTTCTATATAGGGATACATTTACATAAATTTAATGTAGGTAAAGATGAATGACACAGAACTCAATAGACTCACCAACTTAAACAAATTTGATCTCTTTTGCGAAAGAATTTGACTTAGTCTATTTTTCTTCTTTTTGTTTTTTATTGCTGAATTTGCCTCAGGGATAAATTAGGTTAATTTTCATAATTCTTATTATTCTTATTTGATTGTTTGAATTATTTTGTTTGCTAACTAACAAAATGAATACACAGCAATTATGAATATATTCAAGTTTTATCAGTGTTTCTTTGCTTAATTAAATGATAATTTTCTCGTATATCCATAAATTTTGCATGCTTTGCCTAATACATTGATATACTCTTTGACATAGATGTTGCGAATTCTCGTAAGAGATTATGTAGGCCTGAAACAAGATCTTATACTGCAAAAAGACAAAAGCGAGAAAAGCAAGACAACAATGAGACAAAAAAACAACAAGACACCAAAGAGGAAACCACAAGAACAACAACAACAACCAAAAAGCAAAAACAAGAACCTGTAGATTCAAGTTTGATTGTTTGAATTATTTTGTTTGCTAACTAACAAAATGAATACACAACAATTATGAATATATTCAAGTTTTATCAGTGTTTCTTTGCTTAATTAAATGATAATTTTCTCGTATATCCATAAATTTTGCATGCTTTGCCTAATACATTGATATACTCTTTGACATAGATGTTGCGAATTCTCGTAAGAGATTATCTAGGCCTGAAACAAGATCTTATACTGCAAAAAGACAAAAGCGAGAAAAGCAAGACAACAATGAGACAAAAAAACAACAAGACACCAAAGAGGAAACCACAAGAACAGCAACAACAACCAAAAAGCAAAAACAAGAACCTGTAGATTCAAGTTTGATTGTTTGAATTATTTTGTTCGCTAACTAACAAAATGAATACACAACAATTATGAATATATTCAAGTTTTATCAGTGTTTCTTTGCTTAGTTAAATGATAATTTTCTCGTATATCCATAAATTTTGCATGCTTTGCCTAATACATTGATATACTCTTTGACATAGATGTTGCGAATTCTCGTAAGAGATTATCTAGGCCTGAAACAAGATCTTATACTGCAAGAAGACAAAAGCGAGAAAAGCAAGACAACAATGAGACAAAAAAACAACAAGACACCAAAGAGGACCACAAGAACAACAACAACAACCAAAAAGCAAAAACAAGAACCTGTAGATGAAGCCATTGAAGGTAAAAAACAATAGCAACTTATATAGATGTCACACATGAATTCCTGCCCTGAATTCCTTCACAACTATTGCCACATGCATCTGACCCAACCCAATTTACTGCTCTATTTTGCTATCATTATTACAACTCTTCACTGTATAAACTTTGTTTGCTTAATTACATAATAAATTTTGTCATAATTCTTCTTATTCTTCTTTGATTGTTTGAATTATTTTGTTTGTTAGCTAACAAAATTGATATAGACGACTTATGAATATATTAAAGTTTTATCAGTGTTTCTTTGCTTACTTAAATGATAAATTTGGTTGTATATCCATAAATTTTGCATGGTTTGCCTCTATCATTGATATCCTTCTTTCATATAGATGTTGCGAGATCTCTCATGACATTATCTATGCCAGAAAGAAGATCTTTAACAGAAAAAACCCAAAAGCCAGAAGAGAAACAAAACAAAAAGAAAAAAAACCAACAACGCAACAAAAAGGAAACTGCAAGAACAGCAACAACAACCAAAGAACAAGAAAGGGAGAAAAGACAGAGACATCAAAAACAACAACTTGCAGATGAACCTCAAAAACAAGCACAAGCAAAAGAAAGAATAAGCAAACAGCAACAATCCATTGAAGGTAAAAAACAATACCAACTTATCTATATGCCACACATGAATTGCTGCAATGAATTCCTTTCCAACTATTGCCACATGCATCTGACCCAACTCAATTGACTGGTCTATTTTGCTGATCATTATTAGAACTCTTCACTGTATAAGCTTCGTTTGCTTAATTACGTAATAAATTTTGTCATAATTCTTCTTATTCTTCTTTGATTGTTTGAATTATTTTGTTTGTTAGCTAACAAAATCAATACAAATGAATTATGAAAATATCCAAGTTTTATCAGTGTTTCTTTGCTTAATTAAATGATAAATTTGGTTGTATATCCGTAAATTTTGCGTGGTTGGCCTACTTCATTGATATCCTCCTTTTATATAGATGTTGTGAGCTCTCTCATGACATTATCTATGCCAGAAAGAAGATCTTTCACAGCAAAAACCCAAAAGCAAGAAGAGAAGGACAAGAAAGAGACAAAAAAGCAACAAGACAAAAAAAAGGAAACAACAACAAGAGAAACAAGAAGCAAGCAACAAGAAAGGAAGAAAAGACAGAGACAGCAGAAGGATGAACCTGCAAATTAAACAGGGTTGGAATCACTATACTGTTAAAATTATTTTCTTATAGTGTTTTGTTTACACTAATAAATTTATCACTGTGAACACTGACAAACTTCTTACTGCTTAAACAAAAAAACCAGCACCTCTTTCTCTCTGTCTTCTTTTTTTCAAATTCAATTAAACAAAACACTATAAAAAATGATAAATTATTTTGTTTAGTCTCATAGGGTTAGAACTTGAGCCCATTCTCTTCTTTGATTGTTTGAATTATTTTGTTTGTTAGCTAACAAAATCAATACAAATGAATTATGAAAATATCCAAGTTTTATCAGTGTTTCTTTGCTTAATTAAATGATAAATTTGGTTGTATATCCGTAAATTTTGCGTGGTTGGCCTCTTCATTGATATCCTCCTTTTATATAGATGTTGTGAGCTCTCTCATGACATTATCTATGCTAGAAAGAAGATCTTTCACAGCAAAAACCCAAAAGCAAGAAGAGAAGGACAACAAAGAGACAAAAAAGCAACAAGACAAAAAAAAGGAAACAACAACAAGAGAAACAAGAACCAAGCAACAAGAAAGGAAGAAAAGACAGACACAGCAGAAGGATGAACCTGCAAATTAAATAGGTTTGGAATCACTATACTGTTAAAATTATTTTCTTATAGTGTTTTGTTTACACTAATAAATTTATCCCTGTTTCAAGAAATTTATCACTGTGAACACTGACAAACTTCTTACTCTGCTTAAACAAAAAAACCAGCACCTCTCTCTCTCTCTGTCATTCTTTTTTCCAAATTCAATTAAACAAAACACTATAAAAAATGATAAATTATTTTGTTTAGTCTCATAGGGTTAGAACTTGAGCCCATTCTCTTCTTTGATTGTTTGAATTATTTTGTTTGTTAGCTAACAAAATCAATACAAATGAATTATGAAAATATCCAAGTTTTATCAGTGTTTCTTTGCTTAATTAAATGATAAATTTGGTTGTATATCCGTAAATTTTGCGTGGTTGGCCTACTTCATTGATATCCTCCTTTTATATAGATGTTGTGAGCTCTCTCATGACATTATCTATGCCAGAAAGAAGATCTTTCACAGCAAAAACCCAAAAGCAAGAAGAGAAGGACAAGAAAGAGACAAAAAAGCAACAAGACAAAAAAAAGGAAACAACAACAAGAGAAACAAGAAGCAAGCAACAAGAAAGGAAGAAAAGACAGAGACAGCAGAAGGATGAACCTGCAAATTAAACAGGGTTGGAATCACTATACTGTTAAAATTATTTTCTTATAGTGTTTTGTTTACACTAATAAATTTATCACTGTGAACACTGACAAACTTCTTACTGCTTAAACAAAAAAACCAGCACCTCTTTCTCTCTGTCTTCTTTTTTTCAAATTCAATTAAACAAAACACTATAAAAAATGATAAATTATTTTGTTTAGTCTCATAGGGTTAGAACTTGAGCCCATTCTCTTCTTTGATTGTTTGAATTATTTTGTTTGTTAGCTAACAAAATCAATACAAATGAATTATGAAAATATCCAAGTTTTATCAGTGTTTCTTTGCTTAATTAAATGATAAATTTGGTTGTATATCCGTAAATTTTGCGTGGTTGGCCTCTTCATTGATATCCTCCTTTTATATAGATGTTGTGAGCTCTCTCATGACATTATCTATGCTAGAAAGAAGATCTTTCACAGCAAAAACCCAAAAGCAAGAAGAGAAGGACAACAAAGAGACAAAAAAGCAACAAGACAAAAAAAAGGAAACAACAACAAGAGAAACAAGAACCAAGCAACAAGAAAGGAAGAAAAGACAGACACAGCAGAAGGATGAACCTGCAAATTAAATAGGTTTGGAATCACTATACTGTTAAAATTATTTTCTTATAGTGTTTTGTTTACACTAATAAATTTATCCCTGTTTCAAGAAATTTATCACTGTGAACACTGACAAACTTCTTACTCTGCTTAAACAAAAAAACCAGCACCTCTCTCTCTCTCTGTCATTCTTTTTTCCAAATTCAATTAAACAAAACACTATAAAAAATGATAAATTATTTTGTTTAGTCTCATAGGGTTAGAACTTGAGCCCATTCTCTTCTTTGATTGTTTGAATTATTTTGTTTGTTAGCTAACAAAATCAATACAAATGAATTATGAAAATATCCAAGTTTTATCAGTGTTTCTTTGCTTAATTAAATGATAAATTTGGTTGTATATCCGTAAATTTTGCGTGGTTGGCCTACTTCATTGATATCCTCCTTTTATATAGATGTTGTGAGCTCTCTCATGACATTATCTATGCCAGAAAGAAGATCTTTCACAGCAAAAACCCAAAAGCAAGAAGAGAAGGACAAGAAAGAGACAAAAAAGCAACAAGACAAAAAAAAGGAAACAACAACAAGAGAAACAAGAAGCAAGCAACAAGAAAGGAAGAAAAGACAGAGACAGCAGAAGGATGAACCTGCAAATTAAACAGGTTTGGAATCACTATACTGTTAAAATTATTTTCTTATAGTGTTTTGTTTACACTAATAAATTTATCACTGTGAACACTGACAAACTTCTTACTGCTTAAACAAAAAAACCAGCACCTCTTTCTCTCTGTCTTCTTTTTTTCAAATTCAATTAAACAAAACACTATAAAAAATGATAAATTATTTTGTTTAGTCTCATAGGGTTAGAACTTGAGCCCATTCTCTTCTTTGATTGTTTGAATTATTTTGTTTGTTAGCTAACAAAATCAATACAAATGAATTATGAAAATATCCAAGTTTTATCAGTGTTTCTTTGCTTAATTAAATGATAAATTTGGTTGTATATCCGTAAATTTTGCGTGGTTGGCCTCTTCATTGATATCCTCCTTTTATATAGATGTTGTGAGCTCTCTCATGACATTATCTATGCTAGAAAGAAGATCTTTCACAGCAAAAACCCAAAAGCAAGAAGAGAAGGACAACAAAGAGACAAAAAAGCAACAAGACAAAAAAAAGGAAACAACAACAAGAGAAACAAGAACCAAGCAACAAGAAAGGAAGAAAAGACAGACACAGCAGAAGGATGAACCTGCAAATTAAATAGGTTTGGAATCACTATACTGTTAAAATTATTTTCTTATAGTGTTTTGTTTACACTAATAAATTTATCCCTGTTTCAAGAAATTTATCACTGTGAACACTGACAAACTTCTTACTCTGCTTAAACAAAAAAACCAGCACCTCTCTCTCTCTCTGTCATTCTTTTTTCCAAATTCAATTAAACAAAACACTATAAAAAATGATAAATTATTTTGTTTAGTCTCATAGGGTTAGAACTTGAGCCCATTCTCTTCTTTGATTGTTTGAATTATTTTGTTTGTTAGCTAACAAAATCAATACAAATGAATTATGAAAATATCCAAGTTTTATCAGTGTTTCTTTGCTTAATTAAATGATAAATTTGGTTGTATATCCGTAAATTTTGCGTGGTTGGCCTACTTCATTGATATCCTCCTTTTATATAGATGTTGTGAGCTCTCTCATGACATTATCTATGCCAGAAAGAAGATCTTTCACAGCAAAAACCCAAAAGCAAGAAGAGAAGGACAAGAAAGAGACAAAAAAGCAACAAGACAAAAAAAAGGAAACAACAACAAGAGAAACAAGAAGCAAGCAACAAGAAAGGAAGAAAAGACAGAGACAGCAGAAGGATGAACCTGCAAATCAAACAGGTTTGGAATCACTATACTGATAAAATTATTTTCTTATAGTGTTTTGTTTACACTAATAAATTTATCACTGTTTCAAGAAATTTATCACTGTGAACACTGACAAATTTCTTACTGCTCAAACAAAAAAACCAGCACCTCTCTCTCTCTCTGTCATTCTTTTTTCCAAATTCAATTAAACAAAACACTATAAAAGAATTACAAATTTACCTAAATTGAAAATAAAAACACATACACTATGACATTATTTTGATCATTGTAAAATTTTTAAAAGTAAGATATAAGTATAGTTAGAATAAATTTTTAAAACAGAAATATTATGTTTGTATTATATGTCATGTAAACATGAGAACACTGAAGCATTTCCTAGACTGAAATTTTGAACAATTTAAACTGAAAATAAATTGCAAAACTCAAAGTATCTTGCTACTGTAGCAACATAGTTGCCACTGATAAAAACAAGTACTATTGTAAAATTTTCAAAACAATTGTTTCTTTGCTTAATTAAATGATAAATTTGGTTGTATATCCATAAATTTTGCGTGGTTGGCCTACTCCATTGATATCCTCCTTTTATATAGATGTTGTGAGCTCTCTCATGACATTATCTATGCCAGAAAGAAGATCTTTCACAGCAAAAACCAAAAAGCAAGAAGAGAAGGACAACAAAGAGACAAAAAAGCAACAAGACAAAAAAAAGGAAACAACAACAAGAGAAACAAAAAGCAAGCAACAAGAAAGGAAGAAAATACAGAGACAACAGAAGGATGAACCTGCAAATCAAGCACAAAAACAAGGAGAACAAGAAGAAAGAAAAACCAAACACCAACAACAGAAACAACCAAAAACAACAACCAAGCCCCAACAAAACAAACAAGAACCAAAGCAGCACCAACCAAAAGGCAAGAAGAAAATTGAGGGAAGAAAAACAAGAAGTAATCAAATTCATGCCCATGAAGCAAAATATGTCTACCGCTCAAACATGCTATCCCTCATCAGATTCTTCAATGCCACCAAACTTGAAAAGGAGCATTTCCAAATATTGAAAAAGACTCCCTTCTTCCTTCTAGCTGACATTTTGTCAAAGAAGAACGTGCAAAAAGCACATTCAATAAAATATGATGATGTGGTTGCAAAAATCTTGCAAACATACCAAATGGATGGAACCGCATTTCAAATTGGAGGGAAGAAGCTGAAGTGGAAAAGAAATGATTTCAAGTTAATTTTTGGAATTGCATGTGGACAAAAGAAGATGCATATTGTATATGGAAGAAAAGATGAAATAGATTTGGCAAAAAGAAGGAAAATAAGAGAGAATAGGATGACAAGTGCTTCAATCCAAAAGCTAATAACCAAACTTTTGAGAAGCAAGAAGAAGGAGGACAAAGAAGATGTTGTGAGGCTTGTGTGCCTCTTGATTTGCTTGCTATTGTTATATCCTGGTACTGGAACTACAATTGGTTGGGGGTTCATGAAATATATTGAGGATATTGACAAAATGAAGTCTTATGATTGGTGTGACGCAGCAAAGGAACACCTCACAAAATCAATACAAAGAAACATCAACCAAATTGATAAAGTGTCCGGATGTGTGATGGTCCTATTGGTAAGTAAATATCTCACTTATAACGTATGAACTATAATATTTACGTTTACTAAATACTTGTTTATAACAATTTTTTTCTCTTCAACAGTATTAGATATGCGAACACACAAGCACCATCAAACCCAATGCCGAAAATGCAATCCCAAGATTTGCTAAATGGAACATCACATGTTTGGGACAGCAATTGGCAACTTCATCCTTGCAAGAGCTAAAAGATATTGTGGTATACAATGCTAACCTTTGTTCTGTTTAAACAAATGATAGATTTTCTTATACAGTGATAAATTTTTGTTCACACTGATAAATTTATTTACTTTGCTAATTGAGTCACAAATTTCCATTAGTATACCTAATTGAGTAATCAATTCTTTTACACAATGAATGTTTTTCTATTTGTCTACTGTGCATGAGTTTTATTTTATATTTACTTCATTTGTGTTACTTTATATTCGACTAGAATTGATTAGGTTTCTGTATTGATAAATTTATCCGTACAAATAAATTGAATTAGACATTTTCTCTTATATTTACTTTATTAGCTTACTTTTGCTAATTCAGTGATACAATCCCGCTACACACCCCCACTGGGGGTTGACCCCCAGTGACGTGGGCTTCCCCCATTGGCCAGTTTTGTTTTGTTTTTTGTTTTTTTTTTCTTTCCTTCCAATCCCACAGTGCCACATGGCACTGGTGGTGCTGGGGGTGCCTAATCACTGGGGGCAGGAAGCATTTCTGTTCAGTGATAAATTTTGATATACAATGACAGATTTGCTTACTATGCCTAGTTCAGTGATAAAAATTGCTATAACAATCATAGATTTGTTTAATTTTCCTAATTGACTAATAAAATTTGCTATGAGAAATTTATCTCTGAAGTTTGTATCATATCAATCATTTTTTAATTTTCATCCATACAGGAGAACAATTTGAAACACACAGATGAAGGGAAAAAAATATACCGAATGATGCTAGGAAAAATTCAGGATAAAGATGAAGATGAAGACAAAGATGAAGATGAAAATGAAGATGCTAGTTTTCAGCAAAAAAATCAGACTGAAATTTCTGAAAAAGAACAACAAACATTGACTGAAGACAAATCCAAACATGAAACATGGGAACCAATCCCACACAAAATATGCCCTGAAAAGAAAAAGAAAACAGTACCCGTTGAATCAAAAAATAGTGAAGGAAACAAAGTTCACAAAGAGCCTGAAGTGGATCCAAATATCGTAGAAGTACTTGTTTTTGAGAGGATAGAAGATGACATGCTCAAAATGCAAAAGTTACAAATGGAAAGGGACATCCTTCAAACTGCAAATGATAACCTGCAGCAGGAACTCAACAAGCTGAAAAAAGAAATGCAAGATCAGCACAAAAAACAAATGCAAAGGAAAGATGAAAAAATCAAAATACTCCATGAGAGAATTGCAACATTGGCTGAGGCAAACAAATACTCAGAAGAACAACACACAGAACAGCAGCCTGCAATGAAGAAATTGAAAACTTCAAACGAAATTTTCAACATCCTACCAGAAAAATCAAGGCAAAATCTCATTGCACATTGGGCAAGTACAAAAGAAAAAGTAACAATCTTCTCTATTGACTCCTGTACTTCACTTTTGCCAACTGTTTATCATTAACTCATATTGAATTTATAAGTATCAAATATTCCAAAAATATTAATAAATTTATTATTCAAACAGTAATAACCTTTTTTTTTAAGGATCAGCCAGTGTGGCAAGGATCTCACCATGGAACCTATGTGTACTTAAACAACATTGACAAAATATTAAAGGGTCAAGATTTGGCAGGAATTGTAAGTTAAATTCGTAACTCATTAAAACAACATTTTAGTGTTTCATTTATATTAATTCCTTGTTTTGTTTTTTGTTTTCAACACAGGTAATAGATGCATATGCAGAACATTTGCTTGCACAAAAACAAGGCACAACAGCATTCCCATTCATTTCAAGTTGCCATGTAAGTAACTAGTTTCCTAAATTGACGAACAACACTTGTTTTGTTTTTTATCAGTGTAAAACCTCTGTTTGCTTAACTGACTAACTAGTTTAAAACATATGACACTACCTTCCCTCTTCAATTGGCTCTGTTTCCTAATTCAAAGCTTGACATGTGAAACAAAGAGTCAAGCAAACCAAACCAGAATTTCTGACTCAGATTTTGTAATCACTGTTATATATTTTGACCTTGTTATTCTGGTGCAACAGTATGAGTAAATCCCAGACTTTGATCAAAAATTCTGGGCACTTTTTTGGGGTTTTGAAACTATTGATATGCAATGCAGTGAGAAATTTTGATATGCATTGACAAAATTTTGATCGCAGTGACAAAAAAGTTTCATACTCACCACATATTTAATTTAAAAAAGTTTAAAGTTAAATTAACATTATTTTTTTTATTTATATTTGTTAGCACTTGTTCACTACAAAAGATGAGGAAGCAAGAAAGAGAATGTTGAACAAAATGATGCCTGAAGCCATGAAAGCAAGATACCTTCTCTTCCCAATTCACCAAAATTTTCACTAGACAATCCTTGTCCTTGACATTCAAGAAGGTTCATGGAAATTCTACAATTCCATGAGACCAAGGGGAGCAATGCCTAAAGATCCACACTACAATGCTGCAAATGAAGTGGTAAAAATCTTTTCATTATGAATCTTACCATTAATCCAATACATAAATCCTGATCCATGCTTAACTATACATTGAAAATTTATACAGTAATGTATTTATCATTCTTTAAATCCATGGTTTCTCATTAATTCTTTCAACTGACTTTCTAATACAACAATTATACAAATGTATATGTTGCAGAGAGAGGTTATTGAAAAATACATAAAGGATGAGAACCCAACTCTCATACACCCTGATAAATTTCAACAGCAGACTGAGAACGTCATCAACAGCCCACAACAAGAAGACACATCGTAAGTTTATCAACAACAAAACACTGTTATTAAAAAAAGCAACGAAACTAAATTATAATATTTTATTTTCAAAATATTTTTGCAGGCTTGATTGTGGAATCCTTGTTTGCTATATCATGAGGCAATATGTTTCCAATAACAACATAATGCCTACTTTTTCCAAGGAAGAATGCAATCAATTCAGAGCTGATATGTTAACTATCTTCTTGACGGACCAACAAGTTGCTCAACAACAAATGCCTGATGAAAACATTGATGACTTGCATCTGTAATAATCAACAGATCTGGAATAGAAGAACAAAAAAGGAAACACTGAATCATTTGGTTGTTAGAATGTCGATATTCATACATTTTGCTTGTATGCTTGTTACATTGCTACATGTAATTTGATGATTTTCGTTATTACTTTCCTCCAATGAATATTACAATGTCTCGTTGTTACAATGTCAAAGTTATGCACAGTTCATGGTTGTTACAATATCAAAGCTATGGACAATGCTTGTTTGTTACAATCTCAAATTTGCGTCAATGAAACATTCAGTCTTTTTTAATATCAGTCTTGTTATCCAAGTTTAATTCAAAAAATTGATTCTAATCTAAGTATTTGTGTTGAATTTCAAGGTTTGGAGCCACTGTACTAATAAATTTTATTTTTATACTGTTTTGTTTACCCTGATAAATTTATCACCGTTTTAATAAATTTATCACTGTGAAAACTGATAAATTTACCAATGTTCAAACAAAAAAACCAGCAACTCTCTCTCTCTATTTCTCTCTCCCTCTCATTCTTTTTTCCCAATTCAAGTAAAAAAACACTACAAAAAATAATAAAAAATTTACCTAATTGAGAATTTAAACACAAGCACTATTACATTCTCCAAATTGAAAATTAAAATACTGTTACAATTTCTAGATATTCCCAACTTTGAAAATGAATGTAAGAACTTGCCATCCTTCATGATTTCTGAATAATCAAAACCATTTGATGCTTCAGTTAAACAACTCAAACATCCAAACCTAGCTTCTGAGTGACCACAAAAGAGTACGCAGACTAAGAACTTGTTGCTAAACCAGATAAACATGGTAGTTCATCTAAATTTTTTTGATTTTTAAAGCAGTTAACACAGTAGATATACAATTATGTATTCTAGAGATTTGATCTACACCTTTGTATTGTGGAAATTTTTCCTGGGAAAACTACATAACTCCAGACAATAAAAAAATTTTCAGTGTAGAAAATAACATTTGCTTGGATATCACAGTGATAAATTTATTAACCACTGACATAAATGCAATAAACCATCAACTCTTCCAACACAATAAATGATAAATTTATCATTCTTCCAAATAACAAAATTCAAGAACCACATTAATGGTAAATTTATCATTCTTACAAAAAAATAATCCATCAACTTGTCCAAACCAACCAGTGATAAATTTATCACTTTATAAAAACCACCAAAAACACCAACTAAATTTAACCCCAATCAAGTAATATAAATCTGTGAAACTTAATCCTGTAAAAATATCAGCAAAAAATATAATTTCTGATCAACAAATTCCTCAATCATTCAATAAGAGTACCAAAATGAGACATCTTTCCAAAAATACTCAATCATTCAATGCAACTAACACCTCTAAACTCTCAAACAAAGTAATTCAATTAAAATCAACACAACTAAAGCAAAGCTTCTTTACATGTCTTCCGATTATGAGTTCCCATCTTTCCACACCTACTGCATCTAATTCTCTTGATTTCGCCCTTAGAAGGTATTCTCTCCGTTCTTGGACGTCCAGCTGGTCTCTTACAAAGAGAAGGTAAAACAACATCATCATCAACAACTACATTTGGCTTCCACATACTAGGAACTGGATAGATAGAATGTGAATAAGAATCACAATAACTACAAACACGGTAGTAATCATCAAGAAAGAAATTCAGATCCTTCCCACTCCTCTTTATAGCGCAAAAACCATGTTTGCAAGGAAAAGAATCAATTTCCCACAATCGACAATAACAACAACGTTTCCCAATATCAACCATAACTGAATGATCCAATTGGATTTCATAAATGTCATCACTACATTTCTTAACTATCCATGCTTTTGTATCATTAAAAGCCTCTTCCAACTTTTTCTCTGCAAAAGGACAAACAATACGATTCCACTTATTACCAACTTCTCTCCTTCTTGAGAATTGCTCCATTAGTTTCACCCGTATAGCATCAACAAGACTAGTTGAAAACAAATGGCGTTCATCCCTAATCCATGAATTAAAAGATTCCGCAGCATTTGTGCACATTTCACCATACCTCTTGCCTTGAAAATAAGCGTTACACCAACACTCATTAGGCAAATCTTCAAGAAACTTCTCAACACTACGACCACAACGACCCTTAAACTCTTCAAATAGCTCATTAAACAACTCAACAGTAGGAGCATATGCACATCTACCAAAAAGAGTAAGCAAATACTCTTTAGATTCACGACTCTTCACTGACAAATAAGTCTTCAAGTTTGTCTTCAAATGCATTAGACAAAAAGAATGAGAAGAAAACGGAAAGACCTCAGCTAAAACTTTCAGCAAACCTCCATGTCGATCAGTAACAAATGCAATATCCCTCTCCGGAGTCAAAATACCGGATAACTTTGACAAGAACCAATGCCAATTGTCATAACTTTCACTATCAACAATAGCAAAACATAACGGATATAAACCTACAAACAAAATATATATACACATTAACAATAACAAATAAAAAAATTACAAAAACAAAATCAAAACACAAAGTATATAACATATAGCACCAGCCATAGATAAATTTATCACTGTATAAATATAAAAATTTAACAAAAGTATACAGCATAAATTTATCACTAATAGATTGACCATACTCAATAATCAACACTCTCCATTAACAAAAATGATAGACTTATCACTGTTTCAATAATAATAAAAAAATAGACACAAAATATACCTTGGTTACCATCTTTTGCCGTAGCAGCCAATAAACAACCTTTGTGTCTCCCTTTCAAGAAAGTTCCATCAAGCATCAACACAGGCCTACAATACTTGAAACCATGAATACATGCATCAAAAGCGAAAAACAAACATTTGAAATGTCTTCCTTTACTATCAAAATCAAATTCCATATCAAAAACACTCCCCGGATTGCAAGCATTAGCGGCATCAACATACCAACGAAGATCGTCAAATGATGATGAATAGTCACCAAAAACAAGACCCCTTGCTTTTTCAACACCCATCCAAGCTCGCCGATAAGAAACTTCTGTTCCATAATAGTCCTTGAAATCACAAACCACCTCACTAACCGATGTCAAAGCCTTCTTACGAATATCACTTGAAATTAACCCACCAATCATACTTGAAGTCATCCTAGCATGTTTAATTGTATGGAAAGAAGATCCACAAGTATGAACATCATCAAATTGTTTAATAACAAAAGCTTTACTATAATTTTTCACTCTAGCATGTACGCTCCATAAACATCCCAAATCAGCCCTTCTCTTACAATGAACAGTGACACAATCCTTATCATTCTTAACAAAATCAAAATCAAAACCGGAATGAATAGAATACTTTGACAACGCATCTTGAAATTCAACAACTCCTTGAGCAAACCTTTGTCCCACTCCTTTCATACAATTAACCCACCCATTGGACAGTAAATGTTTCCGTTGATTTGAATAAAATGAAGGCAAAAAATCAGTTTCACAAACAACACTACTACCACTACTACTACTAGCTTCACCATCACAAACCATATAACCTTCACCCAAAGAACAACACTTTACAAAAACATCAATACAATGAATATCACAAGAAAGTGCCAGTCCAACCATAATCTCCAAATCCTCTTCACTTTGTAGACCACAGGAAGAATGTCCAGCCATTGAATACGATATATTCAAAGAACTACCAACTAACTCACTCCACTCTGCACACAATTTATATACTAAATCCTTGAAATTAAATCCATCATTATACTTGATAACCAATGTCACACCTCTAAATTTGCACATAAGAAACAAACAATTCTCCATCACTATAAATCCTGCAACAAACAATAATTACATTTCAGCAAACAACTCAAACACCCTAAAAACAAAATCAAATACAGTGATAAAATTATCAACCAACTCAAACACATCCAAAAACCAACACTCATAACTTTAACACTTAACACCACCAAAGACTAAGAACAGTGAATAAGGCTTACACTTATTAGACATGGTAACTCGATTAGAATCTTACCATTACATTATACAACCTTTTCATATCCTATTCCCATACTCACTCATAAATTTATTACTGTTGAAAAAGTTAATCCAACATCACCCCCAAAATACACAGTGATAAAATAATCACTGTATAAAATAACAAACTAATACCTCTGTTCAATCAACACAATTTCTTAACGAAAAAAAATATAAATCTAAAATTCAATCAACAAATACATATCTCAAAACTTTAAATATCATGATGAAAACACAAATTCAATCGCAACAGAAACAACAGAGTAACAACAATATCACCACAAAATCAAAATCACCAACTCAAATTACAAAGAAACAAAACATTGAAATTGAAATCAAAATCAAACAAACCAGTCGACCTATACACCAAACACAAAATCGCAAATCAGAAGAATCACCATGCACGCAATCGCAAAGGCACACCAAGCGCGAAATCACAAATCGCAAAGACACACCAACCGCGAAATCAGAAATCACGAAGCTCCACAATAATGCAGTAGCAAATCGTGAAGTTCCACAGAAATCCAAACCACAAACACAATATTTTGATGGAAAATCCAAACAGAAACGCGCCAGAACACGAGAGAGGTAAAACAGTCCAAAAAAAAAGACTCAGGACCTGTTGGTGCACAAGATAAAAACTCAGGACTAAGAGGGGAATAACTGCAAAACTCAGGACCGGCCAGTAAAAAACCCTAAACTTATACACATGAGCCGAAATAAACGAATAGACCGGGATGTCCATGTATTAGAAGAGTGAAGTTTAATAAACTAGGAACAACCGTGTCTCAAATTTTATATTAAACTTCTATTTATTTGATTCAAAAAGCTTACGTCATCATTAAAAATATATATATTCTTACAAAACCTTTAAAAGATCGTAACGGTGTAAAACATCGCTTAATCCATATTGATTCGTTTAATTTATATTGATTAATTTGCTAATTACAAGCTAATTTGATCTATAATTTAAAATTTATTATCGTTTTCGAAACCATTCCGCTCTGCTATAATTAATATATATATATATATATATATTTTTTTTCTTCTAATGAAATATCAAAGTAAAATTAATGTGACAAAGATTTAAAATGTGAAATTTGTTATAAATTAGTGTTTTATATATGAAAAATATTATGTAAATTAGTACGCCCTCCATCCTAAAATAATAGTCTCTTTTGGGAAATCTATTTTTTTTATAGTACAATTATTATATTTTAAAATATTTTATTTTTCAAAATTATCTTTTGAAAATACATTTTTTTGGGAATATCAATTGTCATAATTGTACTTTTTGTGTTATTAATGAATTTAAAAGAGGGAGAACATAGTAAATTCATATTATTTTATTCCTTAATTTTTAAAAATTGACTAATATTTTGGGACAATGAAAATAGAATAAGAGACTAATATTTTGAGACGAGGGAGTATTATATATTTATACATATGTTCGATAATTGTTTAAATAGTAATACTACGAATCCACCTTTATCAATCCAGAAATTATCTAGAATTTTTATCTTGTGAATTAGATTTATTCTACACATAGAGCTACACAAATTAATCTCTATCACACAAGCACTCACCCACAATTTTTTAGGTGGATTAATTTGGGTCGCTAGCATATTTGTTTTTTAAAATTATTTTTCAATCAACTAACAAATTGAAACTGCTCAAAATGCTTTTGTTTATTTGTTAATTCACCATTTACAATTTAATTTATAATTTCACCCTTAAATAGTACCAAATTGTATTGCCCACACCCTTATATTTCCATCTAATTACTATTTTAATATAAAGTAAAACTCTTTATATTCAAATTTTATACATAAAAATGCTATAAAAATAATATATTAGGCTTTGTTTGTCATAATCTAAAAAAGGCAAAAAGTCAAAAGTCACTATCCTATTTAAATCACATCACCTGCCACCCACATCACTTCAAACCCAATCCATATTTTATAAAAAGTCAAAAAGTGCACTTGTTTAGATAATTCCAAACCACCCTTTAATGTCAAAATTAGTGCTAGGCATGGTTTTGAAAAGTAGACTGGACCGGCTAGTTTGACTGGTTGAATCGTCGATCGGTCGATGTTTCGGTCCGAATATGCCCTCTAAACCGTTCGAAACCAAAAACCGACTTATTTTGAGAGAACCGGGAAAATCGGCGGTTGAATCGCCAAACCGGGACCGGTTCGGTAGGTAGATGAAATTAAAAATTTTGAACTTTTTGTTTGATATTTTCTAACTTTTTTTTTTTATTATTTCTTTCTTTCCATTCTTTCTTTCTTATTTTATATATATATATTATATAAAAAAAATTTAATTGAAAACTCTCTTTTAAGGATCTCGTCTTGTGAAGAATCCCATTAAGAACTTGAAATTATTGTGAAAGTTCCTACCTATTTATAAGAAAAAAAATTCTTTCAAAAAAACTCAAGGAATCTATATGGGATTCAATCAAATATATTAGAGGGAGACTTGAAATTTTGATATCCCTCCAAATTTTTTGCCCTTCTTTCAATTAAATTATTTGAATTCAAATTATATGGAGGGAATATTGAATATTTGATTTCCTCTTTCAAAATTAAAATTAATAATATTTTAAAATATATTATTATATTTTTTAGTAAAAAAAAATTAGGAGAAATATTTAAGATAATTTAATATTTATAATTTATAATTTTATTACTATATTTTTATTTAAATATAATTTTAATATATTTATTACATCACGGTTCGATTCTGGTTCAACCCCGATAATTGAACCTAAGGATGGATCTAGGGGGGGCGGCCGCACCTTTAAAAATTTGAAAAATATCATATATTATACTAGAAATTTTAAAATAATTTAAAATTATAGGAGTTCGCGCCCCCTAATTTTTTTTAGATAATTTTAAAATTATATAGAGTTGCCTCCCAATTTTTTAAACTATTTGGATTTTTTTTTTTTTGAATTAGTTAACATATATAATAATCTATTTTAAATTTCATGTATATGTATTTTTTAAATTAGGTCAAGATGAAAGCAAAATTTTAGAAACTTTAGTGGGTCAAAGTGTAAAATATGAAACTTTTACAAATATATAAACTATAAGGCTTGCTGGAGAAGCTTTAAACAAAGCACTAAGATTAAAAAAAAGAAAAGAAAACAACTGATTTGATCTGAGAGACTTGCTGCGATTCTGCAAAAGAGAGGAGCAAAGAGACGAGGGATACAGAGATACTTTGTTGTCGATGGTTCGGCGGAGGCTTCGTCGGAGCTGTCGGCGTGGATGGTGGAAACGTGGACTCTCAGTGGGAAATTCATTCGTTGGGAGATTAATGATGAGAATTTTTGCATTCAAGTTGATGAATTTGAAGATGAATCGAAAAGAGAGCAAATGGCAATTATTTTGAGATTTGTTGATAAATATGGTTTTATAAAAGAGCATTTCTTTGACATAGTTCATGTGTTAGACACCATGTCGGCAACTTTGAAAGAAGAAATTTGTATTGTCCTTTCTCGTTATAACCTTAGTGTGCAAAATATTCATGGTCAGGGATATGATGGTGCCAGTAACATGTCTGGAGAATGGACTGGGTTACAGGCTCTATTTTGTGCTGAGTGTCCATTCGCATATTATGTTCATTGCTTTGCTCATCGGCTCCAATTGGCTTTAGTAGGAGCATCTAAACATGTTATATCTATCAATCAATTTTTCTCTTACTTGACTCGAGCAATTAATGTAGTTGGCTCATATTGCAAAAGACATGATCAATTAAGAGCTGCTCAGACTGTAGATATTGTTAAAAAGCTTGCCATTGATGATGAATTCGAGACTGGTAAAGGAAAAAATCAGATTGGAACATTGAAACGGGCTGGAGATACTCGATGGGGTTCTCATTTGGGTTCCATTTGTAGTTTGATAAACATGTTCAGTGCTACTTGTGCACTCCTAAGAAACATAATTAATCATGGAAGCAAATTGAATCAACAAGCTGAGGCGGATGGAGTTTATGATTCCATTACATCTTTTGAGTTTTTCTTCATCTTACATCTTATGAGGGATTTCATGGAGATTATTGATGATCTTTGCCAAGCTTTGCAAAGTAAATCTCAAGATATATTAAATGCAATGCATTTGGTGTCTATAACGAAGATACTTATTCAAAAATTTAGAGAAGATGGATGGGTTCCATTGTTGGAGAAAATTAAATTATTTTCCAATAATCATGGTATACAGATTCCTGATATAAGCTGTCCTTTGCCAAGGTCAGTCTCGTTCTGAAAGAGGTCAGCTCACCGTGGAACATCATTTTCGAGTTCATATTTTTATGGTTACAGTTGATTCTCAGTTACAAGAATTAAACAATAGGTTTAAGGGAGATGTAATGGAATTGCTTGTTCTTAGCTTAGCTTTGAATCCTAGGGATAGTTATAGATCATTCAAAATTGAGGATATTTGCAATCTTGCAAATAAATTTTATCCCATGGATTTCTCCGAGCAAGAAAAATTGCATTTGAAGTATCAGTTGGAAAACTATAAGCTTAATATTTTCATACTTCCCGAGTTTCAGAAGCTGTCAACCATTTTTGAGTTGTGTCAAATGTTGGCAAAAACAAAAAAGTCAACAAGTTATCCTCTTATTGATAGATTGATCCGTCTTGTGTTGGCTTTACTTATTTCAACTGCTATATCGGAACGTGCATTTTCAGCTATGAAACTCGTTAAGTCTAAATTACGCAATAAGATGGAAGATGGTTTTCTGGCTAGTTACTTGATTACGTACATTGAAAAAGACATTGCTCGAGGGTTTGATGTAGACTCTATCATTCATGCTTTTGATATTATGAAAGAGCGTCGAGCTCAATTGAGGATGCCTAATTTTAGTAAATAAATGCACGTAGAAATAGTTACTACTTCTTGTAAGTGAATATGAGCAAAAAAAATATTCTCAATTGTATAATCATCTTTTGGTACTCAACTATGTTGACAAGGAATATATAGTTCAATATTTTATCGTAACATTATTGATTTTTTTCATGTTAGTAGAAATTGGTATTGTACTTCAAATTTTATTGGTTAGAGGTTAAACGTACTTTGGCCCACCCCCCAAAGTCATAATCCTAGATCCGTCCCTGACCAGTGATTCGTCTACCCCGATTCATTTTCTGGTTCGTTCACCGGTCCGATTTTTAAAACATTTGTGCTAGAAACACATAATTATTCCACAGAATATAACACATGTGAGATAAAATTATGGGTACCATATGTAGATCTCCCATTATGTGGGACCTATCGTTATTTCTTCCATTATGTGTAACATTTGTATTTTTAGAATTATTGTTACTGTCATGTTAAGGTGGAATGCATAAATAAATAAATATATATATCTACTGGTGTTATATATATATATATTTTAAATTTTACGTCCCTAATTTCACTCTTAATGATATGACTCATTTTTATATGAAG
This sequence comes from Camellia granthamiana, assembly GCA_036172215.1. Classification (NCBI taxonomy): domain Eukaryota; kingdom Viridiplantae; phylum Streptophyta; class Magnoliopsida; order Ericales; family Theaceae; genus Camellia; species Camellia granthamiana. The sequence goes on from CM069904.1 coordinate 13,792,683, forward strand.
TGGTTCTACACTTTGAAGAGCGTTGATTGATTGTTATTGTTTGTCACCTCATTAAGGGTGCAATTGAGGGTGATGAAAAGAGAGGATGGAGAATTTCTCGAGAAATTTGCTCCCCAAATTATTACGTAAAAATTAATTTGGCACTTAGACTTCGCATTATTTTAATTTGACCCCTAAAGTTTTTTAAATTTGATCAAATTACCCCCACAATATGTTTTCATCTACAATCAAACTAAACTTATTGGCATGTTACCAAACTTTGTTTAGAAATTTATTTTATCTCCCAAACTATATTCTAAAAATCAATTAGCCCCCCAAATATTAGGGTTAATTAATCAAATTTAAAAAAGTTTAGGGGTCAAATTAAAATAATGCGAAGTCTAGGTGCCAAATTGATTTTTGCGTAATAATTTAGGGGATAAAATGATATTTTATGATCATATATATATCTCTCTCTCTCTCTATATATATATTTTATTACACATGTTTTCATACAAAATATATAATCTTTTTTAACTTATTACCCCTGGGAAAAATCAATACCAAAATTCTTTATTTTTAAAATAAAAAAATTAATATTAAGTCATATCATTTTGTATAAAAATATATATATATATTATATTTAAAATTTTATTAATGTCACCGTATTATTATAACTAACATTACTATCCCAAAAAATACCAACACATTGCATTTTTTTTTTTTTTTTAATTAGCAAAATAAGACACTTTATTGATGAAACTAGTATAAAATGCATGAGAGAATACATCAATAAAGAAGGCCAATGAGCAACACATCATAGTAACCTATCATAATCCCAACTAGGTTGGTACCAAGAGGACCACACAATCATCTGTAGGCTCAAGACCAAGTTGGTAAGGTACCAACAACAAACAAAATAAAGAAACACAAAGACCCAAACAGACAACCACAGTTCCTAAACAACACAACAACCCCTGCCCAGCACAACAAAAACACCAAAGCTGCCCACAGATTTCTCAACCCCCACCAATACATACTCGAACCTCATTGAGATTATAAATAAAATCACTGACCGTGCACTACCACAGCTTTGATGATGATATCAACCAAATAGCAACCCTAGTTTTAATCAAGTCAGAGAGTTCCCAAACATCAACTTTAGCCTCATTGAAAACACAACCATTTCTTAGTTTCTATATAGACCACAAGGCAACAAGAGGGACATTCCTTCAAATCATCCTCTCTTGCTTCTTCAGTATACCACCCTCCCACCAATTCAGCAGACCAACAACTATACCAGGAATGACCCATTGCAACCCCCATCACTTTAATAAGGAAGACCAGACATTCTATACAAAGGGACAATGTAAAAGCATGTGAAGCATTGATTCCTCTTCATTTTTACAAAAGTAACACAAGGAGGATGTATTTCCTGTAAGAACCCCAATCCTTTGTAGAAACACTGGAGTTTTAATCTTATGCTTCCATGCGAGCCAACCAAAGAATTTCACCTTGGAAGGAAAAACATTATTCCAAATCAAATTAATAGATTTGGAAATAAACCCTACCTCCACATTGTTAAAGCTGTACAAAGAAGACATTGAGAACAAACTTGTGGAATTGGTTGCCCATTGTGAGTCATCCACTCTTCCCATGCTAACTAGAAGGCCAGATTCAAGGATGGAGGCTAACTGCAGCATTTCCAATCTTTCCTATTAAAAAAAACTCTCTTCTACGTATTATATTCCACTCCCTTGATGTTTCCTTCAGATTAGTAAACATACTGAGTGGGCATTTTGTATCCCTTGACAGGATAAACAATATAGTAAAATCTTCTTTCAAATAATAGGAATCACACCACTTATATGCCCAAAACCTTACCCTACTACCATTCCCCACCATTATTTTAAAATTGACTTGAAACCTGTCCAACAGATCCGGATTGAAATTGGCCATTGAGATTATATCAGACCATAATCTTGACAGTCTAGTGCTAGCAGCACAAGAAGGCAGCCACCTCCACTCCTCCTAATTATACTTGCTACAAATCACTCTCCTCCATAATGTTTTTGTCTTACCTGCAAACCTCTACCACCATTTAAACAATAAACAAGAGTTAGCTACCCTAATCTTTCTAATGCCCAAGCCTCCTTGACCAATACTTGTAGCCACCTCCTCTCACTTAACTAAGTGCACATTCCTCTTAAGATCCAAACCTCCCCGTAAAAGAGCTGCTTGAATTCTCTCAAATGCCTTAGCCACACCCTCAGGCATTCTAAACAGAGACAAGTAGTACACAGGTAAGCAAGATAAAACCGACTTAATCAGAGTCAATCTTCCTGCGAAGGACAACATCCTTCTTTTCTAACCAGCCAGTCTACCTTTTTTCCACGTTTTCCTCCTCCTTGGATAAGCCCCCAATGGAAGACCAAGATATGTTAGAGGTAACAAGCCAACCTTACAGTTCAATTTATGAGCAAAATCTACCAACACATGACATGATATGACACAAGTATGTTACACGGTTTGAGAAGTGTTAAAAGATAGGTTCTTTAACAAACAAGGAAATTCCTACTTAATCAAGACAAAAGTAATCCAAAAAATATATTAATAATTCAAACTGTTTTGGTACTAAATTTGAGTTTTGGTAGTTTGGCTTGAACTGTGATGTTTGACCATGGAAAGTTTATGTACAAGACTCCACTCAGTGCTAAACCATCTAATTGTCAATCACATTCCGTTTGTTTGGGCGGAAATTTTTTTTTAAAAATATTTTTTTTGTAGTTTTTGGTGTTTGATATAATAGAGAAGGAAAGTCAACAGAAAATATTTGCCATGGTCAATGGAAAACAAACCTATTTGGGTAGAAAATATTTTTCCCTTTTAGAAAGCGAAAAACATTTTCTGAACTAAAATTTTACCACTCTTACCTCCACCACCCCACCACCATCATCACCATCGCCATCATCCCCTCCATTGCCTCACCATTATACCACCACCACCACCTCTACCTTCGTTCCACCACCACCACAACCACCACAAAACATAAAATTAAAAAAAAAAAAAATGTTTTCTTTGGGAACATATTTTGTGGAAAACATTTTTTGTAAAAAATATTTTCCATTAAAAAATATTTTATGCCCAAACAAATGGAGCGTAAGTTAGGGGTGTAAAAATTGCCCGCGGCCCGTGGGTGACTTTGTGACAACCCTCACCTCTGATTAGCGCTAATTCGTGATTAAGCATGATAAGTAATTGATTACATGAGTGTGTTGCTTAATTGCATTTCTATCTGTTTGTTACAGAATGATCTGTTCATGTTTTAATTTCGAATTGCGAATTGAAAGCCTTATCGACGATCGATTCAGAAATTGATTTGTGTTATATGCTAATTAGGATTTATAGAATTTTATAGTAGGTTTAATTAAAATTCGATTTGGAATGATTAAATTAGAATAAATAAAGTTAAATTACATTAGTTTGAGTTTATTACACAATTGCCATTAAGTGGATTATTTCAAGGCCGTTGTTTATTCTCTTTTCATATATGTTGACACCATTAGCTTCCACCTCCTTAGTCAAAACGTGAGAGAGAGGGAGAATAGGAAGAATTGGTTTCTATTAGAGTTTTGCTTGGAAATTTTGAGGAATTTGAAGGAGCCTTGGAGAATTGTACATTTGCTCAAGAACCTTGCTTAAGTAAAGCTTAATTGAGAAGCCTAGGTAAGAACTCAACCTATTAATCTTGTTATTGAGCCATCTAGAACTTGTGTATACATGAAATAGGTGAATTCATGGGTTAATTGAGCTAGAATTTAAGGAAGTCAAGTGAATTCTTACATGCATGCCCATATTGTGGTTGTACTCTTGAATTTATCATGTTTTTGAGTTCAATCTTGCATTTGATCATGCTTTGGAGTTTTAGAGTTCATGAGAACTCATGCATGTAATGTTCTTATAATGTTCATAAAGTTTTAATTGAAGTTGTGTTTAATTGTCATACTTTTGGGCTTTGATTTCAGAAAATGATTTTCAAAACATGTTGTATTATGAGTTTCTAAGTGTTTTCCAGAAATTTGGCCCAAAAGGATGAGTTTTGGCATGTTTGATTCTTGGTATGAGCTTTGGGAGCAATTCTGGAAAACCCAGAATTTGGCTTCTACGCTCGAGTGAAGGATTCCACGCTCGAGCGACCACCTTTGTTTTCAGAGTTCCGCTCGAGTGACGGAATGTTGGCTTGAGCGTAAATTGCAAGCTCTCAGGTTTTTGCGTGTGCAGACGCATGCTCGAGCGACGAGATCTATGCTCGAGCGAGGAACTGTGTCTCATGCTCGAGCGAGTCGAGTGGAGAATTTCAGCAACCAATACTTTTTACACTTTTGCAGATCGCTCGAGTGAAGGAGTCTACACTCGAGCGACCTCTCTCATTCGGTAAGCTCGCTTGAGCAGAGAAAACCACGCTCGAGCGAGACCCATGTTTTCAGCAATTTTTGAAAAATGTTGTTAAGTACATTTTTGCATCCTCATTCCATCCTAGGCATTCCTAGGCCATGTTTAAGGCATCTTAATGAGGATAATGTTATAGAACCACACCAAGTCAAGATAGAGGCTAAGTTATTAATCCCGAGTGTGTAATTTAGTGTGTGTTCGTTCTGCAACTGTGGAGGGTTGGCACCCGAGGACGCTGATTAGCTTGCCTATAGCCCAGTAATCTGTGAGTAACAATGTTGTAAAGATATGTTCAATTATAATTATTTTCTGAACGATCGACTATACTGCTTTCTGAAGTGACATTGTTTATTGAATGAGTGTTTGTCCTATTTTATGAACTGTATTCGTGGCATCCATAGCAACTTAATGTTACTGTTACTGTTACTGTTATTGCTACTGTTACAGAGATCTCTGCTAGTTCCAATGTTTGGAACCAATATTGTATACTATTTTGATGGCCATCAACTGGCTGTTCGGTCTATTAAGACCTACTGTATTGTTCTGCTATTGGATGTACCACGTATGATTGCTATGATTTCTAAATGACTGATATGGCATGAAATATGAGCCACTGATCGAATAACTGATCTACTGATGCAAATAACTGTTTTAATTACTGAAAGGACATTCATTCTTAACCCCTTTACACAGTTGTTATTCACTGGGTTTTAGCTCACTGTTTATATTTGTATGTAAGTGGCCAGGCACCGGACCAAAGCTAGAAGTGTCGAGTTAAGCTCATGTTTTGTCAAGCCAACCATTGTGCCTCACTTCGAGGTTCCGAGTCTGCTCAAGCTAAGGCTGTTTTTTGGGTGTTTCAGATTCACCATTTTCTCTTTGTTATGTACCGAATGTTTTAGACTTGGTTGTACAGTCATGATGTAGGGATTGGATCCCTAACCTGTATATTATGTGTATCTGATATGTATGTGTATATATGTGGTTATGTATGTGGATTAGCCCATAAAAGTTTTTTCCATTCAGGTTTTCACAGCTTATTGGACACCTTGTTATTACTGTTTGGCTTCCGCTAGCCCCTTTTATATTGTATTACTGTCATTTAGGCCTTCGGTAATCACGGATTACTGGCTGGTTACGATGCTAAACCCTTAGGGGCGGGTTTGGATCATGACAAGCTCGAAGCCCTCCCGCGACCCGAGATGGGCCCGGCTCATTTAGGCTCGCCCCGGCCCAGCCCGAGCCCCTGGGCTAGGGCTTGGGCCATTGTTTTGAAGCCCGACCCATTTGGCTCGTCCCGTGGCCTACTTAAGACCCACTTAGGACCTAGCCCAAAGCCTAGCCCGCCCGGCCCGTCCAAGGCCCAGTGTATTTTTTAATAAAAAATAATAAAATTTTGGTAGAAAAAAAATTAAAAAAACAAAAAAAAAATGGTTAGGCCCACCTAAGTCCAAGGCCAGGCCCAAGGCCCGAACCACTGGCCTGCCCAGGGCCTGAATACCCCTGGGCTTGGGCCTGGGCTTAATTTTTTGGCCCGTGGGCTGCCCGACCCGGTCTGAATTTTATTGGGAGCCCGTGAGGCCCGACATGGGTCGGGCCGGGCCGAGCCAGGCCAGATTTACACCCCTAGCGTGAGTGAAGTAGTATCTAGAGTTTATAAACCAAGCTTGAGTAGCTTGAGAAATAGATTTAAGACAAGACATAAGAAATTATTTAAGCATAATAAGGCAAACTTGTAGAATTGATATATTATTTATGGTTTAAGCATGCCAAACGAATTCAGGCCGCGAGGAAATTGAGTTGCAAGTTCAAATGGTTCATGCTTCTCAAATGGTTAGGATTGAAAAATTTATGTCTACACATTCTTCAAATTATTTCTAAATAAATTTTTTTTAAATTTTAAATCCATTTGAAAAATAAAAACATATATTTCTTGCATGGTGTTCCCTTATTTCAAAAAAATTAGTGTACTATATGACAAGTGTTGACTACCAAGTTTTAGTTTTGTGTCCTTATACTAAGAGAAAATTTCATTTTTTCTTCTATATTTTGTCTCAATGATCAATTACACCTCCAGATTTCAAAAAATTTCAATTTTACCTCCAAAGTTTTTGAAATTGTATCAATTTGTCCCCTATCATCACATTTAATGGGAAAAAGTTTTAAAAAAAATTATATTTTGATCCCAAATGTCAAAACAAAGATGCAAACTCAACGTATCTCCTCTATACACCTCTACAACTCCGTCGGCCACCATCACCGGCTTCTAGCCCTCCTCCTCCCTCTACCATTGCAACTCGATCATCTTATTTCTCAAGAAACCTCTGAAAATGGATTCCTAGAACCAACTCCGCCGGAATTCCCTAAGCCTCTATTGTTTGGTTCCGAATTCACGGAGCTTTCCTAGAGAAGCTCTAGTCAAACCTCACTGGTGCAAGTGATGACGCCACTTATTGCTACCAGTTTCCCAACATCAACAGTATTCAAATCCTTTAATCTGTCAGAAATTTTTTTTTTTTTAGTAGGGAATTGGGAGCAAACCAACACAATGTGAAAATTTGACTTTTGTGGGGACATTGGGGGCAATAATAGAACACAATGGCCTTGTTTGGGAAAGGCTATTAATTGGCTTTTTAGGCTGAAATTCACAAAAAGACAATATAGGCTAAAATAGTCAATAAGACAAAATATCACATCAAACCCATAATTATTTCACTTTTTCTCTCACAAACATTACATCCAATTAAAAAAAAATCTAACCATCTTCCCAAACACAAAATTTTTAGCTTTCTAAAACAGCCAAAAACTAAAATAGCCAACTTCCCAAACAAGGCCAATGTAAACAACAATTGCTTCAAATTCTTGGCATATATGCATTTGTGTGTGTATGATTTTGGAGGTTAAAAAAGGCAACATTGATGTCCTTGCTAGGGTTATCATCGGTGATGAATGCGGGTTTTTTTTTTTCATCACAAATCTCTTGTAGGCATTCTTCAACTATGGCTTGAACCTAAAAATTTGTAACGCCCCCAAATTTATAAACAATAAATTAGATATGAGTTGTGATGTCCCGAATCCTTTAAAGCAAATTGAGTGCACTAATTTGTAATCTCTGTCTCTTTGTGTCGTCTTCATTATTGTTAAACCTTTTGAGTCTTGTGTTGTTATCCATTATTTCTTGTGGTTGTTCTAGTAGGTACATCTTAGTGTGCTTCAAGATGTCATCTTGTACCTTTGGTGGTGGGAGAGAAACCGGGAAGGTTGGCTAATGTTTTGTAGTTACTTTGTCTCACTTTCAGGTTGAGACCGTTCGAGCGGTCTTTTGGTTGCTCAAGCGGTGAAATCAATCATCCAGTATCTCGTTTTACAGTCTAAACTTTTGGGAGCATGCATTTTCAGCTTGAGCGAATCTTTCATCGCTCGAGCAGCATTTACAAAAGGAAGTGGAGTTTCTGGGAGTGGCTATTTTTTGCTCGAGCGCAGGTTTGATTGCTTGAGCGGTCTCTCGAATTTGAATTGTTTGCTCGAGCTCAGGCTTGGAAAACACTCCACCCATTTCATTTACTCCTTGATTTCTCATTATCCATTGAGATTTTGACCTTAATGTCTTCTTTAAATCTGGAGAGCTCGTCAAGGGATACGTTGTGTCCGGTGGAGATCAAATTTTAATGTCGTTGATTTCAGAGCTTTTCAAGTTTTCTTCTCAAGGTCTTGAGGTAGGGATTTTCTTTGAGTTATATATATGGTTTTAGTATATCTTGTTCTTTTCACTACGATTCTAGTTTGGTTTGGGTTTCGAGATGTTGAACCTAGAAAATGTTAGAGAAATGATTTCTTTCTCATGATTTGGTCCAAGATAAATTAGTTTTTGTGAACTTTGAACCATTAGGGATGCATGCTTGTGGTCATTTTAAAAATAAAGGAAAACCCCTCTTTTGATTAAACCCTAGATTTTGGAGTAATTTGGAAAAAAGTGAAATTGGTGTAATATTCTTGAAATTGATGTTAAATCTCTTGAGAAATTAAAGAAACCTTCCCTAGGTTGTTATGTTATTGAGGCACTCATGAAAGGAATGAGAATTTTGGTTGAACAATTATAGTAATATGTGATGTGTACGTTTGGAAATTTGAAAATTTGATAAATGATTATTGATTGTGAATATGAGGAAATGTCATATGTCACATGGATTCATAAGTTACTATGATTTTGAGAACTATTGCATCATGGAAGCTTTACTTGAATAAATGTGAGAATTATGGAGATATTGTGCAAATAAGATATTTATATGTGATTATTTTCATTTCATTCATTTGCATTATCTTGAATATCATTCACTTACAATCTTGACTTGGAAATTAACTCGTTGTTTTAGAAAAACAACTGTTGTTATTGAAAACATTTTAGGGTAAATATGTTTGGTAAGTCCGGTTAGGGGGTGTGGATTCGAAATTAAGTTGGTCTGAGTGTCCTTGGTGTAAGACCAGAAACACACTTGTGTGGGTACCTAAGCCCTCCAGTTAGTAGCCGGTAAGGTAGGATTTGGTAGTGCTTGATATGCTTACTTGTAGACACTAGCCCTGGGGAATTACCTTAGTCGTATTTACCGCCCCATTGTTTAAATCTTGACTTTCATGAAGATAGTGAACCTCATTATTTAAATCTTGACTTTCATGAGGATAGTGAACCTTGACTGAAACATTGCATGGATTTTGAAAGAGATAGAAAACCTTGACATTTGAACATGACATGGCATTGCATTCATTTATATGAGATTGCTCAAAACATATATACTTTGATAAGATATCCCTACAGGGTCTTGTGCTCCTGCCTAGTTGAATGTGTGGAATGTATTGAGGGCAAGAGGCTCTCCTTTTTGTATGATTTTGTTGCAAGCCATGGGCATAACATGTTTGGGTTTGACCACCTTTTTATATAACTAGGCTTAAGCCTTGGAACTTGTAGCTTCAAGGCATCTATCTTGTTATTCATTTCCTTCACTTTTATAGAGTTACACATGCTATGGATTCATCTTTGAAGAAGGTGAATATGTATTGCATGTAAACTTTTTTTATATTTCTTCTATGAAATGATATACCAATCAAGGAAGTTGGTTGATCGAGGCAGGATCATGTGTTGGGTATATTTATCTTATTTAATTTATTATTTATAAATTTGAGGGCATTACAATAAATATACCCAACACATGATCCTTCCTCAATCAACTAACTCCCTCAATTAGTATTTTATTTCATAGAAGAAGCATACAAAAGTGTTCACATGCAATACATATTCACCCTCCTAAAAAGATGAATTCATAGCATTTGTAACTATATAAAAGTAAAAGAAATAAACAACAATGTAGATGGCCTGACGTTACAAGTTCCAAGGCTTAAGCTTAGTTATACAAAAAGGTTGTCAAACCTAAACATATTAAGCCCTTGGCTTGCAAACAAAATCATAAAAAAGGGAGAGCCTCTTGCCCTCAATACACTCCACACCTTCAACTAGGCGGGATCACTGCATCCTTCCTCCATAAATTCACTAGGGGTGAGAGCAAGGCCCAGTAGAGATATCTTAACAAAGTATATATGTTTTAAGCAATCTCATATACATGAATGCAATGCCATGCCAGGTTCAAATGTCAAACTTCTCCATTTCTTTCGAAGTCCATGCAATATTTCATTCAAAATTCATTTTCTTCATGAAAGTCTAGTTTGGACAATGGGTTAGTAAATATGACTCAGGTAATCACTAGACTGGTGTATGCAAGTAAGCATAACAAGCACTATCAATCCCCCACTTTATCAGCTCTTAACCAAAAGGCACGTGGTATCTTCTCCACGCGTATTTTCGATCTTTCACCCTGAACACTCAGACCAACTTAAACAATACCAATTACACCCCTTAACCGAACTTAGCAAACGTATTTACCCCAAAACATTTTCAATAACAACAATTGTTTTCTTAAAACAATGAATTAATTTCTGAGTCAAGATCGTAAGTGAACGATATTCAAGATGATGCAAATGAATGAAATGAGAAATAATTACATATAAATATCTCATTCGTATAATATCTCCATAATTTTCACATTTGTTCAAGTAAAGCTTCCATGGTTCAATAGTTCTCAAAATCATGGTAAGGTACGAATCCATATGACATATGACATTTCCTCATATTCACAATCATCATCCATTTTCAATTTTTCCAAAATCCAAACATATACATCACACATTACCATAATTGTTCAACCAAAATTCTTATTCCTTTTATGAGTGCCTCATCAATACAACAAGATAAGGAAGGTTTCTTCAATTTCTCAAAGGATTTAACATCAATTTCATGGATATTACACCAATTTCACTTTCCCCAAAATTGCCCCAAAACCTAGGGTTTGATCCAAAAGAGAATTTTTCCTTCATTTTCAAAATAACTACAAGCATGCATCCCAAATGGTCCATAGTTCACAAAATAATTTATCATGGGCCAAACCATGAGAAAAAAATCATTTTTTTTACATTTTCTCGGTTCAACATTTCAAAACCCAAACCCAAACCCAAACCCAAACTAAAACTAGAAATTATAGTGAAATGAACAAGATATGCTAAAATCATATATATAACTTAAAGAAAATCTATACCTCAAGACTCCGAGTAGAAAAGATGAAAAGCTCCGAAATCAACGGCATTAAAATCGATCTCCACTATACACAACGTAGCCCTTGACGAGCTCTCCAATATTAAAGAAGACACTAAGGTCAAAATCTCAATGGATAATGAGAGATCAAGGAGTAAGTGAAGTGGGTGGAGGGTTTATAAGGAGAGATGAGAGAAAAGAGAGTGATTGTTAAAGTAGAGAGAGAGTGGAAAGTGAAAAGTGATGGAAAAGTGTATAAGACTCAACTTTTGAAGTGATTTGATACAATTTTAGGGCAGACTGCAGACAGATCGCTCGAGCAACCAAACTTGTGCTCAAGTGAACAATTCAAATTTGAGGGACCGCTCAAGCGATCAAACCCGCGCTTGAGTGAAAAATACCCACTCAAAATCTCCACTCCCCTCTATAAAAGACCGCTCGAGCAATGAAAGATTCGGTTGGGCGAAAAACACTTGCTTCTAGAAGTTTAGACTGCAAAACAATATATTGGAAGGTCGATTTCACCACTCGAGCGACCAAAAGACCACTCAAGCAGTCTTAACTTGAAGGTGAGACAAAGTAACTTCAAAACATTTCCCAACCTTCTCGGTTTCTCTCCAACACCCAAAAACACAAGATGACATCTCAAAACACACTAAGATGTACCTACTAGAACAACCACAAGAAGGAATGGATAATAACACCAAACTCAAAAGGTTCAACAATGATGAAGACAACACAAAGAGATAGAAATTATCAATTAATGCACTTAATTTGCTTTAAAAGGTTCGGGACATCACAAAATTGAACCCAACCCGAAAAAATTAAGGGATTTTTACATCACATAAATACATCTATACATATATACAATAATGAAGTGAGAGAATTGAATGGAGTACCTGAGGTATTTATTGGAGACAACCTTTTGAAGAACATCATTAAATTGCATGACATGAGAGAAATCAATGAACATGGTATTGGATTTGCTGAGTCTCATGGCTTCGATCTCTGATTTGTAGGATGGCTCTCGAGACTTTTGATCTAACTTAAAGTTGAAGAAACAAACGTACCCAACACAAACCCAAATTTTTAGCATAATTTTTACATCCAAACCAAAAAAACTAGAGATCAAATTAATCATATTCAAACACTGAAAAATGAAATATAGATGAATTGAATGAAGAAACAAACCTTTTGAGTCATGTATTACTGTTTCTTGTGTTGATAAAAATGATTTGATGAATCGAATCAGATTCAACCCAGATTGATTCATGTATTACTATTTCTTATGTTGATAGAGACGATTTGATGTATGTAGTGAGAGCAAAGGGCTTCTTGGTGGTGGTAATAGTGGGGAAGATGATGGCGGAGAAATGAGGATGAGGGCAACAGAAGGATTTGGGTAATTCATGGAATGATGAGAGAGAAGAAGAGAGGCTGAGTTTGCATCTTTGTTTTGAAATTTAAGGTCAATATGTAATATTTAAAATTTTTGTCATTTAAATGTGACAGTAGGGGACAAATTGATATGATTTCAAAAATTTTGGGGGTAAAATTGAAATTATTCAAAGTTTAGGATATAATTAATCATCGAGGCAAAGTATAAGGGTAAAAATAAAATTTTCTCTTATATTAATAAGGATTTATGATCATGGAGCTAAAAAAAGAAAAAATATATGTATATATATAATTAATTATTGCATGAATAATTTAGCATAATCATGAATGATGATTCTGCTTGCCTTATTGAATAGATTTTTTTGAATCAAATCAAGTAAAATGGAATATAAATTAAAAAAAAAAAGAAGATAAAAGTAAATTAAAAAAATTAACAGTGAGCTAGGACCCAAAATGTACTCCAAGATCCTTTTTGGTGATTATTTGAGTATCAGTTTAAACAAATTTGAGGTTTGGGGATTATTTGGTAGGAAAAAAAAAAAAATCTTGAGAAAATATCAATAAAAGTTTAGAAAAATTTTAAGAAAAATATTTATATTTAGCTAGAAAGAACAATGACATATACTGAAAACCTTATGAATTTATTTAATTTTAAAAGTATGTAGCTTTTTACATAGGAGAAAGACAAAAAAGAATTCAAGTTGTTAACCTCACCTGCCTTGGACAAAGGTGTAGTTTGGTTTGGTTTCACTGAAAATCTTAAAAGCATGAGGGGCAATTTGGGACAATTAGCTTTTTAGCTTCTTTTTTTTTTTTTTATATATATATTTTTTAAAGATTTTTTTGAGTCACATCACCTTTCTCATTTTTCATACAAAAAGCCAAAAAATCAATTTTTTACCATCATTCCAAAACACCACTGAGTTCTCTATCTATAATTGTTATGAACAGATGGAAATTATTTTGCAGTATTAAAAATATTTGTAAGTTTTTTAAAAAAACTATTCAAATATGTGATTGTTCATTTTAATATAGTTCGGGAATAAATTCAAATTTTTTTTTTTCTAAAAATTATATAATTTTGTTTCTTATACCCAACCTAGTAGCATAGAAATGCAAGCTAGATGTCAAAATTCCCAAACTTGAACTTGGTTATTATTATTATTATTATTTATTTTTAAAGAAGTTTGCTCCCACAATCAAAACGATGCAACTCCCCACATAGAGTCTAAAAATAAGAAAACAATTCAAAATGATAATTATAATATATATATATATATTAATTCAAATATTATATAAATATTTTTGTTTCTAGATATTGTTGGGGTAACAAGTTGTTTTCTCTTTGTACATTTTTTTTCTTTCTTATGTGTAAATTTATTTATTTATTTATTTTTCTTTTTTTGATTCTGTAATTTTTTCCCTTTTTTGTCATCATTGGATCGCTGTCTTTGGTTTTCAATTTTATGTTCACAAAACTTTTCCTTTTGTCTTTGTTTGAATAATGTTTCCAATTGTCGTTTCTTTTCAACATCAAACAAATTATGATTTTTCTCTTTTGCTTCTATTTTTTTTTTTTTATCACATTTAAATTTTAGACTCATTTTTTTCTTTTATACCTGTTCATTTTTTGTTAGAAAATGTTTAAGACCCACAAAAAAAACATTCACAATTTAATCCACAATAATGTGGCATGATAAATGTCAATTTTTAACTTGTTATATACTCAATTGTGTAAAACCTAACTCTCTTGTCACATCATTGTAGGTAAATTTAGGAATCCAAATTATGGGTCTCTAACGTTATCTTTTTTATTCTATTAATGATGTGGATTTTTTCTGTGTTCAAATTCTGATGGTATGATCAAATAAATTGTATGAGATCACAAAATTGAACAACTTCAATTCGGCTTTTGATGAATCATGGAGTTTGCTCTCCTGCGTCTCAAACTTTCACTATGGTTTAGGTTTTTTATTGGTTGAATATTGCTTTGAATAAATCTCATTTTCTTTTGTCCATTGTTGCGATTTCCTATTCTTATTGTTGATTTTAGGTGATTTTTTTTGTTGTTTAGGTATTTTGTCGCTTGGATTGATGTTTGCAATTTATTATCTGATTTGAAATTTGCAATGTATAAACTATTTGCAACATCTTCTCTATTTTTTTAACCTTAAATAAGATACAAACCTAGATACAAAATTATTCGGAATAGCCATTCATCTCACTATATACTCAATCATTTCATCAGATCAAATGAAAGCCTTTGTTAAAATTGCCCAAGACAAATTTTAAACTGAATCAAAATTTTAATTAATATATAATAAATTTTATTTGTTAGTGATAATGCTAACAATGTTTTTAATCAATTAAATAATCTTTACATTGTGTTTTTCATGTAACAAAAAGGTGACATGCTAATGTTTGATTTCTGCGTCAACATTACCACATTAGTTTTAGCTGATTTCTCATTACAAATTTTTGTTTTTTTGATCAGCAAAAAGAAATTTATTGATGAATAACGCAAAAAATGCAAAAACTTACATCAACAAAGAGGGAAGTGCAAAAAGCATCAACGCTAATCTTAACAATCCCAACTAGGTTGGCACCGCTAAGGAAGCACTATCATTTGCTAGCACAAACCCAAGATTGGTGAGAAACAAATCAAAAGAGACCAAAGCACAGAGAAGAAAAGCAAAAAAACAGAACAGCACAAACAGATACAGCACACATCAGAGCAATAGAGCAGGCCTCGGCACTGCAAAACAGCAAACCATCACAGAACTCAGCAGCTCCTAGGATCTACACAAGAGATTCACCACTACAGCATCCCCAAAACCATGCACCACACAGCAGCAATTAGCAACATACAACAGTATATCAGACAACCATTCACCTGGAACAATCAACAGCATACAACAATCAACAGACATACCAGACAGCCTCTCACCTGGAACAAATTCTGACCTGATGTATATTAAAGATAATGCCATTCACTGAGAAGAACAATCCTGAGCATGATGCTTTGATCCATAATGCAATTCTCACTTTGACCCATAATGCAATTCTCACTTTGACCAAATCACAAAGCTCCTCCAAGCTAGGTTGGGCATTGTTAAAAATACAATCATTCCTTAATTTCCATATTGACTAGAACATCGCAAACGGAATGATTCTCCAAATCTTCTTCTCTAATTTCTTTAACTTTGCTCCTGACCACCAATGTAGTAGCTCATCCACAGATTTTGAAATCACCCATTGAATACCCCGCCATTTCATATTTTGGACCAAACTAACCAAAAATGGCAATGCAAGAGCACATGGTTATCTGTTTCCTCCTCCTCATTGCAGAACACACAATGAAAATTAGTATGATTATCCAGAATCCCCATCCTTTGAAGATAATTAGATGTCTTGATCCTTCTCTTCCAAGCAAGCCAACCAAAGAATTGAACTTTTGAGGGTGCCACATTCTTCCAGATACACTTTGTCACCCTGTAAGTAGGACCAAATGAGGATTCACACCAATGGTATGCTGATGAGATAGTGAACACTCCTGAGGAATCAACATTCCATTTCAGTTTATCAGTTACATTAACGCAACAATCTCTTCAATCTATCTAACTCCTTCATTTCCCACTCAAACAAACTCCTTCTAAACAATGAGTTCCAATCATCTTGATCAACTTTATTTCTCACCGAAAACACAGATTTAGTTTTGAACGCAGCCAATAAGAAAAGTCTAGGAAACACATCCTTCAAGCAACCAGATCCTGCCCAGCTATCAAGCCAAAACCTTGACCTCCGACCATCCCCAAGAACAATTGTAGAGTTTGAATGAAAAAAACCCAGCACTTCAGGCTTAGATAACACAATTCCCACAATATCTTTCCATATTTTGGACATCTTTCCTCTTCTTACAAGTTCAGGAGACCACATATCAACAGACCCATAGTACTTTTTACAAATCACATCCTTCCAAAGGGATTTCTCTTCTGTCCCAAACCTCCACCACCACTTTAATAGTCAACATACATTCATCAAATCTATTCTTTTCAAACCCAACCCTCCTTGACTTTTACTAAGAGTAACATCACCCCATTTTACCAAATGAATTTTTTCTTCTAAGATCCGAACCTCCCCAAATAAAAGCTGCTTGAATTTTAGCAATCTCCTTTGCTACTCCTGATAGCATCCTAAATAGAGAAAGATAATATATAGGCAAACTAGATGACACAACTTTTATTAGTGTTAGTCTACCCGTAAATGAGAGGAATCTTCTTTTCCATAAGGCAAGCTTTAATTTAAGCTTTTCTATCACAGGCTGCCAAGTTTCTTTCTACTAGGATTGGCCCCCAAAGGCATTCCCAAGTATTTCAGAAGTAGTGTTTGATAAAGGCAATGTAATTTGGAAGCAAATTCTTGATAGAGATTTGAATGAATACCCACCCCACGCACCACACTCTTATGGTAATTGATTTGCAGGCTCGACATAATTTCAAAGCATTTCAATATTCTTTTAATGTTTAAAACCTCCTCCCATTCAGCTTCACGGAACAGTATAGTATCATTTGCAAATTGTAAGTGCGTGATCCTCAGGCCAGAACCCACTAATGCGCCCTTAATCAAACCCAGCTATTTTGCCCTACTCAATAAAATGTTAAGACCTTCCGCCACTATATTAAATAGAAAATGTGATAACGGACCTCCTTGTCTAAGCCCTCTCTGTGGTTTAAACTCAGAAGTTGGAGAACCATTCACCAAAATAGAAATATTTGCTAAAGTTACACATTCTTTTATCCAGCACACCCACTTAGCACCAAATCCAAAATTGGATAGTATTGAGAATAAATACCCCCAATTTACTGAGTCGGATTTCTCATTACAAATTATCTTGCTTTTTTATGCTACTATTGATTATTGTTTGAATATCCAAAGGCTAAAACTATACTCTACAATTATGAATTTAATATAGTATATTGTAACATCACAAACAATGTCATGTGCCATAACCATACTATTATCAATCTTTGAATGCCCTAAGTCAAATTAACTATCTCATTACACAAAATACTTAAAGTGAAGCTTATAAATGAGTAATTAGAAAATTTTGAACATTTGAATATTATTATCAATTGCTAAGACTTACGATGTAGCCACCTCTTGAATTTGGAAAGTAAATATGTACCACACCACAAGTATTTTTACGTGACGCAATCGAATGCTTACTTTAATTTCATTACCTTACATTTGATTAGAAGCAAAGAGTATATTTAATAAAGAACTTAATGTCAAGTGTGAATAAGAGACTTTAATGAAGAATATCAATGATGAAGAACTTAGGAATGCTCATACTTGGAAAAGGAGCTTTGGTGTAGAATTTTGGGAGAACATTTTAGAGTTAGGAGACAACTTTGAACTTGAATATTGAATATCTAAAAATCTTAGAAACCTTAATTAAGGAGCTTAATGATTTAGGTCTAACGAGTCAAGCATTTCCATACAATGTATTAAAACTTAATCAGGATTAGCAATAATTAAGCAGGATTAATTAAACCTAATTGAGATTAATTAAGTTAATAATGATTAGAGACTAACGTCAATTAATTAGAACTAAACTTGATTAACTAAGCTAATGATGGAGATTAAGGAATTGGTGAAGCACATAGGTGAAGCATAGACCTCAAGGGCATGGATTTACCTAAGGGAGACAAGTGTCTCCATGCCAAATAAAAAAATAGAAAAATACAAGTAAAAATGAAAAATCTGCTGGAAATTGTTAGAAAATTATTAGAAGAGAGAGATGAGGTAGAAGAAAAGGAGAAGACGAAGAAGGAGAACAAGAAGATGAACAAAGGAGCTTTAATTCTTGGACCAAAAATTGTCAAAAAAATCATCAAAAGATGAGGATTTCTACCCTCTTTCACATGATATAAATATTAATCAACATGAAAATGATTTAGGATAGGTTCTTGATAGATTAAAAGAAAAGAAATGGAGAAGAGATCAAAAGAAGCTAGGTTAAGAAGAAATTCACATGATATAAATATAAATCAACAAGAAAATGATTTAGGATAGGTTCTTGATAGATTAAAAGAAAAGAAGTGGAGAAGAGATCAAAAGAAGCTAGGTTAAGAAGAAATTGTGAGAATTCAACTAATTGCTTGAATAAATCAAAGGGTTTTGTGTAGAATCTTTCAAATAAGTATCCTATAAAATTTTTGTATGCTTTACATCATGTTTAGATACCCTGAATTGAATAGGAAAGAATGAAAGAAAGATAGGAAAAGATTAAGCTAGGGAAGAAATGGTTAAGAAAAAGTGAGTAGCCTTCACTAATTTGATCATCTCTTTTTATTCTTGGAATTTGGATGTGAGACAACCATTATTAGAAACTATACTTTCAGGGCTTGAATTTAGACTTAAGATTCACTTAAAACCAAGTCCCGATGAGAGAAATATGCCCATTTTAAATTGGAAGGAAAAACCAGTCGGGTGGACTGCTTAATCTGCGTGTACGGCTCGAAGGCCCTGCACGTGCGGCTGTAGACACCCTATTTTTGACCAGTCTTAAGACTTGGGTGCTCTTTCTTGGGTATCCAATGATGAAAACGAGATGTGCTAGTCCTGTGAATCCCTCAACAAGACATTTAAGACGTAAGCCTTAAGCCATCCAAATACCTATTTTGACCAAAATACTTTTCGACCAAATGAGACTCTGTTTCAAAACGAGTTTGCTTTCCAATATGTCCTGAGACTCATTATTTCTCAAACTAGAATACTATACATTTTCAAACAAACAGAGCAACGGATATAGTAGAAATGAATAGAAGAGGTAAAATCCTCTGAAATACTTGTTTCTCTTCTCAATTCAGGCCAACCTTACCTTGTTAGTCTAATAATGTACTTTTTGACTGGCCAGACAATATATGATGGCCGGTCAAAAGTGCATTTGGCCGGACATCAAAGGGAACGGTTGGCTAAATTGTCCGGGTATAGAGCATTTTCGAGAATTTTAACTTGTTTAACACATTTTTCATAAATATCTCAGATATTTACACCCGAAGCTCTATAAATAGAGCTCAACAACCCCTTTCTAGGGGTTGGAATATTTTTCCAAGGCTAATATAAGCCTCTTGACTTCTTTTTTTTTTTTTGTTTTTTTGCTTCATTTCCTACTCATTACCATCTAACTTTGAACAATTAAACACCATTAAAGCTTGATTCTAAGCTTCTTGTGAAGGTTCCTGGACATTTTAAAACACATCTAGAAGGACTTGAGCGAATCAAGAGAGAGTTTGGAAAACAAAGAAGCTCATCCTCTTTAAGAGGTGAGATTATTGAACTTTTGACTACCGTTTCTTCTCTTTTCCTTTATTTCTGAACTTGTTCTTCATTATATAACTGTTGTCAATATGTAACAAGTCCTCATAAATGTGGAGAGGGTAGAAATTAGTCACTCATCCATTGAGTTGATAGTCTTTCCTTCATTTCTTGCTCTCCTTAGCTAAAGTCTCTTACTGTTGCATATTTTGGAATCTTGTGAATGTGATTGGGAGTAGAAATTAGCTATGTATTCACAAGTTTAATATATAGAATAGTTTTGCTTGTTGTTACACACTTTCTCTTCACATATCCTATCTTCCCAGCATTTTGATCCACGTGTCTCAACTCTTTACTCAATATCAATGAGTGTTAGGGATTATTTCATAGGATTGCTTGGATGATCTTTGGAATTTGATGCTAAAAAAGTTGTGTTCTTCCCTTTTATTGAGTATTTTAGAAGCAAAACAATAGATTTTTATGTCAAAAAGCATTGAACTCTCTTTTCTCAATTATCTATGAACATGGAAATGGGTGGAAACACCTTGTTCCATAAATAGAAGAAGTGTTTTCAATGGATTTTTTATGAATCCCTTACTTTCAAAACAAAGCTTCCACTACAAAATTATGTGCAGTAATCTACTTGATCTAATTAATTGTAACAACCCTCGCACTGTTTACCGACTAATGACTGATTGATTACTGATTGCTGCTAAACTGAGACCGAATATGAAAAGTAATGGAATTGATTAAGGTATCGAACTGACTGACTGAAAACTGAAACCAAATCGACTGAATATATATGTTAATTTGCATTCTATCTGTTTGACTACTTGATTATCTGTCATGACCCTAACCCGCCCCCGTGGGTTAAGGACGTAATCGGCTAGTAATCATGAGATTACCTATGGCCTCAAACTGATCTAAACGTATTTTAACAGAGTTAATGGGGGCCAAACGGAAGTAAAAATTTAAAACTGTCCATAGAGCTGTGCTTACATGGCACGTCAAAACAACCATACACATAGGCATTAATAACTCACAACAATAAAATAGTAGCATGAGTTCTATATAAACAGGATCATATAAGTCCAAGTCGACCCATCAAAACTATATACAGAATTACACAAGGTCTTTGCCATCATGAAAACATAAAATAGATAACAAAAAGGCGAAGACGGGTCTCATGCGTGAGACACGAGGGCTGACTCTCCAAAACTGGGTTGTTCTACATAGGCTTCACTGAGGCTGGGTCTAGACCTCTCTTGGCTCACCTACAAAAACATGAATGAGCGTAAGCGATAGCTCAGTGAATAATATCAATTACAGAATTTATGCGACAAGACGTAGAACAACGTTTTCCAAACGGCCTTGGACCCAATTCATATCTGTAGTTAACATATGTAAGGGTAATTTAAATCAAGTAACCATAGTTCCACACACACTGGCCTTTGCTCATTCAGCTTTACATTCATTACGAAACGGCCTTCGGCCCATTTGATTATGTCAAAACTGCCTTTGGCCCAATCATTCATTTCAAAACGGCCTTTGGCCCACTCATTCGTTTCAAAACGGCCTTTGGCCCACTCATTCATTTCAAAACGGCCTTTGGCCCACTCATTCATCTCAAAACGGCCTTTGGCCCACTCATTCATGCCAAAACGGCCTTTGGCCCATACATTCATATCAAAACGACCTTTGGTCCATTCATGTTCATCAAAACGACCTTTGGTCCATTCATGTTTAACAAAACGACTTTTGGTCCATTCATGTTTAACAAAACGACCTTGGGTCCATTTATGCTTATCAAAATGACCTTGGGTCCATTTATGCTTATCGAAATGACCTTGGGTCCATTTATGCTGATCAAAATGACCTTTGGTCCATTTATGCATTCATATCAGACTTACGTCCACAATCCCAATTAGTAATTCATAAGGCTTAAAAGGGAGTAAACAATTGGACATTCACAAGCATTCAAATATCGACATTACTCACAGTGATCGGCTTGTGGATTTGCCCTGGAGCTTGACCCTACACATTTCATGAACACAAAAGGGTCATTAACAGTTCAATCCGTTCTTTAATTTACATATTCCTCTTTAGGCTTTATTATTATCTCATTAACTCATTTACAATGCTTAACATATGCCTAAGAGTGCTTGCAAGTGAAAGAGAACGGAAAACAGAACACAAAATGCAAAAATAGGATTTTAGAAAATAGGGTCCCCGCTTGAGCGTGGACTTTCCCGCTCGAGCGGACCCTTAGGTCTGCAAAAGTACTGGTTGCCTTTAATTCCAGCTCGAGCGTGAACTCGGCCGCTCGAGCGGACTGCCTGTCTACATAGCTCCCCGCTCGAGCGTCAAATTCCCCACTCGAGCGGGAACCATGTCTGCAAAAAATGCTGGGAGCTCGATTTCTCCGCTCGAGCGGCACTTCCCCCGCTCGAGCGGACATCGAAAATTCTGGGTTTTCCAAAACACTCCCTTGAGTTCAAACTCGACATTCAACCAATTTTTCTTGCATACTAAGGCCCCAATCTCACATACATTTGTACTAACATGCCATAGACACCAAAACACATCACAATGGAGCTCAATTCCTTATATCACTTACATGCATGTCTCAAATTAACCCAAATTCATCACCAACACATCACATTCAAACATGTAAAGCTTACTCTTACATGATTCACTCTTGCATGTGAAAAATATGCCTTCATATCAACTTAATTGGTGAAGAGGGGTCCCAATACATGGTTTTTTAAACAATATTCAACACAAATCATATACATTGTGCTCAAACATAAAGATTCTTGGCCATTTCTTACATGCATATACATATTAGGCTTCAATTCAACAAATACCACCCAATTTCATTTCAATCTCACTCTTGATCACCAATTTAGCTTGAACACACAAAATTACAAACTATAATTCAAGAATTACTTACCTAGAAGCTTTGATCTTTCAAGCTCTAGACAATTCTTGAGTTAAATCTCCAAAATTTCCAAGCTCCAAGCTAAAATGCACAATTCTCCTCCTTTTCTCTCACTATGGCCGGCCACTCACTCACTCTCAATTTCTAACTCAGATTTTGAGTTTAAGAGAGCTAAAGGAGGGTGTAATGCTAATATACAACAAGCCCCACTAACAAACATTTTAATATAAAATAATAGGGCACTTAATTTATCAATTTAATCAGTTTAAATTGACCAGAATCAATTTTCAATGAAATTTCACCGTAGGCTCCAAAAATTATGCCAATCACAATGGCGTAATCAATTTCGGGTTCTGTGGCCGATAAGGCCCTCAATTTAATTCCCGAAGCGGATTATTCAAATAGATATTCCTACGGTGAACATCACATAATGGCACACAAAATCATGCCAAACACATAACCATAAACAAATTAAGGACCAATTTAGCATAATACAGAATAGGGGTATCACATTATCTGTTCATGTTTCTATGTTTAAACTGTTAATTGAAGGCCTTATCAGTGGCCGAACCCGAAATCGATTAGTGTTTTGGGATCACCATAATTTATGTGATTTTATGGTATATTTATCTGAAATGTGATTTGGTATGATTAAATTAGATTAAAATGAGTTAGATTGCAATAGTTGCTTTATTTACAATCATGTCATCTAGTGGCCCACTACTTGAGCCACCTTTGAGCCTTATCATCACACTCAAAACACATTATTTCATCATCCAATTCCTTGTTTAGCCGACTAGAGAGAGAGGATAGAGAGTTAGAGTTAGTTCAACTTGTTGATTGGCTTGAATCTTGAAGAAATTGGAGCATAGGTTGCAATTAAGCTTCCTCACCTTGTAATTCAAGACTTAGGTAAGGAATTCACCTTCTCATTGTTGTGTTTAAGTTCCTTCTAGCATGGATCATGGTAGATGAGAGCCTTAGGCCATAAATTGGAGTTAAATTGTTGATTTAAAGCTTAATTGTTGCATGCATGTGTGCATTGAGGAGTTTTGAAGTTAATGTTCATGAAATCTCACATGCATGTCCATGTTAAAGTTAAGAACCATGATTTCATCTTGTTTTTGGAACAATCGGCTCACTAGAGCATCAAATTGAAGCTTGGAAATGATTTGAATTCATGCAAGTTTGCATGTTCTTGTTGTTCATGAAAATTGGGTTTGAAAATGGATTTAATTGAAACACCCTTGGGCTTTGATTTACCAAATTGATCTTTGAAATACATAGTGTCATGTGTTTACAAGTGTTTTTCCAGGTTTTGGGCCCAAGAGGATCGATTTTAAGGCATTTGAACTTGGTTTTGAGCTTGAGGTTCAAATCTGGAATTTCCAGATTTTGGACCCACGCTCGAGCGAGGAAGTCCACGCTCGAGCGTACACTCTGTGATCGTGCTTTCCGCTCGAGCGAGAGGAGTGGCGCTCGAGCGTGAAATGCATGCATCCAGTACTTTGCATGAGTTCATAGTCCGCTCGAGCGAGAGAATCCATGCTCGAGCGAGGACTTGTGTCTCACGCTCGAGCGAGGGTCGAGTGCCCATCGAGCGTGAATTTTGAGCATCCAGTATTTTTACTGTAGCATACAGTCCGCTCGAGCTACGGAAGTCATGCTCGAGCGAAGATCTTTTGTCTGTATGTCCGCTCGAGCGTAGAAAGCCACGCTCGAGCGAGACCCCTGTTTTCGAAAATTTTTGTAAAGTGTTCAAAAGTGCATCTTTGCATCCTCTTTCCATCCTAGGCGTTCCTAGGGCATATTTAAAGCATCTTGAAGAGGATATAGATGTAGAACCATACCGAGGCAAGTTAGGGATTAAATTATTATCTTTTCCAACTGTGTAGCTTAGTGTGCGTTCGTCCTGTATATTGTGTAGGGTTGGCATTTCGAGGAGACGCTCTAGCCTACTGTAGCCCAGAACTCTGTGAGTAACAATTGTGTAAAGATATGTTCAAAATGATTATCTTCTGAATACTGAACTGAACTGTTTACTGAACTGATATTGTTTACTGAATGAATGTATGTCCTATATTCTGAACTGTACTGTGGCATCCTTAGCACCTACTGTACTGTTACTGTTACAGAGATCTCTGTCGGTTCCCTCGTGGAACCACTACTGTTTACTGATTGATGGCCATCATTACTGTTCGGTCTTTAAGACCTACTGCTTACTGTACTGTTATGCTGATTTAATGAACTGTTTAATGAACTGTTTTCATTAGTACTGTAAGGGCATTCATTCTAAACCTCTTTACGCATTACGTTATTCACTGGGCTTTAGCTCACTGCTCATATATATATGTAGGTGTACAGGCAGCAGACCGCAGCTAGGAGCGTCGGGGTAACTCTAGTTTTTTCAAGCCAACCACTGTGCCTCACCGCGAGGTTCCGAGTCTGCCAAGCTATGGCTTAGGGGTGTTTTTATTTCCCCCTACCTGTCTCTGTACTGTTTTTGTACCACTGTATGGACTGTTACTGTACTGCCTAATAGGGATTAAGTCCCTGTACTGAATGTTTGTAAATAATGTGCATACTATTCTGTATTGAGTATATGTGTGTATATGAAAGTCTTTTGCATACAGACTGTCACAGCTCATTGGACACTGTTTATTTACTGTACTGGCTTCCGCCATGCCCCTGTACTCTGTTTTACTGTCTTACTGTTAAGCAGGCCTTCGGTAATCTCGGATTACTGGCCGGTTACAGTGCTAAACCCATAGGGGCGGGTTTGGGTCGTGACAGAGTGGTATCAGAGCGATACTTAACCATGAGTTATACCGCACACATGTGTCCAAATGAGCTATAGGGTGTCCTAGAAAAGTAATAGGGCATTACATGAGCATGAAAAGTGTGTGGTTATGACATGACTGATTATATGCTAATGTGTTAACCTGTTTAAAGAAATGACTGCCTGTGTTGATAACTGTTACAACTGTTATAACTGCCTATAGTGAAATGGATAATGCAAATGAAACTGAATCCTCATCCACTGAGGCTAGAATGGCAAGAATGGAAAGAATGATGGAACGGATAACTGTTAGACTTGAGGAACAACAGAATCAACAGCCCCTACCTCCTCCTTCGGTACAGCCGGAACCGAATGTGAATATGAATGACGGGGACATAATTGCTCTTACCCAGAAGTTCAGCAAGATGAAACCGCCATCCTTTCAGGGAGGCCTTGAACTGTTGAAAGCTAAAGCATGGGTACTTGAGACTGAAAAGTTATTTGAGGTGTTTCCGTGTTCGGAGGCACATAAAGTATTGTTAGCTACCGTCACCTTGCAAGAAGAGGCCAGAAAGTGGTGGAGGCTGGTCCGTGACACCAACACTGTAGTGACTTGGGCTTAGTTTAAGGAGTCCTTCTTTGAAAAGTATTTTCCCCAGTGTGTCAGGGACAGGAAAGTGACTGAATTTGAATAACTGAGACATGGCACAATGTCCGTTGCTGAATATGAAACAAAGTTCACCGAGCTTGCTAGATATGCGCCACACATGGTGGACACTGACTACAAGAAGGCCAGAAAGTTTGAAGGCGGCCTTAATGTTGCAATACTCGATAGAATAAATGTTTTAAAGCTACCGACCTATGTAGGTGTTCTTGACCGAGCATTGATGGCCGAGTCGAACATCGAAGCAGTGAAACAATCTGAATCACCAGCGTCTGAATGGCATGGCAAAAGGCAGGGTTTCAAATTCAAGAAAGACAAGCATAACCCATCAAATAAGAAACAGAATACGGGGTCAACAACTGGCCCCAGCCAACAGAGTGGTTTCATTCCAACTTGTTCTGAATGTGGCAGGAAGCATAAAGGGGTTTGTTACAAAATATTTGGAGCCTGTTACAGGTGTGGCAAGGTGGGCCACATGGTTAAAGACTGCCCCTCTGCTCCGCAGGCCAGTAGTAAAGCTGCACTAAGCGCAGCAGCATCAACAGTAGCACCAAAACCTAACCCCAAAGCTACAGGGAAAGAGCCTATGAGGTAGGGCCGAGTGTTCGCCCTAGTACCGGGAGATGTACAAAATACCGAGACCGTAGTGTCAAGTATCCTCTCTATTTGTACTCAAAATGCATATGTACTGATTGATTCGGGGTCTACACATTCTTATGTATCACATGCTTTTTCGCGAAAATTGAATAGACCCTTAGAACCCATGAACTATCTGTTATCTGTATCATCACCTATTGGGGGATCCATGACATGTGCATATATGTATCCTGCTTGTGAGATCATTGTTGGGGATATGCATCTGTTTATTGATTTACTGCCATTGAACATTGATCATTTTGATGTAATATTGGGGATGGACTGGTTACAAAAATATCATGCTACCATTGACTGTGTGACAAAGCAAGTTGTTTTCTGTCCACCTGGTTTACCCGAATTTGTGTTTAATGGGGTTGGAGTAGTACCTCCTCCGTATTTGATTTCATCTGTGAAAATTGTTAAATTGATTAGAAAAGGGTGTAAAGGATATCTGTGTTCTGTATTGACTGTATCTACTGATGATAATGTTAAAACTGATGTGAACTGCATTCTTATAGTGAGAGAATTCCCAGATGATTTTCCAGATGATCTGCCAGGGGATTTAATTGACAGGGAGATTGAGTTCACTGTTGATGTGATTCCGGGAACACAGCTTGTATCTAAAGCTCCCAACAGAATGGCTCCAACTGAACTGAAAGAATTGAAAGTGCAACTGCAAGAACTGTTGACAAGAAGTTTATCAGGCCCAGTACTTCACCGTGGGGCGCACCGGTTTTGTTTGTAAAGAAGAAAGACGGCTCACTGAGACTATGTATTGATTACCGTGAACTGAACAAGGTAACCGTGAAAAATAAATACCCATTGCCTCGTATTGATGACTTATTTGATCAGTTACAGGGTGCTCAAGTGTTTTCCAAGATTGATCTCAGATCGGGGTACCATCAACTGAAAGTTAAACCAGAAGACATTGATAAAACAGCTTTTAGAACGAGGTATGGACATTATGAATTTTTAGTTATGCCTTTTGGAGTTACCAATGCACCTGCAGCATTTATGGACCTCATGAATAGAATCTTTAAACCGTACCTTGATGACTTTATTGTTGTATTCATTGATGACATACTGATTTACTCCAAAAGTGTAGAAGAACATGAACATCATCTGAGACTTGCCCTACAGACCTTAAGAGAACAAAAACTTTATGCTAAACTGTCTAAATGTGAATTTTGGCTTGATCATGTTATGTTTTTGGGGCATGTTGTTAGCAAAGATGGGATTTCAGTTGATCCACAGAAAATTAAAGCTGTAGTGAACTGGCCTAGACCAACAAATGTGACAGAAGTCCGAAGCTTTTTGGGACTAGCCGGATATTACAGGAGATTTGTCAAAGATTTCTCCAAAATTGCCTTACCATTGACTCAACTGACGCAGAAGGGGATGTCATTTGACTGGACTGACCAAAGGGAATCAGCATTCCAAGAGTTGAAAACCCGACTCGTGACTGCACCAATTCTTACCCTATCTTTAGGTACGGATGGTTATACTGTATTTAGTGATGCTTCTCATAAGGGTTTGGGATGTGTTTTAATGTAGAATGGGAGAGTAATTGCCTATGCTTCCCGACAACTGAGACCGCACGAAAAGAACTACCCGACCCATGATCTGGAACTTGCTGCAGTAGTATTTGCACTGAAAATCTGGCGTCACTACCTATATGGGGCAACATGTGAAGTATATACCGACCACAAGAGCCTGAAATATTTCTTCACATAGAAAGAACTGAACATGAGACAGCGAAGATGGCTAGAACTGATTAAAGATTATGACCTACGGATATTGTACCATCCGGGGAAAGCCAACACCGTTGCCGATGCACTGAGCCAGAGATCGATTGGAAACTTAGCCTGTTTACTCACCGGACAGAAAGAGTTGCTTTGTGACCTTGAAAAATCTGAAATTGAAATTGTTTTGCAAGAACAAGGTGGAACAATAGCTGCTATGTCTGCTCAACCGGCACTGATTAAGGAAATTAAAGAGAAACAGCAACTGGATGACTTCTTGAAGAAGATCATCGAAGAAAGGGAATCCAAACCAAGACCGGGTTTCAAATTTGAAAATAATGTACTGAAATTTCAGGAAAGACTGTGTGTACCGAATGATTCTGAATTGAAAAGAAGAGTTCTGCAAGAGGGCCACAATTCGAAATTTTCTATCTGTAGACACCCCATTTTTGACCGTCCTCAAGACTTGGACGTCACCGTTGGAGCACTCGGTGATTATCCATGTTTGCGTTCGTTTGGAGTTCCCGGAGTTCTCGGCTCGCGCGCCTTGCCTCAGGACTTCCGAACTCGACCGTTTTGTGTTTGGTTTTGCACCAAACACTTGTGTTTTGCCTTGGAAGGGCAGGGAATGCTTTGTGAGGCATCCCCACACACCACCGGCACTGGCTAGAGGCCACCGGCTGGCTGGTGTTTCCATCGGCACTTTATTGTGCCGACCGGCACTCTTTTGTGCCGACCGGCACTAAGTTTTGCCAAAATGGCACTCTTTGCCGGCCGGACACTGTGCAGTTGCTTTATGAGATATTTTCAGACAGCTGTATAGTTTTGGTTCCCCTCCATACACGTGTATGGAGGGATGACCCTCTTAGTTAGCTTAGCTTGTAAGCTTTGCAAGCTTTGCTTGCCTATAAGAGGACCACTCCTCTTCTTGGCTTAGGGTTACAAAATTTTAGACATTTTAGACAGACCAAGCTCTGGTTTTTAGGGTTAGGATAGATACACATCCTATCTCTCTTCTTCCCTCTTGTTTTGTACACTAGGTGTTTGTGTCATACTTTTGCTCACCAACACCTAGTGTTTCACCTTCCTTGAGTTCTTGAGGGTCCAGAGGTTTGTTTTGGAGCTTTGGAGCTGGTTTGGTGCTCAAGGAAACCAACACATCCCCATTGTTGAAGAAGGCTACAAGGGTAAGAATTTACTCTCTTTTTACCCCATTTTTGTACCTTGTTTCTACTTGCTTTCTACTTGCTTTAGAACTGTTTTTGTGCTTAGTCTATAATACAAAAAAGTTCTGATTTTTAGGCCTCTTTATTGTTTATCAAGAGTGTTTTGTGGTTTGAGCAAGTTTGACCACCCTTAGGCCTTGAAAAGGCCCTTCTTTGTGCCATATTGTGAGAGATCCGAGACTTTGGTGTTAGGATCTCTTCACCACTGAAATCTTGAGGGATTTTAGTGGTGAAGATGATGCCTTAGAGTCTCAAGAAGGAGAGGACCACCCCCTCTCCTTGATGTCCTTGAAAAGGGCAAGATTTGGCTTCTCGCGGGAGCTTGTGCTTAAGTGTGTGTTGAGCATGTTTGGTTTGTTTTTCATGCTTATATTGCCATGATATAACATGTTTCTAAGTTGGTTTAGGTCCCTTATGCATGCTTAGCATAGTTGCCTTGTAATGCCTTTTGATCCTCTAACATGCCTAGGTTGTATGCCTTAGCTTCTAGCATGTTTTAGGCTTGCATTTGTGAAGTTTTTGTGCTCATATTTCCATGTTTGAGGTCTGTCTCATGTTGTTTGAGTCAACCATAGCATGCTTAATATAGCCTCTTTGTATTCGGCTTGTTGGCCTTAAGAGCATGAAAGTGTAGTATGCCTTGCTTACACTATTTTCAATGGTTTGGAACCATTTGGCATGTCATTTTAGTCCATTTAGCATGCTTGTTTGATTGCCTTGCATGCCTCTTTAATGCTTTAAAAGCATGTGTTGAATGCTCCATGTTTTGGTCATGTTGCATGCCTTTGATTTCAAGCCTCTTAGATGCCATCTAAGTAGTCTTTTGGCTTTAGTTTTATGTGTTAAAACTCTGTTTTTAGTTGGTTAAGTATTGCCATGTGTGGTTGTACTATGTGTAGTTCAAAGCCTCATTGGTGAACCTCAAGTACTTGGGCCATTTGTTGCATGTTTAGCCTACTTTGTTGCATGATTCGGCATCATGTTTTGCATGATTTTCAGAGCTTTATATGCATGCTAGTAGTCCATGTTTAACTCATTTCAAGTGTGCTTGAATGTTGCTTATTATGCTTAAGTGTTGGTGCCTTAACTTGTGCATGTGTGCATGTGTGGTTGGCCCTCATGATTTAGCATCTTGGCCAATAGTTTTAGGCCTATTTGGAGCTGCCTAATCCATGTTTGAGTTCACCCCCTCGCTTAGTTCGTATGCTTCCTTGCTTAGGTTGTGCACCTAGCATGTTTTTGCTTGCTTGCATTGCCCATTTTGCATACTAGTTGACATGTCTAGGATTGCACCATATTGGCATGCATGCTAAGCCTCTTGAAGTGAGTGTGATAGAGGTTTAGCACCCTTGTTTGTTTGTTTGCATTGCATGTATTTGAAATCAAAATTGCACCCTTGGTTCTTTGGGCCATCATGCATCGAAATGCGTGATTGGTGGTCCGAGAACCGAGGCACATCTTCCTTTGAGTCAAAAACATGATAAGGAGTGTGTTTGGTGCATACATGCTTTGAATTACATTGCCATGCAAGTTGTGTCCTCTACTGCTGTGAGTTGCAGGTTCTGCAGGCATTTTGTGCCGACCGGTACTGTTTAGTGCCGACCGGCAGTCTACTGGCAGCCGATGGATGAATTCAGTGCCGGTAGCCACATCCTTCAGCCGGTGGTGTTCTACCCCAGCCGGTGGTGATCTCCAGTGTCCAGGGAAGTATTCCTGAAGTTTTGGCAGTCTTCGGAGGAGGAAAGCAGGGAAAACAGAGGCAACCATGCATGGCAGTGCGATTCCGAGCGAGTCCCGGGCGCGTGGTGCATCTTGCCCTCTTCCCAAGGCATTTACTGCTTTAATTAACTTAGTTAATTTGTTAATTAATTTAGTGAATTTATAATATTTAATTAGCTTGTGTAGTTAATTAATTTGTAATATTTATTCGGCCCCTCCGAGCGAGGGCAAATCTGTAATAAGTGTGGGTGAGTGGTGTGTATGTCTTCCAACCCCCACTTCTTTCTCCCTTTTATTTACCTGCTTTGATGGTAGATTAGGGCACGTTTATTCTAGCATGCCTTATGCTATGCATGCGTGCATTCATGCATTTGTTCACATACATCGGGCTCGGCGCATCACGCTAACCGCATTGTATTTTCAATTCCAAATTGAATACGTGATATTTGCAGCATTTCACATGCCATTTTTAGGGTTAGCCGAGCCTATCCTAATTACATCTTGTATGCGATGCATTAGACACTCTAACATGAACTAGGGCATGCATGTTTGCTAACTAGTTTATTGTTTTGGCACGGAGTACGATGTAAGTATTTTTGCTCTAGCATACCGCATGCGTGTGAATGCTAACATGACAGTATGCTTACCATGCGGCTAAGTGCTTATATGAGATAAACTGTTTGAATGCCTGTGGGTGGAGGTTGGATTGCCTGAGTTGGGAAAACTCATCGAAATCCGTGTTTTAGCCTACTTGCGAGTAGCAAATTCCAATGCATTTTCAAAACCAACGGATATGCAATGTTTATTCCCAAATTAGGCAATCTAGTCTATACTTGTTTGCTGCGCGCATAACATAGTAATCCTAGGCTAATAACTGGAATAAGAGCATGTAATGTTTTCAAAAACGGATATCACGGTTAGTAGAGGCCGGTCTTCAGACCGGGCGAAAGGGGGTGCTCATAGCTGACCTTCCCCGATCGTACCCAAGCTCCCGAGCCAAGACCACTTTGGTGATGACGGACATGTGGCCTTCGGCACCGAGTCAGGGTTTCCTAAATTTCCCATTTTAAATATTTAGGTGGCGACTCTGTAATCTGGCAAAGCAGTCCATGTTTGGCACTACTTTTCAAAAATCTATTTTTTTCTCAAAACGATTTGCCAGAGTTGGACTCTTTGGTTCAGATTTAGAACCGCAACACAACAAAAAAAGAGAGTCCGAACTGTAACATCGAGGTCCCCCCGCGGACGCGTTACACTATCCATCCAGGAAATGCAACAATATACCAAGATTTGAAATTCAATTTTTGGTGGCCGGGAATGAAGAAAGAAATTGCTGACTTTGTATCGAAATGTCTTCATTGCCACCAAGTCAAAGCTGAACATCAACGACCCACAGGTTTATTGCAGCCCTTACCAATACCGGAGTGGAAATGGGAACATATTACCATGGATTTTATCGTTGGATTGCCTCGCTTCAGTAAAGGTATGGACTCAATTTGGGTTATTGTTGATAGACTGACTAAATCTGCTCACTTCCTACCTATTAAGACAATTTATAATGCGGACAAATTGGCTATACTCTATATTGATGAAATTGTTAGACTGCATGGAGTGCCTATGTCCATTGTTTCTGACAGGGATTCGAAGTTTACATCGAGGTTTTAGCAAAGCCTACAGACTGCATTGGGAACTGAACTGAGACTGAGTAGTGCCTATCATCCTCAGACAGATGGCCAGTCAGAAAGGACCATCCAAACTCTGGAGGATTTATTGAGAATGTGTGTCATTGATTTTCAGGGAAACTGGGAAAGCCATTTGCCGTTGGCGGAGTTCGCCTACAACAACAGTTACCATTCGAGTATCAGTATGGCGCCTTTCGAGGCATTGTATGGCAGAAAATGTAGATCTCCGATTTGCTGGGCAGAAGTTGGAGATGGGCCTTTGCTTGGGCCCGAGATTATTTATGAAACGATTGAAAAAGTGAAACTGATACAACAGAGACTGAAAACTGCACAGAGTCGATAGAAAAGTTATGCGGATGTCAGAAGGCGAGACAGAGAATATGAAGTGGGTGATCAGGTTTTTGTGAAAGTGACACCGATGAAAGGCCAGACTCGTTTTCGAGTCAAAGGCAAGTTAGCGCCGAGGTACGTCGGACCGTATGAAATTATTGAGAAAATCAATCCGGTGGCGTATCAAGTTGCGCTTCCTCCTGAAATGAAGCATATGTATAACGTCTTCCACATTTCGATGTTGAGAGATTATCTCCGGGATCCTTTCCATGTGATTGAGCCTACTCGTGTAGTGTTGAGTGATGACTACACTTACAAGGAACAACCTATACAGATTGTAAACAGACAGATCAAGAAACTGAGAAACAAAGAGATCCCGTTAGTGAAAGTCGACTGGCAAAACCATGGTGGTGTGTATGCCACTTGGGAAAGGGAAGATGACATGGCTAAGAGATATCCTGATTTGTTTCCACTGGATCCTGTTTTCTTCCAGAATGAAGGTAACTCGAGTTTAGGGGACTAAACTCTTTTTAAGGAGGGGAGACTGTAACAACCCTCGCACTGTTTACCAATCAATGACTGATTGATTATTGATTGCTGCTAAACTGAGACCAAATATGAAAAGTAATGGAACTGATTAAGATATCGAACTGACTGACTGAAAACTGAAACCGAATCGACTAAATATATATGTTAATTTGCATTCTATCTGTTTGACTACTTGATTATCTGTTCATGTTTCTATGTTTAAACTGTTAATTGAAGGCCTTATCGGCGGCCGAACCTGAAATCGATTAGTGTTTTGGGATCACCATAATTTATGTGATTTTATGGTATATTTATCTGAAATGTGATTTGGTATGATTAAATTAGATTAAAATGAGTTAGATTGCAATAGTTGCTTTATTTACAATCATGCCATCTAGTGGCCCACTACTTGAGCCACCTTTGAGCCTTATCATCACACTCAAAACACATTATTTCATCATCCAATTCCTTGTTTAGCCGACTAGAGAGAGAGGATAGAGAGTTAGAGTGAGTTCAACTTGTTGATTGGCTTGAATCTTGAAGAAATTGGAGCATAGGTTGCAATTAAGCTTCCTCACCTTGTAATTCAAGACTTAGGTAAGGAATTCACCTTCTCATTGTTGTGTTTAAGTTCCTTCTAGCATGGATCATGGTAGATGAGAGCCTTAGGCCATAAATTGGAGTTAAATTGTTGATTTAAAGCTTAATTGTTGCATGCATGTGTGCATTGAGGAGTTTTGAAGTTAATGTTCATGAAATCTCACATGCATGTCCATGTTAAAGTTAAGAACCATGATTTCATCTTGTTTTTGGAACAATTGGCTCACTAGAGCATCAAATTGAAGCTTGGAAATGATTTGAATTCATGCATGTTTGCATGTTCTTGTTGTTCATGAAAATTGGGTTTGAAAATGGATTTAATTGAAACACCCTTGGGTTTTGATTTACCAAATTGATCTTGAAATACATAGTGTCATGTGTTTACAAGTGTTTTTCCAGGTTTTGGGCCCAAGAGGATCGATTTTAAGGCATTTGAACTTGGTTTTGAGCTTGAGGTTCAAATCTGGAATTTCCAGATTTTGGACCCACGCTCGAGCGAGGAAGTCCACGCTCGAGCGTACACTCTGTGATCATGCTTTCCGCTCGAGCGAGAGGAGTGGCGCTCGAGTGTGAAATGTGTGCATCCAGTACTTTGCATGAGTTCACAGTCCGCTCGAGCGAGGGAATCCACGCTCGAGCGAGGACTTGTGTCTCACGCTCGAGCGAGGGTCGAGCGCCCATCGAGCGTGAATTTTGAGCATCCAGTATTTTTACTGTAGCATACAGTCCGCTCGAGCTACGGAAGTCACGCTCGAGCGGAGATCTTTTGTCTGTATGTCCGCTCGAGCGTAGAAAGCCACGCTCGAGCGAGACCCCTGTTTTCGAAAAATTTTGTAAAGTGTTCAAAAGTGCATCTTTGCATCCTCTTTCCATCCTAGGCGTTCCTAGGGCATATTTAAAACATCTTGAAGAGGATATAGATGTAGAACCATACCGAGGCAAGTTAGGAATTAAATTATTATCTTTACCAACTGTGCAGCTTAGTGTGCGTTCGTCCTGTATATTGTGTAGGGTTGGCATTTCGAGGAGACGCTCTAGCCTACTATAGCCCAGAACTCTGTGAGTAACAATTGTGTAAAGATATGTTCAAAATGATTATCTTCTGAATACTGAACTGAACTGTTTACTGAACTGATATTGTTTACTGAATGAATGTATGTCCTATATTCTGAACTGTACTGTGGCATCCTTAGCACCTACTGTTTACTTTTACTGTTACTGTTACAGAGATCTCTGTCGGTTCCCTCGTGGAACCACTACTATTTACTGATTGATGGCCATCATTACTGTTCGGTCTTTAAGACCTACTGCTTACTGTACTGTTATGCTAATGGATGTACCACATATGACTGATTGACTGAAAGTCTGAAAGACTGAAATACTGATTTAATGAACTATTTTCATTACTGTAAGGACATTCATTCTAAACCTCTTTACGCATTACGTTATTCACTGGGTTTTAGCTCACTGCTCATATATATATGTAGGTGTACAGGCACCAGACCGCAGCTAGGAGCGTCGGGGTAACTCTAGTTTTGTCAAGCCAACCACTGTGCCTCACCGCGAGGTTCCGAGTCTGCCAAGCTATGGCTTAGGGGTGTTTTTATTTCCCCCTACCTGTCTCTGTACTGTTTTTGTACCACTGTATGGACTGTTACTGTACTGCCTAATAGGGATTAAGTCCCTGTACTGAATGTTTGTAAATAATGTGCATACTGTTCTGTATTGAGTATATGTGTGTATATGAAAGTCTTTTGCATACAGACTGTCGCAGCTCATTGGACACTGTTTATTTACTGTACTGGCTTCCGCCATGCCCCTGTACTCTGTTTTACTGTCTTACTGTTAAGCAGGCCTTCGGTAATCTCGGATTACTGGCCGGTTACGGTGCTAAACCCATAGGGGCGGGTTTGGGTCGTGACATTAATAACATAGATTTGGATACTAAACTACCCTTATTCATAAAGAGATGATATAGGTTCTTATATATTTCTTAGACTTGAATTTGTTTTTGCTTTGATCCTCTTAATTTGTCAATTTGATGCAAAGTATCTATTGTATATAAATATATGTTCATACTATGGTTAAGGGTTGAGATCCATCTACTTCTTTCCTAAGTGATTTCTGTAAGTGAAGGAGGTAGAAGGAATGAGCACCCCTTGGAAGATGTTCTTAGCTTCTGTTATGAATTTTCTGCACTGACCTAAATCTTGACAAGAAAAAGAGTTCGACTGGCCAATTTCCTGTTTGGCCGACCCATTTTGTATCTGGTTGGATGATTCTCCCAAGAACAGAGCAACTAGTTTCTGGGAAGTGCTCTCCTGAGTGGTTCTGGAGCTGCTAGATGGTTTATTTGCCTTATTTAGTATGATTTGTTGGATTTAACAGTAGTTTGGCTGGATCGAGTCAATGTTGTAATAATTTCTCAAATCCCCTTTCTTTTATTTTATTATTTATTCAATTGTTGTAATAATCTCTCTCTCTCTCTCTCTCTCTCTCTCTTTCTTTTTTTTTTCCATTCAAATTGTTGTAATAATCTTCAACCCGACGTCTTTCTAATCCTTTTATTTACAATCTTTCTGTATATCATCATGTCTTATTTATCACATCCATGTATTGCATCCATTTTTTATGCATTCAAGTCCAACTCATTTGCATTTGTAGGTTTATCATTTCTAAGTTGAATATATGTGCCACCACATATCTTGAGATGATACCATGTCATATCTAACACACTTTGGTTATAGTGAATAATGGCCTTTGGCACAAGTCACGGGTTTCCTAATTTCTCCAAAAGATTAGGTGGCGACTCTGAGATCTAGTGATATAATCCATTTCTGACATATTTTGAAATAAATGGATTTTCTATAAAAGTTTTCAAAACTATGATGACCGGTGCGTATTTTGTTTTGCTCTCTAGAGATTATGTCAGAATTATCATTGTTAAGATGCTGGGTAAGTTGTTGTTGAAAATTTCCATCTTAAAATTATTTCTGTTGTGGTTGTCCTGAGTCTGGGTTTTCACTTGTTTCGGAGGGTGCGGGGTCGGCATCGGAGGGTCGGGGGAGAAGCCGGAGTTTTTCCGGGCTGAAGGGCTAGGGCCGCACGTGTGGGGCCTTGAGCCGCACGTGCGGGAGGTCAGGCTGTACGTGCGGGAAGAAGAGTTCTGTGCTGTGTGCACATTGCCTAAAAGGCAGGTGTGTGCATGGAGGTACGGAGAAGACCGCACGTGCGGGGGTGGTGGCCACACGTGCGGGAGGTCGCTCCGCACGTGCGGGAAAGGGTGCCGCACGTGCGGCCAGGCGCGTTTTCTGCTTTGTTTTTCGTGCTTTTCAGCTATATTTTTCACTTTTTGGCCCTTTTTCCTCCATATCTGATTATATCACTCTCTCTTTACATTATTTCTCTCTTTTTCTCTCATCTCTCTCTATTCAAACTTTCCAAAACCTTGCATTTTCTTTTGATCCAAAAAATCCATTGGGATTTTGATGCTAGTCCCTTATATCAAAATGATGAGCATATCGAGGGCTTCGTCTTGACCGGTGGAGATCGTATTCTGGCGAAGTTGATTTTCGAGCTCCTTCTCCTCTTCTCTTTTGAGGTAAGGGTTTCTTGATTTTTTCCAATACCTCCATCATAGATAGACATGTGGTAGGGTTTTATTGCATACAAACCATTTTGTTATGGATTTATTTTCGAAAATCATGATAGAAGATCTAAGATTCGGTGTTGAGAATGAAATTGTGTGAGATTGGTTGATGTTGGGTTAACTTGGGGTGTAAATCAATATATTCATGATTAGAGAGTGTTAAGCCCTAATTTTTGCAATAATGCCTAATAGATAAAAATGGGTTAAAATTGTAGAATAATCATGTGATGAATTTTAGAAATGTGATTAATAATTTGATAATTGAGTTAAGATTAGCTTGGGTCTCATGATTTGAGCATTAATTTGCGTTGGATTTACTATGTTTAAATACAACAAATTGATAATTTGATTAATTGTTAAAAAGGGAATTTAACCATAAGATTAGGAATTTTGGGCAATAACTTTGTTGAGTTAAAATTGATCGGATTCTGTTTTTGTATTTGGTGTGTTGAGCTTTTGGTTAAATGAATGAAACAAGTCACCTTATTGTATATGTGCATGTACATAAAATTGGTGCATTGCAAATTGGAAATTTTAGAAATTGACATTAGAATGTAGAGACAATTATGACTTCTTGTAAATTAAGAAAGGACCCGATGAAAGATGAAAACCTTGGAACCTTCCTGTTGTTGTTGGACTTAATGTCTCATAGGAAATTAATGATTGTATTTCGTTTGTTTAATGCATATTGCTTAAAGATTTGTCCTTGGTCATCGGTGGAGGGTGACGTTGTGAATATTGAAATGATTCTGTATCCATGGTTCACTCGCGTAATTTATGAATGATGTATAAAGTGATGGTTGGAAAATGTGTAATGCGCTGAGAATGAGAGGTACCATTCCCTTCTAGCTAGCGCCTAGAGAATTGGCCGCGCTGATAATGAGAGGTACCATTCCCTTCCAGCTAGCGCTTGGAGAATTGGCAGAGGTACCATTTCCTTCCAACTTGTGCCTGGTGAATTGGCAATTCATTGTGGGGAGATGTAACATTGGCTTACCATGCTTCGGGCATGTAGAGCAGGGATTATTTATCATTGTTGTTTCAGTTTGACTATGTGTGTCATGTGTTATGATGATTATGAATTAGTAAGATTGAATTATCCCACATGTTGAGTAGGTGTGTTCATGTATATTTGGGCGTGCTAGAGAGTGGTTGAGGAAGTTTCCTACCATAAATTGTTTTATTGAAGGCATTTTGTTAAATTTTGAGCTTATGATTGAGAATGTGATGAATATGTGAGGTCAGACTTTGGTTATATATATTGGGTACAAATTATGTGATAAAATTGGATTGGGTGAACGTGTTTTTCAAAAGAAATAAGACGAATATTATGTGGTGTTTTGTTACAAATGGAAAATATGGTAATATGTAAGAGTTGTTTAAATGGGTAGTAAAAGCTAACCTTGGTGTTGTTGGATAAATTGAATGTTTTCGAGAAAAGTATTTACATATGTATACTTTGGCTATAAAATGTCACATTATTTAAATGGTATGAGATTAGCATTTCATGATTATAGCTATTTGTAAGTTGTTATTGTTGAGGATCATGTTGAGATCCCTACTGGACTTTAT
Source organism: Camellia granthamiana (assembly GCA_036172215.1). Classification (NCBI taxonomy): domain Eukaryota; kingdom Viridiplantae; phylum Streptophyta; class Magnoliopsida; order Ericales; family Theaceae; genus Camellia; species Camellia granthamiana. The sequence goes on from CM069904.1 coordinate 13,832,537, forward strand.
GTTCATCCTACATTGCTAATCCACTTTCAGGTGAACATCAAGGTGTGCTACAAGGTCATGGATTTTCCTTAACTGTTGGCCACGGGGCCTTTTATTTGTGAGCGGAGTGCCTTTGATGTAAAAAGGGTTAAACCCTTTGTTGTACTTTAAAGATGTAAGCCTGCGGGTAATTTATTTAGTTATGTTCACGTTGCATCCGTTTTATATTCGTATGAGAGAACTCTTCCTTATGTATTCATTATAAATATAATGAGCTTCTATATGCTCTCTTTGAGATTGAGCTTATGATAATGGCTTTGGTAATGAATTCCGAGTAATAAAAAGTAGGGTGTGACAAGTTGGTATCAGATTAAGCCAGGTTTGAATACCTCGGGCTCGTGGGGAGTGGTTTTTACCACAAGGGGGTTTGCTATGCTTGGTGAGGACATTGCATATATTTAGGATAAATGTTAGGACTTATATGTTGCATTTATGTGAGCATAGGATTAAGTTTCTTGGATAGTACTTGTAGCCGGTGAACTTACTTTGAGGCCCTGTTGGAAACACGCCTGATCAACATAGTTTCTAATAGGAATTCTTTGGGAGTTTCGGAACTAGTGGCTATCTTTGTGGACTTAATTCGGTTATGTGCTTAGATGTTTAGTTGTTTATGTGCTTTGAGAATGGTATGTTTTGGAGGTTTAGTGTGTTGTATAGCTTAGTAGTGGTGAGTATGTGCTTCAGAGAGACTGTCGTGTTATGCACTTAGTTGATTTTGTTTTGGGATTTTATAGGATGTTTGCACGAAGAAATAGAGAATGGACGAGTAGTAAGGGTGTTGGTAGGGGCATGGCGGTTCCCCTAGCACTTGCCGTTACAGCATCAGCTTTCGGCGAGGAAGTTGCACGCGAGGTTGTGAGAGCGGTGCAAGACGCTCTAGCTCGCAATGAGGGGACGACGGGCGTACCCTTAAGCTTACTAAGGAGTTTCTTCGCTCCAATCCACCGGAGTTTTTAGGAGAGGCAAAACCACTGGAGGCAGAGAGTTGGTTGGAACAGATTACCAAGACTCTTGATATGCTCAGATTCGAGGATGAGGGGTTGAGGATTTCTTTGGCGACCTTCCAATTGAAACGAGATGCCAATTATTGGTGGAAGTATACGCAAGGGTATTGTAGGTGCCGCGTGGGTTGCATTTATAGAGGCCTTTTTGGTCAAGTATTTCCCTCCTTCCGCTCGGGAAAGGTAGAGAGAACAGTTCGTTGAGTTGCACCAGGATGCTACTCCCTCGGCTCAGTTTGAGATGAGGTTCACTAATTTGTCAAGGTTTGCCCCAGAGTTAGTGACAACAGAGGAGCGTCGTTGTTATGAGTTCGAGAGGCGGTTACGTAATGATATCGGGGAGAAAGTGGTTAGATCTATGTGGAAGAATTATTATGCACTAGTTGAGGCGGCAGCACATGTAGAGGCCATGGTTAGCAATGTTGGTCGGGTTAGAGAGGAGGCCACTTCGGTAACTCCTACGATTCATAACCACACTAGGCCTAGTAAGAGGTGGAGGCGAGCGCATGCTCACTCCTAGACTCAGTCCTTGTCTTCGTCAGGGGTTTCAGACTCGTCCGTTGGGGCACCCAGTGAGGTCCAGGCTCCAAATCAGGTTTAGAGATGGGAGACTGCTGTTTGTTTTAGTTGTGGTCAGCAGGGCCATGTTAGACGTTTTTGCCCTTGGTATGTAGGTTCTTCGGGTGTTTTAGAATCTAGTCGAACCTTGTCCCATCAGTCCAGTCGGGGACATTATCAGTATTAGACCCGAAGAGGCTAGGCTTCGGAAGCTTTGCGAGGTTTGACTTTTAAACCAACGCGGTAGCATCACCCCTGAGAGGGACTTTTGTTTTAGAGATCTATGTTATTAATTGTGAAGCTTCTGTTTTTGATCGGTGTGCTGTGGGGTGCTAAGGCGCTGTGATTATGTGTGGTATATGTATTGATATTTGTTTACCCTCATGTGTTGGACATGCAGTGAATTTTGAACACTCTCTTATATATATGTGTAGTGAAAAGTTGTTAAGGGTAATGATGATCCTAGTGTTGTTGTATATTAGATATTGAACTTTGTGGTGGTCATGCGATGGCCTTTGATTCTTAATTAGTTTGGAAATTGTTCGTGGAAAATGAGAAGTCTATGGAAATTTTGTGACTAGCGTAGTGTTTTGATGAGGGCCAAAATTTTAAAGCTTTTATAGTGTTATGTTTAAGAAAATGTGAGACCTTAGAGTTTTGTGAGGATTAGGGAAGTGATGTAGGAATGTCTAAGGAAGTGTGAGATCCACATATTGGCATAGTGAGGGTGAGCCTAGGGTGTGTCGTTTAGTGTCTTGAATTGTTGAATTGTGAGTTCCTTGTGGTCCTATCGACCGTGAATGGGGTTAGCGTTGTGCCATGGTTAGTTATGAATTAGTGGTGTAATTAGATTTTGAGTAGAGTCTTGAGTGGGAAAAGAATTTCGTGAGTAGGTGCTCAAAATGTTACTAAAGAGATGTATGGGTTGTGTTCTCAGGTAACGAGTGTATCATTGGTAAGAATTGTCTTCGGCGACCAGGATCGTGTGATCGCCATTGACCTATTCGGCCTTGAGTTGAATATAAGAGCGTGTTTGCACCCTAGGCTTGTGAGTAGAATTCCAATGAGAACAACAGTGGAGTAGTCTATTTTGGGAATCCGAGAAGACCCTAGGAGTATGTGGAACAGTTTTGAAGACTTGTCTCTGGGCAAATAGGGCGGGAGAAGAATGTAAACATTTGAAGACCTGGAAGCAGAAAATTTTTGGGTAATTAGTCAGTCGATCAGTATCAAGGTGGATGGCATATAGTCACTTTAGAATAGTTTAGATGTAGGTTGTAAAGTTGAACCTTTGGAAATTTAGCACAGATTTAGCTAGACGGCAGTGTTGTACTGAGGGTTGTACTTGAGGCGTTGAGCCTTGCGTATGTATGTGGTTATCGATGTGCACTTTTCTGTGTAAGTTTTTGAAACCCGTGAAATCGGAGTAAAGTGATAGCTTTTCGGTTAATATAGTGTTGGTGTGGAACCTTCGAAGTTAGGAAAGTCATACGTGTTACATAGATTCCTTTTAGCACCGTGTTTATTCCTAATTGTTGTTGTTATGGAAATATAATTGTCGCATTTTGAAATCACTGTAAGTGTGATGGATGTGATTGGGTGATGGTCGAGATTCACCAGTTGTTTGTTGAGAAAATAAATTGGAAGATGATTGTTAGCTTTTGAAAACTTTCATGGAATTTCTATTTCAACTAAAACCCTTAGGGTGAGATTTACGACTTGTTTTGGGAAAACTAATTACAAGGTAAATTGGTTTTTACTCGAAGTTTATGGCATGAGTCTTTTGTTGAAGAAAAAAAAAAAAAAAGCATGAATTTAAATAAATTTTTGAGAAAAGGTACAAATGAGGAAAAGAGTTTTCATTTAAGATAATATGAACAACTTTCGTTTTAACTAATTTATGTGACTATTTGTTACCTTATGAGGGTAATAGCTTGTGTGGTAATAATAATGAGCATGATCGAATGAAATTGCGTGGTTGTAGTATTTGGTGTTGATGGCACAATACTTATCGTTGTTAATTATTATTGTGGGAATGTTATGTTATGTTGGTTGTGGCATCACCATGTGGGTGATGGGCGTTCTTGGGTGACGGTAGAGACTCACCGGTTGTTGTATGGGAATGGAATTGGAAATAAATGAAATTTGGGCCTTGCTTGAAAGGCAGAAAATGTATTTTGGCTTGTGATCGGTGTGGGCCTTGAACACTTTTGAGAAAATGTTTTATAGGTAAGGAAATGATTTTTACCAAGAATGGAGAAAAGAAGAATTTTTTTTTTTTTTTTTTTTTTTGGGCTTTGAGTCGTTAATCATTGTACCCTTACGGTTAAGATGGTGTAATCACTATAATTGTATTGCTAAATCTTGAATTTTGTATCTTCGGTTATGTGGATCGATTGGAGTTGTAAGGGCTTGTTAGGCCGGGGTCTTGTCTTGGGCCGGGCTTTGTTGTAATTCCTTCCTTTTGAATGAGCAACCAATGATCTTGTGGCGAGAACTTTATTCTTTTCTTTGTTGGGGTGTTAAGCGTTTGGGAATGTTTGGGCATGTAGTGGTGGGTGCCTTGGGTGTTCAAGTCGTTGTTGGTCTTGTCTCATGGACCCAGCGAGTGGTAGGGGTCGAGGTAACGTCTGTGAATCCCTTCCTTGTGTTCTTGGTAAGTCAAGTATCCTTAGAGCTTCAAGAGATCGAACTAGAGTCGGTACGTAGGTATTCCAAGTTTGATTGTAGCCGGGAGTTAGGGTTGTATTTTCTTGGTTCATTGGGAGGTATTCCTTGGTATTGTGTCTCTTTCTTAAAATGTTAGTTTTATTCGGTGTTGTTAAATTTCAGGGACGGAATGTCCTAAGGTGGGGAGGTTGTGATGACTGGTGCGTATTTTGCTTTGCTCTCTAGAGATTATGTTAGAATTATCGTTGTTAAGATGCCGGGTAAATTGTTGCTGAAAATTTATTTCTTAAAATTATTTCTGTTGTGGTTAACCCGAGTCTAGGTTTTCACTCATTTCGGAGGGTGCGGGGTCGGCACCGGAGGGTCGGGGGAGAAACCGGAGTTTTTCCGGACTAGAGGGCTAGGGCCGCATGTGTATGGAGGTGGCTGCACGTGCTGGAGGTCAGGCCGCACGTGCGGGAAGAAGAGTTTTGTGCTCTGTGCACACTACCTAAAAGGCAGGTGCGTGAATGAAGGTGTAGGGAAGACCGCACGTGCGGGGGTGGTGGCCACACGTGCGGGAGTGGGTGCCGCACGTGCGGCTAGGCGCGTTTTCTACTCCGTTTTTCGTGCTTTTCAACTATATTTTTCACTTTTTGGCCGTTTTTCCTCCATATCTGATTATATCACTCACTCTCTACATTATTTCTCTCGTTTTCTCTCATCTTTCTCTACCCAAACTTTCCAAAACCTTGCATTTTCTTTTGATCCAAAAAATCCATTGGGATTTTGATGCTAGTCCCTTATATCAAAATGATGAGCATATCGAGGGCTTCGTCTTGACCGGTGGAGATCGTATTCCGACGAAGTTGATTTTCGAGCTCCTTCTCCTCTTCTCTTTTGAGGTAGGGGTTTCTTGATTTTTTCCAATACCTCCAGCATAGATAGACATGTGGTAGGGTTTTACTGCATACAAACCATGTTGTTATGGATTTATTTTCGAAAATCATGATAGAGGATCTAAGATTCGATGTTGAGAATGAAATTGTGTGAGATTGGTTGATGTTGGGTTAACTTGGGGTGTAAATCAATATATTCATGATTAGAGAGTGTTAAGCCCTAATTTTTGCAATAATGCCTAATAGATAAAAAAGGGGTTAAAATTATAAAATAATCATGTGATGAATTTTAGAAATGTGATTAATAATTTGATAATTGAGTTAAGATTAGCTTGGGTCTCATGATTTGAGCATTAATTAATTTGCATTGGATTTACCATGTTTAAATACAACAAATTGATAATTTGATTAATTGTTAAAAAGGGAATTTAACCATAAGATTAGGAATTTTGGGCAATAACTTTGTTGAGTTAAAATTGATCGGATTTTGTTTTTGTATTCGGTGGGTTGAGCTTTTGGTTAAATGAATGAAACGAGTCTCCTTATTGTATATGTGCATGTACATAAACTTGGTGCATTGCAAATTGGAAATTTTAGAAATTGACATTAGAATGTAGAGACAATTATGACTTCTTGTAAATTAAGAAAGGACCCGATGAAAGATGAAAACCTTGGAAGCTCACCGTTGTTGTTGGACTTAATGTCTCATAGGAAATTGATGATTGTATTTCGTTTGTTTAATGCATATTGCTTAGAGTTTTGTCCTTGGTCATCGGTGGAGGGTGACGTTGTGAATATTGAAATGATTCTGTATCCGTAGTACACTCGTGTAATTTTTGAATGATGTATAAAGTGATGGTTGGAAAATGTGTAATGCGTTGAGAATGAGAGGTACCATTCCCTTCTAGCTAGCGCCTAGAGAATTGGCCGCGCTAATAATGGGAGGTATCATTCCCTTCCAGCTAGCGCTTGGAGAATTGGCAGAGGTACCATTCTCTTCTAGCTTGTGCCTGGTAAATTGGCAATTCATTGTAGGGAGACGTAACATTGGCTTACCATGCTTCGGGCATGTAGAGCGGGGATTATTTATCATTGTTGTTTCAGTTTGACTGTGTGTGTCATGTGTTATGATGACTATGAATTAGTAAGATTGAATTATCCCACATGTTGAGTAGGTGTGTTCAAGTATATTTGGGCATGCTAGAGAGTGGTTGAGGAAGTTTCCTATCATAAATTGTTTTACTGAAGGCATTTTGTTAAATTTTGAGCTTATGATTGAGAATGTGATGAATATGTGAGGTCAGACTTTGGTTATATATATTGGGTATGAATTATGTGATAAAATCAGATTGGGTGAACGTGTTTTTCAAAAGAAATAAGACGGATATTATGTGGTGTTTTGTTACAAATGGAAAATATGGTAACATGTAAGAGTTGTTTAAATGGGAAAGGGGTAGTAAAAGCTAACCTTGGTATTGTTAGATAAATTGAACGTTTTCGAGAAAAGTATTTACGTATGTATACTTTGGCTATAAAATGTCACATTATTTAAATGGTATGAGATTAGCATTTCATGATCATAGCTATATGTAAGTTGTTATTGTTGAGGATTATGTTGAGATCCCTACTGGACTTTATGTTCATCCCACGTTGCTAATCCCTTTTCAGGTGAACATTGAGGTGTGCTACAAGGTCATGGATTTTCCTTAACTGTTGGCCACGGGGCCTTTTATTTGTGAGCGGAGTGCCTTTGATGTAAAAAGGGTTAAACCCTTTGTTGTACTTTAAAGATGTAAGCCTGCGGGCAATTTATTTAGTTATGTTCACGTTGCATCCGTTTTATATTCGTATGAGAGAACTCTTCCTTATGTATTCATTATAAATATAATGAGCTTTTGTATGCTATCTCTGAGATGGAGCTTATGATAATGAATTCCGAGTAATAAAAATTGGGGTGTGACAGTAACCCTAAAGGCATCCCACAACGGCCAACAAAGCATTGGCTCAACTTTTCACCTTTTTGGCTTGTTGGGCTTCGTTTTGCTCAATTGGTACTTGAAATAAAATTAAATAAGACTTAAAAATAGACCTAAAAGTGTATAGTTGAGAGAAATAGTATAAAAATAAACTAGAACATTAGAATTAGAACTGAAAAGAGTAATGTTTCATCGCTTTAGACCGTATTTCATTGAATGCTTGTATTGTACTTTTGTAGGTCAAGCACTTTGGAGGAAGTAACCCTTTGTTCAAGAGCCATTTGTGAGTAATAGTATAGTAAAATTATTTTTGTTAAAGCTATTATTCGAAATGCAAACTTACGATATTTTAAGAAAGCTATGATATTGTTTTGTTATGAATGAATATCTTATATTTTTTTTACCATGTATTAAGATGACAACTTGGATCATGTTTGTTATTGTGAATCATGCCAATAACTTCTAACTAACGGAGCTCCTCTAGCCACCTGTTGTGGACTTTTGACTCGAAAACCTTGGAATGGTCATCGCTATGTATATATTTGCAAGTTAAACTTTGTTTACATGTACAAATTATGTTACGTTTGAACTATGATCTTGTGCTTGGTTTTATTAAAACTCATCGATGTTCATTCGTTTACCACTTTATTGTGTTACTATTCACTGGGCAATAGCTCACCCCTTATATATATATATATATGTAAGTGATGAAGAGTCTGAATACAAAGAGAAGTTGATTAGAAGTCGATGTTATATGCTAGTGCTGATTTTGTAAAGTGATGTCATAAGTGTTGCATTTTATTTTATTGTTTAAGTCATGTAATAATGTAGATAACAATCCAAGAGGAATGCATGCTTTCATTATCATATAAGTCCAACTTGTTTTGAAAGTTAGGCCTTCCCCCTCTCCCGCTTCCAACATTTGGTAGTCTGCAATTATTGGTTGATCACTACACTATCTTGTTTGGGGCAGGATGGGGTCGTAACACATATAGAATGTCATTCTTTACATTTATTTTTCTATCTTCTAGAGGTTCATTATTCCTTCTTTGGGTCTTCACAACCATTTATTTCTCAAAGAGTAATTCATGGAAGTTCGCCATTATAAGAAGGCCAACATTTGGCAGCTAGCATCCAAAATTTGAAAATCTCATCACAATGAAGGTATCAAAAGTCATTGTTTGGTGTGGTTGTGTTCATACAAAATTGTAGTTTTCTATTTTTCGTTTTTTTTTTTTTTTTTTTTTTTTTTGTTTTATGGTGACTCTATTTATTATAGATATATATATATATTTTTTATGTTGACTGTTTATTATATATTTGAAAGTATAAAAATGTTCGTGTGTTCATATCTAATTATGAAGTTGGGTGAATGAAAGAATTTGAATCCTGTTTTTCTTTTTTCAGTTTGTCCAATAATGTATTTGAATTTCATTTCAATGTGTCCTAATATTGTTTGATACGTGCAAATGGATGTAATCATATTAGCAACCTTGCATGGCCAACGAACAATTATTTTTATTTTTGTTCAATTGGAGCTTTAGTTAGACAATTGATATTTTTTTTTTTTTTTTTAATAAAATCATAGTGTGACTGACTTATTTTGGTCCAAAATATTTAAATAGAACTATCTTGTGTTTCAATCATTTTTTAATTACTCATGTTTTATGAAAGTTGAACTGACAATTCAAATTATGATTGCTAACAATTTATAATTCTTGAATATATATTGCAAATCTTGATGTGCTACAACCATGGGATAAATTCCTATGTGAGCATAAGCACAGGATTTATTCTTGATTTTGTCATTTTTTTTTTTAATTAATTTTAGTCTGCTTTTTATTTCTTCCTCTCCATCTCTTTGTGAACATTAGCATTGTTGGTTTTGATAAACAACAATCGGTCACACTTCTCTGTGTAGATTATGGACAAAGGCATTATTTTTTCTTATTTTTGTTTTAATCTTCTTTTGAAGTAGTTTTTACTTATTTGTATGAATAATTTTTCAAGTAGTCAATTTTCATTGATATTTAGCTATTTATATTTTACAATTATTAAGTTTTTTTTCATAACGGGCACCAATAATGAGTATTAGCTAGCCTATCTTGCACACGACCATCTCACTAGTCTTATATAATGGGTAAAAGCTTAGAAATGATTTTTATTTATTCCACTGATACAGATGCATCACATGGTCACAACATAACACATGGAAACATACAAAGTTTCCATGAAATGCTTGAGTTATTTCTATATTAATATCAGCATGTCCCTTCCAAATCTTTCTTACTTCATGCCCTGCAAAATCACAACAATAAAAAAAATAATAAAAAGAAAAAGGAAAGAAAAGAGAGCAATAAGTGATGATATTTTTATCGACAACTAAATCATTTAAAAGCTTACCCACTAAATGTATAATTTAAAGAAATTGCTACCCATTCGGCCTAACGGTGGGAAAAAATATGTATATATATATATAAATTCAACCGAAAATATTTTTTTGTCAACTGAAAATTAGTTTATTTGGATAGAAAATATTTTATAATTTTAAAAGGTCAAAAATGTTTTCTCAATTAAAATTTTACCAATGTCACTACATTGCCACTACCACCACTACCACCACCATTATTGTTGCCACCATGTCCACTTCCACCACTACCACACTACCACCTCTACTACCACCTCCTTCAACCCATCTTTACCACCACCACTACTGCCGCCGCTAGCTGCCGCCAAGATTGTTAAAATCAGAATTCTACGTTGGATCATTGGATGTGTTTACAAGATCGGATCGAGAATGTAGGATCCTATCGAAAAAGACAAATTACGTAACAATTTAATTTAAATAAATATTTGTTAAAAAATATACGTAGCTTATATTTTATTAAAAAGAAATGAAGATATGTGAAAAATATAATATTTCATGTAAAATTAATGTAAATATAATACATACAATAGAAAACATGGTAGTAAAAGTTTTGTATTTCATCAAAAGAGAAGGTGAAGAAGAAGAATTCTATAACATAATACTTTGCAATCTACAATAATGCATAAAAAGTGAATATATATATATATATTTAACAAAGTTGCATATGAAAATAAATTGAGAATTCAAAAGAGCGGCTTAACCAAATGATAAAATTTATTGTTAGCATATCTAGTGGAGCAGGTTGAGTCACGAAAATAGTCTCTTTAAAAATTAGGATAAAGTTGCAATCATCTTGTCTTCCTCTAATCCCACTAAAGATAACTTTGTTTTTTCGACTATTTAGTTTTCTTAAATTGCTACAATATGCAAATGTTTGTTTCCTAATTTATTTTTCTTAACCTATTTGATTCAATACTATTTTTTTTTTATTCATTTGGGCCACATAAATTGATATTTAGACAACAAATACAAAATTTACAATAAAATAGGTCATACAATACAAAACAAGACTTACAATCGGATAGGAATGGATTCAGATCGGGATTCTATAATCCTATAAGATCCAATTACCAAGATCAAAAGATCCTATTTGTAAGAGATTTTTTGCACGATTTGGATAGATTGTGCCCAAATGAATTGTAAGATCCGGATTGAGATTCTGATAACCATGGCCACTGTCGCCGCCACCCTAGCCCCTCCACTACTACCACCACTAATGTAACTATTAGTTATTAGTTTAAAAAACATAACTAATTATAAAAATATTTTTCACTGAAATAAATAAAGGAATAGTGAAAATTAAGATTATGTAACATTAGTAGTTATATCGTGAATGAGAGTCAGTCAGGCTTACGGGGTATATTCGATTTTGACTTTGCCAGCGTTGCGGTCAGCAATTATGGCGAAAGCAGCTTGAGAGAGATCGATGGTTCCCTGGCAGCCAGGTGGACAATAATCGACGATGGTTACTACTACACTTTTACCGGTGCAAGGACGTGGCACACCCTGATTTGTCGGACCCGTACACGTTACTTTGTACTTTCTTCCACACACCGCCTTCCCCCCTATGGCATCACTTGCCGCAGCTATCATCACTCCTTTGTCTTGGTTCCCATAACATGCAGATGCTGAAAAAATAAAAAAATGAAAATAAAAATAGAGTGCATATGTTGAAAAAGGTCACCTATCTGTAGGTATATAAGTCCTCGTTTGGCAATAGATTTTTTTAATTGATTTTTTTTTTTTTTTTTTAGTTATTTTAACTTGGAATGAAAAATTTATTAGGTTTGATTTTTTTAACTTTTATAAGAGAAAAAGTGAAATGATTATAATTTAAATGTGATGTTTTTTCTTATTAATTTATTTAGCTTATTTTATCTTTTGTGCTTTTTTTGCCAAAAAATTGGTTGCCAAACAAAGCCTAAATTTGTTAGGTGTTTTCATGATATCTATACTATATATATACATACATATAAGCAAATGTAATTTTTTTCTCAAAAAATCTCCCAAAAGTCTATTCATAAATTCTCATAATTTTAAAACTCTCTTTTTCCTATGGGGCAACCTCTTTCATTATCTTTCATATTTTCTATTTTCTTTCATTTTCTAATTGTTTGATTAATTAAAATAAAAATTAATTTCATGTCTTATGGATAAAGATTTGAATTTCAAAATTCCTCCCTATAGATAAACATATAAAAATTGTTAAATAATTTATGAAAATTAATTTCATTGTTTACAGATAAAGATAAAAATTAAATAATTAATTAAAATAATAAATTTCATGACTTGTAGATAAATATTTGAATTTTAAAGTTTCTCCCCATAGATAAACATATCAAAATTAATTTCATGGTTTACAAATAATAAAAAGATTAAATAATTCATTTAAAAAAATTAAAATAATAAAATTTAGATAAAGATATGATTTATTAATATATATCTACGGAAAACATATATATCTAAATCTTTATTTTGATTTATTCATTTTTTTTCTCCTTCCATCACATATTATTCTTTTTTACTTTGAATTTTTTTATCATTTTTATTATTCATAATTATTTATCAAGTGATAAAGATAAAGCATTTTTTTTTTTTGTTGGCTCTGAATGAGAAGAGTATTTGATAATGGGATGATGAAGGCTGTATGGGAGGAGGCAGCTTAAAAATCTGACAAAATTAATTTTTATCACTATATATATCCAAGGTAATAATTATTGTTCTTTCTTTTAGTTGTTGAAAATAATTTTCTTTAGATCATTGTTATGTGTGCGCATTTTTTTTATTTTATTTTTTTTATTTTATTTTTTTATTTTAAGGTTATCATTTGTTATAGTATTTCTTCAATCTCATCTCTCAATTTACTTAGTCTCTCTTTGAAATTTTTGTTTCTTTAATAATAAAGTTTAGAACCAATTTCTTATTAAATTTGTTTTTTGGTACATATTTTATTGAAAGATCGAGACAAGTAACACTTTCATATAATATAAAAAATTAATGAACATAATACAAATATGGTAGGGAGATACTACATATTTGTCGATCTCTCTCTCTATTATTTTTAGTTAATTTGCTAGATTATATTATCAATTTAGAGTTCATATGATTTAATTCAATATCCATGATTTTTGTTGCATTTGGCCATTTTTCATTGAGTAGCCTGTATTTTATTTTATTTTTTTGGTTAGTATATAATGATTAAATCTATCATTTGTTATATATCTTCAAGTAAAGTTCAAATAATTTGTCATCATTTTATTTTATAAATAAAATAGATTAAAACTATTTTCTTGTATAATTTTTATAATCCTACGAAGATATTTGCTTGATTTATTTATTTTTAAATGTTGTAGGAACTATGCAAGTATTATTCAAATTATGGGGAAAATGATTATGGAGAAGAATTTATACTTTGATATGATATGCATGTCAAAGATAGAGGGTTACTAATAGAAGCAATTGATGATTTGTTTGAGAAGTTCTTTTTATGAGCAGAGCAACAAATTTATATTAAAAAAAAATTTAAAAACTACTTAGAAATCATAATTAAAGGTTGAGATTTATTTAAAATTTGGTCTCACAATAATAATATATACCACTGATTTAAAAGTGTACATTTATGATAACTTTTATGAGTTTATAGATTTTCTCTCTTTTAAAGTTGTGTGTTTTTTTTTCCCCTGCATAAGACTATAGTTTCATGCAAGTTATTTATGCTATCAAGTGATTGTGATCCTATTAAGGGGAATTACATACGGGTGGGAGAAGAGAAAAAAATTATCAACACATGGAAAGATGCAAGTGACACTTGCACCCACACAACTTTTCATTTGCACCCCACCATAAACATACTTGAACCCCCCATGTGTTTTTAATTTTTCCCCCCTTCTCTCACCTGCATACAGTTTGCCCATACTATTCTCCCTAATAATCTTTATAATTAACAATTTTTCATGCATATTAAATTTTATTGTGAAATTTCATAAGTTAATTATTGTTAACATCTACCAAGATGGCTTAACATCATGGTTTGCCACTGTTAAAATAATTTAATTATCACACAGAATGTATATGGTCTATTTTCTTATGCATCACACGGGTTATTGTTAGTATACTCTAATTAGAAGTGTTATACATTAAAAAAGCAAAACCACACACAATATATATATATTAGTAGTTCCTACATTTTGTTGCTTGTGACATTTTAGTCCTTACAGTTTTAATTTGCTCAATTTTTACCTTTAATTTTAGATTTTGTATAAGTTTGGTTCAATTGATAACATCCTTAGGGTTTTTGATAAATAATATAAAAAAAACACTGATTTAATTGAGGTTATATCACTGAATTGATCAAATTTATAATTTTATTCCTAAAAGTATGACACACAAAATAAAAAGTTTAGAGTCAAAATTAATTTGAATTAAAATTATACAGACCAAAATGATATAAAAAATAAAATATAAAGACTAAAACCAGATGATAAAATTTTTCAAAACAAGATTTTTCAAATAGATAATGTAGAATATGCACAAGTTTGTTGTTGCATGCAAGTGGTGTATAAATTATAGGTCAGGCTTCTTTCCAGTCTGATATCAGATTAGAGTGGCCCCGTTTGATATAACTGTTAAAATAGATTATAAATTATAGCTTAACAGATTATAAATTATGACTTTAATTAGAAGCTATTAATCTGTTTGGTGTAACTATTAGATTATAGATTTAAGTTGCTGAATAGTGTTTGTTAAATAAGTTGTGAAATAACTTTTTCAATTAACTATTATTTTTTATTATTCACTATATGTCTTCATGTCTCATAAAAAATAATAACAATAATCTATAGTCCATTTGGGTCTTTTACTATTTTAAAAAAAAAAAAAAAAAAAAAAAAAAAAAATCTAAGAGCATAACAGTAAATTAACATGTCTATAGCAGAAGCTGATAATCAGAAGTAAGAGGTGATCAGCTTCTCAGAATCAACTTTTTTGAGTTAAGATAAGTTGTTAGAATCAGAAGTTGTTTGAAATAAGTTTAATCAAACAATCCAAAATAGTTTTTCCAAAGTTAGAAGCTATAAGTTGGCTAAAAAAAGTCCAAACAAACACCCCCAATATATTGTTAGGCTCATAAGGACCCATCATGGGTCTTCTTTTGATAATCCGAACCGTTGGACGTGTAAAACTCGCCAAGTACTTCATCCCTGCAAAAAAATCACGTTAATCGGATATCGATAGCCATTTGATCAAATCATATTTCTGTCAACAGTAACTATGATTTTTAAATAAATTGTTGACAGAAATCTGACCTAATCAAGTAGCTATCGATATATGATCAACATAATTTTTTATAAGAATGAAATATTTGACGAGCTCTACATATTGAATGGTTCGAATAATCAAAACAGAACTCCTGATAGATCCCATAAGCCCGAATAGCATAGTGAGCACTCAGTAAAGATTTAATAATAAGAATCAAAATCTTGAATAACTTCAAGGAGTCAATGAATGTTTATCAAGTCGTTAATTTCAAGATTTTAAAAATAATCGAGATGCACTCAAACTAATTCAAACATCTAATTAAAAAATAAACTAAAAATAACACTCACGCTTGTAAGGAGGACCATAGAAAGTAGCAGTCCCTTGAGCTGCATGTGCCACCGTGGCAAGGCATATCACCATGCCCACCATCATCATCACAACTCCCATTCCGACACCCATTTCTTAGATATTCCTTCTTTCCAAACACACCTCAAAAAGAAAATTGAAATCTTATTGTTTTGTTGCAGAAAATCAATAGAAGGGCTCTCTTTTTATAGTTGAATAACCTGCATACGAGCAAGCTATAATTTATTTACCATATTGTACTAGCCAATCTTTTAGCTATGATGCATTTTTTACCAGATTTTATACCCTTTCTATCTTTAATAAAATTTTCTTTGTTGATCAAAAAATATATATATATATATATTGTACTAGCCAAGGGTGGAATCACAAATTTTGTCTAGAAATCAATGTGTGTATAAAATAAAATAAAATAAAAAGGATAAATTACAAATATAATTTTTGAGTTTGGTTAAAATATAAATTGCTCATTGTGATTTCCAAAATTATAAATATCTTTTTTGTCAGAATTTGTTATTTAACAGAATTGATCGAAAAATAAAATTTCTAACTATTCTCCTATACAATAATGAATGACTAAAACTGTTAATTAAAGATATCATTAAAAACAATTAATTGACTTAATAGTTGATTAATGAAAGTGTTATTTCTTATGTGATTAGAAAATTTAAGGGGTGAGATATAATTTTTAAAATCATATGAGCTAATTAGTGTTTTAAGCAAATTTTATGAGTGTATTTATAATTTACGTTAAAAAAATATTGAGTTGGTTTTGGTACATCATTAATTAAAAATATTTTTCACATAAACTTTGTGAAATATCATTTCATGAGAACAAAAATAAATAAATCTGACATGCCATTTTTTTTTTATTTTATAAATTTTTTATTAATTAAATTTCAATACATAATTGATAAATTCTAAAAAATCATTTAATATATTTTTTAATGCAAAAAGTAAGTAAATCTAACAAATTATTTTTTTTTAAAAATTGAATTATTAATTAAATTTCAATATATAATCAATTAAACTGCAATTTTAACGAGTCATTTAATATGATCGTCCTTTTACAAATTCTTACTAAATTACAAATTAAATTATCAATTATATAAGTTGCATATCCATATATGTTGGAGAGCCACACCTAATAGTAGTTTGTAATTTATTAGAAATATCTAGCATTTTTAATAATATATAAGTAGGATATAAAAAAAATAATAAATAAAAATAACGGAATTTGTAAAGTTAAAAAGGATTTTTTTTTATCTATTTCTAAAATTTTAGTCTTTTAATTATTTAATTTATTTTTATTGCATAAACTGTTCTGATATTTTCTTTTGTAGGACCCCCATCTACTAAGAACTTGTGGGGAGGAGTTATTGTTAACTTTTTTCTTAGAAAAACTATAACTTAATTTAACATCTTAAAATGAAAGACACATTGACACTTTTATCAACTCATGGAAAAATATGTTAGTAAAAGTCAAAACTACCCTAACCATAGAGTTAGCCCAAATCATGAATGATGAATTAATGTTAGTAGGAAATTTTCAGCAATAAACCAAATTCCCTATTGAGCAGGCAAGTAGGAAAACAAATTGAATGAATGGCCCTCAAGAACTATTACTTAAAATAAATAAAGCCTATTAAATTCATATATCGACATGTCAAGTGCAATTACTTATATTTTTAAATTTTAAAAGTCTATGCAGAGTGTTTGGTGCATTTTTTCTTATAATTTATTAGATTAAAATAATTTAAATAAACTATAAAAAAAAAGATTGTTTGATAATTGGAGTAGTGTTTTTAACATATTTGAAACTTGCAGGAGTAGTGTTTTTAACATATATTTTCTATAAGTCAGTTTTCAACTTGTAAAACTTGCACCAAACATCATCTTAAATGGTGTTTGTTAAAACTGAAAATTGAAAGCTGAGAATTAAATAGTGAAAACTGAATGTTGAATTTTTTAAGTTAAAATATAATTTGATAAAAAGTTAATTACTAAATTAAAACAAGCATTCGCCCAAAAAAAGAATTAAAACAAGTTGTTTGATACATACGTGATGTGATAAAATTTAAAATTATTATTTTTAAATTTTCTCATTTGATTTTTATATTGTGGTGGTGAGGTAAGTAGGGGCGGTTGCTACAATGGCAATGGTGGTGGTATGAAAGTGGTTGTGGTGATGGTAAAAGGGTGGTGTAGTTGAGATAGACGGGTGGTGGTAGTTGTGGTGGTACAATGTTGGTTGTGACTATCGGCTAGTGATGGTTGTAAAGATAGAGGATTGTGGTAGTAATGGTAATAGTGATAGTGGTATCAGTAATCGTGGTGGTACTTGTGGCAATGGTGGCAATGATGATCATGTAGTGGTAAAGGTGGCTGGTGATAGCAATGATGGTGGGAGTGGGGTTAGGGATAGTAGCGGTGATGAGCATAGCGGTACATGTCAATATTTATACATAAATAGTAAATTAAGTTACCTTTAAGTAAGTTCTAAGTTATATAAAAAATAAATAAAATTTTAGACCATATTTTAAGAATTTAATATCAATGTAGTAATCAAATGGACTTATTTGATTTTCACTTAATACATTAAATTTTAAATGTTGAATTGGCTTATCAAACACCATCTCACTATTGCAAAAATAAATAAATAAATAAATAAAATAAATAAATTTTCAAAAATACTTACCTTGGACATTTTAAAAACAAATAATAAAATCATTTGATACAATTATGAACCATGTTTGGTTTGTTTTTCTAGACAAAAAAATTCATTTTTTTTTAAAATAGAAATTAATTTGATGAAAATAAATATTAACACAAGTCTTAATTTATGAACTTATACTCCATTAAGTTTTAACTAAGATTTTTTTGGACCTTCAAGTCTCATGAAATTTTTAATAGTCGAAATTGCCCTTTAAATAATAATTGTTCATCACTTATGATTATCTATAAAAAAAAATATGATATTTGATATTTACTTTAATTTTCAAAACTTTAGAATATCAACTTTCAAATTGAAAAAACTAAACAAAAAAATTATGTGCACAAAAAAAAAAAAAAAAAAAAAAAAATGTTTAGTTTCAGTTTTTTGAAAACTGAGTTTTTTTATTTTTCATATTTGTTTGTTTTTAGTGAATATTTTTAAAATTTTAAGTATTTTTTTTTTAACTTTTTTAGATGTACCTTACTTAGATGTATTTAAAAGTAAAATATTTGTGAAATAATATTTTTAAAAATTAATAAATACACAAAAATAGGAAAAATATACTGAATTTTTATATTTTTTTGTTGTATTTTTAGTATTTAGTGAATTTTTTTTAAAAAAAATTTTCACGAAAATTATATTTTTTAAGTGTATTTATATTAGGTGTGTCTAAAAATTAAAAAAATTCAGTAAAAATAAAAAAAGTAAAAAAAAAAAAAAGTAGAATTTTCTAATTTTTTTTTATAAAAAAAAACTGGAAACAAACAAATTTTTTTTTTTCTTTTGAAAAAATTGAAAAAACTGAATTATTTTTTTTGTGCAAAACTGAAAATTTTCAATCTTTAAAATAGTATGATGATGGAACATTGATGTGCAAAACTGAAAACTAGAAAAAAAAAAAAAATTTAAATGAAAAAACTGATAATGTTCTCAATTTTAAAACAAGAAAAAACTAATAATATTATCGATTTTATTGGATAGTTGAATCAAACCAATAAGTAGAACAAAAACGTTTAGTCTCATGCTCTTTTTTTTTTTTTCATCAGTTAGTGAAACAATTATCTAGAATATTACTATGCAAAATTGATAATATTATTAATTTTAAAAATTGGAAAAAATTAATAATATTCTCAATTTTATTAAATAGGACTTATTGATTCAAAAAATTTTAGATAGGACTTGAGCTAGACCAAATTATCAAATCAAAGATAATTGGTAGGTATAACATAGCCGAAATAAAGGATAAACGCGATCAGGGGCGGACGGAAGGAGGTCCCGGGGGCATCACGTGCCCCCCTGAGTTTTGGAAATTTTTTTTTTTTTTAACAAACATAAAGAAAATATTTTATATAAATATATTATTTAGAGTGAAATGTCAATGATATTTTTAAAATTATAAGAACAATAATGATTATTTTGATTGAAAATAAAAAGACAACAATATTATTATCTATAAAAATTTCAATATAATGGTGATCTTTATCATTATTGATATGCAAACATAATTAATCTTAATGAAAATATAGAATTTATTGAATTATTAGTTACATTTAATATGCAGAGTTCATCCTCCATGTGTTTCTTTATTATTGGTTGGTAATATTACATGTCAATGATTGCGTAGAATGACTATTATATTGAATTTTTACGCATATTTTGTATAAAAAAATTACTTTATCATTATATAATTTATTTTAAAACTTTATATTCATGACTTTTTTTAATGTTGTCCATGATACACTAATTACAAATAACACATTCACTTTGTTTGGTTTGAATTTTCTAAAAACACTTTTCAAAAAATTCTACGTTTTTGTTTTTCGTATTTTTTTTTGTTTTTATTGAATTTTTTTAATATTTTAAGTAATTTTTTTAATTTTTAGACACATCTAACAAAAATATACTTAAAAAGTATAATTTTTGCGAAAAAAATCTTTAAAAAATTCACTAAATACCAAAAATATAAAAAAATACAAAAAAATAAGTACATTTTTCATATTTTTATGTATTTATTAATTTTTTAAAATATTTTTTCACAAATATTTTATTTATTTTTAGATACATCATGCATCTAAAAAAGTAAAAAAAAAAAAAAATGCTTAAAATTTTATAAATATTCACTAAAACCAAAAATAAAAAATAAAAAATATAAAATATAAAACTTAATTTTCAAAAAACTTAATTAAAAAATATTCAAACTAAACACACTGATTTTGTTTTTTTTATCTTTCTTGAAGACAATCGTAACAATTTATGTGAAATATTTTTATAAATATTTTTAATATTGTAATTAAGAAGTGCCCCCTCTAATTTATTTTTTTGACTCCGCCACTGAACGCGATGAATTAGCCCAGTTAACTTTAATAATCGTGTTTCAAATTTTATATTCAACTGCTATTTGTTTGATTTGGTCTTACTTTGTTTTTAGGTCGGTTATTTGGTTTTCTAAGCTTATGTAATCATTTAAAAAACAAAAACTTACGGGATCATTAATATAGATTACAGCATGAAACTAGCCTACTTATTGGAAAGATAGATTATCAATAGGTTTTAATAATTAAATTTAATTTTTATCAAATTTTATTAAAACTAAATCTTAGTAAAATTGTCGCTAAAAATAATTTTTGTAAAATTTTTTTACATGTTGCTAAAAATTAACAATTAGTTACTTTTTTGTCACGATTTTTATAAATTGTTACTAAAACTTACAATTGATGATGTTCTTCTGTGACTAATTTTTTAAATTGTCACTGAAAGTTGAAAATTAGTAACTTTTTTTTGTGATAATTTTTTAAACTGTCATTAAAACTTATAATTAGTGACATTTTTTGTGACAATTTTCAAACTATGATTGAAAATTAACAATTAGTGACGTTTTTTAATAGTGTTTGATGAAAAATGCCATTAATTTTCACAGGACCTATTGAAAAATAAATTCACCTATTAGGGTCTACACGTAAATCTCCCTTATTAGAACCGTATAAAGTACCCTCTAATTCGAGAATAGGGTGGTTATTGCGTAGGTCATTGTTGTGTGGCCACGTGAGTTCATTTTGTGATTCATTTCGATAATCCAAACCACTCATGTCTTAGAATATATCAAAGAAAAAATACCTGCAAAAAATTAAGTTAGTCGAACAACGTTAACGATTTCATCGAATTGCATTTGTATTTATAAAAATAAATGACAATTGCTATTTGAAATATAAAACTAAATATAATTATAAATGGATAAAAGGGTTAACAATATCCAATCAACTTGATTTTTTGCAGGTATAATTCTACTTGATGTACTCTAAAATGTGAACAGTTCGGATCATTGCCAAAGTAGGCCCGTATGGCTGCATAATAGTGGTTACTGTGTCCCCCACAACAGCCACCCCATCTCGATCTAATTCACATCAATCTGCTCAATTGGTAATGATTTGCTCGTTATCTATGAGTTAGTTTGAACTACGATTTGAAATTTATAATTCGTTTTTGAAACTGTCCCGCTCTACTATAGTTAATATATATATATTTTACTTCTTATGAAAAATCAAAGTAAAAATCAATGCGAGAGAAATTTAAGAATGTAAAATTTGTTATAAATTAACATTATATATATGAAAAATATTATGTAAAATTAATTAGTATTATATATATATTGTGGTAAAGTGGTTTGAAAATACTCTTGGATCCTGAAGGACGTTCCTGATCCTCTGATTGCCACCTGAAAAGGGATTAACACTCCAGTCGGGGGTGTCGGAATTAGCACTTCGACGGATAAGTCAGTATATGTCTCACGTTTTCTTATGTCTCAAGTTTCTTGGGGTTATCTCTCACATACCTTTCTTTGGCTGATGTTTCTCTATTTATATCCGCTTTTGGGCCTCAGGGTCGAGCCTACTTTTAATCCAGCGTGTGATTGTTCACTCGGCTTCTTCTGTCGTAACCCAATTCCCACTCGGCTCCTCACTCAACTGGTTCTATGGCCGATTAGGATGCTTAGCTTTCGGATGGTACAAGACGGGGCCGAATATAATGTATATCTTGATTTTCCAAATGTATACTCGGCCTCTTTGCATCCCCTAATATTCAGCTCCCACAATTGCCCCCTAAACACCTTACTAACAACAGTTAGTTGGCGTGTTTGGTTTCGAACTTGAAAAGTCAAAACAGAAATTCGGCGGTTAACCTCATTCCAATGCGAGTGTCAGAACGCATACGTTTTTCGGTCATCATTACAATTTCCCGCCCCTTCGTACGCTTCCTTCATTTATTGTGATTTAAAACTTCGTTGTCCCTTCGAATGCATGTTTTTTGAATACTCAAAGCTCCTGGTCTGCTTTTCGATATACCTCCTCCATTTCGCGACCTCTGCAACCTCCTTCTATTTCTCATTGTCTCCTCTTCTTCTTGTAAGTTCTCTTCTCCTTCATTTCGAATCCCATTTCCTTGTTTGTTTTTAGTTTAGCGTACTCCTTAGACTAGCTAGGATGGAAAAACATTTGAAAGACCTCCTTTCTGCGGATCGAATTTCTGATTTTTGACGGCATTTTTCCATCTCCGACGATGTCCATCTATCACTTGTGATAGACAGCACCCTTGATATGGAGAGGACTGATGAAAGTACGATCGTCTTTCCTCTCATTTCAATTGCTGAGGGCGGAGTCCATTTCCCCTTTCACCCATTCCTTAGGGCCGTCCTTCGCCATTGGGGTCTAATCCCTTCTCAACCTAATGTAAATTTTTTCTGAATCATAATGGGGACTACTAAGTTGAACCGACGCCTTAGGATCAATCTTGGCATACCTGCTATTCGACATTGTTATGCCTTGGCCAAATCTTCTGGCCGGCAGGGGTGCAATTTTCTCAGGGCCAAGGACACCGGCCATCACTTGGTGACTATGCTTGCCAGCTCTAGCAAGCAAGTTGATGATGTCATGGTCGTTGTCCGAGGTAACTGGGAATTCGGTGAAGGCGAAGACCGCCTAGATCCTGTACCTAGATGGAGAGGCGAACCAGGTGGCTATATAACTCCTTACGTTTATCTACTTTATATTTACTCGACTTTCTTTCCATGTACTTATCGTTTTGTTCGTGCAAGCAACGATTTGAAGAAAGTTCTGGTTTCGGCCAACGACGCTGTGCTTGTGGAAATCAAAACCGCACTCCAGTTCTTTGGCCGTCCAAACCTCCAGAAGCAAGGGAGGGCGGCCCATATACTTCTAAGGTACAAGCCGACTTATACAACATTTTCGGCCGCGGACAACATTCCAATTCCATAGGGTGAACAACAGCTCATGGCCCTTATCTTCCCCCGCTTCAAAAGCCTTAGGCAAATTGGTTTGGAAGCTTCTGATTCGGAGCAGGCCGAAAAACCAGTAGTCGAGGAAGTCGCCGAGCAGCCGAGTCAGTTCGCTTTGGAAGTCGAAGAAGTTGACGAGGCTTTAAACTTAGTGTTTGAAGAAGCTGGCCTTAACCAATCCAAACCTCCATCCACTTCAGGTCGAGGGGATGTCTCATTTGAAGACATTTTTACTAATTTAGGAGATCTCCCCAGCTCGTATCTTGAGAGCATGGTGGGGGAATCGCCTACGTAGCTAGCAAGGAGAAAGAACGCCGAACGGATGGCTGCCCGGAGGAGAACTGAGACCATCTGTTCTGAACCTGATGTCGTGATTGAGTCTTCTCCGCCTGTTATTGTGGAAGAAACAGCTCAAATTGAGACGGCCGAGACGGAGCAAATAGTCAAACGGTTGAGTCAAGAGGCCGATCAGAAGGGGGAGAAACGTCCCGCCGAGAGTGAAGTCGGCTCTGAGGAAAACCCCACCGACAAACGGCCGCGCATAGAGGAGTCAGACTCGATTGTGCCATTTGTTGTTTAACCAAGGATAAAAAAACGTGCCGATTTTCTCTCATGCGTCGGCTTTGAAAGATCCAGCTGTGGCATTGAGCATGGCTTCCTCAATTTCCTTGCCGGCTAACAGGGTAACTTTTCAAGTGGAGCTAGATTTGCTGGCAATAGCATTAGCTACTCAGTCGGCCATATTGGTATATGACTTGATCTTTATCTGCCGCTTTCCGCCTACATTTTTACTTCTATTCTGATTCCTTGTTTTTATAGACGGCGAGAAGGATAACCTAGATAGGCCGTTGTCAACATGATGATATTGAACAGATTGGCCTTCTGAAAGCAGAAATTGAAAGTGAGAAGAGCAAGGCCGCGGAAGCCTTTCAAAGGGCTGAGTATGAGACGGCGAAAGCGGGTGAGGAAAGTGCAAGGGCCGATGCCGAGTCAGCAAAGGCAAAAAGTTTCGACTAGCTCCGGATGGCTGTCGAAGAGAAGGAAAACGCGAGCGAAGATGCGCTCAAGTTAGCCCAGGAGGTGATTGCCAAACTGGAAGCCGATTTGGAAAAGTCGAAGAAGGCGAAAGAAGTAGCTGACTCCGAGATTTCCAAAGCGTTCCAAGTTGGGAAGGACACCGTTTTGGATGACTATGCGAAATAAGTGCCCAAGTTCGAGAATCGGGGCTTCAAACACGGCTGGTTCAAAGCCCTCACTACCGTTAATGTGACATTGGCCCAGTCGATTCCATACAAGCAGGTGGACGTTGAGCCGCTCGAGTCTGACCCTAGAGATTGATTAGGGTGATAACTTGATTTTTGTTAAGAATCTTTCGTGTATAATTTTTGTAGATTTTTGTTTATTTACTTCGGTTGGAAGTTAAATGTAAGGTAATTTTCATGTGTAAAATGACTACATCTATACTTAATTTATTAATGAAAATTTCCTTTATTTTTCGGTTTGTTGCATTTGTAATCTCAGAATGGGATTGTTGAAATAATTTAATAAGATGAATCAGCGGGCAAATAACTGCATGGTTTTACAAGTAGGCCGAATAGATTAACCAATCTGCCCTTGCCCCAGCGGATTAATGAACGTGGTCGCCGAATATCAATAGTTCATGAATTGGCTGGGGTAGACTATCGTTTCGGCACAAATTGCAAATTACTAATACTAGGCCGAATAGATCAACCAATCTGCCCTTGCCCTAGCGGATTAGTGAACGTGGCCGCCGAATATCGGTAGTTCATGAATTGGCTGGGGCAGACTATCGTTTCGGCACAAATTACAAATTACTAATACTAGGCCGAATAGATCAACCAATTTGCCCTTGCCCCAGCGGATTAATACTAGGCCGAATAGATTAATCAATCAATTTGCCCTTTGCCCCAGCGGATTAGTGAATCGTGGCCGTCGAATATCGGTAGTTCATGGCGCAGAACTTTGAAGAGATCACTTTAGGAGCAGTGCACTCGCGAGTAATAAAAGGGGTGGTTGCTTCGTGTGCGTAGATTCCATTAGTGTGTCCAAACTCAACTCAACCCAGTGTATCGAACGAGGTTAGAAAAGTGTGAATGTCTAGTAGACTATTCTTCAACAGCAGAGGGGAAGGTAGGACACTAGCTGAGCTGGACTCAGTGATGAATCGAGGTGGCGAACCTTCACGAACGGGAAGTAGGACGTCTGGGGAGCGCGAGAGGCAACACTCTCCACGTCGTCATAGTAGGTCACCTAGGAAGGAGAAGCGGCAGCGGGGGAACTTCTCTTATTCGCGAAGTGAGGCCAGTGGGCCATCGTGCCCTTTGAGTTTTTCAGTCTTTATCGGGAACAGACTGATGACGGAGGCAAATTCAATCATCCGAGATCCACACGTGGCAGTTGAATTCACACGACATATTTTTCCGCCAGAAGTCCAGCAGTCGATGATCAGTCGACCTGATTTCGAAGTGTTTTGGGAGGGCGTTCATAGAGCGGTGAAAAAGCTATACACTGCCTATGAAATCGGCATGCGCCTACACACTGCGAGGCAGGAGATAGAGTAGAAAGATGAACGCATTCAAAACTTGGAAGCTCGCGTGGAGAAAGCCGAATGTGAATTAAGAAGAGTCAAGACTACCGAGACGTCGTCGGTAGGCCAAGCTAACCCGATTGTGAAGGAAAGGGTGACCCAACGGCTTATAAGTCATGCAATTGCCGATCAAGAAATGACAAGCATGTTTGCGATAGAGGCCGCAAAGACTAGGGCCTATGAACAAACCTTCCATGAGGGCCAAAAAATTGGGATACAAAAGACTAAGAAAAAACTTGCCGATGAGGTCTGTCGATGCGAGAATCGTGGATTTAAGCATGGGTGGATCAAGGCTCTCCAGGCCACAAAGGCTCTCCGTGCAGTAGGCGTTGATTTGGCATCGCCATTATATTAGGGTCACAGTTTTCCCTTCGCAGCTTTCGAAGTGGAGAAGAGTGACGACGAAGGTGGTACCGAATAAAATTGAACACATTGTACATTTTTAACGCAAATTGGATGCGGATTATGTATTCACGATCAATTTAATAAAACATATTATTTGAAATGTTTGCAAGTTATTTCAGTCAATGTTTACAAATTAAGCTAGGATCATCTTCCATTGTATGTCAATTTGCGTTGGCGCTTATCAATCACCATGCCCATGAAACGTGCTCCGAATTTGGATGCTCGTTTATGCCAACTGTGTTTTCCACAAAGGGCGCTCCAAATTCGGTGGCTTTTTGTGTTGGCCAATCGTGATTTCCGCAAAGGGCGCTCTGAATTAGGAGGTTTATTTGGCCCAACCGTGTCTTGCACGAAGGGCGCTCCGAATTCGGAGGCTTTTTGCCTTGGCCAATCGTGTCTTCCATGAAGGGCGCCCAGAATTAGGAGGCTTATTCGGCCCAACCGTGATTTCCATGAAGGGCGCTCCGAATTTAGAGGCTTATTCAGCCCAACCGTGATTTCCACGAAGGGCGCTTCGAACTCGGAAGCTTTTTGCCTTGGCCAATCGTGATTTCTACGAAGGGCGCTCCGAATTCGGAGGCTTAGTGTCTTGGCCAATCGTGTTTTCCACAAAGGGCGCTTCGAAGTCGGAGGCTTATTCGGCCCAACCATGATTTCCACGAAGGGTGCTCCGAATTCGGAGGCTTTTTGCCTTGGCCAATCGTGATTTCCATGAAAGGCACTCCAAATTCGGAGGCTTCTTCGGCCCAACTGTGATTTCCATGAAAGGCGCTTCGAATTCGGAGGCATATTCGGCCCAACCATGATTTCCAAGAAGGGTGCTCTGAATTTGGAGGCTTTTTGCCTTGGCCAATCGTGATTTCCATGAAGGGCGCTCCGAATTCGGAGGCTTAGGGTCTTGGCCAATCGTGTTTTCCACGAACGGCACTCCGAAGTTGGAGGCTTTTTCACACAACCTATCGGTATCGGCTTAGCCAATCATGAAAAAGCCTTGGCTCCGGCAAATTCCTTGGCTTCTAAGTGTGCATTTGTTGAATTGGCCAATCGTGTCTTGGCCAATCGTGTCACATCGATAGGCTTTTTCGCTTAGGATCCTCCCAATGTCTTCGAGACTTTCCCTATTCGGTACCTCAATTGATTGCACTTCCAGTTCCCTCGTTCTCTTTGTAGCTAGAAGATAACATGCCTGCGCCGACTTCTAATTTGTTCAATACCGTATTCAGTCGGAAAACGGAGCAGTTGGTGGTAGGTGCTTGGCACGGCTTGCATTGTATGTAACCAAGTTCTGCCCATGATCATATTATACGGCGAAGGGAGCTTAACAAGCAGAAACTCTATGTCTATTGATCTGGTTCCGGCCCGTACAGGTAGTGTGATCTTGCCCAAAGGGTACTCCGGGTTAGCATTGAAGCCGAATAACAGATAGTTAGCCGGAGATAGGTCTGAATCGGTAAAACCAAGTTTGACAAAAGTTTTGTAATACATTATCTCCGAAGTACTGCCCTGGTCAATGAGGACACGCTTGATGGTGAATCTATTTACACGTAGCTCGATGACGAGGGGATCAGTGTGGGGGTGGGTCACTCCAACTAAATCACTGTCATCGAAACTAATCCTCCCAATGTCGTGTGCCTGTTTCGCTGGCGTCATGGAGCTATGTGTGCTAGACGGCAATTGGATTGTGTGCACCACAGGTGGTGCCGGCAAGCTGTATATCATATGGATTACACCAAGAGGAGGTGACTCCGGCTGTAGAGCTACTGTATTTGTTGAATTGTTCTTTTGGACATATTGCGTGAGACGATTGTCTTGCACCAATTCTTCCAGGTGATCTCTTAAAGAAAAATGACTATCGGTGTCGTGACCATGGTCTTTATGATACTCACATCGTTTATCTTGTCTTCCCGCATCGGGGGGTCCCGTCATCTTGGGCGGCCACTTGAAGAACGGAAGGTCTTGTATTTTCGGCAGAATCTTATTGATCGGCTCTGTCAGCTCTGTGTATCTCTTGCCTGGACGCCTTGTGCACCTGTTATCCACTTGGCATTGTTCATTAGCTCGTTGTAAATATTGGTCGGTTGATCGGCACGAATCATGCCTTTTGTCTCATTTGGGTCAATTCCGCCGTTCAGGGCTTCTTGGAGGCACAAAGCTAATCGGCTAAACAACTCCCGACGTGGCCGTCTCAACGGCTTTACGTTTGGCTTTGACTCGAAGGGCATCATTTTTCGCTTTGCAGTATTCTTCAACCTTCTTCATGCCCAGACGGTTTTGGGAGACGCCTGGTCAATGAACTGCGGAGGGGGCTGTCGGGATGCAATCCCATCTTAAAGGTGTTGATGGCCATGGAATCATTGCAAGCATCATCAACCAAATTAAAGCATTCCTAGTAGCGGGCCGAGTATTCATGAAAAGTTTCGTCTAGTTTAATTTGCATGGCCCAGAGAGAGTCGGCTTGCTTCGGCTGGACCTCATTGGTGATGAATCTTGCCCTGAATGACTTTTGGAGTTAGTGGAAGCTCTTAATTGATGCCGGCTCCAATTTATAGTACCACCTCATAGCCAGTGGTCCAAGACTGCTTGGAAATATCCGACACATGAGGGCTTCGTCGTCAGCATAGAGTGTCATCGCTTTCTTGTAATGACGAATGTGATCAGTAGGGTCTGATTTTCCGTTGTAGAGGGTGAATGATGGTGCCTTGAACTTCTTGGGTAGCACAACCCTGGCAATTCGTCGCACGAATGGGGCGTGTTTATCTTCCTCATCCGAATCATCGCTTTTCCTTCGTCTATGCCGTACATATGGACTTCCCTCAGACGAGTTGGATACATCAACGCGCCCTTTCTTTCTGGGCTCCGGGGATGGTGAGTCTGAATCACTATCACTATTACGTTTCTGAAGTCGACGTCGGCGACCATCCTTCATTCCCAAAGGTCGACCCGGTCTTAGCATGCGGCTTGTTGGGATTTCGCCACCTCCAAGGCCAAATCCTGGCGCAGGCGCTCATTCTCAGCCAGCACATTCTCCAGCCGCTGTTCATTTTTCTTTGCCTGATCCATAATCGTCTACATTGTCTCATGCATTGAAGTTGAGGGTGATGTCTGAGCTACTGAGTCAAAGTTCCAGGCACGTCGCGCGGTGATATTCTCCAGTCCCAGCATGTTTCTTGGTGTGAGGTCATCTCTTGGTGTAGTTTCATCAACGACTATCGGAGGATCTTCCGTTACGCCTACCATGGATGTATTTGAGTATTCCCACAGACGGCACCAATTGTGGTAAAGTGGTTTGGAAATACTCTTGGATCTTGAAGGACGTTCCTGATCCTCTGATTGCCACCTGAAAAGGGATTAACACTCCGGTCGGGGGTGCCAAAATTAGCACTATGACGGACAAGTCAGTATATGTCTCACGTTTGCTTATGTCTCAAGTTTCTTGGGGTTATCTCTCACATACCTTTCATTGGTTGATGTTTCTCTATTTATATTCGCTTTTGGGCCTCAGGGTCGGGCCCACTTTTAATCCAGCATGTGATTGTTCACTCGGCTCCTTCTATCGTAAACCAATTCCCACTTGGCTCCTCGCTCAACTAGTTCTATGGCCGATTAGGATGCTCGACTACGGATGGTACAAGATGGGGCCGAATATAATGTATATCTTGATTTTCCAAATGTGTACTCGGCCTCTTTGCATCCCCTAATATTCGGCTCCCACATATATATATATATAAACATTATGTAAAATTAGTTAGTGTAATATATATAAAAAAATATTATGTATACTAATGTTATGTATTATGCAAATGCTTGATAATTGCTTAAGATTATTCATCAATCAACTAACAAATTGAAACTGCCCAAACCGATTTAGTTATTTGCTAATTTGCCATTTACAGTTTGATTTATAATTTTACCCTCATTCCATACCGAACAGCACCTGGCACACCCATATATTTTGGTCTAACTACTATTTTAATATAAGTAAAACTCTTTATATTCAAAATTTATACATAAAAGATGTTACAAAAATAATATATTAATGTCGGCATAGTGCTAGGAACATAGAATTGTTCCACATAATAGAACACATGTGAGGCAAAATGATGAGTCCCACATGTAAACTCCACATCATACGAGACATATCTTTATTTTTCGTGTGTTCCATTATGTGTAACACATTTGTATTTTTAAAATTATTGTTACTGTCTTACTGACGTGGAATGCATAAATATACATATATATATATATATATATATTTATTACACTTCTTGTGACAGATCAGTTGACCTTATATGGAATAATTTCTCACCACCTAAAGCAAAAATTTTCTCTTGGTTAGCTTAGAGAGGTAGACTGAAAACAAAAGAGATGCTACATAGGTTTGGAATTTTCGCAGGGGAAGATGTCTTAACTTGTATTTTCTGTCATTAGGGTAGTGAATCAATTGACCATGTTATGCTTCATTGTCCTTTTGTTTGGAAAGTTTGGTCTGTTATTGCTGTTTGGTGGGGTTTTCAGTGGGCTATTCCCAGATCCATTGATGGTTTATTACTTTGGTGGTTGGGTTGGAAGTTTAAGAAGAAAGTAAATCGGATATGGAGGGTTTTACTAGCAGCAGTATTGTGGTCTGTGTGGAGATATCGTAATGAATGTGTTTTCAAGGCAGTTCAACGCCATGTTCATGATCTTTGTGAGTGTATCAAGGTGAGGATAGCAATTTGGATGAGATCCCATCTTAGTGGTGCCTCATTCTCAGTTAATGATGTCGTGTTCAATTTTCACCAAGTCAGAAGTTGTTTAGGATCTTCATGAGTTGCTTTTGTATGGGGGAGTTTGGGTGTAGGGTCCATGATTTAATTTGGTGTATGCTGCTGAGCTGCTGCTGAAGATTGAACTAATGTTGTGGGTGATTTTTTTTTTCTCTATCTATTGATTAAGCTGCTGTTGTGCATGTTTTTTGTGGGTTTTCTGCTCTACTTGTTGCTTGTTTTGTCTGTTGCTTGAGTTGCTGCTGTGATACAGATTTTTCTGTTTGTTGTGGGTGTTTGCAGTTGTGGTTGGTGTTTCTGCTGTTATGGAGCTAGCTTATCTGTTTTGTTTTTGCAGGCAGTCAACTTGGTTGTGCTGCAGTATTGATGAGGTTTTTGCAGTATTGATTCTATTCTGCGGCACAGCTCTGTATCTTATAGTTGATGCTAGTGCTAGTGTTGCTATTATTGGTGCTAGTTGCTGGATGATGTGCTATGCAGAGCTTTTTTTGACTTCAAGAATTATCTATCAGGTGATGCTCAGGTGCTTATTGTAGACACCCCATTTTTGACTGTCCTCAAGGCTTGGATGTGCTTGCAGGTACATCCGATTACAAGTTTGATTGCTCGCTGAGCGCTCAACTTTCATGACAGAATGCCCCAGGTTTGATCCTTCCAAACCCTATTTCCATTTTGTCTCATTTTTGGACCATGCTTTGGTCCCTCCACGTTGATGTTCAAGATGGACTGCCGGCCATGGATAAGGCACTGCCGGCCATGTATTTGGCCTTGCCGGCCATCAATGAGGCATTGCTGGCCACCATTGATAGCCGGACGAATACCTTATTTCAACAGATATTGTTTTAGATATTTTGAGCCAGCTGTGGTTCACTGAGCCATCCTTTATGTGTATGGAGGGATGGAGGCCAATTTAAGCTTGTCAAGCAAGCTTTGGATTGCATTGTTCTATAAAAGGGGAGGCCCCTCTCCCTTTCTAGAGGTTCAGACTTTTAGAGAGCAAAAGATATCCCTCTCTCACTAGAATTCTCTCTCTCTCTCTCTCTCTCTCTCTCTCTCTCTCTCTATTTGTGCTATATTGAATCAAAAGTGTTATTTCTTCATACTTTTGCACACAAACACCTAGTCAAACACCTTCACTTTGTTGCTGAGATACTTGGAGGTCTTGTTTGGAGTCTAAAGGCTGGTTTTTGGCTCAAGAAGTTGCTGTTTTGCTGTGGTTCTTCAAGGGTGAGTAGTTACCCTCTTTAAGCTTTATTTTGCTTAAGTATTTGGCCATCCTTGCATGCTCTTTTAGGCCTAACTTACAACTACAAAAAGTTCATTTTTTAAGTGCTTAGAATGATTGTTTGATGCCTCTTTGGTGTTGAGGGTGTTCTACCCTCTTGTGTTCCTTATTTGCTTAGGCTTGGTGCTATCCTTTAAGACCTTTGAGATCACCTTCTCTTGGCCTTTTAACCACTGAATTCCAGAGGAATTTTAGTGGTGGAAAGTGTGTTTTGAGGTCCCAAATAGGAGGGGGTCATCCCCTCTCCTTGTGTCTTGATTGCTTGTGTTGATGGCCTCATACTTGAGCATGTTTTTCTGCCATACCTTGCCTTGATCTAAGCATGTTTTTGTGACTTTTTTAACATGTTTTAGCTCTGTTTGTGGCTGGCTTGGCCACTTCTTGCATGCTTCTTACACTTGTAGTGTAAATTTTGCTTACTAGCTTAATATGCTTGCTATTTTGGCCCATTGTTTTAGCTGGTTTTAGATCCATTTCAGCATGTTTTTGCTCATATTTTAGCATGCTTGAACTCTATTTTGGGTGGTCTTGATCATTTGGGACTTGCTTGTATAGCCATAGTGCAATCTTGTTCACTAGCTTTGAGTTTTAAAGTCTCTAGCATGCTTTACTTGAGTTGTGTGCATGCTTTGGCCTCATTTCTCACATGATTTTAGTGTATGTAGTGTAGTCATACTCTCACATGTTTCACTCTTTCGATGCTTTTGGAGAGTTGTGCCTTATGTCTTGATCACGGGCTAATTTGTATGCATGTTTGCCTAAGCTTTTGGGCTATCATCTCAGCATGTTTTTGGTCTTATTTTGCCATGATATAACTCTGATTTTTGTTGATGGAGTCACCTCTTGTTTGGTTTTGGTACTTGTAGTGCAATCCCACTCATTAGCCTTGGATACTTAGTGTTTTGGATTACCATTCTAGCTTGTTTTGGCTACACTTCATCATGTTTCTAGCATTTTTTTGGCTTGCCTTAGGACTGTTTTGAGTGATCTTGGTCCTTCGGGGCTTGCTTGATATGGCTATGGTGCAAGTGCCTTAGCTAGTCTTGAGTTTTGAGCCCTCTAGTATGCCTTATTCGTGATGTTTGGATGATTTGGCATCATTTAACACTTGATTTCAGAGCATATAGCCTTGCCATACTGTCATGTATATCACTCTTTAATTGTGTTTGAGAGTTGAGTTTTGTGCCTTGTTTGAGAGCCATAACTTGAGCATGCTTTTCTTGCTTCTTGTGCTTAAGTTTCATCACATTTCAGCCACTGTTTTGGCATGCATGAGGACTGTTTGCGGCTGGTTCAGTCCATTGAGCATTGTAGTGCATGCCTCATGTGTAATATCCTTCACTTGCTTTAGTGCTCTTGGCTCTATAACATGTCTTGCATGCATTGCTTCCATGATAGAGTCTTGTGCATGCCACCTTAGCATTGGTAGATGAGCATGTTGCATTTTGCATTGCATCGTGTTCAATCAGATGTTATGTTGAACACAAGGTGAATCGGTCCATTTCATACTTGAAGCGATGAAATGAGCCAATCTCCATTGGTCTCCATTGCCTTTGTCTCTCATGATAGGGCCGTGGTCTTAGTGTCTCATTTGTTGTGCATTTATTGAATTTGTGCAAGTTGGATCTTTGGCCATCATGCACTGCGATGCTTGATTGATGGTTTTCGATCCAACGGTGCCTCTCCCTTGATGTTTTGAGGTGATATGGAGGGGTATGGTACATACATGTCCTTGGGAGACCATTCCTTTCCTCTCTTTTGAGCTTTGTTGCAGAATGGAGTTTCAGCACATCAGTGGCCGGTAGTGCCTTATTGATGGCCGGCACCTCTTCACCCATGGCCGACACTGCACATCCTTGGCTGGTAGGGGGGTCGGCAGCCACCATTCATGGCCGGTAGGCCACTGGTGCATTCCCCAGCAATGATTTGGTAAGGTTCAGCAATAAGTTCTTGGAGAAACCCTACAAACAGAGCCTCTAAAGAGCAAACTAGAGAGCTTTTCGGGGCGGAAACCAAGCATGCATCCTTCATTGTTCAAGGCAGGGCTGTGGCAGCCTAATTTAGATGTTTTTTATACTTAGTTGGTTTTGTAACTTAATTAATTTGTTAATTAGTTAAAGTTTTGTAATAATTAATTAGCTTAGCATAGTTAATTAGTTGGTTTATAATAATTAGTTTAATTAGCGTAGCTAGTTAGCTAAATTCATTCGGACCCTTCTTCGAGAGGGCATAAATGTTGTAATAAGTGTGCGTGTGTGTGTGAATGTTTTCCAACCCCACGTCTTTCTCCCTTTTATTTACCCGCTTTTGGTGGTTAGATTAGGACATATTGCAATTAGCATACCTTATGCTTGCATGTTTGCATTCATTCATTTGTATTGCATGCACCAGGCTCGGCACATCATACAAACTGCATTGTATTTCAATAACACTTACATGAATACGTGTTTCAAAGCATGTTATTAAGTGTTGCATTTATATGCCATCTTAGATAGCCGAGCCTATTTAGTTGCATTATTGCATGAGTTGCATTAGGCATTTTGTATAGTTAGGATAATGCATTGATTTCTAACTAGCCTTTTGTTTTGGCTCGGAGTACACTGTGAGTGTTCACGCTTTAGCAGACTTGCATGAGTGTGAGTGTTGCCATGACAGCATGCTTGCTATGAGGCTATGTGTTTAATTGATTAACTACTTGAATGCTTGTAGATGAAGGCTTCATTACTTGAATTGGAACAATTCGTCAAAATGTGAGTTTTAAGCCCACTTGAAGTGGCAAATCATCATGTTTTAAGCCCACTTGAGGGTGGCAAATCCGCACTTTAGCCTACTTGCGAGTAACACCTTCAAACCATTTTCGAAAAACAAACATAAGATGTTTTGTTCCAAATTGAGTGATTTAGTCTATACTTGTATGCTGTGTGCATCACATAGTAAGTTAGCTAATAAACCGGAATAAGAACACATGTGTTTATAAAATAACATATCATGTTTAGTAGAGGCCGATCTTTGATCGAGCGAGCGGGGGTGCTCATTTCAGGACCTTCCCCTCTCGTACCCAAGTTCCCGAGCCGAGGCAACTTTGGTGATAACAGACACGTGGCCTTAGGCACGAGTCAGGTCCTAAATTTCCCAAAAAAAAAATATTTAGGTGGCGACTCTGAAATCTGGCAAAGCAGTCCATGTTTGGCATTTTTGATCTAAAATCTGATTTTCCAAAACGATTTGCCGGATTGGACTCTTTAGTGATTTATCAGTCTTACATTGTACTTTGCGAGATTAGATTCAGAACCGTGATAGGAGTCCGAACTGTAGTAACTATGAATTCAATTCGCACCCTCTCCAAAAGGGGGGCGCACGGAGCGAGTTCGGGCGGTCTACACTTATGATAGAAGATGAGTAGTGGAGGCTTTCATGCAGAGGATTTTGGTGGATGATGATTATTTATTAAGTTGCTGGGCTGTTGTTATGATGCTTTGTTTTGTTGTTTGTTGTTTTTGTCTTGGTTTTAGTTGGTTGCTCACCAACTTCTGATGGCGTGTTTGCAAAGGATTGGGCGGCTATATTGGTGCCAAACTAGTTGGGATTGGTATGTTCGCTATGCTACTTTTTGCACCCATCTCTTTTCCTTTTTGATGTAATATTTTTTTTTTGTTCATCAATAAAGGTTTTCTTTTGCCGATCAAAATATATATATATATATATATTTATTACACTTCTTTGCATACAAAATATATAATCTTTTTAAACTTATTACCCCTGACTAACCATTAACAAAATTCTTCATTTTTGTGTGTATTTTTAAAATTATTGTTACTGTCTTATTGACATGGAATGCATAAATATACATATATATTTATTACACTTCTTTGCATACAAAATATATAATCTTTTTAAACTTATTACCTCTGACTAACCATTAACAAAATTCTTCATTTTTAAAATTTAAAATTCTTATTGAGTCATATCATTTTGTATAAAAAAAAAATTATATTTGGATTAAAATTGCCATTGTATTATTGTAACTGACATTATCACATGAAAAAAGCACTAACACACTACATAACACGACACGAGTATGTTGACACGGTCTGAGAAGTGTCGCCTAAGTTTAAAAGATTGGTTCTTCAACAAATAAGGAAATTCCTACTTAACCAAAGGACAAAATTAACCCAAATTTTTTTAAAAAAAAATATCGTAATAATTCATACTGCTTGTATACTAAATTTGAGTTTTGGTAGTTTGGCTTGAACTGTGATGTTTGACCATGGAAAGTTTTTGTACAAGACTTTGCTTGTTAAACCATCAAACTCAAAATTAATTAGTAATAAGTGAAGTAGCCTTTGGAGTATATGCAAGCTTACCAAGCTTGAGTGGCTTCAGAAGGCGATGTGACAAATCTAACACTAAGCTTGATGGATGCAATGTGGTAGGCACCAATTCAAACATCCCAAGCCAAATGAGTGTTCACCGTAAGTAGGAAATGAAGGGGTAATTAAGATGCATACAAAGGTAAAAGAAATTACTGAATGATGATAAAGCAAACCTGTAGAACTCGAAATGTTATAAATGGTTAGCAAGCCAACAAAATACAAGGCGCAGGGAAATTAAGTTACAAGTTCAATATTCAATCGAGCAAAAGAGGCATTATTTTTTTCTACCGCTTTATCCTTGGTTCTCAAATGGTTAGGATTGAAACATCTATGTCTACACATTCTTCAAATTCTTTCTTCCCCAAACTTCATTGCTACCATCTATACATCCTACTGTCATAAGTCCAAGAATGAAATCAAAGTTACATCTTCGCTTAAACCGGCTTGATTCGCACAATCTTAACAGTTAGAGAAGAAAAAACTCGCTTGCATAAAAATGATTAGTGCACACTCATGGTAAGCAAAAGTATGAGGCAACCTTTTCATTTTCCTTAACACAACCCCTTGATTGAAGTGACTTGGATTGGTTCATACAATTTTACTTGTTTTTCTCCTCAGTACCCACTACACTTCAATACCATAAGTTTTACATTTATTTTTGTTTTTATTTTTTCTTTTCATGGGATGGGTTTTGAAGGTGGGAAGTTGCTAAACTAAGAGAACTTCATTGCCAACCATGTAAAATTTTTTTAAGTTAGAAGATCACATAGCTCTACACAAACCTACAGAAGTCCTAGATCCAACTCAATGATACACGTTGCTTTGTTGTCACCAGTTGGGACTTTGGAACAAAATGAAATATCAGAGGTGATGACGCATATCTATTAAAATAGGGTAAGTCATCAACTCATATCATATTCGATCCATGAATACTATATATTATTCCAATTATGATTAATATACCACCCATATGCAATGCTAGTATGATACCTTTCTACTTAAATCTAATTCAATTCATTTACATTCAGACATGTTTTAATCCATGCTACTTAATGCAGATATGAGAAAACAACACTAAAAATTTCAAAATTAACCTTCATACCATAGTCGTCCCAAACCTGCATGCTTATACACTTCACAATACTTTAATACCAATGCAATGCGGAACTTCGCTTCACAGGCACTGCTTTCACCTCTCTCCAAGTGGTTGCTACCTATCAAAACAAAAGCATGGTTTGTTCTCCCAAACAAAAGTAGTAAGCACTTCCTCACAATTCCAAGGCAGATGAAAAAAAAAAAAAAACACAACAACAACAACAATAACAACAACAACAACAACAAAACTTAATAATCTGAAAGAAAATTAAGAAAATACATCCTTAATCTTCCAAACTAGTGGAACCTTGAAAAGTAACTTTCGAATTTTTTTGATGCAAATGGAATTTCATCATTAGCAATGCGACCAAAACCCTAATGAAGAAATAAATGAGCTTCTTTTCCCAGAGTACTTGTGGGTCAAAAAGACAAATAGACCCTTCTCTACTTCGGCTGATACAACTCCAACCAATTCCTTCTTCACAACTTCCTCCCTTCCATAAATATTTAGAACCAAATCAAGTAGCACTTGGGGAAACATTTGAAGTCATGCTCAAATCTTATTCCATTTTGGATCTAAGGAAATTACACATTAAGAAAATGGGGCTCGGAAAAAGGCATAAAGCAATGAGTACTTTATGAAAAAATTGTGGTAAATACGCTAAATAAACTCATATAAACCCCCCAAAAAATCTAATCTACCTAAAATTTGCAAGGCAAAGGGAAACCCAGGTTGGATATCCATGAGGCAAATTTTAGGCTGCCCAAGTAATTATTTGACATCTCAACTGAGTAAAGACATATCCTAACTAGAAGTTAATCTCGTAAGTTGTAAGACTGCTACGCTACAGGTCCCAGAAATTCTACAATCAATAATTATCTACTTATTTTCTTCTTTTCAAGTCTCACTTCATTTTAGTAGACAAGAATGCTAACAATGCTAACAATACTAACAAAAACTATACCATCTTCAACAGAATTACATAATTCATTTACTATTGTACATCCCCTAAAAACAAGATGTATATATGTACAATGGAGATATGATAATCTGGATAAAGAATAACAAAATATAACAAACAAACAAGTCTAACTAACACTCCCATAACTTAGAGAAAGGGATTTACTTTGATGAGAAACAATGAGTGATTGTAATTACCTGAAATATATCAAAGAAAAATCTCCACTAGAACAGCCTTGCCTGCCTAAGGAATTGCCTATTGACCTATATCATTTAATGTTTCGGCCTATATCAATGGAAGAAGTTACTGTCAAGCAAATTTTGAAATAATGGAAAAGATGATTTAGAAAGTCTCGTAATGCAATCATTGTGGTATAGTTACAAAGGACACATCGTAAGAAAAATCATAGTTCTGAATCTTTATGGTAATGTTATAAACATTGTGGTAAATCATATTACGAATTTTTGTGGTGTAGTTACAAAAGGGTGCACTATATATGCACTTTTCTAAGGATGTTTCATACAAATTTATCCCAATTACTGGTTCAAGATATGATATTCCAATCGAACAACCACCTCTACTTCAATCTAAAAGGACTTCACTAAATCTTCATTTGGCATCATTGAACCATAAAAATCTAGTCCAAATAATTTACATGTCAGCTTTCCATACTCCAAAGATGGAGCCAAGTTTACATTGAAATTAACAGAATTAAAGCATGAGAGGACAAAAAGGGAAAAAAAAAAGATGACCAATCACCCTCCCTTCTTCTAATTCTCTCCAATTGGGAAGGGGCAAGTTGGTTGGGAAAATTAAAATCTGCATAATCCAAGTAGTTTCTATGGTCAAAACTTCACTATAGCATTTATCACTGTGGCATGACACAAATACGATACTAAAAGGGCCTCTTCAAATGCAAATGCTTAAAGACCATAAAAAAGAAGTAAAGGTGAAAATGTTTGGTTCCATAGCATTTAAAAGTTACGATTAATTGACTCTTTTCTTTATTTCTTTTTTGATGGCAACAACCCATCCAACATAAGGCCACTTTGGATCAACTCTTGCAAGGTAAACCCTAGATACATACAACTACTGGCAAACCACAAATAATTGGTTAAGAACAAAAAATATTCTAGGAAAACACTTGACTCCCACCCCAAAAACAAACAAAAAGTGGTTAAAAAAAAGTTTAGCCTGACACCTAATTAGAAAGACATAATAAATTTCAAATACATACTATATATCCATCAACATATCTGTAACATTAGAACACACAAAAAATAATAACAAGAAGCATAAGTTACACTCACCTCTCTTAAGGTTTTGAGAAAATGCAATTAGTCCTACATGTTTGACATAATTACACTAACTTTCCTTTTAGTATGATTAAAGCAACCGAAACTAATGCTAATAATTGGTAAACACTAAAATAAACAAAGAAAAATATACATTCTACAACGAAAGAGATGGTAATATCATTTTTTTTCCATTCATACAACTAACGAATTACTAATAAAAAAAATCTAAATGTTATGTGAATTAAAACTTTCAAAAAGGTCAGTGTAATTATGTCAAAAGTGCGGACTAACTATATATTTTTTAAACCTCAGGGAATACCCAAATAATAAATACAATTTTTGTTTTGGAAAATCTCAAACAAGTAATGAATTGCATAAATGAGTTTCACAAGGATGAGCCAAGTGTTGAAGAAGATAATGATCGCTAGTTGATGTGTAGCTGTTGTGAAAGCAAAGGGAAAAGGAGTAGAAGAGAGAAAGAAAGATAGTATTATGCAAGGAAATGTGAGGAAGAATGGACATAAAGAGAGGTAGGTTGTGATGATGCTCATCTGTGTTGATCGGTTGAAACTTGGAAAGAAAAAGGAACGAAAGTTGGTTGATGGTAGGTCTTAGCCAATAAATGTGTTGGCCTCCCATTATGTCCCTCTAGAGTATCCATGTGAGTGGAATGTGCCAATTTTAGGTATTAGTTTCATATGTTCAATTTATAAATCCGTTAAATTCATAAACTTACGCAATAACTGATTTAGTTTAATGGAACTCACAATGCAAATAAGTTCGTACATGTCTCCTAAATTTTTCCTTTGCATAAGAATGAGGAAAACAAAAAACAAATTAACCAAGTGATAAAAAAATTCATATGGGTTAATATAATTTAAAGTGGATCTTTGTAATTTCAACATAAATTTACAATTTGGATTACTGATTGATTACTCACTTCAATTAAAAAAAACTAAGCATTTTGGAAACTTCTTTTCTAAGCCTCATTTGATTGAACTAATCACTAAGCTAGAGAAGTTTGTCTTCTGGTTGTTCCTGTTGGAGTGTGCATCTGCCTGTTTAGTTTGGGCTCTGTTTTTGCTGGTTTTGTATAGGAAGAAGATGGCTGCAAGTCTTGGTGGTTGATATGTTGGACTGCTATGGTGGTTTCCATAGTGGTAGCAGGTCCAATATTGGATGCTGGTTGCAAGTCCTGGGTTAGTTTTTGATTTGCAGTGCTAGTTGTTGAGGAGTGTTCTCTGCTATTTAGGTGAAGTTTTGCCTCAAAAAATGGAGACTGAATACTGCTAGTACTCTGCCTACCCATATGAGTTTTTTGGTTCACCAGTCCATAACTGGTGTGATGGTGCTCATGGTAGCATCATCACAGAAGTGTTTATTTTGAATGGTTGGGTATTGGTTTGAATTTGCTGATTGGTCTGTGGATTGGATTTTGGTGTGCTGTTTCCTCACCAATGGAATTGGGGGATATTCATGTTAAGAAAGCAAATTCGCTGTTCAGTGTAATGGGGCAGCTGCTGGTGTTTTGGCTGCATAACTCTGCTTCATTGTTTCAGAGTTATCCATCAAGATTTCATCTCTAATCTCAGAGGCATCAGGTATTGTTTGGGAGGTAGAAGGATGCAAAGTCTGGGTGGGTGATAATAGGAAGAGCCAAAGACTTGATCTGTGGAATGTTAAACTGATATGTTGACTGCCATGGTGATATGTTGGGTTGTACTGATATGTTGGGCTGATATATGGTCATGATCTGAATTGTTATAGTGACTGCTAGATTGTGATAATGTTGTAGGGGAGGCTATTTGTTCTGTGCCTGTTATGCTCATCTGTGGAATGCTGAACTAATATGGTGACTGCCAGGCTAAAACTGATATGCTTTGTGCTTGCTGTGCTAAAACTGATCTGGTGGTCTGCGAGGTGAATGATTGTATCAGTAACAGAGGTTGACTGATCTGGATCAAATCTGGTGGTCTGCATCAGATGTTTGGTTAGGTGTATTGTTTGTCTTCACCAGTTGGCTCTTTGCTTGTTGGTTTTGTTATTTGTTGATTGGTAATGCTTGTTAGGTGAAATTCAGGGCAATAGAGGTTCAATGCTTGTTTTTCATGTGTGTTTTCAAGCTGAAGTGCTGATATTGGGCTGATTGGTTTAATGAGTGGTTTTTGATGTATTTGTTTGCTGCCGGTGTTGGGTGATGCACTGCTGGTGTTTGCACAGGCCCATTACTCACTCATCTCCTGCTACTGCAGATTTATGAACCTTTTTGTTGTTGTGTTTTGTATATGTTAGGACCCAAACCCGCCCCTATAGGTTTAGCGTCATGACCGTCCAGTAATCATAGATTACCTACGGCCTCCATACAAATAAACATTTAATACCAATTATGGGGCTTAGCGGAAGTCTAAGATGTTATAGAATTCATCCATTGAGCTGTGCATATATGAGGAGAGCAAATATATTAAGCATGGTATTATTTCAAAATTTCCTCCAACATAAGTACAAGCCATGTAACATAAATACAACTCATGTCTTACAAAATACAACCCTAACTATGAACAAATACAAAACCATTAAACCACACAAAAGGGGTTTGACAAGTATGGCTCCACCCAAGCCTGATTACTTCACTTGGAAGCTTCACAAAAGGCTGACCCAGTAAACTTGAGGCTATCTAACTCTGATGTTCAGTTTGCCCACCTACAAATACATATATAAATAAATAGTGAGCTAGAGCCCAATGAGTAACAACAAAATAAAGAGGTTATATGAATGAAGTTCCACAACATTACAATTGTCACTTAGATTAGCCATCATGTCAATCCTTCACAAAACGCATAACCATTATCGATAGCATTTTCATTAGTTCATTAACTTCATCATCAAGATCTTTTAATGTCAAATTATGTGGTACATCCCTGAAGTAATAACGAACCGTATGTCAATCAATCAAATAGCCATGGTATTGTTACCCCCCAAGCAAGGGCCTATTAAACAATGGGCCCCGGTATTAATTTCCCTCGGGCAAGGGCCTATTGAACAATGAGCCACGGTATTAATTTCCCCCGGGCAAGGGCCTATTAAAGGATGCCACAAGTATAGTTTCAAAATAGAACTTCATTCATATGAGAAATAACATATCAATAAACCATTCCATCAATCATCATAAAGTTTCAATAAAACATTTAATCAATTATATATATCAATTTCAATAGCAATAGCATTTTCAGAAGTAGGAATAACTTGAACATATCTTTATAAAGTTATTACTCACAGTGGTTTGTGGTGACACTAAGCCTCAGGCGTCCACCTAAACGAAATACATAACAAAGTATAAATGAAATTCCATTTCATTTCAATTCAATTCTCTTTGTGCGTCTCTAACTTATTATATGATTATATAAGTTCAAAAAGATGCCTAAGGATGCTAGGAGTGGCATGAGGATGCAATATGCACTTAAAAGGGTTGGTAAAATTTTGCTGAAAACAGGGTCTCCGCTCGAGTGCAACTTCCTTCGCTCGAGCGGGGGTTCAAAAACAAAGGTGGTCGCTCGAGCGTGACATCCGTCGCTCGAGCGGTCTGCAAAAGTTCTGGATACATGAAATTCACGCTCGATGGTCGCTCGAGCGAAATACTGAAGAAAAAGGTCCTCGCTTGAGTGCCACTTTTGGTCGCTCGAGCGGACTGTAAAAATTTGGAAACTTCTGGGAGCTCGAAATCCACGCTCGAGCGTGGACTCCCTCGCTCGAGCGGACAGCACGAATTTTGGAATTTCCAAAACTGTAATTAAAGATCAAACATGGCATTCAAAACTTCAAATCTTGCATTTTTGGTATAAAAACATGGAGAGTCACTATATAATATGAAAACACTTCCAATTGAAATCATTTATTCAAAATCATGGCAAATTCTTAACCAAAGACTCCAACCTCAATTTATAAAATGAGTTTAACTTAATTTGAATGCATATTTCTCCAAAACATGTTTAAAATATGATCAAGTGACATGAGAGGCATGAAAACATGATTGATTCTCCAAAATGATGTATAATTGTGCCATGCATGAATGAATTCCATGAAATTCCAACTCAAATATGCATGCATGCAAGCAATTCAACTTCATTCTTCCATTTCTTGAAATTCATAGCTTCTTTTCTTCAATAACATGCCAATGAGTACAAAAATGAGAGGAATTCACTTCTATATGCCATATCTACATGAATTAGTGATGAGTGCCATACCTAGTGTTGAATTCAAGTGTGTTATGGCCCCAATCTTTGAATCTCCCTCTAGTTCTCTACAATTCACCTCTTTCTCTCTCTTTAAATGTTGAACTCTCCTCTCCTCTCTCTCAATTCTCAGCTAAATGGGTACACAAAAAATGAGCTCATA
Source organism: Camellia granthamiana (assembly GCA_036172215.1). Lineage (NCBI taxonomy): Eukaryota > Viridiplantae > Streptophyta > Magnoliopsida > Ericales > Theaceae > Camellia > Camellia granthamiana. Next base: position 13,876,896 of record CM069904.1, read on the forward strand.
AGCTTAATTTGGGTCTTATATAGGCTGCGATTAGGTTAGCCTAATCAAAGGTGGTTAGGATTAATTAATTAGGCTCAATTCTAACTAATTCAATCAGTTTATTCTAATTATTTTGATCCAAATCAAATTTCAATTGAAACCACCATAAAATTCTAAATATTCAAAATAGCCTAATGGGCTAGTCAATTTCAGTTTCTGAAGCTGTTTAGGCTCCCAATTGCTGACTCTAAGTTGTCAATTTAAACAAATGTTCCATATGTCAACAGATAATTATAGAATTAAACATGTAATCACACAATCAAGCACATAATCATGCAATTAGACTCATTAAAACTATATAATGTACTAGTTTGGAGGTCGGGGTCGTCACAGTATAGTTGGTCTATTCTTCTTTGGTTGTTTTTGGATTGGTTTCTCACCAATCTTGGGTAAGTGCTAACATATGATTGTGCTTCCTTTACGGTGCCAACCTAGTTGGGATTGTTAAGGTTTGCTATGATGCTTTCTGCACTTCCCTGTTTTGTTGATGTAATTTTGCATGTATTATGCTTTTTCATCAATAAAGTTTTTGTTTTGCTGATCAAAAAAAAAAAAAAAAAAAAGCTAGAGAAATTTGTATATTTATTTACTAAAGCTTACCTAAATAGCTGATTATTTTCACAAGTCCTTTTCCTTGTTAAAAATTACTATCACATTTAAGCAACAACTAATCAAGATAACTAGTCATCTATTTAAATTGTTGATCAATAACCAAAGTAGCAAAGTTTAATGGTGTTACTGCCTTGGTAGATATGTACATGGCCATTTGGAGAAATAACTGATACATAAGAGAAATATGAATAAAAACATAATAGGACAAGTGTATTAAGTGTGCTTTATTGTTCATAAGAACAAAAGTAATAATCATTAGGAAAAAGATTGAGACCCCTAAAAAATTCTATCACTTCACCCACAATGATGCGACATATTACTCGTTAACTTTTGATTTGTTACAAACTTAAACATGTAAACCCCAACTCCTTTGCAGTATGTCCTTGTGGGTGAATTGTGGATTTTAATTTGTGGGTTTTTAGCATTTCTCATAATCAAAATGACAATCACTACATAGCAAGTTTTAATTCCATAGAGATCAACCACGAAAGTTACACAATAGAACCATGAAGAAACTCATTGACAAATATCACAATAATTTGGTTTAATGCCAAAGAGGTTAATCTAATAGTCGATGGCATTCCTTTGAAAACTACTATACAAGTTTACTTATACAAACAAAGAACTCAGTATGGTATTTACTTACCTAAAGAAGACAAAATCAATATTATGAGCTACTTACTGAGAGTAATATAGTGGTTTTATGAAGGAAGGAATTCTAGTTAGGTTACTTATGGTCAAGAACATCGACAGTGTAGTAGTAACTAGTCTAGTTAAGAAAATTTGTGAATTTCTATAAATCATTCTGTACATATGTTATAATGAAACTTAACAATGAAGACATATTCTTATATTAAATTGAATTTAAAACAACAAAGAAACATATCACCCATAAAACATGAAGATTTTGTCTTGATAAACTTGATAGATTCAATCATGGTGGTTAAAATCGTATAATTCATGATTTGATAGAATTTTTAATGCAAATGATTTGAATTGTGTCGTTGATCGGAAATTAAGTGAATCATGTGATTCAATTTGGTATTCACTACGATTTTTTACGATTTCACTATAATTCAACTTCATTTTTGTTTTTGTTTACATAATGCACAAAATGATGTCGTTTTTGTTAAATCCCCAATTTTTTTAAAAGCCTAAGCTAATAGGAAGTCTTGCACGTGGAGAGAAACACAGAGAACCACCCTCTCTCAGGGGTAACTGTAGACACCCCATTTTTGACCGCCCTTAAGACTTTGGCACTACTGATGGTTTACTTGGTGGTGAAAGGTTTGTAGGGCAAAGGTTCAATTTCTTCAGCAAGGAGAGAGTCAAATCCCAACTTCATACCCCTTTTTGGATGAAAACAATCTTGATCAAAAGATTTTGTACCTTGAAACCCTCTCTTTCAAAATGTTTTGGAAATAAAGTTCCTACGATGTTCCGACGCTCGCATTTCGTTAAATATTGTGCTTTTCGATAAACCGAGCAAAGACAAAGTGGAAATGAATGAAAGAGAGATGAAATCTTTGAAAAATCTTTCAAAACATCTTGTTTAGGGGTTTGGAGTTGAAGAAAAGAGGAAAGGAGAGAAGAAAACCAGTTTGGGAGAAGTTCGGCATGAATTCATGTAGGACCAAAACTGAGCGGCTTCACCAAAACAGGAATAACTTTTTTCACAGTTTGAATTTTGATTCAAGGATGCCACCATTGGAAAGCTTATTTCTGGGGCTTCAATTTGGACATAAGAATGACCTGAAAAGGAGTCCATATGAAGGAGTTATGGCCATTTGAAGTTGGACCTGGAAAGCAGAATTTTGCCTATCGACCAGAAAAATGGGCTGCCGACCAGAAAAGTATCCAACCGACCACTTAGGTGGTCTACAAGTGGTCTGCAACTGGTCTAGGTGGTCTGCAGCCATGCCACTACCTTCCTCTCTCTGTGCAGACCCTCTTCCCCCCCTTCCTGACCAGTTGTTCTTCCTGCAGGCCACTTTTCTGGTCGGCCGACCAGTGTAAGTAGCTGGCCGACCACTTCAACTGGTCAGCAGCTTTCCTGCACTTTCTGCAGATATTTTTCTTGCCAGCTGTGCCAGCTGTTGGGCACAGAAAGCATCCTCCATACACGTGTATGGAGGGATTGCTTGGAGCTCCAAACTTGTTTAATAAGCTTGATGCTTGGTTTTCTATATAAGGGAGCCTCCTCCCTCTTGTCTCAGGTTCAGAGAAATTTGCATAGGGCATATACATATCATCTATCTCTATACTTCATTTCTCTTCATATTTGTACTTAAAAGTGTAGTTTCTTCACATTTTTGCACACAAACACCTACTCAAACACCTTTGCTTTGAAGCTGAGGCACCTTGAAGCTGGCTTTGGTGTTTTTGAATCACTTTTGGTCCAAAAAGGCTGCTGGAGTTGCTGCTTTGAAGTGTTTTTCAAGGGTGAGACTTTAGTCCCTTAAAGCTTTGTTTTTGGTTAAGTCTTTGGCCCTATTTGCATGATGTTTTAGGCTTAACTTTCTACTGCAAAAATCTTCATTTTCAAGTGTTTGAAATGTTTGTTTAAGGCTTCTTTGGTGTTGGGGGTGGTCTACCCCCTCTTGTGCCTTGTTTGGCTTTGTTTTGTGCTATCCTTTTAAGCTATCGGGACCACCTCTTTTTGGCCTTCTCACCATTGAAACTCAGAGGAATTTCAGTGGTGGAAAGTGTGTTTTGAGGTCCCAAATAAGAGGGGGTCATCCCCTCTCCTTGTATCTTGGTTGCTTGCCTTGTTGGCCTCATGTTTGAGCATGGTTTTCTAGCATGTGTTGGCTTGTTCTCAACTTGTTTTTGGTGTTATTTTGACATGGCATACCTCTATGTTAGCTTGGTTGAGTCACCCCTTGCATGCTTTATACACTTGTAGTGTAAATTTTGCATATTAGCCTTACATGCTTGTGTTGATAGCTCATCTTTCTAGCATGTTTTGGTCCTATCTCAGCAAGTTTTTAGTGTTATTTTAGCATGCCTTAACTCAATTTTGGGTTGGTTTGATTACCTCTTGGATGCTCCTTGCACTTGTAGTGCAATTTCACTCACTAGCCTAACATGAATCATACTTTGGACCATCATTCTAGCATGTTTTTGGCTCCACTCCAGCAAGCTTTTGGCCATGTTTTAGCATGCTCTAGGTCTGATTTAAGTGTTTTGGGTCATGCATGCCTTGCTTTGTATAGCCATAGTGCAATTTTGGCTCACTAGCTTTGAGTTTCCAAGCCACTCACATGCATTCCTTGGGCTGTTTGCATGTGTTAGCATCATTTGATATGTGATTTTAGTGCATGTAATGTGGTCATGCCCTCACATCTTTCACTCATTCAATGCTTTGGAGGGTTGGTTCTTTATGCTTTAAAAATGAGCCATTATGTATGCCATCTTGCCTAAGCTTTTGGGCTGCCATATCAGTGTGTTTCGGTCTTGTTTTGCCATGATACAACTCTGATTTTTGTTGGTGAAGTCATCTCATGCTTGGTTTTGGTAGGTGTAGTGTGATCCTCCTTATTGGCCTTGCATACTCCATGCTTCATGCCCTTCATGCTGGCTTGTTTTGGCTACACTCTGTGCATGTTTCAACCTTGATTTGACATGCTCTAGGACTATTTTGGGTTGTATTGGCCATATGGTTCATGTATTGCATAGCTGTAGTGCAATTGGCCTTGCTAGCCTTGAGTTTTGAGCACCATAGTATGACATACTTGAGATGTTTGCTTGCCATGACATCATTTCACATGATATTTCAGTGCATATAGTGTTGTCACACTTCCATGTTTGTCACCTCTTCATCATGTTTGAGAGTTGTCCTCTTATGCCTAGTTGAAGGGCCAATGCATGAGCATGCATGATCTTGCATTTCATGCCATCATTTTGGAGTATTTTGGCCACTATTTTGGCATGATTTAGGTTTGTCCATATTTGGTTTAAGTCCATTGAGCATTGCATTGCATGCCCCTTGTATGGTGCTCTTTACTTGCTTTGATGTTTTAGTCTCCAAATATGCCATGCATGCATTGTTTGCACAATAGAATCTAGTGTATGCCATCCTAGCATGGGTTGAATAGCATGTTGTTTGCATGTTGCTGTATTGCATCTTGTTTGCATGTTGTTGTATTCATGGTTGTTTGCATGCTTATGTTGCATTGCATTGTGTTTGCATGCCATTAGCATGGCTAAGTTGATCATGTTGCATTGCATTGTGTTTGAATGGGGTGTTAATCCAAACACAAGAAACGAGGGACGTTTCATACTTGAAGTGATGAAACGTGCCTTATTTCTCGGTCCCTGACACTCTTGATCATGCATGATAGAGTTTGAGGCCCTCATGTGTTATTTGTGCATTTATTGACATTGATTTTGTGCAAACTTGGCTTCTCGACCATCGTACATTGCGATGCATGGTTGGTGGCCCGAGAGTCGAGCACCACACCCCCTTGAGCTCAAGAAATGATAGGGAGGGTGGTTGTGCACACATACCTTGCAAATACACTGCCGTGTCCCTTCTTGTTCTCTATTGCAGCAAAATGGAGTTGTACAGAATTTTCTAGTCGGCAGACCAGTAAAAGTGGCTGGCCGACCACTTTTTTTGGTCTGCAGCAAACTTAGGTGGTCTACAGGTGGTCTACACCACCCCTAGGTGGTCGGCAGCCTTCCTGGCGGTCTCCATGTTGGAGTAGAAGCCATCTGGAAGCTTGTGCAGTGTTCTGAGATCAAATGCAAACAGAGGCTAGTTGGGGCATAGCAATGGATTTCCGAATGAGGCGACCGAGCATGCATGCACTTCTCGCCCTGAGGACTTCTTCTTACTGCTTTACTTAGCTGCTTTGCTTAGTTAGCTATTTGATTCTGTACTTAAGTAGTTAATGCACTTAGCTATCAATTTGTGTTGTAATAACTAATTAGTTAATTTGTTAGTTAATTAGTTTCGTTTTGTAATAATTAGTTTAATTAGCTTAGATTAGCTAGTTAGCTTATTATTCAGACCCTCCGTCGAGAGGGCACAATTTTGTAATAAGCGTGCATGTGTGTGATGCATGTCTTCCAATCCCATTTCTTTCTCCCTTTTACTTATCAGCTTTTGATGGTTAGTTTAGGGCATGTTTCAATTAGCATACTTATGCTTGCATGCGTGCATCATTCATTTGTCTTGCATGCACCGGGCTCGGCGCATCATTCAGACAGTATTGTATTTCAATACATTTACTTGAATACGTGTTTAACAGCATGTTATCAAGTGTTGCATTCATATGCCATCTTAGGTAGCCGAGCCCATCTTAAATTGCATTTTGCATGTTATGCATTAAGCATCTTGCATAGTTAGGATCATGCATGATTACTAACTAGTTTCCTGTTTTGGCTTAGAGTACACTGTGAGTGTTTACGCTTTAGCATACTGCATGAGATGTGTATGTTGCCATGTTAGCATGCTTGCCATGAAGCTATTTGCTTAGTTGATAAACTGTATGAATGCCTGTGGATGAAGGCTTTATTACTTGAATTGGAATAATTCATCAAATGTGAGTTTTAAGCCCACTTGAGGTGGCAAAATCATATTGTTTTCTAAGCCCACTTGAGGGTGGCAAATCCGCGTCTTAGCCTACTTGCGAGTAGCACTTTCAAACCATTTTTGAAAAAACAAACATGAAATGTTTCGTTCCAATTCTTGCGATTGAGTCTATACTTGTATGCTGTGCGCATCACATAGTATGTTAGTTAAATAATCGGAATAAGAACGCATGTGTTTTCAAAAACAACATATCATGTTAGTAGAGGCCAATCTTTGATCGGGCGAGCCGGGGTGCTCATTTTAGGACCTTCCCCTCTCGTACCCAAGTTCCCAAGACGAGGGAACTTTGGTGATGACGGACACGTGGCCTTAGGCACGAGTCAGGGCTTCCTAAATTTTCCAAAACAAAATATTTAGGTGGCGACTCTGTAATCTGGCAAAGCAGTCCGTGTTTGGCACTTCTTGATTAAAAGCGATTTTCTAAAACGATTTGCTGAATTTTGACTCTTTGGTGATTTATCAGTCTTACATTGCATTTTGTGAGATTAGATACAGAACCGTGACAAGAGTCTGAACTGTAGTAGCTATGAACACAATTCGTGCCCTCCCGCGCGGAGCGGAGTTCGGGCGGTCTACAGTAACCCCATGCAAGACAAAAGAAGCAAACAACCAAACAGAGAGGAATAACCAAACGAGGACATAATATCAAATGCTAATGGAAAGACATGAACCCAAGAACTCTTTGAATCAAAGCTTTGATACGATGTTAAATCACCAATTTTTCCAAAAGCCTAATCTATTAGGAAATGGGTCCAATAATATATATCAAGCTATGTAACAGCTTTCACCAAACTATCATGATATATAAAAGAGATCAATTAGTTATATTGATAGTTACTTATTTTTAAATACCATGTGCATATTTTTATATAATTTTTTTTTTATACTATGTGCATATTACTTATTTTTGTATAAAATTATATGTGATATGAATTTTATGATTGACGATTCACTATTTTAGCAAAACGATTTACGATTTGATTTCAATGGATTCAATATCTCACCTACAATTTGCAAATGATCATTTTTTTTCTCTTTGGCTTAGCAAAGTAAATTGGTCAATTTTCTTTCCACTTTGAGAGTTTTGGAAATGCATTTGAGAGGCTAAAGGTACTTTGTCCAAAAATTCCATTGTTCGAATTAATCTTACACCAAAATGGGTTACAAACTTTACTAGCCTTTTTGTGTTGTCCTATTGAGTGACACTAACTTTGAAATATCTAGCATTTCCTTTGAGTGGTAGTCCTTGGCAATGTTTTGAAAGCCGAACTAGACCGATGATATCTAGCGCTTCCTTTGAGTGATAGTCCCTGGCAATGTTTTAAAAGCTGGACTGGACCGACCGGTTAACCCATCGATCGGTCCAGGTTCTTATTCGAATCAACCCTGAAACCCAGACTACCTTGAAAACCAGTCTTTTTAAGGTAAACCGGCCAAACCCACGATCAACCCAGGTGATTGGACAACCCAATGTGGGTTGAAGTAGATTGGACCGGTTTTGCACCTCTCCAACACCCATGGATCGAGTGCTGAAAATAGTAGCCAATAAGAGTCGAACACGAGACCTATGCCTCAAGTGGAAGGACCTTTCCAAAATATAGCATATATATATATTATTTATTTTCTCAATGTACTTTTATGTCAAACTGAATTATAACATATATATATATTATATAGTAGTAGCAGCAGCAATCTAGCAACAACTAACAGTAGCAGCAACAATGGCAGCAATCTAGCAGCAACTCTGAAGTAGCAACTGCCAAAACAATACATCTCCATTCTACAACAGCAACTAAATTGACTCCCAACTATACATAATAGCATAGCTGCTTCAGATTAGATACTATGTCATGGACTGAGTACTTCAACTCTTTCAAATTTGATTTTTCCCATAAAGAAACTCTAACTGTTGGACCATTTTAATATCTTTTATTTATTTATTTATATTTTTTGTTTATGAATCTTCTTTTGTCTTGTTCATGAATCTCATCTTATTTATGAATGGAGATTCATTGTTTTGGTGTCCTTTTGTCTTGTTCATGAATGGAAATTAATTAGAATTCATGAACTTGGTGGTGAATTAATATTTGGATACACTCTCCCTTTTCTCTAGGTTCATGGTCATTATTATTTTTTAGTGTATTTTGTAAAGTCCTAGTGGCCTATAAATAGTTCTTCTCATCTACTCTTTTTTACACCAACACACCAGCTATTTTCTATACAAGAGAGATTACTAGCAAAGAAGGGTGTTTTTCTTGGTGGAGCTTTGGGTTCACCATCTTGTGCAGAGTTGGCCCGAACCATACGACAAGCGGTCGGGCTGTTGTATCCTGGAGGGGACAAGTCATAGTTTTGTGACTACTGCATCGATATTTGGGTTCTTCCTACCGTAGTGGGCTTGATCTCCTTAAAGAAAACGAGATACCCATGCCTCATCTTGATCTATTTGTATCTCATTTTCTTTGCATTATTTATCAATAAAACATAATTTTTTCTGGTATTTTCACTAACAATTTTAAGGAGATCAACCATGGAACAAGTACCAGAAAAAACCAATGATGGAATTGGAGATCTCAACAAGCCTTTCAAGTTCAAGGGAGTTCATTTTAAGAGATGAAAAGGAAAAGTTCTTTTTTACCTTAGCCTTTTGAAAGTTGCATATGTTCTTACCGAGAAGAACCCAAACAAAATCCCAACCGAGGAGATGAATGATGAAGACTACAAGGCACGTGAAGCAAAAGTGGCTTCCTATAATATAGATGGGTATAAATGTCGCTTTTATCTCTTAAATTGCCTTGCTGATTAATTTTATGATTACTATCACACCACTTACACTTCCTCAAAGAAAATTTGGAAAGCTTTACAGACTAAGTATGATACTGAAGAGGCAAGAGCAAAAAAGTATGCAGCTAGCCGCTTTTTTCAGTTCCAAATGGGGGATGGAAAATCTGTTGTGGAGCGAGGACAAGATTTCCAAATGATAGTTGCAGAAATAAGATCTGAAGGCATCAAGATTGGTGACAACTTGGTAGTTGCAGGACTTGTTGACAAGCTACCGCCATCTTGGAGAGAATTCCAAAAGAGCATGCACTAGAAACAAAAGGAGACTTCCTTAGAGGCGTTGATCACTTGCATCCGAGTCGAAGAGGAGGCTAGAGGCCAAGATGCATTAATCACACAAGAGGGTAATGACAATTCTACAACAAAGGTAAACTTTGTTTCAACAAATAATAACTTACTCAAAGGTCACAATTCCATGAATGCTTATTTGAATCCTTATAAAAAGAATATGAAGAATTATGGTAAACCTCACAATAAATGGATTAATCCAAATAAGAACCAAGGTCCATCACCTCCACAAAATTTTGCATGCATTGTCTGTGGCAAAAGTGGGCATATTGCTCGAACTTGCAAATTTTGAAAACGTGCACCTTCCCCAAAGGCTAACGTTATTGAGGAGCCATTTGTGGTGATGATTACAGACATTTGCACGGTTAATTATGTGGACGGTTGGTGGGAAGATTTTGGTGCCAATAAACATGTTTATTATGATCAAGCTTGGTTCAAAGTGTATACTCCCTTTGATGATGAGAAAACAATTATGCTTGGTGACTCTAGTCAAACCAAGATACTTGGGAGTGGTGAGGTTGACCATAAGTTCACCTCTGGACGTGTGCTTACTTTAAAAGATGTGCTTTATACACTGTCCATGAGGAAGAATTTGATGTCAAGTTATCTGTTGAATAAGGCTAGTTTTAAGCAAACTATGGAATCTGATCAATATGTGATTACCAAGAAGGGTATTTTTGTAGATAAGGGTTATGCTTGTGATGGAATGTTCGAATTGAATGTTGAGATTAATAAACTATCTACCAATTCGGTTTACATGTTGTCTTCTATTAATTTTCGACATGTTCGCTTGTGTCATATTAACAGTAAATATGTAGGAATCATGAGTAGTTTAGAATTAATTCCTAAAGTGACAAAAAATTTTGAGAAATGTGAAGTTTGCAGTAAAGCGAAAATTACCAAGAGGCCTCATAAAAGTGTTGAAAAAAATATTGAATTGCTAGAATTATATTATACTGATTTGTGTGAGTTTGAAGGAATTTTAACTCGGGGTGGTAACCGATATTTTATCACTTTTATTGATGATTTTTCAAAATTCACAAACGTATATTTATTAAAAAGTAAAAGTGATGCTTTTGAGAAATTTAAAGAATTCATTCTTGACGTGGAAAATCAATTCGGTAACAAGATTAAGAGAATTAGAAGTGATAGAGGCCGGGAATATGAATCTCTTGGATTCAACTCTTTTGTTCAGTCATTGGGAATTATTTATGAGACTACTCCACCATATTCACCTTCATCTAATGGCGTAGCTGAAAGAAAAAAATAGAACGTTAATTGACTTGACGAATGCTATGCTTATTGATTCAGGTGCTCCCTCAAATTTTTAGGGCAAGGCTATTTTGACAGCTTTCCATGTGATAAATAGAGTGCCACACAAAAAGACTAAAATTGTACCTTATGAGTTGTGGCGGGGGCATAAACCAAATCTAGATTATTTGAGGGTTTGGGGTTGTTTAGCTTTTGTGAGGCTTGCAGATCCTAAATGACCTAAATTGGGTGAATGAGTTATCACCTGTGCTTTTCTTAGATATGCGTTGCATAGTACAACTTTATAGATTTTTTGATATGGAAAATAATATTATTTTTGAATCAGGTGATGCTATTTTTCATGAAAACACATTTCCTTTTAAATCTAGAAATAGTTGGGGTCAAATAATTTCTGAAAATATTTTATCCATGTCGAGCTCTTCTACTCGATCTCAAGATTTTCAAGAACAAGAAAATTCTCAAATCCAACCAAGGAGAAGTAAACGAGCTAGAGTTGAAAAAGATTTTGGCCCTGACTATTATCTTTACAATATGGAAGAAATTTCTCTTACGGTGTAAGAAGCTTTATCATCACCTGATGCTATTTTCTAGAGAGATGTTGTAAATGATGAGATAGATTCACTACTTTCAAATAAAACATGGAAGCTAGTGGATTTACCTCCAGGTTATAAAACTATTGGGTGTAAATGGATCCTTTGTAAAAAACTTAAGCCGGATGGAACTATAGATAAATATAAAGTGAGGCTTGTCGCTAAAAGTTTTAAGCAACATGTTGATCTTGATTTCTTTGATGCTTTCTCTACGATTACTAGAGTTACATCCATTAGACTGTTGATAGCAGTGACTGCAATTCATGATTCAAAAATTCATCAAATAGATGTACAAACAACATTTTTAAATGGAGATCTAGATGAGGAGATTTACATGGACCAACCCAAAGGCTTTGTTAAGCCTGGCCAAGAAAGCAAGGTGTGTAAGCTAACTAAATCCCTTTATGGTTTAAAACAAGCTCCTAAACAGTGGCATGAGAAATTTCATTCCTACATGTTTGACAATGGCTATAAGACTAATGAATGTGATAAGTGCATATATTATAAAACTTGTGAGAATGCACATGTGATTATTAGCCTATATGTGGATGATCTACTTATCTTTGGCTCTAATTTGCATATTATAAATGAGACTAAAAATATGCTTAATAGCCACTTTGATATGAAAGATCTGGGTGAAACCAATTTCATTTTGGGAATTAAAATTACCAAGACTAATGATAGTATTTTTCTTGATTAGTCGCATTATGTTGAGAAAATTTTAAAGAAATATAACTTTCTAGACTGAAACATGTTGCTACTTCTCTTGATGCAAGCATACATTTATCTGTTGTAATAAATGAAAAAGAAGTGATTAATCAAAAGGAATATGCTAGCATGATTGGTAGTTTGAGATATGCTACTGATTGTACTAGACCTAACATTGCATACGCCGTTGGAGTACTTAGCAGGTTTACTAACAAGCCAAGTCGAGATCATTGGCTAGCCATGGGAAGAATTATGAGATATTTATCTGGTACCAAAAATTATGGTTTGTTTTATAACAAGTATCCTGTGGTACTTGAGGGATATAGTGATGCCGATTGGAACACTTTGTCAGGTGATTCTCTCTCTACCTCGGGTTTTATTTTTACCTTAGGTGGTGGTGCTATATGTTGGAAGTCTAAAAAATAGACTGTAATTGCTAATTCTACAATGGAAGCTGAGCTTATAGCGTTAGCTTCAGCAAGTGAGGAAGTGAATTGGTTGAGAGATTTGTTACATGAAATCCCTTTTTGGGAAAAACCAATTTCTCCTGTGTTAATTCATTGTGATAGCACTGCTGCTATTGGTAGAGTGAACAACCATTTTTATAATGGTAAATCCAGACCTATTCGAAGGAAACATAGTAATGTGAGATTCTATTTAAGTAATGGCATCATAACTGTGAATCATGTAAGATCTTGTGATAATCTTGTAGATCTGTTAACCAAGGCCTCGGCGAGAGATAGGGTCTGGAATACATCGGGGGGGGGGGGGATGGGTTTGAAGGATATAAAATCATAAACCATGTATGAGGATACCCAACCTAGGGACCAGAGATCCTGTAACTAGGTTCAATGGGAAGAACGAATCATATGGTGGTTGTAAAAATGCACTCTTTAATATTTTGTTATCCATCCATATGATATAAGTGCATTTGTCCTGTAATGTTGGAGGGTTGAGTTTTTATAATCTTAATGAAATTTTGTAGCTCTTGTTAAGTGTGGTGTGTAAATTACAGGAACATCCTTGACAGATTTCACCTATGTGAGCATGAAAGTGGGGCCGCTTTCTATGAGAACAAGGCTTATTATCAAATATGCTCACGAAAACTGGGATAAGCACAAGGCCGTAATGTGCTGGCTATTAAAAGCTCATGTCAACACCTGGATTATTATGTGTGAGCAGCAAAACTTTATTTCCCCTAAGCAGTCATAGTTCAAGTCTGAGACCACTACTAACTCTAGAGTAGAGGTTGCTGTTTCACTAATAAATGTTTAATGCAGAGCACACCTTCATGATGCATACTAGTCTATTTTTGTTTGGTAATATCTCTTGTCCTTGTAGATATTAAAATGAGTGGGGGATTATTGGACCATTTTAATATCTTTTATTTATTTATTTATATTTTTTGTTCATGAATCTTCTTTTTTCTTGTTCATGAATCTCATCTTGTTCATGAATGGAGATTCATTGTTTTGGTGTCCTTTTGTCTTGTTCATGAGTGGAAATTAATTAGAATTCATGAACTTGGTGGTGAATTAATATTTGGATACACTCTCCCTTTTCTCTAGGTTCATGGTCATTATTATTTTTTGGTGTATTTTGTAAAGTCCTAGTGGCCTATAAATAGTTCCTCTCATCTACTCTTTTTTACACCAACACACCAACTATTTTCTATACAAGAGAGATTACTAGCAAAGAAGGGTGTTTTTCCTGGTGGAGCTTTGGGTTCACCATCTTGTGCAGAGTTGGCCTAAACCATACAACAAGTGGTCGGGCTGTTGTATCCTGAAGGGAACAAGTCATAGTTTTGTGACTGCTGTATCGATATTTGGGTTCTTTCGACCGCAGTGGGCTTGGTCTCCTTAACAAAAACAACCTATCCATGCCTCAGCCTAATCTATTTGTATCTCATTTTCTTTGCATTATTTATCAATAAAATATAATTTTTTCTAGTATTTTCACTAACACTAACCTTCACCAACTCAGTCAATTCTGCAAAATCTAGCTTTGCCTCTTTAAACAAACACTCATTCCTGAGTTTCCACACAGACCACATCGATGCTAAAGGAACTACCTTCCAAATTTTCTTCACCCGAACCTTATAATTTTCTTCCATTAAACCAGGGATGATCCAATTCAAATTCCATCATTTCACAATATCATACCAAACTCTCCATATCAAATGACAATATAGTAGTACATGATTCATGGTCCCTCTTTCAGATTTGCAAAACACACGCAGTGTATTGACATTGGGATTCAACACTCCTATCCTAAGCAAAAAAATCTGAGGATTTAATCTTGCCTCTCTAAGCTAGCCAACTCAGAAATTTCACTTTGGGAGGAGCAATATTCCTCCAAATACTCCTTGTAATTGTTTGTTCAGGACCTTTGGATGATTCCACTCTTTTCCACACTGATGCCACAGTAAAAGACCCAGAAGAGTGTGCTAACCAATAACAAGAATCATCAACCACTGCATTTAGATTAGGTGCATTATGTAGCAAATCATTCAACTTAGACACTTCCTCCCCTTCCCAAGCAAGAAGAGGCCTTCTAAAAGCTAGTATCCAGTCATGACCCTCTCCTTTCTTGTGGAAAAAATGCAGCAGTGAACAACCTTTGTATCTCTACAACTAGAGTCTCTATGCTAGTTAATGGTTCATCCACATCAAAATTTTCTCCAATGAAAGGCCTTAGGCAAGGTGATCCACTTTCACCTTTCCTTTTTAACATTGTTGCAGAGGCCTTCATTTATTGATGGAAAGAGCAAAAGAAGTGGGTTTGATTAGGGAGCTTCAATTGGACAAAATGAGCTGAAATTATCTCACCTCCAATTTGCAGATGATACCATCATATTTTCTGAAGCAGATTGGGAGGAAATAATTGCTATTAAAAGAATTCTAAGATGTTTTGAGGTAATGTCAGGTCTTAAAATTAATTTCCACAAAAGTCAGGTGTGTGGGTTAGGTGTACAGGATGATTTAGTGAAACAATTTGATGTAAGGCTCAATTGCCATAGCCAGAAGCTGCCTATGAAGTATCTGGGTATGCCTTTAGAAGCAAATCCAAGGAGAAAGTCTACTTCATAGCCAATGGTGGATAAATTCAAGAAGAAGTTAGCTTTATGGAAGAGAAGGTGCTTGTCTTTTGTAGGAAGATTAACCTTGATAAGATCAGTGATGTCAAGTTTGTTAGTCTATTTCTTATCTTTGTTTAAAATGCCAGTGGGTATTGCAAGATCAATTGATAAAATTCAGTCTAATTTTCTCTGGGGAGGAACTGAAATGAGGACAAAAGTACATCTTTTTAGTTGGAAGGAGGTATGCTTGAGTAAGATTCATGGAGGGTTAGGGGTTAGGAATCTGAAGTTGGTAAATGATTGCCTACTAACCATTTTCTGCTCATGTCAGTCTGGATTTTTGATGTCATAACCACTCATTCTTTTTGCTTAACTCCCAGACTAACCTTCTAACCTCTCCTCTTCTTATAATCTCATGTTCCTGCAGATTCCTACCTTCAGCTTCTATATCCTATTCATGGAGTTCATCCTTAGCTTTTTTCAACTACTCATCAGTATTTCCAAAAACTTGACAATTCCACCTTCTGAGATATGCTCTTAGATTCCCCAACTTTTTCATTGTCATGTAACTAGCCTAACCACTAGTCTGCTCGTTTTCCCAAGATTTCTTCACTTCAGATTTAAAATTAGGATGCAAGCACCAAGCTTTTATGAATCTAAATGGCTTTGGCCCCCAAACGCTCTCATCTTCCATAAGCAATATTGAGCAGTGGTCAAATATACTTCTATGTAGCCCCCACTACTTAAATGAGAAATTTTCCAACCACCTATGATCGATTAGGAATCTATCAACCCTATTCCATCTTTCCCCATCCAAAGCATTACACCATGTAAATGTTCTGCCTAGCATGAGAATATCTAGCAGCTCCAAATTATCAATCAAATCATTGAGGTCCTTCTGTAGACCGCCCGAACTCACTCCGTGCGCCCCCCTTTCGGAGAGGGCGCGAATTGTAGTCCTAGCTACTAGAGTTCGGACTCCTGTCACGGTTCTGAATCTAATCTCACAAAGTGCAATGTAAGACTAATAAATCACCAAAGAGTCCAAATTCGACAAATCGCTTTGGAAAATCGATTTTAATCAAAAAGCGCAAGACATGGACTGCTTTGCCAGATTTCAAAGTCGCCACCTAAATATTTTGTTTTTGGAAAATTTAGGAAACCCTGACTCGTGCCAAAGGCCACGTGTCCGTCATCACCAAAGTTTCCTCGGCTCGGGAACTTGGGTACGAGAGGGAAAGGTCCTGAAATGAGCACCCCTGCTCGCCCGATCAAAGATCGGCCTCTACTAACATGATATGTTGTTTTTGAAAAAACATGCGTTCTTATTCCGGTTTATTGGCTAACTTACTATGTGATGCGCACAATATACAAGTATAGACTCAATCGCAAGAATTGGAACAAAACATCTCATGTTTATTTTTTGAAAATGGTTTGAAAGTGCTACTCGCAAGTAGGCTAAGACGCGGATTTGCCACCCTTAAGTGGGCTTAGAAAACAACATGATTTTGCCACTTCGCAAAGTGGGCTTAAAACGCATATTTTGATGAATTGTTCCAATTCAAGCAATGAAGCCTTCATCCATAGGCATTCATGCAGTTAATCAATTAAGCAATTAGTCTCATGGCAAGCATGCTATCATGGCAGTCACTTACACACATGCAAGGATGCTAAAGAATAAACACTTACAGTGTACTCCGAACCAAAAAAGAAGCTAATTAGAAATCATGCATGATCCTAACTATACAAGATGCCTAATGCAACGCATGCAAAAATGCAACTAATATAGGCTCAGCTATCTAAGATGGCATATGAATGCTACACTTGATACATGTATTCAAATAGGAATTGAAATACAATGCAGTTTGAATGATGTGCCGAGCCCGGTGCATGCAATACGAATGAATGACGCACGCATGAAAAGCATAAGTATGTTAATTGAAACATGCCCTAAAACTAACCATCAAAAGCTGGTAAATAAAAGGGAAAAAGACGTGGGGTTGGAAGACATTCACACACTCACGCACACTTATTACAACATTGTGCCCTCTCGACGGAGGGTCCGAATGAAAGCTGAGCTATTTTAAGCTAAGCTACTTAACTAATGAAAGACTTGTGCTTCATTCAACAACTTCCTCCTTCTACTTGAATTTGTACTCTGTGAAATTGATAATGAAATTTCAGTAGTTGCTGCTTGAAATATAGCTCCATTTTAAAGACAATTGCTGAACAGCCCACCCTTATTCTGCAATTGCTGTCGGTTTAACTTTCACCTTCTTTTCAATTCAGCTCCTTTCCTCATACTTCGATTGGTGAATTTTTCAATAGTCTTCCACTTTTTTGATGTAGTACCCCTGTTTTTGACTCCATGCTGGGCCGGAGGAATAATTAGTGGACTTGTCTGAGTATGATTTGCACAATCACTTAGGTTAGAAGCCTCAAAGATAGGCCCATTAGCCAATTCCCCAAACTGACCCCCATTTAAAACTACATCTAAATTTATATTGGGCCATATACTTTATGGCCCATTAACCCTCCTAATAGGCCCAAGAGAACAAATATGGTCTTCAACTATTTGAATTTCATTTGCCGCCTCTTTTCTTGAGTTATCCCACTATCCCAAACGTTGCTCCATGCAGTCACCTTCATCATTTGGGGTTCCCAAATCATACTTTGTCTCTTTTATGGCTGATTAAGACTCCCATTTATTGCTTCCTTCCTTCTCCTTTTGTATCTATGTTCACCATTTCCTTCTCTTTGCTTTCCTTATCATTTTGTCCTAGCAATTCCTCCTTGCATTTGCATTTTCATCTGCCTCGTCTCCCTTATCATTTTTTGACAGTTGATCAACCTCGTCCTAAGTTTTGAAAGTAATATCCTCACTCTCCTAGCCTATTTATTGACAGAAACATGGATTGACTAATGCAGATAAATATTCACACACACGAATTGGGAAAATATTTCCATAGTATTCAACATTGATCACTATATATATGAACTCAAACCTATTAGCAATTATTCTTACTGCACCATACTGAAAAGAATTGTGGTTGAGAATATTTTCATCTAACTGAACAACTTCTCCCCAAAGTTTACTTATATCTATAAAATTATTAACACTCCACAAGTTAAAAGCAACACCCATACAAGTAATCCACACACACCTTTCTTGATCGATATATAGCCTTTTTTTCCAATCACTTATGGATTCACACCAATCAAAAATCCATTCTTCAATAGCTAATCTGACTTCCTTCATATGTTGCTCTGATTTGAATGTTAGTATTGCTAACCTTCCGCCTTCATCCCGTACTCTTACCTCATTCATTTCTCTTTTTGTAAACTCCTTCTTGAAATCATTGAATGAAGAAAAAAGTTTTCAGCTTCACAATCAGACTTTCATATAGCCAACTGTGGAGAAGTGGTTGGAAATACTCCAGGACCCAAGTAGACGTCATTGATTCTCTAATTGATACCTGAAAAAGGGATGAACACTCCAGTCGAGGATGCTAGAATTAGCACTTCGATGGACTAGTTAGTATTATCTCTAGTTTTCTTCTATCTCAAGTTACTTTATCTATTCTCACATACCTCTCTTTGGTTGATGTTCCTCTTTTTATATTGCCTTCTGGGCCCAAGGGTCGGGCCCACTCTTAATCTCGTGCATGATTGCTTACTAGGCCTTCCAGTTGTGTGCTGGTTCCTACTCGGCTCCTTACAGGGCCGATTTGAATATTTGGCTTCAAGAGCCCTTGGAAAGATCTGAATTGTCTTTGGCCTAATATCTTCAAATTATCTTGGCCATCCTTAGTATATTATATTCGGGCCCCACAATTGCCCTCCAAACATCCGACTAACGCCAATTAGTCGGCATGTTTGGTTTTATATATGGAAAGTCCAAAATACGGCGCTTGCACTCCTTCCAATACCGAAGCGTCAGAATGACCACAGTTTAGAAATCATCACAATTTCCCGCCCCTCCGTACGCAGTGTTCATTTAATGTGATATGAAACCACTCTGTCCCTTCGAATATTTTTTGAATATGTAAGGCTTTTTGGTTGCCTCTCAGCATCTCTCTTTCATTTCACGACCTTTGTAACTTTCATCTGCTCCCCATTGTCCTTCTCTCTCTACCATGTAAGTTCTTTTCTTCTTTTCATTTCTTCCTCATTCTAACTCCCATTTTCTTCTTTATTTTTCGTTTAGCGTATTTTCTATTCTGATTCGGATGGCAAAACATTTAAAAGCTCTTCTTTTTGCGAACCGTGTTTTCGCTTTTCGACGTCATTTTTCCATTTCAGATGACGTCTATCTGTCACTTGTGGCAGATAGTGTAGTTGATATGAAGGGGACTAATGCGAGTACGATCATCTTTCCCCTCCTATCAATCGCTGAGGGCAGAGTCCATTTCCCCCTTCACTCATTTTTTACGGCCGTCCTTCGCTACTGGGGTCTACTTCCTTCACAATGTAATGTAAACTTTTACCGAATCAGAATGGAAGTAGTAGAATTAAATCGCCAACTTAGGATTAATCTAGGAATCCCTGTTATACGGCATTGTTATGCCTTGGCAAAATCTTCTGGTCGGCAGAGACACTACTTTCTCAAGGCCAAGGATATCGACCACCATTTGGTGACTATGCTTGCCAGCTCTGGTAAGCTTGTTGACGACGTCATGGTCGTTGTCCGAGACAACTGGGAATTCGACGAAGGCAAAGATCGCCTAGATCCTGTGCCTAGACAGAAAGGCAACGATTCCATTTCTTTATGCATTTCTTATACGTTCATTCGGCTTAGATTCCATGTACTAATCGTTTCACTTGTGCAGGTAACGATTTGAAGAAAGTACTTGTTTCAGCCGATGACGCTGTGCTTCAGGAAGTCAAAACCGCACTACAATTCTTTGACCGTTCTAACCTCAAAAAACAAGGGCGGGCCACCCATATACTATTGCGATACGAACCAACATATGCTACTTTTTCAACTACGGATCACATTTCGATTCTGAGGGGCGAACAACAGCTCATGACACTCATTTTCCCAAACTATAAGAGCCTTAGGGACATTGTTCTTGAAGGTTTGGATTTGGAGCTAGGTGGTGAAGTCGACGATCAGGTCGCCAAACAACCAAACCAGGCCGACTTGGAGGAAGTCGACGTGGCTCTCAATTTGGCTTTTGAGGAAGTCTTTATCAGCCCTCCATCCACTTTAGGCCGAGTTGACACATCGTTGGAAGATGATATTTTCACTGATTTAGGAGACCTACCTGGCACGGATCCTGAAAACATGGCCGGGGAATCACTTGCACAGATGGCCAGAATAAAAAATGCTGAGAAGATGGCAACTTGAAGAAGGGCCGAAGCTGCTAGATCTGAGCCCCCACTACCTGTTCAGACTGAATCTTCTCCACCGGCTCCGATTGAGGGTAAATCTTCTCCACCTACTCCTGTTGAAGAAACGGAGCAAGTTGTTGTGGCCGAGTTAGTCATTGAACAATCGGATGACCTATTGGCCGAACAGAGGGGGAAAAACGGCCATGCATAGAAGAATCGCAGGATTTGACAGTGCTGTATATCATCCAACCTAGAATAAAGAACGCACCGATTTCGATTGATGTGTCGGCTTTGAAGGACTCCGCCGTGGCCCTAAGTGTGGCCTTATCGATTTCCTTGCCAATGGATAGGGCTACGTTCTGTGCAGAGCTGAACGTGGTGTTGATAGCACTAGCTGCTCAGTCGGCAATATTGGTACGTAATTGACATTTTTTATTTTGCTTCTTTTTTTTTTCTGATTAACTTAGGCATGTTTTGTTTCAGGCGGGGAGCAGAATCGCAGAAATCGGCCGTCGTCACTATGACGCCGTCGAGCAAATTGGCTTACTTAAAGTTGAGATTGAAACCGAAAAGGGCAAGGCTAAAGAAGCGTTGGCTGAATTGGCAGTGGCATCTCTTAGGGGTGACTCTAAAGGTAGGAAGGCGGAGGAAGAGCGAGCGAGGGCCAATGCTGAGGAAGAGAAGGCTAAACGCTCCGATCTTCACAAGATAATCGTCGAGGATAGAGCGAACGCGAGTGACAAAGCGCTCAAGTTGGCCAAGGAGGCAATTGCGAAGCTACAGGCCGATTTGGAAGAATTGAAGAAGGCAAAAGAAATTGCCAACTCCGAGGTTTCCAAAGCATTTGATGCCGGCGAGAGCACGGCCTTGGAAAAATATATAGCGGAAGTACCCAAATTTCAAAATCGGGGATTCAAACACGGTTGGCTTAAAGCCCTGGCGGTCGCTAATGTGGTATTAGAGCAGCCAATTCCGTACAGGTAGCTAGAGATTGAGCTGTTGGAGTCTGACCCTGAAGAATCAGTAGTGTTAATGTAATTTTGCTTTTTGTTTGGTATTTTCTTGTATGTAGTTTTTTGTAGATTTTTGCTTATTTTGTTTAGAAGTTATTCGTAAGGTAGTTTTCATGTGTAAAATGACGATTGTTTGTACTCAATTTATTAATGAAAATCACCTTTTTGTTTCTTTTCTGTGTGTGCTAATTAACAGCTAAGTAGGATAGTGCAATGCCATTTGGTGATAAATAATTTGAATTAGAGGCCAAAATAATGCAAGACAATGTATCCCAATTTAGCTATAATATAGTATGTCGGATTAAATATATGGCCCGGTAATAATCTTGTATGTTGAGTTCAATCGTATATTTGCCCAGTTGGACAAGTCGAAGCCGAATAACATATATCACTTGTAACATAACCTTCTGCTGAATAAAATATTCGGCTCAAAGCTATACGTCTGGCCGAATGGGGTAATGTATTGTCATTCGGCTATAACATCAGATGCCGAATATAGTGATGTATTTGTCCTTGCCCCATATGGGCATGGCGTTCCAAATACTGAATAAAACATATGGCAAGTGCCTATTTGGACGTCATTCCAACGCCGAATAACATGTGTCACTTGCAATGTGTAACCTTCTCCTCTGAATAAAATATTCGGCTCAAACCTAAATGTCTGGCCAAATGGGGTAATGTATTGTCATTCGGCTATATCATCAGATGCCGAATATAGTGATGTATTTGCCCTTGCCCCATTTGGGCATGTCATTCCAAATGCCGAATAAATCATATGGCTTATGCCAGTTTGGACATGTTTCAAACCCTACTACATACGCGGGGTTAACTGCAGGGTGCATTGGAAATGCTGCATCCATAATTAATGAACGAGGTATCTAGTATTTAAGAAGTTCCAGGCGTTGTGGAACAAATCTAGCACAGACGACGATAATCGACAGTTGATAATCGATAATTTGAGGAAGAGCAGAAACTTGAGTTGGGCCATAGATATCTTAGAGACTGTTCTTCAACAGTAAAGGAGAAGCAAGAAGTTTGGCTAAACTAGACGCTGAAATGCATCGGGTTGCTGGAGGCGAAGCTCAAAGAACGGGGAATGTAACAACGGATGGGAGAGAGAGACGTTGGTCGCCCAGACATCGGATCAGGTCCCCCAGAAGAGGTAATGCAGTAAAGTCACCTAGGGATGAGGTGCAACAACGAAGGGGATCAAAGAGTCATACCGCTGGTCATAGCTGCGTGGAGTGAGCCGAGCAGACCTCCGCGCCCGTTGAGCTTTTTGGTCTTCATTGGGAACAAGCCAATGACTGAAGCAGACTCAATAGTCCATGATCCCAATATGGCGGTGAAGTTTGCGTGGCAAATATTTTCACCAGAGGTGCAGCAGTCGCTCGTCGGCCGTGGTGATTATGAAATTTTCAGGGAGGGTATACATGGGTCGATCCAAGGACTTTACAGCACCTATGAAATTGGTATGCGCTTGTGCAAGGTGAAAAGACAGCTTGAGCAAAAGGAGGGGAGCATTCTAGATTTAGAGCGTCGTGCCGAAAAAGCTGAGAATGAGTTAAGAAAGGCTAAAGCGACTGAGACGTAATTGGCGTGTGTCGCTAACCCGGTTGTCATGGATAGAGTCAACCAGCACCTGCTGGATCATGCTTTGGCCAATAGAGAGATGGCTAACATGTTTTCCACAGAGGCTATAAGGACTTGGGCTTATGAAGAAGGCTTTTTTGACGGCCGAAAAATCGACATTCAAAAGACAAAGGAAAAATTGGCAAAAGACGTCTGTCGATGCGAGAACCGCGGCTTCAAGCACGGTTGGGTTAGGGCCTTACAAGCCGTCGGCATGGATTTGGCATCACCACTATTTCAGAATTACTAGTTTCCTTTCGAAGCTTACGACGCTGAAAAGACCGACGATGAAGGGGACACTAAGCCGGAAAAGACTTAAATATTTAAGAAACACATTATTTGTACTTTTAAATTTGTCCAACGCTATGTGTTTGTACCTCTTTGGTGAAATAAATAAATATTTTTTATATTGCGTTGTTTATTAATTGTATCAATTCATATAATAATTGTGCATTTGCAGGCCCTTAGCGGCTGTATTGCTAAATATTCGGCTGTTTATGGCCACGTAGTAAGGTCGCTCCGAATTCGGAGGCTTATTTGGCTTAAACGTGATATCCACGAAGGGCACTCCGAATTTGGAAGCTTTGTGTTGGCCAATCGTCACACGAAGGGCGTTCTGAATCCGAAGGCTTATTCAACCCAAACGTGATATCCACAAAGGGCGTTCCGAGTTTGGAGGCTCATTCGGCTCAAACTTGATATCCACGAAGGGCGCTCAGAATTCGGAGGCTTATTTAGCCCAAACGTGATATCCATGAAGGGCGCTCCGAATTCGGAGGCTTTATGTTGGCCCATCGCGTCATTCACGAAGGGCGCTTTGAATTCGGAGGCTTTGTGTTGGCCAATCAAGTCATTCATGAAGGACGCTTTGAATTCGTAGGCCTTGTGTTGGCTAATTGTGTTATTCACGAAGGGCACTTCGAATTCGTAGACTTTTTCATCATTCTACAAATATTAACAAAAGGTTGACAAAAAAAAGGGAATGCATTACGGAATTTGTAGACAAGTACATGTTACCATATTAACAAAAACTAGAATCAAACTAGCACATCGTACAGGTTGCCTTAATGATGAAATTTACGCAAGTGTGTGGAATTTCATGGTCGTGGTAAACTTCTGCCAGTCATGTTCGAAAGCCAATACACCCCTGTTCCAGCAATTGAGTCAATTTGATAAGGGTCGTCCTAGTTGGGACCTAATTTTTCGTCTGCTGGACTCTTGGTGGTAGGCAACACTTTCTTGAGGACCAGTTCTCCAGGTGTATAACACCGTAGCTGTACTCGCTGGTTATACGACTTGGCAAGCTGGTGCTGATATCGTGCCATGCACATAAGAGCACGATCTCGGTGTTCCTCAATCAGAGTTAAATCTAGGGCCAACATCATATCATTATGGCCCATTTCAAAAACCTTGGATTTCAATGTGGGTAGGCCGATCTGAAAGGGGATAATTGCCTATGTTCCAAAGCATAAAGCGAATGACGTTTCCCTAGTAGATCGTCTCGGAGTAGTGCGATGAACCCACAACACGCTGGGCAATTCTTCGACCCACCTGCCTTTAGCTTTTTCCAATCGTTTCTTGATGCCATCCAAGATCACTTTATTGGAAGCCTCCGCCTGACCGTTGCTTTGTGGGTATGTCAGTGAGGAAAAGTAGGGTCGTATGCCTTATGTGTTGCATAATTCCCGATAGACGCCACAATCGAATTGGGTGTCGTTGTCTGAGATAAGTGCTCTTGGTATGCCGAATCATGTTATGATGTTTTTTCATACAAAACATTTAACATCGAATATGTGTTAATGCCTCTGTTTCGACTCATTTTGTGAAATAATCTGTTGCGACGATCAAGAATTGCTTATTCTCTAGAGCCCATGGTAATGGTCTGACGATATCAAGTCTCCATTGAGCGATTGGCCAAGGACGAGTAATGGAGTTTAGTTCTTCGGTAGGTAGATGAGTTAAAGAGGAAAACTTCTGGCATTGTTCGCACTTCTTTACGTAGTTCTGGGCATCTAATTGCATGGTCGGCCAATAGTGCCCCTGTGTTACAACTTGGTGGACCAATGAGCGTCCTTCAGTGTGGGCCCCACAGCTACCCTCATGTATTTCGGCCAAGAGTTCCTCAACCTTATCTGGATAAATGCATTCCAAGTACGGCCCATAGAGAGATTTTTTGTAAAGCTTTCCCTGAGGATCCAGGTAGTATCGCAAGGCTTTATTTCGCAGCTTGTGGGCTTCTTTCTTATCCATCAGGAGCTGTTATGTTGAAAGAAATATAGCGTTAGGGTCCATCCAACTAGGTCCTGGTTCAATGACGTGAACCTGAACTGGTTCAAAAGAGGTGATGCTCGGCTCTAGAATGAACCCGACTTCGATTGTTTGCTTGATTTCTGAGTTGATGGCGGAGGCTAAACAAGCAAGGGCATCTGCATGTGTGTTCTGATCCTGGGTTATCTAATTCAATTTGTGGTGGTTGAATTTCATGAGCAAGGAATTCGTTGTTTTCATGTAGGCTACCACGCAGTCATTTTTGGCTGCATATTTCCCTTTCAGTTGGTTGATGACTAATTTCGAGTCACCGAAGACAAACAACTGCCGTGCACCAAGGTGAAGTGCGTTACGAAGGCCAGTTAGCAATGCTTTGTATTCGGCCTCATCATTTGATGCGTCAAAAGCCCAGTTTGATTGCCTGCTAAATTATTCCCCCTTTGGGGGTCATGTTTACTACACCTGCCCCACTGCCACATTGATTGGATGATCCATCACAGTATAGCTGCCAAATATCTCCAACATATATTCGCCAATCGGATTTAGGTTGCACCTGATCGGACTTGAGGTCAGCATGGCATCCTGTGAACTCGGCTACAAAGTCGGCAAGCACTTGACCTTTTGATGTCAGTTCTAGGCAAAAATTGGGTATAATATTGGCTAAGTTCCAAAGCCCACTTCGAGACCTGCCCTGATGCTTCCGCACTGCACAGCGCTGACTGGAGGGGATAGTTCGTTAATACCCCTATGGTGTGAGCTTGAAAATAGTGCATCAATTTTCTTGCAGCCACCACGATAGCAAGGATAAACTTTTCTAGTGGTAGATATCACGTTTTGGCGTCGACCATGACCTTGCATACGTAATAAATTGGTCGTTGTTCCTCGAGTTCTTCTTTTAGTAGCACGGTGCTGACCACCCGGTCAAATACTGCCAGGTACAAGATGAGCGGATCACCTGCTGATGGAGTTTCCAAGAGTGGTATTGATCAGAGATAAGTTTTCAAGCCATCTAGCACAGCTTGGTACTAGGGAGTCCATTCAAACACTTTGCCCTTCCGAAGTGTATGGGAAATTACCAGCAGCAATCTGAAGAACAGCTGATAAACCTATTCAGGGCAGCGGCCATCCCCATCAACTTATGAACTTCTTTGACCGATCTAGGGGAACCGAGTTCTAGAATTGTTATGATCTGCCAGGATTGGCCTTTATTCCGCGATGGTTGACAATGTAGCCAAGAAATTTGCTGGATCTGATGCTGAATGAGCATTTCGAGGCGTTCAGTTTCATCTTGTACTTTCGGAGGATCCTGAAGGTCTTTGATAAATTAGCCAAATGGGAGTGCTTTTCCTTGGACTTCACCACCATGTCATCGATGTACACTTCTATGGTACGGCTGAGTTGTTCCTTGAACATAGTGGTAACCAGTCTCTGGTAAGTGGCCCCTATATTCTTCAGTCTGAATGGCATAACCTTGTAGCAATAGGTTCCCCTTGGGGTAAGGAATGCAGTCTTTTCTTGATTTTCTAGGTGCATGGTAATTTGGTGATAACCCTTGTAGGCATCTAACAAGCTCATGCGCTGATGATGTGTCATTGCATCCACAAGTTGGCTGATTCTCGGGAGAGAAAAACAATCCTTTGGACAGGCTTTGTTCAAATCCATGAAATCCACGCAAACGCGCCAAGACCCATTTTTCTTCTTTACAACCATGGTATTAGACAGCCATGTGGGATAGGTAACTTCATGAATTGCCCTGGCATCAAGCAATTTGCCAACTTCATCAACACTGGCCGATGGATGCTTCGTGACCGACTGCCGACTTTTCTGAACGACTGGTTTTACTTTTGGATCAACGTTTAAACGATGCTG
Source organism: Camellia granthamiana (assembly GCA_036172215.1). Classification (NCBI taxonomy): domain Eukaryota; kingdom Viridiplantae; phylum Streptophyta; class Magnoliopsida; order Ericales; family Theaceae; genus Camellia; species Camellia granthamiana. The sequence goes on from CM069904.1 coordinate 13,904,043, forward strand.
GGCCATGACTGGATCCAACCCCGGCATCTCGTACAGTGTCCATGCAAACACATCAAGGTTGCTGAGTAAGAAGGATACCAACTCGCATCTATCAACTTCGCTCAAGGAGGTGCCAATCATGAAGAATTTGTCAGAACTCTCATTGATTTCGATCCAATCAAGGTCTTCAGTGGCCTTTTCCCTAGGGATTTTTCCAATATCTTCAAGGCTCTCTTGATCCGATGCTTCAATTGAGTTTACTTCCAGTTCCTTTGGCCCCTCTGTAATAGTAATAAGATAGCATGCCTGTGCCGATTTCTGAGAACCCCGAATTTGCTCGATGCCATACTCAGTTGGAAAATAAAGTAGCTGATGGTAGGTGCTCGGCACAGCCTGCATGGTATGCAATAAAGTTCTCCCCATGAAGAGATTGTATGGTGACGGGAGTTTGACGACTAGAAATTCTACATCTACTGATTTGGTACCTGGCCGTACTGGTAGTGTGATCTTACCCAAGGGATACTCAGGGTTGGCATTGAAGCCGAATAATGGGTAGTCGGCCGGCAACAAATTTGAATCAGTGAAGTTGAGTTTAACAAACGTCTTGTAATACATTATTTCTAAAATGCTTCCCTCATCGATGAGGATGTGCTCAACTGTGAATCTGTTCACTTGCAGCTCGACGACGAGGGGATCGATGTGGAGGAAAGTTACTCTAGCCAAGTCAGTGTTATCAAAGCTAATCCTCCCTGTTTCATAGGGCTATTTGGCTAGTGTGACTAGTTTGGGTGCGCTAGGTTGTAAATCATGTGAATTATGCCGAGTGGTGGTGAATACGGCCGTAGGGTTACCATGTTCAATAGATTATTCTTTCGAACATATTACGCCAGCCGGCCGTCTTGTATCAACTCTTCTAAGTGATCCTTCAATGCATAACAACTGTCAGTATCGTGTCCATGGTCCTTGTGATATTCGCACCACTTATCCTTGCTTCTTATATCAGGAGCCCCCATCATTTTGGATGGCCATTTAAAGAACGGATGATGTTGGATTTTGGATAAGATCTTACCGATCGGTTCTGCCAATTTCGTGTACTTCTTATCTAAATATCTTGTGTGCCTGCTATCCACTTGATATTGTTCGTTTGATTGGTGCGAACACTGATCGCTCGAACGGCGCGAATCACGCCTTTTGTCTCGTTTAGCCCCGAGTCTGAGGTTTGGGGCTCCTTAATGGCACGGTGCTTATCAGCTGAACTGGACCAGACAGAGCCGATTTATCAACTTTTTGTCCGGCCTTGACCTGCAGGGCATCGTCTTCCACCTTACAATATTCTTCAACTTTCTTCATTAACGCCCAAACTGTTTTAGGGGGCCGTCTGGTCAATGAACTGCGGAGAGGACTATCAGGATGTAACCCTATCTTAAAGGCAGTAATGGCCATGGAATCATTGTAGGCATTATCTACCAAGTTGAAACATTCCCAATAGCGCACCCAATACTCACAGAGAGTCTCTTCTGGTTTAATTTGCATGGCCTAAAGAGAGTCGGCTTGTTTTGGCTTAACTTCGTTGGTCATGAATCTCGCCCTGAAGGATTTTTTGAGTTGATGAAAGCTTCTTATTGACGCCGGCTTCAGCTTATAGTACCATTTGATGGCCAGCGATCCCAGGCTATTTGGGAACATTCGACGCATGAGGGCTTCATCATCAACATGCAACGTCATCGCTTGTTTATAATGACGAATATGGTCAGTGGGATATTATTTTCTGTCATATAGGGTGAATGACGATGCTTTGAACTTCTTGGACAGCACTGCCCTTGCAATGCGTCGCACGAAAGGGTCATGCCTGTCTTCTTCATCTGAATCATCACTTCTTTTCCCTTACTTGTGCCGTGCGTACGAACTTCCTTCAGATGAGCTGGATACATCGACTTGTCCCTTCTTTCTGGGTTCTTGGGATCGTGAGTCAGAATCACTGCCATTATCATGTTTCCAAATTTGATGTCGTCGATCGTCCTTCTTTCCTAAGGATCGACCCTGGTCATGACATGTGGCTTGCTGAGATTTGGCTAACTCCAGGGCCAATTCCTGACATAGCCATTCATTTTTAGTCATCATGGCTTCTAAACGCTGTTCATTTTGCTTTGCTTGATCCATGATTGTCTGCATAGTCTCTTGCACCGAGGTTGAGGGTGAGGCCTGAGCTACTAGGTTGAAATTTAGGGCCTGTCACACGGTGATATTCTCCAGTCCAAGCATGTTGCTTGGAGTGATGTCATCTCTTGGCATAATGTCATCAGCAACTACCAGAGGATCATCTGTTACACCCGCTATGGACACACTTGAGTATTCCCACAGACGGCGCCAATTGTGGAGAAGTGGTTTGGAAATACTCCAGGACCCAAGTAGACGTCCTTGATCCTCTGATTGCTACCTGAAAAAGGGATAAACACTCTAGTCGAGGGTGTCGGAATTAGCACTCCAATAGACAAGTTAGTATTCTCTCCAGTTTTCTTCTATCTCAAGTTACTTTATCTATTCTCCCATGCCTCTCTTTGGTTGATGTTCCTCTTTTTATATTGCCCTCTAGGCCCAAGGGTCGGGCCCACTCTTAATCTCGCACATGATTGCTTACTCAGCCTTTTGGTTGTGTGCTGGTTCCTACTCGGTTCCTTACATGGCCGATTTGTATATTTGGCTTCAAGAGCCCTTGGACAGAGCCGAATTGTCTTTGGCCTGATGTCTTCAAATTATCTTGGCCTTCCTTAGTATATTATATTCAGCCCCTACACCAATCATTTCCTGACTCATAAGCCTTTAACACTACTTTCATCTTCTATTGAATGCCTCTATTTTGAACAGCTTCAGCATACGATCTTCTTCCTATAACCTCTATTTGTTGATGTGCAGAGTTCCTCTTTTGGTACTACCTTATCATCTCGCCTCCTCTACTCTTCATTATGGGTTGTTTCTGCACTCTTTTTTCGTACTTTGTAGTCTTCTGTACAAAGATCCTCTGCTGGTGCTACCTCACCATCTGACCTCGAATGTTCCTCTCTGTAGGTTGTTGTTTTTCCCCTTTTTTACATTCTACATTCTTCACCTTTAGTGCTTTATTGTCACACCATAAACCATCAACATTTTGCACCGCCATGTCTGCTGTAACCTTGCAGTCATACCTTGCAAATCTGAACCGGGAGCCCATAATTTGTCTCCTCTTCATTGGAATAAAGACGTCCTTAACTATTCCAAACTTATTGTATAAAGTATACAAACTTTTTGGATCCATAGAGTTTGGAATCTCATCTACAAAAATGGTAAACAACCCATCTACTTTCACAGATCGGCTGCTTTGATTGCCCACTCTTCATACTCTTTTTCTTCTAAACACCGGGTTCCACCCTCCTCTCTTCATTCTAACATTCTGTAGTATAAGAATTTTTGGAAGACAGTGATTAAAGAAAGGATTAGTAAGAGGTTTGATGGTGGAAGAGGGTTTTACTTCCTTGGGTAAATTACAAATACACCCCCTGAGATTTTCTTAAAATACGAATCACCCCTGTGGTTTTGAAAAATTACATTCTACCCCTTGAGGTTTCTAATTTCATAACAAATCGCCCCTTTTATTAATAAATCATCAAGTCAATTAACAGTTTTTAATGATGTTAAAAATATGTTTCAATTAATAATTTAGATAATTTTATTATTGTATAGGAGATCAATTATGAATTTTATTTTTTTAGTTAATTCTATGAAATAAAAAATTCTAATAAAGGGATATTTGTAATTTTTCAAACTACAGGGGGTAATCTATATTTTAAACAAACCTCGGGAGTGTATTTGTAATTTACCATACTTTCTAATAGGGAACATTTAACTTTAATTGGTTGAGTCTAGTTTGTCAAGTATTTGTATCTACTATTTGCCTTTGTTGTCTTTATTTAAAATTCTAGTGTGTGCGACAAATAAAATTGAAACAATAATGAGAGATTTTTTATGAGAATGGTGGGGGAAGAAAAGACCATTTGATTAACTGAGATGAGGGATGGGAATTTGCGATATGACACAATAACATGACTCGAACCGTACACAAAGTTAGCGGGTTATGGTTGACCATTTCCTAACATAAACACATATATAACACGATCCAATAACACAAATGTTAAATAGGTCAAGTTAGTGTCAAATCTGTATAATACGAAATTGATACAGATAACCTCGTATAATGAAGAATTAGTTACACATTTAATAGTATTTCTACTAAAGAGTATCATGACAATTTTTAATCTCTTACGTAATTACATCTAATTTATTAAAATGTATGTAAAATAATATTTTTAGTTTAATATAGGTATTGTTTTTGCCTTAATTGAACTTAACGTATTTTTTTGTCTATTATTTGAGTTAATCTAGTAAAAAATGTAATAATAATATATAATTTTTATCAACTAAGAAAATAAAATTAAGTTGAAATCAAATATGTTTGTAAAAATTTTTATTTAATAGAAATTAGTTTAATTAAATTTAACTTGTGAAGAAATTTTCAAATTTTTTTCGTGCATTTAATATTTTTAGTTAATAGTGAAATTCTTTATCATGACAAGTTAACACAACACAAACCGGATACGGATTAAAAATGACATGACACAATAACAAGAAATAATAAACGGGTCAGCACGACATGAACACGACCCAACACGACACGATACTTACCCCTAACTAAGATGTGTTTTTTCTACCCAAGAATAAAGGTGGTCATGGTATGGGGCAAACTGTTGCAACATGATAAAAAAAAGTGTTACTTGGTAAGTAGTTACGAAGATTTTCTATTCACAGCAATGCTTTATGTGTGTTATCATTAAAAGTATGGAACTCAAGATAATGAGTGGGATTCCCACATAAGAAATTCTCGATACTCATGAAAATCCATCCCTCAGGGTATCCCTAGATTCTATCATTTAATTTGTTTTGTTGTAGGAAATAAAGAGCATGTTCATTTTTGGAAGGGTGTTTGGACAGGTGATGTCTCATTAATCATTTATTTCCTCGTGTATTTCCTTTCCTAAATTCATAATGTTTCCATTGCTTTCATGATTTCTTCTTTTATTGTCCCAGTTGAAATTTATGGTATGAGAATTAGGTTTAGGGAAAGAGAGAAGAAAAGAAAAAGAAAAGAGAATAAAAAGAACAGTTTTAGGTTATCTAACTAACCTTTACATTTACCTCCTATTTATATTAAAACAATAAAAGACACAAATGACAAGATTACTCTACGCAATCAATAACTTTTTTGCGTACGTGAGTACCAAAAAAAAAAAAAACTTGTAAGCCCAAGGAGATAACTTATCTTGATTGATTAGCCAAAACAACAATCAGCATATAATTAATCAAAAGGATAAATTACACTTTGCACCAAATCCAATTTTGGTCCCTACACATGAAACCATAATATTTAACCCCTGCACTTCTGATCAAATCCTAGTTTGGTCTCTACACATGAAATTGTAACAGTCAACCTTCTACACTTCTGGTCAAATCCCACTTTGATCCAAATACAAGTGTCAATGATCCCCTTCTATTATTCTATTGTTTAAATCTTTAACAAAATCCAGTCATACGACAAGAATGTGACTATGGAATAAAAGTAAGAGAGAAAAATCATCTTCATTTCTCACAAATACACACTTTGTCTCACGAGATAAGCACGTGAGAGTTATATAATACAATATATATATATATATATGTTCACATGCTGATTGGGACAAAGATGCAAGAAAATAGAGCCTTCGAAATCAAAAAAGACAGCAGAAAAATCAAAAAGAAAGGAAGAGGAATAAATAGAAGATTGTGTTAATGTGAAAAATAGAGTTTCGTGATTCCAATTTATGCAAAACCTAATTCATCTCCTTAATCGTTCACAATTTGCGTTTTGTTTTAGCTTAATACAATCATAATTTGATGTAAATTTTGGGATGAAATGTGTGTAGGCAGGAAATGACGGTGATTTTTCTCTTTTGACCTCATTCCGTAGTCATATGCTTGTCACATTACTGAATTATGTTAAATACTTATACGGTGGAATAACAAAAATGAGATATTGATACTTGATCAAAAGTGCAGGAGAATGATTGTCACAATTTCATGTGTAGAGGCCAAAGTGAAATTTGGTGCAAAGTGCACAGGTGCAAAGCATAATTTTCCCTTAATCAAATAACAAGCACTAAGCAAGCATCACTCCAAAAAAAGTGCTACATATTAAACATCAAAGTGCAAGCAACATCAAACAAATGTCGATACTTTCTCTCAACAACACCGTTTTGTTGAGAGGTATGAGCACAAATAGTTTCATGAATGATGCCATAGTCATCATAAAAATTAGTAAAAACAAATTATATGTATTAGAAGACATTATCAAACAAAAAAACTTTAGTGAAATTACCATATTGAGTAAAAGTTTCTTTATAAAATAGATAATAAAAGAGAGAAAAAATATCAGGTCACTCAAATTTCTATTTATTAAAAATAACCATGTTATCCGAGAATAATTGTCACGACCCGAACCCGCCCCTATGGGTTAAAGCCATAACCGGCAAGTAATCACGAGATTACCTATGACCTCAAACCAAATAAAACAAAACTCATCAGAGTAAAGGGGCCAAACAGAAGCAAATTTAAAACTTTGTCCATAGAGCTGTGCTTATATGCACACAATAACGTCCCAAACATTTATATGTTAATAACTCACATCAAAATATGTACTAACACAGAACACTGTACATACAGGGTCATACAAGTTTAAGTCAGCCGAACCCAAGACTTATATACAAAAGTAGTCCAATGCTTTCACCAACATAACAAAACTATGAACAAAGGACGAAGGGGAAGACAGTCTCGTGCATGAGACGTTTGGGCTGACTCCTCAAAACTTTGACTGTTTCTCACAATTTCCCCGAGGCTGGTTCTGGACGTCCCTTGGCTCACCAACATGTACATGAATGAGCGTGAGCGAAAGCCCAGCGAATAATATCAAATAAGGAAGATACATAAGCAATCTTTGAAACAGTTATAGCAGACGGCCTTTGGCCCAATCACTTGTATCAATCGGCCTTCGGCCCAATCATTTATGTCAATCAATCGGCCTTCAGCCCAATCATTTATGTCAATCGACTTTTGGCCCGATCATTCTTGTCAATCGGCCTTCGGTCCAATCATTTATGTCAATCGGCCTTCGGCCCAATCATTTATGTCAATCGGCCTTCGACCCAATCATTTATGTCAATCGGCCTTCGGCCCAATCATTCATGTCAATTGGCCTTCGGCCCAATCATTCATGTCAATCCGTCTTCGGCCCAATCATTTATGTCAATCGGCCTTCAGCCCAATCATTCATGTCAATCGGTGTCCACCATTCAAATTAATGAACCTGCAAAACTTACATAGAAGTAAATGATTCAGATTTCCCAAAATCTTGTAAGATCTCCCTCTGTTCAGTAAGCAAACAAGCCATACTCCCCGTTGATTTCCTACTCAAGGCATCAGCAACTATATTAGCTTTCCTGGGGTGATACTGAATCTCTAGATCATAATCTTTTATCAGTTCCAGCCATCTCCTCTGTCGCATATTCAACTCCTTCTGCGTGAAGAACTATTTCAGACTTTTGTGATCCGTGTAGACTTCACACTTTGCTCCATACAGATAATGCCGCCAGATTTTCAAAGCAAAAACAATTGCGGCCAATTCTAGGTCATGTGTTGGATAATTCTTCTCGTGTGGCCTAAACTGTCGGGAGGCATAAGCAATAACCTTTCCGTTTTGCATTAACACACAACCCAAACCTTTATAAGACGTATCACTGAAAATTACAAAATTCTTCGTACCTGAAGGTAGTGTCAAAATTGGTGCAATGGTCAATCTTGTTTTCAGTTCATGAAAGGCAACTTCTCTTTCGTCATTCCATTCAAACGGTTGCCCCTTGCGTGTCAATTGGGTAAGAGGCACAGCTAATTTCGAAAAGTCTTTCACAAATCTTCTGTAATAACCAGCTAAGCCCATGAAGCTACGGACTTCTATCACATTAGTCGGTGTAGGCCAATTCACAATTGCCTCTATTTTCTGCGGGTCCACTGAAATTCCTTCCTTGTTGATCACATGCCCTAAGAAAACAACTTCATCCAACCAAAACTCACATTTCTTTAGTTTAGCAAACAATTTCCTTTCTCTAAATATTTGCAGGACAGTTCTCAAGTGATGTTCATGTTCAAGTCTATTCTTGGAGTATATCAAAATATCATCAATAAAAACCACAACAAATTCGTCAAGGTAGGTTTTAAAAATTTGGTTCATTAAGTCCATAAATGCTGCCGGAGCATTAGTCACTCGAAATGGCATAACAAGAAACTCAAAATGTCCATACCTCGTTCTGAATGCGGTTTTCTCAACATCCTTTGCTTTAACTTTCAGCTGATGATACCCGGATCTCAAATCAATCTTAAAAAACACCTGTGATCTCTGCAACTGGTCAAATAAGTCATCAATACGGGGTAGGGGATATTTGTTTTTTATTGTTACCTTGTTCAATTCCCGATAATCGATGCACAGGCGTAGGGTTCCATCCTTCTTTTTCACAAATAATACTGGTGCACCCCAAGGTGAAGTTCTAGGTCGAATAAACCCCTTGTCAAGCAGGTCTTGCAACTGTTCTTTCAATTCTTTCATTTTGACAGTAGCCATTCTGTAGGGAGTCTTGGAAATAGGCTGGGTGCCTGACACAGTTTCAATAGTAAACTCTATCTCCCTATCTACCAATTCCCCTGGTAATTCATTTGGAAACACATTTGGAAATTCTTTAACAATAGGGATATCATTCAATTCAACATTCACGGATTGTTCAGACAACACATAGCACAAATAACCCTGGCACCCCTTCCTGATTAGTTTACATGCTTTCATTGTAGATATCAAATAAGGTGGAGGCACTACCCATTACCCACAAACACAATTTCCTTATGTTCTGGTGGTTTAAACACAACCCGTTTTGTCACACAATCAATGGTGGCATAATATTTGGTCAACCAACCCATGCCCAAAATTACATCAAAATGCCTAAAGTTCAAGAGCAACAAATCTACATATAGGATAGCATCCTCAATACGCATGTCACAAAACTGGTATATGGATTCACACAATACAGAAGCCCCAGATAGAACAGATACACATAGCAGATATGGTAGTAATTCTAGAGGTCTATTTAGTCTAGATGCAAATGCACATGTTACAAATGAGTGTGTTGATCCAGAGTCAATTAACACAAAGGCATCCTGGTTACATATAGAAATGGTACCTGAGACAACTGCGTTGGCATTCCGGGTATCGCCCGAAACAAGCGCAAAAACTCTCCCTTGTCTCACGGTATCTCCGGCGGGAGTAGATCTCGTAGCATTTCTTAGTTTTGGGATTGGTGCAGTCAAACTAGCAGCGAATTTTCCGCTATTCTGTTTGCAATCTCTGGCCATATGCCCCTGTTTACCACAATTAAAAGAAGCTCCTGACACACGGTAACAAACCCTACGATGCCTGTTACTACAAATAGTACACAACGAGGTTACATCTCGGGAAGAATTAGAAGTATTCGAGGAGCCCGTATTTTGCTTCTTTGAAAACTTCTTCTTTGAAAAGAAGCCCTGCCTTTTACTACCCTTCTAGTCAGTTGTCGGTTTAGTTTGTCTAGCTATATTAGCTTCTAATATTATGGCCCTGTCTAGTACCCCAATGTAGGTTTCCAGCTTCAAGACATTCACCCTCTCTAGAATGTCGCTTCGAAGCCTGCCTTCAAAATGTCTCACCTTCTTATAGTCTGTATCAATCATGTGTGGCGCAAACCTAGCCAATTCAGTGAATTTGGCCTCATACTCGGCTACAGTCATACTGTCTTGCATCAGCTCCATGAATTCTGTGACCTTCCTATCCCGGACACACTACGGGAAGTACTTGTCATAGAAAATTTCCAGAAATTTTGCCCAATCAGCATCTTTGTAATTCTCACGCATTAATATCCACCATCTTCTTGCTTCGTCTTCTAGGATAAAGGTGGCTAGAAGCACTTTCTGTGTCTCCGAACACGGAACACTTCAAATAGTTTTTCGATGCCGAGGACCCAAGCTTCAGCTTTCAAAGGATCTAATCCACCATGGAACTGTGGTGGTTTCATTTTCTTGAACTCTTTGGTGAGAGCTATGATTTGGTCATCGTTCTGATTATCTGGCATAGGAGGTGCCGGAGGTGGAGGTGGAGGATATGGCTGCTGCCACTGTTGTTGCCATTCTTGTTGTTGCCTCAATGTCTCTGCCATTTCTTGAATCAGTCTTTCCATTCTATCCAGTCTGGCAGTAGAAGATTCCTCTATCTCATCACCTCTTGTTCTCACCATCTGATTAAACTTGTATTATACTTTATACAAAAGATACACAGGTATGCATATACTAAAGAGCATACATAATCAAATAATTTGAAATGCAAGCAGTTCACAAACTTATAACACATAGTTGTTCACATTTAACAGTTAAGCATATTCTTGATGCTTTTAGATTCATACTTATCACATGAATGCATCCTAGATCTTTTCTAGACGCTTATTGCTCTTTCGGACAAGTTTGTGAGTTATTAACTCGTGCTCTGATACCACTCTGTCACGACCCGAACCCGCCCCTATAGGTTAAGGCCATAACCAGCCAGTAATCACGAGATTACCTACGGCCTCAAACCAAATAAAACAAAACTCATTAGAGTAAAGGGGCCAAACGAAAGCAAATTTAAAACTCTGTCCATAGAGATGTGCTTATATGCACACCATAACGTTCCAAACATTTATATGTTAATAACTCACATCAAAATATGTACTAACATAGAACACTGTACATACAGGGTCATACAAGTTTAAGTCAGTAGAACCCAAGACTTATATACAAAAGTAGTCCAATGCTTTCGCCAACATAACAAAACTATGAACAAAGGACGAAGGCGAAGACAGTCTCGTGCGTGAGATGTTTGGGCTGACTCCTCAAAACTTTGACTGTTTCTCACAATTTCACTGAGGCTGGTTCTGGACGTCCCTTGGCTCACCTACATGTACATGAATGAGCGTGAGCGAAAGCCCAGCGAATAATATCAAATAAAGAAGATACATAAGCAACCTTTGAAACAGTTACAGCAGACGGCCTTTGGCCCAATCACTTGTATCAATCGGCCTTCGGTCCAATCATTTATGTCAATCGGCCTTCAGCCCGATCATTTATGTCAATCGGCTTTTGGCCCGATCATTCTTGTCAATCGGCCTTTGGCCCAATCATTTATCTCAATCGGCCTTTGGCCCAATCATTTATGTCAATCGGCCTTCGGCCCAATCATTTATGTCAATCGGCCTTCGGCCCAATCATTTATGTCAATCGACCTTTGGCCCGATCATTCTTGTCAATCGGCCTTTGGCCCGATCATTCTTGTCAATCGGCCTTCGGCCCAATCATTTATGTCAATCGGCCTTCGGCCCAATCATTCATGTCAATCGGCCTTTGACTCAATGATTTATGTCAATCGGCCTTCAGCCCAATGATTTATGTCAATCGGCCTTCGGCCCGATCATTCTTGTCAATCAGCCTTTGGCCCGATCATTCTTGTCAATCGGCCTTCGGCCCCATCATTTATGTCAATCGGCCTTCGGCCCGATCATTAATGTCAATAGGCCTTCGGCCCAATCATTTATGTCAATCGGCCTTCGGCCCAATCATTCATGTCAATCAGTGTCCACCATTCAAATTAATGAACTTACAAAACTTACATAGAAGTAAACAATTGGACAACAACATATTTCAAATATCTTGTTAAGATATTACTCACAGTGATCGACTTGTGGATTTGCCCTGGAGCTTGACCCTACACATCATATAGCACATATGGGTCACAAACAATTCAATCCGTTCTTTAATTCACATATTCTTCTTTAGGCTTCATTCTTATCTCTTTAACTCAATTGCAATGCTTAATGCATGCCTAAGAGTGCTTGTAAGTGAAAGAGAACGGAAAACGAAACACAAAATACACTTTCAAAATTTCAGAAAACAGGGTTCCCGCTCGAGTGTGGGATTCCCCGCTCGAGCGGACCCATTAGGCCTGCAAAAGTGCTAGTTGTATCATTTTTACGCTCGAGCGTGAACTCGGACGCTCGAGCGGAAGTTCATCCTACATGGCTCCCCGCTCGAGCGTGAACTTCCCTGCTCGAGCGGACACCATGCCTGCAAGAAAATACTAGGAGCTCGAAATCCCCGCTCGAGCGGACATAAAAAATTATGGGTTTTCCAGAATGGCTCTTGAGCTCGAATTCAACACTCTAACCAACATTTCTTGCATGCCATGGCTGAAATTTCACATATACATATACTAACATGATACCAACACCAAATTACAACACAATGAAGCTCAATTTCTTGAATTACTTACATGCATGCCTCAAATTAACCCAAACTCATCACCAACACATCAAATTCAAACATGCAAAGCTCATACCTCCATGATCTACTCTTTCATGTGAGAAATATTCATTCATATCAACTTAATTGGTGAAGAGATGATTAAATACATGGATTTCAAACAAGATTCAACATAGATTATACACATTGTGTTCAAATATGGAAATTCATAGTAGTTTCCTACATGCATGCATCTATTGACTTTAAATTCAACACATACAACTCAATCTCCTCATAAACAACTTAATTCATGTTCTTAATCATTTTTCAACCTTCAATTCACAAAATTACTAATTACAATTCATGCACTCACTTACCTAGAGATTTAATTCTCCCAATCTATGGCAAAATCTTGAGTTTAATCCTCCAATCTTCACAAAATTGAGCCAAACACCCAACTCTCCTTCTTTCTCTCTCTCTAGCCGACCTCTCTCTCTTTTTCTTGAGTTAGAATCAGCCAAGTAGAATAACAAAGAGGATGTTTGAGTACATAGTGCCCCACTTAGTTACATTAATTTAATAATAGACAATTGAGCACTTTATGATTAATTAAATCAATTTAATCTGATCCGAATCAATTTCCAAATAAAATTTCACCGTAGGCTCTAAAAATTATGCCAGTCACAATGGCGTAATCAATTTTGGGTTCTATGGCCGATAAGGCCTTCAATTTAATTTCCGAAGCAGATAATCAAACAGATATTCCTATGGTGAACAGATAGAAATTCAAAACCACATATTTTCACATAATGGCTCACAAAATCATATTAAACACATAATCACGCTCATATTAAGGACCAATTAACACATTATGGAATAGGGATATTACAGTAATTATCAAAAAAAATTAAAATAATTAACATTAGAAGTAAAATGAGGACCTAATTGATGAATTACAATGAACGAATGAGAAAATAAATATATTTCTTCAATGTCTGTTACAATAATACACAACTCAGATTATATACACCAGCATAACCGCATGTAGCTTGGCTTTTTCGCGCCCCCTTTCGAAAACTCGAAAGAAGTCCTACAGTTCGAACTCCCGCGGTTCTGAATCTAATCTCACAAGTGTAATGTGAAACTGATAAACACCAAAGAATCCAAATCTGGAAAATCTTTTAGAAAATTGATTTTGAATAAAAAATGTCAAAATTGGACTGCTTTGCCAAATACAGAGTCGCCACCTAAATATTTTATTTTGGGAAAATTTAAGAAACCCATGACTTGTACCAAAGGCCACATGTCTGTCATCACCAAAGTTGTCTCGACTCGGGAACTTAGGTACGAGAGGTGAAGGTCATGAATTAAGCACCCCCGTTCGCCTGATCAAAGATCGGTCTCTACTAATCATGATATGATTTTTATCAACATTATGTGCTCTTGTTCTGGTTTAGTAGGCTAGCATTACTACGTGATGCGCACAAGCAAATATAGACTAGTTTGCTCAAATTTGAACAATTCAATTTCATGCTCGGTTTCCACCTGAAGAATATCTGTTGTCTGCCCTCGAAAGCCTCTGTTTGCACAACCTTGCACTATTTATTTCTCCAGATCAACTCTACCATGCCTCGCAAGCACACTGCTGAAAACTCATTGGTGGCCGGCAAGCCAGAAGTGGTGGTCAGGCGGCCACCACTGAGGGGTTGTCGTCCAACACTGATGGCCTGCTGACCAGTAACAATGCCTGGCCGGCCACTGATGACTCATGCTTTTTTGCTGCAACAGAGAGCAAACAGGGCAAAGAAAGGGTATTCTCACAGGTTGTTTGTACTCTTGAAGCAAAGAACAATTCTAGGCACTAACTCAAGCCAAAACCACCTTCAAGAGCTCCAAGAAGGCCTCAAGGAACCTCAGCTCAAAGGTGAGAGGATTTGGTTAAGGAAGTGTATGCAAAAGTGTAGTGTAACTAGGCAAGTGTGCACAAATTTGCAAGAGAGAGAGTGAAATGGAGAGAGAGAGAGAGAGAGAGAGAAAGAGTTTTGTTCCAAAATTTCTAACCCTCAAAAATGGGGGAGAAGACCCCATATATATAGATAAACAAGCATTTGGCTGAGAAAAATCCATCGATACATGTGTATGGAGATGAGACCAATTGTGCCAACAGTTGGAACAATTGTCGACAAAATATTTGAAAAAAGACACTGGTGGTTGGCAGGCCACCAGTATTGCCCAGCTGGCCACTTGGGTGGCCAGCAGCCATCAGGGGTTGCAAGCTTGAAGGTTTTGGTCCAAAATAGGGCACAGAATGGATGGGGTTTGAAGGCTTAACGACAGGGCATTCCGCCAAGGACTTCGGGCACTAAAACGAGCACAAATAGTCACAATCATCGAGTGCACAAGCAATGACATCCAAGTCTTGGGGACGGTCAAAACATGGGTGTCTACAGTTGCCCCTCTTTGACAGAACTCGGAAGTCATGAAATGATGTGAGTGAATGTCAAAGCCTAGAGACAGCCCATTTTGACAAGGCTGAAAGACTTGGACAAACAAACAAGATAGAAAACAAATGGTTGCACCCGCAAGCTACTTACGTATCCCTTTGCAAGAAATCAAACCAGCGTAATTCTGGGGTGAAATGCAAACAATGCAAAATGCAAGAGCATAACTTATGATCATGAAATGAGGCTGTGCAATGAAACTTTTTAATGCAATGCAATGAAAATGCCACGTTTAAACAAACCAAAACAAGGTACAACAACCTCAATCATGAAATGAAGAGTAAATAAATCCACCACGCGTGGGAATCATGAGCCAAACCACATTTCATGCAGAAAGGATGTAAGAAAATTATGCAAGCTTAACTACGAGTTGCGCAGGAAAGGCGAAGGGCGACGCACCCGAATGTTTCAACCGACATCCTAACGCGTTGCACGCGTGAGGAGGGAAAAGGGTGGTGTGAACACCGGGACGCACCCGAATGTTTTAACCGAGTTGCAATCCTAACGCCTCTCAAGAAAAAGGAGGAAAGGGGTGGTGTGAACATCGGGACGCACCCGAATATTTTTAACCAAGTTGCAATCCTAACGCGTCTCACGCGAGAGAAGGAAGAGGTGGTGTGAACACTGGGACGCACCTGAATGTTTTTAACTGATTTGCAATCCTAACGCGTTCCACACGAGAGGAGGAAGGGGTGGTGTGAACACCGGGACGCACCCGAATGTTTTTAATCGATTTGCAATCCTAACGCGTCTCACGCGAGAGGAGGAAGGGGTGGTGTGAACACCGGGACGCACCTGAATGTTTTTAACCGATTTGCAATCCTAACGCGTCTCACGCGAGAGGAGGAAGGGGTGGTGTGAAAACCGGCACGCACTCGAATGTTTTTAACCGATTTGCAATCCTAACGCGTCTCACGTGAGAGAAGGAAGGAGTGGTGTGAACACTAGGACGCACCTGAATGTTTTTAACCGATTTCCAAACCTAACGCGTCTCATGCGAGAGGAAGATGGGGTGGTGTGAACACTGAGACGCACCCGAATGTTTTTAACCGATTTGTAATCCTAATGCGTCTCATGTGAGAGGAGGAAGAGTAAAAGGATGCGATTCGAAGGGCACAAATGATTTTACCTGGAACTCCTCTGAATGAACCGTATATACAATATCATGCATTTCCTTGAATGAACTGTACATACAATATCATGCATTACTTCAAATGAACTGTACATACAATATCGTGCATTACTTCAAATGAACCGTACATACAATATTGTGCATTTGTAAGAAAGAAACCTAACAAATGCGACTCAGTAAGAATGCATGTTCATGCGACAAACAACCGAGATACAATGTTAATGGCATGTTCTATGCGAGAAACAAAAGCAGAAGCATATTCTATGTGTGATTCGTAACAGAAGCAAATTCTATGTGTGATACAATAGCGAGAGCATATTCTATGCGTAACTCATAACATGATGCAAGATGCGCATGCAATACCCATGAAATGCATATTTTACGCAAGGAAGCAAAATAAAACGCATATTGATGCAACAAGGTGAAATGTAACAACATGAAATGCATATTCATGCAACAACGTGAAATGCATGTACAAAAGCATGATTTGACAAACAACTTCCAATTTACTTCTCGGAAGAGTTACTATATATTTAAAGGATACACCTCGTTCATATTGACAAGTGACGAACATCACGCACCGTAAACACGGTTTTGAGCTTCTGTAGAGACATTCTAAACTCAACAATGAACAATCCCTACACTTCTTGGAAACCAAGGACACAAAATAGCATCAGGACTTCAAGGGAGGCTACTGGACACTTGCTAGCCACCAATGTGGCGTACCAGCCATCCGTGGCAGATTTGGGGTATTTGGTTCTTTTTGGCTCGGGTCTTTAAATATAAGGCATAGGGTCTCATTTCCTCATAACCCTAAGACTGAAATTGCTCATTCTCTCTCTCTAGGTGCTCATTCTCTCTAGATTCGCGCTTTCTATGTGTTTTCTAACACCCCACACGAAGTTTATTCCCTAAATCCTCTTTGTTTACTTCACTTTGAACCGATTGAAATTTGATTTCAGCGCCTTTTCCTTCACTTTCACCATTCTAGGCTTGTTTTCATCAAGTTTCTCTCAAGTTCTGTGCACTTTTCCCGGCTTTGACCTTTCCTTCCACTTTCTCTCTCCTAAGGTTTGACTTTTTCCAAGTTTGCCCTTTTTCTTCTGGTTTTCTTCATTTTTTCACCATTTTCGCATCTTCTTTCTAGATGGCGGATGATCTACCCCACGACGGAGCTCCGTTCGAGATTCCATCTCCGGCACAAATGGAGGCCAAGCCTGAGCCCGAGATATTACCGCTGGGAGTACGCCCCTTTGATTCGGTAACATACCATCCTCCGACATATGTGCTACCACCCGGGGATATCAGGTACTTTAGGGATTTTGCGTGACGTGCACCAGAGGACCTCTTATTATGAGAGCCGAACTCCCATTTGTCTTACGGCGCCACCGAGGTATACACTGTATTCTCACGTTTTCTTCATTGTACATTCCATTTCTTGCTTTAACTGTGTTCCTTGCTTCAATTGTAATGCTTACACTGCATTTCTTGCCTTAATCACACTCTTGCATTGTATTTCTTACACTACCTTTTCATCTGCTTGTTTTTATATCATTGTATATCACTATTCTGATCACAGGAGGACTCTCGCTCTATTAGGGGCTATGGAGCCACGTCCGCAAGGGACTGGTATATGGAGCTCCCTGCCGGTGTGCGCCACATCATTGACGAGGCCGGCTTTAGCTTATTCTGCATGGGGCTATCGTGCCATATCGCGAGTCGACCGCTTCTCGATGCATTGGTGGAGCGGTGATGGGACCACCAACTCCTTCCATTTCTCCACCACCGGGGAGAAGACGATAACTTCTTACGACTTCGCCATGCTCATGGGCATAGAAGTAAGGGGTTATCTGATCCCTTACGATATGGACATAGGCGAGTGAGAAGCCGCCTGGCTACACTTGCTGGGAGCACGCCCGACCGGGGACGATATGATATAGCTGGTTCGCCAAGCATTTCTGCAGGAGGGAGCTGTAGACCCCAGAGGAGACTGATCAGTACGCCCGAGGCTTCTTGATGTTCCTGCTCAGCACCACCTTGTTTGTGAATAGGTGGAACACTGTAGGATTATATCTTTTGAGCGCCTTGGTGACACTACCCCAAGTCTGGCTCTATGATTGGGGTGGTGTTGGCCTTGCCACATTGTACGGCTATATGAGCGCCACGTCCCGTAGGAGGAGAGACAGAGTCGGATGTTATTGGCGAGGCTGGGAGGTACGCTTTACATCTCTGGTTTACATTTTCTGCTTTCTAAATCTGCGCTTTCTGCTTTGCACTTTCTGTACACTGCATACTGCATCGTTTACATCTATACGTTGCGCTTTCTACATTGCACATTCTGCATCCTCTGTATCTGTACGCACTGTATGCTATGTTATGCATTCCACTTTCTGCATCTGCACTTGTGCTTTTTGTACACTGTATACTGCATTGTTTACATCTATACAACGTGTTTTTTGCATTGCACATTTCGCATCCTCTGTATATGTACACTCTATATGCTATACTACACACTCCTATTTCTGCATCTGCACTTGTACTTTCTATACACTATATACTTACGGTTGCCTTTTCCTTGCAGCTATGGGTATATGTATATTTTCTGACTCTTGCTCTAGAGCCAGACGTGGAGATGCCTCATGTTGTGCCATACTCTCACCGGTACGACGGCAGATACCTGCGGAGGACCTGGTAGACCTTCGCATTCTTTTGCCGGTACTTCGACACAGTAGCTGCGGAGGAGGTAACCCAAAACTCACAATTATTTTGCTTTATCAACAACTGACGACGACTAACCATCTGTATATCCCCTATTTACAGATTGCTTGGCAGCTTTGGGCGCTGATGCCGACTGGAGTTAGAGACCAGTATGCCGGTGCTCGGGGGCATCCCCATTTTCGACTTCTGCTAGAGGGCCCGATTTGCCGAGCCTGGTTTCTAGGCGAGCGATTCATACGCTAAACCATGGGCTTGCCTGAACCAATAGTGCCCATGCCTTGTCCAGTATCACGAAGAGCCTCTTCTTTCAGGAGATGATCCAGTTTAAGGAGGGCTTAGATGCGGACTACTTCCGCGGGGAGGAGGATTATTTGACATTCATCCAGACACACCTCATGCCTCCCTTGACAGGTGTTCATGCTTATGCAGGTAGAGCAGTAGGTGCCTCGGCAGGCAGGACTCGGGTGACGAGGACCAAGACTAGAGGGACCCCTCCCGCTGGGCAGTCACCGATTGGCTGGAGCTTCCGACCAAGTTGACTTGCTGGCGGTATACTAGGGATCCTTACGAGGTCCCGATTAATCCCGCAGTGGCCGGGCATGCGCTTGTCGGGATTCGAGGCCCGACTCAAGTATGGACCATTCTTTACGTTTGCATTCCACATTTCATTTCAGATATGTTCATTTCAGACATTGATCACCCAAATACATTTGCAGGCCTCTACAAAGTACACGGGGAGGGCTCTTAAGCTGATTGCCTACCTGATGGACATGGTGCAGCAGAGAGAGGCACTGCTTAGCCTCTATGGTATTTAGGTAATTTTCCCTATTCTCTGCCCGTATTTCAGTATTTTCCACATTGTTGTGAACACCATTTTCACTGAAGCACTGATACTTATACCATGGTATACATTCTACTCCTTGCCACATCATGCTAATATGATGCACTAACACACTGTATTGTACTTGCACTGTATCTGGCTTATTACATTCTTCCACTTTCACCATACTGCATCTGCAACTATACTTTGTATCTAATGTGTCAATGCTGTATCTTTTCAGGTTTCAGCCATACCGAGAACAACAGCGACGACGACTTCGCCTGCACCATCACCACCTTCTCTAGCAACAGAGAGGAGAGAGAGACGGGCCCCAGCACGTAGCCGAGAGGGACGTTGTGGTCGAGGTCAGAGGAACCTTTCGGAGCCAGTGTTGACTGACGACAATGCTGAGACGAGTGGCTCCGAGGAGGCGGTGATTCCACGGTTTGAGTCCTCCGAGAGTGGAGATGATGGTGACTTGAGTTCCAAGAGTAGCGGTCATGTCGGGGCGAGCTCTAAGGCGGAGAGTAGAGATGACGCCGGCTCAGGTTCTGGGATAGATGGCGGTGCCGACGGAGACAGTGCCCCTAAGTCCTCTCCTCCGATGAAGAGGAGGAAAAGGGCTTCCCGAGCCTGAGGCGACCAGTGCTAATTTTTGTATTTTTGCTTAGTTTCTTTTCTTTTATAGCATTAGCACATGTATAGCTTTAGGAAGTTCTGTTTTGCTTTAAAACTTATACTCTTTTTTTTCTAAAAAAGCCATGATCAAAATAAAACCGATAGTTTTATGAAAAATGTGTTGTCATTTTTGCATCATGAGCGCCATATATGCATGAAATGAATAGGAAATTGAAATGGCCAAGAGTGTTTGATTTGAAACAAGACGCTTAATCGGGTAATGAACCAACCAACAACCAAAATACAAAGTGCAATATACAACTCGATAAACAACATAACAACAACTCTATAAACAAAACAACTACAAATACAACTCGACAAACGTGCTAAAACCAAAAGGACTCAAAATAAGACCTTAAGACACACAAAGAGCAGAACAAAACATTTGCTTCCAGCACTATTCAACACAAAGGTGGGCAACAACCTGAAAGGAAAGGTGTTGGCGAGACTAGGAACTTGCCGGCCACCTGCCGGCTACAAGAAATGGCCTATCGGCCACCAGCAGTGGCCTGTCGGCCACCAATGTGGCCTGCTGGCCACCAAAGTGCAGAACCTCCAGATTGTTAACACCTGGCTTCCACTGTTACGACCCCATTCCGCCCGTAGTAGAATGGTGCCGTGATGGCCAGTAATTCGAGATTACCAAAGGCCAACTTACAAACATTCACACACAATCAGAGTATACATATGGGGCTTACATGTGCGGAAGCAATAAATTTAAATCTAAGTAGTCCATAAGAGCTATGCATAGATCAAATGAAATGACATAGATCTTAACATGGTTTTACAATTTGAATACAAATAAAACAAAGTGCATGTTACATCTTGATCAAAAGGCTTCTCAAGCCGACATATACAAAGGACATGTAATACAAAGCTAAGAAGCATAATCTTCAAGATGCTAGCAAAAACATGAATCCAAAACATCTTGCAAAACACATCTAGGCGTCACCGCCTTCTTGCTCGTCACCTACATATATATAAAGAGAGAGTGAGCTTGGATACTCAGTGAATGATATTAGTAATAAAGGTTTAAATGAATGATATCTGAGATCTTTATCAAATCAATACATATCATAGCTTGTACAAAATCAAGGGATGAACCAAGTTCATCTATCAAGTCTTTCAAATCTTCTTGGGATGTTTAATAACATCTACATAATACAAGGGATGACATTCCTGACAAAACAAGGGAATAATCGACCCGGAATCGATTAGACAAACCCACCTGCACAAGGCCGTCGGTGGCAAGGGAGATATCTCAAACAAGGGTACTAGTTGCATTATAGTCCCCTAGCACTAAGGACTTTCTAAGAATGTCATCAAAACAAGATAATACTTGATACAAAACTAGGGATAATCATTCATACTTGAACAAACACTTTTCCAAAATGAAACAAGCAAAGCTTTTATCAAAACATAAGAACATAGCTTTATTAAAAATACCACTCACATAGCTCTTCGGGTGTGGGGATTACAAGCAAGGATCCAAGGCCTACAAGTACAGGATAAAACCCATTGAATGCATTGTGAGAAGACAAGAAGAGATACTCAAAGATGGATATGAAATGCACCCCCAGAACAAGTTTTACATGAGTGCAAATGATCCCGGCATTTCTTTCAAACTAAGTCAAAACAAAGCAAAACATGTGCTAGGAGTTAAAACTCTGTTTTTCATCTTGGAAAACATGCTGGGTACCAACCAGGTCTTGGCTGAGGTCCCACACCTCTTGGCCAAGGTGTGGTCTCCTAGGCTTAGGCAAGAGTGGTCTCGGTGACCACACTCAGGGAGACAGTGAAGTCTAGAAATCTGGGTTTCCCTCTTGAAGAACATGAAGAGCATGAACATGAAGAACATAAATGCCAAAATCACAACTTCTTTATTCAAAATCTGAGTTTTCATGATATGAGTTAAAAAAATGGACCTGGGTACCCATAGTTGAAGTTCTTCTTGAAACAAACACAAAACATGGAACTTGTTATAAACTTTCGAATCAAAACAAAGCTTTTCTTCAAGAACATATGAACATCATTTTCTCTTTCTAAAACCAACTTCAAATCAATGCATGGCTCATGAATCATGCTAGATCATACAATGTGATCGAATAAACATAAAGAACAACAAGAGTAGATCAAGAATCTAACCTCAAAACACGGATCAAACGGCTCGAACTCAAAGGATCAAGCTTGGAAATCTACTACTCTCTCAAGAACTCCTCTTCCTCCTCCTAGAGTTTCTCTCCCTCTCTCTCTCTCTTCAAGGACAAGGATATGACAAAATGATATGTTTTCTCTACTACCGGCTGACTTAACCCTCTGTTGGGACACGTGGCAACGCCTGATTGGATTTTTCCTCAAAAGGTGACTGAATGACAAGACAAGAGCATGACAAAGGGTGTACAACAAGCAAGGTGACATGGGCACTCTGAGAAGACAACGACCTTGTATCAAGACATAGGCTTCGGCAAGTAAGGTCTCAGTGATCTCGGCTAGGAAGGATAACACTTGACCTAGCTGTGCCACACCTCGGCCCAGATGTGCCACACCTTGGTCTAGGTCATACCAGTCCAGGAACAAGATCACTAGGTGCAAGGATCAAGGATGTTGGATGCCTGGATGATAACATCTCAGCCTAGATGATTACATCTCGGCCAAGATGCCAAGGTAAAGGTGGAGGTCAACCAAAGTGGTTCCAAGATGGTCCTAGGTGTAAGAGGTTCAAAGGTGTGACCTAAGCTTAAGATGACCTCGGCTTAACACATACTAAGCAAGGAACAAGGCATGCAAGCAACACTTAGACAAAACAAATCAAGGTCTACAAATGCAAGTTTAATCAAGACAAAAATCATGCAAATGCATGTGAGCATGACTAAGACAAAGTGAGGGTTGTTACATCCTACCCCCCTTAAAGAAGTTTGGTCCCCAAACTTGAGTTACCTTGCCCCGAAAACAACTCCGGATAATGGATTTTCACTTCCTCTTCCATTTCCCGTGTAGCCTCTTTGCCGTAATGCTCTTTCCATTCAATTTTCACCATCGGTATCGACTTGTTCCTCAACTGTTTCACTTGCCTATCAAGAATATGTATCGGCTTCTCCTCATAACCTAAATCTTCATTAATCACCATCTCGAAATGATCAATCACATGCAGTGGGTCCCGAATGTACTTCCTCAACATCGAAATATGAAACACATTGTGGACTTGGCTTAATTCTGGCGACAGAGCAAGTCTATAGGCAACGGGGTTAACCTTCTCAAGAATTTCGAATGGCCCGATGTATCGGGGTGCTAGCTTACCTTTCTTCTCAAATCTTGAAACTCCTTTCATCGGCGAAATCTTGAAGAATACATGATCCCCAACTTCAAATTCTAACTCCCTTCTTCTCTAGTCGGCATAACTTTTCTGTCAACTTTGAGCAGTTTTGATTCTTTGCTGAATAAGCTGAATCTTCTCAGTTGTCACTTGGACTAGCTCGAGACCAATCAAAGCTTTGTCTCCTACTTCGGTCCAACATATCAGCGATCTACACTTCCTTCCATACAAAGCTTCATACGGTGCCATGCCAATGCTAGCTTGATAGCTGTTGTTGTAAGAAAATTCCACTGATGGAAAATGCATTTTCCAACTTCCCTTGAAGTCCAATATACATAGTCTAAGCATATCTTCAAGTGTCTGAATTGTTCTCTCTGTTTGCCCATCGGTCTGGGGATGAAAAATTGTGCTAAACCTCAACTTGACCCCCAAAGCTCTTTGTAGACTCTACCAAAATCTAGAAACAAACTTCGGATCTCAGTCTGACATGATAGACATCGGCACGCCATGAAGTCTAACAATCTCATTCATATATAACAAGGCAAGTCGATCGGCATTAAATTTAGTCTTAACAGGCAAGAAGTGTGCTAACTTAGTTAATCTATCAACTATAACCCAAATCGAAACCATACCCTTTTGTGTCCTCGGCAAACCAATCACAAAATCCATGGAGATGTGTTCCCATTTCCACTCAGGAATTGACAAAGGTTGAAGAAGTTTTGCTGGGCTCTGATGCTATGCTTTCACTTGTTGGCAATATAGACACTAAGATACAAACTCGGTTATTTCTCTTTTCATATTTGGCCACCAAAAAGTTTGCTTCACATCTTGGTACATCTTGGTATTTCCTGGATGAACGGCAAATCCGGAACCATGGGATTCCTGCAAAATTCTCCTTTTCAACTCCGGGACATCGGCCACGCACAATCTTCCTTCAAACTTAAGTACCTGATTCTCAATGGTGTACCCTGACCTCGGCTTGGTGACAAACTCATCAATTACCTTCTTGAAGAATTCATCCTCCACCTGTCTGGTCCTTACCTCCTCAATAATAGTCGGCTCCACTAAAATCATTGCTAAACAAGCCAAATTCCCAACTAGCTTCCTGCTCAGCGCGTCGGCCACTGAGTTAGCTTTACCTGGGTGATACTGAATCTGCAAGTCGTAGTTTTTCAACAACTCTAGCCATCTCCTCTGCCTCATATTCAATTCTTTCTGAGTGAACAAGTACTTCAAACTCTTGTGATCTGTGAAAACTTGGCAAGAAGCTCCATACAAGTAATGACGCCAAATTTTCAAAGCAAATACCATGGCTGCTAATTCTAGATTATGGGTAGGATAATTCTTTTCATGGGGCTTCAACTGGCGAGATGCATATGCTATAACCTTACCCCCTTGCATTAATACACAACCCAAACCCTTATGTGAAGCATCACTATAAATCTGAAATTCCTCATTACCTGATGGTAGTACAAGAACTGGTGCTGTAACTAACCTTGTCTTTAGCTCCTGGAAGGCTGTTCCTCTATCCTCGGTCCATTCATACGCCACTCCCTTCTGAGTTAGTTGCATCAATGGTACTGCAATCCTTGAGAAATCCTTCACAAACTTTCTGTAATAGCCTGTCAAACCCAAAAAACTATGGACCTCGGACACATTAGTCGGTCTCAGCCAATTCACAATGGCTTCAATTTTGCTAGGATCAACCGAAATACCTTCTTCATTAATCACATGACCCAAAAATGAAATGCTGGAAAGCCAAAACTCACACTTGCTAAGCTTGGCATACAACTTTCTGTCTCTCAAAATCTGTAAGGCAAGTCTCAAATGCTTCTCATGCTCATCACTACCCTTGGAATAGATCAATACATCGTCGATGAACAAACTCATCTAGGTATGGCTTAAAGACTCTATTCATCAAATCCATGAATGCTACAGGAGCATTAGTCACCCCAAAAGGCATTTCCAAAAATTCGTAGTGGCCATACCTTGTCCGAAAAACAGTCTTCTCAAGAAAACCTAGGGTTTCTAGAAAACTTAGAAATTTCAAGAAAAAATTCAAATTTCTTAACCCATTACTTTTTATTCCAACTTTCCCATTAATTATACACCTACGGTTCATAATCCACCATTTTAACCCATCAATCGAACTCCCAACATCTCAAACCCTAAACCCTCAATTCTCATAATATACTCTAGATACCCAAAAATGTAGGTTTTGCATGTATATAATCAAAATACCACAAATCTATCTATTTATGGAAGTATTGAGGAAGAACAAGAACCCCTACCTCAAAAATCAAGCAAAGGAGCGAAGCTTTGATGAGAATCCGTCACAAATCCGAGCTTCAATCAGTTGAAAATGTTGATCTTCTCTTGTTCTCCATCATTGATGCAAGATCCATGGTGGATTTGTTGATAAAAGTGGAGGAAATCAAGGTTTTTACGGCTAGGTTTTCGGACCTAGAATGAAAGGAAAGAAGAGGGGAAAAGAAAATGTAAGAAATGATCTAAAAATCACGTTTCTAAGCTGCTGAACTCGTGCAGTCCGCTCGAGCGTCCCTTTTCCCGCTCGAGCGTACCTGCTTCCAGCACAGATTCCGAAACTTCGAACAGGTATAACTTTCCCATCCAGACTCCGTTTTAGGTCGTTCTTGTATCCAAATCGAAGCCCCAAAAAAAATCTTTCCAATGGTTCTAGCCTCATACCCAAATTCAAAGTGTGGAAAGAGAAAAGGGAAAAAGAGTGACGGCTGATTGTAGGAAGATTATTCGAATTAAAGTTTTTGGTCCAATCTTACTTTACCATCATGTTACCACTTCAATCAATGACCCAAAATAAAATATGGAGGCTCCAAACATAATAATAAAAGGTCAAAAACAATCCCACTAGCCTCAGAAATTCAAACTCAACCAGGCAGACCGCTCGAGCGCCCAATCTCGCGCTCGAGCACGCAGACCAACAAAGCCGGCCGCTCGAGCGACCACTTCTACGCTCTAGCGGGAATTCACAACTCTCAGAATTTCGGACAGACTGCAAAAATACTGGAAGCCTTACAAGTTCACTCGAGCGTCAACTCCCCCGCTCGAGTAAAAGGAAAAATTCTAGATTGCTACAATTTCTTAGATTTTCCTTCTTTCACCTCAAAAAGAAAATTGAAATCTTATTGTTTTGTTGCAGAAAATCAATAGAAGGGCTCTCTCTTTTTATAGTTGAATAACCTGCATACGAGCAAGCTATAATTTATTTGCCATATTGTACTAGCCAAGGGTGGAATCAGAAATTTTGTCTAGAAGTCAATGTGTGTGTATAAAATAAAATAAAATAAAACAAAAAGGATAAATTACAAATATAATTTTTGAGTTTGGTTAAAATATAAATTGCTCATTGTGATTTCCAAAATTATAAATATCTTTTTTGTCAGAATTGTTATTTAACAGAATCGATAGAAAAAAAAATGAAATTTCTAACTTTTCTGCTATACAATAATGAATTACTAAAACTATTAATTGAAAATATCATTAAAAACTATTGATTGCTCTAATGGTTGATTAATGAAAGTTTTATTTGTTATGTGATTAGAAAATTTAAGGGATGGGATATAATTTTTAGAATCATATGAGCTAATTAGTATTTTAAGCAAATTTTATGAGTGTATTTATAATTTACGTTAAAAAAATATTGAGTTGATTTTGGTACATCATTAATTAAAAATAATTCTTTACATAAACTTTGTGAAATATTATTTCATGAGAACAAAAATAAATAAATCTGACCTGCCATTTTTTTATTTTATAAATTTTTTATTAATTAAATTTCAATACATAATTGATAAATTCTAAAAAATCATTTAATTTATCTTTTAATGCAAAAAGTAAGCAAATCTAACAAATTATTTATAAAAAAAAATTGAATTATTAATTAAATTTCAATATATAATCAATTAAACTGCAATTTTAACAAGTCATTTAATATGATCATCATTTTACAAATTCTTACTAAATTACAAATTAAATTATCAATTATATAAGTTGCATATCCGTATATGTTGGAGACCCACACGTCATTGTTAATTAGTTTGTAATTTATTAGAAATATCTAGCATTTTTAATAATATATAAGTAGGATGTTATAAAATAAAAAATAAAAAATAAAAATAACGGAATTTATAAAGTTAAAAAAGTATTTTTTTTTTTTTATCTATATCTAAAATTTTAGTCTTTTAATTATTTAATTTATTTTTATTTCATAAACTGTTCTGATATTTTCATAAACACCATTTTCTTAAAATGAAATACACATTGACACTTTCATCAACTCATGAAAAAATATGTCAGTAAAAGTCAAAACTACCCTGACCATAAAGTTAGCCCAAATCATGAATGATGAATTGATGTTAGAAGGAAATTTTCAGCAATAAACCAAATTCCCTATTCAGCAGGCAAGTAGGAAAACAAATTGAATGAATGGCCCCCAAGAACTATTACTTAAAATAAATAATAATAAAAATAAATAAAGCCTATTAAATTCATATATGGACATGTCGAGTGCAATTACTAATATTTTTAAATTTTAAAAGTCTATGCAGAGTGTTTGGTGCATTTTTTCTTATAATTTATTAGATTAAAATAATTTAAATAAACTATAAAAAAAAGATTATTTGAAAATTGAAGGAGTAGTGTTTTTAACATATATTTTCTATAAATCAGTTTTCAACTTTTAAAACTTGCACCAAACATCATCTTAAATGGTGTTTGATAAAACTGAAAATTGAAAGCTGACAATTAAATAGTGAAAACTGAATGTTGAATCTTTTTAAATTAAAATATAGTTTGATAAAAAGTTAAGTACTAAATTAAAACAAGCATTCACCCAAAAAAAGAATTAAAACAAGTTGTTTGATATATATGTGACGTGATAAAATTTTAAATTATTATTTTTAAATTTTCTCATTTTATTTTTATATTGTGGTGGTGAGGTAGTAGGGGTGGTTGTCACGGCACCAATGGCGATGGTAGTGGTCAGGGGCGGGGCCACGTTGGGCTTGGGGGGTCACGTGCCCCCCCTGAGTTTTGGGAATTTTTTTTTTTCAAAACATAAACAAAATATATTAAATAAAAAAATTATAAAAATATTATTTAAAGCGAAATGTCAATGATATTTTTAAAATTATGAGAACAATAATGGTTATTTTGATTGAAAATAAAGAGGGTATAATAAGTCATATTATTATCTATAAAAATTTCAATATCATGGTAATATCTATCATTATTGACATGCAAACATAATTAATTTCAATGAAGATATAGAATTTATTGGATTGTTAGTTACATTTGACATGTGGAGTTTATCCTTCATGTGTTTCTTTCCATTCATAACTAAAATGACCACTATATAAATTATAATCAAGTAACACATCTTCAATTATTAAAATAAAAAAAAAAAATTACAATAGGTCATAACTAATATCAGAATGAGCCATAACTAACGATTACTTAATATATAGTTATAACTAAAATAACAACCACAAGAAGTTATAACTAAATTATATCTAACACTATAATGTGTTATAACTAAAGACCAGAAAGATCATAATTGCGACATATGATAGACATTTTTTTTGCGGTATGTTTTATAGAATTTCTCTACTAAGATATATCATTTCTGTGCCAACGTATCTTTTTTTTAAATTTTCTAATCCACCTATAAAATAGTTACTCCCCAAAATTTGTATAAAATTTAATCTCAAATCCTTTAATTTAAAATTCACATTTATCCAATTGAACTCTTAACATTTAAGTTTAGTAATATCTCATTGTTGTTTATTATAAAAAGAAAAAATTAATTAGCGTGTTTGGTTTGAGTTTTTTGGATTAAGTTTTTTTGAAAATTGAGTTTTTTGATTTTCGTGTTTTTTTTTTTTTTTTTAGTGAATATTTTAAAATTTTAATCATTTTTTTTTAACTTTTTTAGATGCACCTCATTTAGATGTATCTAAAAAGTAAAAATTTTTTGAAAAAATATTTTTAAAAATTAATAAATACATAAAAATATAAAAAAATATACTGAATTCTCGTTTTTTTTTTTTTTTTTTTTTTTGTATTTTTGGTATTTAGTGAATTTTTAAAAAGTTTTTTTCACAGTTTTTTACTAATTGCTTAAAATATTAAAAAAATCAGTAAAAATAAAAAACACGGAAAAACAAGAGAGTATAATTTTCTGAAAAGTGTTTTTAGAAAAATTGAACCAAATTATCATTAATTTGTGCCCCATCTGCATTGAATTCCTAGCTACGCCACTAGTAGTGGTGTGAAAGTGGTTGTGATGATGGTAAAAAGGTGGTGTAGTTGAGACAGACAGGTGATGGTAGTTGTGGTGGTACAATGTTGGTTGCGACTATAGACTGGTAGTTGTGATAGTACAATGTTGGTTGTGACTATAGACTAGTGATGGTCATAAAGATAGAGGATTGTGCTAGTAATTTTAGTAGTGATATACCAGCGATGGTGGTAGTACATGTGACAATGGTGACAATGATGATCATGTAGTGGTAGTAGTAGTGGAGGCGGTTGGTGGTAGCAATGACGGTGGGAGTGGGGTTAAGTATAGTAGTGGTCAGGTTGGGGTATGGATGGTGGTGATTGCTCACAACGGTGGTGAGCATAGCGATACATGTCAATATTTGTACATAAGTAGTAAATTAAGTTAGCATCAAGGGTCCGTTTGTTTATAGAGATAGAATGGAGGGAATTCATAGTGAGGGGATTAAGTAAAATTGTACTTGTTTTGATGATAGTTGTTGATGTAGGGATTGTTAAATTATTTTTATATAAAATAAATATAAAATAATAAAAAAATACAAAGACATTAAACATTAATGTTCAAAAAAAAAAAATGCCCAACATATGTAAAAAAATAAAAAAAATACTCTGGCAGATTATTTTATAATACCAAGTCTCAAGCCTTCGTCCTAATCCCCTCCCCAAGGCCCATCCTAATCCGGAGAGGATTATGAATTCCCTCTCCCTCTCCCTCTCCCAAAACAAACACAATATTAGTCGGTTCCCCCCTCAATCCTAATCTCAATCCTTCCTCTATCTCCCAAAACAAACAGAAGTAAGCTCTCCAAGTTATTTTAAAAAATAATAATTTTTAGGCCACATTTTAAGAATTTAATAAGAATGTAGTTATAAAACGGACTTATTTGATTTTTACTTAATGCATTAAATTTTAAAGAGTGGTACTACATGTACTAATTAGTGTACTAACTTGTGTACCAACACTAGTTATGACATTATTATTGCGGTAGTGCTACATACACCAATTAGTGTACTAACTAGTATACCAACACTAATTATGATATTATTATTGACCCCCACTCATTAATCACATTACAAATACCAAAAACCTCTTAAATTATGTTAAAACGTCTTAAATTATGTTACATCATCAATTGATACACTAGTTAGTATACTAATTGGTACATATAACATTATTCTTATTATTGACCCCGGTCATTAGATAAATTACAAATACCAAAAATATCTTAAATTATGCCACATCATCAATTAATATACTAGTTTGTGCACTAATTGGTGCATATAGCACTATTCAATTTTAAATGTTGAATTGGCTTATCAAACACCATCTCACTCTTGCCAAAAATAAAAAATAAAAAAAAAAAAATAAAAAAAAAATAATAATAATAATAAAATTAAATTTTCAAAAATAATTACCTTCCACATTTTAAAAACAAATAATAAAATCATTTGCTAAAATTATGAACCATGTTTGGTTTGTTTTTCTAGGAAAAAAAATCATTTTTTAAAAAAAAAAACATAAATTAATTTGATGAAAATAAATATTAAAAAATATTTCTAAAATTTTAAAAATTATTTCTATCATCTCGAAAGATAAAATTTTATAAAATAATATATTTTTTTTCACCAAATTATTATTTTTTATTTTATAAAAAAAATTTTTAAAAATCAAATCAAAGATAATCGATATGAATCTCATTAATTTTGTTAGGTATAACACAGCCGAAATAAAGGATAAACCGGGATGAATTATCCCAGTTAACTTTAATAATCGTGTTTCAAATTTTATATTCAACTGCTATTTATTTTATTTGGTCTTATGTTTTTTTTTTAGATCGGTTATTTGGTTTTCTAAGCTTACGTAATTATTTTAAAAACAAAAACTCACCATTAATATAGATTACGAGATGAAACTAGCCTACTTAGTACAAAGATAAATTATCAATAGGTCTTAATAATTGAATTTAATTATCATCAAATACTATTGAAAATAAGTGCTAATAAAATCGTCGTTAAAAATAATTTTTGTAAAGATTTTTTACACGTCACTAAAAATTGACAATTAGTAACCTTTTTTTGTCACGATTTTTAATACTCTTACATACACACACTCTACTTTAACAAGGGTGAAGCTATATCCCAATTATAGAAAAACAAAAGAAAAGATAAGATAAGATAAGGTAGAGGACATGTGGCGTATCCTGAGTAGATGAAGTCAGATATCCTTATCCTCTTGGTTGAGTGAGAATCACCTTTTTGACTCAGCATCCTTATCTTTATTTGCAGTTTGCAGATGGTGGAGACAGAAAGAATCTCCTTTTCGGAAATGCAAAATTATTTACTGTCCTGGTTTGTCGTTTTGTGCCGACACTGCTAGAAAGCATTGCTGGTAAGGGGCCATAGGCTTTGCCTTTTCTGTTTTTTTTTTTTTTTTAATCTTTTTCCTTGTCAAGTTTGTTGGCAATT
Source organism: Camellia granthamiana (assembly GCA_036172215.1). NCBI lineage: Eukaryota > Viridiplantae > Streptophyta > Magnoliopsida > Ericales > Theaceae > Camellia > Camellia granthamiana. The sequence goes on from CM069904.1 coordinate 13,936,433, forward strand.
AGTGTAGTCAAAGAGTCCCAAAAATCAGCAAGATTAGGTTCTTCTTCAGCTGGATCTTGAGTTTCTCCTGCTAATACAGAAAACTCATTTTCATCCTGATCTGGATCTTCTAGGTCTGGACCCTGGCTACTAGTAACAGACTTCATGGAAGTGTTATCACTAGTTAGAGATTGAAGAAATTGTTCCTTCATATAATCCATACTTTTTACAAGCAATTTTGTTTCTGATGAATCAGGATACTGATGACGGAGTTCTATTTGAATCTGTAAAAATGGATTCTTAGATTCTGATGATGTTGGGATGGCTTTAGGGACAGCATCCTAGCAGGCCTTACTATGAGACTGGATACTCTGAAGTAATTCTGTTTGATTAGCATCCATGCCTTTATGCCACCATCTCACAAAAAAGACACGTTTGAGACGTGGTATTTTATTATGGTAATCATACTGAAAATCCCATTTCCAAATCCATGGTATACCAAATCAAATAATAAAATGAACCAAGGATTTGGTCAGGGAAATATCCTTGTTTACTGGTAAACGAGAGTAGCCAATTTGCCATTCGTTAAAAGCCTATTGTAGACGTGCCCGAACGTCCCGGCTCTACGCGTGAAATAGCGCGAAATCCATTTTGTTCTTAGCTACTACAGTTCGGACTCAATGTCACGGTTCTGAATCTAATCTTGCAACGTGCAATGCAAGACCGATAAGTCACCAAAGAGTCCAAATCCAGCAAATCGTTTTGGAAAACTGATTTTTATAAAGAACTGCCAAACATGGACTACTTTGCCAGATACAGAGTTGCCACCTAAATGTTTTTGTTTTCGGAAATTTAGGAAACCCTGACTCGTGCCTAAGGCCACGTGTCCGTCATCACCAAAGTTGCCTCGGCTTGGGAACTTGGGTACGAGAGGGGAAGGTCATGCAATGAGCACCCCTGCTTGCCCGATCAAAAAGATCGGCCTTTACTAAGCATGATATTTTGTTTTGAAAACATATGTGTTCTTATTCTGGTTATTAGCTAGCTTACTACGTGATGCGCATAGCATACAAGTATAGACTAGATCGCCTAAGTTGGAACAAAACATCTTATGTTTGTTTGTTTGAAAATGGTTTGAAGGTGCTACTCGCAAGTAGGCTAAGACGTGGATTTGCCACCCTCGAGTGGGCTTAGAAAAACATGATTTTGCCACTCTCAAGTGGGCTTAAAACTCGCATTTCAATGAATTGTTCCAATTTAAGCAATCCAACCTTCACCCATAGGCATTCAGGTAGTTATATCAATTAAGCAGTTAGCCTCATAGCAATCATGTTGTCATGGCAATCAATAACACACATGCAGTATGCTAAAGCGTAAACACTCACAGTGTACTCCGAGCCAAAACAATAACTAGTTAGTAATCAATGCATGATCCTAGTTCATGTTAGGATGCCTAATGCAACACATGCAAAATGCAACTAGAAATAGGCTCGGCTATTCTAAGGTGGCATGTGAGATGCAACTTGATAATCATGTATTCAAGTAGGAACTGAAATACAATGCGGTTAGTATGATGCGCCGAGCCCGGTGCATGCAAGACAGATGAATGAATGCAAACATACAAGCATAAGGATGCTAATCAAAACATGACCTAGAACTAACCATCGTAAGCGGTTAAGTAAAAGGGAGAAAGACGTGGGGTTGGAGGACATTCACACACTCACGCACACTTATTACAAAATTCGCCCTCTCGACGGAGGGTCCGAACGAATAATACAAACTAGCTACGCTAGGCTAAGTAACTAATCTAATAATCTAGTTAGACTAGTTATTACAACACCAAAACTAATTAACTAACAAGCTAATTAATTATTACAATCCAAATTGAAACAAATAGCTATACTAAGCTAAATGAATATTACAAATCCAATTAAATGATTAAATTACACGAACTAATCATGAATACTGAAATGGCCTCGCAGACGATGAAGAGATGCATGCTCGGTTGGCTTCGCTTGGAAATCCGTTGCCATGCCTCATGTTGCCTCTGTTTGCATTGTTTTAGACTTCTGAAAACTGCACAAATCTCCAACACACTTCTGATTCACCCCATGAGCATGCTAAGAGGCCATCGGCCAAATGGTAATGCCATCGGCCAAGGGATAAGGGTCATCGACCACTTATGAGGCTATCGGCCAAACATTGTTAGCCGATTGGCACACCAAATAGCCGATCGGCCATCTTTGCCTGCAAACTGCTCCTTTTGCTGCAGCAGAGCACAAACAGAGGCATGGCAATACATTTGCAAGAAAATGTTGTACAACTACAACCCTTATCATGTTTGAAACTCAAAGGAGTGTAGTGCTCGACTCTCGAGCCATCAATCACGCATTTCGATGCATGATGGCCAAAGAGGCCGAGTAGCACAATTCAATATGAATGAAATGCACAAAACATATAAGGGACCTTAACCTCTATCATGTTTGATCAAAAGGCAAGGCATGTACACACAATGCAATGCAGCAAGCATGCAAAATGCTATGCAATGCAACATGATTGACTTATCAAAACTAATGGGATGGCACCTCAATGCAATGCAACCTAAGCATGCAAACAAAGCTAATGCAACATGAGTATGCCAACAACAATGTCATGCAATGCAACTAGCATACAACAACATGCAAAGACAAGCATATTAAACCAATGTAATGCATGCATGATTAACTTAACAAAGCAACACAAGCATGCAAATATGAGGCCATATAACAAGCATGCAACAACATGCAATGCAATCGGCATTTGTAGACAACCCATTTTTGACCAACCTTAAGACTCAGACATCATCGATTGAGCGCTCGGTGATGGTGCATGTTGTGCTTGTTTAGAGGTTTCAGAGTTTTGGCTGAGAGCCTTGCCTCTGGGCCTTTGAACTCTTTTGTGCTTCGGCTCAGTTTGTAAACCGAATCTTGTTTTATCTTCCCGGAGGGAGGGAGAGGTCTTGTAGACCATCTCTTTGTGGTCGTAGGCTACTTTTCCCATTTGGAAACTAGTTTCCAGTTTTTGGAGCCTTTGGCCGCGCGCCTTATCTCGGGACCGTTTAACGTTCTCCGTTTGGCGTAGTTTTTGAACCACACCTTGTTGCCTCTCTGCCTAGAGGAACACTATGGTCCAGGAGACCACTTTTGTGGTTGCATACCACTTTTAGTGCTCGTCAGCTAGTTTTCGGGGATTTCGGCCGCGTGCTTTGCCTCCCAATCTCTCGTTTTGCATCTGTTTTGGTTTATTTTTGGTACAAACCTTGTTTTCCTTGTTTGGAAGGTGGTACAAGGGTGGGAGACCACTTTTTCTCCTTGGAGACCGCTTTTCCTTCTGCCAGCCAATTTTCTGGTCAGAACTGGCTTGCTTGGTCTTTGGGCCACATTTTCTGGTCGGCCACCACACCACTAGCTTTCTTTCATGCCCTAGGCCCTCTTCCACCATGGCCGACCAGTTTGTGTCTTGGAAGACCACTTGAAGTGGTCGGTTGACCACTTTAATTTGAAGTGGTCGGCTGCTTTTTGACACCTTTTTGGAGATATTTTCCTCCAACTGGCACAGCTGGAGGACATTTGGGCTATCCTTCATACACGTGTATAGAGGGATTTGTTTGAAGCTTAGCTTCTCCAAGAAGCTTTGCCTTTTGGTTTCTATAAGAGGGAGGCACCTCCTCCCTCCTCTAGGTTCAGAAGATTGCCCTTAGAGAGATACATATTGTTTTGTATCTATCTTGCGTGGTTCTTCATTTTTGTGCTTCAAAAGTGTAGATTTGTCTTAGTTTAACACACAAACACACACTCAAACACCATCCTTGGGTAGCTGAGGTGCTAAGGAGTTGTTTTTGGTGTTCTTGGACTGATTTAAGCTCAAAGAACTTGCTGGAGTTGCAGTAGTAAAGAAGGTCTTCAAGGGTGAGTCTTTGACCTTTAAAACACCTATTCTTGCTTAAGCTTTTGAGCCTATTTTCATGCTATTTTGAGCTTAACTTTCAACTAGAAAAAGCTCTATTTTTAAGTGCTTAAAATAATTGTTTTAGGTCACTTTTTCGTTTGGGGTGATTTACCCCCTTTTAGGCCTTGTTAGGCCTTATTTTGAGCCATCCCTTTAGGCTCTTGTTGAACCCTTTGTGTGACCTTTCTACCACTGAAATCCAGAGGATTTTTAGTGGTGGAAAGGTGGTTTTGGTGTCCTAAATAGGAGAGGGTCATCCCATCTCCTTATATTTTGTTTACTTGCTTCATATGCCTCATGCTTGAGCACCTTTGATAAGCTTGTGTTGGCTTTATCTTAGCTTGTATTTGTGGTTATTTTGCTAAGGCATACCACTATTTTTTCTTGGTTTGGTCACCCCATGCATGGTTAATACACTTGTAGTGTAAATCACACAAACTAGCTTTGTATGCTTCATGAAGTAGCATGTCATTCTAGCTTGTTTTCTTCCCATTTCAGCATGTTTTTGGTGATGTTTTTCCATGTCATGACTCTATTTTGGTTTGGTTTGGTTTGGTTGGCCCTTGCATGCTTCATACACTTGTAGTGTAACCCCTTGAAATAGCCTAACATGCATCATGTTGTAACATGTCATTCTAGCATGCTTTTGGCTTAGCTTAAAGGAGATTTTGTTCATGTTTTATCATGTCTAAGGTCTAATTTTGGTTGTTTTGGTCATGCATGACTTGCTTTGTGTAGCCTTGGTTCAATCTAGCTTGTTAGCCTTATGTATTGAGTCCACTAGTATGCATTCCTTGGCCTATTTTAGTGATTTGGCATAACTTGTTATGTGATTTCAGTTCATGTTTCATGGCCATGCATTCACATTTGTTACTTATTCAATGCGTTGGAGGGTTTCCCCTTTTATGCCTTAACATGAACCATTGCGCATGCCTTCATGTCTTAGCTTGCGAGCCATCATTTCAGTGTTTATTTGGGGTTATTATGCCATGATATAACTCTGATTTTTATTGGTCGAGTCATCCCATGCTTGGTCTTAATAGGTGTAGTGTAATCCACCTTATTTGCCTTGTATGCACCATGCCTCATGCTCACCATGTTAGCTTGTTTTGGCATCCTTCCATACATGTTTTAGACTCATTTTGACATGTTCTAGGACTATTTTGGGTTGCCTTGGTCACATGCTTCATGTTTTGTATACTTGTAGTACAAATGATCTTGCTTGCCTCAAGCTTTGGGCACCATTACATGCTTTATTTGTGTTGTGTACATGATTTGGCATCACTTAACATGGCATTTCAGAGCATTTATCATTGCCATGTTCCTACCTCAATCATGCTTTAAGTACCTTTGAGTGTTATGCATCGTTGCCTAGTTTATGCCTTAGCTCGTATGCTTGCATGCCTAGGACTTTGAGCCCTCGTCTCAGCATGTTTGGGTCCTTATTTTGACCTCCTTGAGCTCTGTCCATGCTTAGTTCATGCATTTGTGCCATGTATTGCATGCCTCCTTTGTAGTCCTCTTTGATAGCTTCATGCTTTAAGGACCCTAGCATGCCATACTTGTGTTGTTTAAATGATTTGGCATCATTTCTTACCTCATTTTAGTGCACTTAGTGTTATTACACTTCCATGCTTTTCACCTTTTAAGTGTTCTTGAGAGTTGCACCTTAGTGCCTCAATTAGTGAGCCAATTGGCATGCATATTTGTACGTGTTTTCGGTGCCTTCATTTTAGCATTATGGCCACTGTTTTGGCATGACTAAGGTTTGTCCATTTCGGTTTAAGTCCATTGAGTATATGGTTTGCATGTTGTTACATGCTTGTTGCATTGCATATTATTGCCCTTGTTGCATTGCATTGTGCATGCATGCATTACATTGTGTTAAGAACCCTATGATTGCCTTGCATTGAGTATGCCATCTAGTTCTTAGCATTTAGCATTGATTATGCCATGTTATCCCTTGCATTGTACATGCTCGTCTCTTGCATGTTTGCATGCTTAAGTTGCATTGTATGTTTTGCATGCTCGAGTCGCATTGTGTATGCCAAGTTGTTTCTTCGCATTGAGTATGCATGTTCCTAACATTGCTAGGTTGCCCTTATTGTATTGCATTTTGTATGCATGCATTAGCATCATTCGCATATCATTAACTTTGTTAAGTTGATCATATCACATTGCATTGTGTATGCCATGTAGTTGCATGCTTGCATGTTTAAGTTACATTGCATGTTTGCCATGTTACTTGTTGCATTGTGTTTGGAATAGGTGTTAGCCCAAGCATGGGAAACGAGGAACGTTTCATACTTCAAGTGATGAAACGTACCTTACTTCCCGGTCGCCGACGCTCTTGATCATACATGATAGAGTTCTAGGCTTTATGTGTTTACTTGTGCATTCATTCCATATTGAATTGTGCAACTTCGCCTCTCAGCCATCACGCATTGAAATGCGCGATTAGTGGCCTGAGGGTCGAGAACCACACCCCCTTGAGTTAATGACATAATAGGGAGGGTGGTTGTGCACACATATGTTGCAAATACATTGCCATGCCCTTTCTTGCTCTTTGTTGCAGCAAACTGGAATTCAGCAGCAACAACTAGCCGGCCAGCCAGAAAAACTAGCTGGCCGACCACTTTTCTGGTTTTTCAACAACCAAAAGTGGTCGGCAGGTGTCTGGAGAGACCAAAAGTGGTCGGCCACCCTCCCACAGGACTCCCAAGGTGAAGTTTTAGCTTTCTGGAGCTTGGTGCAAGTTTCTGAGAACAAATGAAAATAGAGGCAAATCGGGGCATCGCATTGGATTTCCGAACAAGGCGACCGAGCTTGCATGCATCCAGTCTTCTCCCTTCGAGAACCTCCTGTTTTACTGTTTTCCTTAGCTCCCATGCTTAGATAGCTTGCTTTTGCTTTGGTTTGTACTTTAATTAGTTAATGCGTTAGCTATTCAATTTGTTTTGTAATAATTAGTTAACTAGGATTAGTTAATTAATTGTGTTGTAATAATTAGTTTAATTGGCTTAGATTAGCTAGTTAGTTTCTTATTCGGTCCCTCCCTCGAGAGGGCAAACTATTGTAATAAGCGTGCGTGCGTGTGATGCATGTCTTCCAACCCCCATTTATTTCTCCCTTTTACTTAACCGCTTACAATGGTTAGTTTTATGGCATATTTCATTTAGCATACCTTATGCCTGCATGCGTGCATCCATTCATCTGTATTGCATGCACCGGGCTCGGCGCATCATACTAACTGCATTGTATTTCAATTCCAATTTGAATACATGTACCAAGTTGCATTTCACATGACACTCTTAGGATAGCCGAGCCTATCTTAGTTGCATTAGCCATCTTAACATGAACTAGGATCATGCATGATTTCTAACTAGTTCTCTGTTTTGGCTCGGAGTACACTGTGAGTGTTTACGCTTTAGCATACTGCATATGTGTTAATGCTGCCATGAAAGCATGCTTGCCATGAGGCTAATTGCTTATTTGCTATAACTGCCTAAATGCCTGTGGGTGAAGGTTGGATTACTTGAATTGGAACAATTCATCAAAATCCTCATTTTAGCCTACTTGCGAGTAGGAAACTTCAAACCGTTTTCAACAAAATGAACATGCAATGTTTTGTTCCAAATTAGGCGATCTAGTCTATACTTATATGCTGTGCGCATCACGTAGTAAGATTAGCTAATTAACCGGAATAAGAACGCATGTGTTTTCCAAAACAAGATATCATGCTTAGTACAAGCCGATCTTTGATCGGGCGAGCATTGGTGCTCATTAAATGACCTTCCCCAATCGTACCCAAGTTCTCGAGCCGAGGCAACTTTGGGGATGACGGACACGTGGTCCTAGGCACGAGTCAGGGTTTCCTAAATTCCCCCAAAATAAAATATTTAGGTGGCGACTTTGTATCTGGCAAAGTAGTCCATGTTTGGCACTTCTTTATAAAAATCAGTTTTTCAAAACGATTTGCCGGCTTTGGACTCTTTGGTGATTTATCGGTCTCACATCGCACATTGTGAGATTAGATTCAGAACCGTGACATTTGAGTCCAAACTGTAGTAAGCCCAAATGGACAAAATGGAACCCTGCGCCATTTTCGTGTGCGGAACCCGGGACATTCGGGGCGCGTCTACAGCATGCAACAACATGCAAACCACATACTCAATGGACTTAAACTAAAAATGGACAAACCTTAGCCATGCCCAAATCAGTGGCCAAAATGCTATGGAAATGAAGTACAAAAGCACATGCAAGCATGCATACACTTTGGTTCATAAACAAGGTAGGAAGATAACAACTCTCATGCATGAGCAAAGAGTGAAAAACATGGATGTGCAATAACACCATAAACTCTAAAATCATGCATGGAATGATGCCAAATCAACCAAACAATACAAGTATGGCATGGAAGAGGTTCAAAGCTTAAGGCTAGCCAAGGAGCTTGTACCAAGGCCACATGAATCAAACCCCAAAAGGCCAAGGACAACCAAAACAGCCCTAGAACATGTTAAAATGAGTCTAAAACATGTATGGAAGGAAGCCAAAATATGCTAGCATGAAGGGCGTAAGGCATGATGGATGCAAGGCAAATAAGGTGGATTACACTACACCTATTAAGACCAAGCATGAGATGGCTTCGCCAACAAAAATCAGAGTTATATCATGGCAAAATAACCCCAAATACACATTGAAATGGTAGCTCGCAAGCTTAGGTATGAAGGCATACACAAAGACTCATGTTCAAGGCACAAAAGACTAACCCTTCAACGCATTGAAAAAGTGAAAGATGTGAGTGCATGGCAATGAAACATGCTCTGAAATCACATAACAAATTATGCCAAATCATTCAAATAGGTCAAGTAATGCACGCTAGTGGACTTGATGCACAAAGCTAACAAGCTAGGATGAAGCATAGCTATACAAATCATGGCATGCATGGCCAAAACAACAAAAATCAGAGCTTAAGCATGCTAAAACATGACCAAAAGCTTCTTAGAGTTAAGCCAAAATCATGCTAGAATGACATGTTAAAGCATGATACAAATTAAGCTAATTCATGGAATTGCACTACAAGTGCATGGAGCATGCAAGGGCCAACAAAACCAAACCTTACCAGAGGTATGACATGGTAAAACATCACCAAAAACATGCTGAAATAGAATCAAATCATGCTAGAAAGGCATGCTACTTCATGAAGCATACAAGACCAGTTTGTGAGAAATACACTACAAATGTATAAACCATGCAAGGAGAGAGTCCACCAATCAAAATCAGAGTTACAACATATCGAAATAACATCAAAAACATGCTTGAACTAAGCTAATTAAAACCACAAAAGCATGCTACTTTGTAAGGCTAACAAGGCTAGCAAAGAGGATTTACACTACAAGTGCAATAAGCATGCAAGAGGTGACCAAGACAGCCAAAAACAGAGTTATGGCAGGTCTAATAAGTCACAAAAATGAGCCTAAACAAAGCCATAAATAAGTAAAAACACATGCTCATTTGGTTGGCCATCAACACTAGCAAGCAAGACAAGAGGAGAGGGGACCCTCTCCTATTTGGGCCCTCAAAATAGGGTTTTTACCACTGAAAATCCTTTGGATTTCAGTGGTTCTAAGGCCAAAAAGAAGTTGTTTGAGAAGTTTGAAAGTTAGCTCACAAGGCCTTACAAGCCAAGGAGCAAAAGGGAGGACAACCCCCTAGCCAACCAAGGCACAAACCAAGACTTTTATGACTGAAAAATAGAGCAACAACAGAGGTTTTTGTAGTTCAACACCATCCCAAAAAACAGCGCCAAAGTAGTTGAAAACTATGGCAAAGCTAGTATGCAAAACAAGCTAAAAGGGGTGAGTGATTACCTTTGGAGCACAGCAGCAAAATGGCCTCTTTCTTGGCTCAAATGACCTTCTATCAGCCCAAAAATAAGCTCCAAGGGACCTCAGCCCATAGATATGCAACCTTGATGAAGGATGCCTAGGCAAAATAGAAGCATCTCTCTACTTCTATGCACTTCTATGCACCAAACTCTACTTCTATACACTTCTATGCACCAAAGAACAAGAGAGAGAGAGGAAACTAGAGAGAGAGGCAGAGATTTAGCTCTGGAAATTGTAGAGAGAGAGAGAGAGAGAGAGAGAGAGAGAGAGAGATTTTAGTGTGAGAAGCTCCCCAAACTTGTTCAAGAAGTTCTCTCCCTTTGAATATGAGATATTTGGCTTCATATATAGCAATTCAAAGCTTTTGGTCGAAAATATCTAAATATGGGACAGCTGGAGGTTGTGTGGAACAGCTGGAGATGAAATATCTTCAAAAAATATGATTTTGGGTCACTCTTGGCCGATCAGCCATCTTTTGTGCCGATCTGCTACTTATCTGCTACTTTTTTGGCCGATCGGCCAACAAAATCTGTTTTTTAGGCCCAACTTCAAATGGGCATAACTCCTTCATATGAACTCCTTTTTAGGTCATTCTTGTATCCAAATTGAAGCCCCAGAAGTAATATTTCCAATGGTGGCAGCCTTGCATAAAAAGTCCAACTGTGAAAAAAGTTATGCCTCTTTTAGTGAAGACTGCTCAGTTTCGGTCCAACCAGAATGATGCCCAACTTCATATCTCTCCCATCCGGACTCAGTTTGAGAAGATTCTTGAATGTAAAATGAAGCCCCGGAAGTCTTCTTTCCAACAGTGGTGGCCTCATAGCTTAAGTCCAAGGATACAAAAGGATAGGCCCAATTTAGCGAGGACTGCTCGACTTTCTCTTAACGATTCATGCCCAACTTCTTCCTCAACTAGGTTTCTTCTCTCCACTCCTCTTTTCTTCAAATCCAAACCCCTAAACAAGATGTTTTGAAATATTTCTCAAAGATTTCATCTCTCTTTCATTCATTTCCACCTTGTCCTTGCTCGGTATACCGAAAAGCGCAAAATTTGACAAAATGCGCGTCTCGGAACATTGCAGAAACCTTTTTCAAAATATTTTGAAAAAGAGAATTTTAAGATCTAAAATCTTTTTGGTCCAAAAATGAGGTGTGAGGTTTGGATTTGACTCTCTCCTTGCCTGAGAAACTGAACCTTTACACTGCACAACTTTCAACACCAAGTAAACCATCAATAGCGCCCAAGTCTTAAAGGCGGTCAAAAATGGAGTGTCTACACCTGTCGGATAGGTTCTGGTAAAACATCTAATTGGATCCCGAATTTATCCTACCAAATGAGAAACCAATTAGGGAGATTGTTGTTGAAGACATCGGGGACAACGCAAATGAACCAAGAATGATTTTGGATGGGATTCTGGTAATAAAAAACATAAGCAAAAGCATCAATGTAATCCCAATAATTGTATTTGGATTCGTGATTACGAATATCCAATGTTCGGGTAGTATGCGGGTGAATGCCCCAAGTAGAAATGGGCATAATACTATGGATTGTAGCTTTGCTATATTGGATGGGGCTAGCAATTTAATTTAATTTAATTTAATTTAATTTTTTTTTACAAGCAATTTAATTTAATTTAAATTTTTTTTTTTTTGTGGCAAGAGTGAGATGGTGTTTGATAAGCCAATTCAACATTTAAAATTTAATGCATTAGGTAAAAATAAAATAAGTTCGTTTTATAACTACATTCATATTAAATTCTTAAAATGTGGTCTAACAATTATTATTTTTTAAAATAACTTAGAACTTACTTAGGCCCCGTTTGTTTTGGGAAATAGAGGAAGGATTGGGATTATGATTGAAGTGGAACCCATTAATATTGTGTTTGTTTTGGGAGAGGAAGAGGGAGAGGGGATTTATAATTCGCTGCGGATTAGGATGGGCCTTGGGGAGGGGATTAGGATGGAGGATTAGAACTTGGTATTAGAAAATAATCCGCCAGACTATTTTTTTATTTTTTTATTTTTTACAGGTTGGCACTACAAAAAATAAAGGTTTTAGAGACCAAAATTTAGGGACAATTTTTTTTTAGGGACCAAATATTTTTATTGCAAAAAGTGTCGTCATTATATATTTAGCAACGAAAATTAGGCATTAGTGATGAATTATTATCTTTTTGAGACCAAATTTTTTGTCTAAAAAAATAAACCATTTTAATTCCAAATTATTTTGTCCCTAAAAGTGTATTTATTAGTGACATTTTTAAAATTTTGTCGCTAAAAGTCTTATTTTTGACTTTTCGAGACGATCTTTTAGCGATTATTATCAAAACGATAGAAATTGGTCCCTACATGTTTTTTGCAATAAAATTTTTACTTTTAGAGACCAAAAAATTTAGTCTCTAAAACTCTTATATGTTGTAGTCACGAGCATTTTTTTTGAATATTAATATTTAATTTTTTGTGTTTTTTGTTAAGTAAAAATCATAGTTTTATTTGTTTTATTTTATTTTTATTTTTTACATGTTGGGTATTTTTTTTTAACATTAATGTTTAATGTTTTTGTATTTTTTTATTATTTTATATAAAAATAATTTAACAATCACTGTACCAACAACTATTATTAAAACAAATATAATTTTACTTTACCCCTTCACTGTAATGTGAAATTTTTTTGTATTTTCATCTCCTTTTAGATTCCAGTTCAGCCTTGACTTCTGGATAGTATTATGCACGGAAAGGCGAGGAAGAATGGACAGAAAGAGATGTAGGTTGTGATGATGCTCATCTGTGTTGATCGGTTGAAACTCGAAAAGAAAAAGGGACGAAAGTTGGTTGATGGTCGGTCTTAGCCAATAAATGTGTTGACCTCCCATTATGTCCCTCTAGAGTATCCATATGAGTGGAATGTGCTAATTTTAGGTATTAGTTTCATATGTTCAATTTATAAATCCGTTAAATTCATAAACTTTCAGGATAACTGATTTAGTTTAATGGAACTCACAATGCAAGTGAGTTTGTACGTGTCTCCTAAATTTTTCCTTTTCATAAGAAAGGAGGAAAACAAACCCAAAAAAAAATAATTAACCAAGCGATAAAAAAATTCATATAGGTTAATATAATTTAAAGTGGATCTTTGCAATTTCAACATAGATTTACAATTTGGATTACTGATTGATTACTCACTTCAATTAAGATAACTAAGCATTTTGGGAACTTTTTTTTCTAAGCCTCATTTGATTGAACCAATCACTAAGCTGGAGAAATTTGTATATTTTTTTACTAAAGCTTACCTAAATAGCTGATTATTTTCACAAGTCCTTTTCCTCATTAAAGTGACTATCACATTTAAGCAACAACTAATCAAGATGACTAGTCATCTATTTAGATTGTTGATCAATAACCGAAGTAGCAAAGTTTAATGGTGTTACTGCCTTCGTAGATATGTACATGGCCATTTGGAGAAATAACTGATATATAAGAGAAATATGAATAAAAACATAATAGGACACGTGTATTAAGTGTGCTTTATTGCCCATAAGAATAAAAGTAATAATGAATAGGAAAAAGATTGAGACCCCCTAAAAAATTCTCACACTTCACCCACAATGACACGGCATATTACTCGTTAACTTTTGATTTTGTTACAAACTTAACCATATGAACCCCAACTCCCTTGCAGTATGTCCTTGTGGGTGAATTGTGAATTTTAATTTGTGGGGTTTTAGCATTTCTCATAATCAAAAACAACAATCACCATATAGCAAGTTTTAATTCCATAGAGATCAACCATGAAAGTTGCACAATAGAACCATGAAGAAACTCATTGACAAATATCATAATAATTTGGTTTAATGCCAAAGTGGTTAGTCTAATAATCGATGGTATTGCTTTGAAAACTACTGTAAAAGTTTACTTCTACAAATGAAGACCTCAATATGGTATTTATTTACCTAAAGAAGACAAAATCAATATGATGAGCTACTTTTTTTTTTTTTTTTTTTTTGATCAGCAAAAAAGAAGAAGCTTTATTGATGAAAAAACATACAGAGTATGATAACGTACATCAATATGATGAGCTACTTACTGAGAGTAATATGGTGGTTTTGTGAAGGAAGGAACTCTAATTAGGTTACTCATGATCAAGAACATTGACAATGTAGTAGTACCTAGTCTGGGTAAGAAAATTTGTAATTTCTATAAATCATTTCGTATATATGTTATAATGAAACTTAACAACGAAAACATATTCTTATATTAAACTGAATTTAAAACAATAAAGAAACATATTACCCATAAAACACAAAGATTTTGTCTTGATAAACTTGATAGATTCAATCATGGTTGTTAGAATCGTATGATTGATGATTTAATACAATTTTCAACACAAATGATTCGAATCATATTGTTGATCAGAAATTAAGTGAATGATGTGACTTAATTTGGGATTCACTACGATTTATTATGATTTCACTACAATTCAACTCCATTTTTGTTTTTGTTTATGTAATGTACAAAATGACGTCGTTTTGTTAAATCGCCAATTTTTTCAAAAGCATAAGCTAATGGGAAGTAATGCACATGGAGAGACAAATAGAGAACCACCCTCCCTCACATGTAACCCCATGCAAGACAAAAGAAGCAAACAACCAAACAGAGAGGAATGACCAAACAAAGACATAATACAAAATGCTAACGGAGAGACTTAAACCCAAGAACTCTTTGAACTAGAACTCTGATACGATATTAAATCACCAATTTTTCTAAAAGCCTAATATGTTAGAAATGAGTCCAACAATGTATATCAAGTTATGTAACAATTTTCACCAAACTATCAAGATATATAAAAGAGATCAATTAGTTATATTGACACACTACAACAAAAAAGGGTTTTTACGGCGCGCAATGCACATCGTAAAAACCCTTCTACGACGTGCAACGTATGCCATATTATGACTAGTCATGGAAAGTTATTCACTTTCAATGGCATGTTGTAGTACACCGTAAAAAATATTTAACAGCGGATCTTGTACGTCGTGTTTAACTTTTCTACAACTACTTTTGCACGCCGTTGAAAACCCTTTAACAGCTGATCTTGTGTGTCGTGTTTGATTTTTCTATAACTACTTTTGCACGCTGTTAATTCAACGGATAAACCACGACGTTCATTACTAGTCGTTGAATATTTAATACAATGGCCTATTTTGCTTGTCATAGATAACCCAAATTTCACAGCATTTTCTGTATGTCGTAGAATATGTATGTTTTTTTAAAAAAAAAAAAAAAATTCAACAGGTTTTATTTCACCTGCTCTTTATAATCTAAGAAATTATTACAAACAAGCTTCACAAATATATATATATATATAAGCATTAATCAAACACAAAATATTGTTTCAAACATCCATAAAAAAATATCCATGAGTTCTAAATATATAAAAACTATCTATACATTCCAAACCATCTAAAAACTAAGTTTCTAAACATAAAAAACTATCCCTAAGTTCAAAACCGTCCAAAATGTTCTAAATCTTCCACACACAAAAACTATCATTAAGTTCTAAAAACCATACAAAATTTATCCAAATATCTTCTTGTCAGTGCACCATTATGGGCTGGTTTAATTGCATCAATACTTTGCTTGTATCCTCCATATCTTTGTATAAGGAAATTCCTAGCAGCTTCGATTTCGTCTTCAGAAGCTTCCCTACTTATTCCAAGTCGTTTATAAGGGTCCCTTATATTGATTCTGGGAAATATAACTACACTTGACAAAACAATTATAGAGAATTTCATAAATTCAAGATTGCACAAATACTATAAGGCTTAGCATGCTTCAATAGAAAACCAGATACAGACCAATGATGTAGATAGCGAGTAATAAAGTTTAACATACAAACAGTATATACCAATAGATAAAGAAATCAAGATTTATGCAAATGCAAATAGCATAAAACATTATCCCTTCTTTTTCCTGGTAAATTACCCAAAAAGAGGGGTAGCTACGAATTGGATGCCGTATTTTAACTTTTGCTTGAGTTCTATAAGTTTCTGGCTTGGTTCAAACACGAGAACCACAATAGGAAATGATCTGATCACCGTTTCATGAAAGCACTTTTGGTAATGATAATTTTAACTGTAAATGCAATGGCACATATTTAGCAACATGCTAGGCTTTTACAGGTACTAGAATTACAACAACCAAATGACAAAAAAGCAGTTAGTTCCCCCCCCCCCCACCCCACCCCCTCCCCCCTCAGAAAAATATATATATATATAGAAATTAGACAGTCAAAGTAGTTTAAACTAACACTACTTTTTCTAGTACTCCAGTTTCAACAAAACAACATATCTTTTTAATTTTAAATTAAGATTCAATAGAACAAAGTTTTGTATTCCAGCCTTACCTTGAATTCAGTTCCCTAACATCCCTCTGCCCACTTTTTCGGCGGTGGTATAGTAATAGAAACGATACTATACACTGTTGGTGGGAGTAGGGTGCAAACCACTATTGGTGATTCACAATGAGAGGCTTAAAAACTGAACCAAACTGAAATTCAATTCACTCAAAAATAAATTTTGAAAAACAAACACAGAGCACTCTTCTTCTTCTTTTCTCCCACACTCAGAACTCTCATAATACAATAGCTATATATAGAAAAAACTAACAATGTGAACGCATTAAATTCAACTACGGCTGAGGCAACAAATTTCAAACGGCAAACTTGATTTGCAGCTGCTACTTTTGACAATCTTGATTTGCAGCTGCTACTTTTGACAATCTTGATTTGTAGCCTCCATTATACTCTTAGGCTGGTGGAAATTATTTTATAGTGAAGCAAGATTACTTCACAACACCCCCTCTTAATCTTGATTCTCCATGCTACTTCATCCCGAGCATTATCTTCATTCTGTTGAACAGATCATTTTTCAATGGCTTCATGAAAATATCTGCAAGCTGATCTTGAGATTTGCAAGGAAATAATTCCACCTCTTTATTTTTCACATGCTCTCGGATGAAATGATAGCGGGTGTCAATATGCTTACTTATTTCATGATAAACTGGGTTCTTTGCCAATGCAATTCCTGAGCGATTATCAACATAGATCTCAGTGGGTTTTTCTTGTGGAAATCCCAAATGCTTCAGTATGTTCCGTAACCATATTGCATGGCACACAGCTGAGTTGGCTGCAACATACTCAGCTTCGCAAGTCAATAATGTCACAATGGCTTGCTTCTTGGACGACCATGTGAAGGCTATATCTCCCATAAAGAAAGTAAACCCCGTAGTACTTTTCCGTTCATCCAAGTCACGACCCCAGTCGCTATTTGAGTAGCCAACAAGACTGAAATTATCAGTTGGTTTATAGAATAAACCATCATCGACTGTACCTTTGACATAGAGAAGAATCCTCTTTGTTGTATAAAGGTGTGACTGATCCAGTGTTTCCATATATCTGCTAATCAGTCCTACTCCATAGAGTATGTCTGGCCTGGTGCAAGTAAGATATCGAAGACTTCCAACTAGGCTCTTGAAATAAGTTGGATCCACATCACCTGCCTTCTTACATTTTCTGAGCTCCACTCCACTGTCTACAGGAGTGTTCACAGGATTGCAATTTTCCATTCCATATCTATTAAGAATTTCCTTGGCACAACCACTTTGGGAAATAAAAATTCCATCTTTTCTTTGTGCCACTTCAATGCCGAGAAAATGAGCCATCAATCCAATATCTGTCATTTCAAATTCTTGGACCATGCTTCTTTTAAAGTTTTTGAACATGGCTAGATTGTTTCCAGTGAAAATTAGATCATCAACATAAAGACAAGCAAGCAACATGCTTTCATCAGCTTCCTTCTTCAAATATAGTGTGTGCTCATATGGACATTTTTCAAAACCATTGTCATGAAAATACTGATCAATTCTAGTATTCCATGCACGCGGAGCTTGCTTCAATCCATAAAGTGCTTTCTTCAATTTGTACACTTTTTCTTCATGCCCATTCTGAACATACCCCTAAGGTTATTCAACATAGATTTCTTCTTCAAGGAAACCATTTAGAAATGCAGATTTCACATCAAGTTGATAAATCTACCACTTGTGCTGGGCAGCCAAAGAAATCATTAGCCTGATAGTCTCCAATCGGGCAACTGGAGCAAACACCTCTCCATAGTCAATTCTAGCTCTCTGCTTGTAACCTTTTTGCTACTAACCTTGCCTTATAGCGTTGCACTTCGCCTTGTGCATTCCTCTTTGTTTTGTATATTCATTTCACTCCAATGGGTTTGTGCCCCTCTGGTAGACTGGTAAGCTTCCGTGTGTCATTTTTCTCAATGGTATGAATTTCTTCATCCATTTCTTTCTTCCATTTATCTTCTTGGATGGCTTCTGAGAAGGTAAGTGGATCACTATCTGCGAGTAGGCAGAACAAATTCAAATCTGCTTCTTCTGTAGCTTCATATATCTCCTGCAAATTTATCATTGGTCTTGGTTGTTTGAAAAAACTATCATCTGATGATGTTGATGATGATGATGATGCAGCACTTCTGTGAGAGATTAGCGATCTAGGTGCCAGTATTCTATGTGGAGGAGTTTGTGGCTCATCTTGAACTTCTCTTGTGATTTCAACCGGAGCTTTTGATGTTTCATCTTCAAGAATGAGTTCTGCATCTTTAACAACTTCATCTTGATTCCAATTCCAAGCTTCTTCTTCTTCAGATATCATATCTCTACTCATGATCACCTTTCTGGTAATGGGATTATACAACTTGTATCCCATTGTTCTATCTCCATATCCGACAAGGATATATTTTTTCTCCCTTATCATCGAGGTTGGTTCTTCTTGCTTCTGGAATCTTGGTGTACGCAACACACCGAAATATTTTGAGATGGTTGACACTTGGCTTATGTGAACTCCAAGCTTCTTTTGGAGTCATAGAATGAAGGCTCCTGGTTGGGCATCTATTTAGTAGATACACAGCACATGATACGGCTTCAGCCCAAAATTGCTTGGGCAGCCCCTTTCCTTTCAACATGCTTCTTGCTATATCTAAGATTGTGCGATTCTTCTTTTCAGTAACACCATTAAGCTGTGGCGTATAGGATACTGTTGGCAAAGCTAGTTCTGTGATGCTTGCCAAGAATGCAGCTTTCACAGACTTCATTACTATGAGCAATATGAGGGAGCCCTTTCACCATATTCTTGCTTGACAACAGCTTCAAGCTTCCAAAGTTGAGATGTCCAAACCTCAAATGCTATAGCCAGTCTTTGTCTTTGATGATGGCACTTAAACACTTCGCAGCATCATGTTGGATGTTCAATGCAAACATCCGATTCTTGGACATTCTCACCTGAGCGATCAAATTACCATGATTGTCTTTGATGGTAAGATGACAATCTTTCATGCTGATGTCGTATCCTTTCTCTAGGAGTTGTCCCTTACTCAAAATGTTGTTCTTCATGGCAGGAACATAATAAATATTGGAGATGTAATCATGATCTCCATTCTTGAGCTTGATCAGAATATTACCTCTTCCTTTCACTGGAGTCTTTGATGAATCACCAAATGAGACTTGTACTTGTACAGTCTCGTCAAGCTCAATGAACAACTCTTTTTTACCACACATGTGATTATTGGCTCCCGAATCTAGATACCAAACATTGTTTTGTTTTTCAGTGTCTCCATGGTGGACAAACAGGACTGTAGGTCCAACTTTGTTTCCTCTCCGGCTTTTGTTGTTGCTCTATTTCGGCATTCATTGTTGTAATGCCCGAACTTGTGGCACTGGTAGCACTGAACATTACTTTTGTCAAATCCTGGTCGGTTGTTGTAACCACCTCCTCTACCTCTTGCTCTTCCTCTTGGAGCAAAGTGTGTTTGAGTTCTTCCTCCTCTGGCTGGACCTCTTTCACTTCTTCCTCGAAAACCAGAACTTCGGTTATTGTAACCACGACCTCTTCCTCGGCTTCTTTGTGATATTCCCCTTTTCTCATTTCTGTCATCTCTGAAAGATAGCTTTGATTTAAGAGCTTGCTCTAAAGAACTTGAGGGAGTCTTCTTGTTGATCCTTTGTTCATGAATCTCAAGTGTGCCCATCAACTCATCAGTGGTCATGGCACTGAGATCCTTGGACTCTTCTATTGCTACAACCACATGCTCAAACTTTGGACTGAGTGATCGGAGAATTTCTCTATCACTTGAAGAGATTCCATCTTTTCTCCATATCTTCTCATCTGATTAACAATGGTCAATATTCTGTTGAAGTACTCAGAAATTGACTTATTCTCATTCATGTGCAGCATCTCGAATTCGCCACGTAACACCTGGAGTCAAACTCTGATCGTCTTCTCAATTCCACGGTGTGAATTTCAAAGAATATTCCATGCCTTTTTAGAGGTTGTTGCTGCTGAAATCTTCTCAAAACTTGACTTATTAATGCCTTGATAGAGTAGATACAAGGCCTTTTTATCTCTCTTCCTTGAATCTTTTAATGCCGTCTTCTGAGTATCATTTAAATTTCCTTCATCTTCGAGAGTAGCTGACTCGTCATATCCTCGATCCACTAACTCCCACAAATCTTGTGAGGCAGTAGGACTTGCATTTGAATACTCCAATTTTCATAGTTCTCCTTGCTGAGTTTTGGAAACTGGGGCTGAAAGAAGTTATTTGTGTTGGCCATTGGTTGTCTTTAAAAATCTACAAATCTTCATAATGAAATTTACAAATTCTGACCATACAGATGTGTCCGGAATTCTCCAAATAGTTGGAAAGCACTATTGGATCACCAGAAACAGACTCCGAATGACTCAAATCAAGCCAAAACAAGTTGAACGGTTCAAATCTGTGACAGCACCTTAGTTGCATCACACTGGATTAATCCTCCGTGTGCTGATGTCAGCGGCTCAGTCAACGACTCAGTCAACGCGGCTTGGTTAGCGGCGCGACTCGGTCAGCGGCTCCGGTCAACAGCGGCTCGGTCAGCGGCTTGGCTCGGTCAGTGGCTCCAGTAAACGGCTTGGCGGCTCGGTTCGGATGACGTCGGCAGATGACGTCAGGCTCTGGTACGTGCGCATGTGGCGCGTGTTACGCGTTGAATGATGCGTCTTCTTCCTCTGAAAGCGGGTGGTGGCGCGTGGGCGCGTGGTGCGCGTGAGAACGGTGTCAGGAGGCGCGTGTGGAGCGTACGTAGCCATCCGATCTGCGTTTTTTATGCGATTTTCACGGTTGTGCTTGTCTCGTCGGTAGCTTCAAGCTGATGTGATCAAAAATGGATTTCGACCACATTGATTTCTGGGCAATTTTTTGAAAACACACTCTGTTCTTGAAAATTTTGTAGAATTTCTGCAAATTCAAGCTACCTTCGGCTCTGATACCACTGTTGGTGGGAGTAGGGTGCAAACCACTGTTGGTGATTCACAATGAGAGGCTTAAAAACTGAACCAAACTAAAATTCAATTCACTCAAAAATAAATTCTAAAAAACAAACACAGAGCACTCGTCTTCTTCTTTTCTCCCAGACTCAGAACTCTCATAATACAATAGCTATATATAGATAAAACTAACAGTGTGAACGTATTAAATTCAACTACGGTTGAGGCAACAAATTTCAAACGACAAACTTGATTTGCAGCTGCTACTTTTGACAATCTTGATTTGCAGCTGCTACTTTTGACAATCTTGATTTGCAGCCTCCATTCTACTCTTAGGCCGGTGGAAATTATTTTATAGTGAAGCAAGATTACTTCACAACATACACAAGTTCAAGGCAGCGAATCAATTCAACATTAGATCGAGTTTTCAACTGAAAAAATAAAAAATAAATAAATAAATTCAAGGATTCCTCTGGTTCTCTGTCAAATTTTCCTGCACAACCTTCACAAAATGTTTAATTTCAATCATTTATATCAATGAATTTTCAAGTCCATAACAAACCATTCAAACAACTAATTTGAGTTCAAGTTTTCATTTTACCATTCAAATAGGGGATTTTTGTGGTTGGATGCCTCAGAAAATGAAAATGCTGAAGACAATATTGATAATTTCTTTGGAAGAGCCCCATACTAGTTAAATTTTAATCTAATATAACAATAACCGAAGCGAATTGAATCAAACCAAGCTAAACATTGTGTCCCAATCAAGTGCGGTAAGCTAATCAAGGCCATATACTCAAAGCAAATAAATTCATCTTTCTTTTTTTTTACTACTGAGTCTGATCTAACAATATGTTAATGTTCAATCATCATATATTTTGCTGAAATTTTAAGCATATAAATCTAGCAGATACATGCATTATAAACCCCCAAAACAAAACAAAACAAAAATTCAAATGAAAAATACCCATTAAAGCAATGGATTAAAAAGGGTATAATTGAAAAGAAAAAACGCACCTTTCTTGGCTTGAAGAAGATTTCGACCCATTAAAGATCTACCCCCAAATATATCATTTGCATTACACAAACCCACATGTAAAAATTACTATTATTACAATAGATATACATATATAGGAAGATAAGTATTGGGTTTTGCATACCTAAAATGAAAAAGGAAGCAGATGCAGAGACAGAGAGGCTGGTCAAAAGGAAGAAGAAGACAAGTAAAAAGAGAGTCCCTTATGTGTGTTTAAAAAGGAATCAAATTAGCACAAATTAGATAGAATATCACAAATTAACACTCAAGATTTAAGAGCTAATGATCTTACCTTGTGAAATTGCTGAACAACCTCCTATTGGTCATTTTCACAAGATATTTGAAACCATTCATCAAATGTTTTAGCTGAGCTAAATATCTCAGGTAAGAGAATTACAGAGAAGAGAAATCTAAAAAGAACACAGGGATCTATATATATATATACACAAATTGAAACATTGGTTTGATAGATTACAAAGATTAACAAACAAAATGAATGAGAAAGTCAATTATCAAAACACATGGCCACCATGATCTTGACTGATATCACAAAGCATCAAATCAAAAGAACTCACCTGAATTTTGTATATATATAGTATTTGTTGGGATGGCCAACAAACATAGTTGCTCCTGGTGGTTTTTTGCTTGGGTATGTATGTTCCAAAAACTACACACACTCTGATATCTTCAATACATGCATACATATATATATATACATATACTATTCACTTAGCTATAGTGAATTCTATTTTTGGAACAGTTAGTTAGCTGCAAAACCAAGTATTGTGGTATCTTCAAGAAAACCATTGCCAATATATATACAGTCATGGTGAAAGGACATCACCTGGGAAAATTTAAATTAAAATTGAATTGTAAATGTATAGACTATTGCCAAGGACTTTCTATTTTTGCACAAAGAAAAGAAAGAAAAAGTTTGTAAACCGTACAAAAGAATATAAACTTCATTTTATGCAGTTTTGAAGAGCAATGACTAGATGAAATTAAATTTAAAATGATAAACTCATATCATTGTTTAAAATGATTGAATAGATAAATACACATTTAATTTCAAGGCAAGCCTATCATGGTAGAAAGTTCATGCCCCTTCTAATAAGCTCTCCATTTAATTGGTCCACTTGTGAGTGCCATATCAACATCTTTCTCTCAATAAGATGGTTATATTAGTATAAAGTTGAAAGAAAATACTCAGAACTTGGTTATTAGATTTGATATTGTTTTTAAGTGAACTTCTAACCATAATATGGCCACACAATGTTTAATCAAATTGTAAGTTGTGTCCCAATTTACGTACAATGTTGGACATAAATATAGGGGTCTCAAGAACATGAGCAGAAACTCATGATAGATTTTTTAAATATAAAAAATTTAATGATCTACAATTAATTTATTGAATGACAATACTTACTTTATGATCACGTGGAGCTAAATTGGCAATTGACCTCATTTCCCTTATGTTAAGGGGTTGTTTGGGGTGTCCTAAATAAGTGCACTTTTTGACTTTTTAGACTAAAAAGTAGAGAAAAAAAAGATGGTGGTTTGAGATAACTTTTTGTCTTTTTATAAAAAAATGTGTAATAAAATATTATAACAAATATCGAAATTACCAAAATGCCCTTACTGACATAGTCAGCAACACTATCAGCAAGACTTTCTCTCTCTCTTTTCAATTTTTATTTTTATTTTTTATTGTAGCAAATGTGGCTCACAAACGTGCCACGTTTTCACTTTTCATGGGAAATTGTGTTGCCAAACTGTGGCTGCATAGCTTGATTGACTTGTATTTTTATTTTATTTTTTTCAAACTGACAGATTTCCCGCCAAAAGTATTGGTGAATAGTATGGACCTTTTTTTACTTTTTTGGTGACTTTTTAGCTTTTTTGACTTTTTTTGCATATGCCAAACCAGGCCTAAGATCTTTCCCAATTCCAAGAATCTCAAATGTTCTTAAACCTTCAGAAGCTTCTTCTAAGCTGTAAACATATAACATTAAATAAGATAATTGTTGGCCTCAAAATTGCACAATTCAAGTTCAATGGATTAGCGAAAATGCCAATAATACTGGCTAAAGCCCGATGTAAATGCACTATATGTATGAAAAATATTTATTTAAAATATTACTGCATAAGGGAAAAATAAACAAAATCATGTCAGATAATGTATTTGGCAACTATGATAGATACCAACTTAACAATTCATGACAATATATAACTATGATGTGGTTATATTGTTTAAAAACCATTATAGTCATATGTTGAACAAGATAAGTTCAGCCTAATTGACCATTAGCATATTCTTTGAAATCCCGGACCGCATAAATGGGAATACAGTTAAAGGAAAGTGAGTCATACAATCACATTGTTTGTAATCAGTGAAATTAATAAAAATCCATTTAGACTGAGACCCAAACAAAACAAAACTAGAGATCAAATTAAACTTTTTCAATTAACCCTACATCAAATTAAACAAATTGAACTAGACATCAAATTAAGTTTGGCTGAGTTGAATTGCGTTTTTTCTAACAAACATCCAAAGAATCTACAAACAATTTCTTTTTGGCAGATCAACAATAATTATTGATTTATTTTCTAATGGTGTGCTTTCTCAAGAAACAAACGGAGATTATCAAAATTTTCAATTACAAAAATAAATAAAATAATGAAGGAGCAGTAGATCAAGCCCTTATATGATCATTACAAGTAAATCAAACAAAAATATAAAGGGGGAAAAAGAAAGTTGGGTTTAATTAGGGTTTTGTTTGACCTTCCAAAAGATCCATGCATAGAGTGGCAAAAAGAGCTCTAATGCAGCAAATCAGTGAGATTCTAGAAGCAAATCGATGTCCTGAAGCAACAAGCCGAGAAGAGAGAGAGAGGGCGGTAACGGAGGTGATGGTGGCGTGGCAATCATAGTGACAGTGGCGGTGGCATCAGAGTTAGAGAGGAGAGAGAGAGAGAGAGAGAGAGAGAGAGAGAGAGGAGATGGAAAAGAGAGAGGAAGTGTAACCATGTATGGTTTGGACCGTATATGATGTGGAAGATTGGATCAAGTATGGAGGAGTCTGTGGAGGTTTGATCTGTTGAAGATGATGAGTACGAGGTTAGGGTTTCTGGTTTTGGGGTTGAAGAGTTGGGGTTTTTGAATTTTTTTTTTTTTAAATATTTTTTGGTGTTTGGCGCTCAAAATTTTTATTTTGGCACCTATTTTTATTTTGGTCATACTATTCAAGACAGAAATTGCGTGTCGTGAAAAGTAAAATATTTTTAACGACTAGGATATGTGCATCATGGAAAGTGTACTTTTTAACGGCTGACTTTTTGTGCGTCGTAAAAAGTACTATATTTTTAACGGTTGGCTTTTTGTACATCATAAAATGATTAATATTTTTAACGGCTGGTGTACACGTGTTGTGTATAGTTGATATATTAACGGCATGCCATATGCACGTCGTAGAAAGTTTTATTATTTATGGCTAATATTGCAAGCCGTAAAAAAAAATTATCATTATTAGCATTCACGGCCTACGTAATAGACACGTCGTGGTTGCCAAAGTATTTCCGATATGCAAAAAAAGCATGTCATAAAAGTGAAAACCCACGGCTTGCATTTACTGTATGTCGTTAATGTGAAGCCGTAAAAACTCAATTTTGTTGTAGTGATAGTTACTTATTTTTAAATACTATGTGCGTATTTTATATAAAATTATTTTTATTCTATGTGCGTATTACTTATTTTTATATAAAATTATATGCAATATGAATCTTATTATTCATGCTTCACTATTTTAGCAAAATGATTTACGATTTGATTACAATGGATTAGTATCTCACCTACAATTTGCAAATGATTTTTTTTTTTTTCTCTTTCGCTTAACAAAGTAAATTGGTCAATTTTCTTTCCATTTTGAGAGTTTTGGAAATGCATTTGAGATGCTAAAGGTATTTTTGTCCAAAAATTCCATTGTTCGGATTAATCTTACACCAAAATGGGTTACAAACTTTATCAACTCTTTTGTGTTGTTATAGCGATTCCGGTTTTAACCCGACCCTTGTTGTAATTTGGATACGGGTTTCTTGATTTCGTACTGTTGAATATGTCTTGCTTAACTTCTTTTCCCTTAAACTTGGCTTTGGGATTGTTGTGGTTGTGTTTGGAATAGGTTGGTTGCCTAGTTTCTAATCTCTTGTTGCCCAGATTTTTGGTCTTCCGCTCGAGCGGCACTTCTTGCACTCAAGCGGGCTTTGCAAACTCTAAGTACTTTTGCAGGTCTACAAAATACTGGGAGAGTGTATTCTACGCTCAAGCGGCATTTCTTACGCTCGAGCAGATGTGCGCCACAGCGGCCATTCTTGTGCTCAAGCGATGTTCTTCTGTCTGCAAAACTACTGAATGTGTGTATTCTACGCTCGAGCGGAACAACTTATTGTGTCTAACGCTCGAGTATCAGCTCTTGTGCTCGAGCGGATTGTGCGTATATCAGTTCGTAACAGCCTCATTTTACATCACTTTTTCATCTGTCTCTCTCTCTAAAACTCTCCAAAACCCTAGATCTTGAGTTTCTCTCTCTAAGACACATATTCTCTCTACTATTTCACCTAGATCCATTGGGTTCTTCACCTTAGTGCCTTTGAGAAAAAGGTATAGTGTCTCAAGAGCTCCGTTTTGATCCAAGTAGAAGTTGGTTTCGGCGTCTTTTAAGTTCCTCCATTGTTACTTTGGTCTTCTAAGTTTAAGGCAGGGATTTTTTACACCTTCATATGATTTTTAACTTAGTTATGAGCTGTTGTGTAAAAATGATGGAATTTGGAGTTACTATGAAGAAACTTAGGATTTGGGTATTAAATCAAAATAGGGGTTTTCGTGATGACCGGGCAAGGCATTAGTTTCTTTTTCCCTTAGTTTAACCTTGGGTGATCCTGTCGAGGTGTCAGATTGGTTTGGAGTCTTGTTAATCGTTGGGTTTGTGGCGTCTGGGAGTTCCTCTCCAATAAGTTCTTATTCTTGTTTCTTCGGTGATTGATTTACACTTGTTACGGAGAGTGCGGGGTTAGGTCCGGAGTGCTCGAATATCAAACCAAAAAAATTTGGGCTGTTGGCCCAAGGCCGCACATGCGGTGGGTGAGGCCGCACGTGCGGGGAGGGATGAGCTTCAGAGGGATGCACACTGCCTAAAAGGTAGGTGCAGAGTGAGGTGCGTCAAAGGACCACCGCACGTGCGGGGATGAAGGTCGTACGTGCGGTAAAGGCGCTCCGCACATGCGGGAGAGGGCGCCGTACGTGCGGTAATCTAGGCAGTCCGAGGGCTATATTTTTTCTTCCTTTCAGGGCTGAATATATCTCGTTTTTCTTCCATCTCTCTCTCTGTCTCTCTCTCTCTAAAAACACTTTTGCTCCCCCTTCTCTCTAAAAACCCTCATCAAACACTAAAAGTCCTTGAGTCTTGTTATCCATTAGGTCTAGATCAATCATCATCTCACACTAATCTTGAAGATCAAAGCTAGAGCTTCACATTATGTGGTGGAAATCAAAGATCTCTCATCTTTGATCCTAGGGTTTCATCAATCTCTTCACTAAGCCTGAGGTAGGGTCTCCTTTGAGTTATACATATATTTTTGCAAGTTTTGGTTGATTTTGTGAGTTCATCTTTGTCTATCTTGAAAATGGGCCTATGGTCAAGAAATTGTTGATTTTGTTGAAGGAAAACTCATCCTAAAACCTTTTTGAAGATTTTGTGAAATGTTGAGCCATATGGGTTGAGATTGAGATATATAGTGAGGTTTTCAAAATGAAGATGAGGAAATGTTAGGATTTTGGGAAAACCTAGAAATTGGGGGTTTTTTGAATGAAATAGGGAGAGGGCTCATGTTGATGTTATATACATATATATATATATGTATGTATATAAATATATGTTTATAGATGTATGGTTGTGTGCCATGGTAAACAAAGGGAATGAGAAATGTTTTGCTCTATAGAAATGTTTATACATATATATTTACATTGATGAAGAATTTCTTAGCATATAAAAGATTTTCGGACATGAAGGTGACATTTACATATTGTTATGGTTTGAAATGATTAAATGTTGAAAGAGCACAAAGTGTGGTTTTATTGTTACACATGGGCATTTGATGATAAACTTTTGGCTTGATGGAAGGGCATGGAAAGGAGAAAATGGAGATTTTGAACCTCTATGGAAGGTTAACTGTGGTTATGATCAATGTAGGGAAACATGAAGTAGTATGGTTAATTATTGCATTAGCATTACGAACATCTTGCATATCATGAAAATTGGTTTGAAAAGTGGAACTTTCATTGAGATTGAAATATTGTGATTGAAACTATGGAAATGTTATGGCATAAATACGTTGGTAAGTCCGATTAGGGGGTGTGGATCAGTTGGATAAGTTGGCCTGAGTGTCCAGGGTGAAAGACCGAAAACACGCGCAGAGGAGGTACCACTTCCCTTCCGGTTAGCAACCGGTAAAGTAGGGTTATTGGTAGTGCTTGTTGAGCCTACTTGTAGACACCAACCTAGGGATTACCAGAGTCGTATTTACCGCCCCTAATAATTAAAATTGGAAGTTTGGAATTGATGAGATTGCAAAATGTTATTGAAAACATGGTGATTTTCAAGAAAAGCATGACATGAGATTATCTTCGAAAGGGCATTGCATGGCATTTGCATTTGCATTAAATGTTGGAAATCTTGCATAAATGTATATACTTTGTTAAGGGTTCTCTACTGGGCTTTATGCTCACCCTTATGGGATTTTGGTGCAGGTAAAGATGTAGTGATCCCGCCGAGCTGAGGTCGTGGATATATTTTGTAAAGAGTAGATTGCTCTTTTATTTTGTTGTAAATTTTTTTAAAGCCAAGGGCTAACATGTATGGGTCCGATGGACCATTTTGGTGTAACCAGGCTCATGCCTTGGAATTTGTAAGCCCTTGAGGGCCTTTATTCGTTTTGGTTCAATGACTTCACATGCTTTAGATTCATGTACTAGCTTTCAATGAATGTATAATCACATGTGAGATTACTTTTGTATAAACATTTGAAGTTATGTAATGGAACATGGTGATTACGACCTTCCGGTATCTCTTTTGTGTCGGGGTTATTGTTTAGTGAATGTGGGTTGATGTATTATATTTGTGTTGGATTATTTCAGGGCGTTACAACTTGTTATCAGAGCCACCGGGTTTGAATACTTGGGGCTCGAGGGAAGTGTTTGTTTTACCACAATGGGTTCGTTTCGCATGATTAGGAAATGTTTTGTTTTTCGTGATTATGTGATAACATGCTTATGTGACTATATGGATATGGGATTGGACTTTTGGGATGTTATTTGCACCTATTAGATTCCTTGAGGTCTTATTAGAAGGGTATTTAATCAATACTCGTTCTACTAAGAATTCTTAGTTTTTCATGGGACGAATCTCATCGCTAAAGGATAATTCGTATGTGTTTACATAACTACGTGCTTATGTAGAGTGAATTGAATTAATTGTGTGATAGAATATATATGATTGTTATAGTTTAACTTGTGAGGCAAGTTGTGAGCACATTTGGAATTATGTGCTAAGTTGTTTATCTTGTTCCTTAATTAGGATGTCAAGAAGGGTTCAAACTCATGGTGGTAGAGGCGGAAGGTGTGGTCGGTGTCGCCGGGGTGTGCATGGGCTGCCGATCCATGAGGTTCCGATGCAAGAAGAGGGTTTAGGCCAAGCTAACATGGCCGAGCAAGTGGGGCAAATGGAAGTACCTGGGCAAGCGGGTCAAGCCGCAATGGGGGCCCCAGCCTGAGAAATGGCGGGGGCATTGAGGGAGTCCTTGAACATACTTAGGGCGGAGAACCAAGCTAGGGAGAACACTGTAGAGACATGGGCGAGCTTCCTCATGGGGGAGTTTTTGCGGGCTAAGCTGGATGAGTTCCATGGTGGCCCCGAGCCGAAGAAAGCGGATGAATGGCTCGAGCAAACCGTGAAGACTTTCGAGATGCTTCACATAGAAGATAGTGAGCTTAGAGTGACTCTTGCGAGTTACTACCTCAAAGGGGACGCGGGCCAATGGTGGAAGTATGCTAAAGACCGAATAGAACCGACATGAGAGGCATTTGTGGTGGCTTTCCAAGACAAGTACCTATCTCCCACTGCTAGGGAGAGGTTGAGGCAGAAGTTTCAAGACCTTAAGCAAGTTAACATGTTCGTGGCTGAGTTCAAAGCGGGCTTCTCTAGTTTGTCCCGGTTTGCACCGGAGTTGTAGCGACGGAAGAGCGCTGTTGCATTGAGTTCGAGAAGAAGTTGAGAACTAAGATCTTGTTCAAGGTTGCCGAGAACATGATCCAGAATTATGACCGTCTCGTGGAGGCAGCCGAACATGTGGAGATTACTGTGGAGGCCGATGAGGAGAGACTTCGGAATTCGAGGTCTAGGGGCCAAGGGTCACAAGGGGACTATAGGCCCAACAAGAAGAGTAGAAACACCTTTTCATCCCAGTCTCAACCGCAACAGTCTATATCCACTTTTCCCTTGCCTAGTGCGGGCTCGGGGAAGAGTACACCGAGTGGGTTCTCTCGCTTCAAGTATGGCCAATCGAGTCACAAGGCCTTTGCATGTCCACAGAAGGGATGAGGACAACAAATGTTGCCACCACCACCACCACCACCTAACCGATCTCAGAGTCAGTTTCGGAGTAGAGGGCAAGGGCCTACCTGTTATTAGTGCGGTCAGTCAGGACATATGAAGAGAGCTTGCCCGCAATTAGGAGGCGCATCTGGCGCATCAGGGTCGAGGTAGACTCAGAGCCACCAGCAGGCTCACTCAGTTCAGGCTTCTCGGGTAAATCAGGGAGCCGCTTCGACTCAGTCAGTACAGCAGGCCTATGCTCCGAGAGATGAGCAAGTTGACCAGAGGCCACAGGGGCACGTGTATGCTGTTACCGCGCCAGAGCAGTTGCTGGGATCCTCAGTTGTGAGAGGTACATTTTTTGTGTGTAATTCTTTGGCTAATGTGTTAATAGACACGGGTGCATCTCATTCATTCATATCTGCTGCATTCGCATCTGCATTGGGATTAGGGGTGGCACAGTTAGCGTCTCCGCTCAGAGTAGAGTCACAAGTTGGGGGTACAGTTGACTTAGATCGGGGGTGTCGTGATTGTCTGATAGAGGTTATCGGGCGTAGACTCCCATTTGCTTTTGTGTTGCTAGACATGTCGAGTTTTGATGTCATTCTAGGCATGGATTGGATGTCTTCATATCGGGTAGTGATTGATTGCTTTTCTCAGAGGGTCACTGTATGCACATCGAGTGGTGATTGCTTTTAGTTTTTGGGGGACAGGGTTGATCGGGTCTTATCGCCAGTATTTGATCCTCGTGGTAGGAACGAGCTTAGTGGTCTTCTTGCTACTTTCTTGGATAGTGAAAGTGACGAGACTCGAGTTGAGTTGCCAAGGGTAGTTTGTGATACCCGCACGTGTTTCCCGAGGACCTTACTAGTTTGCCACCTCACCGGGAGATCGAGTTCACCATTGACTTAGTGCCTGGAACGGCACCAATTTCCATGGCGTCATATAGATTTGCACCCGCGGAGTTGCATGAGTTGAAGATTCAACTCCAAGAGCTTTTAGACAAGGGCTTCATTCACTCGAGTACGTCACCTTGGGGAGCGCCGGCTCTCTTTGCAAAGAAGAATGATGGGTTATTGCGGTAGTGTATTGACTACCATAAGTTGAACCGAGTTACCGTTAAGAACAAATACCCTTTACCCAGAATAGACGACTTGTTTGATCAACTTAAAGGGTCTTGTTGCTTTTCGAAGATAGATTTGAGGTCGGGGTATCATCAGTTGAGAGTCCGGAAGGAGGACATCCAGAAAATGGCCTTTCGTACACGTTATGGCCACTATGAGTTCCTTGTAATGCCTTTTGGGTTGACTAACACACCGACTTCCTTTATGGACTTGATGAACTGAATTTTTAGGGAGTACTTGGACCATTTTGTGGTTGTCTTTGTGGATGACATCCTAATTTATTCAACTTCCGAGGAGGAACACGAGGCTCACTTGAGGGTAGTGCTTGATCTGCTTAGGAAGCATTAATTGTATGCCAAATTTGAGAAATGCGAGTTTTGGCTCACCGATGTGAAGTTTTTGGGTCATGTAGTGTCAAGAGAGGAAGTAACCGTAGATTCTTCAAAGATAGATTCTGTACAAGGTTGGGAGCAACCTAAAAACATTTTTGAGATCCAGAGTTTCTTGGGATTGGCGGGGTACTATCGGTGATTTGTGAGGGACTTCTCTAGATTAGCCATGCCTTTAACTAGATTGACTAGAAAGGGGGTTAAGTTTGTGTGGAGTGAGGCTTGTGAAAAGTCTTTCCAAGAGCTTAAAACTAGATTGACTATGGCACCAGTGTTGATCATTCCAGAGAGAGGTTTGGGTTACACCGTCTATTGTGATACGTCTCGGGATGGGCTTGATTGTGTTTTGATGCAAGGGGGAAAGGTTGTAGCTTACGGTTCTCGACAATTGAAAACTCATGAGAAGAATTACCCTACCTACGACTTAGAGTTAGCAGCAGTAATGTTTGCCTTGAAAATTTGGAGGCATTATTTATATGGTGAGAAGTTCGAGGTTTTCTCCGATTATAAGAGCTTGAAGTATTTGTTTTCCCAAAAAGATTTGAATTTACTTCAATAGAGGTGGATGGAATTTTTGGAGGACTATGATTTTGAGTTACACTATCATCCGGGGAAAGCCAATGTAGTGGCCGACGCCTTAAGTCGGAAATCCATGAGTAGTTTAGCGAGTGTAGCTATTCAGGAGTGGGTTATGTTGGGTGAGGTCAGCAAGTTTGAATTGCAATTGGGTGAGTCCGAAGAGGGCGCAACATCGTTTACTTTGAGTGCTCAACCTATCTTGATTAGCAAAGTTGTAGAGGGACAACAAGGGGACCGTGAAGTAGAGTTAATTCGTGATAGAATCTCTAATGGGAAGGAAGAGAAGGGTTTGAACATTCACTCGGATCAGAGTGTGCGCTACCTAGACTGTTTGTTTGTAGCTGAATCTTGTAGAGAGGAAGTGCTTCGGGAGTTCCATCACTCACGCCTTGCGGTACACCCAGGAGGCACAAAAATGTATCGTGACCTTAGCCGTCAATTTTGGTGGAGGGGTATGAAGCGGGATGTCGCATCCTTTGTGTCCAAGTGCCTTACTTGTTAACAGGTGAAGGCCGAACATCAAAGACCAGCAGGTTTTTTACAACCCTTACCAATAGCCAAGTGGAAATGGGAGCATGTTACCATGGATTTGTAGTTGGGCTTCCTAGAATGCAGCGGGGCAATGACGCCATTTGGGTGATTGTTGATAGGTTGACTAAGTCCACGCATTTCTTTCCAATGCGTACCAGCGATTCAGTTAAGCACTTGGCAGAGTTGTGCGTTAGAGAGATAGTTCGACTTCATGGGGTTCTAGTAACCATTGTGTCAGATAGGGATCCTCATTTTACCGCCTGGTTATGGCAAAGCCTTCAAGAGGCGTTGGGAACTAAGTTGACTTTTAGCACCGCTTATCACCCTCAGACCGATGGGCAATCGGAACGTACTATTCAGCTTTTGGAGGACATGCTTAGAGCTTGTGTCCTAGATTTCAAGGGGTCTTGGGAGAGGCACTTACCGTTGATTGAGTTTGCTTACAACAATAGTTACCAAGCTAGTATTGAGATGGCACCGTTTGAGGCCTTGTATGGACGACCTTGTAGATCACCAGTTTGTTGGGCCGAGGTGGGGGATGCACCGTTGTTGGGTCTAGAAATTGTTAGGGAGACAACTGAGAAAGTTGCTCTCATTCGGAAGAGGTTAGCTACGGCCCAAAGCTGACAGAAAAGTTATGCCGATAAGAGGAGACGACCTTTATCTTTCGAAGTAGGTGACCATGTTTTCCTTAAGATCTCACCTAGGTGGGGTTTAATGAGGTTTGGCAAAAGTGGGAAGCTGTCTTCGAGGTTTATTGGGCCTTTCGAGATATTGGAGAGAATTGGGGAAGTGGCATATCGGTTAGCCTTACCGCCACAACTTTCGGGGGTTCACAATGTGTTTCATGTGTCAATGCTTAGGAAGTACAAACCCGACCCTTTTCATGTGCTAGACTGGGTTGATTTGGAGGTAGATGAGGATGCCTCCTATAAAGAGTGACCGGTTCAAATCTTAGATACCCGAGAGCAAGTGCTACGAGGCAAAACCATACCGTTAGTGAAGGTGTTGTGGAGACACCATGTAGTTGAAAAAGCAACATGGGAAAGGGAAGCGGAAGTCCACTCCAAGTATCCAGATTTGTTTGAAAATGCTTAGTTGTTTATTTTAAATTGTAATGTTCCCTAGTATTGAAGGGAAAAGGTGTTAAATTGTTGATCACATGTTGTTGTATGTATTGTTAATTTGAGCATGAGATTGTAAAGGATTGATATTTTTGCTAAAGATGTTTTATTTCATGTGTTTGGTGTGAGCGATTGTGTTTTCATGAAATGATGAGGAAGAAAATGGTAGATGTTGGTTGAGCATTGATGTTGCGACTTGAAAATGCTGTTAGAATGGTTATGATTGCTAGAACCCTTTGTTTGATTAGTTTGTTTAAATTTTGGGGACAAAATTTCCCATGGTGGGGAGGCTGTGATGACCGGGCGTGGCATTAGTTTCTTTTTACCTTAGTTTAACCTTGGGTGATCTTGTCAGGGTGTCGGATTGGTTTGGAGTCTTGTTAATCGTTCGGTTTGTGGCGTTCAGGAGTTCCTCTTCAATAAGTTCTTATTCTTCTTTCTTTGGCGATTGATTTTCACTTGTTACGGAGAGTGCGGGGTCAAGCTCGGAGTGCCCGGAGATCAAACAAGAAAATTATGGGCTGTTGGGCCAAGGCCGCACATGCGGGGAGGGGCTGCACGTGCGAGGAATGATGAGCTTCAGAGGGCTACACACTGCCTAAAAGGCAGGTGCGGAGTGAGGTGTGGCAGAGGACCACCGCACGTGCGGGGGTGAAGGCCGCACGTACGGTAGAGGTGCTCCACACGTGCAGGAGAGGGCGCCGCACGTTCGGCAAACTGGGCAGTCCAAGGGCTCTGTTTTTTCTTCATTTTGGGGCTAAATGTATCTCATTTTTCTTGCATCTCTCTCTCTCTCTCTCTCTCTCTCTCTCTAAAAACTTTTGCTCCCCCTTCTCTATAAAAACCCTCATCAAACACTAAAAGTCCTTGATTCTTGTTATCCATTGGGTCTAGATCCATCATCATCTCTCACTAATCTTGAAGATCAAAGCTAGAGCTTCACATTGTGTGGTGGAAATCAAAGATCTCTCGTCCTTGATCCTAGGGTTTTATCAATCTCTTCATCAAGCTGAGGGTAGGGTCTCCTTTGAGTTGTATATATATTTTTCCAAGTTTTGGTTGATTTTGTGAGTTCATCTTTGTCTATCTCGAAAATGCGCCTATGGCTCAAGAAAATTGTTGATTTTGTTAAAGGAAAACTCATCCTAAAACCTTTTAAAAGATTTTGTGAAATGTTGAGCCATATGGGTTGAGATTAAGATATATATTGAGGTTTTCAAAATGAAGATGAGGAAATGTTGGGATTTTGGGAAAACCTAGAAATTGGGGGTTTCTTGAATGAAATAGGGAGAGGGCTCATGTTGATGTTATATATATATATATATATATGTATGTATATAAATATATGTTTATAGATGTATGGTTGTGTGCCATGGTAGACAAAGAGGATGAGAAATGTTTTGATGTATAGAAATGTTTATACATATATATTTACATTGATGAAGAATTTCTTAGCATATAAAAGATTTTCGGACATGAAGGTGACATTTACATATTGTTATGGTTTGAAATGATTAAATGTTGAAAGAGCACAAAGTGTGGTTTTATTGTTACACATGGGCATTTGATGATAAACTTTTGGCTTGATGGAATGGCATGGAAAGGAGAAAATGGAGATTTTGAACCTCTATGGAAGGTTAACTGTGGTTATGATCAATGTAGGGAAACATGAAGTAGTATGGTTAATTATTGCATTGGCATTACGAACATCTTGCATATCATGAAAATTGGTTGGAAAATTGAAACTTTCATTGAGATTGAAATATTGTGATTGAAACTATGGAAATGTTATGGGGTAAATACATTGGTAAATCCGGTTGGGGGGTGTAGATCAATTTGATAAGTTGGCCTGAGTGTCTGGGGTGAAAGACTGAAAACACGGGTGGAGGAGGTATCACTTCCCTTCCGGTTAGCAACCGGTAAAGTGGGGTTATTGGTAGTGCATGTTGAGCCTACTTGTAGACACCAACCTAGGGATTACCAGAGTCGTATTTACTGCCCTAATGGTTAAAATTGGAAGTTTGGAATTGATGAGATTGCAAAATGTTATTGAAAACATGGTGATTTTCAAGAAAAGCATGACATGAGATTATCTTTGAAAGGGCATTGCATGGCATTTGCATTTGCATTAAATGTTGGAAATCTTGCATAAATGTGTATACTTTGTTAAGGGTTCTCTATTCGGCTTTATGCTTACCCCTATGGAATTTTGGTGCAAGTAAAGATGTAGTCATCCTGCCGAGCTGAGGGCGTGGATATATTTTGTGAAGAGTAGATTGCCCTTTTATTTTGTTGTAAATTTTTGTAAAGCCAAGGGCTAACATGTATGGGTCCGATGGACCATTTTGGTGTAACCAGGCTCATGCCTTGGAATTTGTAAGCCCTTGAGGGCCTTTATTCGTTTTGGTTCAATGATTTCACATGCTTTAGATTCATGTACTAGCTTTCAATGAATGTATAATCACATGTGAGATTACTTTTGTATAAACATTTGAAGTTATGTAATGGAACATGGTGATTACGGCCTTCCAGTATCTCTTTTCTGCCGGGGTTATTATTTAGTGAATATGGGTTGATATATTATATTTATGTTGGATTATTTCAGGGCATTACAGTTTTTAAGGAAATGAGTTATAATTGGTTATGGGGTTAAATGTGAGGATGTATTATGGCAAAGTAGTTGATTTTGGCCTTTGGGTTGATATTCGGAAAATATGGGTTTGCCCCAAAATGATTCAAATATTTATTTTGTATACATAAATGAAATTGGTGTTGTAAACATGAAATTGGACGAATATTGAAATAAATGGTGGAGTTAGATATGTATTATCACTCACTTATGAAATTTTAAATAAATTATCTGTCTTGAGATTGAATATCTGTTTAAAAATATCTGTATTGGGCTATCGGTAGAGGATAGTTATGATTGTTGTAGAAATTGCATGAGGATTAAGTAAATTGAGACTAATCTCGTGTAGGTTGTCATTGTATATGACCATGTTTTAAATGCATTGTATATGTATGATTGTTTGGGAAGAGAAAGGGGATGTACTCTATTGTTTGAGAGGAGATAGGGGATAGACTCCAATGAAATTAAGTTGGCTTGTGTATCCAGGGTAAAAGTCCCAAAACCGTGCATATACATAGGTACCGATCCCGCGGACGAAATTTTTGTAAAATGACAAATTGAAGTGTTTGTATGATGGTTGTGTTATTTTGGGAACTACTGAGTTGTACTCTCAGATGGGTTGTCTGAAAGATAATGAAATTGGCTCATGAATTGAGATGAAATGAATTAACTTGAATTGACGAGAAAGAAAAAGGATTAAGATATGAACATTGGCACTTTATGACTATGCAAAACATGAATGTTTTACTACTGGCATTGTAAATGCACATTATGCTTATATCTTCGTTAATCTCATATATTATGTTAGATTGTTCCTACTCGGCTTTGGCTCACCCTATTTGGGGAAAACCATTTTCAGATGTTGATGATATACCTCCGCCAGGACAATAGTTTGAGGGGAATCGAAGCTGAAGGCTTCTCTTTTTGTATTGTGGTAATTGTTTTAATTTCTAGCCAAGGGCTATATATATCTGTACTGGATTTGTATCCATTTTGTTGTAACCAAGCCATGACTTGGAAAGATGTAAGTCTATAGGGCATTTACTTATACTAAACTCTTTTATATTATTAACTCTATGAAATGAAAGGACATTATGTTTTGATTCATGTTGTTATTCATATATGTTCTTGGTTGGATTTATGGTTTTATTTCGGGGCGTGACAGTTGTCCTATTGAGTGACACTGTCTTTGAAATATCTAGTGCTTCCTTTGAGTGGTAGTCCCTGGCAATGTTTTGAAAGCTAGACTGGACCAACGATATCTAGCGCTTCTTTTGAGTGATAGTCCCTGGCAGTGTTTTGAAAACTAGACTAAACCGATCGGTTAACCCACCGATCGGTCCAGGTTTTGATCTGAATTAACCTTTAAACCCAGACTAGCTTGAAAACCGGCCTTTTTAAGGTAAACTGGTCAAACCTGCGGTCAAACTGGGTGACCGAACAACCCAATGCAGGTTGAAGTAGACTAGACTGGTTTTGAACCATTTCTAACACCCATGGATCAAATGCTGAAAAAAGTAGCCAATAAGAGTCTAGCTTGAAAACCGGCCTTTTTAAGGTAAACCGGCCAGACCTGCGGTCAAACTGGGTGATCGAACAACCCAATGCGGGTTGAAGTAGACCAAACCGGTTTTGAACCCTCTCCAACACCCATGGATCAAATGCTAAAAAAAGTAGCCAATAAGAGTCGAACACAAGACCTATGGCTCAAGTGCCAATTTCATTTCCACTATGCCATCTAGGACCTTTGTAATATATAGCATATATATATTTTATTGTATCAATGTATTTTTATGTCAAACTGAATTATAATTTGCATTTCTACAAACAATATCAATATCAAAATATATGTATAGACTAGTTTTATTTATGTAAAAAATATGTCTTAAAATATTTTAAATGAAGATATGTTAATAGTTGTTGGCAAGGGAATTCGAACGTAGAACCAATTGGATTTTTGACATTCAATATAGTAAATTTTATTTATTCATTATACATAAAATTTATTTTTGCAAGAAATTAAAGTATAAAAACTGTCAAACAAATTTAAATAAATATCAAATTTAATTGAGAACTTAGTTTTTGTTTTTTTTTGGGGGGGGGTCTTTGGTGATGGATTTTTAAAAGAATATGAAGAAAATTTAGGCTTCTATATATATATTTGAAATAATTTTAAAATTATACTTTTTTATATTAACATATAAATTTAAATATGTTTATGACGTCATGGTTTGATCTGGTTTGACTCAACAGTTAAACTAGTGATCCATCCATACCAGTTCGGCTTTCAAAACATTGGTCCTTGGTATAAGAATTTTTCAAACCCTGTGATTAAAGAAAAGATTGGTAAGAGGTTTGGTGGTGGAAGAGGGTTTTACTTTCTACTAGGGAACACTTGACTAGTTTGTCAAATATTTGTATCTACTATTTGCCTTTGTTGTCTTTATTTAAAGAAAATAATGAGAGATTTTTTGTGGGAATGGTGATGAAAGAAAAGACCATTTGATTAACTGAGATTGGGGGTGAGAATTTGTGATACAACACAACAACATGACTCAAACCGTATACGAAATTAGCAGGTTAGGGTTGACTATTTCCTAAAATGAATATGTATATGACACGATCTGATTACACGAATATTAAACAAGTCACATTAGTATCAAATCTATATAATACGAAATTGACAAGGTAACCCATATAATGAAGAATTAATTACACATTTAATATTATTTTTACTAAAAAGTATCATGATATTTTTTTAATCTCTTATGTAATTACATTTAATTTATTAAAAATTATGTAAAATAATATTTTTAGTTTAATATAGGTTTTGTTTTTGCTTTTAATTGAACTTAGACCTCGTTTGAGAACAGGCTATTTTGGTAACTTTTTGAGTTTTTGGCTAAAATATGAGATAAAAAAATTAGTATATTTGGAGTAACTTTTTAATTTTTTTACGAAAAGACGTGTAAAAAATAGAGAGAAAATGAAATGACTTTTTGATATAGATTATAGGCTTTTTGATTTGTTTTAGTAACATTTTGACTTTTATGCTAAAAATGTTGCATGCCAAATGAGGCCTTAATGTATTTTTTTGTCTATTATTTGAGTTAATCTAGTAAAAAATATAATAATAAAATATAATTTTATAAATTAAGAAAATAAAATTAAGTTAAAATCAAATATGTTTATAAATATTTTTATTAATAGAAATTAGTTTCATTAAATTTAACTTGTGAAGAAATTTTTTAATTTTTTTCATGTATTTGATATTTTTAGTTAATAGTGAAATTTTTTGACATGACACGAACTGGACACAAGCCGAAAATAACACGACATGATAACATAAAATAATAAATGGGTCAAGTTAGTATTGAAATAATTCTAAGACGAACCCGAGATAATAGGACATAAACACAACTCAACACGACACAATGCCCACCCCTAATTGAGATGCGTTTTTTTCACCCAAGAATAAAGGTGGTCATGCTATGGGGAAAATTGTTAGAACTTGATAAAAAAGTGTTACTTGGTAAATAGTTACGAAGATTTTCTATTCAGCGCAATACTTTACGTGTGTTATCATTAAAAGTGTGGAACTCAAGAAAATGAGTGGGATTCCCACATAAGAAATTCCCAATCCCCATGAAAATCCATCCCTTAGGGTATCCCGAGATTTTATCATTTAATTTGTTTTGTTGTAGGAAATAGAGTGTGTTCATTTTTGGAAGGGTGTTTGGACAGGTGATGTCTCATTTAATCATTCATTTCCTCATGTATTTCCTTTCCTAGGTTCAAAATGTTTCCATTGCTTTCATGTTTTCTTCTTTTATTGTCACGGTTGAAATGTATACACTGTATAGTATGAGAATTAGGTTTAGGAAAAGAGAGAAGAAAAGAAAAAGAAAAGAGAATTAAATGAATATGTAAATCAACAGTATAACGCAGCGGAATAAAAATTATGGTCATACCTTCTTCTGCAGAGTCTGAATAGAAAGGATCTCGTGCGTAAATCACATGCTTCCTGAATCTGATCAGTCAACCCAGCAGTGGGGTGATATTACAACAGTGAATGTCACCCACACAAATCACAGTGCAAATGGCTTTGATCGTTGTTTTTGGGAGAGAGTCAGAATATGGGAAATTTCTATCTCTTAGAGTTGACAGGAGGGTCTCAATTTATACATGTATAGGGGAGAGAGAAAAAGCCTCCAGCCTTTATGGCTGGTCATTAATGCACCATTAACCTCTGCAATAAAGGCAGGAGTTACAAACCCCATTAATGCAGGAGTTACAGTTATAAATTCAAAGCATTGAAATGGTCATGCCACATGGGCGCCCATTTCTAACATCTCCCACTCTCACATGAGTTGGCATGACACTGCCACATCTCTATCTCAATCTCCCCAAAAAATGAACAATCTCATACTAGCCAATGCACCGTGCGACCGTTGAGAACACCTGCATGTGGGAGTTCTATACTAGAAACTCAATATGAGTCAGCATAGAGACATCAACCCAAAAAAAAGATAGTGTCTCATGTACCCAGACCCATCTAGCTACATCTGTCCAAAAAAACATCTCTAATCCCTCAAAGAGCATGTTCGACTCTCCTAGGTCCCGCATTATATTCACACCCAATCAGGATCCTATAAAGAGCGATGTGAGTTGTCGACAGTGAATATAGAGCATAGATGTAGAACTAGATGATCTTCCCTTCACCCTTATATCATTCAATTTGAAATTGACCGCTTTCCCAGTAATGTCCCTTAAAGCCAAATCATACATGACCGCAGGCAACATACCAAAGTAGCTGAACATCAACTCCTCATCTTATGACATAGTCAAAAGTCACAAAAGGCACAAAGTGAAATCATTTAGGAAAAAAATGACTTTTAGGACTCACACGGTGAAGAAGCAGGGATCCATTCTTTCACCTCGCTAACAGGTCGATAAGCACATGCAGTATGAATGCATGTTATAGTGGAGTTACTCTTCCAAAGAGTGATGTTAAACTCACACACTATACAGATCTTAGTCTAGTCGCTTTTAAACGCACAAGTCGCTTCCTAGCGTCTAACTCGAATTCTCTATTTGCTCGCCTCTCAGGCATCAAATGAGATCTCGCATCTGGCTATCCATAACAGGCACATCATGGAAAAGTGGGTACTCTCATATCCATGGTCGGTCTCTAACAAGACCTTATCTTGGCTCCAACCAAGGCAACATAGCTAGTGGATAATTTTGGCTTTTCTAATTGCTCCAAATACAATAAGCCACTAGTCTCATCCTTACTCGCTACCTAGCGCTAAGGGCGATTGCTCGTGTGAGTGAGCCAATCTTGTCTGCTAACATCAATTTAATTCTTTTTGTGTATGCTAATTCACAAACCATTGCAAAAGGTAGTAAACATAAATGTGTAATAGAAATAAATATGAATACTGATGGCATAAATATCCCAAAAAATATGAGTTCAACTGGATACACATAAAAAAAATCACCACCTACGTAGTCCTAAAGCCCTAACATGAGTAAGATAAACATCTCTAGCAATGGGCTTAGTCAAAGGGTCTGCAACCATACGACTCGTAGGGATGTGTTCCAGGATCACTTCTTTCTGTGCCAAAATGTCTCTGATAAAGTTGAACCTCACATCAATGTGTTTGGTTCTGCCGTGGTATTTAGGATCCTTAGCGTAAGCGAGTGCAACCATGCTGTCACAATGGATAGTCACAGGGTCTGCGGTGTGTGTGACAACATTCAAATGCTGAAGGAATCTCCTCAACCACACAGCTTCCTGAACGGCAGATGAACAAGCCACAAACTCAGCCTCCATTGTTGATAAGGCGATACAAGATTGCTTCTTACTGCTCCAAGAAATAGCACCATTGCTAAGCATGAAAGCATATCCTGAAGTACACTTACGCTCATCTAAGTCTCCTCCCCAGTCAGCATCACAATAGCCAACTAGATGTAGATCTGAACTCTGGTAGCAAAGTGTGTAATCTGCAGTCCCTCTAAGATATCGTAATATCCTCTTAACTGCTTTCCAATGAGCTGGTCCTGGGTTGGATTGGTAACGACTCACCAATCCGACTGCATAACAAATGTCAGGACGCGTACACATCATAGCATACATCAAGCTTCCAACAGCATTTGCATAGGGAACACGGGCCATCTTTTCACTTTCTTCTTGAGTCTTAGGACCCATATCAAGGCTTAGGCTCTCGCCTTTTGCAACAGGAGTGTCAATGGGTTTGCAGCTCTGCATCTGGAATCGCTCTAGGATAGTCTTAATGTAAGTCTCTTGAGACAAACCAAGAAGTCTCCTAGTGCGATCCCTAAGGATCTTAACACCGAGCACATAGCTTGCCTCACCCATGTCCTTCATCTCAAATGTAGAGAACAACCACCTTTTAGTGGCAACAATCATCTCCTTGTCATTTCCAGCCATTAATATGTCATCTACATATAATGACAATATCACAAAAATGTCCTTGGACTGCTTAACGTATACACAGTGATCTTCATCAATCATCGTAAACCCATTAGAAACAATGGCTCGATGAAATCTCAAATTCCACTGTCTGGATGATTGCTTTAAGCCATAAATAGATCGTTGAAGCTTGCAAACTTTGCGCTCCTGACCTACTGCCACAAAGCCTTCTGGTTGATCCATATAGATCTCTTTATCCAATTCTCCATTGAGAAATGCAGTCTTAACGTCCATCTGATATAGCTCTAAGTCCAACTGAGATACTATAGCCAGGATTAGGCGAATAGAGGCAAACCTTACAACTGGTGAAAAAGTTTCCTCATAGTCC
This sequence comes from Camellia granthamiana, assembly GCA_036172215.1. Classification (NCBI taxonomy): domain Eukaryota; kingdom Viridiplantae; phylum Streptophyta; class Magnoliopsida; order Ericales; family Theaceae; genus Camellia; species Camellia granthamiana. The sequence continues at coordinate 13,980,536 of CM069904.1, forward strand.
ACACCCTCTCGTTGGGTGTAACCTTTCGCCACTAGGCAAGCCTTATACCTTTCTATGGAACCATCCGCCTTGCGCTTGATTTTGAGAACCCATTTGTTCCCAATAGTCTTGCGCCCTGGCGGCAAATCAACCAAGTCCCAGACATGATTTTTCTTCATAGACTCTATTTCTTCATCCATTGTAGTACTCCATTCTTTACTAGCAGGGGATGAGAGGGCCTCTTTGAGATTCTTAGGCTCCATCTCGTCACTCGGAGCAATCATGAATGCTTCCCCTTCAATCTCAAAACGACGACGGGGTATAGCTTCACGTTTGCTTCTACGTAGTTGAGAATCTTGAGAATCCTCATCCATTAGATCTAATCCATGGGCAGGTAGATCGCTCCCACTGTCCCTAGGAGCTTGAGGGATTATCTCATCATTCTCTACTAGGCTACTAGGTGCGCCTTCAAGTAGATCCTTCATCTCATAGAGTTCTACTTCTCTAGTTGCCTCACCTCTGCTAGGGAAATCCTCCTCTAGGAAATCCACATCTCGTGACTCAATTTCAGTCACACTGCCATCCGGATGCTCCCCAACAAACACATAGCCCTTAGAATGCTCACTATAGCGAATGAAGATACACTTCTTTCCTCTAGGGCCCAACTTCCCAAACTTATGAGAAGCATTGTGTATGTAAGCTGCTGAACCCCAAGGCTGCAAATTGCCCAAATCAGGCTTTTTGCCAGTCCACATCTCATATGGGGTCGAAGGAACTGATTTGGAGGGCACACGGTTAAGGACGTAGGCAGCAGTCAATAAAGCATCTCCCCAATAAGAAATGGGAAGATTAGCTTGCGCCATCATTGATCTAACCATGTCAAGCAATGTGCGATTCCTTCTCTCCGCTACACCATTTTGCTGCGGAGTCTTAGGAATTGTCAATTGCCTGATGACTCCTTTTTCCTCACAGAGCACTTTAAATTGCTCAGATAGATACTCACATCCTCGATCAGTCCTTAGAGCCTTAATGCTCCTGTCTAATTGATTCTCAACCTCATGAACATACCGTCTAAAGCAATCCAACGCTTCTGACTTGTGAGAAATCAAATAAACATGACCAAAACGCGTGCAATCATGTATAAATGTGATGAAATAAGGGGCTCCATGTCTTGCCCTCACATTCATTGGTCCACATATATCAGAATGAATAAGTTGCAATGGGATTGATGCCCTTATGGCTTTCCCAAATGGTTTCCTTGTTGCCTTACCAGCAAGACAGTGCTCACAAGTAGGCAAAGTGACTCTAGCGAGTGGGCCTAAAAGACCTTCTCTAGCCAATCTAGTCATCCTGTCTTGCCCTATGTGGCCTAATCTAGCATGCCATCTCATAGAATCATTATCACAAAAAGATGCAATATTAGAAACAGAGCCATTGGCGTTTTTATTAAGACTAGAATTATTCACATCCAAAACTAAAAAACATCTGAAAGATAACCAAAACTATAAAAAATTGTTCCCAAATAAATGCTAACACCATTATTCTCAAAACAGAAACTAAAACCAAGGCTCATCATGCTAATAACTGAAACTAAGTTTCGCCAAATATCCGGAGCATAAAGAACATCATGAAGATACAAGGTGCGCCCTCGTCGTATTTCCAGCTTGAATGTGCCAATGCCAAGCACCTCCACACTGGACTCGTTCCCCATGTAAACTTTTTTGCTCCCAGCAGGTACTCGGTGACACTCAATGAACCCTACTCTGTCCCTCGCGATGTGGTCTGTTGCTCCGGAGTCTACAACCCAAAAATGACGAGAATGAGCAATTAATGCTTGACTAGACACAAAGCATTGAATGCGAGATATGGCAGTGTCATGCCAACTCATGTGCGATTGGGAGATATTAGAAATGGGCGCCCATGTGGCATGACCATTTCAATGCTTTGAATTTATAACTATAACTCCTGCATTAATGGGGTTTGTAACTCCTGCATTAATGAGGTTTGTAACTCCTACATTAATGGGGTTTGTAACTCCTGTCTTTATTGCAGAGGTTAATGGTGCATTAATGACCAGCCATAAAGGCTGGAGGCTTTTCCTCTCTCCACTATACATGTATAAATTGAGACCCTCCTGTCAAGTCTAAGAGACAGAAATTTTCGATATTCTGACTCTCTCCCAAAAACAACGATCAAAGCCATTTGCACTGTGATTTGTGTGGGTGATATTCACTGTTGTAATATCACCCCACTGCTGGGTTGACTGATCAGATTCAGGAAGCACGTGATTTACGCACGAGATCCTCTCTATTCAGACTCTGTAGAAGAAGGTATGACCATAATTTTTATTCTGCTGCGTTATACTGCTGATTTACATCATGAAGATACAAGGTGCGCCCTCATCGCATTTCCAGCTTGAATGTGCCAATGCCAAGCACCTCCACACTGGGCACGTTCCCCATGTAAACTTTTCTACTTCCAGCAGGTACTCGGCGATACTCAACGAACCCTACTCTGTCCCTCGCGATGTGGTCTGTTGCTCCAGAGTCTACAACCCCAAAATGAGGAGAATGAGCAATTAATGCTTGACTAGACGCAAAGCATTGAATGCGAGAAATTAAGTAAGGGAGTACCTTCTTCGGCTCAGGGCAATCCCGAGCGAAGTGTCCTTCTTTGTTACAGTTAAAGCATGTCAATTTAGCCTTTGCCTTCTTACCACCTCTCGTGCCCCTATGCTTGAAATTTCTAGCGCCATTGGGCTTAAGCGCAGCTACTGCTTGCTTCTTAGGGGCACCTTCTGCTTTTCCACGTTTGAACTGAGAAGTCCTACGTGAGCTTGACTCAACCACCATAGCAGAACCATCAGACTTAGCCGCCTCAAGGCGCTCAGCCTCTAGCTCCAAATGACGCGATATGTCTTCGAATGTTTTCACACTCTCATTATGCATCATGTTCTGCTTCATCTGCTCCCAAGAATTTGGCAGAGAGTGAATCACAACTTGTACTTGCTGCTCTTGAGTCAAATTGTGCCTAGCAGCTGCAAGCTCACGTATCATGGCTGACATGACCCTCAAATGCAGCTTCATCGAGTGATGCGCCCTTTTCTGATATGAGTCAAACTTCATAGTCAGCCCACGTAGCTTTGCCAAAGAGGTAATACCAAACTTTTGCTTGAGAGCTTCCCACATCTCAAATGCAGTCGGGCAATACTCAAACTCACTAATCAAGTTGTTGTGCATGCTGCTCAACATAGTAAAGCATGCACACCGATCTTTGTTATGCCAAGTCTGAAAGGCTTCAAGATCACGACGATGTTGAGCTGTATTGCCCTGCTCTGGCTCAACCATCACTTGTTCAAGTGTAGTCAACATTTCTTGCTCATTGAGGAGGTATTAGATCTTACGGCACCATATGTCATAATTGTCGCCATCCAATTTCTCTCCCTTAGTTAAGTCTGCCACCACTGTCTTAGCAGCCATTTCTACATATAGAGTAAACAAATGTGCAGGGGATATTAATGATAGCAACACAAAAAAAATATTTTGCAGCAAAAAAGAATCTAAATTAAATACTGATAATTTTACAGATGTCTCAAGATCGAAAATTTGCTATGCTCGTAATCATCTCTTGCGCCTCTAGTGATAATTATCAAAATTTATTTTAATTCCATGCGCAAAAAAACAATCAATCAATCTGCCACTACTTATGGCATATACAAAGCATGATAAATTCCATACAATAGCATCTTAATGTAAATTTACAAACAATTCATGCTATATAATGTGTATATATATACATGATTAAGAAAACACGAAAATACCCAACTTTGCTTTGATACCAATGTAAATCAGCAGTATAACGCAGTAGAATAAAAATTATGGTCATACCTACTTCTGCAGAGTCTGAATAGAAAGGATCTCGTGCGTAAATCATGTGCTTCCTGAATCTGATCAGTCAACCTAGCAGTGGGGTGATATTACAACAGTGAATGTCACCCACACAAATCATAGTGCAAACGGCTTTGATCGTTGTTTTTGGGAGAGAGTCAGAATATGGGAAATTTCTATCTCTTAGAGTTGACAGGAGGGTCTCAATTTATACATGTATAGGGGAGAGAGGAAAAGCCTCCAGCCTTTATGGCTGGTCATTAATGCACCATTAACCTCTGCAATAAAGGCAGGAGTTACAAACCCCATTAATGCAGGAGTTACAAACCCCATTAATGCAGGAGTTACAGTTATAAATTCAAAGCATTGAAATGGTCATGCCACATGGGCGCCCATTTCTAACAGAATAGGTTTAGGTTATCTAACTAACCTTTACATTTACATCCTATGCAATCGATAATCTTTTTGCGTACGTGAGTACTAAAAAAAACACTTACAAGTCCAAGGAGATAACTTATCTTGATAGATTAGCCAAAACAACAATCAACATATAATTAATCAAATTGTAAATTACACTTTGCACCAAATCCCATTTTGGTCCCTATACATGAAATCGTGACATTTAACTCCGTCCACTTTTAATCAAATCCTACTTTGATCCTTACACATGAAATCGTAATAGTCAACCCCTTACACTTCTGATCAAATCTTACTTGGATCCCTATACAAGTGTCAATAACCCTCTTTGGTTACTCTATTGTTTAAATTTTTAACAAAATTCAGTCATATGATAAGAATGTGGCTACGAAATGAGAGTAAAAGAGAAAAATCATCTCCATTTCCCACCAATACACACTTTATCTTACGATGTCTATGTGTTTGTGTGTGTGTTCATATGTTGAAAATTGGGACACAAATGTAAGAAAATAGAATTTTTGAAATCAAAAAAGGCAGCAAAGAAATCAAAAAGAAAGGAAGAGCAATGGATAGAAAACTGTGTTACCGTGAAAAATAGAGTTTCGTGATTCTAATTTATGCAAAACCTAATTCATCTCCTTAACTGTTCACAATCTACATTTTGTTTTAGCCTAATACAGTAATAATTTGATGTAAATTTTGGGACGAAATGTGTATAGGCAAGAAATGATGGTGATTTTTCTCTTTTGACCTCATTTAGTAGTCATATGCTTGTCACATTATTGAATTATGTCAAATACTTATACGGTGGAGTAATAAAATAGGGATACTGATACTTGATCAAAAGTGTAGAGGGATAATTGTCACAATTTCATGTGTAGGCGTCAAAGTGGAATTTGGTGTAAAGTGCAGAGGTGCAAAATATAATTTACCCTTGATCAATATTAAACATCAAGGTGAGAGCAACATCAAACAAATGTCGATACTTTCTCTCAACAATACATACCACTTTGCTAAGAGGTATGAGCACAAATAGTTCGGTGAATGATGCCACAGTCATCACAAAAATTAGTAAAAACAAACTACATATATTAGAAGACATTATCAAACAAAAAAACTTTAGTACAATTACTATATTGAGTCAAAGTTTCTTTATAAAATAGATTATAAAATAGAGAAAAAAAATATCAAGTAACTCGAATTGCTATTTATTAAAAATAACCATGTTATCCGAGAATAATTATCAAATAAAAAATAACATTAGAAGTACAATGAAGACCCCATATGTCTATGTGGACTACATCAAAGCAGTAAACTTATTATTACATGGAAGATAGTGAAGCAAATGAAGGCAAGAAGGGAAGAAACAAAGCTTGACCAAACGTGTTAGTTCTAAAAGCGTAATGTTTATAAGAATAAGAGTAATGAGGAGCATGGTAAAGATTAACTGATTAAACCAGAAATCATGGCACAAGATATGCTAAATGGATATATATAATCTTAACCTTAAGGGAAATTCTTATCATGTTTCTAAGAATGTAAATCACATTTATATGTTAAAGAATAACAACATTTAGCAACTAAATAGTAAAAACAGTGGACAAAATCATAGTTTTCATGGCGTAAATTCAAATGGATTAAAAAGACTTAGACAAAGGGCATTCCTAACCTATTACTAGGCATGCAAAATTACATTTCTAAGCTAAAAAAAAAGTGGCTAACAGTAGCAAAATAAAGATACAAAACAACTAAAAATTCAAAGGAAAAAGATGTTCATACAAAGGCTAGCCTCAACTACTTCTATAGATGAGGAAGGGTGAAAATGAAGTAAACATGCACTTGCATGGTGAGATTTTGAACCTAATGATGCAAAATTGGAGATATGATCTACAAGAGATCGATCATGCACAAACAAAACAAACTATCCTAAAAATGCTTTTGAAAAAGGCAAGATTCTCATCTATTTTGTAAAGAGGAATAACTTCAGAAATATGAAACTACTATGTAGCAATAATAATATGACTAACAATACATGTCAAACACTACTAAAACCTGGACTTTTTGCGACAGTCTCAAACATCGCAAAAGGTCCATATATTGTTACAAAAGACTTTTTGCCACGGAGTAGCAACGGGAAATAGGGGTGGCGGAAGGAGGCGTGACAAAAAGTATTTGCGACGGTTACAAACCGTCGCTTTCTTGTAGCGACTGCTAATCAATGGTTTTCGCAATGGTTTAACCTGACCAAAAAAAAAAATTCACTTTTAGTGACGATGTTGCTTGCCGTCGCAAAACGTATTATTAGCGACGGTCTAAAACGTCGCAAAAAAGTGGAATTAAATTAATATTGTATTTGTGACATTTTAAACCGTCACGAAAAGTATTATTAGTGATGGTCTAAACCGTCGCAAAAAAGTAGAATTAAAATAAAATACATCTACATCCACATCCACACACGTCAAGATTCACATTCACAAAATCATACATATATATATATATATATGTACTCTGTAACAATTGTCAACCAAATATTCTTTACAAAAATATATAAAATATCGGGCAAATTACATATACCCCCCTCGAGGTTTGGCTAAATTAAAATACCCCCCTAAGGTTTGAGAAATTACAAATTCCTCCGTGAATGTTATATTTGCATAACAAATTAGGGGGTAATTTGTTATGAAATTTAAACCTCAAGGGGTAAATTGTTATGAAAATACAAACCTTAGGGGGCGGGATGTAATTTCCGAAACCTCAGGGGGTATCTGTAATTTAGCCAAATCTCAAGGGAGGTATATGTATTTTGCCCTAAAATATCCTTCAACATACTAATAATTTTTCATATTCAGGAATTTAAATTTTTGTATCTAAAACAAAACAAAAGTATTAAAAATACAAATAAAAAAACATATTTATTATAGTTTGTTTTAATATCAACAGTAAACTGCAATATCGATATGCGAAGATATCATCACATACTCAAAAGGGTTTGCAGCTGTAAAAGGAAACACACACACAAAAAAAAAAACATCATTTATAAATAATTAATTTCAAACCTACAGAAAATGTAAAACATTTGATATTCATTTCAAAGAATAAATAAATACAAAAAGATTGTAAGCTGAATATCAACATACGAAGATATCATCACGTGCTCAAGAACAAGTTTCATTAACATTCAACACCGGTTGACCATTTTAGTGAGTCAACTGGTTCGAAAAAGAGTTCCTAAAGAACGAGTTTTCATAAACGAAAATTAGGCTCTAGGTTCAAAATCGGGAATCGGTTTCCAATCTCGTCTTCTCCTACAAGTCACGTATGCCTAATATGTTATGTGTGTCAAGTTTCTTTCTAGTCCAAACAAGATAGTCAGTGATCAGCCAGTAATCACAGACTACCAAATGTTGTAAGTGGAAGAGGGGAAAGGCCTAACTTTCAAAACAAGTTGGACTCCTATGATAATTGGGGCAAAATTTTCCGTTTTTGAGTGCAGAAACCATTATTTGCTTATATTGAGACCATTTGAAATATCCATTCAGATCAGTACAAAACTATATGAAATGATAGTATACATTCATCTTGGATTGTTATCTACATAATTACTTGACTTAAACAATAAAATAAAATGCAACACTTATGACATAGCTTTACAAAACCAGCACAAGTACACAAGACAAACTTCTAATCAACTTCTCTTTGCACTTAAACTCTTTATCACCAACATATATATATATATAAAGGAGAGGGGTAAACTATTGCCTAGTGAATAGTAATACAATAAAGTGGTGAATGAATGAACATCGATGAGTTTTAATAAAACCAAGCACAAGATCATAGTTCAAACATAACATAATTTGTACATGTTAAACAAAGCTTAACTTGCAAACATATATATAGCGATGACCATTCCAAGGTTTTCAAGACAAGAGTCCACAACAGGCGGCTAGAGGTGCTCGGTTAGTTAGAAGTTATTGGCATGATTCCCAATAACAAACACGATCCAAGATGTCATCTTATAATACATGATAAATAAAAAAAACAATATCATAACTTTCTTAAAATATCATAAGTTTGCATTTCAAATAATAGCTTTAACAAATATAATTTTACTATACTACTACTCACAAATGGCTCTTGAACGAAAGGTTATTTCTTCCAAAGTGCTTGACCTACAAAAGTACAGTATAAGCATTCAATGAAATACGGTGTAAAGTGATGAAACATTACTCTTTTCGGTTCTAATTCTAATGTTCTAGCTTGTCTTTATGCTATTTCTCTCAACTATACACTTTTAGGTCCATTTTCAAGTCTTATTCAATTTTATTTCAAGTACCAATTAAGCAAAATGAGGCCCAACAAGCCAAAAAGGTGAAAAAGGAGAAAAATTGAGCAAATGCTCTATTGGCTGCTGAGGGATGCCTTTAGGGTTATCAAGCGCACCCTACAGTTCAAACTTTAGATCTCGTGATCTAGTCTCACTAGTGTAATGTCAAAAAGAGAATAAGAGTCCAAATTCGACAATTTTTATAAAAAAATCCATTTATTGCAAAATTTGCCAGAAATTATAAATTATATGTCAAGTTTCTTTCTAGTCCGAGATCGGATTAGAGTATATTGTTAGGCTCATAGGGACCCACCATGGGTCCTATTTTGATAATCCGAACTGTACGACGTGTAAAACTCACTAAGTACTTCATCCCTGCAAAAAAATCACGTTAATCGGATATTGATAGCCATTTGATCAAATCATGTCATATATATTTCTGTCAACAGTAAATATGATTTTTAAAATAAATTGTTGACAGAAATCTGACATATCAAGTAGCTATCGATATCCGATCAACATAATTTTATACAAGAATGAAATACCTCTATATATTGAATGGTTCGAATAATTAAAACAGAACTTGTGATGGACCCCATAGGCTCGAATAGCATAATAAGCACTCAGTAAAGATTTAATAATAAAAATCAAAATCTCAAATAACTTCAAGGAGTCAATGAATGTTTATCGAGTCGTTAATTTCAAGATTTTGAAAATAATCGAGATGCACTCAAACTAATTCAGACATCTACTTTAAAAAAAATAATAATAATTAACACTCACGCTTGTAGGAGGACCATAGTACGTAGCAGTCCCTTGAGCTGCATGTGCCACCGTGGCAAGGCGTATCACCATGCCCACTATCATCATCACAACTCCCATTCCAACGTCCATTTCTTAGATTTTCCTTCTTTCCAAACACACCTTGTAAACATAAATTTCAGAACATAAACCTTACACTTCGGATCATTTACCATGTGTATTATCAAGAAATCAAGCCAAAATGACATACCTGAATCCATTGACGAACGGTTAAACGGAAGCGTGATTATCAATAAGCTCTTTGTTATTGATTATGTTATTGCCTTCTAATCCTTTCCCCTTTGGTGCCTTATGTTTCTCCTTGAGAGGATTTAGAAAACATGGCAGTGTTTTTTTTTACCACCTGGGAAGGAATAGGGACCATAACCTTTTAAAGGTTGTAATTGGTTTTCAAAACTGAAACGTTACCAATATGTATTAATTTCTATTTATTGGTTTTCAACTGAAACGTTATGGAAGTTCAAAAGGAAACAATAAATGTATATTTATTGTTTCAAAACTGAAAACCAACTTTAACCATTATTGGTTTTAATTCTATTTCTGCCCCTCATAGAAATAGGAATTAAACAACTAGTATCTACACATTAGGTCCATAACACATATACCCTTAAGCCTATTAACTAAATTGAATACTTAAATTGTAGGCTTCTTATAAATGATAACACCACATTTAATTATGTGGTCCCATTGAGACATTATCTAACAATCTCCCACTGGACCACATATGTATCCTGAAAAATGTGCTTAACTTTATTGAGCTCAGAAATTTGTTATCATAACTTGAGGGTATCCAAACAATCTTGTCCATTAACTATATTAATATAGGATCAAAGCAGTCTTCGTTACATTAATCGTAACTCGACCCACCAATGGTCACGTATACTAATACAGCTAAATGACATAGATCAATCATGGATGCGTAGCATGGAAATTACATATAATGTGATCCATACATGCCTATTTCCAACTGGTCCTACTTAACTTTATTGAGATCAATACTTCACAATACGTAACAGAGCGTAATAAACTGAATACTTCATTTCTGCAGAAATTAATCTAATTACATAGAAAAAACTCAAGGCTGACATAAAGCAGTAATATAAATACAAACTCCCACTAAACCAGAATGTTCTCAAATAGAACAACACCCATATGAGCAGTGTGCTCATGAAAGACCTTGGGTGGTAGTCCCTTCGTAAGTGGATCCGCTATCATGGAGTTTGTCCCAATGTGCTCTATGGAAATCTGTCCACTCTGCACTCTTTCTTTTACAACTAGGAACTTGATATCAATATGCTTTGATTTTGTCGAGCTCCTGTTGTTATTGGAATATAAAACTGCAGACTTATTGTCACAATATAACTTAAGTGGTCTTTCAGTGCCTTCCAAAATACGCAACCTAGTGACAAAATTCTGCAGCCATATCCCTTGGTTTGATGCCTCATAACATGCTACAAACTCTGCAGCCATGGTGGATGAAGTTATGAGCGTCTGCTTTGCAGACCTCCAAGAAATTGCTCCGCCAGCTAACAGATAAATATAGCCTGATGTGGATTTCCTACTGTCTTGGCATCCAGCAAAATTGGAGTCGGAATATCCAATGACCTCTAACTTATCCGATCTCCTATATGTGAGCATATATTCCTTTGTTCTCTGTAAATATCGCATAACACGCTTGACTGCTTTCCAATGATCCATGCCAGGATTACTTAAATATCTGCCTAACATGCCAACTATAAGCGCAATATCCGGACGCGTACATACTTGAGCATACATTAGACTCCCTACAGCCGAGGCATAAGGAATCTTCTGCATTTCTTGAATTTCAAGACTGTTCTTCGGGCATTGGCTGAGACTAAACTTGTCTCCCTTAGCAATCGGGGTTTCACCTGATTTACAATTTTGCATGCCAAATCTAATGAGTATTTTTTCGATATAGCTCCTTTGTGATAATCCCAGAATACCCCGAGAACGATCTCGGTGTATTTAGATTCCTAATACAAAGTAAGCATCACCAAGATCTTTCATTTCAAAATTCTTAGATAGAAATCTCTTGGTGTCATGCAATAAGTTTATATCGTTTGTGGCAAGCAATATGTCGTCAACATATAAAACCAAAAATATGTGTTTACTCCCACTGAACTTGTGATACACACATTCATCAACAACGTTAGTTTCAAAACCATACGAAGTGAGAACTTGATGAAATTTGAAGTACCACTGACGAGAAGCTTGTTTGAGTCCATAGATGGATTTAGTCAATTTGCAAACCATATTCTTTGGGTCTCCTGACACAAAGTTTTCTGGCTGCACCATATAAATTGTTTCTTTAATGTCACCATTAAGAAAAGCTGTTTTGACATCCATCTGATGCAACTCAAGATCAAAATATGCAACAAGCGCCATAATTGTCCTAAAAGAATCTTTCGAAGAAACTGGAGAGAAAGTTTCTTTAAAGTCAATTCCTTCTTTTTGAGTAAAGCCTTTGGCTACAAGACGTGCCTTATACCTCTCCACATTACCATTTGAATCCCTTTTGGTTTTAAATATCCATTTACAACCTACGGGCTTCGCACCAACTGGTAATGAGACAAGTTCCCAAACTTTATTGTCTTGCATAGACTTATATTCTTCATTCATGGCTTCTATCCACTTATGAGAGTTGGGACTTTCCATGGCTTGATGAAAGTTGATTGGATCATCTTTTGACATTCCATTTTCTACCTCATGTTCCTGGAGATATACAATATAATCATCTGAAAGTGCAAATCTCCTTTCTCTTGTGGATCGCCTTAATGGCACAGATTCTTGAGGGTGTAGAGTTTGCTCCTCAGGAACAATTACCTCATCTTGAATGGGGGTTTGAACTATATTATCTTGAACAACATTGTCTGGTTGAGGATCCGAAATTACTTCTCGAGCAATGACAGGTATAGGAACCTGTAATTGGTCAAAAGTAATAGTAGGAAGTGGGATTACTCCTGCTTCCTCCTCAAAAACAATGTCTCTAACTGGATATCTCCCCCCAAACTCAACATCCTCAAAAAATGTTGCAATTCCCGTCTCAAATATTGACCTATTTGTGGGATCATAAAACTTGTAACCCCGTGATCGTTCGGCATAGCCAATAAAGTAGCTGCTAATGGTTTTAGAGTCCAATTTTCGTTCATGAGGTTTATAAGGCCTCGCCTCAGCAGGACACCCCCACACATGCAAATGTTTTAGACTAGGCTTTCGTCCAACCCAAAGCTCATAAGGTGTTTTTGCAGCTGCTTTAGTTGGCACCCGATTTAAGATATAAGTTGCTGTCTTTAGAGCCTCACCCCAGAGGGACTCTGGTAAAGTAGAATGACTGATCATACTTCTTACCATATCCTTCAGAGTCCGGTTTCGTCTCTCAGATACACCATTCATGCTAGGTGATCCTGGCATGGTGTATTGTGGGACGATTCCACATTCCTCCAGGTATTTTGCAAACGGTCCTGGACGTTGTTCACCTGATCCATCATATCTGCCATAGTATTCACCACCACGGTCAGACCTGACACTTTTAATCCGTTTGTTGAGTTGTAACTCAACTTCGGCCTTAAATGTTTTGAATACGTCCAAAGACTGTGATTTCTCATGGATAAGAAATAGATACCCATATCGGGAATAGTCGTCTATGAATGTGATAAAATATTGTTGACCATTCCAAGACGCCATAGGGAATGGGCCACAAATGTCCGTATGAATTAATTCTAAGACATCTGTAGACCTATGGGCACCATATTTCTTTATTTTGGTCTGTTTTCCCTTGATACACTCAACACAGACATCAAAATCTGAAAAATCAAGAGAGTCCAAAATTCCATCAGACACAAGGCGCTCAACTCTATTTCTGTTTCTTTGGTTTCGGACCCTGAGGAATAGCAACTTCCTTTCCCTTATTCGTTCTTTTGCCCGTATGCTTGGAGGTGCTTGCCAGATGAGCACTGTCAGTCCTTTCTTGCTTCAATCTCTCTTCCTCTTGCACACAAAATGAAATGAGCTCATTGAGAGTCCATTTCTCCTTTTGGCAGTTATAACTGACCTTAAATTGGTTAAATTGTGCAGGAAGAGAGATGAGAACTAAATGCACGAGCAAATCATCAGATAGGTCGAGCTTTAGTGCCTTAAGTTTTGAAACAAGATGAGACATTTCCATGATGTACTCGCGAACATTACCCTTGCCTTTATACTTTATTGAAATCAAGCTTGCTAAAAGCGTGCTTGTTTCAGCCTTATCGTTTTTAGCAAAACGCTTTTGAATTTCTGAAAGAAATTCACCGGCAACGGTAACATCCTCTGTTATTGCACCCCGAAAGACTTCTGGAATCCCACGCTTCATGATCATAAGACTTAGCCTGTTAGAACGATCCCACTTTTCAAAGTACACAATTTCCTCAGGAGTACTTTGTGCAGTGAGAGCATTCGGTTTTGGCATCCTTAATGCCAAGTCTATGTCCATGCAGCCGAGAACAATCAATATGTTCTCTTTCCAGTCCTTAAAGTTTGTTCCATTTAACATTGGAACATTGTTCATGTTGGCAGAGATTGAAGTAGTCGACATTAAAGCTGAATAGAAAAGAAAATAAAAGGAATGTACAATTATGCTCACATTAAGTTACCAAACAGATAATCTCTAAATAAATTAATTTAATGACAACATCTCAAGATACCTAGCACAACATTAATACCAAGCCTTTGGGTAGTGATATTAACTGTAAGTGGTATTCTTGTTGTAATGATCAAACATTGACAATAAGTTATGTCAAATAACAAATCTATCTTTTGATGGATTTATTATTCACATTAGGTTTCCTTTACAATTGGCACATGTTTATCACCACAAAATGTGTGTGTAATTCTGCCAAGTATTAATCATGTCTTTGGACTGATAAATACCCGCATGAGATACACAGACATGAACATCAAAACATTCCATATAAAACAATCTAGACAAGAGAGATCACTTTTGTGACATCTTGTTTGAATGGACTTATATTGAGAATGTTAGAAAATTAAATTTCTGTAGACGTTGTATGAAATTACATTAAATTTAAAGATTTCTTAATTTGTTACCCCGAAATATTATATAATCTGCAGCAATCCCAATTATATATACATACATATATAAATAGAATTGACGGGTCCAAAAAAAAACAAACTGACCACCGAATCATTTTACAATTCCAGAAAACAGATTGCCATTTTCACAGAACAAAACAGGAAAAAAACAGAATTTACATCCATAAGAAAATTCAGAATCTGATTCCAGGAAACTAAATAGAATGAATAAAGCATATCAATTCTGATAATACACATGATATGCTGGCTCTGATACCAATTGTAAACATAAATTTCAGCACATAAACCTTACACTTCGGATCATTTACTATGTGTATTATCAAGAAATCAAGCCAAAATGACATACCTGAATCCATTGACGAACGGTTAAACGGAAGCGTGATTATCAATAAGCTCTTTGTTATTGATTATGTTATTGCCTTCTAATCCTTTCCCCTTTGGTGCCTTATGTTTCTCCTTGAGAGGATTTAGAAAACATGGCAGTGTTTTTTTTTACCACCTGGGAAGGAATAGGGACCATAACCTTTTAAAGGTTGTAATTGGTTTTCAAAACTGAAACGTTACCAATATGTATTAATTTCTATTTATTGGTTTTCAACTGAAACGTTATGGAAGTTCAAAAGGAAACAATAAATGTCTATTTATTGTTTCAAAACTGAAAACCAACTTTAACCATTATTGGTTTTAATTCTATTTCTGCCCCTCATAGAAATAGGAATTAAACAACTAGTATCTACACATTAGGTCCATAACACATATACCCTTAAGCCTATTAACTAAATTGAATCACTTAATTGTAGGCTTCTTATAAATGATAACACCACATTTAATTATGTGGTCCCATTGAGACATTATCTAACACACCTCAAAAAGAAAATTGAAATCTTATTGTTTTGTTGCAGAAAATCAGTATAAGGGCGCTCTCTTTTTATAGTTGAATAACCTGCATTCGAGCAAGCTATAATTTATTTACCATATTGTACTAGCCAAGGGTGGAATCACAAATTTTGTCTAGAAATCTATGTGTATAAAATAAAAAGGATAAATTACAAATATAATTTTTGAATTTGGTTAAAATATAAATTGCTCATTGTGATTTCAAAAATTATAAATACCTTTTTTGTCAGAATTTATTATTTAACAGAATTGACAGAAAATGAAATTTCTAACTATACTCCTATACAATAATGAATTACAAAAACTATTAATTGACTTAATAGTTGATTAATGAAAGTGTTATTTGTAATGTGATTAGAAAATTTAAGGGGTGGGATATAATTTTCAAAATCATATGAGCTAATTAGTATTTAAGCAAATTTTATGAGTGTACTTATAATTTATGTTATAAAAATATTGAGCTGGTTTTGTTACATCATTAATTAAAAATAATTTTTTACATAAACTTTGTGAAATATTATTTCATGAGAACAAAAATAAATAAATCTGACATGCCATTTTTTTATTTTATAAATTTTTTATTGATTAAATTTCAATACATAATTGATAAATTCTAAAAATTCATTTAATATATTTTTTAATGCAAAACGTAAGTAAATCTAACAAATTATATTTTTTTTTAAAAATTGAATTATTATTTAAATTTCAATATATAATCAATTAAACTGCAATTTTAACGAGTCATTTACTATGATCGTCCTTTTACAAATTCTTACTAAATTACAGATTAAATTATCAATTATATAAGTTGCATATCCATATAAATGTCTAGTATTTTTGATAATATATAAGTAGGATGCTATAAAAATAAATAAATAAATAAAAATGACGGAATTTATAAAGTTAAAAAGTTTTTTTTTTTAAATTTTATCTATTTCTAAATTTTTGTCTTTTAATTGTTTAATTTATTTTTATTTCATAAACTGTTGTGATATTTTCTTTTGTAGGACCCCCATCTACAGGTAATTATTTAGTAATTTCGAAATATGCACACTTATAATATTATGATTGGTGGAGAATGTGAGTAGGTGGGGTATTGTGTTGAGTGATTGGGGAAGATAAGGGGCATATTAAATGATGATTGGTTAGAAAGTACACACACGTGGTACTCTGAAAGCATTAAATAATTTCCCCCCCATCTACTATGAGGAGGTAAGAGGTCGATACTCCTCTTGCATAGCGGTGACCCAGACAGAGGAGGTAAGAGCCTCCTTGACAGTTAAAGGTTCAGTCTGAAGAAAATCAGAAACAACAGTGAGAGCAATAGGTCTAGCTTTGGAACAAGTAGTCATAGGATGAATATTAGAAGGAGGAAGAATAGTAGAAGGAGGTGGAACTGGTAGATCAATAGAAATGGAGTGGATTGGAATTGCATGGGAAGCTGGAAAAGAACACAAAGGAATAGAAGAAGAGGAATTTGCTGATAGAGAAGAGGAACTAGGAGAGGATTGAGAATGAGAGACTGAGGAAGATGACTTTGAAGAAGTAGAAATAGAAGATGAAGATGGCCAGAAAAAGGAATGAAGAGTAGGCAAAGAAGATGAAGAAGAGGAAATAGGAGTGAATGAAACAACAAAGAGAAAACAAGTCTCATTGAACAAGACATGCCTAGAGATATAGATTTTTCCAGTAATAGGGTCTAGACACCGATAGCCTTTAATCGTAGGGTGATAGCCTAGAAACACACAGGCCATGGACCTAGGTTGAAGTTTGTGGGCTGTGTAAGGCTTAAGCCATGGGAAACACTAACGACCAAAAACTTTGAGAAGAGAAAAATCTGGAAGAGAATGAAACATGACTTCAAATGGAGACTTATGAAAAAGAACACTACTAGGCATTCGATTGATGAGATACACAACAGTGGCAACTGTATCAAACCAATAGTGTAAGGGAGGAGAAGACTGATGAAGAAGAGTGATGGCTGATTCAATAACATGACGATGTTTTCGCTCAGCTGCACCATTTTGAGCTTGAGTGTAAGGACAACTAATTTGATGCACAATGCCATGAGCAAATAAAAGAGAAGCAATCTTGTTGTTCACAAATTCAATCCCTCTTCAGTTCTAAGTATTTGAAGATGAGTGTGAAATTGTGTTTCAGCATATGCTTTGAACTCAATTAACTTATCATATACCTCACTTTTGTAATGTAAAGGATACATCCAAGTAAAACGACTACAATCATCCACAAACAATACAAAGAATCGAAAAGGTGCATTATTAACAGTAAATGGCGCCCATACATCAGCATGTACAAGTGAAAAAGGACAATCAATAGAAGTACTAGACAATGTGAATGGTAATCTATGCCTCTTAGACACATTACAGTCCAAGCCAGACAAATGTTTATTGATGCTAGGTTTATTAGGTATTTCTCAGTCAAGTGTGGAAGCTTGAGAGAAGAGGGATGGCCTAGCCTTTGATGCCAAAGCAAATCAGAAGCAGAAGTAGTTGTAGTAGTGTGATGAGCTTGAGAGGAGCATGATGAAGATGAATGTGTAAATTGGTAAAGACCACGAACATGAGATCCTCTATGCAGGACCCTGCTTGTGAGTTTGTCATGAATGATAAATGAGTCAGCGTCAAATATTACAAGACAATTGTGATCCTTTGTTAATTGATGAACATATAAGAGATTAGAGGAAATAGAAGAAACATGGAGTAGATTAGGAAGATGAAAAGAAAAAGCAGGTGTAGGCAAAAGACCTTTTACCTATATGGTGAATTGGTAAAGCAGAGCCATTGCCTACTTGAACATGCTCAAAACCTTGATAAGGTTAAAAGTGATGAAGATTAGAAAGGTCATTAGTCAAGTGATTGGTAGCACTTGAATCGATGTACCAAGGAAGGACAGACGAGTTTGCAGGCTGAGGCACTGTGGCAGCATAGGCTTGAGAAGAGTGTGGAGAAGACTTCTGATAAGATGTAAAAGACTGAAAAGTAGTGTCTAACCTATACCAACAATCCAAAGCACTGTGTCCTGACTTTCCACAGATCTGACAGATAGGACCATAAGAAGAGTAGTCACCTCTACCTCGAGTACTGTGAGACCTGTTGTTGTATCTACTATGAGAATTATGAAATATGCCTCCTCTAGAGCCTCTAGACTGATATCTACCTATGTAATTGTTGAAACCTTAATTTGAACCAAAAGTAGAGGAATGTGGAGATTCAACTGTATTGTTAGAGGAGGATGAAGAACTTTTTACTTTAGAATAAGCACTATTGAGATGATCACTAGATGAATGCTTCAATTTAGTTTCAACATGAATTTCCTCTGAGCACAATAAGGAGCATAGATCTGCCATAGAGACTACTTCAGATCTTGTTCGAGTGGAAGTTTTGAATGAGTCGTACTTATCAGGCAATCCTTTCAAAGTCAAAAATAGCAGATCCTCATCATCGATTGGTGCACCAACCAAAGCCAACTGATCTAAGATCTCCTTAATCTGCGAGAGATAAACTTCCATGGAAGATGATTTCTTATGAATTGTTTGAAGCTGATTTTTTAATTGATGAATATGTAATCGAGAAACTGAAGTGAATCGTTTTTCAAGAATCTGCCAAACTTGATTACTTATTTGCAGATGAAGAACAGAAGAATACACTGTAGATGAATGTGGCTATTACACAGCTGAGAAGATGAGCATCAGTCATTTTCCATGCAACATATGCTGGATTTGGAGATGAAGTTCCAGAGGAATCAGAAATCTCCATTGTTGGACATGGAATAGAACCAGTGACATAACCAAGAAAGCCAATAGCGTGCAACGCATTTTGAATTTGATTTCTCCATACGAGAAAGTTGCTAGAATCCAGCTTAACAGTGACCAAAGAACTGAAATTCGATAAGAGCAAACTCAGATTGGAGGAAGTGAATGACATGGATTAAGGCAAAGATGAATTCGCCATTGGAGGATCTTGAATTGTGCTCGTGAGAGCTAAACATGCTCTGATACCATATTGAAAATCACAAACTTACTTCTTATTGAATGATTAGATTAGATACTTACACATATATTTATATTGTGAAATATCTAACTAACTCTCTAACTACTAACTCACTAACAGACTCTATAACCAATTCGGTTATAACAAGATTCTCTAGCTAGACATGCTTGTGAGATACATGGTATGACAGACAGCTCTGGATGATGCTGTGATTGTGACTGCACCTCTGCATGGGCTGTGTGAGCTGTTTGAGTTGTTTGATCTATAGTAGATACTTGAACTGTGTGAGCTGGTAGTTGATCTGATAGTGATAGCTTATCATGCCCCCGCAAGCTGAATGGGCATGGAAGCACAAGCAGCTTGTCTTTGAGATAGTGAAATCGAGAGTGAGACAAGGGGTTAGTAAAAATAAGTGCAATCTGATCAGAAGTGGAAACATACTTGAGAGTAATCTTCTTGGCAAGCACTTTTTCACGGATAAAATGACTGTCCATTTCTATATGTTTCGAGCGAGAGTGAAACACTGGGTTAAAAGCTAAGGCCATGGTAGAGAGATTATCACACTAGAGTTTAAGAATAGTAGGAGAGGAAATGCACATATCTGTAAGAAGCTGCTGTAACCAAGTAATTTCGGCAGTAGCATGTGCAAGGGAAAGATACTCAGCCTCAGTAGAGGAACGAGAAACAGTAGCTTGTTTCTTGGCAGACCAAGAAATCAAGTTAGGACTGAGAAACACACAATAACCAGAGGTTGATTTTTGATCAATACACTCACTAGCCTAGTTGGCATCAGAAAAGGCATGAATAGATAAAGGACCCAATATAAATCGCAAACCATGATGAAGAGTACCTTTGATATAACGTAACAACCTTTTAACTAATTGAAAATGCCCATTGGCAGGAAGATGCATGAATTGGCAAGCCTGATTAACAGCTAAGGAAAGATATGGGCGAGTAAGAGTAAGATATTGTAAACCACCAACGATACTACGGTATAAAGAGCGATTAGAAAAAGAAAGAGAATCATGAGAAGTAGAGGGAGGTTTGAGAGCCAATGGAGTGGAATAAGGCTTACAATCAGCTAAGCCAGCTTTGTGTAACAGTTCAGTGGCATACTTAGCTTGAGAAAGGAAATAATCAGCACATTGACATTCCACAAAGATGCCCAAAAAATATGAGACAGAACCCAATTCCTTCATGGAAAAAACCTGATGCATCTGAGTGATCAAATGTGAAACTAGAGATGAATTACTTCCTGTAACCAAGATATCATCAACATACACCACAAGAAGCATGAGGCCAGCAGAAGAATGATGAACAAAGATGGAAGTATCTGACTAGCTATTGGTAAACCCCTGAGAAAGAAGGAAAGAAGCAAATGTGGAATACCAAGCCTGAGGGGCTTGTTTAAGACCATATAGAGCCTTGTTCAACTTACACACTTGATTAGAAGATTGAATAAAACCAGGTGGTTGCAACATGTAAACCTCATCTTCTAATTTCCCATGAAGAAAAGCATTAGAGATGTCTAATTGCTTGATAGACCATTGATGATGAAGAGCCATACGCAGTAGAATTCGGATGGTTGGGAGTTTAGCCACAGGACTAAATGTTTATTGAAAATCAATACCCTCTTGTTGAAGATAGCCTTTAGCTACCAATCGAGCCTTGTATTGAGCCACAGACCCATCTGAGTTTCTTTTGATTCGAAAAACCCATTTACAACCAATGACAACCTTATGAGGAGGAAGAGAAACAAGACCCCAAGTATTTTGTTGTTGAAGAGCTTGATACTCCTCTTGCATAGCAGTGACCCAAACAAAGGAGGTAAGAGCCTCCTTGATAGTTAAAGGTTCAATCTAAAGAAAATCAGAAAAAACAGTGAGAGCAATAGATCTAGGTTTGGAACGAGTAGTCATAGGATGAATTTTAGAAGAAGAAGGAATAGCAGAATGAGGTGGAACTGGTAGATCAATAGAAATGGAGTGGATTGGAATTGCATGGGAAGTTGGAGAAGAACACAAAGGAATAGAGGAAGAGGAATCTGCTGATAGAGAAGAGGAACTAGGAGAGGATTGAGAATGAGAGACTAAGGAAGATGACTTTGAAGAAGTAGAAATAGAAGATGAAGATGGCCAGAAAAAAAAATGAAGAGTAGGCAAAGAAGATGAAGAAGAGGAAATAGGAGTGGATGAAATAGCAAAGGGAAAACAAGTCTCATTGAACAAGTGAAAAAGGACAATCAATAGAAGTACTAGACAATTTAGAATCAAGATAACAAGGGACTGATGCAGAGGATGAGTCAGTAACCAAAGCATTGGAAGAAGCCACAAATGCTTTGAAGTGTTGAGAAGCCTGTGAAGAGGAACCAAATGAAGAATGGAATTGAGAGTCCATTTTATACCAACAATCAATGGCTATGTGACCAAAACCTCCACAGATTTGGCATTGGTATTGAGAAGAAGAAGATCTGCCTCATCCTCGAGTAGCACCACCTCTACCATCATGATGATAGCCTCTAGACTGACATCGTCCACCTCTATTACCTCGAGATTAAGATCTGCCTCCTCGGTAACTAGAACCACGAGATGGAGAGTTGCCTTTAATGGAGGAGAAGGCAACTATTGGATTAGAAGTAGACTTCTTGAGTTTAGCCTCCATATGGATTTCTTCAGAACAAATAAGAGAAGACACTTCTTCCATAGTAATAAAACCAGATCTGGCTCGAATGGAAGTGGCAAATGCTTCATATTCGTCTGGTAATCCATTTAGAGTTATCAACACTAAATCTTCATCCTTAATCAACACCGAAACAAGAGCTAATTGATCAATAACTTCTCTAATTTTTGCAAGATATGCGGTCATTGAATCATTTTTCTCATAGATACTATTCAATTTGTTCTTTAATTAATGAACATGAGATTGAGAAAAAGAAGTGTGACTGTAGACGTCCCCGAACGCATCCCGGGGGAAGGAAGTGCGAGTCCCCCCCGTTCTGGTTCGATGTTGGGTCACTACAGTTCAAGGACTCAAATGTCACGGTTCTTAATCTTGAACCAAAGAGTCCAAATCCGGCAAATCATTTTGAAAACAGATTTTTTGAAAGAAGTGCCAAACATGGACTGCTTTGCCAGATACAGAGTCGCCACCTAAATATTTTATTTTTGGGAAATTTAGGAAACCCTGACTCGGTGCCAAAGGCCACGTGTCCGTCATCACCAAAGTTGCCTCGGCTCGGGAACTTGGGTACGATTGGGGAAGGTCACTTCGTGAGCACCCCCGCTCGCCCGGTCAAAGACCGGCCTCTACTAACCATGATATCTTATTTTGAAAACATTGTATGTTCTTATTCCGGTTATTAGCCTAGGTTACTATGTGATGCGCACAGCATACAAGTATAGACTGAGTCGCCTGAATTGGAACAAAACATTTCATGTTTGTTTTTGAAAGATGGTTTGCTACCCGCAGGTAGGCTTAAGATGCAGATTTTGCCACCCTCGGGTGGGCTTAGAAAACATGGTGTTGCCACTATCTAGTGGGCTTAAAACAAACAATCAATGCATTATTCCAATTCAGATAACCCAACCTTCATCCACAGGCATTCAGGCAGTTATATCACATAAGCATATAGCCTCATGGTAAGCATGCTATTCATGGCAACACTCACACGCATGCAAGGATGCTAAAGCATAAAAACTCACCGAGTACTCCAAGCCAAAACAGAAACTACATTAGAAATCATGCATGATCCTAAGTATACAGAAATACCTAATGCAACACATGCAAAGATGCAACTATAGCAGGCTCGGCTATTCTAAACATGGCATATGGAATGCTACAACTAACACGTATTCAATTAGGAATTGAAATACGAATGCAGTTTGTATGATGTGCCGAGCCCGGTGCGTGCAAAACAGATGAATGATGCAAACATGCTGTCATACTGTGTGCTAATTGAAATATGCCCTAATCTAACCATCATAAGCTGGTAAATAAAAGGGAAGAAAGACGTGGGGTTGGAAGACATACATCACACTCACCCACACTTATTACAATTATGCCCTCGCGCAGAGGGTCCAAATAAATATACAGTCCCGAATGAAAGAATAATACAGTCCAAAATATTACAGTCCCAAATAATGTACAAATTCCTAATTAATTAACAGATTAACTAAGAAAACTGTAAGCTGGCATGCAAGCCAGGGGCTGCCTTGTTTCTGATGAACGATGTATGTTGGGCTGCCTTCTCGCGGAAATCCATTGGGATGCCCCAATTAGCCTCTGTTTGCAATGTTTCTCGAAATGCGTGCCAGACTCCGAAAAGTTGCTGATTCTTCATTTTGCTGCAACAGAGAGCAGGAAAAGGGCATAGCAATGTATTTCACAAATATATGCATACCTCGATCCTCGTGCCACCAATCACGCATATCGATGCATGATGGCCGAGGAGCCGAATTGCACAACTCAATATAGAATGAATGCATGTGAATGCTACAACAAAACCTAACTCCATCATGGATAATCCGGAGTGTCGGTGACTTGGGAATTGAGATCCGTTCCGTCACTCGGAGTACGGAACGTACCTCGTTTCCCGTGCCCGGGCTAACTCCTATCCCGAACACGATGCAATATGCATGATATGCATGAAATGCAGCTAACATATGACCTAGCATGCACAATGCTATGAAAATGAGATGCCTCGAAATGCGTGCACGCAGGCACGCAAACCGAGGCAATGATCCTAAGGCATGAAATGGCATACGCAATGCAAATTGGACTTACACTAACACGAGTAGACCTCTGCCACGCTCACATAAGAGGCTGATGGATGAAAATGAAGTGCCTCGAAATACGTGCACACGAGCACGCAAACCGAGGCAATGGCACACGGAATGCAATGAGACTAAAATGACAAATACAATGCAACATGGGCTTATACTAACATGAGAGAGCCTCAGCCGCACTCACATAAGAGGCCGTCGGATAAAAAAGAAGTGCCTCGAAATGCGTGCACACAGGCACGCAAACCGAGGCAATGACATAAAGGCTTGAAATGGCCTGAAATATGATATACCATGAGACTAAAATGAGATGTCTCGAAATGCGTGCCCACGGGCACGCAAACCGAGGAAATGGCATACGGAATGCAACAGGACTAAAATGAGATACGCAATGCAATATGGGCTTACACTAACATGAGAGAGCCTCAGCCACACTTACATAAGAGGCCGTGAGATGAAAATGAGATGCCTCGAAATGCGTGCACACGGGCACGCAAACCGAGGCATATGGCAAATGCAATGCAATGAGACTAAAATGGCATATATAATGCAATATTGGCTTACACTAATATGGAAGAGCCTCAGCCGCACCCACACAAGAGGCCAATAGATGAAAATGAAGTGCCTCGAAATGCGTGCACACGGGCACGCAAACCGGGGCAATGGCATACGGAATGCAATGATGCTAAAATGACATAAAGAATGCAAAATGGACTTACACTAACATGAGTGAGCCTCAGCCACACTCACATAAGAGGCCGATGGATAAAAATGAAGTGCCTCGAAATGCGTGCACACGGGCACGCAAACCGAGGCAATGGCCCTAAGGCATGAAATGGCATGGAAGTGATATGCAAACATGCAAATGAATTTCAGCACTCACAAATGATGCAAAACAGTCCCGAAAGGAGGCGAAAGTACACCCGATGCATGAAATGGCCCCGAAATGCGAAATTAGGCACCCGAAATGGCCTATAGCTATGCAATGCATGCACAATATGGACATGGAATGAAAATACAGTAGCAAGGCAGCCCCAAGACAAGCATTTTTTCAGTAGAAAACAAGGCCAAACAGCAATCATAGATAGGGCAACAATGGTATGCAAAAATAGGGGCCAAGAGAGGGGTATTGAAGTAGATGGTAAATGCAAAGCCCAAACAGAAAAATGCCCTTCTATAACACTGAAGAGGGGCCAAAAATATGCACATTTACAGTAGATGATAACCCCAAAAACAGTATGCAAACATGCTAGAAATGCCATGCAGGATTGAAGCCAACAAAGGTTATAACATGAGGTACCCCAAACATTCATCAAACCAGCAAATACCCTTCATGAAATATGTCAAGAAGATCAAAATATGACTCTTTCCAGACCTGATGATGGCCGAAAACAGAATCTAGATAGGCATAACAAAGCATGCAAAAATGGGGGTCAAAGAGGGGTATAATGACAAGTATAACATGGAGACCCCCAACAAAGTTGATCCCTTCTAAAATGTTGTAGAGGGACCCAAAATAAGCCTACTCACAGTACATTACATGCTCCAAAACAGATCACATGTAGGCCAAACAAATCATGCAAATTTACGGTAAATGTGAGAGATTATGAAGCAAGTGCATGATAGAGAGGCCAAACAGGGTTGAGCCCTTCTTAAATGTTGAAGAGGGACTCAAAATAGGCCCACTCACAGTTTACATTATGCTCAAAAACAGATCACTCATAGGCTAGAAATTTCATGCAAGATTATGGCATATAAGATGATATTGAAGCAAGTACCAAATAGAGGGCTCAAACAAGGTTGAGCCCTTAAACAAACATGAATATAAGCTCAAAAGAGTGACCCTTTCAGTTAGGGTCGGAGCCTAAAACAGTGAGAAAATAGGCTTAAGAAATGAAGCAAGAAAATGCTACAAAAGAGGGAGATTGAGACTTACCCTTGTAGACCCTTTCTTTTCTACCTCTTGGCTTGAGGAATGTTGCTTCTAAGCCTCTGAGAACCTCTCCTTGCTGCTGGAAATGGAGTGGTGATGGGGATGCTTGATGATGATGAAGAAATGGCACCAAACTTGAAGAAAAATGACTTTGGGGCTTAGAAATGGAGAGAAATGGGAGGTGGAAGGTGTATCTCTCTCTCAAATATGTCTAACAATTGTCCAACCTTGAGCCAAGAAGCCAAGCCTCTCCTTTATAGAGGAGAGGCATCAAAAATATCTAAGGGTCCTCTCTAATCAGCTGGCACAGCTGGAATACACTGAGGGAGAGGAAAATGGCCGGCCAGCTTAAAGGGGCAAAATGGTCATTTCACAAAAGGGGTGGCCGGCCAGCTAGTTTTCAGGAACTGCCGGGAAGAAAGCTGGCCGGTGGGTGCTAGGGAAGTCCAAATGTGGCCATTCAAGTGTCCAAATTGAAGCCCCGGAAGTTAGCTTTCCAATGGCACAAACCTTACATCAAAATTCCTCCTGTGGAAAAAGTTATGCCAGTTTCCGTGAAGCCGCGCAGATTTCGGTTCAACCGGAGTGATGCCTTACTTCAATCAACCATATCTCCTCCATCCGGAACTGAACTTAGGAGATTCTTAAGTGAAAAATGAAGCCTCGGAAGTAAGCTTTCCAATGGTGGTGGCCTCAAACTTTAATTCTTCTTGTGCAAAGAGTTACGCCTATTTCGGTGAAGCCGCGCAGACTTTTCCTTCCCGGATTCATGCTGAACCACTTTTGACCAAACAAAAAGTTTGTTGTCAAAAAAATTGCTGGCCTCCCACCCTCATACAAGCTTCCTAACCATGAAAATAAGGCCTCCACCAAAAATGAACCCAAACCGATGCGAAATGAAGGTTCGGGGGCCGAAACGCGCAGTTCGGGACCCCGAAAACTGACTGTTGGGTACCGGGAGTGGTGTTCAACCACGAAGTGGGTATCTAAGACCCCAGTGTCCCTCGAAAGGGAGTAAATAAGATGCATGCCAAAAACCGGAGGAATCAGAGATGGTTAAACGGTCCCGAACCGAGGCACACGGCCTGACGGCTCCGAAAACCGGGAACCGAGCTCCAAAATGGGCAAAATGGCCTACGACCACGAAATGTAGCCCACGGCCACTGAGAGATGGTCTACTGGACCTCTCCCTCCCCTCAGGAAAGAAAACAGAGAAAACCGAGTCTGGTTCGCAAACCGAGGCAAGGCACAGAAGAGGGTTCGGAAGTCCGGAGGCAGGGCGCACGGCCGCGACTCTGAGACTTCTGAACGAGCACAATATGCAACATCACCGAGCGCTCAATCGGTGACGTCTGAGTCTTAAGGTCGGTCAAAAATGGGGTGTCTACAGTGACGCTTATGCAAAGCCAACCATACTTCATAACAATGAAAATAGTGTAAAACTGTAGAGTAGATAGATGGAGAAAGAGTAGCAATCATACAACTCAATAGATGTGCATTAACAAGATTCCATTGCACTCGATCAGGATTGGAAACACTCTTACCTGAATCATCAAGAACAGTTAATGGTGGACATGAGCTTGGATCATCAACATATCCAAGAAGATCTATAGCTCTCAGAATATTCTGCCATTGCGTTTTCCAAATCACAAAATTAGAGGCATCTAGTTTAACCATAACAAAGGAGGATAAATTGGATAGAAGTAAAGAAAGGTTTGGAGGAATTGCAGAATGAAGAATTATAGAGCTGGGAATCGAAGTAGCCGTGGATCTTTGTGCTCGTAGGAGCTCAAAGCTCTGTTACCACGAAGAAATACTTGTTTATTCAATTCATATTTTCCATAATCTATAATGACATTTACATGGTGTATATATACACCTCTTGGACAGTTACAACTAACTCACATACGCATACACTCTAACAACCATACTAACAAACTCTAACTGACTATAGTCTGGTGCTGTGATGCTGTGAGTGCATCTGCATCATTAGTGATACAGTTGCTATGCTTATCTGATATCTTATCTAACAAAAATTATACCATCTTAAACAGAATTACATAATTCATTTACTATTGTACATCCCCTCAAAACAAGATGTATATATGTATATATATGCAATGTAGATATGATAATATGGATCAAGAATAACAAAATATAACAAACAAACAAGTTTAACAGACACTCCTAAAACTTGGAGAAAGGGATTTACTTTGATGAGAAACAATGAGTGATTGTAATTACTTGAAATATATCAAAGAAAAATCTCCATTAGAACAACCTTGCCTGCCTAAGGAATTGCCTATTGACCTATATCATTTAATGTTTCGGCCTATATCAATGGAAGAAGTTACTATCAAGAAAATTTTGAAATAATGGAAAAGATGATTTAGAAAGTCTCATAATGCAATCATTGTGGTATAGTTACAAAGGACACATCATAAGAAAAATCATAGTTACGACTCTTTATGGTAATGTTATAAACATTGTGGTTCATATTACGAATTTTCGTGGTGTAGTTACAAAAGGGTGCACTATATATGCACTCTTCTAAGGATGTTTCACACAAATTTATCCCAATTACTGGTTCAAGCTATGATATTCCAATCGAACAACCACCTCTACTTCAATCTAAAAAGACTTCACTAAATCTTCATTTGGCATCATTAAACCATAAAAATCTAGTTTAAATAATTTACATGTCAGCTTTCCGTACTCCAAAGATGGAACCAAGTTTACATTGAAATTAACAGAATTAAAGCATAAGACGACAAAAGGGGGAAAAAAAAAGAAGATGAACATTAACCCTCCTTTCCTCTCATTCTCTCCAATTGGGAAGGGCCAAGTTGGTTGGAAAAATGAAAAATCTGCATAATCCAAGTAATTTCTAAGGTCAAAAAAATCTACATAATCCATTTATATAGCGACTAAAATATTTTTTAGTCACCAATTGTTGCATTTTTAGCAAGTAGATTTTTTTTAGTCGCCAATTATTGCATATTTACCGACTAAATTTTTTTTAGTCGCCAATAATCAATATACTTAGACTAAAAAAAATTAGTAGCTAAATCTTGTACATTTGCTGAATTTTTGGTCGCCAATTCCATAACTTTTGGTGACTAAATATTTTTTAGTCGCTAAATTTGGTTGCCAAAAGTGTAATTTCCTATAGTGAGAGTGCATATGCAAGGCATACAATGACACGCAATGGCGTTGCCTTGTTGTGGTACTAGCATTCATTAACACTAGTGTGCATCATGAAGCTACTATGGTGCAGGGACTACAAGAAAAAGGAGATATGACCACGTTTTTTTGGTGTCATTTTTGACAAATGCCGTCAAATCTGTTAACAAATCTTTTAAATTCTTGATTATGCTATACTAGTTTATTAGCAAATGGTGGGATAACCAGGTATGAAACGGTAGGTAACATTTGTACCAATAAAACGACACAGATTTGTGTAGGTAAAATAAGGGAGTTTTTCCCCTTTTATAAAGGTAATTGTACCTAGGGAATCCAAATCTATCTAGAGATATTTTTCAATTTTTGTCGATTGAACAGAGACGCGACTTGAGAGAGAGAGAGAGAGAGAGAGAGAGAGGGCTAGTTCTTTGATTTCCATCGAGTTTTGGTGATTTTGATCTAGTTTTGTAATAAACAGGTTTGCCCATCCCTATTACCTTATTACAGATTGTCTTTTTTGATAGGTGATTAAAATACTAAACATGTAAAATTAAAGGGTCCTATGAGTTGAGTATGACCTCAATAGAAAAATACTAGCAATTAATAGGATTGGTTGTGGAAAAAGAAGACTATTCTGCATCATTACATAGGTGGAGTTAGTAGAATGGCATTATTGTTCTTATAAAATATGTGAAGTTGCTGAGAAGATTGTGGTTAGAGTTTTGATTGACCAATGATCTTATTTTTTTATACGTACGTCAACTATTGTCTATTGTCTTCGTCTTCAATTATTATAGTTTCTGACTTTTTTTTTTCTCACATTTATCTTAGAATTTGGGTAACATTATAGGAAGAAAAACGAAGCTCTGAGTAAGATATTTTTATCATTATACATTCTGATGGAGTTTCACAAGCAAACATGCACATTGGTGCATTCAATTTTTTAAACTACACATGGTAAATATGTAATTTTTTAACTTCTAATTTTAATTACTAAATTATAAAAGATTGCCCTAAACCAATCCATTACTTAGGTTGGTGGTTAGAGTTCTTGTATTCTAAAAATGCTAATGCTTCTCAGGTTGTGAGAGCTTTTGCATTCAACTGTTATTGAGAATTGGTATAACCAAAGGCAAGTACCAAAATTTTCAACTCTTTACTTTTTATGTAATTGATTGATTGGTTAATTATGTGATTTTTGTGTTTCTTCCTCTGTTTGTTCGGTTTGTTGATTGATCAAATCTTTGTCAACAATCTTAAGATATTTGGAATTACATGTTAGCTTAATTTGTACAGGAGGTAAATGAGATGTGGGCAGGTTTGGGCTATTACAAACGAGCACGATATCTACTATAAGTGAGCTCTTCTTTTGGCTATTGTATAGCTATATATTTGTAACACTATTTGATATGAATCTATTTCTTGTTGGAGAATCTACAATTCCTCTACCCAAATCTACCAATAAATAATCATATACCATTGTTTGGTTGTTTGTTTTACTACTATCAAAACATTTATAAGCTCACTGTGGGTTCATTTATTTTATTGAGGGCAGGGCTCTAGTCTGCTATGATTTGGACTCTAAGCCAATCACGAGACCAGCACAAAAATTAGTTTCTTTTGGGTTTTGACCATAGAGATATATGTGGTTTTGGGCTATAGATTTTGTGTATATTGAACCATTGATTGTTAATTACTCGTATTTTATTTATGTGGTAACAGCTTGACTAGAGGATATTTACTCCATTCAACTGTTTTATGATTGAGGATGGACCTATTTTGTTAGCTTCTTCAATTGTCTTCTACTTATAATTGTTGGTGACTTAACTTGTTGCATTATATCTATATGTGTAGGCTGTGGCAAGGGCAAATGCATGTTGTTGGCCTAAACAAAGGGATGAGTTTTTGGTGTATACATTAAGGTACTAAATGTTTTTGGTGAGGCTTGGGAAGAACAGTATGGAGGAAGTATATACTGCCATATTACATCATATAGCTATTAGGTAGATTTAAGTTATAACAAATCCTCTCATCTTATCATCTTATCGACACTTTGGCATCTGGAGCTATTTTAATTCACATTCCAATATGCGACAAGTTTAGCTAATATTTGCATTTTTACCTATATTTACATGAACATCATCATCAATGACAATGACAATGACGCCACCACTCACTATGGAAGCCCTGATGGAGAGAGTTCATTATCACATCAAGGTAGATGAAGATGGTGCTCGTGCCAAAATAAAGTCCGGCACAACAGTGTTGTCAGACAAGAAACCTGTGAAAAGATTAATACGATCGAAAAGAAGGGTGGACCTAACAACAACAATCACGGTGCACCGCCAAATAATGAAGACACCAAAGCAAGGAGGTTGAGGGTCCGCACCACCATTACAACTGTTTTCAAGAAACCCATCTACTAAATTCTTAGTGAAATACGAAATGAACCCCTCGTTTGGGGGCCTGCCAAGTTGGGAGAAGCACAAAAAAGCTATGACGAGAGGTATAGGTGCACGTTCCATGATGAAGTAGGGCACCAAACTGAAAATTGTACGCCTTTAAGGCAACATCTGGAAGAATTGATGGCAGCTGACCATTTAGGTCGACACATTA
Organism: Camellia granthamiana; assembly: GCA_036172215.1. NCBI lineage: Eukaryota > Viridiplantae > Streptophyta > Magnoliopsida > Ericales > Theaceae > Camellia > Camellia granthamiana. The sequence continues at coordinate 14,012,494 of CM069904.1, forward strand.
AAATGGGAGCTCGGCTTGCCTCTCAAGATCGCAATGTGGCAGATGAGATGCCGACAGATGCTCCGCCTCAAGGCGTGATCAATGTGATTCATGGGATCATAGAACCTGAACGAGTTTGCGAGCTCAGAGGGATGATCAAAAAAGTGGAACACATGAGGGAAGTGCTGAGTGTTCAACCGACCATAACGAAAGGGAAGACAGAAGCAAAAAACGTCATTACTTTCTCTGACAGAGACTTAGCAAGGTTGCAAAACCCTCATAATAACGCGCTAGTTGTCACTTTGCGCATCAAAAACTTTGATATCAACCGAATCTTGATAGGCCCAGGAAGTTCAAGACAAAGACTTGGCACCATCGACTTCCCCGTTGGTCCGCTTTAATTTGATGCTAGAATGACCAGTTGGCAAGATAATTTTGCCGGTCAAAATTGGATCAATGACAAAATAAGTGGAGTTCTGAGGGTTGAAAGTTTCGTCCACTTGCAACGTCATTTTAGGAAGAGCATGGTTGCAAGCCATGCAAGCTGTAGCTTCAACTTACCATCAAGTGATGCAACTCCCAAATGAAGCTTGAGTAATTGAAGAGGTCCTGGGAGACCAAATCATGTCCAAGTATTTGCCTGGCTGCCATACGATATGCCTGCCATTAACCCAAACTTCATCTGCCATCAACTTAATGTCAACCCTACCACCAAACCAATCATACAGTGAACACGCATGTGGGCTCTACATCATGCCGAGATAGTAGCCGAAAAGGTAGGAAACCTATTGGACACGGGGGCGATCAGAGAGGTTCACTATCCCAAGTGGATCTCCAATACTATGGTGGTTCACTATCCCAAGTAGACCAACTGGTGGACCTAACTGTAGGCCACAACCAACTTAGCTTTCTTGATACGTATCGTGGATGCCATCAAATTACTATGTATGAACCAAATCAAGAGGTCACATCCTTCACAACTCCAAGGGGGTTGTATTGCTACAAGGTCATGCCCTTTGGCCTAAAAAATGTAGGGGCAATGTTTTAGTGAATGGTCACCAAAATGTTCGAACCATTGTTAGGCAAAATAATGGAGGCTTACATTGACGACATGGTGGTCAAAAGTAAGAATAAGGTAGACTATCTCAACGACCTAGCTGAGATGTTTTAAATTTTGAAGACTCACAAGCTGCGACTAAACGCGTCTAAGTGTGCATTTGGTGTGGGATCAGACAAGTTTCTTAGATTTCTAGTGACCAACCGTGGTATAAAAGAAGATCCCTCCCAAATCAAGGTTGTTCAAGTGCTCGAAAGGCCTAACACGGTCAAAGAATTGCAACACTTGACAAGCTTGATTCATAAGTTGATCGTCAGATTGATGCCGATCATTCTTCCGGGCATTTAAAGCAAAATTTGAGTAGGAAGAAGAGTGTGACCGAGCTCTAGAGAGTTTGAAGGAATACTTAACCTCTCTGCCACTGTTAGCAACCCTAGTGCCTGGAGAGGAGCTTTATTTGTACTTAGCGATTTCCCTACATGCAGTTAGTATAGTGTTGGTGTATGTAGAAAGAATACAGCACTTACCCATCTTTTATGTAAGCGAGACAATGCTAGGCAGAAACTTACTTTAGCTTTAATGATGGTTTCAAGAAAACTATCGCACCACTTCCATGCGCACACCGTGGTCGTATTAACGGCATTCCCTTTGAAAGCCTTGTTTGAGAAAGCAGACTTCTTTGGAGGAATACTGAAATGATAGTTTGACATCAAATTCTAACCCAGAACGGCAATAAAGGCCCAAGCTTTGGCAAACTTTGTGGTAGATTGCTCCTGGAAGTCACTCTGTTTGTCTGGTAGACTTGACATAAGAAACCGAACAAAGGAGGGAAGTGTCGCGAGAATAGTGCATCCCTCATGGCGAGTTGATCAACCGCGCAAAAAGCCATTAAGCCTAATAGTGGTTACACCGTCCACTGAGGCCAACAACACAATGCCAGAGGGGGAAGGCGTAAGTAGCGCAACTACAAGCACAATTTGCAAAGATATGCCTAAAAGGGAAATGGTAAGGCAACCGAGCAAAGAGGATAAAGTCCATATGGCGGACAAAGACTTGGAAGGATTTACCAACGCCCCAGATCTACCCATCCACATACTGGAAGTTGTTCGTGGGAGAGATGTGGAAGCTCTTTGTGAATGGAGCGTCCAACAAACATAGTGTTGGACTTCGGATAGTCCTCATCTCGCCAAATGGATTGACCATTGAACAGGCAATCACATTTAGATTTCCAACATCCAATAATGAGTACGAAGCACTGTTAGCCAGTTTGATGTCAGAATATCGGATGAAGGCCACCAAGCTAATGGTGTACAGTGACTCCCAATTGGTCGTCAACCAAATATTAGACGACTATGAAATAAGAGATCACAGAATGGCCAAGTATTAGGAGCTAAACGAAATCATGAAATTCGAAGTCGTAGGGATAGAACAAATTAGCCGAGAGGAAAATAACAAGGCAGACGAACTGAATGTTCTTGCGTCAATAACAGACACTTCTATCACACATCCTTGGCTAATTGACTTTCTGCCAAGATTGAGCATCGAGGAACCTGAAGCAGCCAAGGTATTCTACACTGAGTTAGGTCCCTCCTATATGGACCCCATCATCACCTTCTTGAAAGATAGGATTTTTCCAAAGGACAAGAATAAGCAAACAAGATTCGAGCGAAGTCACAACGATTTTGGTTTTCTCCATCTCTAGTGCTAAACAAAAAGTCCTTCATTGGACCATACTTGAAGTGTGTCCATCCTAGCAAGGTCGAGGCCTTTCTATTCAAAATTCATGAAGATGTTTGCGGAAGTCATCAGGGGGGAGATCTTTGGCCTACTAAGCTATCTCGCAAGGATATTGGTGGCCATGCATGCAAGCAGATGCAGAGAAATATGTCAAAAAATGCGAACAATGTCAGAAGTTTGCATATCAAATCCATCAATCGGCCAGAGAGCTCCTACCCATGACCAGTCCTTGGCCCTTTGCAATGTGAGTCTTAGACATAGTTGGACCACTCCCAACCACGCCGAGCAACATAAAGTTTTTCATCACAGAGACAAACTACTTCACAAAATGGGTGAAGACAGAAGCACTTGCATCTATCAAAGAGAAAGACGTTAATAAGTTTGTCTGCAAAACATCATAACCCGGTTTGAAATTCCCAAGGCCTTGATATCAGACAATGGCACTCAGTTCAACGGACGACTCTTCAGAGGCTTTTGTGAAAAGCACAAAACAGAATTCTACAACTCCATGCCGGCTTATCCTCAAGCCAATGGCCAGACTGAAGCATCAAATAAGGTGATCTTAGGTGGCTTGAAGAAGAGGTTGGAAAAGGCAAAAGGAAAGTGGGTTGAAGAACTATCCCATGTCTTATGGGCTTATCGGACTATATCAAGGTGATTAACCGGAGAAACGCCCTTTGCCTTAGCCTAAAACATTGAAACAGTGATCGCTCCGGAAGTCGGCCTCCCCACCATTAGGAGCGAAAATTTTGACCTATATTTGAACGGCGAAGCAATTACCTTGGAACTAGACCTTGCCGAAGAACGAAGAAAAAGGGTGCTAATCCACAATACTGCATATCTGCATGAACTATCCCGAAAATGCAAGAAGGTGGTGCATCCTAGGCAATTCAAGATTAGAGACTCAGTACTGCGCAAAGTAATAGGAAACACTTTGGTGCCTGGTGATGGCAAATTAGGACCTAACTGGGAGGGATCGTATAAAGTGGTGGGATTAATAGGAAAAGGAGCTTACCACTTAGAAAATGTAGACGGCTGAGCTATCCCAGGCCATGGAATACGGCCAATCTGAAGATATTTTATTTTTAGCAATTGTAATCTTCCTATCTTTTTGTTTGGTATTTAATAAAACAAGTAAACAGTTTTTTCTAAAAAAATTCAATACTTGTATTTATTTCGGTCTGTATATAAAAAATCTTTGCACAACTGGGGGCAAAGTGAATTGGCAAGTTTGACCAACTCTTTGCAAATCTTTGACCGATATGGTTATCTCGGCCAAAGTAAGTTGGCAAGTTTGACTAACTTTTTTGATTCCTTTGACCGGGATGGATATCTCGGCCAAAACAGGTTACCAAGTTTGACCAACAAACTTTCTGGAAATCTTTAACCGAGATGGATATCTTAGCCAAAGTAGGTTTGCAGGTTTAACCAACTCTTTGCACTCTTTGACCGAGATGGTTATCTCAGCCAAAGAAGGTTGGCCGGCTTAGCCAACTTTTTGCACTCATTGACCGATATGGTTACCTTGGCCAAGGAATGTAGGCAAGTTCGACCGACTTTTTGAACTCTTTGACCGAGAAGGTTATCTCGACCAAAGTAGGTTGGTAGGAGTTGATTTCTTTGACCAAGATGGTTATCTTGGCCAAAGTAGGTTGGTAGGCAGTGGCGGAGGCAGCAAGGGACGAGGGAGGTCACGTGCCCCCCTGAATTTTGGGATTTTTTTTTTTTTTTTTTTTTTTTTTTTTGCAAATATAAAGAAAGAGGGTGATTATTGATTTAATGGTTAAGACTTAGCTTAATAACTTTAAGGTTATGGGTTCAAGTCTTGGGACCACCACTTTGTGTTATGTCAAAGGTTAGGTGTGTACTCAATTTTTCTCCTCTCAAACACACATTAATGTATACTAATTGGACGTTGTTGTTATTGTTTTGCTGCAAATATAAAGAAAATATTTTAATTACAAAAATATTATTAGAGTGAAATGTCAATGACATTTTAAAAATTATGAGAACAATAATGGTTGTTTTGAATGAAAATGAAGAGACTATTATAAACCATATCATCTATGAAATTTTTTTAATGTAACGGTGATGTCATTATTATTGACATGCAAGTATAACTAATCTCACTATAAAGATATGAAATTTATTGGATTGTTAGTTACATCTGACGTATGAGGTTCACTCTCTATGGGTTTATTTACTATTAGTTGGTGATATCACATGCTAATGATGACGTGATATTACCATTATATTGAATTTTTAATCAAATTTTGTATAATTTTTTTTTATCATTATATAATTTTTTTTAAGACTTATATCCATATTTTTTTATATTGTCCATGATACACTAGTTATAAATAACATTATTTTTTTTAATGTTCCTCGAAATCAATCGTAAAAACTTGCGTTAAATATTTTTGTAAAATTTTTCAATAATATAATTAATAAGTGCCCCCTCTAATTTGATTTTCTAGCTCCGCCACTGTTGGGAGGACCATATGTGGCCGAGCTAGTTAGCTCAGCAAAGCATGCATTTAAAGTTATATAGAATATTTGAAAAGAAACACAAAGAACGTGCAAATAGTAGGAAATTTTTTATTGATAAAAGAAATGATTATAAGAGGAGAGGTAGATAGCTCAGCTACATGGCGAAAGTAAAAAGAAGAAAAAGAAAAACTACAAAAATGGAAAATACAAGAGCAACTTCATCACGGTCATGCAAATAAGTCATCCATGTCGACATCTGCACCAGCACCGACTTCAGCACTCGCCAATTTGGCTCCAGCACCGTCTTCTAATGTCAGATCAGTGATGCCTTCTTCAACGACCAGGCTTGGATCGATCTGACTTGGCACTTCCTACTGAGTAGGCAATGAGCTTTGTTGACCAAGGTCACTGGTCGATGAAGAAGTATTGTTCGGTGCTGGGCTCTCCTCCTCCACCTCTAAAAATTTCTATTGAATAGCATTGGCATACGCTACCATGTGACTCGGTATGAAGTGTGGAGGTGGATTTAGGAAAACTTCCGAGTCAGGAGCTTAGCCGAGCTTTCCAACCGCAATTGAATAAGATGTCTTTGGCGACTTCGCACTGTTGGACATAGGTTTCCTTGCCTTCTTTGAAATCGCGATCCTCAGCGTCGTCCATTTTCTTCTCCAACGCCTTGATTTCGGTATCTTTCTTCTTCTCTAATTTAGCAAGCTCACGGAGATAACGGTCCTTCTTTTTGGCCAAGGCTTTTTGTTTGTCCACTTCAACCATGTGGAGCATCTCAGCCAGTTAATCTCGGCCGACACTCAACTCGGCCAGCTTTTTCCTAAGCTCTTTTAGCTTGGCGTCATTGGCCTCGCTATCAGCAATAGCCGCTTTAGCGGTCGTCCTCAATTCCAGAATGCGTTGGTGGGCAACGTGGTTCTTCCGTACGGCTTGTAATTCACGTATAATGTTTAGACTAACCAAGCAAAAAGTAGAGAAAAAAAATGTAGAGTCTAGGCTTACCAGGACCAGCAACTTGGTGGCTGACCGAATTGCTTTTAGCTTGGCCAGTTATTCGTGTTATTCCATGTCGGCTAGCAAGAAAAGGCTTTTGGCCAAATTGAAGGCCAATTCGTGGTCCTTCTCAGCGCACACGGAATCAGGCGCGATCACAGCGCGACCCTTAAAGGAAACAATCAATGCCCACACTGAGGGGAGAGAGGGGAAGGGTTATCACAACTAGAGTGGCTGCTTCCTTGGGATTGTTCAGTGTCGGGTAGCACGACCTCTGGATGCTCGGTCTCCTCATCATCCACCAGTCGCTATTTCTCGGTAGACGAAGTGTGAGCCCTCTTGTTGGGTCGATATGTTGATGTCCTTGTTATGGGGAGGGCAGCAACGGCTTTGTGCGGTTGATCGGCTAGTCGTTGCTCAGTCTGGACCTCAGCAGCGGAGGCAGAAGCTTGCTCGGTGATTGGAGCGCACACGGCCCTCTTCTTTGCCATCTTTTGCTCCTCGGTAAGAGGGATGAGGTTGATTTGTGGGATGTTGGGGTCTAGCTCAGGCGAAGACTCCAAAAGAAAACCTGTATCCTTGCTCTTCCACTTATCGTTGTATCTGTGACGATCCCACCATATATAATAATTAGTATTTAATTAATTAAGAGGATTTAGATTTTAATTAGTCATTATTCTAATTTAATTTGAAATTTATGGAAATTATTCAGTCTGATTCATATATGATTTGCTTAAGGATTTATTTTGAAATTAGAAATTGAGAACCTAAATGGCTCAAGAAGGTGAAACTGACGAGTTGAACCAATTTAATTTTGAATATCGAACCATATGGGAATTTAAATAAATATTCAATTTAGTCTAGTAAATTGAGATTTGATTAATTGGGTCCAAGTTAGAATTAATTAAGTTATGAGGAGGTGATGAGTAGGGGTGTGTGCGGTGCAGTTCGGGCGGTTTGAGAGTAAAATTACAAACTAAATGGCAGATTAGCAGATAAACAAATTGCGGTTTGGACGATTTTTGGCAGCTTGGCAGATTGAAAACTATTCTAACTAATTATCATACATTTGTATAATATATAACACTAATTTGTATAATATTTTTTAGATATATAACACAAAGTAATTTTACATAATATATTTCATATATATAACCACTAATTTGTAATAAATTTTATATCTTAAATCTCTCTCACACTCATTTTTACATTGATATTTCATTAGAAGTTAAAAATATATATATACTAACTATAGCTAAGCAGAGCGGTTTGGTTGGCGGATTATAAATTTTAAAGGTTAAACTACAGTTAGCGATTAGAGTGGTGCGGATTAATGCGGATCGGTGCGGTTTTAGTGAATTGAGCAGTATTTTGCACAGCCCTAGTGATGAGGGTTGGGAACTATAATTATTTTGAATTAAGTTGACTAATGAGTTATTTAATTTGAATATGTAATTTATTGACGAAAATTTTAAGTTTGATCTGAAATTGAAAGCCTTAAAGATTCGGGAAACCAAAATTGATGATGGTAATAAGTTTAATTTGATATTTGGAGCATTTTGGGAGTTTGATTAAAAGTCTGATTTAGATTGATAAATTTAAATATAATTAATTGAATTTTAATGGAAGTCAAATTAGACTTACGATGTAGTCACCTCTTGAATTTGGAAAGTAAATATGTGCCACACCACAAGTATTTTTACATGACACGATCGAATACTTACTTTAATTTCTTTACCTTACATTTCATTAGAAGCAGAGAGTATATTTAATAAAGAACTTAATGTCAAGGGCGAATAAGAAACTTTAAGGAAGAATACCAATAATGAAGAACTTAGGAATGCTTATACTTGGAAAAGGAGCTTTGGTGTAGAATTTTGGGAGAACATTTTAGAGTTAGGAGACAACTTTGAACTTGAATATTGAATATCTAAAAATCTTAGAAACCTTAATTAAAGAGCTTAATGATTTAGGTCTAACGAGTAAAGCATTTCCATACAATGTATTAAAACTTAACTAGGATTAGCAATAATTAAGCGAGATTAATTAAACCTAATTGAGATTTATTAAGTTAATAATGAATAGAGACCAACGTTGATTAATTAAAACTAAACTTGATTAACTATGCTAATGATGGAGATTAAGGAATTGGTGAAGCATACACCTCAAGGGCATGGATTTACCTAAGGGAGACACGCGTCTCCATGACAAATAAAAAAAATAGAAAAATAGAAATAAAAATGAAAAATTTGTAGGAAATTGTTAGAAGAAAGAGATGAGATAGAAGAAAAGGAGAAGACGAAGAAGGTGAAGGAGAAGACAAAGAAGGAGCTTCAATTCTTTGACCAAAAATTGAGTAAAAATCATCACAAGGTAAGGATTTCTACCCTCTTTCACATGATATAAATATTAGTCAACAAGAAAATGATTTAGGATAGGTTCTTGATAGATTAAAAGAAAAGATATGAAGAAAAGATCAAAAGAAGCTAGGTTAAGAAGAAATTGTGAGAATTCAACTAATTGCTTGAATAAATCAAAGGATTGTGCGTAGAATCTTTCGAATAAGTATCCTATAATATTTTTGTATATTTTACATCATCTTCAGATACCTTCAATTGAAAAAATAGGAAAGAATGAAAGAAAGATAAGAAAAGATTAAGCTAGGGAAGAAATGGTTTAGAAATTGTTACGAAAAAGTGAGTGACCTTCACTAATTTGATCATATCTCTTTTTATACTTGGAATTTGGATGTGAGACAACCACTATTAGAAACTATACTTTGGGGGCTTGAATTTAGAATCAAGAATCACTTAAAACCAAGTCCGAATGAGAGATATACCCATTTTAAGTTCGAAGAAAAAACCAATCGGGTGGACTGCTTAATTTGCGTATGCGACTCGAAGGCCCCATATGTACAGTTGTAGACACCCATTTTTTACCAGTCTGAAGACTTGGGCGCTCTTTCTTGGGTACCCAATGATGAAAACAAGATGTGCTGGTCCTATGAATCCCTCAACAAGAAGTTTAAGATGTAAGCCTTAAACCACCCAAACACCTACTTTTCGACCAAATGAGACTCTATTTCAAAACGAGTTTGGTGGTGCAGTTCCAAACATTACCAATATGTCTCGAGGCTCATTATTTCTCAAACTAGAATACCACACATTTTCAAACAAACAGAGCAATGGATACAGTGGAAATGAATAGAAAAGATAAAATCCTCTGAAATACATGTTTCTTCTCTCAATTCAGGCCAACCTTACCTTGTTAATGTGACAATGTACTTTTTGACAAGCCGGACAACATATGATGGCCGATCAAAAGTGCATTTGGCAGAACGTCAAAGGGAACGGCTGGCTAAATTGTCCGGGTATAGAGCATTTTCGAGAATTTCAATTTATTCAACACATTTTCCATAAATATCTTAGATATTTACACCCGAAGCTCTATAAATAGAGCTCGGCAGCCCCTTTTTAGGGGTTGGAAAATTTTCCCAAGGCTAATATATGCGTCTTGACTTCTCTTTCTTTTGCTTCATCTCCTACCTATTACCATCTAACTTTGAACAATCAAACACAATTAAAGCTTAATTCTAAGCTTCTTGTGAAGGTTCCTGGACATTTTAAAACATTTGAGGGATCAAGAGAGAGTTTGGAAAACAAAAAAGCTCATCCTCTTTAACAGGTGAGATTATTAAACTTTTAACTACCATTTTTTCTCTTTTCCTTTATTTCTAACCTTGTTATTCATTATATAACTGTTGTCAATATGTAACAAGTCCTCATAGATGTGGAGAGGGTAGAAATTAGACACCCATCCATTGAGTTTATAGTATTTCCTTCCTTTCTTGTTCTCCTTAGCTAAAGTCTCTTATTGTTATATATTTTGGAATCTTGTGAATGTGACTGGGAGTAGAAATTAGCTATCCATTCACAAGTTTAATAAATAGAATAATTTTGCTTCTTGTTACACACATTCTCTTCACATATCCTATCTTCCCAGCACTTTGATCCATGTATCTCTACTCTTTACTCAGTGTCAATAAGTGTTAGGGATTATTTCATAGGATTGTTTGATGATCTTTGGGATTTGATGTTGAAAAAGTTGTGTTCTTCCTTTTTATTGTGTATTTTAGAAGCAAAACAAGAGATTTTTATGTCAAAAGGCATTGAACTCTCTCTTCTTAATCATCTATGAACATGGAAATGGGTGGAAACACCCTTGTCCATGAATAGAAGAAGTGTTTTCAATGGATTTTTCATGAATCCCTTACTTTCAAAGCAAAACGTCCACTAAGAAATTATGTGCTTTAATCTATTTTCTCCAATTAATAATATAGATTTGGGTACTAACCTGCCCTTATTCATAAAGAGATGATGTAGGTTTCCATCTATTTCTTAGACTTGAATTTGTTTTTGCTTTGATCCTCTTAATTTGTCAATTTGATACAATAAGATCCATCTACTTCTTCCCTAAGTGATTCCTGTAAGTGGAGGATGTAGAAGGAATAAGCACCCCTTGGAAGATTTTCTTAGCTTCTGTTATGAATTTTCTACACTGACCTAAATCTCGACTGAAAAAAGAGTTTGGCTGGCCAATTTCCTATTTGGCAAGCCCATTTTGTATCTGGACGGATGATTCTCCCAAGAACAGAGCAAACAGTTTCTGAGGAGTGCTCTCCTGAGTAGTTCTGGAGCTGCTAGATGGTTTATTTGCCTTGTTTAGTATGATTTATTGGATTCAATAGTAGTTTGGCTGGATCAAGTCAATGTTGTAATAATTTCTCCAATCCCCTTTCTTTTCTTTTATTATTTATTCAATTGTTGTAATAATCTCTCTCTCTCTCTCTCTCTCTCTCTCTCTCTCTTCTTTCCCCTCCTTTTTCTCATTCAAATTGTTATAATATTCTTGAACCCCACGTCTTTCTAACCCTTTTATGTACAAGCTTTCTGTATAGCATCTCGTCTTATTTATCACACTTATGTATTGCATCCATTTTTCATGCATTCAAGTCCGACTCATTTGCATTTATAGGGTTTATCATTTCTAAGTTGAGTATATGCGCCAGTCCATGTCTTGAGATGATACACATGTCATATCTTAGTATTCGGACCTACAAATGCATGTCATGTATCTGTTGTATGGGTCTGAGAGACCTTTTTGTGTAACCGGGCTATTGCCTTGGAAGATGTAAGCCCGTAAGGGCATTCCTTTTATTTTATTTCCATTATGAGACCATATGTTTCACATGCTATAGATTCATGTGTTCTTTGTTTCGTTGAATGTATACCGCATGTGGAACTTTTGTATTAAACTCATTTATCAAATATGTGAAGATGGAAGGATTATTGTTACTATCTAGTGAATGTTAATCGTTGTGGGTAGTTCATGTTGAACTATTTTTGGGGAGTTACAATTTGGTATCAGAGCTACCGGGTTTGAATACTTGGGGCTCGCGGGAAGTGGTTGCCATACCACAATGGGTTCATTTCGCATGAATAGGAAATGTCTAGCTTTTGTGATTATGTGAATAACATGCTTATGTGACTATGTGGCTATGGGATTAGACTTTTGGAATGTTATTTGCGCCTATTAGATTCCTTGAGGTCTTATTAGAAGGGTACTTGATCAATACTCATTCTACTAAGGATTCTTGGTTTTTCATGGGACGAATCTCATCACTAAAGGATAATTCATGTGTGTTTATGTGACTAAGTGCTTATGTGGAGTGAATTGAATAGTTGTGTGATAAAGTATGTGGAATTGCTATAATTTAACATGTGAGGCAAGTTGCGAGCACATTTGAAATTATGTGCTAAATTATCTATCTTGTTCTTTAATTAGGATGTCGGGAAGGATTCGAACACGAGGTGGTAGGGGCGGAAGGCGAGGTCGAGGTCGCCAGGGTATACATGCGGTGCCGGTTCATGAGATACCGATGCAAGAGGAGGGTGTAGGCCAAGCTAACATGGCCGAACAAGTGGGGCAAGCGGAAGTGCCGGGGCAAGCAGGTCAAGCCGCAATGGGGGCTCTAGCTCGGGAGATGGAGGGGCATTGAGGGAGTCCATGAACATACTTAGGGGGAGACCCAAGCTAGGGAGAATGTTGCGGAGACAAGGGCAAGCTTCCTCATGAGGGAGTTTTTACGGGCCAAGCCGGATGAATTCCATGGCAGCCCCAATCCAAAGAAAGTGGACGAATGGCTTGAACAAACCGTGAAGACCTTCGAAATGCTTCACATCGAGGATGGTGAGTTGAAGGTGACCCTTGCTAACTATTATCTCAAGGGTGACGCAAGCCAATGGTGGAAGTATGCCAAAGGCCGAATAGAACCTACAAGGAAGGCGTTTGTGATGGCCTTCCAAGACAAGTATTTACCTCCTACTGTTAGGGAGAGGCTGAGGTAGGAATTCAAGGACCTTAAGCAACTAAATATGTCTGTGGCCGAATTTGAAATGGCCTTTTCTAGCTTGTCCCAGTTTGCACCGGAATTGGTAGCGACGGAGGAGCGTCGTTGCTTTGAGTTCGAGCAGAGGTTGAGGAAGAAGATCTTGTTTAAGGTTGCCAGGAATATGATCCGGGATTATGATCACCTTGTGGAGGCAGCCGCACACGTGGAGATTATTGTAGAGGCCGAGGAGGAGAGACTTCGGAATTCGAGGTCTAGGGGCCAAGGGTGGTCACAGGGGGCTTTAGGCCTAATAAGAAGAGCAGAAACACGTTTTCATCCCAGTCTCAGCCGTAACAGCCTAGATCTACTTTCTCCTTGCCTAGTGTGGGCTCGGGAAAGAGTGCACTGAGTGGGTTTTCTTGCTTCAACTGTGGCCAACCGGGTCACAAGGCCTTTGCATGTCCACAGAAGGGGGGAGGACAATAAATGTTGCCACCACCACTATCTAACCAAACTCAGAGTTAGTCTCAGAGTAGGGATCAAGGGCCTGCTTACTTTCAGTGCAGTCAGTCAGGGTATATAAAGAGAGCTTGCCCACAGTTGGGAGGCACATTGGGCGCATCGTGGTCATGGTAGACTCAGAGTCACCAGTAGACTCATTTAGTTCAGACTTCGAGAGTTCATCAGGGAGCCGCTTCGGCTCAGTCAGTACAGCAGGCCCATGCTCCGAGGGATGAGCAGGTTAATCAGAGGCCACAAGGGCGCGTGTATGTAGTTACAGCGCTAGAGCAGTTACCAGGATCCTCGGTAGAGAGGTATCTTCATTGTGTGTAATTCTTTGACCAATGTGTTGATAGATACAGGTGCATCTCATTCATTCATATCTGCTGCATTCTCATCTGCTTGGGGCTAGAGGTGGCACAGTTAGCATCTCTGCTCAGAGTATAGTCTCCAGTTAGGGGTATAGTTGACCTAGACCGGGGTTGTCATGATTGTGAGATAGAGGTTGCTGAGCGTAGGCTCCCGTTTGCCTTTGTATTGCTAGACATGTCGAGTTTTAATATCATTCTAGGAATGGATTGGTTGTCTTCGTATCGGGCAGTGATCGATTGTTTTTGACAGAGGGTCACAGTGTGCACCTCGAGGGGAGATTTTTTTTATTTTCTGGGAGACCGGGTTGATAGGGTCTTGTCACCAGTATTTGATTCTCGCAGGAGGAATGAGCTTAGCAGCCTTCTTGCTACTCTCTTGGATAATGAGAGTGGCGAAACTCGAGTTGAGTTGCCAAGGGTAGTGTGTGAATACCCAGACGTGTTTCCCGAGGACCTTACTAGTTTGCCACCTCACCGGGAGATTGATTTCACCATCGACTTAGTGCCTGGAACGGCACCAATTTCTATGGTGCTGTATAGATTTGCACCCGCGGAGCTGCACGAGTTGAAGATTCAACTCCAAGAGCTGTGAGATAAGGGATTCCTTCACCCCAGCACGTCACCTTGGGGAGCGCCGTCTCTCTTTGCAAAGAAGAAGGATGGGTCGTTGTGGTTGTGCATTGACTACCGCAAGTTGAACCGAGTTACCGTTAATAGGGGTGAGCATGGACCGGATTGGTCCGGATTGGGAGAAAACCAGGACCAATCCGTTATCTACGGTTCCTGAAAAATTAAAACCAATCCAATCCGTTTAAATTGTGGAACCAATCCGAACCAATCCGTTGAAACACGGATTGGATCAGTTTAGGACCACGGATTTAAATAATTAAATAACAAAAAAAATATAGACATTACCTGTAGGGTGCATTCATGTTTCATAGGCATATGGCTCATCTGAATTTCAAACCTTATACAATGCATAAGCCATAAATCAATAGTTCTACTTCCAGCCTGAAAAGGAATTATAAAAGATAGCCATCAAGACAAACCCAAGTAGTTGAGATAAAACTCTGTCAAGTTCACTTGAGCCAATCAAGACGACAATAATATCAAACAGTCCAAGAGTCCAGATACTGCTAATGCTAGATACAATGAGAATCAAGATAATTGCAGTAACAGTTTGATTTCTTTGATTAAAATTCACCAGATGCACCCAAAAAAAAAACTCAGAAACATGTGGGTCCAAAAGGGTGGAAAAAGTAACATTTGGGGTTCAAGCAACTCTACTCATATAAGAAATGATGGTAGCCTATTAAATAAAACATGTAAGCTTGCCATTCTGTTAATAACCCCTTTGGACTAATGGATCTTCAAAGAAAACATAAGCCTTCAGCCAATCAATCCTACTACAACGGCTAATGTCGGTAACAATTCAATAAAATGCAGAACAAACAACACTAACAAAAAGATACAATGTTATTATTTTTTCTTCCTTTCCTCATTTTCCTCAGACACCACATAAAGACAAACGAGGGCAAAAAAAATAGATTTTTCAATTAATGCTAGTTTGAGATTGATTACAAAAAAACAATAATAGCAGCAACCAACATAAGAAAAAAAATTTACCATCTTGATAAAGCTGCATCACTATTATAAAGCTCCTAAAGATTAATATTTACCATTGTAAGAATGGACCCCTGTTCTATAATCTTTTTCCCCTCATTAATAAAACATGAAAAAACAGAGAAAATATCTACATGAAATAAAATCAGACTGATCAAAGATGGGAGAAATCAAAGAAAAAACATAGGTACTTTTTTTTACATACAGAAATCAAAGAAAAAATATACACTCTGGATTAATTTTTTTTACTTACATTTAAAAATAAAACAAACAACACAAAACATGCATGAAATCAGAAAAAAAATAAAAAAAAACAGAAAAAAAAAACTCTTACTTACATTTACCGAATCCATTGTAGATGACATGAACAATCGATCTAATTAAGATGGATGATCTGGGAACCCATTTCAGAGTGTTAGAGAGAGAGAGAGAGAGAGAGAGAGAGAGAGGAGCTCACCGAAAGAGAGAGACAACAGCTATAGCTAATGATCTAATCTGAGATGGATGATCTGGGAACAAAGGAACAAAAATAGTCACCGATCCGAGAGAGAGAAAGAGATGAGAACACCGAGACAGAGAGAGAGCTCACCAACAGAGAGAAACGAGCAGCAGCACACCGATCTGATTTGAGATGGATGAGAGTGTGAGGGAGAACTCAGTCTAAGATGGGAAAGAGAAGAGAGAGAGAGACACCATCGATATGGAGACCTGAAAGAGGCGTGAATGAGTGAGGCTGCTGGATTAGGTTAGGTTAGATTTTAATTTTTATATTAGATAAGAAATTATATGGTGTGGAAAGGTATATAGTATAAAAATATATATTATTTCTAGATGGTCCGGATCGGTTCCAATCCGGAACCGTGGAGTTCAATCCGGAACCGATCCGTGGCCTACGGATTTTGAAATTTTCAATCCGGAACCGAACCACGGATTCCAAAAATCAATCCAAACCTATCGGATTGGACTGGACCGGATCGGATTACGGATTTTACGGATTTCTTGCTCAGCCCTAACCGTTAAGAACAAATACCCTTTACCCTGAATAGATGACTTGTTTGATCAACTTAGAGGGTCTTGTTGCTTTTCGAAGATAGATTTGAGGTCGGGGTACCATCAGTTGAGAGTCTGGGAGGAGGACATCCAGAAAATAGCCTTTTGTACGCATTATGGCCACTATGAGTTCCTTGTAATGTCGTTTGGGTTGACTAATGCACCAGCTTCCTTCATGGATTTAATGAACCAAATTTTTAAGGAGTACTTGGACCATTTTGTGGTCGTCTTTGTGGACGACATCCTAATCTATTCGACCTCCGAGGAGGAACATGAGGTTCACATAAGAATAGTGCTTCACTTGCTTAGGGAGCATCAGTTGTATGCTAAATTTGAGAAGTGTGAGTTTTGGCTCACCGAGGTAAAGGTTTTGGGCCATGTAGTGTCAAGTGAAAGAGTAACCGTTCATTCGTCAAAGATAGATTCGGTACAAGATTGGGAGCAACCTAAAAATGTTTTTGAGATCTGGAGTTTCTTGGGATTGGCGGGGTACTATCGGTGTTTTGTGAGAGATTTCTCTAGACTAGCCTCGCTTTTGACTAGGTTGACTAGAAAAGGGGTTAAGTTTGTATGGAGTGAGGCTTGTAAAAGACTTTCCAAGAACTCAAAACTAGATTGACCACGGCACCGGTGTTGATCATTCCGAAGAGAGGTTTGGGTTACAACATCTTTTGTGATGCGTCTCGGGATGGGCTTGGGTGTGTTTTGATGCAAGAAAGGAAGGTTGTTGCCTATGGCTCACGGTAATTGAAAACCCATGAGAAGAATTACCCTACCCACGACTTATAGCTAGCCACAGTAGTTTTTGCCTTGAAAATCTGGAGGCATTACTTGTATGGTGAGAAGTTTGTGGTTTTCTCCGACCATAAGAGCTTGAAGTATTTGTTTTCCCAAAAAGATTTGAATCTACGTCAACGGAGGTGGATGGAGTTTTTAGAAGACTACAATTTTGAATTACACTTCACCCGGGGAAGGCCAATATAGTGGCTGACACTTTAAGCCGAAAAACCGTGAGTAGCTTGGCGAGTATGGCCATTCGGGAGTGGATTATGTTGGGTGAAGTCGGAAAGTTTGAGTTGCAAATGGGTGAGTCTGAAGTGGGTGCAACATTGTTCGCCTTGAGTACTCAACCTACCTTGATTAGCAAAGTTGTAGAAGCGCAACGGGGAGACCGGGAAGTAGAGTTAATTCGTAATAGAATCTCCAACGGGAAGGAAGAGAAGGGTTTGAACGTTCACTCGGATCAGAGTGTACGTTATCTAGATTCTCTATTTGTGCCTGAATCGTGTAGAGAGGAAGTGCTTCGGGAGTTCCATCATTCACGCCTTGCGGTACATCCGGGAGGCACCAAAATGTATCGTGACCTTAGCCGTCAGTTTTGGTGGAGGGGCATGAAGCGAGATGTCGCATCCTTTGTGTCAAAGTGCCTTACTTGTCAACAAGTGAAGGCCGAGCATCAAAGACCAGCGGGTTTGTTATAACCCTTACCTATAGCCGAGTGGAAGTGGGAGCACGTTACCATGGACTTCGTGGTTGGGCTTCCTAGAACACAGCGGGGCAATGATGCCATTTGGGTAATTGTTGATCGGTTGACTAAGTCCACACATTTCATTCCAATGCGTATTAGCGACTCAGTTGAGCACTTGGCAGAATTGTATGTTAAGGAGATAGTTCGACTTCATGGGGTTCCAGTAACTATTGTGTCTGATAGGGATCCTCGTTTTACCGCCCGATTGTGGCAAAGCCTTCAGGAGGCATTGGGAACCAAGCTGACCTTTAGCACCGCTGACCATCCGCAAACCGACGGGCAGTCAGAACGCACCATTCAGATTTTAGAAGACATGCTTAGAGCTTGTGTCCTAGATTTCAAAGGGTCTTCGGAGAGGCACTTACCGTTGATTGAATTCACCCACAACAATAGTTATCAAGCTAGTATCAAGATGGCACCATTTGAGGCCTTGTATGGCCGACCTTGTAGATCACCAGTCTGTTGGGCCGAGGTAGGGGATGCACCATTGTTGGGTCCGGAACTTGTTAGAGAGACAACCAAGAAAGTTGCTCTCATTCGAAAGAGGTTAGCTACGGCTCAAAGCCGACAGAAAAGTTATGCCGACAAGAGGAGACGACCTCTATCTTTTGAAGTGGGTGACCATGTGTTCCTTAAGATCTCACCTAGATGGGCTTGATGAGGTTTGGTAAGAGTGGTAAGTTATCTCTGAGGTTTATTGGGCCTTTTAAGGTATTGGAGAGGATTGGGGAAATGGCATACCGGTTAGCTTTGCCACCACAACTTTCAGGAGTTCATAATGTATTTCATGTGTCAATGCTTAGGAAGTAAGAACCCAACCCTTGTCATGTATTAGATTGGGTTGATTTGGAGGTAGATGAGGATGCCTCCTATGAGGAGCGACCGGTTCAAATTTTGGATACCCGAGAGCAAGTGTTGCGGGGCAAGACCATACCGTTAGTGAAGGTGTTGTGGAGACACCATGGGATTGAGAAATCGACTTGGGAAAGGGAAGTGGAGGTCCGCTCCAAGTATCAGAATTTATTTGAACATGTGTAGTTGTTTTGTTTTAATTGTACAGTTTTCCTAGTATTGAAGAAGAGAATGTTACATTGTTGATCACGTGTTGTTGTATGTGTGTTGTTAAATTGAGCATAAGCTTATGGAAGAATGATATTTTGTTGTTGATGTTTTATCTCATATATATATATCACCTGAGCAATTGTTGTGTTTGATGAAATAATGATTAGAAGAACAGTAAATGTTAGTTGAACATGAATGTCGCGGTTTGATAATGTCGTTGAAATAATCATAGTTGCTTGAACACTCTTGTTTAGTGAGTTTTTTCAATTTCGGGGATGAAATTTCCTATGGTGGGGACATTGTAATGGCCGGGTTCTTTTCTTTTTCTCTTTCTTTCTTTTTGTTTCATTCTCCTTTTATCTCTGTTGGATTTCAACGTCCGGAAATGGTTTTCTAGTTCTTATTTTATTCGGTGTTGAATTTCGGTTGTTCTGGAGGGTGCGCGGGTGAGTCCGAAGTGTCCGGGAGCGAAGCGGAAAACTTGGGCTGCTGGGCCAGGGCCGCACGTGCAGAGATAGGCCGCACGAGTGGCGGGAGTGGCCGCAAGAGCAGTGGAGGTTGAGACCCAGAATTTTGCATTCTGAAATGGGCCGCACGAGCGACGGGAGTGTGCTGCACGAGTGGTGGTGGTGGGCCGCACGAGCGATGGGAGAGGTCGCACGAGCGACCAACTGGGCAGTCCGAAACTCTGTTTTTTGTATCTTTTTGGTCCGAATACCTCTCTCATTTTACACATCTCTCTCTCACTCTAAACCCTATTTTTCTCCCCCTTCTCTCTAGAAAACCTTCCCAATCACCAAAATACTTTGATCCTTGCAAATCTTGGGTCTAGATCATCAACATTTCACACCAATCTTGAAGATCAAAGGCTAGGGCTCATCTTGGTGTTGTGTGAGTTGAAGGATCTTCCATCTAAAAGCTAGGGTTTCATCATCTTCTTCATCAAGGCTCAAGGTAGGGATTTCTTGAATTATATATACAAGTTTTGCTACATGGATTTTGATTTAAAAGTGTTCTTGTAGTTATGTGTTGATTTTTAATTTTTGGTTCAATATGTAGAGATTTTTTAATATGGGCTTGTATCTCAATATATTTTCTACTCTTGAGAGTTTTTCCTCTATTAGACTCATGAGAGATGATTTGATGGAGTTTTCCTTGGAAAATGATGGAGATTTGTTTTTAATAAAAACCCTAGAAATTTGGGGATTTTGCTAAAATGGGAAATGTCTTTGAAATTCCTTATTTTCTTATGTTAAGAGGATGAATGAGAGTGGGTTTCATCAAATGTTCAACAAAATAGCAATGTATTTGAGGTATGAGAATGAGATGTCATTTTAACATTGTTACTAACACTTGAACTTATGATGCTATGAGGTGATAAATAATGAGCTCCATGGATTATGAGAATTGAAATCTCGAGAGTTGATGTTTGAAAATTTCATATGGTCTTGAAAGGACTAGAATGTTAAGAAATGAGTATGTTGGGAAGTTATGACTATGTGTTGATAACATAGGGTGAACATGTGGTTATTTTGCGATAATGGCATTGATGGAAGGAAAGATGTGGAAATGTTATGAGTTATAATCTATTGCATCATGTGCTTATTTAAATTTTATTCATTATTGTACATCTTGGCATAAGTGGTAAAAATGTTTACATTGAGAAACATTACATTGTGATGAAAACTATGGAATTGTTAAAGGGGTAAATACGTTGGTAAGTCCAATTAGGGGGTGTAGTTGACCTTGATAAGTTGGCCTAAGTGTCCATGGTGAAAGACCAGAAAACCGCGCGGATAGGTGTCGAGCCTTCTGGTTAATACCGGTAAAAATGACAATTGGGTAGTACTTGTAAAGTCTACTTGCAGACACCAACCTAGAGATTACCAGTGTCGTATTTACCGCTCCTATTGATTTAAATTGGAAGTTTTGGAATTATTGAGATTGTGGAATACATTTCTTAACATGGTGATTTTCAAGTTGAGCATTAAAATGAGGTTCCTTTTTTCATAAAGACATTGCACGACATCACATATGCATTTTACATTGGGAACTGCATAACTGTATATACTTTGTGAGAATTCTCTACTGGGCTTTATTCTCACCCCTATGGGATTTTGTGCAGGTACAGATGTTGTGATCCCGCCGAGCTAAGGGTGTGGATATGTTTTGGTGAAGAGTAGAACACTCTTTCTTTTGTTGTAATTTTTATAAAGCCTAGGGCTAATTTGGTATGGGTCCGAGAGACCTTTTTGTGTAACCGGACTATTGCCTTGGAAGATGTAAGCCCGTAAGGGCATTCCTTTTATTTTATTTCCATTATGAGACTATATGTTTCACATGCTATAGATTCATGTGTTCTTTGTTTCGTTGAATGTATACCGCATGTGGAACTTTTGTATTAAACTCATTTATCAAATATGTGAAGATGGAAGGATTATTGTTACTGTCTAGTGAATGTTAATCATTGTAGGTAGTTCATGTTTAACTATTTTCGGGGCATTACAATCCATTTTTGGCATAGTTTGCAATAAATGGATTTTCTATAAAAATTGTCGAATTTGGACTCTTATTATCTTTTTCACATTGCAGTAGTAAAACTAGATCAAGAGATCGGAAGTTTGAACTGTAGGGTGTGCTTGGTAACCCTAAAGGCATCCCATAGCGGCCAATAGAGCATTTGCTCAATTTTTCTCCTTTTTCCCATTTTTGGCTTGTTGGGCCTCATTTTGCTTA
The DNA here is from genome assembly GCA_036172215.1 of Camellia granthamiana. NCBI lineage: Eukaryota > Viridiplantae > Streptophyta > Magnoliopsida > Ericales > Theaceae > Camellia > Camellia granthamiana. The sequence continues at coordinate 14,034,021 of CM069904.1, forward strand.
ATTGGTACTTGAAATAAAATTGAATAAGACTTGAAAATGGACCTAAAGTGTATAGTTGAGAGAAATAGCATAAAGATAAGCTAGAACATTAGAATTAGAATCGAAAATAGTAATGTTTCATCGCTTTACACCATATTTTATTGAATGCTTGTATTGTACTTCTGTAGGTCAAGCACTTTGGAGGAAGTAACCTTTTGTTCAAGAGCCATTTGTGAGCAGTAGTATAGTAAAATTATATTTGTTAAAGTTATTATTTGAAATGCAAACTTATGATATTTTAAGAAAGTTATGATATTGTTTTGTTACAAATGAACATCCTTTATTTTTTTTATCATGTATTAAGATGACATCTTAGATCGTGTTTGTTATTGGGAATCATGCCAATAACTTCTAGCTAACCGAGCTCCTCTAGCGGCCTGTTGTGGACTCTTGTCTTGAAAACCTTGAAATGGTCATTGTTATGCATATGTTTGCAAGTTAAGCTTTGTTTAACATGTACAAATTATGTTATGTTTGAACTATGATCTTGTGCTTAGTTTTATTAAAACTCATCGATGTTCATTCATTTACCACTTTATTGTATTACTATTCACTAGGTAATAGTTTACCCCTCTCCTTTAGATATATATATATATGTAGGCGATAACGAGTCCGAGTACAAAGAGAAGTTGATTAGAAGTCGGTCTTGTGTGCTTGTGCTGGTTTTGTAAAGCTATGTCAAAAGTGTTGCATTTTATTTTATTATTTAAGTCATGTAATAATGTAGATAACAATCCAAGAGGAATGTATACTTTCATTTCATATAGTTATGTACTGATCTGAATGGATATTTCAAACGGACTCAATATAAACAAATAATGGTTTCTGCACTCAAAAATGGAAAATTTTGCCCCAATTATCATAGGAGTCCAACTTGTTTTTTAAAGTTAGGCCTTTCCCCTTCTCCCTCTTACAACATTTGGTAGTGTGCGATTACTAGCTGATCACTGGCTATCTTGTTTGGAGTGGGATGGGATCGTGACATATATAGAATGTCATTTTTTACATTTATTTTTCTATCTTCTGCAGGTTTATTAATCCTTCTTGGGGTCTTCACAACCATTTATTTCGCAAAGGGTAATTCATGGAAGTTAGTCATTATCAGAAGGCCAACATTTGGCAACAAGCATCCAAAATTTGAAAATCTCATCACGATGAAGGTATCAAAAGTCGTTGATTTGGTGTGGTTGTGTTCATACAAATTTGTACTTCTCTTTTTTTCGTTTTTTTTTTTTTTTATGTTTTATTTTTTATGGTGACTCTATTTATTATATATTTCTTTTTATTTTTATTTTTTTATGGTGACCGTTTATTATATATTTGAAAGTATAAAAATGTTTGTGTGTTAATATCTAATTATGAAGTTGGGTGAAATAAATAATTTGAATCCTGTTTTTCTTTTTTCAGTTTATCCAATGATGTATTTGGAGTTCATTTCAATGTGTACTAATATTGTTTGATACGTGCAAATGGATGTAATCATATTAGCAACCTTGCATGGCCAACGAACAATTGTTTTTATTTTTGTTCAATTGGAGCTTTAGTTAGACAACTGATTTTTTTTTCTTTTTTTTTAATAATATAGTGTGACTGACTCATTTTGGTTCAAAATATTTAAATAGAACTATCTTGTGTTTCAATCGTCTTTTAATTACTCATGTATTTACCTTATTTTATGAAAGTCGAATTGACAATTCAAATTATAATTGCTAACAATTTATAATTCTTGAATACATATTGCAAATCTTAATGTGCTACAACCATGGGATAAATTCTTATGTGAGCATAAGCACATGATCGTTATTCTTGATTTTGTCATTTTTTGTTAATTTTAGTCCGCTTTTATTTCTTTCTCTCCAGCTCTTTGTGAACATTAGCATTGTTGGTTTTGATAAACAACAATCCGTCACACTTCTATGTGTAGATTATGGACAAAGGCGTTATTTTTTCTTAGTTTTGTTTTAATCTTCTTTTGAAGTAGTTTTAACTTATTTGTATGAATAATTTTTCAAGTAGTCAATTTTCATTGATATTTAGTTATTTATATTTTACAATTATTAAGTTTTTTTCATAATGGACACCAATAATGAGTATTAGCTAGCCTATCTTGCACACGACCATCTCACTAGTCTTATATAATGGGCAAAAGCTTAGAAATGATTTTTATTTATTCCACTGATACTAATGCATCACATGCACTACAAAAAATGTCACTTTTGGCTACCAAAATATTGGTCGCCAAAAGTCACTTTTTTTGTCGCCGAAACAATTTAGCGACCATAACATTTTGTCGCCAAGCTAGTCGCCCTTACTCTGTCGGCGATAGTATTGGCGACCAAAAATTGTTTGGTCGCCGAAAGTCACTACATTTGGCTACTAATATGTGTTTAGTCGGCAATAGGCATCTTTCCGCGACTAATATATTCGTCGCCGAATGGGGCTGTTTGGCTACCAATCTGTTCTGGTCGGGGAAGGCAGCACTTTTAGCTACTAAGCAATTCGTCGCTGAAAGTAGACATTTGGCTACTACTATGTCTGTAGTCGGCAAAAGGCATCTTTCCGTGACTAATATATTCGTCGCTGAATGGGGCTTTTTGGCTACCAACCTGTTCTGGTCGGGGAAGGCAGCACTTTTGGCTACTAAGTAATTCGTCGCTGAAAGTGGACATTTGGCTACCAGCCTGTTCTGGTCGGGGAAGGCAGCACTTTTAGCTACTAAGAATTTCGTCGCTGAAAGTAGACATTTGCTACTACTATGTCTGTAGTCGGCAAAAGACAACTTTCTGCCACTAATTTCTGTTTAGTCACTAAAAGTGCTACCAAATTACTTTAGGCTACCAAAATATTTGGTGGCCAAATATTTTAACGTGTTTTTTTTTTTTTAAAATAAAATTTTCTAAACCACCTATATCCATTATTAATACAACCTGTACCCTGTATAAACAATATAATCCATCAACATTAAATATAATCCATCAACAACGTGCACACATTTCAGTTCCAACCATCCAAAAAATTAATACTGAACGTCCACTTATATATATATTACAAATTTCATACGAACCATGTCTAATCCCACGTCAATAATTTAATTCCATACATAATACTGGAATAACCAAATTTACCTGTACACCTAGAACTTCTGTACCACAACAAAAATTATATTTTGTACTGCCACAAAACTATTTTGTACCACATGCTATGTTAATTTCTACCAAATTAGCTGATATTTACTCTACATCCAAAAATATTTTGTACAAACCACTATATATACGGATAGAGATATAAAAACAATGTCCTCCCGTACTTGTCAACAAAAACATATCCACATTTGTATGTCCAAAAACATCTGCAAAAAAGGGGAAAAATTCCATTAGTTCGGTGCGTGTAGAGGCACTTCTGCACGACATATATATATCATAATAATTTCAAACATTAAAAGACAAGGATAGTAATATCTATTAACTAATGCAAGACCAAAAAACATGGACCGATCATGAGTTATTGTTTTAGCTTTTTAATCTCTAAATCTATCTAAGTAAATTTTAGTACCTATTTTGTGCCATTAAATTGCGTAGGTATATAGAAATTACAGATATTTTGGATGTACTTACCATTTCATCATTACAGTTTATCTGGTATCCATAAAACTCACTATGCTTATGCTTTTGTGACCTCCATGAAACATTTTCGACTAAGTTTATACCTTTTTCGACTAATTTTATAGCATTTTCGACTAAGTTTATACCTTTTTCTACTAATTTTATAACATTTTCGACTAAACTCCCAACGTACTTGTCGTACTTACGTATTGTTCGTCCCTACATGTCACATTTATCACCGGCAAGCTTCCTGTTACGAAAAAACAGTGGTTCGGGGGCTGTTTTGCATTTTCGACCCTCGAACCCCTGTTTTCGACTAAGTTTATGACATTTTCAACCCTAACACCCAACGTACGTGTCCTATTTACGTACCGTCTGTCCCTACATGCCACATTTGTCACCGGGAATCTTCCCGTTACGAAAAAATATTGGCTCGGGGACTGTTTTGCATTTTCGCCCCCCGAACCCCTTTTTTCGACTAAGTTTATGTCATATTATGAGTCAAATTTTATTTGTATAGCAATATTTGAAAAATGGTTTACTCAAGTGGGTCCATTACCAAACATTGTGAGAGTGTATGATAAAATTCTTAGCGTTGAGAATACATTTAAGTGACATTTGAATGTCTACTACCACTAGTAGTACTAAGAAGTCTAAAAATGCATTAATGATAGCGTGGCCAAAACGTTGTCAAAACCACATGTTCTTACCAAGCTCCTTAACTCCGGTAGTTGTTCTTCACAAAAAAAAACAAATGAATAAAATAAACTATCACATTAAATTTCTAAATAAACAAATGAATAAATAAAAACTATTGTCATGTCTGCTTAATTTGAACATTTGCATGGCCATATGAGCTTCTTGCCAAAATCTTATCTGTGTGTCCTTTTCTGAAATTTATTTTTTTCTTTTGTGTTTTTTTTTTTAAGTGTTTGATTTTTATGTGAATATTTTCTTGCAATGATCCTGTTTTGATTTTTATGACAACAAGACACATCAACAAAATACATTAATCGAATTAAAATTGAAAAGGTACACCGAAAAAAGAGGTAATTTTGTTTTAACTATAAACGTTAGGGATGGAAGAACAACACGGGACTAAGTAATTGGTGATTAGCATAGAGGTTTGAAGTTGTTGGATAAGATGGCATTACAGCATGGCAATTAAGAAACAAGTTTATGACATTTTCAACTCTAACTCACAACATTGGTGTCATGTTTTTGTCCTACTTACGTACCCCTTTGTATTTGTCTCCTCCCTTGACAGTTTCAACATATATCATGAACTATAGGAAATAAAACTAGAGAGCATGCAATTTTGTTTTCAATCAGGCAGTGCTATATTTAAGAGGCACAAACATACTACTAAAACAAATTCCAGTTGTGTCAAGCAAAAAAAAATAAAAACTAACTGACCAATCCTATGAATTAAATCATGAAACATTAGCATACATCTATCTATATTTATATATTTTATTATAATTGCATATTGACTCAAGCAACAATATATGTAACAGTAGCCTATATTTATATATTTTATTATAATTACAGATTGAAGTATTATATATATATACACAAATATCTTAATCATGCATTCTTTACCAACCAACTGTTTTTCAATTCTTATTTGATTATTATTCTAAACATGAATAACAGTGGCCTTAAGAACAATGTTATTATCTATTTATATATGCTGGAAGTCCTATCATGCCTCAGAAACAATGTAAATAGGTTTTTTTTTTTGGATTTTTTTTTTTTAATAATTTATCATGAACTGAAGTCATAGAATTATAATTCACTAAACATGAATGGAATTGCTTTCATGTAATAATACACATGGACATGAACTGTATAGGCATTAATGAAATTGTTCTTACCAAAAAGCAAACGTCGGATGCCCAACTTAGATTCCCAAGAGTTGTGACAGTTTGGCGACTACATTATTAAGATGCTCGACCTTTGTATTTGTCTCCTCCCTTGCCTTTTGTCCCTCCTCCCGCTCTTTCAACATCTCATTAGATAATTTCATGCGCTCCTCTCGCTCTTTCAACAGCTCATTGTAACATCTCTCGCGCTTCTCTCTCTCTTTCATTAACTCGTCATGATCTTTTTGCCGCTCCTCACGAAGTGCCTCCACCTCAGCTCGCATTGCCTCCATGTCCTTATCGTGTGCTCGTGATGCAAATATGGTAGAGGGTTGTGGGCCACTCCCAAATCCAAGCAAGTACCTTTTCTTCTGTCCAAGCACTTGCATTGAAATCTCCTCCTGAGTCAATGGCGTCCCCGACTCGATGGCAGCCGATTGTACATTGACCATCTCTTGCTATCATTGCAAATAAATTAAACAATATTAACTTTGGCAACATATATGTATTATTGGGTACTAAGTACACTAAAATATTGAATACATATTTTTCCTTGTCACATATTTACATGCAACTCGCGGCATTTCGGATGGATCCAGTCTTTCGTTTTCTTTGACGTGTGGCTGTCCTCATAGAACTTTGGGAAATCCAACTCTCCATTTTTTGCTACCTGTTAACACATCAATGTATAAATCATTGACACTTTCAGCATATTTTTTCAGACAGATTAGTTGCAGACAGATTTCTATAGGCAAATTTTCAATAACAGATTTTAAAAAAAAAAAAAAATTCTGGACAGATTTGGAGACAGATTTGTAGACAGATTTGCAGCCATATTTTCAGACAGATTTGCAGTCAGATTTGGAAATCTGTTGCAGACATTGTTGTAGTTTATACAGAGTTTTAGAATTCAGCATATATGACAGATATTAACAGATTCATATTTTTCATATTTTATCATTAACAGATTCATATTTTTCAGACAGAGCTTTTGCATATTTTTTGCAGATCTTTTGCCTATTATGACAGATATTAATCCCTCACTTGACATTTTTAATCCTTCAACCTCTAAACCTTCAAACTTTCAATTATGCATGAGAGTACTTGAATTAAAGCTTGGTTTTGACTCTCAAGTATGCTTGACCAACCTTGAACCCCTAAACCTTCAAACTTTCAAACTTTCAAACTTTCAATTCAAGTATGCTTGGTTTTGACTCTCAATTATCCTTGAACCCGTGAGAAATTTATCCTAAACCTTCGATGATTTAAAAAATAATATGTCTCATGCAACCGTGAGAAATTAGTAGGGTACCTGCAAAACTAGGTATACAGGCTGTCCTAAAATCTTGCTGAGAGTGTCCATTCAGCCTCTCCACTCTACACAACAGGGAATTACTAGTATGAATTTGCTCAATTCATATAAGCAAATCGCAAAAAAAGGTTCTACGCCCTTGGGTTTGAAGAAGGATAAGTCAAAAGATAATTAGTAAGCTTTGAGTTTCAGTAAATGAAAACAAAATTTTGGTTTGGGGAAGATCAATCGAAACCAAAACGCTCATATCAGTACGTAAATAAGGATTGCTTCTTCCAAGCCAGCCTAGGGGCAGAATTGTTGTGGACTAGGAAGGATTTTTAAAAAAGATAAGAAATTGATTCATATGGTGCTGCGACCTAGGAAAGTGGGAAGACTTTCTTCTTTTGGGTTGATCAATAGGCTAATAAGAAAACTATTTATTAGATAGTTCCTAAAGGATAGAGTCCAGAAATGATTCAAGACTAACACTTGATTAGTTTTCACAGCTACAATCTCATATGAGCTGAGAGTGCACTAGTTCTGGTAAATTTCTGCAGATCTTTTGACAATAAGAGAAACTATCAATTATCCTAAACCTTCGATGATTTAATCAATAGTTTCTCACAATGTTAATCAACTTATTTTATTTAATTTTATTTTTTTGATGGCACCATGTGCCTGGATCAAAACCCGACTAACCGTCAGGGGTGCACAACGTTAATCAACTTATCAAATCAAGATAGGGCAGTAAATAATGTATTCATCATAATCAACACAGGAACACAAGATTTGCAGTGGTTTAGCCAACCCCTTGTACCTGAACGCCCTGCCAACCTACTTTGTTAACATAATTCATTAACTTACACAATGAATTTTCCATAGGTTAACCCAAAACCATTAGAACTTAAGTTATCTCTGGGATTACCTTCTACCTTTACTATCACAAATCAAAGACTAGTGTTGCTCAACCCAAAACTAACAACCACTAAAAATACAACCTCCTAACATTGTCCAAATCAACCCTAGTCTCAATGTAAAAATCAGAGTATTTGCAGACAGAATTTCCCACACAGATTTTCAAACAGATTTCCCCAGAGTTCAACATATAAATATAATGGATTCAACTTTAAAAAAAATCAAACGCACCATATCAGCCATTGCGATAGGAAATGAGCGAGACCCATTAGTATGATTGTACGGCAATTGAGTCCTATTACTCTTCCCAGCTTTTGACCGTTTCTAAAAATAAGACAAGCAGATAAACAATTTTTTGGTAAAATGTAAGGCATATCACATTTTAACATAGATGTATGTACTCTATGTAGTCTATTATTTTACCTTGTGAGATGCATCTTGCCATGCCACATCGATCATATGCTTCCAATCATCTAAACTCACCCCTACGGGCGGATGAGCATAGACCGCATCACGTGGAAGTCCCTCTAACAACTCAAATTCTTGCTTCAAGGTGTACCTCCAATCTTTGTACAACCCATAAGCCTTCTTATTCACAATCTCTTGTGCTTGTAAGTCATTGTGGAAATCGTCTCCAATTTGAAACTTGTCCTACAAGCATAACAAATTGAAATTGTAATCATTAAATAATAGTCTTTCATATTAGCATACATAATACAATTACATCTTCTGGACAAGTAATATTATTTACAAGAACAGCTTGGATGACGGCAGCTTTTGTAGTCTCTTCAAGATCCAGCCATGACTTCACATCTTTCAAAGGGCACAAGGTTCGAATTTGAATTCCTAACTCGTTAGTTGCTGGAGTGGCATACTTGCCAGTCATTGCATTCAACCCCCGATCGATGTGAACATAACATTTTTCCCCTTTCTTGGATCTAATTATTTTTTGTATGCCTTTGCCAAGTGTCGGTCCACGTACACGTAGGGGCTTCGAAGTCCCTGTTAACAAAATAACAACACAAGTGTTGCTTATGAGTTTGGCTACAAAAAAACAATGGCAATGGCAAGTGATAATTGACAAATTTGATACACTTTATTCTTACCTACGCCACTCGGCTGCGTTTCGGATGGGGCTTGTGTCTCATCAGAATCAACCATCGGTTGGCTAGTGACATGATGAGACGGTCCCACATTTGATCGGACGGGGAGAACAGGAGACGGAGCAACGGGTGATCCTAAAGGAATAGGAGCTGGCGCTTCTGTTTCTGGCTGCGTGAGTGTCTTCTTCCGAAGCCGACCAGTCTTTAAGCCAGGAACCATTTTGCAATCTGCAATAACACAGATTTGCTATATACATGAACTACACAAAAATAATGCTTGATTATTGCAAACAAAAAAAATACATGAACTATACAGTAACACAAGTAACACCATTTTCCATTTTCCAATCTGCCATGATATGCCTGCTTTAAAAATATTTGCTGACAAAAATAATTTACAAGGCATGAACTAACTCAACTAATACATGCTTAATTACATGATTTCGCATGATATACATGAACAAAATTACACAAAAACAATATAAATAAATAAAATTATGATCCTGGTAGCAAGAATTCAAAGGGGTGTTCAAATAGAGTACAAATTGACTAAAATAAATATAAGCAGTTCTAAAATGTAAAGACTTCTCATAGGCAGAACATACAAAATGCATTGCCCACAATATGTACTTCATGATTCACAATATGAATTGACTAATCCATTTCGGTTTTCACAAGAGGAATTGTGAAAACAAGCCATTCACTAAATATACTTCATGATTCACTTGTGACATCTCTCTGTTTTAACCTTAAAGTAACACCTATACCTCTTCTTCAGAGATTGCTGGTCAGTAGCCTCGATCGCATTGAGGTTCATTAAGGCTTCTACCATGCAGATGAAAGATTAAAATGCTAGAAGGGGATCAAGATAATGAAACTAAAGTAAACTACTGGCAGAAGCCTTCAAAACAGGCAGCCGCTCTTTGTAATTTTTCCTTCTTTGGTAGTCAAACCCTTATGTTCTTCGCAGATGAACCTTCAAGCTTGTACCTAAACCACTAATATGTTGTTTTATTTTTCTCATTTTCAGTTTTTCCGTTTTAACTGTTTTTTCAGCAACTTTTTTGTCTCTTGAGATACCTTTACATCTAGTTTTACCTAGCTATTTTGGAATATTTGGTAGGTACTAGATCATACCCTGAACATAGGATTTCTTACCCTAACACATGGTTTCTCAATAGGCCATGTGCCAGTAACATAGGAGTCAGAGATCCACCAAACAAATAATTAAAAGGTGAACACAGCAGGGTGATTGTCAATTCTTGGGAAAATTACAAATAGTTGTGATTGTCACTAAATAATTACATTATAAATGAGAATTTTTTTAACATGATTCTGACATACAAAAAGAGTTACACTACATTCATGAATGAATTTATACTATTCATACAGAAGAGTTACATAATTTGTTTTACCTAAAATGAACTTGAATGATGAAGGCTGCGCAAGAGCATCACTATCAATTGTGTTTGTGTTTGTGTTTGTGGTTGATTGAAGTCATTTGGTTGTGAATGTTTGTGCTTCAGACCAAAGTACTTCTCCACAGTAATTTATAATAACATAATATGATAAAATCCAGTTTCTAAGCTAGATAGATTGACAGAGAAAAAAGCTCTTTTCCCGGTATAGAGATGGCCAACTTTTAAATGTGATTATTCACCCAAAAAAAAAAAATTCTTTTAAATGTGATATTTTCTATAGAAGGAAACATACGTTGAGGGTATGATCATGAACATTAGTTGTTGATCTCTTTAGTGGACTTTCTCTGCATTAACAATATTGGAATCCTGTCTTGTAGACTTGTAGTCAATTTAGGCATAAAATAATTGTTGGATTTGCTCACCTGGTTGGTGATGACTCAATATATATTATTTTTTCTTATCATTATTGAATTTGAATAGAAATTTATAAAAAAATTAAAGAGAAACAGTAAGAAAAAAATGTGAAAAAAAAAATTTTAATTTATATTTTCTTTGTACTTCTTTACTTCTTTACTTCTTCTTTTTTTTTTGGCATTTACTTTTTAAATTTAAAATTCAAATACAAGTTTAGAATTTTTTACCTATGTTAAGTCCATTTATTGATGGAATATTACTAGGGTGTAGATGTGAATAGGCAGAATGGTTGATTAGAATTTATATTTTGTGTACTGCTTAATGACTAATACTATAGGTTTTAAATTTTATATCAAATGAATGATCAAATTTTCTAATGAACAGATAACAGAGCAGCAACCATACAAAACCAGCTTTACAACCATACCAGCCATACCAGCATAGCTGCAGCCAAAAAAATGCAGACCAGCTCAGAGCTTCCTATTGCTCAAAATGCCATGGTGAAAAAAAATGCAAACCCACTTCATTCTAGACAACAACCCTTCCAGGGCAGATCAGCAAAGCCAGGGCAGAGATAAACCAGAGTAAAAAACCATCTCTGGCAGAGAAGAAAAACCAAAACGCCCAGGTCCTGCAATTCTGCACTGAGTGGGTACACCCACAGCAAAACTGTTAGTTTTTTCAGTGCAGCTCAGCACCTTTTTAACAAATTCTGATCTGCCCTAATTGAACATTCACATTGGTGAAATTATTATTATTTTTTTTTATCGGCAAAGAAAATCTTTATTGATGAAAGTAACCAAAAAGATACAGGACATCAATAAAGAGGAGCTTGGAGCTAACAGAAGCTCCAAGCGCCAGTTGGTGAGAAACCAACGAACAAAACGAAACAAAAAGACAGAAACAGAGAAAGATGCCAAACAAAATAACAAGCAAGCTACAGGTATGATAAGCTACAACTTTGCATAGAAGCAAAGCTGGATGAAGACACCAAACAGATGGAGAGCTTGGAGCTAACAGATCATCACACAGAACAACACTGCAAACCACAGCAGACCACAAGCAGACCACAACAGATCAACACTACATCCCACAGCAGACCAGAAGCCACAACAAAACACAGAATCAGATCATCACACAGATCAGCACCCAGAACATCACTGCAAAAAACCCATATACCAGATGAACCAGAGCAGGGCAGCAAACAGAACAGCAAACCAACTAAACATACCAGATAATCTGCAAGAGAGAAATCAACCCATATACCACGAACAGAACAGAATAGCAGTTCAGTCTACAGCAGCAGATCAGGCAACAGCAGTAGAGATACAAAAATTAATAGCAACAAATAATTTGCTTCCAATTAAGAACAAATTATGGCATGAACTAAAGCATGATATACATCAAGATTCTACATCAACATCTGTATCAAAATCACTTTGTAGGTCATATTCTTCGTCTGTGTCGTCACCCTCTCTCATTAATCCATCTTCATCATCACAGATGAAGGCATCATCTGTAACACCCTTGGCTTCTACCCCTCTGACAGATTGCAAATCTTCAATGGGAATAATTTTAGATTCAATATCATCTCGACGCAAAACCACATCATCATCAATAGCCATAGCAGGTACGACCTCAGTGGTTTCTTCTTGTTGGAACACGTCATCAGGTTGTACGACATCCATCTCTGGCACATCCCAAATTCCTCGATGTTGGAACTTTTCAACGACTCTCCAATTGGTACCTAATTTGGTGTCATTAACATAGAATACTTGTTCAACTTGACTTGGTAATACAAATGAGTCATCTTTGTACCATCGACTTGTTACATCAACTGTTGTGAAATGTGGTTCTACACGCATAGTTCTACTACTACCGCTGTTAAACCATTCACATTGGAACAATACAATCCGACGTCTGAACAAATAGTTCAGTTCCCACACTCTGCACAAGTGTCCATAGAAGTGTATCAATTGCCCTTCATGCTCCCCTTCCACGACTAATCCACTATTCTGACTTTTTCGACGGTTGTCACGGTCGATAGTATGATAACGGACACCATTACAAATACATCCTGAATATGTGTTCACTAAGCCACTAGGACCATTGGCTAATGACCACATATCATCAGTTGCTTCGGGGGAAACTTGGCTCCGCAATTCATTCATCTACATGAAGAACATGTGTCATGTTAGTAGCATGTGTGACATTTACGTAATGTACGATCTATGGTAGGAGAATGGCTTTACTAGCTTACATGATCTTTGAACCATTTAGGAAATTCTTTCCGATGTATGTTTTCGATGTCGAACGCACCGGCTCTTTGGTGTAACAAGTTCTTGTGCTCCCTAGTTACAAGAAATGCGATTCAAAAACTATTTAATAAGATAAAGACTAATCAATTTACCACAAAAACATTATAAATACGTTTGAAGGACACCATACTCTACGTGTTTATCCACTTCTGTGCTATTGTGTAGGACAAACCAATGAGCCAACTCGCGTGCAGCTACGGACACATCGGACGCCCTTGTCATTAGACCAAAGGGACGTACAGTTTGAGTGAATACCGCCAACCCTGGGCCACGATCACCCATGTCATAATTCCTTTCTGGGCGGTTAAACAATGTTTCAACTCCATCCAAATACATTGAACAAAATGTTGTACATTCTTTGGAAATGTAAGCCTCGGCAATAGAACCTTCAGGATGAGCTTTGTTGGCCACAAACCCTTTGAGATGGCCAAGCAACCTAATTTTGCAAGCCGATGTCAATGTTATAGTGCAATATTGACATCAACAGTAAAGCGTTAACTTAAATTTTACAGTAATATGAGGGCTGAGTTAATACCTCTCAATTGGGTACATCCATCGATATTGCACTGGGCCTCCAAGCATAGCCTCTCGAGGCAAGTGAATTGCCAAGTGGACCATGACATCAAAAAAAGCCGGCGGGAAAATCATCTCAAGCTTACAAAGTATGAGTACGATTTGTTCATCCAATTTATGCAAATCTGAACGCCTCAATGTCTTTGAACACAATTGTTTGAAGAAATGTCCCAACTCAAAAAGTGTCGTTCCAATTTCCTTATTAAGGTAGCCACGCATCCCAATTAGAAGAAGTCGTTGTATAAGGACATGACTGTCATGACTTTTGAGACCAGATAATTTTCCAGCTTGAGCGGTCACGCAATTGGAGATATTTGCTGCATAGCCATCGGGGTACTTCATTGATTTCAAGAAATCACAAAAGCCTTCTCTCTCTTTCACCGACAATGTGTACAATGCGGGAGGCTTCTCAATGGACCCATTAGAACGCCTCTTCAAGTGTAACTCTTTACGTATTTTCATGTCCTCCAAATCTAAGCGTGCTTTGTCCGTGTCCTTGTTCTTTCCATCTACGCTCAAAAGTGTCCCAACGACATTGTCACATATGTTCTTCTCAATATGCATGACATCAAGGTTGTGTCGAAGCTTCAACGTTTTCCAATAGGGCAAGTCAAACATAATGCTTCTCTTGCTCCAATTCAAATTTTGATGTTCATTCCTTTGTCGTTTTCGATTTTGTGGGTGCTTTCCATACGGCTTGTAAGTCCCAGAATCAATTTGCTCTAGTATTTCGTCCCCCGATAAGTCCAAAGGTTTGGACCTATGCTCCGTTTGACCATTAAAGAGCTTACTTGTTCGCCAAGTGTGGTTATCAGGCAAGTGGCGACGAGCACCCATATACCCTATTTTACTTCGTAATCCCTGGGACGATGCATTCTTGTTACAATTAGGGCAAGCCAAGTAACCCTTTGTACTCCACCCTGACATGTTACCGTACGCAGGGAAGTCATTTATGGTCCACATTACCGCCGCATGCATTCTAAAAATTTGCCCGTTCGATGCATCATATGTTTGCACACCATGCTCCCACAAATTCTTCAATTCTTCTATTAGTGGTTGCAAGTAAACGTCAATGTCTCTTCCAGGTGCCGAACGTCCGGGAATAAGCAATGACATCATGCAATATGGCTCTTTCATGCACTTCCACGGTGGGAGATTGTAAGGCATTAAGATTACGGGCCACATGCTATATGATGTGCTCATATTCCCAAATGGATTGAAACCATCTGTTGCCAGCCCTAGCCTTACATTTCGAGCGTCATAAGAAAACGTCGGATGTTGCTTATCAAAGTCCTTCCATGCTTCACCATCGGCTGGGTGCCTTAATATGTCATCATCCACACGCTTCTCATTGTGCCATCTCATATCTGCGGCTGTTTTTTTGGACATATACAGTCTTTTCAACCTCGGTGTCAAAGGAAAGTACCGCAATACCTTGTGTGGAATCTTTTTACCACCATCATCGTTCAACTTGTATCTACACGCGTCACATGTAGGGCATTTCTCCAAATTAGCACTCTCCTTCCAAAATAGTGCACAATCATTCTTGCACGAATGAATTGTTTCATATCCCAAACCCAAGTCACGTAAGAACTTCTTAGCATCATAGAGTGTCCATGGAACTGTTGGATCACATTCTGGTAGAATGTCCTTGAATACCTGCATAACCATATCGAATGACTTGTTGCTCCATTTGTTGTACACCTTCACATGAAGCATCTTAATGACGAATGATAACACAGAAAACTTTTCACATGTCGCGTGAACTTTGCGTTGTGCATCTTCGAATAACCTAGTGAACTTATGCAAATCCTCCCTCTCCAAACCATTAGGTTCGTCATCGGTATGATCATCCATAACACCACTCACGTAAATTTCTTCCAACATAATAGGCAATTCATCCATGGGCGGATCATCGATATCTGTCATACATTCGCCACTACCTCCACATTGGTCATTTGATACACTAGGATGAGACACGGGAACATGTTCCCCGTGATGCACCCAAGTTAGATACGAAGATGCCATGCCTCTTCGGATCAAGTGCATCCACACAACTTGTCTGCTATATTTTGTGCCATTAATGCAATCGACACACGGACACCTAATTTCATCCTCTACGCCTAAATTTGTCGTAGCAAAATCAAGGAATGACTTCACCCCTTGTTGATACTCTTTACTTGTCAGCCTATTATTTATCGTCATCCAACTCTTGTCCATTTTGTCACCTACAACTCACACAAAGATTAACCGAGGAACAAGTGAGAACACGCATTTCAAGTTGAGATAGATTATGTTGTTTTTCATTCACTGTTTGGGTTGTCACACAAATCTCTTTTAGGGTGGAACTTTAGTTTCACGATTTGTTCTAAAACATTGTGTAATTATGGAAGTTAATTTAAGAAATGGCCCGTAATTTTGGAATACTACTTTTAATCAAAATAGAATGATATATCAATATAATCAAAACCATGTTATTATGAAGACTACTTTTACATAAAATGATATAGTTTATTATGATTTCTTCATTTACTATTATTTTATAATTTATAAAATAAAATAAAAGAAAACTATTCACACATGAGTGTCGATATATTTTATAAATTATATATATTTACAAATCATTTTCTTTTAGCCAAACAAAAAAAAAAGTGTAAAATGAATTTTTAGTATGAAGCAACGCTTAAAAAACACCAAATTTTTTTTTATTGGAGGCCCTTTGAAAATGTGGAATACCACAATTATAACCAATAAATCTGCAAATATAGTTGCTTCGCTGAGTCGCTTTCCTTGCCTCTCATTACGTATTTGTTTGGTGAATGCTCAGTTACAAATGCATTTAAAAAAATAAATGCATAGCTCATGTGAGAGTGATTTATCACTTATAACTTGCCAGCCTTGCAGTGTTCATACACACAAATCAGCAAAAAATGTCCTAGTACCCAACCATCTCTTACATAGAGCATAACATGACTCATAAACAGATCAGGTCATATATACACAGATTTTAATATATACAGTCATACATGAACACAAACAGTCACACACACACACTTCTTCAGTCACACATGATCCGAACCGTTCATTATATATTAGTTTAACTGGTAAATTGAATGATTGAGAGTTGCAGTGGAAAGGGAGCTGGAGATGAGCTTTACGCCGAGAGTAGCAAGTTGTTAGGTGTAATAACAATTAGTGGTGAGTTAGGACTTGAGATGCACAACATTTTAGAATATATTAGTGAAATGGTCTACTTCAAGGCTGGGTAAGCTACATACTCTCTACAGTTAGTATAATATATAATAAGAAGATAGGATTATACTCGTGAAATGGTCTACTTCAAGGCTGGGTAAGGTACATACTAACACAATATCTTCCACAAAACAATAAAATAGAAGATAAATTTTGATGTAAGAATGAAAGTTATTGGAAGTATTACCAGAAAGTTATTGAAAGTTATTGAAAAAAATTTATTGGAAGTATTGACAGTTCTTCCAATGAAAGTTATTGGAAGTATTACCTGAAAGTTATTGAAAAAAATTTTGATGTAAATTTTCTGTTTTCAATTTACCAGAAAGAAAACAATCAAGCTATACTAGGGCACTTCATTGATGTTGCATATTAGTTTTAGAGCATTCAACAAAAACACATAAATCTTGACATATTCATAGGTTTTTCAACTGTCTAAAAATAACAAAAAACAGAAAAACTAAAACTTCTTCTAAAAGGGGGAAAAAATGCATTTGATTTTAAATACATCCTCATTCAACAAAGAAACTATGCTTAAACATGAAACCTAACTTCGCTTTGAAGAAAATATACTTAACTATGCCACTAGTGACCTAGTCAACATTTGTTCATTCAAAGATCAAGAAAGACAACTAAGTTTGCAGCACAGATCATTGGAAGAACTGTTAATGTGCAAGGGGTAAAATGATTTATTCATTTAATAAAAATAGCTAACAACCCAACAAGCAAATAACCCAAAAAAAATTGTTATCAGGTTAGTTATGAAAAAATTTTCAGCTGAGCAAATTCTCTTATGATCCTAAGCATGTAAACACGGCTATAGGCCACCTTCAATTAGAAATAAAACCTGCACAACATCTTATTATATATCATACTCTGTACAGTTAGTATATAAGATCATCGCATATGGTAAATGGTTGGCCTAATTTCAGCATTTCTGTAAATAGTACACCCAAATTGAATAACATTGGCCTAATATCGAAAACACATCAACCCAAGCATTGCCCTAAATTTTAATTTCAATCACAATGCCCTAATTTCCAGCATTCACATTCTGATTTGCGTGTATATATATATATATATATGTATGTGTGTGTGTGTAAACAGAGAGAGACCGAAAGAGAGAGGGAGATACAGAGAGAGGGAGAGACAGATGCGAAATGGAGGACATACTTGGGAGGGAGACTATGCGATGAACCTGATGAACTTGCGGTGATGGCGATTTTTGTACAAAGCTACAGAGAAGAAGGCAGAGGCGTGAGTCAGACCCAATCAAAAACTGATGTAAACAGCGAGTGAGAGAAAGATGGAAACCGAGATGCCATATACAGAGAAGGGGAAACAAATCGATTGGGAGATAGGGAGAGAGAGAGAGAGAGGCGAAATAGAGGACATACCTGGAGGGAGGCGAAATGGAGATGGAAACAGCGCAAGTGACAGAGGCGGGAGTGAGAGAGGGAGGGAAATAAATTCACGAAATGGCCTTTCCCGACCAAACTTTATTTTGGTCGCTAATATATTTATGAAAATTAAATATTCCCTCCAAAATCGATTTTTCCCCTTTTGGCTACCAAATTATAGTCGGCAAAGCAAACAGATTTAGCGACCAAATTGTAAATAGTCGCCCAAACCCTATTTTGCACGACTACCACAGAATTAGTAGCGAAAAATTAAATGAAAACCAATAAAAAAAAATTATAATTTATAATTACAGTGCAATTACCGACCAAAATCATCTTTAGTCGCCAAAAGTGAATCCAATTCCGACAACCTGTATATTTAGTAGCAAAAAAGTGGTCTTTTACCGACCAAAATAGTTTGGTAGCTGATGCATGTACCTTTGGCGACCAAAGGTTGTTTGGTAGCTAATCTATCCATCATTGGCGACCAACTTTATTTTAGTAGCCGATTGGTCGACATTTGGCGACTAAATTTACTTTAGTCGGCAAAAGTAGTCGCCGAATATGTTATTTGTTGTAGTGATGGTTACAACATAACTCATGGAAACATACAAAGTTTCCATGAAATGCTTAAGTTATTTCCATATTAATATCAGCATGTCCCTTCCAAATTATAGCTTCATGCCCTGCACAATCACAACAATAAAAAAATAATAAAAAGGAAGAAAGAAAGAAAAGAGAGCAACAAGTGATGATATTTTTATCGACTACTAAATCATTTACAAGCTTACCCAAAATATATAATTTAAAGAAATTGCTACCCATTCGGCCTAACAGTGGGAAAAAAATGAAAAATGCTTGGGACCTCTAATTAGAGGTACCACTAATGATGTGGCAGTGGGTCCCACCACTGCCACAACCAATCATGTGTCTTGATTTTTTTTATTTTTTTATTTTTCTTTTTCCGCCTCATTAGAGGTGTGTTTAGAGGTGTGTTTTAGAGGTCTCTAGCATTGTTGGAAAAAAATATATATATATATAAATTCAACCAAAAATATTTTTTTGTCAATGGAAAATTAGTTTATTTGGATAGAAAATATTTTATAATTTTAAAAGGTCAAAAATGTTTTCTCAATTAGAATTTTACCAATATCACCATATTGCCACCACCACCTTTATTGTCGTCACCACGTCCACTTCCACCGCTACCACACTACCACCACCACCTTCACCCCATCTTTACCACCACCACTACAGTTGCTGCTGCCGCCACTAAGGTTGTTAAAATCGGAATTCTACGTTGGATCATTGGAGGTGTTTATAAGATCGGATCGAGAATATAGGATCTTATAAAAAAAGACAAATTACGTAATAATTTAATTTAAATAAATATTTGTTAAAAAATATACACAAAATAAACTTTTATTTTATTAATAAAAGTAAAGATATTGTGAAAAATATAATACTTCATGTAAAATGTAAATATAATATATACAATAGAAAACTCGATAGTAAAAGTTTTGTAATTTATTAAAAGAGAAGGTGAAGAAGAAGAATTCTATAACATAACACTTTGCAATCTACAATAATACATAAAAAGTGAATATATATATATATATAACAAAGTTGCATATGAAAATAAATTGAGAATTCAAAAGAGCAGCTTAACTGAATGATAAGGTTTATCGTTAGCATATCTACAGAGCAGGTTGAGTCACGAAAACAGTTTTCTCAAAAATTAGGATAAAATTACAATCATCTTATCTTCCTCAGATCCCACTAAAGATAACTTAGTTTTTTCGGCTATTTAGTTTTCTTAAATTGCTACAATATGCAAATGTTTGTTTCCTAATTTATTTTTCTTAGCCTATTTGATTTAATACTTTTTTTTTTTATTCATTTGGACCACATAAATTGATATTTAGACAACAAATATAAAATTTACAACAAAATATGTCATACAATACAAAACAAGACTTACAAATTGGATCGGATAGGAATGGATTCAGATCGGGATTCCACAATCCTATAAGATCCAATTACCAGGATCTAAAGATCCTATTTGTAAGAGATTTTTTTGGCACGATTCACATATTTTGTGCCCAAATGGATTGAGAAATTCGAATTGAGATTCTAATAACCATGACCACCGTCGTCGCCGACCCCAACATCTCCACTACTACTACCACTAATGTAACTATTAGTTATTAATTTCAAAAATACAACTAAATATAAACATATTATTCATCGAAATAAATAGAGGAACAGTGAAAATTAAGATTATGTATAGCATTCAGTGTGTTTGATTTCAGTTTTCTGAATTCAGTTATCTGAAAATTGAATTTTTTATTTTTATTTTTTTTTTGTTTTTAGTGAATATTTATTAAATTTTAAGCAATTTTTTTACTTTT
Organism: Camellia granthamiana; assembly: GCA_036172215.1. Lineage (NCBI taxonomy): Eukaryota > Viridiplantae > Streptophyta > Magnoliopsida > Ericales > Theaceae > Camellia > Camellia granthamiana. The sequence continues at coordinate 14,054,625 of CM069904.1, forward strand.
TTAGATGCACCTTACTTAGATGTATCTAAATAGTAAAATATTTGTAAAAAATATTTTAAAAATTAATAAATACACAAAAATACAAAAAAAAATGTATTAAATTTTCTTTCTTTCTTTTTTTTTTTTTTTGTATTTTTTGGGATTTAGTGTATTTTGTAATTTTTTTTCACAAATATTATATTTTTTTGTAAGTGTATTTATGTTAGGTGTGTGTAAAAATTAAAAACAAAATTTACTTAAAATATTAAAAAAGAAATTCATTAAAAAGATTAAAATACGAAAAATAAAAAAAAAGTAAAATTTTCAAAAAACTATTTTTTGAAAATTAGAACTAAATAGACTGATTAGTATTTATATCGTGAATGAGAGTCAGTCGGGCTTACTGGGCATATTCGATATTGACTTTGCCCGCGTTGCGGTCAGCAATAATGGCGAAAGCATCTTGAGAGAGATCGATGGTTCCATGGCAGCCAGGTGGACAGTAATCGACGATGGTTACTACTACGCTCTTACCGGTGCAAGGATGTGGCACACCTTGATTTGTCGGACCCGTACACGTCACTTTGTAGTTTCTTCCACACGTCGCCTTCCCTCCTATGGCATCACTTGCCGCGGCTATCATCACTCCTTTGTCTTGGTTCCCATAGCATGCAGATGCTGAAAAAAATAGAAAATAAAAAATAAAAATAGAGAGCATATGTTGAAAAAGGTGAGCAAGGATCCTCTCCTTACCTTCCCTACATCACTTCCTCCTTGTAATGATTAAGATTCATTTGAAGAGAATTCAATGGTGTAGATCATTTCAAAAAAATTATTTTTTAATTTTTAATTTTTTTAATAAAGTTATTAGAGCCATTAGATTTTCTTAAGATGAATCTTGACTATTGCAAGGAGAGAGTGATGTAGGAAAGGCAATGAGGGAATCCTTGCTCGAAAAAGGTCACCTAACTGTATGTGTGTAAGTCCTCATTTGGCAATAGGTTTTTTTAATTGATTTTTTTTATTTTTTGGTTATTTTAGCTTGGAATTAAAAATTTATTTGATTTGATTTTTTTGAGAGAAAAAGTGAAATAATTATGATTTTTTTTTTGAAATAATTATGATTTGAATATAACATTTTGTCTTATTGACTTATTTAGCCTATTTTATCTTTTGTGTTTTTTTTTTTTTTTTGGCCAAAAAGTTAATTGCCAAACAAAGCTTAAATTTGTTAGGTGTTTGCATGATATCTATACTATGCATATATATAAGGAAAATTGTGTTTTTAGTGAGGAGCCTTATAAGAGTTTCAATATTTCATCTTGATTTTCTTAATTTTAAACAATTAAGAAATCTCCATTGGCTAGCTTTTATTTAATAATCTCACATCGGAAAAAAAAGAAAAAAAAATGAGTTGTTTTACTCATATAAACGGAATCTTATACTTCTATCTCATTTAATGAGGAGTCTTGTGAAAGTTTCAATTTCTTATACTAATTTTCTTGATTTTCTTAATTTTAAACAATTAAGAAAATCTCCATTGGCTAGCTTTTATTTGATAATCCCACATCGGGAAAAGAAGGGGAAAAAAAAAGAGTTATTTTACTCATATAAAGTGAATCTTATACTCTCATCCTATTTAATATTGTAGTGTTGTGCATGTTTCAATTCAAAATAGTTTAAATTTTAAAAGTTTTAATTAATTAATTATGACCTAGCCGATTAGGCTAAATCATTTTTTATTTAATTGATTTGTCTGTTTAATTGTGATTTTAACAGTTTTATCAAAATATATTGATTAGATTTGTTTGATTCAAAATAAACTAAAGGTTGATCTGATTAAAGATTGAAATACTCAGATTGCTTGATTAAAAATAAACTTTTCATCCAAATAATTATTAGTTTTATTTTATGATCTCACATTGAAAAGAAAAAAAGAAAAAGAAAAAAAGATGAGTTGTTTCACTTGTATAAAGTGAATCTTAATGGTGTAGTATTGTATATACTTCAATTCAAGACAATTTAAATTTTAAAATTAAAATAACATTTAAAAGTTTTAATTAATTAATTTTTGTATAAATTGATTGGTCATTTGACATAACCGATTAGGCTGAAACATTTTGGGTTTGATCGATTTGCCAGTTTAATCGCGATTTCTCATACTGATTTTTTTAATTTTAAACAATTAAAAAAATTTCCATTGGCTAACTTCCATTTAATCATATAAAAATAAAACTCTAATTAATTTATGATTTATTTTATAATCTCACATCAGGAGGAGAAGAAGAAAAAGCAAAATTTGTTTCACTATATATCTATATTATATAAGAAAAATAGGGTTTTAGGGAGAAGCCTTCTACGAACTCCAAACCCTTATTCTAAAATTATTGAATTTTTTTAATTTTAAAAAATTAAGAAAACTCTTGTTGGCTAGCTTCTATTTACCTTTAATTTTATAATTTCACATCGGAAAAAGAAAGAAAAAATGAATTGTTTCACTTATGTAAAATAAATCTTATACTCCCATTTATATCAACAAAATGAGATTTTTAATGAGAAACCCTATGATCAATATCTCATACTCATTTTTTCGATTTTCTTAATTTTAAACAATTAAGAAAATATCTATTGACTAACTTCCATTTAACTTTTATTTTACAATCTGACATAGACGTTTTGATTTTAAAAATAATTTTGTATGAGATTTTCAAACTCTCATAATATTTAATTTTAAAATAATTACAATCACACATCATGAACAGAAAGAAAAAGTGAATTGTTTCACTTATATAAAGTGTTACAATCCCACATCAGAAAAAAAAAAAAAAAAAAAAAAAAAAAAAGTGAGTTGTTTCACTTATATAAAGTAAATCTTATAATAAAGAGAGTTTTAAGGGAGAAGCCTTCTAGAAGCTCTAAACCCTCATTTTAAAATTATTAAATTTTCTTAATTTTAAACAATTAAGAAAATTCTCATTGGCTAGTTTCTATTTTCCTTTTATTTTACAATCCTAAATCGGGAAAAAAAAAAGAAGGAAAAACTGAATTGTTTCGTTTACATAAAGTGAATCTCATGCTCTAATTTATATAAATTATTGAATTTTCTTAATTTTCAACAATTAAGAAAATCTTCATTGGTTACTTTCTATTTAACTTTTATTTTATAATTCCACATCGAAAAAAAAAGGAAAAAGTGAATTATTTCATTTATATAAATTGAATTTTATACCCCTATTTATATAAGGAAAATAAGATTTTTAGTGAGAAGTCCTATAATCAATACCAAAATTTTTTGATTTTCTTAATTTTAAATAATTAAGAAAATTTCCATTGGTTAGCTTCCATTTAACTTTTATTTTACAATTTCACATAAACGTTTTGATTTTAAGAATAATTTTGTATGAGATTTTGAAATTCTCATAATATTTAACTTTAAAATAATTATAATCTCACATCAAGAAAAGAAAAAAAAAAAAAAAAAAAAGTGAGTTGTTTCACTTATATAAAGTGAATCTTATACTCTCATTTAATATTATAGTATTGTGCATGTTTCAGTTCAATATGATTTAAATTTTAAAATAAAATTAAAAGGTTTTAATTAATTATTTTTATTGTAAATTGGTTGGTCTTTTGATTTAGTCGATTAGGCTGAATCATTTTCGGTTTGATTGATTTACTGGTTTAACCATAGTTGTATCTATTTTATCAAAATATATTGCTTAAATTTTTTTGATTTGAAATAAACTAAGATTGACCTTATTAAAAGTTGAACAACTGAGATTGCTCGATTAGAAATGAGTTTTTTGTCCAACCAACTATTAACTTTTATTTTACAATTCTGCATCAAGAAAAGGAGGAAAAAAATAAGTTGTTTCGCTATATAAATTTTCAGTTCATGATATTTTAAATTTTAAAATTAAAATAAAATTTAAAAATTTTAATTAATTAATTTTTGTATAAGTTGGTTGGTCCTTTGACCTAGCCGATAGGATGAACTATTTTCGGTTTGACTACATTTTGTTGGTTGTGATATTTTAGTCCTTACAATTTTAATTGGTTCAATTTTTACATTTAATTTTAGATTTTGTATAAGTATGGTTCAATTGATAATGCCATTTGGGATTTTGATAAAAAAAAAAAAAAAAAAAAAAATCACTGATTTAATTAAGGTTGTATTATTGAATTAATCAAATTTATAATTGTATTCCTAAAAGTATGACACAAAATAAAAAGTTTAGAGTCAAAATTAATTAAATTGAAAATAATACAGACTAAAATGATATAAAAATTAAAATATAATGACTAAAAGCAGATGATAAGATTTTTCAAATAGATAATGTAGAATATGCATAAGTTTGTTGCTGCATACAAGTGGTGTATAAATTATAGGTTAGGCTTCTTTTCAGTCCAGGATCAGATTAAAATATATTGTTGGGTTCATAGGGACCCACCACGGGTCTTATTTCGATAATTTGAACTGTTCGACGTGTAGAACTTGCTAAGTACTTTATTCATGTAAAAAATCACGTTAATCGGATATTGATAGCTATTTGATCAAATCATATATTTTTGTCAACGGTAAATATGATTTTAAAAATAAATTGTTGACAGAAATCTGACCTGATCAAATAGTTATCGATATCCGATCAATATAATTTTTTACAAGAATAAAGTACTCGACAAGTTTTGCATATTAAATGATTTGAATAATCAAAACAGGACTTCAAGGAGTCAATAAATATTTATCGAGTCGTTAATTTCAAGATTTTGAAAATAATTGAGATGTACTCAAACTAATTCAGACATCTAATTAAAAAATAAAATAAAAATAACACTCACGCAAGTAAGGAGGACCATAATAAGTAGCAGTTCCTTGAGCTGCATGTGCCACCGTGGCAAGGCATATCACCATGCCCACCGTCATCATCACAACTCCCATTCCAACACCCCTTTCTTAGATTTTCCTTCTTTCCAAACACACCTCAAAAGGAAAATTGAAATCTTATTGTTTTGTTGCAGAAAATCAATAGAAGCGCTCTGTCTTTTTATAGTTGAATAACCTGCATACGAGCAAGCTATAATTTCTTTACCATATTGTACTAGTCAGGGTGGAATCAGAAATTTTGTCTATAAGTCAATGTGTGTGTATAAAATAAAATAAAATAAAAAGGATAAATTACAAACAATAATTTTTGAGTTTGGTTAAAATATAAATTACTCATTGTGATTTCTGAAATTATAAATATCTTTTTTGTCAGAATTTGTTATTTAACAGAATCGACAAAAAAGAAAAAAAAAAGAAAAAAAAAAGAGATTTCTAACTATTCTCCTATACAATAGTGAATTACTAAAACTGTTAATTGAAAATATCATTAAAAATTATTAATTGACTTAATAGTTGATTAATGAAAGTGTTATTTGTTATGTGATTAGAAAATTTTAGGGATGAGATATAACTTTTAGAATCATATGAGCTAATTAGTATTTTAAGCAAATTTTATGAGTGTATTTATAATTTACGTTAAAAAAATATTGAGTTGGTTTTGGCGCATCATTAATTAAAAATAATTCTTTACATAAACTTTGTGAAATATTAACATGCCATTTTTTTATTTTATAAATTTTTTATTAATTAAACTTCAATACATAATTGATAAATTCTAAAAAATCATTTAATATATTTTTTAATGCAAAAAGTAAGTAAATCTAACAAATTATTTTTGAAAAAAATTGAATTATTAATTAAATTTCAACTTACAATCAATTAAACTGAAATTTTAACGAGTCATTTAATATGATCGTCCTTTCACAAATTCTTAGCAAATTACAAATTAAATTATCAATTATATAAGTTGCATATCCATATATGTTGGAGACCCACACCTCATTGTTACTTAGTTTGTAATTTATTTGAAATATCTAGCATTTTTAATAATATGTAAGTATGATGTTATAAAAAAAAAAAAAAACGGAATTTGTAAAGTTAAAAAAGTATTTTTTTTTTTATCTATATCTAAAATTTTAGTCTTTTAATTATTTAATTTATTTTTATTTCATAAACTGTTCTGATATTTTCATAAACACCATTTTCTTAAAATGAAATACACATTGACACTTTTATCAACTCATGAAAAAATATGTCAGTAAAAGTCAAAACTACCCTGACCATAAAGTTAGCCCAAATCATGAATGATGAATTAATGTTAGGAGGAAATTTTCAGCAATAAACCAAATTCCCTATTGAGCAGGCAAGTAGGAAAACAAATTGAATGAATGGCCCCCAAGAACTATTACCTAAAATAAATAATAATAAAAAAATAAAGCCTATTAAATTCATATATGGACATGTCGGGTGCAATTACTAATATTTTTAAAATTTAAAAGTCTATGCAGAGTGTTTGGTGCATTTTTTCTTAAACTTTATTAGATTAAAATAATTTAAATAAACTATAAAAAAAAATTATTATTTGAAAATTGAAGTGGTGTTTTTATCATTTATTTTCTATAAATCAGTTTTCAACTTGTAAAACTTGCACCAAACGTCATCTTAAATGGTATTTGATAAAACTGAAAATTGAAAGCTGACAATTAAATAGTGAAAACTGAATGCTGAATTTTTTTAAATTAAAATATAGTTTGATAAAAAGTTAAGTACTTAAAACAAGCATTCACCCAAAAAAAGAATTAAAATAAGTTGTTTGATATATATGTGACGTGATAAAATTTAAAATTATTGTTTTTAAATTTTCTTGTTTTATTTTTATATTGTGGTGGTGAGGTAGTAGGGGTGGTTGTTACGGCACTAAAGGCGATGGTAGTTGCGTGAAAGTGGTTGTGGTGATGGTAAAAAAGTAGTGTAGTTGAGATAGACAGGTGATGGTAGCTGTGGTGGTATGTTGGTTGTGACTATAGACTGGTAGTTGTGCTGGTACAATGTTGGTTGTGACTATAGACTAGTGATGGTCATAAAGATAGAGGATTGTGCTAGTAATTTTAGTAGTGATAGCGGTACCAGTAATGGTGGTGGTACTTGTGACAATGGTGACAATGATAATCATGTAGTGGTAGTAATAGTAGAGGCGGTTGGTGGTAGCAGTGACGGTGGGAGTGGGGTTAGGTATAGCAGTGGTCAGGTTGGGGTATGGATGGTGGTGATTGCTCACAACGATGGTGAGCATAGCGATACATGTCAATATTTGTATATAAGTAGTAAATTAAGTTAGCATCAAGGGCCCGTTTGTTTTTAGAGATAGAGTAGAAGAGATTCATAATAAGGGGATTATTAGTGAGGAGATTAAGTAAAATTGTGTTTGTTTTAATGATAGTTGTTAGTGTAGGGATTGTTAAATTATTTTTATATAAAATAATAAAAAAAAATACAAAAACATTAAACATGAATGTTCGAAAAAAAATGCCCAACATGTAAAAAATAAAAATAAAATAAAACAAATAAAACAATGATTTTTACTTAACAAAAAAATAAAAAAGTTAATGTTCAAAAAAAAAAAAAAATGCCCAACATACATAAAAAAATTAAAAAAAAAATAGTCTGGCAGATTATTTTCTAATACCAAGTCTCAAGCCGGGCCATTTCCATAAATAAGCTAAAATAGTAAAGGAATTCCCAAACTAAGCCTAGTTTTGAAAGAATTCCCAGAATAAGCTAACTCGCGGTTCACAATCGCGAGTTCAACAAATTTTTTCTCGTTTAGGGTAAAAGTTGGTAAATCTTAAATTCGTAGTTACGAAAAGCGATTTTGATTAAGAAATCGCGGTTACAAAATGCGATTTTATCCAAAAAAAATTTTCTTTTAAACTCGTGATTCTAAACCACGATTTTATATAAAAAAAAAATTCCTGAACTCGCTATTTGGATCCACGCTTTTTGAGCAAAATCTTTTCTTCTGAACTCATGGTTGTGAACCACGAGTTCACGACCACTTTTATATCACAAACCACGCACTCACTCACTCACAGCCACACCACACACTCTCTCTCCCTCTCTCTGACACATCACTTACACACACATCACACTTACATCAAAATAAAAATAAATAAATTTTAAGAATTAAATAAATATAAATAAATAAATAATGTTTAAAAATAAATAAATTTTAAGAATTAAACCCTAAACCCTAAGATACAAAAAAATAAATTTTATCTTAAACACTAAAGTAGCGTTTGATAACGTTTACATTTTCGATTTATGTTTACAAAAATTTTATAAACTGATTTTTGTTTACTTTTAGAAAAACATAAATTACAAATGCGTTTGGTTTGAACAAAATATTTAAAAAAATTTAAAAACATAAACTAAAAAATATATTTGTTCAAGTTTAAAATATTTATATTTATATTTATTATTTATGACAATGGGATCACACATATTATAATTGAAAAAAAATTAATTAAAAAACAATTGAAAAAAATTTATTTGGAAAAAAATAATATATTTTTCCAATTAAATTTTTTTCCAATAATATATTTTCCCAATTAAATTTTTTTCCAATAATATATTTTTCCAATTAAATTTTTTCAAATTTAATTGGAAAAAATTTAATTGGAATTTAATTGGAAAAATATATTATTGGAAAAAAATTTAATTGGGAAAATATATTATTGGAAAAATATATTATTTTTTTCCAAATAAATTTTTTTCAATTGTTTTTTTAATTAATTTTTTTTCCAATTAAATTTTTTTCCAACTTAATTTAATTGGAAAAAAATATTATTGGAAAAAATTTAATTGGAAAATATATTATTGGAAAATATATTATTAAATTTTTAATTATTTTTTTTTCAATTATAATATGTGTGATCCCATTGTCATAAATAATAAATATAAATATAAATATATTAAGCTTGAACAAACATATTTTTTAGTTTATGTTTTTAAATTTTTTTAAATATTTTGTTCAAACCAAACGCATTTGTAATTTATATTTTTCTAAAAGTAAACAAAAATCAGTTTATAAAATTTTTGTAAACATAAATCGAAAACGTAAACGTTATCAAACGCTACTTTAGTGTTTAAGATAAAATTTATTTTTTTGTATCTTAGGGTTTAGGGTTTAATTCTTAAAATTTATTTATTTTTAAACATTATTTATTTATTTATATTTATTTAATTCTTAAAATTTATTTATTTTTAAACATTATTTATTTATTTATATTTATTTAATTCTTAAAATTTATTTATTTTTATTTTGATGTAAGCGTGATGTGTGTGTGAGTGATGTGTCAGAGAGAGGGAGAGAGAGTGTGTGGTGTGGCTGTGAGTGAGTGAGTGCGTGGTTTGTGATATAAAAGTGGTCGTGAACTTGTGGTTCACAACCACGAGTTCAGAAGAAAAGATTTTGCTCAAAAAGCGTGGATCGAAATAGCGAGTTCAGGAATTTTTTTTTTATTTATAAAATCGTGGTTTAGAATCACGAGTTTAAAAGAAAATTTTTTTTGGATAAAATCGCGTTTTGTAACCGCGATTTCTTAATCAAAATCGTTTTTCGTAACCACGAATTTAAGATTTACCAACTTTCACGCGAAACGGGAAAAAATTTGTTGAACTCGCGATTGTGAACCGCGAGTTAGCTTATTCTGGGAATTCTTTCAAAACTAGGCTTAGTTTGGGAATTCCTTTACTATTTTAGCTTATTTATGGAAATGGCCCTCTCAAGCCTCCGTTCTAATCCCATCCCTAAGACCCATCCTAATCCGGAGAGGATTATGAATTCCCTCTCCCTCTCCAAAAATAAACACAATATTAGTCGGTCCCACCTCAATCCTAATATCAATCCTTCCTCTATCTCCCAAAATAAACGAAAGTAAGCTCTCTAAGTTATTTTAAAAAATAATAATTTTTAGACCACATTTTAAGAATTTAATATGAATATAGTTATAAAACAGACTTACTTGATTTTTACTTAATGCATTAAATTTTAAATAGTGGTACTATATGCACCAATTAGTGTACTAACTAGTGTACCAACACTAGTTATGACATTATTATTGCGGTGGTGCTACATATACTAATTAGTATACTAACTAGTATACCAACACTAGTTATGATATTATTATTGACTCCACTCCTTAATCACATTCAAAATACCAAAAACCTCTTAAATTATGTTACATCATCAATTGTTACACTAGTTAGTATACTAATTGGTATATATAACATTATTTTTATTATTGACTCTAGGCATTATATATATTACAAATATCAAAAATATCTTAAATTATGCCACATCATCAATTAATATACTAGTTTGTACACTAATTAGTGCATATAGCATTATTCAATTTTAAATGTTGAATTGGCTTATCAAACACCACCTCACTCTTGCCCAAAATAATAATAATAATAATAATTATATTAAATTTTCAAAAATAATTACCTTCCACATTTTAAAAAAAAATAATAAAATCATTTGCTAAAATTATGAACCATGTTTGGTTTGTTTTTCTAGAAAAACAAAAACAATTTTTTTTTTAAATAGAAATTAATTTGATGAAAATAAATATTAAAAAATATTTTTAAAATTATTTCTATCATCTCGAAAGACAAAATTTTATAAAATAATATATATATTTTTTTTCACCAAATTATTATTATTTATTTTATAAAAACAAATTTTAAAAATCAAATCAAAGATAATCGATATGAATCTCATTAATTTTGTTAGGTATAACATAGCCGAAATAAAGGATAAATTGGGATGAATTATCCCAGTTAACTTTAATAATCGTGTTTCAAATTTTATATTCAACTACTATTTATTTGATTTGGTCTTACGTTTTTTTTTTTAGATCGGTTAGTTGGTTTTCTAAGCTTACGTAATCATTTAAAAAACAAAAACTTACCATTAATATAGATTACGACATGAAACTAGCCTACTTATTACAAAGATAAATTATTAATAGATCTTAATAATTGAATTTAATTCTCATCAAACACTATTGAAAATAAGTGCTAATAAAATCGTCGTTAAAAATAATTTTTTATAAAGATTTTTTAACATGTCGTTAAAAATTGACAATTAGTGACATTTTTTTGTCACAATTTCTAATACTCTTACATACACACACTCTACTTCAACAAGGGTGAAGCTATCCCATTTATAGAAAAACAAAAGAAAAGAAAAGATAAGATAGAAAAACAAAAGACAAGAAAAGATAAGATAAGATAAGGTAGAGGACATGTGGCATATCTTGAGTAGATGGAGTCAAATATCCTTATCCTCTTCGTTGAGTGAGAATCACCTTTTTTGACTCAGCATCTTTATCTTTATTGGCAGTTTGCAGATGGTGGAGACAGAAAGAGTCTCCTTTTCGGAAATGCAAAATTATTTACTGTCCTGGTTTGTCGTTTTGTGCTAACACTGCTAGAAAGCATTGCTGGTAAGGGGCCTTCAGGCTTTGCCTTTTCCCTTTTTATCTTTTTCCTTGTCAAGGTTGTTGGCAATTAGTGTAGTCAAAGAGTCCCAAAAATCAACAAGATTAGGTTCTTCTTCAGCTGGATCTTGAGCTTCTCCTGCTAATACAAAAAACTCATTTTCATCCTGATCTGGATCTTCCAGGTCTGGACCCTGGCTACTGGTAACAGACTTCATAAAAGTGTTATCCCTGGTTAGTTTTATTTGTTTTATTTTATTTTTATTTTTTACATGTTGGGTATTTTTTTTTTAACATTAATGTTTAATGTTTTTGTTTTTTTTAATATTATTTTATATAAAAATAATTTAACAATCACTACACCAATAACTATCATTAAAATAAATACAATTTTACTTAATCCCTTTACTATGATGTGAATTTTTATTTTATTTTTTTGTATTTTTATCTCCTTTTAGATTCCAGTTCAGCCTTGACTTTTGGATAGTATTATGCACGGAAAGGTGAGGAAGAATGGACAGAAAGAGAGGTAGGTTGTGATGATGCTCATCTGTGTTGATTCGTTGAAACTTGGAAAGAAAAAGGGACGAAAGTTGGTTGATGGTAGGTCTTAGCCAATGAATGTGTTGACCACGCATTATGTCCCTCTAGAGTATCCATGTGAGTGGAATGTGCTAATTTTAGGTATTTTCATATGTTCAATTTATAAATCCGTTAAATTCATAAACTTTCGGGATAACTGATTTAGTTTAATGGAACTCACAATGCAAGTGAGTTTGTACATGTCTCCTAAATTTTTCCTTTTCATAAGAAAGGAGGAAAACAAACCCAAAAAAAAATTAACCAAGCGATAAAAAAATTCATATAGCACTACAAGAAAAAGCACATTTGGCGACTAAATTTTCAGTCGCTAAAAGTTCATTTTTAGTCGCCAATAGTCGACTTTTTAGTTTCCCCGACTAAATTTTTTAGTCGCCGATTTTGTCGCGAAAACATGGTCGCCGGAGGTATTGGCGACTAAAAAAGTTATAGTCGGCAAAAAACAGGTCTTTAGCGACCAAAGTTTTGGTCGCCAATAGTCAATTACACTTTTTAAAATTATACATTTAGTGACTAATATTTTAGTCGCCAATAGTCAATGAATAGCCGACTAAACCATTTAGTCGCCAAAAGAAACACTTTTGGCGACCAATAATTTTAGTCGCCAACGGTTGTTCCGTGAAAAATAAAAATACCAACTTTTTTGTTTTTTCTAAGATTCGAACCACCAACCTCCCAACATTCTAAACCCTTTAGTAACACACTCTCTCCACTATGCCACTACAACACCACACATGAATATATATGCAACATGTATTATTTATATACTATATTGACCCATATTAATATAAAACTATATATATAAACATAATTATTTTTATTCAATATAATTTATGTAAAAAATAAATTATTTACTAAAAAAAAATGAGAGCACTTTTGGCGACTAAATCGGTTTTTTAGTCGCCAATTCTATAGTTTTGGCTACTAATTATTTTTTAGTCGCTAAAAAAATTAATTCCCGCTTAAAAATAACTACTTTTGGCGACTAAACTTATTTTTAGTCGCCAAAACCTCCACTTTTGGTGACTAAACTGAATTTTAGTCGCCAATTGTACACTTTTAGCTACTAAATTTTTTTTAATAGCCAAAAAGCTTCACTTTTGGCTACAAAATTTATTTTTGTCAGTAAGACACGTATAATCGGCGACCAAACTATTTTTTAGTCTCCAAAACCTATACTTTTGGCTACTAAATTTTTTTAGTCACCAAAAACCTTCACTTTTGGCTACTAAAATTTTTTTAGTCGCTAAAACCCATATAATCGGCGACTAAACTGATTTTTAGTCGCCAATAACTACACATTTGGCTACTAAACTGTTTTAGTCGCCAAAAGTCTTCACTTTTGGCTATTAATTCCATTTTAGTCGCCAATTGTGCTACTTTCAGCGACGAAAATTCTATTTTTAGTCGCCAATTCTGCTTTTTCTTGTAGTGTAGGTTAATATAATTTAAAGTGGATCTTTGCAATTTCAACATAGATTTAGAATTTGGATTACTGATTGGTTACTCACTTCAATTAAGAAAACTAAGCATTTTGGGAACTTTTTTTTTTTCTAAGCCTCATTTGCTTGAACCAGTCACTAAGCTGGAGAAATTTGTATATTTATTTACTAAAGCTTACCTAAATAGCTGATTATTTTCGGAAGTCCTTTTCCTTATTAAAGTTACTATCACATTTAAGCAACAACTAATCAAGATGACTAGTCTTCTATTTAGATTGTTGATCAATAACCAAAGTAGCAAAGTTTAATGGTGTTACTGCCTTCGTAGATATGTACATGGCCATTTGGAAAAACAATTGATATATAAGAGAAATATGAATAAAAACATAATAGGACAAGTGTATTAAGTATGCTTTATTGTTCATAAGAACAAAAGTAATAATCAATAGGAAAAAGATTGAGACCCCTAAAAAATTCTAACATTTCACCCACAATGACATGACATATTACTCGTTAACTTTTGATTTGCTACAAACTTAAACATGTAAACCCCAACTCCTTTGCAGTATGTTCTTGTGGGTGAATTGTGGATTTTAATTTGTGTGTTTTTAGCATTTGTCATAATCAAAACAACAATCACTACATAGCAAGTTTTAATTCCAAAGAGAACAACCATGAAAGTTACACAACAGAACCATGAAGAAACTCATTGACAAATATCATAATAATTTGGTTTAATGCCAAAGAGGTTAATCTAATCATCGATGGCATTCCTTTGAAAACTACTATACAAGTTTACTTATACAAACAAAGACCTCAATGTGGTATTTATTTACCTAAAGAAGACAAAATCCATATTATGGTAATCATACTGAAAATCAATGGTAGCGGTTTCTATTAATTTTTGTTCATAGATATAGTGATACTGATCAAAATGAAGAGGAAATTGTTGAGTCGTTAAATAGCGCTGTTTAATTTCCCATGGATTCAACATCCATTTTTCATATGTTGGTTCAATATAGAAGACTGTTTCCTCAATAATACTGTTAGATATATATTGTTCAGGTGATGTGAGGACATTCTTAGTTGATTGGCTGGATTCCCCCATTTCTGACTATTTGGTGAGGTTTGAAGCCTCGGAAATTCTGTTGAATATATATTCTAGTGAGCATAAGAATTGGATCCTCTGCCGTGACCACAACAACATCGGCCTTTGCTGGTCATGATCCTTGTAAATATTCACGAGTTAGAAAATCTGGTAAAGAATTCTGTTCAGCTTTGATATATTCAATATCAAAGTCAAATGTGGATAATAAACTTTGTCAATTTGCAAATATCTGTTTATGGGCAAGATTTTGTACATCTTTCTTAAATATCTTTTTAGCCGCTGAACAATCAACTCAGAGTAAAAAGTGTTGATTTAGTAAATCATCCTGGAATTTTAAAATACATTTAATAATGACTAAACATTCATGTTTAATAGTAGGATAGTTTAATGATGTCCCTTTCCAAAATTTGTTTTATTTGATTTTTAAAATTTGTTTTTATAAAATAAATAATAATAATTTGGTAAAAAAAAGTATATATTATTTTATAAAATTTTATCTTTCGAGATGATAGAAATAATTTTTAAAAATTTAAAAATATTTTTTAATATTTATTTTTATCAAATTAATTTCTATTTTTTAAAAAAAAAATTGATTATTTTTTTTATTTTTTAATTGTTTCTAGAAAAACAAACCAAACATGGTTCATAATTGTAGCAAATGATTTTATTATTTGTTTTTAAAATGTGGAAGGTAATTTGAAAATTTAATTTAATGTAATTTGATTTAATTTAATTTAAATTTTTTTTTTTTTGGCAAGAGTGAGATGGTGTTTGATAAGCCAGTTCAACATTTAAAATTTAATGCATTAGGTAAAAATCACATAAGTTCGTTTTATAACTACATTCATATTAAATTCTTAAATTTTAAAATAACTGAGAGCTTACTTAGGCCCCGTTTGTTTTGGGAGATAGATGAAAGATTGGGATTAGGATTGAAGTGGGACTGTAATGACTCGGATTTTAATTCACATTGGATTGATGCAAAGTGGTGCCCGTCACCTTAAAACTTGTATGGTTGTCAGACTCTTGATATTGATGGGTTGGCAAATGAACTTTAAATATTATAATTGAGGACCCCTGGGTGATGTTTGGAACCTTGATTGAAGCATTAACAAGGTATTTAGGTAAGATTAGATAAAAAGCCCCAAGTTTGAGTTTGAGTTTTTGACCAGCCGTCACTCTTTTGCCCTTTTTTCCTTCCATACTTTGAATTTGAATATGAGGCCAGAACCATTGGAAACCTTGTTTTCGGGGCTTCAATTTGGACACAAGAACGACCTAAAATAAGAGAGTTACACCTGTTTCAATGTCAAGTTTCTGTGCTGAAAGCATGCTTGCTCGAGCGAGATTTTCTTCGCTCGAGCGACCAAGTCGCTAACAGACATTATAAAGTGTCATTTTGGCCCCAAAACTTCACCTTTTCATCCTCTTTTCTTCTCCCCTCCTCATGTCTGAAAACCTAGCCTCCAAAACTTTGATTTCATCCATTCTTACCAACAATCCACCATGGATCTTGCATCAAGGTTGAAGAACAAGGAAGGATCAAGACTTTGACCGATTATTTTGGGGATTTCATTGAAGTTTGAAGATGGGTCTTCACCCTTAGCTTCCAATCTTGAGGTAGGAGTCCTAGTTCTCCTTCAATGCTTACATTAATAGATAGATTTGTGATATTTTGAGTATATAAATACAAAATCTACATTTTGAGCATATAGTGTTATATCATGGAAATTAGGGATTTATGGTTTGAAGAATTGGGGTTTTATTGTTGGGTTTATATTATGGATGATGAACCCTAGCTATACAATCAATGGGAAAATTGGAATAAAAAGTAAAGGTTTAAGAAGTTTGATTTTTTCTTGAAATTCTTGATTTTTCTTGAAAACCCTAAGTTGATTCATGATGATAAATAATGAGTTTGCCCATATTGAAAGTAGAATCATGAAATTGAGTTATTGAATTGTATATATACAAATTTAATTGAATTTTGGAAGTGTTTGAAAATCATGTTAAAAATTAGCGATTGAACCTTATTTATGGATATTGTAAATCATGCTATGATATGAAATGAAATTTGGGAAAAAGGATTAGTTAATGATATGGATAACATGAGCCTTGGGATGAAATGATGAAATGAAAATTTAAGAGTACACCTTGAATTATGTTGAATTATATTTAGTGGTGTTGAGTTAAAATATGTTGAATTGTGGTGATTATGCGGAATCATATTGATTATGTTGAAGTGTGTTGATTATGTTGAATTGTGTAGACTATGTTGAATTGTGTTGAATTAAGTTGAGTTGTGTTGGGTTCTAGTGAGTTTTGGTTGATATAAGAAGGGAGTTTTGCCCTAATTGGATCAAATTGTCATTTTGTATAAATAATTGAAATTGTCATTGTAAATATGAAATCGGAGGATTATTAATGATGATGGTGGAGCTTGATATGTATTATCACTCCCACATGAGATTTTGGAAAAGCATATCATTAAAGAATTTATTTATCGGTTTAGATATATTTGTTTTGGGCTATCGGTGGCGGATAGCTATGATTGTTGTAGAAATTGCATGTTGACTAGGCAAACCGGACTATTTATAAATTATGCATATCATGGAGCACGCAATGAATTTTGAGGATTTAAACTGTATGTTTTGGAAAAATATTTTGGAAATTCTTGTGCTATGTTTTTAGTGCACTTGTTTCATTCTGAAAATCATGTTTTGGATCACATGTATTGTGCTAGTTGAAATGAGTAAATAATATGATAAGTCTGAGAAATGGTTGTCATTGAATATGACTGTGTATTTTAATACATTGTATATGTATGATTGTTTGGAAGGAGAAAGGGGATGTACTCCATGTGTGATTATGTGTTTAAATACATTGCATATGTATGTTTGTTTGGGAGGAGAAAGGGGATGGACTCCATTATAACTAAGTTGGTTGGAGTGTCTTGGGTGAAAGTCCCGAAATTTATACATGGGTGCCGATCCCGTGGACGAAATTTCCGTAAAATGGCAGTTTGAAGTGTTTTATGTGTGTTATGTATGATTAGAAAACCACAGAGTTGTAGCCTCAGTTTGGTTATTGAAAGATAATGAAATTGACTCATTAATTGAGAAGAATAAATGAACTGAAAATGAACTGAAGGAAAATGGATTAAGGATTGAAATTGGCATCATGTGGGTAATTGGATTAGGGGCTAGTGATGATGAACTCAATGGATTGCTTGTGACAAAAGGGAAGATTATGAGTATTGTTTTGTAAGTAATTGGGAAATTGAATTAAAAAGGGGTTTGTGATTCTTGTGTCATGTCGAACTCTAATCCTTTGGATTTTGATGTTATGGAGTATGGTAATTGGAAATGGAAATGAAATGTGTAATAGTAGAATGGAAATTGAATGTGGAATATTAAAATGGAAACAAAATGATGAATAATTTGGAATTGAGTTGATAAATTTAAGATGATGTTCTTCCTTAAGTGTACTTGTTTTCAAAGAGAATCTATGGATTCCTAATGATGAGAGACTACATTTATGGCAGGGAGTTTTTTTAAAGGCCCAGGTGAAATTTTAAGAAAAGATACTTTCTGTATAATGTTTTGAACTTACAAAATGTCATCTTCCTACATGATATCACCTTGCATGCATGATCATTTTTATCTGTGTGTTAGTTATTGATTGAGAACTATCAGATTCCTACTGGGCATTAGTGCTCACCCCGTTGTTGTTTTATCTTTTTACAGGAAAGAAGTTTGGATTATTTGATTGAAGATTTATGGGATTCTTGAGTCTTTTTGCATAACTTCATGGTAGATGTAAAGGAAGTGGATTTTGTATTTGTATTTATTCATTTGTAACACAATAGGAGATTGGCATGTATTGTTGTCATTATAACATTCATTGAGAGAGAGAGAACATGTATCATTGTGATTCTATTACTCAAGTGTAATGGATATTTGTAAATGTAAGAAAAAAAAAATGGACCTAAATTTACAGGCTTTGGTAATGTTTCCGAATAATTAAAATTGGGGCATGACAACTCTACTAATATTGTGTTTGTTTTGGGAGAAGAAGAGGGAAAGGAGATTCATAATCCCCTGCGGATTAGGATGGGCCTTGGGGAGGAGATTAGGATGGGGGATTGGGACTTGGTATTAGAAAATAATCCGCCAGACTATTTTTTTTATGTTTTTATTTTTTACATGTTGGCAGTACAAAAAATAAAGGTTTTAGAGATCAAAATTTAGGGATAAAATTATTTTTTAGGGACCAAATATTTTTATTACAAAAAGTGTCGTCATTATATTTTTAGCAACAAAAATTAGGCATCAGTGATGAATTATTATCTTTTTTAGACCAAATTTTTTGTCTCAAAAAATAAACCACTTTAAGACCAAATTATTTTGTCCCTAAAAGTGTATTTATTAGTGACATTTTTAAAATTTTGTCGCTAAAAGTCTTATTGTTTACTTTTCGGGACTACTTTTTAGCGACTATTCTCAAAACGATAGAAATTGGTCCCTAAATGTTTTTTGCAACAAAATTTTCACTTTTAGAAACAAAAAAATTTAGTCTCTAAAACTCTTATATGTTGTAGTGTAAGCATTTTTTTTGAACATTAATGTTTAATTTTTTTTGTATTTTTTGTTAAGTAAAAATCATAGTTTTATTTGTTTTATTTTATTTTTATTTTTTACATGTTGGGTATTTTTTTTTTAACATTAATGTTTAATATTTTTGTATTTTTTTATTATTTTATATAAAAATAATTTAACAATTATTACACCAACAACTATTATCAAAACAAATACAATTTTACTTAATCCCCTTACTATGACGTGAAATTTTTTTGTATTTTTATCTCCTTTTAGATTCCAGTTCAGCCTTGACTTCTGGATACTATTATGCACAGAAAGGTGAGGAAGAATGGACAGAAAGAGAGGTAGGTTGTGATGATGCTCACCTGTGTTGATCGGTTGAAACTTGGAAAGAAAAAGGGATGAAAGTTGGTTGATGGTAGGTCTTAGCCAATAAATGTGTTGACCTCCCATTATGTCCCTCTAGAGTATCCATGTGAGTGGAATGTGCTAATTTTAGGTATCAGTTTCATATGTTCAATTTATAAATCCGTTAAGTTCATAAACTTTTGGGATAACTGATTTAGTTTGATGGAACTCACAATGCAAGTGAGTTTGTACAGGTCTCCTAAATTTTTCCTTTTCATAAGAAAGGAGGAAAACAAACCCAAAAAAAAATTAACCAAGCGATAAAAAAATTCATATAGGTTAATATAATTTAAAGTGGATCTTTGCAATTTCAACATAGATTTAGAATTTGGATTATTGATTGGTTACTCACTTCAATTAAGAAAACTAAGCATTTTGGGAACTTTTTTCTAAGCCTCATTTGCTTGAACCAATCACTAAGCTGGAGAAATTTGTATATTTATTTACTAAAGCTTACCTAAATAGCGGATTATTTTCACAAGTCCTTTTCCTTATTAAAGTTGCTATCACATTTAAGCAACAACTAATTAAGATGACTAGTTATCTATTTAGATTGTTGATCAATAACCAAAGTAGCAAAGTTTAATGGTGTTACTACCTTCGTAGATATGTACATGGCCATTTGGAGAAATAACTGATATATAAGAGAAATATGAATCGAAACATAATAGGACAAGTGTATTAAGTGTGCTTTATTGTTCGTAAGAACAAAAGTAATAATCAATAGGAAAAAGATTGAGACCCTGTAGACACCCCATTTTGACCGACCTTAAGACTCAGACGTCACCGATTGAGCGCTCGGTGATAGTGCATATTGTGCTCGTTCTGAGGTTTCAGAGTCTCGGCTGCGAGCCTTGCCTCCAGACTTCGGGGCTCTTTTGTGCTTTGCCTCGGTTTGCGAACCAGGTCCTATTTTCTTTGTTTTCTCTTCCTGAAGGGAGGGAGAGGTCTCGTAGACCATCTCTCAGTGGCCGTAGGCTACGTTTCGTGGTCGTAGGCCATTTTTCCCGTTTGGAGGGCAGTTTCCGGATTTCGGAGCCGTCGGCCGTGTGCCTCGGTTCGGGACCGCTTAACTACCTCCGTTTGCTCTGATTTTTGGCACACACCTTGTTTCCTCTCCTTAGAGGGACACTGTGGCCCGGGAGACCACCTTCGTGGTCGTACGTCACCTCCGGTGCTTCATAGTCAGTTTTCGGGGCCCCAGACTGCGCGTTTTGGCCCCCGAACCTTCGTTTTGCATCGGTTTGGGTTCATTTTTGGTATGGACCCTATTTTCATTGTTAGGAAGGTGGTACGGGGGTGGGAGACCAGCAATTCTTCTTGGAGACCACCTTTCTCTTCGCCGCCCGGTTTTCTTGTCAGGTAGGTGGTCTTCCTCACTTTTGGGCCACAATTTTGGGTCTCCCATACCACCATTGTGTTGTACTCATCTGGGAGGCCACCAATATGGGTAGGCTGACCAGCTTTTCTTCCTGACCCTTTTGAACCTTGCTAAAAAGCTGGTTTTCCTCTCTCCTGGGTCACTTTTTTCTGGTCTCCCATACCACAACTGTATTGCATTCACCTGGGAGGCCACCTTTCTGGGTAGGCCGACCACCTTTTGAGCTTGAACCTTTTGACCCCTAGTCGGCCGACCAGGGGGAGTGGCTGGCCGACCACCTTAACTGGTCAGCCTGTTTCCTGCTTTTTCCTCTCTCTGAGTTTGTTCCAGTTGTGCCAACTGGGAGGCATTTGGTACATCCTCCATACACGTGTATGGAGGATATTTGAAGCTTCCAAGAGAAGCTTTAGAGCCTCTCCTCTATAAAGGAGGGGCTGATCTTCCATTGCAAGGGTTGAAGACTTTGGTTAAGGCATATATACACCCTTCCCTATATCTCTTCATTCCAAGCTCCAAAACCCCATTGTTCTTGCACCATTTACACTACGCCTCCTAGCACAACACCTCCACCATCAATCCAAGCACCTTGGAACTGATTTGTAGAGGTTGAAGGCTCATTACCTTGGTCCAGAAGTTGCTGAGGGTCGGCTCTACAAGGGTAAGCCTCTATTTCCTCTTTTCTTGCATTATTTTGCTTCATATCTTAGCCCTATTTGCAAGCATTTTTGGGTTTCGACATAAACTGAAAAAAGTTTTATTTTGAGCTTATAAACATGTTTTCTTAAGGTCATTTTTCTGTTAGGGGTCATCTCCCCCCTTCCATGCTTCATTTCCTCATGTTTTGAGCTATGCATTTGAGCATTTGCATTCGCCTTGGTTTGGCCTTTTAGCCACTGAAATGCAGTGGATTTCAGTGGCTAACATGTGTCTTTGAGCTTCAAAATCATAGAGGGGTGACCCTCTCACCCCTTGTTCTCTTTACTAGCTTTGTTGGCCTTCCAAAGGAGCTCCATTTTACATGTTCTGAAGTCATGTTTCAGGCCCTATTTGGTGAGTTTGAAGGTCTGCATAAGCTCTATCCAGAGCCCTTTTGGCCATTTTGAATGTCTATTATGCATGTGTAGAGCAATCCTATTCAAGGCCTTTCAAAGGGGCTTTTACTTGCATGCTTCCTAGCTTCATTTCAGGCCATTTTTGGTGGGTTTTAGGACCCTCAGAACCTCTGCCTAGAGGTTGTTTTACCATTTTGCATGTCTGTCTTATATGTGTAGAACAACCCCTTGCATGGCCCTCCAAAGGAACCTATCATTCTTGCATGCATTGACTGAGTTTCAGTGAGTTTTTGGGCATATTTTGGCATGGCATACTTCTTTTTTTGGCTGGTTTGGTAAGCGTTCATATGCTTCATATAGTTGTAGTGCAACTCATGGTTCACTAGCTTTCTTCGCATGCTTTGTTGACCCTTGATTTTAGCACTTTTTGTCCATGCCTTAAACTGATTTTGTGCATATTTTGGACTACCTTAGCTCTGTTTTTAGCTCTCATGGTCGAATGATGTTTGTTTTGCATGCTTGTAGTTCAATACCCATGCTTAACTTTGAGTTTTGAGGCTCATTCCATGCATATACTGAGGTGTGTTCATGTTTTGGGTCCATTATACATCATATTTCAGAGTTTGTATGAATGCCATATTGCCATGTTTTCTACTCCTTAAGTGTGCTTGAGAGTTGTCCATGAATGCCTTGTTTTTTCGGACCATTGAGTGAGCTCCATTTCCTTGCATGTTGAACCACCATTTTAGGCCATTTTCCCACTGTTTCAGACCTCCCTAGGGTCGGTTTGGGGTTGGTTTTTCCATTTGTGCATCGCTTTGGGTGCCTCTAGTGTAACGCACTTCACTAGTTTCGGTACCCGAGCCACCTAGCATGCATTGTGTGACATACTTGCATGTTTCGGGACCATCTTTCATGCCATTTCAGAGCTGTATCATGTGCCATCCTATGCCATATTTCATTCCTTGCCATGCCTTGTTAGAGTTGCATGTTGTGCCTTAGGATCGGTCCTTTGCATTCGTGCATGTTTGCATGTATTTCGGTCGTCTCATTTCCATCATATGGCCATTGTTGTGAGTGTGGCTGAGGTCCACTCATGTTGGTGTAAGTCCATCGTGCATTGTGTATGCCATTTCAGTCCATAGCATTGCGTATGCTAGATTGCATGTTAGAGCATTGTGTATGCCATGTTACATCACGTGCATTGTGTATGCCATTTCAGTCCATAGCATTGCGTATGCTAGATTGCATGTTAGAGCATTGTGTATGCCATGTTACATCACGTGCATTGTGTATGCCATTTTAGTCCATAGCATTGCGTATGCTAGGTTGTATGCTAGTCGCATTGTGTATGCCATCTCATTGCATTGTGTTTGGAGTAGGGTTAGTCCAAACACGGGAACGGGAATCGAGGGACGTTTCGTACTCCAAGTGACAAAACGTGTCTCAATTCCCAGTCGCCGACACTTCGGATTACCCATGATGGAGTCTAGGCCTTGTTGTGTTGTCATGTGCATTCATTTCACATCGAGTCGTGCAATTCGACTCCTCGGCCATCATGCATCGAGATGCATGATTGGTGGGACGAGGATCGAGGTGTGCATACATATGTGAAAATACTTTGCCATGCCCCTTTCTTGCTCTCTGTTGCAGCAAACCAGAAATCAGCGGCCTTCTAGAGCTTTGCACAGCATTCCGGGATTAATTGCAAACAGAGGCAAATCGGGGCATCGCGAGGAATTTCCCGACAAGGCAGCTCGAGCATGCATGCATCTTTCATCATTTGGAACAAGAGCTGAGGCAGTCCATTTGATGACTTGCATGCTAATTTATTTGCTTTCCTAGTTAATTTGTTAATTAATTAGGGTTTTGTAATATTTAATTATTCATTCGGACTGTATTATTTATTTGGACCCTCCGAGCGAGGGCACAATTGTAATAAGTGTGCGTGTGTGTGATGTATGTCTTCCAATCCCACGTCTTTCTCCCTTTTATTTACCAGCTTATAATGGTTAGATTAGGGCATGTTTCAATTAGCATACTTATGCTCGCGTGTTTGCATCCATTCATCTGTCTTGCATGCACCGGGCTCGGCGCATCATACTAACTGCGTTGTATTTCAATTTCGAGTTGAATACATGTTAGCTATAGCATCATCATATGCCATCTTAGAATAGCCGAGCCTATTGTAGTTGCATTCTTGCATGTGTTGCATTAGGCATTTCAGCATAGTGAGGATCATGCATGGATTTCTAATTAGCTTCTTTCTTTGGCTTGGAGTACTCGGTAAGTGTTTATGCTTTAGCATCCTTGCATGTGTGTGAGTGACTGCCATGATAGCATGCTTACCATGAGGCTATGTGCTTATGTGATATAATTGCCTGAATGCCTGTAGGTGAAGGTTGGGTTATTTGAATGGAACAATTCATCGACCGCGAGTTTTAAGCCCACTTGAGAGTGGCAAAATCATGTTTTCTAAGCCCACCCGAGGGTGGCAAATCTACGTCTTAGCCTACTTGCGGGTAGCACCATCAAACCATTTTCAAAATAAACAAACATGAAATGTGTTGTTCCAATTCAGGCGATCCAGTCTATACTTGTATGCTGTGCGCATCATGTAGTAAATCTGGGCTAATAACCGGAATAAGAATGCATAATGTTTTCAAAACTCGATATCATGGTTAGTAGAGGCCGATCTTTGATTGGGCGAGCGGGGGTGCTCACGAAGTGACCTTCCCCAATCGTACCCAAGTTCCCGAGTCGAGGCAACTTTGGTGATGACGGACACGTGGCCTTAGGCAACGAGTCAGGGTTTCCTAAATTCCCCAAAATAAAACATTTAGGTGGCGACTCTGTATCTGGCAAAGCAGTCCATGTTTGGCACTTCTTTCTAAAAATCTATTTTTCAAAAATGATTTGTCGGATTTGGACTCTTTGATGATTCATCGGTCTTGCGTTGCACTCTGCGAGATTAGATATAGGACCGTGACATTGAGTCCTGAACTGTAGTGAGCCCAAATGAACAAAACGGGATTCCCTCCCGGGACGTTCGGGGACGTCTACAGTTTCTGGCGACTCTGCTGGAGAGTTAGAGAACTTGACTCGAACTCATGATATCCGATTTTGACTACACTTGTGTGTTTCTTTGCATTGCATTTGCATTGGTGCGCCTAGGACACCGTGTTTGCCGTATGCTATTCCTAAACGGTTTGTCAAAGGCTCGCTTCGAGAAGCGTACCATAAGGCTGACCGGTTGCGGGCTCTGCCGCGACGGGAACACAAACCTCGATTTTTACCGGGGCACCCCTTTTGACCATTCGACCTAGTGCATATTCGGAATCCATAGTGACCATTCCAAGCTTGGACATGTTGCTTACCCGATTATAGGTTGTTTGAAACCACTGCGTGCGTAGTGAAACCCAAGCTCCTGACAAAATAGGACAGGGAAACCCTACCCCAACATAGGGGTGTTTTGGCTCTCACTTGTTTGCTATGTGCTTTTAGAGTGCGTCTCTACAGGAATGCGTATATCAGTTTACAAGTTTGGGTATCAGGCCTACAGGCACCAGTTCAGTATTTTGGGAATCAGTTATCTGCGGGTATCAGATTCAGTTTTAGGGGCAGTGATTTGGGAACAATGATCAGTACTTGAGAACAGTGTACTTCAGCTTATCAACTGTGTGTTGTGTGTTTATTTTAAGCCGTTATGCTGTCCGTTTGTCTGGTTATTTATTTCCTTATTATTGCTTTATTTATCTTTTTGCTAGGTAGTTTAGCACAATTGCTTCAGACCAAGCAGATATTCCCCAAGCACTCTGGACAAGAGGTCGCCGACTCAATCGATCTGAGGATCTGGTTGACGGACAACTAGTGTATTATTCTCTACCCTCGGTTGTCAGACGGAGGTCGAGAAGACGCAGTGTATCCGAGCAGAGGTTGCCAGAGCAGTGGTTTACCCCATCAGTGGACAGTCGGACTGAGGTCTCAATTGTTGCCATAGAGATAGACCTACCGGTAGTTCAGATAGATCGGGGCAGTATGGCAGGAATAACAGGAGTTGAGGAAATGATGCCTCAGATGCAGGAGACCATGAGAGCCATGCAGCAGGACGTTGTTCGTCGAGATGAGTTTGCCAAACAACAGGCCGAGATCATGGCCCAGCAGGCAGAGTTAATTGCCAGGCTGCAACAACAAACCGGGGCATCTGCTTCACACCAAGCTCCTCCCCCACCAGGAGTTCCAGTGCCCGGGGAGGCACCAAATGTCCAGGGAGATACGGATATTCCCACAGGGCCGGCTCCGCCCCCGATTCTACCTCAACTATCTAAGGCACCTACGCCTGTCAATCAACCAGACTCTCCCTTTGAGTTCAAGGTGGGCCATACAACGTTAAAGTTGAGCAAGCTTGAGAAGTTGTTCAAAAAATCCCAAGGGGTAAAGTCCATCCCAGACATTGAGGATAGGTATACTGACGTGGCTATGACGTTGCCAGATAGGTTCAAAATGCCACAAATCAACCACTTTGATGGATCTGGGGATCCCATGGTGCATCTCTGGTTGTTCTCAGATATACTACGACCGATGGGCCTCACCAAACCGCAGAAGCTTTCATTATTCGGCCGGACCTTGTCGAGTGTGGCCGCTATCTGGTACGCAAAGTTAGAAGACGAGGTTAAACGGAACTAGGATGAGATGGCCGAGGCTTTCATTACACAGTACTCCTATAACACTCAAATCGAGATTACAACCCGTGATCTTGAGACAACAAGGCAGGAGCCTAAGGAGAACTTTTCGGATTTTGTAGCCCGGTGGAGGGCCAAGGCCTCAATGATGACCCTAAGGCCCACTGATAAAGATCAAATTCGGATGATTGTGCGCAACCTCCAACCCAAACTGATGCAGAAAATGATCGTGCTCTCCTTTCCTACATTTTCAGATTTGCACGAGATGGGGGTACAAATTGAGGATGCTATGAAACAAGGTCTGATTGACCAAGACAGAGAGCAACCCAGAAGAACCTTCAACCGCAACAACAATACAGGCACCAGCAATGCCGCAAATGCTAGAGCTTCAGAAGTAAGCATGGTCACCACCGTTCCACCTCCAAGACCCGTGGTAGCTACACCTTTCTCCGGCGCGTTCAGAAGTAACACACAAACCACCAAATACCAACCTCGAGGCCAGAGAACCTTCACCCCATTATATATGCCCCTGTCCAAGGCTCTGGGGGTATTAATCAGGAAAGGGCACTTAAAACCCCTGGAGCCGAGGCCATTGCCAAATCCACTCCCTCCCTCTTATAACCCAGCAAAATACTGCGCATATCACCAACAACATGGTCACGACACTGACCAATGTTTTAGATTGCATCATGAGATTCGAGATCTCGTTGACAAGCAGGTGATTGTGCCTCCAGAAAAACCCAATGTCACAACAAACCCTCTCCCATCGTACAACCAAGCTCCACCTCCCAAAAGAATCAACTTTATCTAGACTGGGGTCGTGTCTTACGATCCTAGCGTATATATCACCCCATCCCACCTACCCAAGCCGGAGGTGCTTCTTCCTGACTGCACTGACTTGTGCATGTTAGACGTCTCCAGAACCCAACCCGAACCATTGGTGGTGACTGTCGAAGACAGAACAGGGGAGATTTCAGGGGAGAATGGGATTGTTGAGTCAGAATCTGAGGAATCCGGGAGTTTTGCTCAGGAGGTATACAGTCTGAGCAACTACATTCTATCAATAGGCCAGGTTGGGCCAAATGTGGAATTGTCGGCAGGGGCAAAGCTTTGTGTGATACAGGGGGATGAATCTGGTCAGAGGATAGATGACTTGGCAACTGTGGAAGGGGACTTTGCTAACCTCCAATTTTTCAATGAACAAGATCCAGAGGGCATGGTGTAGACACCCCATTTTTGACCGTCCTCAAGACTTGGACGTCACCGTTTGAACACTCGGTGATTATCCATGTTTGTGTTTGTTTGGAGTTCCCAGAGTTCTCGGCTACGCGCCTTGCCTCAGGATCTCTGAACTTGACTATTTTGTGTCTGGTTTTGCACCAAACACTTGTGTTTTGCCTTGGAGGGGCAGGGAATGCCTTGTGAGGCATCCCCACACACCACCGGCACTAGCTAGAGGCCACCGGCTGCTTTTTGTTGCCACCGGCAATATATATTGCCGGCCGGCACTCTTTGTTGCCGGTCGGCACTCAATTTTGTCAAAATGACATTTTTGGCTAGCCGGTTACTGTGCATCTGCTTTTTCAGATATTTTGAGACAGCTGTTTGGCATTTGGTTCCCCTCCATACACGTGTATGGAGGGATGCCCTCCTTGGAAGCTTGTTGTATAAGCTTTACAACTTGGTTGCCTATAAGAGAAGGGTCTCTTCTCTTGGCTTGAAGGTTAGACATTTTAGAGAGGGAATAACTCAGAGAGAGCTCTGGTTTTAGGTTAGGGTTTGTGTATCTATCCTATATCTCTCTCTCTCCCTTAAGCTTAGTGTGTGTGTTTTGTCTTACTATTGCACACAAGCACCTAGTGCTTCACCTTCCTTTGGCTACTGAGGTTCCAAGGGCTTGTTCTTGCTATTTTTGATTGGATTTAAGCTCAAGGAGGCAACAACATCAACATTTGTGAAGGTGGTCAACAAGGGTAAGAAACTAGCCTTTTATTCCCCATTTTTGCATCCTATTTCTACCTATCTTAGAGCTGTTTTTGTGTTTAGTGTATAACATAAAAAAGTTCTGTTTTTAAGCCCTCTTGATTGTTTATTAAGAGTGTTTTGTGGTTTGGGCGTGTTTGACCACCCTTAGGCCTTGAAAGGCCCTCATTTTGTGCTATTTTGTGCAAGTTTCGAGACTTTGGTGTTTGGGCCTCTTCACCACTGAAATCTTGAGGGATTTCAGTGGTGGAGATGGTGCCTTGAAGTCTCCAAAAGGGGAGGGCCACCCCCTCTCCTTGTTGTCCTTGAAAGGGACCATTTTTGGTCTCTTAAGGAGGTCTTTGTTCAAGTGTGTGTTGAGCATGCCATGGCTGTATTTTATGCCTATATTGCCATGTTATAACTTTGTATTAAGTTGGTTTTGGTACTCCATGCATGTTTAGTATAGTTGCCATGTAATGCCCCCTTGATCCCTTAATATGCCTTAGGTTGTTAGCCTTTGTTTGAGCATGTTTTAGGCTTAGACTTATGAATAATTTGCGCTTATTTTGCCATGCTTTAGGTCTGTCCATAATTGTTTGGATCGATTTTGGCATGCTTAGTATAGCTCCTTTGCATTTGTGGCTTGTCGGGCTTGTATGCTTCAAGTATGTGAATGTGTAGCATGTATTGCTTGCATCATTTTGGTGGTTTGGAACCACCCAACATGTAATTTCACTCCCTTTGGCATGCTCATATGCTTGCCTTAGTTGCTTCATTGTTGCCCCCTTAAGCTTGTGTTGAATGCTCCATGTTTTGGTCCTTATGCGCGCTTTCATATTTGAGCCACTTAGATGCCATCTAAGTAGTCCTTTGGCCTTGTTTTAACATGCTAAAAATCTGTTTTTAGTTGTTTAATGCATGCCATGTTTATCGTGCTAAATGTGCCTCAAAGCTTCATTACCTTGCCTAAAGTATTTGGGCCATTTGCATGCTAATGTTAGCTTCATGCGAGTTGGTTTGGCACCACATTCTAGCATGATTTTCAGAGTTAATGTTGTATGCTAATTGTCCATGATAGCCTCTTTTAAATGTGTTTTAAAGTTGCTAGTTTAATACTTAAAGCTTGGACCATCATATGTGCACATGTGCGTGTGTGTTCAGCCTCCATTCTTGAGCACTTTGGCCACTGATTTTAGGCCTAGTTGGAGTTTCCTAATTCATGTGTAAGACCATCATTTGCTCAGTTGTATGCTTACCTTACATGTTTGTACATTGTCCATGTTCATGCTTGTATGCTTGCATTGTTTGTTCACATGCTCATGTTGCATCCCTAGTTAACATGATTAGGTTGCAAGGCATCTTGCATGCATGCCTTGTCCCTTGATTTGGTGATGGGGATTGGGTTCTTTGAGTGTTTAGTTTGCATTTCATTTGACATGAAAATTGCACACTTGATTCTTTGGGCCATCATGCATGAAAATATGTGATTGGTGGCCCGAGAATCGAGGCACATCCTCCTTTGAGTCACAAACATGATAAGGAATGTGTTTGGTGCATACATAGCTTGAATAGCATTACCATGCCAGGTTCTGTCCTCTGCTGCTGTGAGTTGCAGGTTCTGCAGGAATTTATTGCCGGCCGGCAGTATTCAGTGCCGACCGGCATTCAATGGATGGCCGGTGGATATATTTTGTGCCGATGGGCCACATCCTAGTGCCGGTGGTCATTTCCTCCAGCCGGTGGGATTCTCTAGTGTCCAGAGAGGCATCCTTGAGACTTTGGGAGTTTTCAGAGGAACAAAGCAGGGAAAACAGAGGCAGGCTAGGCATGGCAGTGCAATTCCGAGCAGAATCCGAGCGCGCATGCATTGAGCCCTCGCCCCGAGGCGGTTTACTGTTTTTCTTAGATTAATTAATTCGTTAATTTAGTTAATTTGTAATATTTAATTAGCTTGTGTAGTTAATTAATTTGTATTATTTATTCGGTCCCTCCGTGTGAGAGCGTATTTGTAATAAGCGTGCGTGAGTGTGTGTATGTCTTCCAACCCCACGTCTTTCTTCCCTTTTATTTACCTGCTTATGATGGTAGACTAGGGCATATTTAAATCAGCATACTTCATGTTATGCATGCGTGCATCATTCATCAGTATTGCATGCACCGGGCTCGGTACATCATGCTAATTGCATTGTATTTCAATTCCAAATTGAATACGTGTTATCTGTCGCACTTCACATGCCATGTTTAGGATAGCCGAGCCTATTATAGCTGCATTTCGCCTGTGATGCATTAGCCACTTAACATGAACTAGGATCATGCATTGATTACTAACTAGTTTCTACTTTGGCATGGAGTACTAGGTAAGCTTTTATGCTTTAGCATACCGCATGCGTGTGAATGCTAACATGACAGCATGCTTACCATGTGGCTAGATGCTTATGTGATAAACTGTTTGAATGCCTGTGGGTGAAGGTTGGATTGTTTGAGTTGGAACGACTCATTGAAATCCGTGTTTTAGCCTACTTGTGAGTAGCAAATCCCAAAGCGTTTTCCAAACAAGCGGATATGCAATGTTTTGTTCCAAATTAGGCGATCTAGTCTATACTTGTTTGTTGCGCGCATAACATAGTAATTCTAGCTAATTAATAGAAATAAGAACACATAACGTTTTCAAAATTGGATATCACGGTTAGTAGAGGCCGGTCTTCGGACCGGGCGAGAGGGGGTGCTCATAGCTGACCTTCCCCGATCGTACCCAAGCTCCCGAGCCAAGACAACTTTGGTGATGACGGACACGTGGCCTTCGGCACCGAGTCAGGGTTTTCTAAATTTCCCATTTTAAAAATATTTAGGTGGCGACTCTGTATCTGGCAAAGCAGTCCATGTTTGGCACTACTTTTCAAAAAATCTGTTTTTTCTCAAAACGATTTGCCGGATTTGGACTCTTTGGTTCAGATTACGAACCGCAACAACAAAAGGGAGTCCGAACTGTGGTGGAGCCCAAGGGCGCGTCTACAGTTTCTGGCGACTCTGCTGGGGAGTTTAGAGAGCTTGACTCGAACTCGTGATAACCTGTTTTGACTACACTTATGTGTTTCTTTGCATTGCATGTGCATTGGTGCGCCTAGGACACCGTGTTGGCCATCTGCTATTCCTGAGCGGTTTGCTGGAGGCTTGTCTTGTCAAGCCATGTCCATAAGGCTGACCGGTTACGGGCTCTGCCAGTATGGGAGCACAAACCCCGATTTTTACCGGGGCACCCTTTTCGACCATTCGACCTAGTGCATATCGAAATCCATAGTGACCATTCCAAACTAGGACAGGTTGCTTACTCGATATAGGTTGTTTGAAACTGCTGCGTGCGTAGTGAAACCCTAGCTCCTGACAAAATAGGACAGGGAAACCCTACCCCAACATAGGGGTGTATTGGTTCTCATTTACCTGTTATGTGCTTTTAGAGTGTATCTCTACAGGAACACACATATCAGTTTGCAAGATTGGGTATTCGACCCGAGGGCACCAGTATCAGTGTTGTTGAGAATCAGTTATATCTGCGGGTATCAGTTCAGTTTCGAACAGTGATTCTGGGGAACAGTGATCAGTAGTAGAGCGCAGTTGATCAGCTACACCCGTGTTTGATCTGTTTGGGGCTGAAATACTGCTTGTTTTCTGTTTTAGTTCAGAGATTCAAAAAATTGATCCAGAACAGCTAGTGTCTTCTCCTTGCCGCGGCAGGACTTAGTATGACGCAGAACCCAGAAGAGATCACGGTCATGACGGCCGCGTTGGATCAAGGAATCACCCCGCAGGGTGAGACTACTGTTGACATGCTGCATCCACCCAGGTCGCCTGCCGCACACCCAGTCTGGGCCCCTCAGCTATATCACGCTCGTGAGCCTACTACATTTGAACTAATGGGAATGATAGGTGATTTTCAAAGATCCGTGGCAGATCTCGCCTACGGGATGTCTGCCTTGCCACCAGCCGCACCATATGCCGGAGGCTTTGTATCCCAGGAGCCCCCGCTATTGGGACGGATTGTAATTGAACTCAGCCAACCGGAGATGGCCTCCAGTTATGGAAATGACGTACCAACTCAAACCCTAGATCGGGCTGAGGCTAGAGACAAAGGCAAGATGAAGGCAAATGCCGACCCTATCGAACAACTGCTGTGGGCAGTAGAGGCTATGAAAGCCGGGGGGATGAACAAGCAACAGACATCTGCAGTTGTGACAAAAGCTGTGGAGGATGCTTTCCCCACTCCGCCTGAGGGCAGTTCCAGTCAATCAGAGAACCGAGATAGGCCCCGTCATGCCAAAACAGCTCTTCCCGCTCCCAACCTTACATCCGGAAAGGATCAGAAATCCAAGGCCGCACCCGCCGATCCGTTCGCTAGTACATCTGGCAAGAGTACCCAGGCTCCAAAGTACCTGCCCCGAGGGCGCAGGGTCTTCCATCCTCTCTACATGCCTTTGTCTAGGGCACTTTTGGTTTTGGCTAAAAAGGGGCACCTTACACCCCTGGAGCCGCGACCCCTACCGAAGAATCTCCCTGCTACTCATGATGCTGCTCTGTACTGTGCGTACCACCAGCAGACAGGCCATGCTACCGACAACTGTTTCCGCCTCCGTCATGAGGTGCAAGATTTGATTGACAACGAGGTTATCCTCCCCCCCACCTCAGCCAAGTCAGTCACTACAGAGTTCTTGGATTTTGAGGACACAGATACTGCGAGTATGTAATCAAAAGGTGAACCGCCTGTGGGCAGTGCCTGGCACATTTTTGGCTGCGGCGTTTGGCACGCATTCTTGGGCATCTGTTAATGTTGGTTTTGTAAATTCTGGCTCGGGTGTCGAGTCATTGTTTTGTTTTGTTTTGAGTCTGTCTCTCTGTATTGAGTCAGTCTTTTTACTTACAGGGTCTGTCTTGTTGTAATGAGTCAGTCCCTCTTGTATAGTATGCCAGGTGATTTCGGGGTTGTTGCCTCAAACACCGTTTTGTCTTGTAATTAGTTGTTTTTGCTTTTTTGAGTCTGTCTCAATCGAGGGGCTAGTCACAATCAGGGAATCTGAATGAAACAGCCGCGGCTATCACATTTCCGTACTTGTTGTTGTTTCAGCTAGTTGTGCCAGAGGACGTGAATGGAATGACAGTACATTTCGCCTACTCTCTTGTGCCTTAAGCATCGTTGTAATGACCTAAGCTTTTCATAAAAACCCTTTTCGAACACTGTGGTGATAAAAACGAAGAGGAAGAAATTCCTCGGGTTTTGCGAAACTTCGATCATTTTTGAGAAAAAGAGAGGCATGCTAAACTTTTAATGATTGAAATCATGTTTGCCAGCGTGAGTACTGAGAAGGACCCTAGCTTGATCTAGGCCGGTCCCACACTATCTTCAACGCGAGCGATGTGTCGCTTTCTTAAAAAATTAAAAAAAAAAAAAAAACAAAACGTTTTGCGCGGTCCTGTGAAGACTTGTGTGGAATCGCTCTTGAGATTGTGCAGCCTAGGATCGCTCTCAGCCTCAAGTTTCAACCCGTTCGTTTTGAACCTCGAACTCATTCAGAACGTTCAGCAGTCAATTATCAGAAGAGGCCAGTATGGCCAGATTTGAAGCAGCCCTCGAACAAGAGGCACCAAAGTCAGGTCAAAGAGCTCAGATCCCACCAGGCAAGGCTCGTGAAGCAACCATGATGGACTTTTCTGCAACTCGACACAACAGGCACCCTCCTGGATACGGAGAGGCTTCGATCTCGAAACCATTTGGCATGGGCTTGCTACACTTTTTACCCTTTGAGAGGCTCGCTGGGCCGAAAACCCGGAAAGGCGACCCAGGCAAAAGTTAGAGCAAAGGAAAAATACAAAATGCAAAAAAAAAGAAAAAAAAAAAGAGATAAAGAAAAAAAAAACAACGAAAAAAAAAAGAAGGAAAAGAGCAAAAATAGCAAAAGAAGAGGAAAAGAGAAGGAAAAGAAAAAGAAAAACATAGCTTGCAAGGTCGAAAACCCGCATTGGGCACCTTGGCAAAAGTTAGAGCATAAAAAGGAGAGGTTAAATACCCGAGTGTACCTTAACCGGAACTACGTAGGCTTGATTCCCATGATTGGGATACGTAGGCAACTTCATTCTGAAGTCCAGCCCCCAACGCTTCCATAAGCGCCTCAATCCATGTAATGGTTTTGATCATCCTTGCTTCCTCTGCATCCGACAATTCGGTTGTAACAACCGTGAACTACGTAGGCTTGATTCCCATGATTGGGATACGTAGGCAACTTCGTCCTGAAGTCCAGCCACCATTGCTCTTACAGTGACTGTGTCCATATATTGGTTCAGACCGTCGCCTTCGGAGTTCAGTCGTCCTCGATAAAGACCATCTGCAAAAATGCTGCGGCATCATCCAGACAAGGGGCAACTTTCCGTTGCCATGCATTGCCATAAGTTGCCCTGAGTTGCCGTCCAAACCAGGGGCAACTTTCCGTTGCCTTATCCCCCCTTTAAGCCAGGGGCAATTTTCCATCATCCCCGATCCAAGGTTGCACATCTCGAGGGTAAGTTCCCTGCTCGTCAAGCATCGATTGTTTGCAAAATATAGATAGTTTTTGAAAATTTTTACTGAAGTTGACTATTTTCTCGAAAACTATTTCATTTTCCAAAATCGGACCATGTTTGGACCCAAAAAGGAAAATTTTCAGTGCTCACAGCCTGGTTTGCATAATTTTCAAGTCAAAAATCGAATAAGTGTGTTAATCCAACTCTCGTTTTGATCAAAACTGTTTTAGGAAGAAAACAAAAAATGGTCAAAGTGACAAACTAGGGGCACAATTGAGTCAGGTCTTCTGTCTTTCCCCGTTAACATACTTGCCAGAAAGGCACTCTATCTACCAGAAGAAACAGCCGCGAACTAGCTGTATTGGGCGTGAGCCCACAACCTCTCGTTTACCCATCAACCGCCCCGGGGAGGGATGAAAAATGAGAGAATAAAGAATAGAGAGGTGTGCGCTGAGAGAAAAAGTGAGGAAAAGGGCTTTTTCAGAAAAACAGAGCTTGAGGGCCGAGTGATGTGAGAATCACAAATGAGAAAAGGGTGGGGAATAATACCTGGAGGAATTGGCTCCTCGAGATTTGAGGTCTTTTTGTAAACATGTCCGTGAGTCGTGTCTTTTGATTTGTCGGTCTCAATTTTGGCTTTGAGTCTTTTCCGAGTGTGTCTCGTTGTGTTCAGGTCATGTGCCTTTTGTTTCTTTGTTTGAGTCTGCCTCGCTGTGTTCTGTGGTAGGCTCGACACCCCGGTTGAAAACCCTTCCTTATTTCAAAAAAAATCATTTGTGCTCAGAATGCTGTGCCATTCTCTACATTCGTGCGAAGCAGGAGAAAGAAAGGGAAATTTGGGACATCCGAGTGTGTTTCAACTGCAACCGTGTCAGCTTTTATGGTCCGTCTTGTCAGATTGGGGCTGTTTGTTCAGGGTTTGCTGTGTGCAGAATGAACCGAGTGCTATGTTATGGGCTATATGCAGATCAATCCCCAGTAGAGTATGGGCTGTATTGTCCAGGTTGAGCAATAGTTTGTGTGAGTTGTTTGCTGTTAGTTGGTTGGTTATCCGATTATCACAGTTCAATTGCTCAATTTTCAGACAACAAAGCAATATCATTTACATTTGAGGTGTAATATGAGGCAATACAGTGCAAGGTATGAAATGCGCAAATGTAAACACTTTTTCAGACAAAAAGTTTGTTTCATTTCATAATCTTTTCAAGTACATAGTTTTGGAAACAAAATCTGCCTGCGGCAGTACAAAGTACCCTAATGACTAGCAAAAAGGGGAAAATGCGAAAAGGAAGAAAAACAGTGAAAATCTGTATCAAATGTCAAAAATGGCTCTGGGGCCGTCAATCTGTCCTGGTCCTCTTCCTGGACGAAGGTCCAGGAGCGTCATCAACAGGGGCACCACCAGGGGTACCGCCGTTTGAGCTCGAGTCCGAGCCATCACCGGTCTCCTCCGCCTCTGTCTCTGCCTCAGACTCGTCATCCGGAACCGGAGCCCGTGAGCTGCTCCCGACATGACTGCGCCCTCCTCTGGTGCGGGGATATGCCCTGCCGTCCCGAGTAGAAATGGGAGGTCCAGCTGGAGCGCCACCCACTGGAGGAATCTGGAAGGAAGGCTGAAAAAGCATGAAAGGTGAATGCATCAGTATACCGTGAGCAGTGAATCAGTGCAGAATGTAGTGTATGAGTATAGTGTATGTATGCCGTGAGTAGTCTATCAGTGCAGAATGCAGTGTATGAATACAGTGTATCGAATGCCGTGAACAGTGAATCAGTGCAGAATGCAGTGTATGAATACAGTGTATCGAATGCCGTGAACAGTGAATCAGTGCAGAATACAGTGTATGAGTACAGTGTATGTATGCCATGAGCAGTGAATCAGTGCAGGGTGCAGTGTGTAAGTATCGTGTATCAGATGCCGTGAGTAGTTCATCAGATGTTGTGTTGTGCATCAGAGTATGTAAAGCAGTTTGTGTATGGTTTGAGACTGTGGTAAGAACATACCGGAATGCTGTAGAGGGCTAGGAGGTCGAAGGTCCGCTGTAGCATCCCCATCATGGAGGCATTCATCTCCAATGACTGCCGGGTGTACTCAGAAGACGCCTGCGAAAGTATCAGATGCATCAGTATTCTGTGGAATATCAAATAAACTAAAATGAAATGACTGTACCAAAATGCAATAATACATACTGGAGGCAAGTCGGGGATACCGACAAACTCGTGATCAGCTGGCGGAGGGGCGAAGGGGATCTGATAGGTCGCC
Organism: Camellia granthamiana; assembly: GCA_036172215.1. Classification (NCBI taxonomy): domain Eukaryota; kingdom Viridiplantae; phylum Streptophyta; class Magnoliopsida; order Ericales; family Theaceae; genus Camellia; species Camellia granthamiana. The sequence goes on from CM069904.1 coordinate 14,092,040, forward strand.
CCACCCTGCCCTCGGAAAGTCAATGAAGCGGGCAGAGCAGGCCAACCGGTCCCTCGCCCTGGCTGAACCCCACCCCTGCCACGGACTCGAGCCCTCCTCGGCGCTCCCCCTCCAGCTCCTGCTCCAGCCGCTGGCGCCGCTGGTCTCTCCTTCTTCGCTCGGCGGCCGCCGCTCAGAGGTCCCATGATGAAGGCCCGGACGTACTCCGAGTAATCCCCCTCGCCTCTGTAGCCGTCCGCCTCCCAGCCAAGGGTGTAGTCCGCCATCTGATCGGCGGTGAATCTCTCGGTATCCCGCATGTGCTCAGGAGGGTGCACCGGGACTATCTGCTCAGGTAAGCCTAGGGTCTGGCGTAGGAAACGCTCGCCCAGGTACCAAGCTTGACAGACCGGGCCCTCGAGCAGAATCCGGTAGCGCGAGGTCTCGTCGGCGCCGGCAAACCGATCCCGCATCATCACTGGCAGTGGAGCCCACGGCTGCCAGGTGATCTGAAAATGAAATACAGTTTGTTACCTACTGTTATTGAAACATGCAGTGGAGAGGCGAAACCTAAATGAACTGTAAGTAAAAACATACCTCGGCAGGGGTGATGGTGTCGAAGTAGTGGCGGAAGAAGCTGAATGTCTCCCGCGGCCTCCGGGTGCATCTCCCGTCAAAGCGACGTGAAAAAGGGACGACCAGAGGGGTCTCTGCGTCGGGTACAGGAGCGAGCCTAGGAAAGTAGGCATAAACCCACAACTGCAAGGTAAATACCAGTGCATTTTATCAGATAAAGCAGGGTATAGAATAAAAGCAGAAATAGCAGGGTCATGTTTTGTGCAGTGTATTGTGCAGAGTGTACAGTGTGAGCAGTGTACAGTCAGTGTAAGGCAGGGTATGTGTGTGCCGTGTGTACAATATACAGCAAGTATAAAGCAGACTACAGTGTGTGCAGTGTACAGAGTACAGAAAATATAGAACTGAAATGAAAAGTAGAGAAGAAATGTACCTCCCAAGCACGCCAGTAACCCCCGAGCAACTGTCCGCTGCCACGGGAGGCTGAACTCATGTATCTGTAAAGGGTGGCCAGAGCGGCGCCACCCCAGTCGAAACGCAAGATGTCCCTGACGTCCACCAGTGCGCTGAGAAGGCAGAGAGGCACTGTGTTTGCCCGGTCGGCGAAGAGGGTCGTCCCAAAAAGGAACATGAGGAAGCCGCGTGCGTATCTCTCCACGGCCTCTGGGGTCATCGGGGCTGCATCGACAAGGAGGGGCTGGACCCTGAACTGCACCTCGAACCAGGAGTATCGGATGAAGCCCGGATGCGCAAGAGGCGGTGCCACGCCAAGCAAGTAGACCTGAGCCGTGGTCCACTCGTCCATATCAATGTTAAAGGGGATCGGATCACCCCCTACCCCGATGCCGGTGAGCATCGAGAAGTCATAAGGGGTCATCGTCATGTCCCCGGTCGCCGACAAATGAAACGAATCGGTGGTGTCCCACCATCTCTCCACCATGGCGGCAAGGAGAGGTCTGCATGTCGTAAGCTTGGAGAGTCCCCTGCAAAAGGAGCCAAAGCCGGCCTGGTCCACAATACGGCGAACTGCGTCGGGAAGCTCGGTGTACCACTCGCGAGCAACAGTGTTCCCATACCCGCGGATGGTATGGGAATCTCCCTGTTTCCAAACAAATAGTTGCGAAACAATATCAAATGTACAGTTTTGAAGAAACAGTCAAAATCAGTGCAAATTTGGCATGCGTGCATATTATCAGATTCAAACAGATACCGGGTGCCGGTGTGCTTACAGTGAACTACAACGTATGATGCGTCAGCGTGTTTGTGTGGTTTAGCGCAAATTTGGCATGCGTGCATATTATCAGATTCAAACAGATACCGGGTGCCGGTGTGCTTTTAGTGAACTACAACGTGTGATGCGTCAACGTGTTTGAGTGGTTCAGTACAAATCTAGCATGCGTGCAAGTATATTTAGATTCAAACAGATAACGGGTGCCGGTGTGCTTTTAGTGAACTACAACGTGTGATGCGTCAGCGTGTTTGAGCGGCTCAGTGCAAATATGGCATGCGTGCAAGTATTTTCAGATTCAAACAGGTATTGGGTGTTGGTGTTTGCAGTGAAATACGGTGTGTGCCGTGGTTTGAGTGGTTCAAGGCTAGTGCAGTGTGTGCGCGTGTGAGTCTTAAACAAAAAAATCAGTTGCAAACGCGTTTGTAATCAACTACAATATACAGTATATCAGTGCATTGGAACTAAGCAATTAAAGAATGCAGCCAGTTATGGTAATCGGCAGTTAAACATTCTACATCGCGGAAAGTAAAGCAGAGAAAGAAAGTTACCTCGGAAGCGCCGGAGGATAGGTGAGAGGTAGGCTCGCGAAGCAGCAGCTCGGGGTCCAACGCCATGTCGAAGCTCCTGAACTGGCGTAATCCGTCAGGTGGTAGAACGTGGATCGCCGGCCGGTAGGTCGCCGGGTCGAAAGGGCGCTCGCTCAACGGGAGGAGTTCGACCTCAGGATCCATCTCGTGATCCGAGGGAGTCCCACCGCATGGAAGGTCGTCGGCCATGTCAAGGGTGATGAGAAATGGCCGGAAGATGAAAATCGGGTCAGAATACGAAGAGTCAACTCGAGAGTCAACCCTCGGGAGGGTGGAAAATGGCCGGAAAGGTCGGGATGGGAAAAGGGTATGGAAATGAAGAGGAAATCGAGGGGAACAAGTCCCAAAAAGTCAGAAATGGCAAAGGGAGCGCCGAAATGAAATTTCAATCGGTCGAAAATGTCCGAAACGCGATGAACTTCGCGAATCGGACGACGAAAATGGCGCGAGAATCCAAGGAAACGAAGAAAAGAGGAGAGAAAAAGGCTCTAGAGAGAGAGAGAGATGGTTTTCGGCGGAAGAGGAATAAGAAAATAGGGTTTAGAAACCCTATTTTAAAAGACCCGGGGTGAAAAGTCAAATCTGCCCCGACTCAGCAACTTTTTGCCAGTCGGCAACTTTTTGTGCCGGTCGGCATAATATTGTGCCGATGGAGCTTTTCTTCAGCCGGTGGCCTCCTAGCCCAGCCGGTGATGTTCCCACAGCCTTGTTTAGGCAATATGAGTGGTTGCTGGTCTTCATAGCCCAAGAAAGTGCAAGAAAGTGTATCTCCGACGCTCAACCGGCCTCCGTTTTGACCTCGGACCGTGTTTTCTGTGCGTGGCACTCAAATTCATGCAATGTTGTATCCTTTTGTATCCTTTTGCCATTTCCAAGATTCAAAAGTTGCCCCCGCGTGCATTGCATGCATTCATCATATTGTACGGTGCGTTGCGTCGCGCCGTCATGTACATCCCTCATGCATTGTCATGCATTTTATTACAAGCGTTGTCATGTATTGTCATGCACCTCAATACATACATCGCCTCGCACATCATTCGTGTTGTCGTGCATCTCCTTGTTTTGCATTATCATGCATTTCAAAAAGAAGGAACGTGCGTTGTCGCACACTCAAGTTTACATTTTGTGTGGCATGCGTGTCACACTTGCATTGTTTTACATTTCGTGTGGCATGCGTGTCACACTCGCATTGTTTTACATTTTGTGTGGCATGCGTGTCACACTTGCATCGTTTATCATTTGCATAGGCACGTGTGCCTCACTCATTTGCATAGGCACGTGTGCCTCCCCATTTTCATAGGTACGTGTGCCTCCCCATTATGAGGCATGCGTGTCTCATTTGTTTCATTCGCATCGTTTGCATCATTTTCCATTCCGTGTGGCATGCGTGTCACACTTGCATCGTTTATCATTTGCATAGGCACGTGTGCCTCACTCATTTTCATAGGCACGTGTGCCTCCCCATTTTCATAGGCACGTGTGCCTCGTTTGTATCGGCACGTGCGCCTCATTCCCATAGGCACGTGTGCCCCATTCCCATAGGCACGTGTGCCTCACTCATTTGCATAGGCACGTGTGCCTCCCCACTTGCATAGGCACGTGTGCCTCCCCATTTTCATAGGCACGTGTGCCTCGTTTGTATTGGCACGTGCGCCTCATTCCCATAGGCACGTGTGCCCCATTCCCATAGGCACGTATGCCTCGCTCATTTTCATCGGCACGTGTGCCTCTTCACTTTTCATTGGCACGTGTGCCCCATTTTCATGGGCACGTGTGCCTCCTCATTTGCATCAGCATGCGTGCCTCATTTACATTGTCTTACATAGTTTTCTTTTTATATACACATTGCGTGCACGTGTGCATTGCTTTACTTACATGTGTTCAAGTTCCTTTTTATATACACATTGCGAGCACGTGTGCATTGCTTTACTTACATGTGTTCAAGTTTCTTTATATACACATTGCGTGCACGTGTGCATTGCTTTACTTACATGTGTTCAAGTTCCTTTTTATACACATTGCGTGCACGTGTGCATTGCTTTACTTACATGTGTTCAAGTTTCTTTATATACACATTGCGTGCATGTATGCATTGCTTTACTTACATGTGTTCAAGTTCCTTTTTATATACACATTGCGTGCACGTGTGCATTGCTTTACTTACATGTGTTCAAGTTCCTTTTTATATACACATTGCGTGCACGTGTGCATTGCTTTACTTACATGTGTTCAAGTTCCTTTTTATACACATTGCGTGCACGTGTGCGTTGCTTTACTTACATGTGTTCAAGTTTCTTTATATACACATTGCGTGCACGTGTGCATTGCTTTACTTACATGTGTTCAAGTTCCTTTTTATACACATTGCGTGCACGTGTGCATTGCTTTACTTACATGTGTTGAAGTTTCTTTTTTATACACATTGCGTGCACGTGTGCATTGCTTTACTGATATGTGTTCAAGTTCCCTTTTATACACATTGCGTGCATGCGTGCATTGCTTTACTTACATGTGTTCTAGTTCCTTTTTTATACACATTGCGTGCATACGTGCATTGCTTTACTCACATGTGTTCAATCCTACCATTTCTCTATACACATTGCATGCGTTGTCGCGCACTTTCGATTGCATTGTCACGCATGTTGCTAACGACATTGTACCTGTTAAGTTTGTTTTCTTTTCAGGCACGATATTGTATGTACGGTTCATTTGAGGCCGGTGCAACCGGACGAGCCGCACAGGTATTGTATCCTCCGAGTGAGACGTATCGAGAATTGCGTAATTCTCTTACATCCTTTCTGCATTGTAGTGTAGTTTGGTGTATGCTAGCTTATAACTGTTGCATGTGTGCTTCGTTACAGCTTTCTTTGCATGATCGTAAGTTATGCTCGGCTTCTTGCATTTTCAGTTGCATTTTGCCCCTGCCTTCAGGCGCATACCTTGTTTGTCTTGCATGTTTGTCCAAGTCTTCGGCCTTGTCAAAAATGGGTCGTCTCTAGGCTTTGACATTCACTCCCGTCATTGTTATGACTTTCGAGTTCTGTCAAAGAGGGGCAACTGTAGACACCCCATTTTTGACCGTCCTCAAGACTTGGACGTCACCGTTTAAACACTCAGTGATTATCCATGTTTGTGTTTGTTTGGAGTTCCCGGAGTTCTCGGCTACGCGCCTTGCCTCAGGATCTCTGAACTTGACTATTTTGTGTCTGGTTTTGCACCAAACACTTGTGTTTTGCCTTGGAGGGGCAGGGAATGCCTTGTGAGGCATCCCCACACACCACCGGCACTAGCTAGAGGCCACCGGCTGCTTTTTGTTGCCACCGGCAATATGTATTGCCGGCCGGCACTCTTTGTTGCCGGTCGGCACTCAATTTTGTCAAAATGACATTTTTGGCTAGCCGGTTACTGTTCATCTGCTTTTTCAGATATTTTGAGACAGCTGTTTGGCATTTGGTTCCCCTCCATACACGTGTATGGAGGGATGCCCTCCTTGGAAGCTTGTTGTATAAGCTTTACAACTTGGTTGCCTATAAGAGAAGGGTCTCTTCTCTTGGCTTGAAGGTTAGACATTTTAGAGAGGGAATAACTCAGAGAGAGCTCTGGTTTTAGGTTAGGGTTTGTGTATCTATCCTATATCTCTCTCCCTTAAGCTTAGTGTGTGTGTTTTGTCTTACTATTGCACACAAGCACCTAGTGCTTCACCTTCCTTTGGCTACTGAGGTTCCAAGGGCTTGTTCTTGCTATTTTTGATTAGATTTAAGCTCAAGGAGGCAACAACATCAACATTTGTGAAGGTGGTCAACAAGGGTAAGAAACTAGCCTTTTATTCCCCATTTTTGCATCCTATTTCTACCTATCTTAGAGCTGTTTTTGCGTTTAGTGTATAACATAAAAAAGTTCTGTTTTTAAGCCCTCTTAATTGTTTATTAAGAGTGTTTTGTGGTTTGGGCGTGTTTGACCACCCTTAGGCCTTGAAAGGCCCTCATTTTGTGCTATTTTGTGCAAGTTTCGAGACTTTGGTGTTTGGGCCTCTTCACCACTAAAATCTTGAGGGATTTCAGTGGTGAAGATGGTGCCTTGAAGTCTCCAAAAGGGGAGGGCCACCCCCTCTCCTTGTATAATATATAACACTAATTTGTATAATATTTTTTAGATATATAACACAAAGTAATTTTACATAATATATTTCATATATATAACCACTAATTTGTAATAAATTTTATATCTTAAATCTCTCTCGCACTCATTTATACATTGATATTTCATTGGAAGTTAAATAATATATATCTATTAACTATAGCTGAGCGGTGCGGTTCGGTTGGCGCATTATAAATTTTAAATTTTAAACTATAGTTAGGGGTTAGAGTGGTGCGAATTAATGCAGATCGGTGCGGTTTTAGTGAATTGGGTAGTATTTTGCACAGCCCTAGTGATGAGGGTTGAAAAACTATAATTATTATGAATTAAGTTGACTAATGAGGTGTTCAATTTGAATATGTAATTTATTGATGGAAATTTTGAGTTTGATCTTAAATTGAAAGCCTTAAAGATTTGGAAAACCAAAATTGATGATGGTAATAAGTTTAATTTGATATTTGGAGCATTTTGGGAGTTTGATTAAAAATCTGATTTAGATTGATAAATTTAAATATAATTAATTGGGTTTTAATGGAAGTCAAATTAGACTTACGATGTAGTCACCTCTTGAATTTGGAAAGTAAATATGTACCACACCACAAGTATTTTTACGTGATGCGATCGAATACTTACTTTAATTTCATTACCTTACATTTGATTAGAAGTAGAGAGCATATTTAATAAAGAACTTAATGTCAAGTGCGAATAAGAGACTTTAAGAAAGAATACCAATAATGAAGAATTTAGGAATGCTTATACTTGGAAAAGCAGCTTTGGCGTAGAATTTTGGGAGAACATTTTAGAGTTAAGAGACAACTTTGAACTTGAATATTGAATATCTAAAAATCTTAGAAACCTTAATTAAAGAGCTTAATGATTTAGGTCTAACGAGTAAAGCATTTCCATACAATGTATTAAAACTTAACTAGGATTAGCAATAATTTAGCGGTATTAATTAAACATAATTGAGATTTATTAAGTTAACAATGATTAGAGACTAACGTTGATTAATTAGAACTAAACTTGATTAACTAAGCTAATGATGGATATTAAGGAATTGGTGAAGCATATACCTCAAGGGCATGGATTTACCTAAGAGAGACACGCGTCTCCATGCCAAATAAAAAAAAAAATTCGAGAAAAAAGAAATAAAAATGAAAAATCTTCTGGAAATTGTTAGAAAATTGTTAGAATAAAGAGATGAGATAGAAGAAAATGAGAAGACAAAGAAGGAGAACAAGAAGATGAACAATGGAGCTTCAATTCTTGCACCAAAAATTGAGTAAAAATCATCACAAGGTAAGGATTTCTACCCTCTTTCACATAATATAAATATTAGTCAACAAGAAAATGATTTAGGATAGGTTCTTGATAGATTAAAAGAAAAGATATGAAGAAAAGACCAAAAGAAGCTAGGTTAAGAAGAAATTGTGAGAACTCAACTAATTGCTTGAATAAATCAAAGGGTTTTGTGTAGAATCTTTCAAATAAGTATCCTATAATATTTTTATATATTTTGCATCATGTTCAGATACCTTGAATTGAAAAAATAAGAAAGAATGAGAGAAAGATAAGAAAAGATTAAGCTAGGGAAGAAATGGTTTAGAAATCATTAAGAAAAAGTGAGTAGCCTTCACTAATTTGATCATATCTCTTTTTACACGTGGAATTTGGATGTGAGACAACCACTATTAGAAACTATACTTTGGGGGCTTGAATTTAGACTCAGGAATCACTTAAAACCATTCGGATGAGAGAGATATGCCCATTTTAAGTTTGAAGGAAAAACCAGTCGGGTGGACTACTTAATTTGCGCATGCGACTCGAAGGCCCCACATGTGCGGCTGTAGACACCCATTTTTGACCAGTCTTTAGACTTGGACGCTCTTTCTTGGGTACCCAATGATGAAAATGAGATGTGCTAGTACTATGAATCCCTCAACAAGAAGTTTAAGATGTAAGCCTTAAACCACCCAAACACCTACTTTTAGACCAAATAAGACTCTATTTCAAAATGAGTTTGGTTGTGTAGTTCCAAACATTACAAATATGTCCCGAGGCTCATTATTTCTCAAACTAGAATGCCACACATTTTCAAACAAACAGAGCAATGGATACAGTAGAAATGAATAGAAGAGATAAAATCCTCTGAAATACATGTTTCTCCTCTCAATTCAAGCCAACCTTACCTTGTTAATGTGACAATGTACTTTTTAACTAGCCGGACAACATATGATGGCCGATCAAAAGTGCATTTGGCCAAACATCAAAGGGAAAGGTTGGCTAAATTGTCCGGGTACAGAGTATTTTCGGGAATTTAAACTTATTCAACACATTTTCCATAAATATCTCAGATATTTACACCCGAAGCTCTTTAAATAGAGCTCAGAAGCCCCTTTCTAGGGGTTGGAAATTTTTCCAAAGGCTAACATATGCGTCTTGACTTCTTTTTCTTTTTTTTTTTGCTTCATCTCCTACCTATTACCATCTAACTTTGAAGAATGAAACACCATTAAAGCTTGATCCTAAGCTTCTTTTGAAGGTTCCTGGACATTTTAAAACACTTGAGGGAATCAAGAGAGAGTTTGGAAAACAAAGAAGCTCATCCTCTTTAAAAGGTGAGATTATTGAACTTTTGACTACCATTTATTCTCTTTTCCTTTATTTCTAACCTTGTTCTTCATTATATAAATATTGTCAATATGTAACAAGTCCTCATAGCTGTGGAGAGGGTAGAAATTAGACACCCATCCATTGAGTTGATAGTATTTCCTTCCTTTCTTGTTCTCCTTAGCTAAAGTCTCTTATTATCGTATATTTTGGAATCTTGTGAATGTGATTGGGAGTAGAAATTAACTATCCATTCACAAGTTTAATATATAGAATAATTTTTCTTGTTGTTACACACATTCTCTTCACATATCCTATCTTCCCAGCACTTTGATCCATGTATCTCTACTCTTTACTCAATGTCAATGAGTGTTAGGGATTATTTCATAGGATTGCTTGGATGATCTTTGGGATTTGATGTTGAAAAGTTGTGTTATTCCTTTTTATTGAGTATTTTAGAAGCAAAACAAGAGATTTTTATGTCAAAAGGCATTGAACTCTCTCTTCTTAATCATCTATGAACATGGAAATGGGTGGAAACACTGTAGAATGCCCGAACTCTCTCCGCGCGCCCCCCCTTTCGGAGAGGGTGCGAATTGCGTTCTAGCTACTACAGTTCGGACTCCTGTCACGATTTTGAATCTAATCTCACAAAGTGCAATGTAAGACTGATAAATCACCAAAGAGTCCAAATCCGACAAATCGTTTTAGAAAATCGATTTTAATCAAAAAACTGCTTTGCCAGATTTCAGAGTCGCCACCTAAATATTTTGTTTTTGGGAAATTTAGGAAACCCTGACTCGTGCCAAAGGCCACGTGTCCGTCATCACCAAAGTTGCCTCGGCTCGGGAACTTGGGTACGAGAGGGAAAGGTCCTGAAATGAGCACCCCTGCTCGCCCAATCAAAGGATTGGCCTCTACTACTCATGATATGTTGTTTTGAAAACACACGTGTTCTTATTCCAGTTATTTAGCTAACTTACTACGTGATGCGCACAGCATACAAGTATAGACTAAATCACTCAATTTGGAACAATTCAACTCATGTTTGTTTTTCGAAAATGGTTTGAAAGTGCTACTCGCAAGTAGGCTAAAGCGCGGATTTGCCACCCTCAAGTGGGCTTGAAAACATGATGATTTGCCACTCCACAAAATGGGCTTAAAATGCACATTTGATGAATTGTCCCAATTCAAGCAATAAAGCCTTCATCCACAGGCATTCATGCAGTTATAGCAATTAAGCATATAGCCTCATGGCAAGCATGCTATCATGGCAGTCACTTACACATATGCAAGGATGCTAAAGCGAAAACACTTACAGTGTACTCCGAGCCAAAACAGAAAACTAGTTAGAAATCAATGCATGATCCTAGCTATGTTAAGATGCCTAATGCAACACATGAAAAATGCAACTAAGTAGGCTCGGCTACCTAATCATGACATATGAATGCGACATATGATACATGTATTCAAATAGGTATTGAAATACAATGCAGTTTGAATAATGCGCAGAGCCCGGTGCATGCAAGACAAATGAATGATGTACGCATGCAAGCATAAGGATGCTAATCGAGACATGTCCCTAATCTAACCATCATAAGCGGATAAGTAAATGGGAGAAAGAAGTGGGGTTGGAAGACATGCACATACACACGCGTCCTTATTACAACATTTGCCTTCTCGACGGAGGGTCCGAATGAATTAGCTAAGCTAATATAAGCTAAGCTAACTAACCCATCTAATTAAGCTAATTAGATTAATTATTACACAACAAAACGAATAACTAGTAAACTACTTACTAATTATTACAACACTTAATTAATTAACAAACTAATTAATTAAATTACCAATTTAAGCTAACTAACAAGTAAAGCTAATTACAAAACATACTGCCTCAGCTCAGTTCCAAGAGATTGAAGATGCATGCTCGGTTGGCACTTGCTTGGAAATCCATTACCATGCTGTCAATTGCCTCTGTTTGTACTTGCCTTGGTCTCTGAAAATTGTGCCAACCTCCAGACTGCCCTTACTTCAACATAGGGATCTGCTAGTGGGCTGCCAGCTAGAAAAAGTGGCTGCCAGTCACTAAAACTGGCAGGTCGGCTAGTGAAACTGGCTGGTCGGCTAGTTTTTCTGCAGGTTGCTGGTTTTGCTGCAACAGAGAACAATAGAGGCACATCAATGTATTTTTAAGACAATGTGTGTACTACCACACTCCTTATCATGTCTTAAGCTCAAAGGAGTGTAGCACTCGGCTCTCAAGCCACCAACCAAGCACCTCAATGCATGGTGGTCGAGGACCAAGCTTACACCATGTTGATGAATGCACAAACAACACACAAGAGAGCCTACACCCTATCATGCTTGATCAAGAGTGTTAGTGACCAAGAAATGCAACACGTTTCATCACTTTGAGTATGAAATGTGCCATATTCCTTGTGTTTGGATTAACGTCCGATCCAAACACAATGCAATGCAAACAATATGCTCATCTTTCAATGCTAAAGTGGCATGCACAAGACTCTATCATTTAATACATGCAAGACATGTTAAGGGGCAAGAGCACTAAAGCTAGTGAAGTGTATTACACATGAGGCATGCACTATCAATCTCAAATGGTCAAACCAGCTATGGATGCATGCCAAAACAGTGGCCAAAATGCTCTAAAATGATAGCATGGAAGGCAAGAAAATGATGTGCATGCATTGGTTCATCAACAAGGCATGAAGCACAACTCCTAAACACAATTAAAGAGTGATATACATGAGAGCATGACAGAGGTATAAGCACTAAAATTACATGTCAAATGATGGCATATCATGCGAACATCACAAGTATAGCATGTTAGGGTCCTTAGAACTCAAAGCTAGTCAAGGGCTTTACACAAAAGGCATGCAATACAATGCACAAACAACCAAACCAGCCCAAAATAGAGCTATATCATGCCAAAACAATAGCCTAAATATGCTGAAATTAAGGCATAGAACACAAGGAAAGCATGCTCATTTGATGGCCCGCAAACAAGGCTTGAAGACTCAACTCTCAAACACAATGAAAGAGTGATATATGTGAGAGTGAGACAATGATATATGCTCTGAATTTACATGCCAAATGATGCCATATCATGCAAACATCACAAATAAGTCATGTTAGGGGCTTCAAAACACAAGACTTGCAAGGCCAACTATACTATAGCTATACAAAGCATGAACCACATGGCCAAAACCATTCAAAACAGCCCTAAAGCATGCTAAATCAAAGCCAAAAACATGCTGGAGTAGAGCATACACATGCTAGAATGAGAGGCATGAAGCATGAAGCATGTTAGGCCAACAAGTAAGATTGCACTACAAGTGTAAGATGCAAGAAACCAATGACCAAACCAACCAAAAACAGAGTTATGGCAGGTCTAAAAAGTCACAAAAACATGCTTGGACTAAGCTTCAAAAAGGGAGAAACACATGCTCATGTATTAGGCCACCAATACTAGCAAACAAGAATACAAGGAGAGGAGATCACCCTCTCCTATTTTGGACCACAAGAACAACTTTTTACCACTAAAATTCCTCTGAGTTTCAGTGGTTAAAAGGCCAAGCAAGGGGTGATTCAAAAGCTTAGAGAGGTGGCTCAAGAGGCCTAACAAGCCAAAGAGCAAAAGAGGGGAACCACCCCCCCTAACCACACAAGGCTCAAACCAATACTTCAAAGCTTTAAAAATAGAGTTATTAAGAGGCTAAAACCATCCTTAAAGTAGCATGCAAAGGTGACAAAGCTCTTAACCAAAACAAAGCTTAAAAGGGACAAATGTCTTACCCTTGAAGAACAACAACAAGACAGCAACTTCAGCAACAATTCTGAGCCAAAACCAAGTCTAAGACCACAAAACAAGCTCCAATGGACCTCAACTCCAAAGTGAAGGTGTTTGAGTAGGTGTTTGTGTGCAAAAGTATGAAGAAACAACACTTTAAGGCTCAATATAGCACAATATAGAGAGAGAGAGAGGGAGAATTCTAGACAGAGAGGGAGATTTTTGCTCTGAAAAATCTAAACCCTCAAATAGGGGGAGGAAGCTCCCCTTATATAGGCAATGCAAGCCAAAAGGCTTGCTCAATCCCTTTATACACGTGTATGGAGGATGAGTTCAGTGAGCCATAGTTGGCTCAAAAGATCTGAAAATATTAGAAAAATGAGAAAATTGGCTGCCAGCCAGTTAAGTGGCCGGCCGGCCACTTCAACTAGCTGGCCGACCACTCCAACTAGCTAGCAAGAAGAAAAAGTGGCTAGCAACTGCCAAAAGTGGCCGGCAAGGTCCCACTCTCCTTCAGCCAAGTGGCACTAAGGTTTGGCCTAATAACAAGGCCAAAACACAGAGGGTTTAGAGGCTCAAAGACAAGGCGCTCAGCCAAGACCTTCGGGCGCTCGAAACAAGCACAAACATGCGCAATCATCGTGCGCACAAACGATGACGTCTAAGCCTTAGGGTCGGTCAAAAATAGGGTTTGTAGACAAGAGTCGACAACAGGGTTTGTAGACACTCCATTTTTGACTGACTGTAGGGCTCAGACGTCAGGGTTTGTGGACTCTTGTCTTGAAAACCTTGGAATGGTCATCGCTATGTATATGTTTGCAAGTTAAGCTTTGTTTAACATGTACAAATTATGTTATGTTTGAACTATGATCTTGTGCTTGGTTTTATTAAAACTCATCGATATTCATTCATTTACCAGTTTATTGTATTACTATTCACTACGCAATAATTTACCCCTCTCTTTTATATATATGTGTGTGTATGTGTGTGTGTGTGAGATAAAGAGTCCGAGTACAAAGAGAAGTTGATTAGAAGTTGGTCTTGTGTGCTTGTACTGGTTTTGTAAAGCTATGTCATAAGTGTTGCATTTTATTTTATTGTTAAGTCATGTAATAATGTAGATAACAATCCAAGAGGAATGTATACTTTTATTTCATATAGTTATGTATTGATCTAAATGGATATTTCAAATGAACTCAATATAAGCAAATGATGGTTTCTGCACTCAAAAATGGGAAATTTTGCCCCAATTATCATAGGAGTCCAACTTTTTTTGAAAGTTAGGCCTTTCCCCTCTCCTACATACAACATTTGGTAGTCTGCGATTACTGGTTGATCACTGACTATCCTGTTTGGAGTGAGATGGGATTGTGACATATATAGAATGTCATTCTTTACATTTATTTTTCTATCTTCTATAGGTTTATTAATCCTTCTTGGGGTCTTCACAACCACTTATTTCGCAAAGAGTAATTCATGGAAGTTAGTCATTATCAGAAGGCCAACATTTGACAGCTAGGTGTGGTTGTGTTCATACAAATTTGTACTTCTCTTTTTTTCGTTTTTTTTTTAATTTTATTTTTTATGGTGACTCTATTTATTATATATTTCTTTTTATTTTTATTTTTTTATGGTGATTGTTTATTAGATATTTCAAAGTATAAAAATGTTTGTGTGTTAATATCTAATTATGAAGTTGGGTGAAAGAAATAATTTGAATCCTATTTTTCTTTTTTCAGCTTATCCAATAATGTATTTGAAGTTCATTTCAATGTGTACTAATATTGTTTGATATGTGCAAATGGTTGTAATCAAATGGATGTAATCATATTAGCAACCTTGCATGGCCAATGAACAATTGTTTTTATTTTTGTTCAATTGGAGCTTTAGTTAGACAATTGATTTTTTTTTCTTTTTTTTAATAATATAGTGTGACTGACTTTTGGTTCAAAATATTTAAATAGAACTATCTTGTGTTTCAATCATTTTTAATTACTCATGTATTTACCTTATTTTATGAAGTTGAATTGACAATTCAAATCTTAATGTGCTACAACCATGGGATAAATTCTTATGTAAGCATAAGCACAAGATCGCTATTCTTGATTTTGTCAATTTTTTGTTAATTTTAGTCTACTTTTTATTTCTTTCTAACTTTTTGTGAACATTAGCATTGATATTTTTTCCCTCTGCTCCTTGTACCCACGAACAAACTTCGCTGAAGCTGACTGTTGCCTCTCTTCCCACAGTCCTATTTGCCACGTCAAAAAATGGTCTACACACATTTGAGTGAACTACCCGTAATTCTCAGGATACTCTTCTAAAGAGTACAACATTGTACACCAAAACAATCAAAAAAAAAAAAAAGACTGAAAAGGAGGGACAAAACAGGATACCAGAAAACAACTTCAGCACAATAGCTATTCCACTGCAAAAGCATATTCCTCTCTGCCATAAAATGTTTTCTGGTACCAAATAAATAGCCAAAGTGGCCCGCATGTAAGGACGAAGATAACCCATTCAAAATAATTCAAACACATTTATTTTCCTGCCTTTGCTTTATGTCTATCATTCAGCAAGAATAGTTACTTTACAACCACGTAAACCACTAGAAAAGTGAAACGTGTATAGCACTATCTGGCAAAGGAATCAAAAGTACTTACACCACTCACACCTGGGCCCGGGTGTGACTTCCTTTTAACCTCATCCATACATGTGTCTATACGTACAACAATGGACAACCCAGATCAGCAGGAGGGGGGCCACTGGTAATATTAATACAGCGTCCCCCCAGTCACACCATTCACACCGGGTTTTTTAACTAATAGGGAGGCCTTGTACGGCTGGTGTGAGTTCACTGTTTACCTCTACAAAATGTCTTGCCACAGTGGTCCACCACAGCTTCGTCTTTGGCATCTTGTCCCAATTGAACATTCTTAATTAATTTTATACCATTAACCACGATCTTGTCTGATTGACGATCACATCTCTTATTACCCAACTCAATACCATTAAGTAATCTCACCACACCTTTATTATCAAATTTAACGTCCCTTGATTGTTCATTGTATAGTTGTAACTTCCTTACTCCCCTCTTAGTCTTCTTAATATATCGGGGAATATTCTGAACATACCGTCTGCGAATGTATGCCGCCTTAAAAGGTGCACGACGACGGTAACTACGCTTATATCCACTGGCCACTGGTGTCCTTGACCAGCGGTATGCAAGGGGAGTCCGATACTGGCTGCTCATACCTCCTTTCATTTTTTATAAAACACTCCAAATCTTTTATCCTACAAATTCTGCAGATTCTCTTACCTCTGCTAACCTTTCTGTTCAGACACCTTAGCTTTGATATTTTTTTCCCTCTGCTCCTCGTACCCACGAACAAACTTCGCCGGAGCTGACCGCCATCTCTCTTCCCACAATTCTATTTGCCACACTTCTATGTGTAGATTACGGACAAAGGCATTAGTTTTTCCTAGTTTTGTTTTAATCTTCTTTTGAAGTAGTTTTAACTTATTTGTATGAATAATTTTTCAAGTAGTTAATTTTCATTGATATTTAGTTATCTATATTTTACAATTATTAAGTCTTTTTTCATAATGGACACCAATAATGAGTATTAGTTAGCCTATCTTGCACACAACCATCTCACTAGTCTTATATAATGGGTAAAAGCTTAGAAATGATTTTTATTTATTCCACTGATACGGATGTATCACATGGTTATAACATAACTCATGGAAACATACAAAGTATCCTTGAAATGCTTGAGTTATTTCCATATTAATATCAGCATGTCCCTTCCAAATCTTTCTTACTACATGCATATATGTATTATAGCTTCATGCCCTGCAAAATCACAACAATAAAAAAATAACAAAAAGAAAAAAGAAAGAAAGAAAAGAGAGCAATAAGTGATGATATTTTTATCGACAACTAAATCATTTAAAAGCATACCCAAAATATATAATTTAAAGAAATTGCTACCCATTCGGCCTAATAGTGGGAAAAATATATATATATATATAAATTCAACTGAAAATATTTTATTGTAAGTGGAAGATTAGTTTATTTGGATAGAAAATATTTTTATAATTTTAAAAGGTCAAAAATGTTTTTGAAAAACCTAAGTGATTCGTGATTAGATCAAGATTCAATTGTACTAGTTCCCAAACAATTAGAACTAACAATCTAAATCACCAAGCACGTACGAACATGATTTAGATTGTTGTTTCAAAAAATAATAAATCGACACAAACAATTTTTACGTGGAAAAACCACAATTAGAGCACCTCCAATTGTGATAAAAAAAACCACGAGCGAAACACCACAAATCAATCCACTACTGAAAAAAGAAAGATTACAAAGATACCAAACAAATTACCCAACTGCTGCCAATTTGTCTTCAAATCTTCTGTAAATCTTTCACCACAACCTTCATCTCAGAATTGATCAGATTGATGTTGAATCCACAACATCCATTGCCGAATCAACAACTGCGCACAGCATCAAACTTCTTTGACTTCTCTGCGCTTGATTCTTCGGATTCCACCGAAGAAAAACACTTTTAAATATGAACAATCAAACTCCTTGATGTGTGCTTATCAAAACATGAGTTTAATATTCAATCAAAACATCAAGGAAAACTAGCAAACAGCCCCAAAAGAAAACCCTAAAACCCTTAAAGAAGATCTCAAAAACGTAACCCTAAAACTGACTTAAACAAGTATTTATAGAAAACACAGACTGCAATGGTCGCTCGAGCGAGGAACCAAATACGCGTGTTTTCCTTAACGGGCTTCGCTCAAGCCAAGCTTCCTTCACATAAGCGTACAATCCTCATTCCCAGAACTTTTGCAGACAAAGGCAACTTTTGGGAGCAGGACATCTTCGCTCGAGCCAAGACTCCTTCGCTTAAGCGTGCAAGGCAAAACAACTAGGAAATTTTACAACTTGATTAAACAAGTTTGTTCGTGGGATTAATAGGACTAAGGGACCTAACAATCTCCCCCTTTCTCAATTCCCTTACAAAACATTCTAACACAGTTTCTTAGAAACACACATGCTAACACAAAAACAACCAACCGACTCAAGACAACCAACTCAACTAAGTAAACAACCTTGATCAAATATCTGGAAAGATAGAAAAACAACACCATTGGAATAGAGAGAGTAGTTATCCAAAATTTAAAAAAAGAAAAACATACCAAGACATAACAAATCAAAACTATATCATCATGCAAAATATAGTATATCTAGTAGTATGTCCAGTCTGCAAAATCCATAATGAGTATGCAAAATTCAACAACTATTTATCCCATATACCCTAACCATCATGCAAACAAAATATATGTCCCTATGCAAAATTCAACAACTATTTATCCCATATACCCTTACCATCATGCAAACGAAATATATATCCCATCCCAAAAATACTCCCCCTTTTTGTCCAGGAGAGACAAAAGAAACAGAATATACAGGCCAAATAAAAAAATACTATCCAAAAACTGTCCAAGAGTAAATAGAACTACGAGTCTAGTGGAGGCGATGGCGTCATCTATAACAAAGACAAAATCTGAGTCAACAAGGCGGTCTGCTGATCGAGACGACCATCAAGTGTATCAAGTCGGGCATTGAGCTGAGCAAGGCGCTGAGTGACAGACTGCTCGAACTGCTGCAACTGGCCATGAAATGAACGAGGGCTCATCTCAGGTGCACCAGCAGTGGCTGCATCAATCTCAGCCTCCTCGGCTAGGGGATCATCACCTACATCAGAAACCCCGACTCCCGACGGACCCTCTCGAACATGAGCTTAACTCTGAGACACGGTCAACTTGGTGATGGGTTTAATGGGAGAGGCAAACTCGTCATCCTCAAAGATGGGGACACCAAGAGAAGTGAGAAATCGAGTGATGAAACACCCATAAGGAAGACCCAAGGACCTGCGACCCTCAAAAATAGTAATCATTTTGGATACGATCATCTTAGGTAGGTCAATGGGAAGACGGTGATCAATGCAATACAACACATAACCCTGATCTTGGGTAATGTGAGATTAATGAGTAGTAACATGGATGTTGGCACAAACAATGATGTTAAGGAGACGGAAACAATAAAGAAGCTCATTTTGATAAATGAGCGCCCCGGTAATCCAAGTCCGAGGAGTGCCACAAAGTTCAGTGGCCACTCGATCAAAATCAACACCGCTGCGGGTAATGAAAGGAAAATGACAATTCCGGACTTCCGGAAGACCAAGAAACTGCCTAAAAGCTTCGTCAGGTACAAAAAGAGGGTGCTATTTCCTTGTTGATGGAGTGCATATTACAATAAAATTCAGGCACCAAACTAAGATTTTGAGGCAAAGAAAAACAAGACTTGATCACCCCCAAAAGAATCAAACAACGAACGGATGGGAATCGACTCAAACGCACTAGGATGGATATTCCGTTCTAAGTGAATTGTCCGAGAAGCATAGAAATCCCTACATAGGTTGGATTTTTCCTTAGATTCAAATTTTTTGGTATTGAAATTGGGGTGAGACATAGTGGATTTACGACCTTTCGAAGGCTCAACCATGACTGACCAAAAAGAAAAAAAACAACCACAACCCACCAAGACACAACATGAGGAACACCCAAAAACCCATTACAACCCCCAAAAAACAATATAAGAGCATAGAACAAAACATTCGTCCAACATGGTTATAAAAACCAAAAAACACAAAATCAAAGCATTATATACAAGACTATAAGATCAGAGAGAGCATAAATTTAGTGTTAGGTCAATTTCCAAAATCAATCAAAAGCATCAAGATGAGAGATATAGGCAATAGAATATGGAAACCAACAACAATGCAATTCACTTAGACCATCATACTGTAGGAATTGAAGCACATGGAAAACCCTACCAAAACCCTAGCACTAATGCATCAAACTACTACCAAACTACTAAACAAAATTAAATAGAAAGATAATAAACAAAAATGACTAAAAAACACAACCAACAACAAAGAAGAACACTAGAACCTATATACAAAGCAGAGCAAACATAGATAGAGAAAGAACAACGGTAAAAACAAAAAAACAAAAGAGAGAAAGACATATCAATAGACGATGAAAGATTGATGGATGAAAGACGCCTTCAAAAACAAGTGATGATCAAGGGATGAAACAGTAATGGGGGCGTAAACACCCTAGGAGAGAGAGAAATCAAAGCAAAAAGGAAAAAAAATGGAATGAAAGGACGCAGGGACATTATTTAAACCACGATAGGTCGCTCGAGCGAAGACTCGCTCACTCGAGCGAAGTCACTTACGCGCACGAGGTCGCTCGAGCCAAGAACTTGTTGCTCGAGCCAGAAAGACATGCTCCCAGAATCTGTTCCATCTGCAAAAATACTAGGTTGAGAGAAATCTCGCTCGAGCGCAAACTCCCTCGCTTGAGCGAAGAACAAAAAACAAAACACTTAAAAAACACCTTTCTGAGCAAAAACAAAATACTTACACCATTAAGTGGAACCTGAAACAAAAAAAAAGTGAGCACAGTAGCATGAATGTGACACTAAGATGAGATAATCTACAAACCATAAAGCCTGCAAATTTGTAGTATTGACAATATGAAGCATAATATCATGAGCACATCAGATAAAAATCGATCAATGAGCATAGACTACATGAGAATGCACAACTCAAATACAATCATGAGAGCTCACAAAATGAATGTGTTTATATGCAATCCTTGAGAGACCACAGAGCTAGAGTTAATCCTCGTAGTGATCGGATGGCTGCACCTCTGGTAAGAGTAACTAAACATCATAGAGAAAAGTCAAACCACTAGGAATCAAGGGGTATTTGTTGAGTAAACGTGGAGGCTCCCTCTCAATCAATGAGTCCCTTATATATTTTATTATTATTATTATTATTATTATTATTATTTTACTTTTCTTTCTTGTGGGCACTCACTGGTGTCATGCATGCTCAAGAGTATGGAGACCAAACCAGAGAAGTATGAAATCAATAAGGATGGCCTAGTTGGTGCCTCTGAGGTACCCTTTTCCTAATGCTTGGACTTCAATGAATTGATGGAGGAACCGTGAAAGTGAAAAACGATGGTAGATGGTTAAGAGACTCAACATCACCCATGATATGCCAGTATAGGTCAATTCCTCTAAAAATGAATAAGAAACACTAACAGTTTAACTCAAGGATGTGTACAGAATGAGATCCTGAAGTCAGTGAGCATGGGCATTCAAAATGAGCTATGAACAAAGAAGAATGAAATCGTAGCAAGCAGCATGAGAAGTGTTCATATGAACCTAAATGCAGAGATGACATGAATCAATGATAATGAGATTATAGCATCCAACACCACATAAAGCCACTCACTCTCACTCACTGAAGCAACAGGTAACAACCTAGTGATTGAGCACGATACCTAAGGTCTTTCTAGGGAACTCAAACCTAAGAAGATCAATGGGGTTTTGTAAAAATATCAGCTTTTTGATGCTTAGTGGGAACATGTTCAAGAACAACAAGGCCTTCTTCCACTAACTCTCGAATAAAATGATGTCAAATGTCAATTTGTTTGGTGCGAGAGTATTGGACAGGATTTTTAGAAATGTTAATGGCACTTGTGTTATCATAGAAAAGGGTGAGAGTGTTCTAGTCTATTCCATAATCATGAAGCATTTGCTTCATCCACAACATTTGTGCACAACAACTCCCTACAGCAATGCACTCAGCCTCAACAGTCGAAAAAGAGATGGCATTTTGCTTTTTGCTATGCCAGGCAACCAGATCATTCCCAAGGTAAAAACACCCCCCAGATATGCTCTTACGATCATCAGTACACCTTGCTCAGTCGGCATCAGAAAAACCAGTGATTTCAGCTGTAGTGTCGGTCGTGAACCAGATTCCATAACCTAATGTCCCATTAACATACTTAATGATGTGCTTGGCTGCAAAAAGATGAGACTCTTTAGGATAGGCTTGGTAACGAGCACAAACACCTACACTAAAAGCAATGTCAAGTCGACTGGCTGTGAGGTATAGAAGACTCCCTATCATATTCCTATAAAGGGTAGGATCAATATCAGTACCAGAGGAATCTTTGGAAAGGTGAAGACTAGTGCTCATGGGAGTGCGTACATGTTTGGCTGACTCAAAATCAAACTTTGACACAAGGTTTTTGGCATACTTAGTCTGAAAAACAAACATACCCGAAAGAGACTGTTTAATTTGAAGACCTAAGAAATAAGACAACTCTCTCATCATGCTCATCTCAAACTCAGGCAACAAGATGATTAGCAGTGGATCCAAACACAATATCATCAACATAAATTTGAGCAACAAGTATATGAGACTTAGTATGTTTCACAAATAAATTCTTGTCCACACTACCCCTTTGAAAATCATTATCAAGAAGAAAGGTAGTAAGTCTATCATACCAAGCTCGAGGGGCTTGTTTCAACCCATACAAGGCCTTGTCTAACTTATAGACAAGGTTTGGACATTTAGGGTCATCAAACCCTTTTGGTTGCTCAACATAAGCCTCTTTTTTCAAGTACCCATTCAGAAAGGCACTTTTCACATCCATTTGAAACAATTTGAACCCAAGAAAGCATGCAAAACCAAGTAAAATACGAATAGATTCAAGATGTGCAACTGGGGAAAACGTCTCATCATAGTCAATACCCTCTACTTGTGTATAGCATTGAGCAACCAACCTAGCTTTATTTCGAACTACAATACCATTCTCATCAGATTTATTCTTAAAGATTTACTTGGTACCTATCACATTCATGTCTCTAGGTCTAGGAGCAAGAGTCCAAACATTGTTACATTCAAATTGACCTAATTCTTCATGCATAGCATTCACCCAACTATCATCTAGTAAGGCCTCTTTTATATTCTTAGGTTCAATTAATGAAACATAACACATATGAGATACCTCCTCCCAAATTTGTCTTCGGGTTTTCATTCGATCAGAGACACTTCCAATCACCTGTTGAGCCGGATGATTCAGTTTCACCCTTGCTGATGGTTTGAACTCTGGACTTGTGGTGACAGAGGCATCAGGAGTGGTGTCTCTTTGTGCACTCTTTGGACTCTGACTTACCTAAGAAGTTGGTGTTGTCTCACCTTCTTGTGCTTGAACCTCAGCTTCTCTTTGACTTTGTGGTTCAGTATCTAGGATTGGAGACTCACTATTTTCTTCCTCATTTATCGTTGAAATGGGAGAACCTGTGTTATCTATAACTACATTGACCGATTCCATTAAAGATAAAGTTTGCAGATTATAGACACGAAAAGCTCTACTGGTGGTTGAATACCCTAGAAAAATACCTTCATCACTTTGGGAGTCAAATTTGCCCAAAGGCTCTCTATCTTTGAAAATGTAACATTTACTCCCAAAAGTTTTGAAGTATTTTACATTAGGTTTCAATCCCTTCCACAATTCATATGGAGTTTGTAAAGTGTCGGACCTTAAATACACACGATTTATGACATAAATTACAGTATTTAAGGCTTCAGCCCAAAACTTTGGAGGAACTTTCTTATTAAGGAGCATGACCCTAGCCACCTCTTGAACAACTCTGTTCTTCCTCTCAACAACTCCATTTTGTTGTGGAGTAATCGGTGCAGAAAATTCATGCTTAATTCCATGCATATCACAAAAATCTGAGAACGAACTATTTTCAAACTCACGCCCATGATGAGTTCGGATTCTTATGATACACCCAACAGAAACACCCTGTTCATTTTGGATTTCAAGGACTAAGGCCTGGAAAGTATCAAATGTATCAGATCTTTCTCTTAAAAAATTTACCCATGAAAAACAAGTAAAATCATCAACGGTTAAAAAAATGTATCTTTTACCTCCAATGCTTTTAGTGCGAGTGGGTCCCATAAGATCCATATGAACCAATTCAAGAGGACGTTTGGTTATAAAGTTATTCACCTTTTTATAAGGGGCACGAGTTTGCTTCCCAAGTTGACATGGTCCACACACATGGTTCAAATTCTGACCTAGTTTAGGTGCTCCTCTCATACGCTCTTTATTGGCTATCTTAGTTAGGTCTTTGAAATTCATGTGACCTAATCTTTGATGTAACAAATCAATATTACTTATGATAGCTAAGTGGTAAGTGAGATTATTAGTGGTAACAATCCCATAGCAGTTATCAGATGTGCGAGCCCCATGCATGATAGTGTTTCCCTTTTTATCTAAAATTTCACATTTATTTTTTAAAAATAATACTTCATGGTGGGAATCACACATTGACTGATACTCAAAAGATTTGCTTTAAGGCCATCAACAAGTAATACATTCTCGAGCTTGGGAAGACCAGCCACGCTTATAGAGCCCTTACCAATGACTCTAGGAATGCCACCATCTCCAAAGGTAACAATTCTTCCATCATATTTTTCAAGGAAGGTGAAGTAGGATTTGTCGCCTGACATGTGACGAGAGCACCCACTATCAAGGTACCACATGTGTGAGTCGCGTGCTTTTAGAGTAGTGTGAACAACTAAACAAGTCAAGTCACCTTTTCTCATCCATATCTTTTTGGTCTTAACGAAGTCAGGACTGGCGGTCTTGGTAAATGTCTTAGCATTGTGAACACCCTCATGAAACTTGGTGTTCTGCCTAGACATGTAAGGTTGTCTCATAACCCAAAAAGTAATAGAATTTCTATCCTTTTGAGACACCTTACCAAACAACTCAAAGCAATAAGGATGAATATGGCCATACCTACCACAATGATGACAAACAAAAACAGGTTTTACCTCCCTTTTGTTGATCTTACCCCCGTTAGGTAGATGAAGAGAGAGATCACCCTGTTGCACCTTCAGCTTTCCTTTTATTTGAGCTTTTAGGTGTAGACACCCAATTTTTGACCATCTTCAAAACTTGGATGTTCTTGCAGGTATATCCAGTGATGAGTTTGATTGCTCATCGAGCGCTCGAAATCCGCGGCGGAACGTCACAAATTTGAGCTTTCCCAAACCCTGCATCAATTCTGTCTCATTTTTGGACCATGTTTTGGTCCTTTCCACTTGTTGTTTTTGATGCAGTACCGGCCATGTTTGGGCACTACCGGCCATGGATTTTGTCCTACCGGCCATTGATGTGTCCTGTCGGCCATCACTGATGGCTGGCCGGCCACCAGTGTATTAGTAGATATTTTTTGATATTTTGTGCCAGCTTTTTGCACAGATTGAGCCATCTGCTTGCACGTGTATGGCTAGATCTCTTTGAGGGGATTTTGCATCTTCTATATATAGAGGTCCCCTCTTGCATGTGAGGGGGTTGGAAATTTTGAAGACAAAAAATTTCTCTCTCTCTCTCTCTCTCTCTCTCTCTAGAATCCTTTCTCTAAATATTTTGTGCCTTATAGCTTAAATTCTCTACACTCTTGCATATAAGCCCTTGATCAAACTTGATCACCATTGAGTTGAGGTTGCTTGAGGTCCTATTTGAGCTCTAGAAGAGGATTTTGGCTTGGTTTGGCTTGATTTTGGTGCCTAAATTGTATATTGTCTTCAAGAGGTAGAACACTTGTGTTTTAAGCTTATTTTAAACACTTGTTTTCCCATCTTTGCATACTATTTTGAGGCTGGTTTTGGCCTCTAAAATCTATATTTTTATGGTTTAAAATGGTGGTTTGAGGGTCAAGGGTAGTCCACTCTTCTTGTTGCTTGGTTATTAAGTTGTTGTGCCATCTTTCAAAGCTTTCTAAAACAAATTTTTTGGCTCTTTTAACCACTGAATTCCAAGGGATTTTCAGTGGTAAACACTATGTTTTGAGGTCCAAAATGGGAGGGGGTAGCCTCCCCTCCTTGTGTCGTGTTTGTAAGTATAGATAGCTTAACATGTGACCATGTTTTTCTAGCATTTTGTGACTTGATCTCATCATGTTTTTACTACTATTTTGACTAGCTTTAGCTCTGTTTTGAGCTAGTTTGGCCACTTGAGGCTTGCTTTATATGCTTGTAGCGCAATTGTGCTTAATAGTTTAGTTTGTGCTATGTGTTGGCCTCTTATTCTAGCTATTTTTAGCTTACTTCAAGCATGTTTTAGGACTCCTCTTAGACTGTTTTAGGACTATTTTGGAGTGTTTGTACCTTTAGAGCTTTGTATTGCATGCTTATAGTGTTGTGATATTCACTAGTTTGGTGTTTCTGGCTTTTAAACATGATTTGCATGAGTTGCTTACATGTTGTAGTATCATTTTGCATGTCATTTCAGCACTGAAATCTCTGCAATCTCCCTCTATCTTCACTCTTCCTTTTGTTTTGAAAGTGGCTTTGAGCCTCTTGTTGGTTTGAGTGTAAAATTGAGACCCTCATGCCTAATGGTTTAATTCCTTCGGGAGTTCATTACCAACAGCATGAGGCCTCTTTCACGCGCAAGGTACTTGTGGCTTAAGCCCTCTTTCCATTAGAGAACTCTCACCTTGGACTTAACCGGTTAAAGAATAGATCAGTAACTAAAATGAGTAAATAAAATTGGACAAGTAAAACTTGAGCAAAATAAGCATGTTGTGTTTGCATTGCATGTGTTCAATCGGACGTTATATTGAACACAAGGAAGGTCGGAGCATTTCATACTTAAAGTGATGAAATGAGCCGATCTCCTTGGTCTCCATTGCCTTTGATTACTCGTGATAAGGTGCTGGTCTTGAGTCTTGTTTTGTGCATTTATTGAAATTGTACTCCTTGGATCTTTGGCCATCATGCATTGAAAATGCTCGATTGGTGATTTTGGATCCAAGAATGCCACTCCTTTGATGTTTTGAGATGATAAGGAGGGGTACAGTACAAACATACCCTTGGAAAACCCTCCATTTTCCTTTGTTTGTGCTCTGTTGCAGTGTGGTGACTCAAAGCACCAGTGGCCGGTAGTGGCTCACTGATGGCCTGTAGTGCCTCATTCTTCGCCAGCAAGGCACACTTTTGGCCGGCAGATGGTCGGCAGGCCACTAGTGCAATCCTCAGCATTGATTTGGTAAGGTGGAGCAGAAAGGTTCTGGAGTATGGTCAACCCTGCAAACAAAGCCTTTCAAGAGCAAACCGGAGGGCTTTTCTGGGCGAAAACTGAGTGCATGCATCCTCCATTTCCTGAGGCAGAGCTGAGGCAGTGTAGTTTAAATATCTTGGATGATTAGTTAGTATACATTTGCTTTAATTAACTAGTTTGCTAATTAGTTAAGTGTTGTAATAATTAGTAGTTTGCTAGTTATTCATTGGTTTGTAATAATTAGTCTAATTAGTTTAATTAGATTAGTTTGATTAGCTTAGCTTAGGCTAGATTAGCTTCATTCGGACCCTCCTTCGTGAGGGCATAATGTTGTAATAAGTGTGCGTGCATGTGTGTATGTCTTCCAATCCCACGTCTTTCTCCCTTTTATTTATCTGCTTTCGATGGTTAGATTAGGGACATATTTCAATCAGCATACCTTTTCTTGCATGTTTGCATCCATTCATTTGTATTGCATGTACCGAGGCTCGACGCATCATTTAAACTACATTGCAATTTCAATACACTTCTTTGAATACATGTTTAAAAGCATGTTATCAAATTGAATCAAATCATATGCCATATTAGTAGCCGAGCCTATTAATTTCATATTACATGTGTTGCATTAGACACTTAACATAGTTAGGATCATGCATTGTTTCTAACTAGTTTTTGTTTTGGCTTCGAGTACTCGGTGAGTTTTATGCTTTAGCATACTTGCATGAGTGTGATTGCCATAAATTTCATGTTTTGCATGCTTACCATGAGGCTATTTGCTTAAATGATTAACTGCTTGAATGCCTGTGGATGAAAGCTTTGTTGCTTGAATTGGAACAATTCAACGGGTGTGAGTTTTAAGCCCACTTTGTTGTGGCAAATCATGTTTTAAGCCCACTAAGTTTGGTGGCAAATCCGCGTTTTAGCCCACTTGAGAGTGGCAAATTCAAACCATTTTCGAAAACAAACATGAGTTGTTTTGCTCCAATTCTTGCAATTTTAGTCTATATTTGATTGTGTGCGCATCACATAGTAAAGTTAGCTAATAACCGGAATAAGAACACATGTGTTTATAAAACAACATATCTTGCTTAGTAGAGGCCGATCCTTTGATCAGGCGAGCAAGGGTGCTCATTTCATGACCTTCCCCCCTCATACCCAAGTTCCTAAGCCGAGGCTACTTTGGTGATGACGGACACGTGGCCTTTGGCACGAGCCAGGGTTTCCTAAATTTTTCCAAAATAAAATATTTAAGTGGCGACTCTGTAATCTAGCAAAGCAGTCCAGTTTTGGCATTATTTGATTCAAAATTTGATTTTCCAAAAATGATTTGCCAGATTGGACTCTTTGGTGTTTATCAGTTTCACATTGCACTTTGTGAAACTAGATTCAGAACTGTGACAGGAGTCCAAACTATAGGACCAATTCGAGCTCTCCAAAAGGGGGAGGGGGTGAAGAAAGTTGAGCTACATCAGGTCATGTGATGTAGAGGCATGTCCCTTGTGAATTGTCGCATTACCATAGCCTAGATCACTTTTGTCACAACCCATTTGTTGAGACCCGAGGATGTCTTCTAATGTCTTGGAACCTTTGTTCTACATGGCAATTGTGGCTCTAGCATCTCTGACTTCTTCATCTTTTTGACCAACCATCTCTTCCAATGTAGCTTGTGACATCTCAAGGTTTTCAATCTTCTCTTCATATGTGGCATATATTTTTAGAAGTTCATTCCTTTTTTTCCCATATAGGTCTTGCTTGTCATTAGAGATCTTAATGACATTCTGCTTTGCTATTGCAATTTCTCCTTTTAACTTGACATTCTTGCTTTCACATGCTTTGAGCTTGAGAGTGAGTTTGTCATTGATTTTGGACAAATTCAGAGATTCATCATAAAGCTTTTCGTAAGCTTGTTGTAAATCATCACCTTCAATCTCATCATTGTCTTCTGATGTTTCATCATCTTCTTTTTGCTCCTCTTTCTCCTGGACCTCATCCAATCGAGCAATTAAGGCGGGAAAGGTGATAGATGGTGGTGAAGATGACTCTCCTCTTTCATGAAATTGACTCAGAATGTACCATGCATCTTTGGCCATTGTGCACCCGTTGTTGTTCTTCATCAGAAACTACTTCACAAATGGTAGTCAAAAGTCTTTGATTAATGGCTTGCCAGCCTTCAGGGTCGTAAGCTCTCAAAAATGCCCTCATCCTGATCTTCCAGTATAAGTAATTACTTCCATCAAAGGTAGGATCACGGTGCAGATTCTGATCACGAGCAAATTCCACTGGCTTTGGAAGAGGTTGATTGACAGTAGACCAGAATGCCATGTAAGTACTATCTCCATCTTCACCGGATTCGATTTCATCAGGTTCTTGCTCTGACCCGCTTTTATCATCCCAAGTCACTGTATAGACTTTCTTTCGAGTCTTTTTCGAAGGACATTCAACAGTAATATGTCCAAACCCTTGACATTCGTAACACTTGACCCCTTGCCCCTTCACAATCTTCTTTTCAATTTTTGGAGCAATTTTTGGTGGAAAAGTTTTGGGATTTTCATTACTCTTATCTTTTGAAATAGGGTCCTTGAAATGAGGCTTCTTTTTC
Organism: Camellia granthamiana; assembly: GCA_036172215.1. Taxonomy (NCBI): domain Eukaryota; kingdom Viridiplantae; phylum Streptophyta; class Magnoliopsida; order Ericales; family Theaceae; genus Camellia; species Camellia granthamiana. The sequence goes on from CM069904.1 coordinate 14,121,595, forward strand.
TTTAAATTTTTTTTTGAACTGTTTAGTAAACATAGCCGTCATCTCGGACTCTAGATCAAACTCAATCTTAGGAGTTTTTGTAGTCTCATGAGCGTTAGTGAAAGCCACACTATCTTTTTGGTTTTCTTTATAAATCTGGTGGACTTCATAAGTCTGCAAGTTTCCAACCAACTGATCAAGCTTGAGGGTATCAACATTCTGAGCCTCCTCAATAGCTATCACTTTTGATTGGAACCTATCGGGTAAAGACCTCAAAATTTTTCCAACAATCTTTGCTTCAGAGATTTTTTTCACCGATTGTGAAACAGGAATTCATGATGTCACTAAGCTTAGCATAAAAATCATCAAAGGTCTCATCATCACGCATAAAAAGAGTTTCAAAGGCTGAGGTGAGACATTGAAGTTTTGACCTTTTAACAGAAGTAGTACCCTTGTGAATTGTTTCAAGAATGTCCCAAGTCTCTTTTGCTACCTCACATTTGCAAATACGATGAAACTCTTCAGGTGTGACAGAGCAAAAGAGGGAATTGAGAGCCTTATTGTTCCCACTCGAGTTTTGATAGTCGAATACGTCCCATTTATCAAGGGATTTGGAAATATCAACACCATCAATGGTGACAACAGGTTCACTCCACCCATAAATCACACAGTGCCAAACTTTCTCATCGATAGATTTTAAAAACGCTCTCATACAAGCTTTCCAATAAGAATAGTTTGTACCATCAAGTAACGGAGGTCTATGGGTCGAGTTACTTTCGCGAATTAAATCCATATCACCAATCACACAAAATCACACTCCTATGGTTTTGATAAAAACAAAGAGTGACCCGCTCTAATACCAATTGAAAAATCTAAGTGATTCGTGATTAGATCAAGATTTAATTGTACCAGTTCCCAAACAATTAAAACTAACAATATAAATCATCAAGCACGTACGAACGTGATTTAGATTGTTGTTTCAAAAAACAATAAATCGACACAAATGATTTTCACATGGAAAAACCACAATTGGAGGACCTCCAATTGTGATAAAAAAACCACGGGCAAAACGCCACAAATCAATCCACCACTGAAGAAAGAAAGATTACAAAGATACCAAACAAATTATCCAATTGTTGCCAATTTCTCTTCAAATCTTCTGTAAATCTTTCACCGCAACCTTTGTCTCGGAATTGATCAAATTGATGTTGAATCCACAACATCGATTGTCGAATCAACGACTGCACACAGCATCAAACTCCTTTGACTCCTCTGCGCTTGATTCTTCGGATTCCACCGAAGAAGAACACTTTTAAATATGAACAATCAAACTCCTTGATGTGTGCTTACCAAAACATGAGTTTGATACTCAATCAAAACATCAAGGAAAACTAGCAAACAGCCCAAAAAAAAAACCCTAAAACCCTTAGAGAAGATCTCAAAAACGTAACCCTAAAACTAACTTAAATAAGTATTTATAGAAAATAGAGACTGCGAAGGTTGCTCGAGCAAAGACTCTCTCACTCGAGCGAGGAACCAAATATGCATGTTTTCCTTAAGGGGCTTCGCTTGAGCCAAGCTTCCTTCGCTCGAGCGTACAATTCTCCTTCCCAGAACTTTTGCAGACAAAGGCAACTTCTAGGAGCAGGACATCTTCGCTCGAGCCAGGACTCCTTCGCTCGAGTGAGCAAGGCAAAACAACTAGGAAATTTACAACTCGATTAAACAAGTTTGTTCGTGGGATTGACAAGACTAAGGGACCTGATAGTTTTCTCAATTAGAATTTTACCAATATCACCATATTGCCACCACCACCACCACCGTTATTTTCACCACCACGTCCACTTCCACCGCTACCACACTACCACCACCACATTTACCCCATCTTTACCACCACCACTACCACTGCTGCTGCAGCCAGCAAGGTTGTTAAAATCGGAATCCTACATTGGATCGTTGGAGGTGTTTATAAGATCGGATCGAGAATGTAGGATCTTACCAAAAAAGACAAATTACATAATAATTTAATTTAAATAAATATTTCTTAAAAAAATGTACACAAAATAAACTTATATTTTGTTAAAAAGATGTAAAGATATTGTGAAAAATGTAATATGTCATGTAAAATGTAAATATAATATATATAATAGAAAACTCGGTAGCAAAAGTTTTGTATTTCATCAAAAGAGAAGGTGAAAAAGAAAAATTCTATAATATAATACTTTCCAATCTACAATATTGCATAAAAAGTGAATATATATATATATATTTAACAAAGTTGCATATGAAAATAAATTAAGAATTCAAAAGAGCGGCTTAACCAAATGATAAGGTTTATCGTTAGCATCTCTAGTGGAACAGGTTGAGTCACGAAAATAGTCTTTCTAAAAATTGGGATAAAGTTATAATCATCTTGTCTTTCTCGGATCCCACTAAAGATAACTTTGTTTTTTCGACTATTTAGTTTTCTTAAATTGCTGCAATATGCAAATGTTTGTTTCATAATTTATTTTTCTTAGCCTATTTGATTCAATACTTTTTTTTTTATCATTCATTTGGACCACATAAATTGATATTTAGACAATAAATATAAAATTCACAATAAAATAGGTCATACAATACAAAACAAAACTTACAAATTGGATCGAATAGCAATGGATTCAGATTGGGATTCCATAATCCTATAAGATCCAATTACCAGGGTCAAAAGATCCTATCTGTAAGAGGTTTTTTGCACAATTCAGATAGATTGTGTCACAGCCCAAACCTGTCCCTATCAGTTTAGCGTCGTAACCGGTCAGTAATCCTTGGATTACCAAAAGCCTCTGAACAAATTATCATCTAATAAGGGACTACGGAAGCAAATATAAAAACATACATAGTTCACAGAGCTGTGCAGACATACATGGAACATAAATTTCAAAACTAAAACGTAAACATACATAAGTGATGTCAAATTTCCTTAAGTCTTGCATTACAATACGGGTAATATCATAAGGGACTTAGCCCAACGCATAGATGAACAAAAACAAAATAATAGAAAATTCTGGGTATGGTTTACAAAACTTGACTTTTCAAATAGGAACCTCCCCGGGAGGCACAGTGGCTAGCTAACTCAAAACTCTCCAAGTAGCAGCTTAAGCCTAGTCACGCGCATGCTCACCTACAGACATAATATGAATAGTAAGCGAAAGCCCAGTAAATAATAATAGAGTAAAGGGTTAAATGAATGATGTCCCATATCAGATTCAGAAAGCAGAAACAAATTCATATTCAGAGTTCAGAAACATGTACTTGTTCAGTTTCACAGAGGATCATATGTGGTACATCCATTAACGCTAACATATCATGTATAGAGCATTAAAGCTCATACTTGACCAGTTCTATAAAGGAACCTCCAGTACGGGGAACTTGTAACATACTTGAGCCATGGTATTGTTACCCCCGGGCGAGGGTCATGAGACCACGATATTATTACCTCCAGGTAACGGCCTTGTGCTCATAGACCATGGTATTTTTACCCCCGGGCTACGGTCTTGTGCTAAGGATGCCACGAATATTTTTCAATATATGGACAATCATTCATTGATTTAGAACATAACATGTCAGAAAATAGAGCATTTCTTGTCATATCATATCATATAAGAAATTACTTAAATGTAAACATAGTTTTACAAAGTTATTACTCACAAATGGCTCCCAGGCAGACAAATCAGATAACTTGCGGCGTGTGACCTACACAAACACAGAATGAATAAGTACTGAATTGCACACCCTAAATCATTAACATAGTTTTTTCTTATCTTGGTGTGTTTCTACTTCTTATCCTCATTATTATGTCTTAACCATAACCTAGGAATGCCTAGGTTGCAATATGGATGCCAAAATGAACTTTGAAACACTTAACAAAATTTGCTGAAAATAGTGCCTTCGCTCGAGCGCAACTTTCTTCACTCGAGCGGAGGCTCAAAAATGTGAGAGGTCGCTCAAGTGCAATTTCGGTCAACCGAGTGGTCTGTAAATGCTACAAAAGTACTGGTCGCTTGATTTTTTCGCTCGATGGTCACTCGCGCGTGAGACTGAGGTCTTCGCTCAAATGCAACTATTGTCGCTCGAGCGATCTACAAAAATTTTAAACTTCTAGGAGCATGCATTTTAAGTTCGATCCAACTTTTAGTCGCTCAAGTGAGAGTGCAAAATATAGAGTGGTGGCTCAAGTGCAAGTTCTGTTGCTCGAGTGGAGAGACAAAATTTGGAATTTCCAAATTACTCTTCCAAGTTCAACCCTTAAATTCAAAGCTACGAATTATGGTCTTTTGGGCCAAAAACTTGAGGAAACATTTTTAAACTGATAAAACATGGTGAATTAAAAAATCATTTCTCAAAATTAAGCCAAAAAGCTTTGTCAATTGTTCAAAACTCAAACTTAAATTGTGAAAACATGTCATTACATATCATGCATGTAAAGATCCAAGTTCAAAGCTTTAAAAACATGATCAAATGAGGTGTTTAACTCAAAAACATGCTGAATTCTTAGAACAAGGCCAAAATAGGACATGCAAGAGGAAATTCTTTGAATTCAACTTCAAAATCATGAGAATTATGCATGCATGCATGATACACTCTTAAAACCATTTATCTAAGCTTGGTTCTTGCATTACACAACTTAGTTCTCTAGAATTCATGTTCTAAATACCAAGATTATACAATCTAAGTGTTAAATCCTTACCTCAACTTCTCAATCAAGCTCGAAATGGTGAATTCACTTAGATTCCAAACCAAATCCTTGAATTCCAAGCTAATTCCTTCCAAATTCTTGCAATTTCCTTGTTTAATCTCAATTCTCTCCTCCTCTCTCTCTCATCACGTTTATGTCATCAAGGATGAAGATATGAGAGTGTAAAATGTAACTAAGGGCTCACTTGTGCCTTATATGGGCTTGAATTAATTAAGTTAATTAAACTTGGTTAGGCTTAGCTAATTTCGTCTATTTTATTCTAATTAATTCATTCCGAATTGAATTTCAATTAAACCTACCATAAAATTTTAAAAATCCCAAATAACACATAAATCAAGTCAATTTCATGTTTGGATGCCGATAAGGCCTTCAATTCACAGAACAAAACAGAAACATGAACATATGTTCTTACGATAGACAAATATAAATACAAATAATGTAACACACATGCAATTAATTCAGAATTTCATCTTATTTACTTATTAGACATCTTTAATCGTGATTTAGTAGTTAATCATAGGTCAAGGTTGCTACAGATTGTGCCCAAATGGATTGTAAGATCCAGATTGAGATTCTAATAACCATGGCCGCCATCGCTGCCACCCTAACACCTCCACTACTACCACCACTAATGTAACTATTAGTTATTAGTTTCAAAAATGTAACTAAATATAAAAATATTTTTCACCGAAATAAATAGAGGAACAGTGAAAATTAAGATTATGTATAACATTCAGTGTGTTTGGTTTGAGTTTTTTGAATTAAGTTTTTTGAAAATTGAGCTTTTTTTCGAATTTTTTTTGTTTTTAGTGTATATTTTTAAAGTTTTAAGCATTTTTTTTTTTTTACTTTTTTAGATGTATCTTAGATGTGTCTAAAAAGTTAAATATTTATGAAAAAATATTTTAAAAAATTAATAAATACACAAATTACGAAAAATGTACTGAATTTTGGTATTTTTTTGTATTTTTGGTATTCAGTGAATTTTTCGAAAAAAAATTCACAAAAATTATACTTTTTAAGTGTATTTATGTTTGCTGTGTTTAAAAATTAAAAAAATTGCTTAAAGTATTTTTAAAAACTCAATAAAACAAAAAAAATATGAAAAATAAGAAAATAATTTTTTCTGAAAAGTGTTTTTAAAAAATTCAGCCCAAACAAAGTGATTAGTATTTATATCGTAAACGAGAGTCGGTCGGGCTTACTGGGTATATTCGCTATTCACTTTGCCCGCGTTGTGGTCAACAATTATGGTGAAAGCATCTTGAGAAAGATCGATGGTTCCATGGCAGCCAGGTGGACAGTAATTGACGATGGTTACTACTACACTCTTATCGGTGCAAAGACGTGGCACACCTTGATTTGTCGAACCCGTATACGTCACTTTGTAGTTTCTTCCACACGCCGCCTTTCCCTTTATAGCATCACTTGCCATAGCTATCATCACTCCTTTGTCTTGGTACCCATAACATGCGGATGCTGAAAAAATAAAAATAGAGAGCATATGTTGAAATTGTGTGTAAGTCCTCATTTGACAATTAGTTTTTTTAAGAGTGATACTATTAGCACTCCATGAATTATTTTGGACTCCCATTTCTTTGGACCCCCCATTTATAAATTTTGAAACCCTTAAAATTTCTTTTCTCTCCCTAAATAATACCAAAATCATCCTTAAACATTCCACCCATTGAATGCACACCCCCTACAACTCCTCATCCAAAAAAAAACCTCCCTTTCAAAAAACCCTAACAAAACCTACTAAAAAGAAAAAGAGTCTCATCATTTTCAAAACCCACGAAGAAGAATAAGAAGAAGAAGAATATTATCTATGTTCATATAAGCTACAACATGGTATAGGCTTTTGACTAACTACTACAAAGAAAGAGAGAGAGACATCTTTATTTTTTATTTTTAATCTCGTTTGGGCCATCTAATATGCTGACTTGTTGATCAATTGCTCTTGTTTAACATGGTATAACCTTTTGATGTGCTCTCGTTTCTACCATAACATGTCCTCCATTTCTTCTCTCTATCTCTGTCTTGGGACTGTGGCGGTGTGGGTAGCTGTGTGTGTGGTGAGAATTGTTGGAGAGCCATAAACAAAACAGAGTTGTTGTGTACCCAAAAATGGGTGAGTTTCCTTCATGTTCGGACCGGCATTCCCGAACAAATAAGCTATGTTTGGGAATGCGTTCTCAAACAAATAAGTAATGTTTGGACCTGCATTCCCAAACTTGAAAAAAAATAAATTTCTGCAAATGTTAAGAATTTTAACAGTTGACTCGCTATCATCCTGAAATAAATAATAATACAAATTAAATTTCAAAATGTGATCAATAAAAAAGGTCCGAACATATGAAAAATGTTCGGTTACCTATTTCCAAACAAATAAACAATGTTCGGGCCTGTGTTCCCGAATTTTGATCATATGTTCGGGAGTTCAATCCCGAAAAAATGATGAACAGATTTTATTATTTTTTCCATTTTTTTCAAGAAACTTACTCTTACAAGGCTAACCTCCTCTAAGTTAAGAACAACATCAAAGTTATGAACCTCTTCTAAACTTTTATTGTTATACTGCTCTCGTCTTATGAAGTGTTAGTTGCTAGAAAAACTTCCACTCATTGCCGGAGAAGTATAGGTAATCACATGGTTGTCATCGTACTCATTGTCATTGCCGGAAAAGTATAGGTAATCAAACGGTTGTCATCGTTACCGCCAGAATATTGTCACCAATGGGTTTTCAAGGTTTTGAGGGTGGGTAAGTTTTGAAGGCGGGATTTGGGGAAGATAGATGGTAGTGATGGAGGTGGGTGCACTCATAAATCTTAATTCATGATGTGGTGGGTATGTAGATTTAATTGTGAGATGGGGTGTCCCAAAATTATTGATCTCCTTTGTAGTAATTTTATTTTAGGTTATTATTGTAATAAAAAAAAAAGGCTAAAAATTGGGAGGTCCAAAATAATTTATGGGGTGTTAATAGAAGCACTCTTTTTTAATTGATTTTTTAATTTTTTTTGGCTATTGTAACTTAGAATTTAAAAAAAAAAAAAAAAAAAAAAAAAAAAAAAAAAAAAAATTGGTTTAATTTTTTTGGTTTTTTTTAACTTTTATGAGAAAAAAAATTGAAATGATTATAATTTGAATGTAACATTTTGTCTTATTGACTTATTTAGCCTATTTTGTCTTTTGTGGTTTTTTTTGCCAAAAAGTTGATTACCAAACAAAGTCTAAATTTGTTAGGTGTTTGCATGATATCTATATATATATAGCAAATGTAATTATCATGTCAAAAGTCTCCAAATGTTTATTCTTAAATTCTCATAATTTTGGAATAAATAAATAAATATGTGACACCTCCCTTCACCTCTCTTTTCACTATTCAGATCTTCTCACTCTCTTCCCCAATTGTTATATAAAAGATAATAATAAAAAAATCAAATAATATATTTCCTTCGAGTTTTAGGTATAGATATGTATATAGAAACACATATATCTATCACTATATCAGGTAAATTTAAATTAAAAAAAAAAAAGAACCCACAAATCCCACAACTTTTATTCCTAACTATTATATATAAATAAATAGATCATATAATATTTGTAACACCCTCAAAATACGTGGTAAACCAACCATGCACAAGATCCATAAATGTAGTAGAAAGGTTATATTTTCATTAATCAAAGTCCACATTGCAAAAGATATTACATGCATTACACTTTCATGAATGTTCATTCCTAAAACTATAACATGTAACTCTAATTGATAACAACAAAATAAATACCTTATGGGCTTACATCTTTCCAAGAGATAACTTGGTTACAACAAAAGAGAGTCATAAGCTCTTTACAATTAAAGCCCTCGGCTTGAATAAACATTTAACATCAAAAACAAAATAACAAAACAGAGCTTTCAGCTCCTACACCTCCCAAGCTAAGACCTTGGAAGCGGCATGTCACCTGTACCTGAAAATGGTTTCCCAAGTAGGGTGAGCCAAAGCCCAATAGAGATATGCTAAACAATATATGAGATTTAACTAAAATATCAGTATCAGATAAATGTGTAATATTCTTAACCAACCCATATTCTTTCCAAGGCCACTCAATACAGATAACTAATACTTCAATTCATTTCCATTCATTCATTTCGGGTAAATCTATTAACCAATTTCATTATTATCAAAACAACCAAAATGAGACTACAACTCAATGGTTCACAATCCAACACATTCATCAATCCAACACTTTTATTTCTTGCCATTTTATGGAATCACATCCGAAGGAACCGGCATCCATAAATATATAAGATTTCGGGACTTTCACCCTGGACACTCCGGCCAACTTAATTCTCAATGGAGTCCATCCCCTATCTCCTTCCACACAATGGAGTACATCCCCTATCTCCTCTCAAACAATGATACATATACAATGTATTTAAACATGTTGTCATATACAATGACTAATCAAATCACATATTCAATGGTTTAATTAAACTGTCATATTCAATGACATAATTCAATTGATTTGTTTCAATCTCCCTAATTCTCATGCATTTTCTACAACAATCATAGCTATCCTCCACCGATAGGCCAAAACAGATATTTCTAAATAGATAAATAAATCTATCAAACAGATAAATTATCAAATTTTCATAGGTAAGTGATTTATCAAATCCAACTACACCACTCATTTACACATCCTCCCAATTTCATATTTTCCATACCACTTTCATATTTATACAAAATAATTCTTTAACATAAATTAGGGTAACCTTCCACCCTTTTTCCAAATGTCCACCACAAGTCTAAATTTCATCATTTTAACCCATATATTCCCATCTTCAATGCCCAACATATATTCTCATAACTCAAAATAGTAAACCCCTCTTTCAAACCTTAAGTTCAAACCCTAGTATCACCCAAATGCTTCCAAATCCCACCATTTATACAAAATGACAAATACCTAGCTTAAAACTCATAACAAAGAGTAGAATATCCCTACCTCAAAGCTAGGAGACGAAAGGAGATGATGAAGAGCTTCAAGAATGCCCCAAATTCGGTTTTGCTTGAATCAAAGGAAAGCCCTTAAGATGCTCCAACACTTTAACAAAGGGACTAGGGTTGAGAGATACTTAGATCTAGGGTTATTTGTAGAGAGAGAGAGAGTGCTTTAGAGAGAGAGACAGCCGATCTAGGGTTTTTAGGAGAAAAGAGATCAAAAAGTGAAGTAAAATCACTCTACTGCGAACTGATATACGCAACCTTTGCTCGAGCGAAGGAGTTGTCGCTCGAACAACCAAACACAACAAGTAACCTTGCTCGAGCGCAAGAATCATCGCTCGAGCATAGAATGAAAAGCTTCAGGTCTGCCATAGACACAGACGCACGCTCGAGCGGAAAAAGTCTCGCTCGAGCAAAGAAACAATTCCACAAGGCTCGCTCGAGCACAAGAAGACTTGCTCGAGCGAAGAACTTACATCTTCCTAGAAAGGCTACATCTGGGAAAGAAACCTGAAGACCCTCAGTTCTCGCTCGAGCACAAGAAACCTCGCTCGAGCAAAGAGGCAAGTTACACAAGGCTCGCTCGAGCGAAGAGGCCAAAATCTGGACAACAACCATTTCAACCAACTAACAACCAACCTATTCCAAACTCGCCCAACAAGTCCCAAAACTCAAATTCAAAGAATTAAAAGAAAGAAACAAGACGTAGACAACAACAAACAATCACGGAACCCAAGTCCGGAACGCAATAAAGGTCGAGGTAAAAAAAAAAAAAACCGAAATCGTTATAACATCTTTGTGGGTGTCTATCTAAAATCTCGATCCAAAATTTTTGAATTTTTACATTTAAAAGAAATTACAAAATGTCATACTCAATTTCTATTGGATCATATTTCTTTTACCAAAAAAAAAATGAAAAAGGTCAAAAGTAATAAATAAACAACCAGATAAGTGTTAGCATTTATCAAATAAATGTTTGCTTTAAAAAAAAAAAATAATAATTGATTTGTATTTTAAAAAAATGTGATGTTAAAAATTTTAAATTTTAATTTTCTATGATATCTTTAGCTCCTTATCTTTATCCAAAAATTAAATTTGAATTTAAACACCAAACCTCCAAAATACATTATCTTTAAATTAATTTTTCATATAAATTTGAACATCTACCAACAAAACTCAACATTGGAAACAAACCCCCAACATCCTTTTTTTTTTCCCCCTCTTAACGCAGTGGTGATCATAAAAATTTCTTTAAGGTATTAATATTTTATATCCCCTAACTCTAATAGTTTATTCATTTTTCCTCTCGAGGGAAGATTATAATATACATAGAGCTTTACAAGTAATCCCTCAAGGTCAATCATTTTTTTAATTGAAATCTATTTGAAGCTATAAAATTCCATGTAAATTTTTTCATCTTTATTCTGTTATATATTTTAATGATAGATCTATTTAAGCAACATATTCAAATTCATATAAATTTACATACGGGCTATATAGTTTTACATAAAATCTACTTAGATTTATAAACTTTTCCATGCAATTTGTGATAGTACTTGAAAAGAATTTTTATTGAATAATTCATGCATATTACAATTATCAATCACTTCACTTTAACTCACTATATAAATATATATATATATATATATTATGCATGTTTCTCAAATATATTATTTGTCCCATAATATTTGGCATAACTACTACTATACATTTTTAGTCTCTATTGATCTAATTATTAGTTATATATGATATCTCAAAAATTCATTACAATGATTGATTGCAATTATTAAATTGATATATGTTTTTTTTCTATTCTTTTATTTATTTATTTATTTTTGTATTGTTTTTCTTCTTACTTTTGTCTAATCTATTGTTTATGTGAGAACTTTATTAATAATTGTGTGGTATAAAAATTATCAATATTTAGTTTGAATAATTATTCATATATATATATATATATATATTTGGATCGGCAAAAGTCAGTTGTTAGATATTATTCATATTGTTTGGCTAAAGTATGACATATTATGGCTCTTTTTATTAAATGATTAGTTTTATATTAAGATATTTTTCTTCTTAATCTTATTTCCTGTCAAAAAAAAAAAAAAAAAAAAACACTTATAACGCCCTCAAAATAATACATAATCCCCACATCCAACAGTTCTATATACATGATAGATAAATCACATTTCCATACATACATCAGAGTTACTATTACAAAAGAGCATTTCATATAGGTTACCAATGTTTACGAAAATGATAGAATGCCCTGCGGGCTTACATCTTTCCAAGTTGTTACTTGGTTACAGAAAAGAAGGGTTCTAACTCTTTTACAAGTAAAGCCCTCGGCTTGCATTTACATGTAATCAACAAAACAAATAACAAAGCAGAGTCTTCAACTCCTAAAACCTCCCAAGCAAAGATCTTGAACTTGGCACGTCTCCTGTACCTGAAAATGGTGTCCCAAGTAGGGTGAGCCAAAGTCCAGTAGAGATATACTAAACCCAATATGAGAAATAACTAAAACATTATCATTCGACAAAAGACTAACACGTGTAGACCAACTCACACCCTTCTCATAGCCCAACAACAATTACAACCATGTTTCAATCCACTTCCCTTATTTATCCAATTCAATTACTAAGTATGGTTCATTATCTAACCAAACAATTTAAACGAGACTGCAACTCGACTTATTAACACTTCCGTTATCCACAATTCAAAATGAGATTACAACTCATGTAATTAATACTTCAAATGTCAACTTCATTCATGCACTTCAATTTCTAAGGTTTCGGGACTTTTACCCCGGACACTCCGGCCAACTCAATTATCTATGGAGTCCATCCCCTATCTCCTCCCAAACAATGGAGTACATCCCCTATCTCCTCCCAAACAATGATACATATACAATGTAATAAAGCATATAATCACACGTATGGAGTACATCCCCTATCTCCTCCCAAACAAAGGCACATATGCACTATATTAAAGCAAGTAAGCTCATATGGAGTATATCCCCTATCTCCTCCCAAACAAGATACATATACAATGTATTAAAGCACATAATCATATACGGAGTACATCCCCTATCTCCTCCCAAACAAGATACATATACAATGTATTAAACTCTTTATCTTATACCATGATCAATTAAGGCTCATATTCGATGTGTTCTTCCCACTATGATATTCAACGACATATTTCGATTGATTAGTTTCAATTTACCTAATCATCATGTAGTTCTACAACAATCAAGACTATCATCCACTGATAGCCTAAAGCAGTTATTTCTAAATAGAAAAAATGGATTTACCAAACAGATAAATGAATTTACCAAACAGATAAATTATCACATTTTCCATAGGTGAGTGCTTTATCAAACCGACTATACCAACTAGTCCCAATTCCATCCAATTTCATGATATTCAAATCAATTTCATATTTCTCACAATTACGAAATTAATTATACAAATTAATTATTTAAATTCAATCAGGGCATCTTTTCTCAAACATTGATCCTAAGACCAAATCTCACCTATCAACCCACAAAACCTCATTTTTCAAGATCTCATATACATATGGAGCTTAAACACACAAAACCCCTCTCTTATATATACATATACCACCAATCTCAAACCCTAACTTCCCAAATCACCAAAATCTCAACATCTATACTAAATGACTAATATTTATGTTAAAACTCATAAGAAGGAGTAGATCATCCCTACCTCAAAGTTAGGAGCTCAAAGGAGATGAGGAGAAAAACCCAAGATGCTCCAAATGCGAGATTTTTCGGATCAAAAGATAGCCCAAGCCAAGCCCCAACTTTCTTACAAAGGGACTAGGATAGAAGAGCTATAGATCAAGAGTATTTGTAGAGAGAAGGAGAGTGTAGAGAGAGAGAGAGTCAGATCTAAGGTTTGGAAGTGAAAAGAGATAAAAAAAAGTGAAGAAGAAACACGCTGCTGCAACTGATATACTCGAGGCTCGCTCGAGCGAAGGAGTGGTCGCTCGAGCGACCAGACACAAACAAACCTCGCTCGAGCGCACAAAGCCTCGCTCGAGCGAATAACACGAAGCTTCAGGTCTGCAACCCAGAAGCACGCTCGAGCGCAAGAATGCTCGCTCGAGCGAAGAAACCCAAAACATATAGCTCGCTCGCTCGAGCGAAGGAAAGCTCGCTCGAGTGAAGAAACACATCCTTCAGGTCCAAACTAGACGCAGATGCACGCTCGAGCACAAGAATGCTCGCTCGAGCCAACAGACACACCACTCAAAGCTCGCTCGAGCGAAGGAACCCTAGCTCGAGCGAAGGAACTAAAACATAGAGCTCGCTCGAGTGACAAAAGCCTCGCTCGAGCGAAGACACCAAAAGAACTGGGCAGCAACCACTTGCTCCAACACTCAACCAACCTGTTCCAATCTTACCCAACACATCCCAAAGCTCAAAAACAAAGAATAAAAGGATGGAAACAATAATAAGACAACAACAACAACCACTAGACTCGAGTCTGAAATACAATACATAACGGGAAAAACCGGGATCGCTATAACACTTAAGACTCCTTATGGGAAAAAACTAATCAACTAATAGTATCGATTTGGTTTCCATTGAATCATCCTTTAATCATGTTTGCTAAATTTAAAAATTAAAAACAACTATCTTATTGATATAAGTAACACAATTTAATGGGATTAGACATGACTACAATTCGATTATATCTATTGGCTAAATTTAAAAAATTAAAATTAAAAACATCTATTACATGGGGCATAATCCAATTGGATTAAACATTTTGACTGTAACTTAATCATAACTAATTATTCAAGTTTAAAAAAATTGAACATTGAAAATACTTATCTTATTATACTAAAAATATTTATAAAAAAAAAAAAAAAAAAAACACACCTAATTTTTTTTAGGTGGTGAAAACACTTAAGTATTAGATAAATTAATTGGCATATGTGGTCATGATCGGGTCAAATATTTGACTATATCTCAATCATAACTATTTGATTATAAAAAATGTAATAAATATAAAAATAATAATTAAAAAATAATCATAATCATTAGACTATTTACCATGTCGCCCAATGTTCACTTAAAAAAAAACAAAATCTTATTGCATTAAGGTTCAAAATTTAGAACACCCAACAAGATAAGGCCTAATTTTGATGTATATTTTACTACTAAAAATTACCACATTAAATCTCTATCATAATCAAAATCTACTAACTCCACCATATTAGATTCACACAATTAAAATCACATCTCTTTTTCTATTTCAAATTTAAATATTTTTAATAAAATATTAAAAATAAAGAGAAATATAAATCAAGATTGTGCAATATATATATACACTTTAAAAGGTTTTATTATTTTTAATTTATAAATAAAATTTTGACTCTCCTGTGCATATCACAAGTTTTATGCTATATATATACATATATAAGTAAATGTAGTTTTTTTTTTTCTCAAAAAGCACCCAAAAGTCTATTCATAAATTCTCATAATTTTAAAACTCTCTTTTTCCTATGGGGCAATCCTCTTTCATTATCTTTCACGATTTCTATTTTCTTTAATTTTCTAATTGTTTGATTAATTAAAATAAAAATTAATTTCATGTCTTATGGATAAAGATTTGAATTTCAAAATTCCTTCCTATAGATAAACATATAAAAATTGTTAAATAATTTATGAAAATTAATTTCATTGTCTACAGATAAAGATAAAAATTAAGTGATTAATTTAAAAAATTAATTTCATAACTTATAGAAAAATATTTGAATTTTAAGTTTTTCCTTATAGATAAACATATCAAAATTAATTTCATGGTTTACAAATAATAAAAAGATTAAATAATTTATTTTCAAAAAAAATTAAAATAATAAAATTTAGATAAAGATATGATTTATTAATATATATCTATGAAAAACATATATATCTAAATCTTTATTTTGATTTACTCATATTTTTTTTTCTCATTCCATCACATATTAATCTTTTTTACTTTGAATTTTTTATCCTTTGAAATGTCATTATCTATAATTTCTTATCTTCTTTTAAATTCTTAACACTCTCTTCATAATTTTTATTATTCGTAATTATTTATCAAGTGATATAGATAAACTTACTTTTTTTTTTTTTTGTTTGTGGCTCTGAAGGAGAAGAGTATTGATAATGGGATGATGAAGGCCGTATGGGAGAAGGCAGCATAAAAATCTCACAAAATTACTTTTCATCAGTATATTTATCCAGGGTAATAATTATTGTTCTTTCTTTTAGTTGTTGAAAATAATTTGCTTTACATCATTGTTATGTGTTTTTTTTTAAAATTTTTTTTAAGGTTGTCATTTGTTATAGTATTTCTTCAATCTCATTTCTCAATTTACTTAGTCTCTCTTTGAAATTTTTGTTTTTTTAATAATAAAGTTTAGAACCAATTTCTTATCAAATTTGTTTTCTAGGTACTTATATTATTGAAAGATCGAGACGAGTAATACTTTTATATAATATATGAAATTAATGAAGATAACACAAAGATGGTGGGGAGATATTACATATTTTTCGATCTCTCTCTATTATTATTAGTTAATTTGCTAGATTATATTATCAATTTAGAGCCTATATGATTTAATTCAATATCCATGATTTTAGTTGCATTCAACCATTTTTCATTGAGTAGGCTATATGATTTTTTTTTGTTAGTATATAATAATTAAAACTATCATTTGTTATATATCTTCAAGTAAAATTCAATTAATTTGTCAGCATTTTATTTTATAAATAAAATAGATTAAAACCATTTTCTTATATAATTTTTATAATCCCATGAAAATCTTTTCTTGATTTATTTAACTTTAAATGTTGTAGGAACTATGCAAGTATTATTCAAATTATGGAGAAAATGATTATGGAGAAGAATTTACACTTTGAGATGATATGCATGTCAAAGATAGAGGGTTTACTAATAATCAATTGATGATTTGCTTGAGAAGTTCTTTTTATAAGCAGGGCAACAAATTTAGATTAAAAAAAATTAAATTTACTTAGAAATAATAATTAAAGGTTGAGATTTATTTAAAATCTGGTCCCACAATAATAATTTACACCACTGATTTAAAAATGTACATTTATGATAACTTTTATGAGTTTAAGAATTTCTCTCTTTTCATGTTGTGTGTTTTTTTCCCTGCATAAGAGTATAGTTTGATGCAAGTTATTTATACTATCAAGTGATTGTGATCCTATAAAGGGGAACTACATGCAGGTGGGAGAAGAGAAAAAAAATTATCAACACATGCAGGGGTGCAAGTGACACTTGCACTCCCACAACTTTTCATTTGTACCCCACCATAAACACACTTGAAACCCCCCATGTGTTTGTAATTTTTTTCTCATTCTCTCACCTACATATAATTTGCCCATACTATTACTCCTAATAATCTTTATAATTAACAATTTTTTAAGCATATCAAATTTTATTGTGAAATTTCGTAGGTTAATTATTATTAACATCTACTAGGATGGCTAACATCATGGTTTGCCACCGTTAAATATAATTCAAAGTTAAGATAATTTATTTATCAAACAAAATGTATATGGTCTATTTTCCTGTGCATCACATGGGTTACTGTTAGTATACTATGATTAGAGAGTTTTTTTTTAAAAAATATTCCAAAAAAAAAACTAATTAGAGAATTGGCCCACTTTTCGAACTATTTAGGAAACTAACCTACTTTTTGAAATCGCATTTTCAAAAAGCGATTTTGAAATTGAAATTGCATCTTGAACATGCAATTTCACCTTAAAATCGCAAGTTGAAAATAATGACATGGTGAAATTACATGTTCAACATGCGATTTCAAATGAAATAGCATTTTCAACATGTGATTTCAAGGTGAAATTGCATGTTGAAACTGCAATTTCAATGTCAAAATCACATTTTCAAAATGCAATTTCAAGAGCAGGCTAGTTTTCCAAATAGTTTAAAAAGCAGGTCAATTTTCTAAATAGTTTCTTTTTTTGGAATATTAAAAAAAAAAAAAACTCATGATTAGAAGTGTTATACATTAAAAAAGAAAAACCAGAAAAAATAAATAAAGATATATTGGTAGTTCCTACATTTTGCTACTTGTGACATTTTAATCCTTACAGTTTTAATTGGTTTAATTTTTTCCTTTAATTTTAGATTTTGTATAAGTTTAGTTCAATTGATAACGTCGCTATAGCGATCCCGGTTTTCCCTTTCTGTAGTTGTCGTATTCCAGACTTGGTTCCGTGGAGTTGATGGTTGTTTGTCTTGTTGTCATCCTTTAATTCTGTATGTTTGAGTTTTGGGATGTTTTGGGCAGGTGTGTTACAGGTTGGTTGAGCCTAAGTCTCGAATCTAGTTGCCCAGGTTTTTAGTGTTACGCTCGAGCGGGTTATCCTGCGCTCGAGCGGAGTTTGGTTTTTGGTTGTCCGCTCGAGCGGGCCTTCTTGCGCTCGAGCGGGATTTACACACTCCCAGTATTTCGTTCCTCTGCAAAACTTCTGCAGGTGTGTTTTTCACGCTCGAGCGGGTTTCTTTACGCTCAAGCAGGTCGCGCTCGAGCGGGTATGTTGGCGCTCGAGCGGATAGTGCTTTGTCTGTGAAAATTCTGGGAGGGGGAAATCTACGCTCGAGCGGACTGGTTTTCGCGCTCGATCGGATGTACTTTATTCTTGTGTCTTGGCGCTCGAGCGGGCCTTCTTACGCTCGAGCGTGTCCAGATTTTTGTGCTTGACGCTCGAGCGTCCTGTTCTCCGCTCGAGCGGGAATGTCGTATATCAGAAGGCAGTTAGGCATTTTTGAATCACTTTTACATTCTCTCTCTCTCTCTTACTTTCCCAAAATCGATTTTGAGAGCCTCTCTCTCTAGACACTGCCTTCTCTCTAGGGTTTGATCTAGTTAGAGTGCTTCCCTTCCCTTTGGCCTTTGTAAAAGTTGTGTCGATCGTCGAGGGCTTCGTTTTGATCCGTGGATCTTGGAGTTTGGAGCATTTTGGTTTTCTTCATCTTCTTCCCTTGGGCTTCGAAATTAAGGTAGGGATTCCTACTTACTACTATGGGTTTTGACCTAGATTTTTGGGCATTTTGTTAAATGGTTGATTTGGGAAGTTAGGGTTTGAAAATGTTGAAAGAGGGTTTTGTTATTTTGATTCTAAAATGTGTATTTTGGGTTTCAAAATAATGATATTGTTGTTGGTTGTTGAAATACAAACCATTGGGTCAATATTGGGAAAAGGGGTAGAAGACCCTAATTTGTTGTATAAATTAATTGGTATAATTAATTTGGGAAAATTGTGATTATTTGGAATTGAGTTGGAAATAACGAAATTGGCTCATTATATTGAAAAATGGTGGAGTTGGATTTATTAATCGCTCACTTTGGAAAACATTGATATTTTATCTGTTGCAGCTTTTATTATCTGTTTAGGAATAATTGCTTTGGGCTACCAGTGGAGGGTAGTTTTGATTGTTGTAGACAATGCATGATGATTAGGCAAACTAAAACTAATCAATTGGATGTGTCATTGAGTATGACAGTTGAAAGAATACATTAACTGTATGTATTGAGTGATTATGTATATGACCTATGTGTATATACGTGGTGTGTGTGAGAGGAGATATGAGATGTACTCCACAGTTTAGGAGAAGATAGGGGATGGACCTCTAAACCGGATGTTGTTTAGGAGGAGATAGGGGATGGACTCCGCTGATACAGCTCATATGCTTGTCAGTTAATGTGTTGATATAGCTCATATGCTTATCTATGGAAGTGTTGATATAGCTCATATACTTATCTGTTGAAGTGTGGATACAGCTTGTATGCTTATCTGTTGAGATGTTGCTATAGCTTATATGCTCATCTATCGAAGTGCTGATATAGCTAGTATGCTTATCTATTGTGAAATGGGAAATGTCTAATGAGTCACTATCTCATGTAAATTGTTGGCCAGGTGTGAGCCGTTGTTGTAAATTGTGAACTTGATAAGAAATGGAAAGTGAAATGGAACATGGACATAGTGGTCATGTAATGGAAACGGTTATGAATTGATTTATGGGAATTAAACATTTATCAATTGCTACTGTCTTAGTTACTGCTCATACTGTGTTTAGCATATCTCTACTGGGCGTTGGCTCACCCTTTATGGGACATTATTTTCAGGTACAGGTAGCATGCCACCTCCAAGGACATAGCTTGGATGGTTATAGGAGTTGAAGACTCTTTTTAGTTATTTTGTTTGTATTACATGTATATCAAGCCAAGGGCTTATTTTGTATAGAGTTAGCACTCTTCTTTTGTGTAACCAAGTGTTGACTTGGAAAGCTGTAAGCCTGTAGGACATTTGCTTTTGTTGTTAACATGTAATACCGTTGTAAGAACTACTCTAATGAATGGAAAGGTGTTGATTTTCTTATATCTCTGCACGTCTAAATGATGGGTATTATGTATTATTTTGAGGGCATTACAGTCGCTAGGGTCACTGAGTTTGTCAAGCCAATGTGGCCGAGCCAGTGGGTCAGCAGGCTATGGGTGCCTTGGCCCGAGAGATAGCAGGAGCTTTGGGTATTCTCAGAGCTGAGAATCAGGTTGTTGAGGCAGGGCCTTCTTTCTTGAAGAGGGAGTTTTTCTGGTCTAATCTGGACGAGTTTATTGGGGATCCGAAAGAGCTACTTAAGGCTGACGAGTGGTTGGAACAGATGAGTAAGACGTTCGAGATGCTTGGCATCGAGGACGGAGCATTGAAGGTGACCTTGGCATCCTTCCAGCTTAAGGAAGATGCGAGTCAATGGTGGAAGTACGAGAAGGGCCATGTTGGTGGTACATGGGGGGCTTTTGTAGATGCCTTCCCGGAGAAGTTCTTATCTTCAGCTACTAGGAAGAAGCTGAAGGAACAGTTTTGCCAACTTAAACAGCAGGGCTTGTCAGTGGCCGAGTTTGAGGCTACTTTTACCAGGTTGTCCAGGTTTGCACCTGAACTTGTGGCGTCCGAGGAACGCTGTTGCTTTGAGTTTGAGCGGAAGTTAAGGCGTGGGCTCAAGCTGAGGGTTGGAGGGTCTTTTATTCGAGAGTATAAACGCCTGGTGGATGCTGCAGCTCATATGGAGATTATGATGCAGGAGGAAGAGGAAGGGTAGAGAGGCTCCAAGAGGAGCCAGGATAGTCAGGGTGATGGCAGGAGACAGAGGGGTTTTAACCCTCAGCAGTCTCAAGGTGGTTTGGCTAGATCGACCTTTCCAGTGCCGAGTACAGGCTCCGGGAGAGGTAATCAGGGAGGCTTGACTTGTTTTACATGTGGCCAGCTGGGTCACAAATCTTCGGTTTGCCCGCAGAAGGGAGGGGGTCAGCGAGCTGCTTCTTCTTCAGCTAGACCTCAGGGCCAGAGTCAGGGCAGGGGCCAGCCTCTGTCTTGTTATCAGTGTGGTCAGCCTGGGCACCTGAAGAGGTTTTGCCCACAGTTGAGTGCCACTTCGGGGGCGTCTGGTTCTAGGCAGATGCAGGGTTATCAGCCAGTTCAGTCTGTGCAGGCCTCGAGGGCCAATCCGAGAGCTTTGTCATCCCAGTCTGTGCAGCAGTCTTTTGCTCCTAGAGGTGAGCAGGTGGATCAGGGGCCTACAGGGCGCGTGTATGCTGTTACCGCGCAGGACTTAGTACCGGCTCCATCAGTAGTGAGAGGTACCTTTCTGTTTTGCAACTCGGTTGCTAGTGTGTTGATTGATACGGGTGCATCTCATTCTTTTGTATCTGCTGCATTTGCATCTGTGTTGGAGTTGGCACTATTAGCATCTCCTATATGTGTTGTATCGCCTGTTGGGGGCGAATTGATTTTGAAACACGGATGTAGAGGTTGTGATATAGAGGTCGCCGACCGTAGGCTTCATTTTCCCTTTGTTGTTATGCCCATGAAGGGTTTTGATGTTATTTTGGGTATGGACTGGCTATCGTCATACCGGGTAGTTATTGATTGTTACCGCCAGAGGGTCACGGTATGTACCTTGAACGGGGAGTGTTTCCATTTCTTGGGGGATCGGGTTGGTAGTGTTTTGCCACCGGTGTGTGATCTGCGAGGGCGGAGTGAGCTTAGTGGTCTACTTGCTAGCTTTATGAGTGGTGAGTGTGATGAGACCCAGATTGTATTGCCGAGGGTGGTTTGTGAGTATTCAGACATTTTTCCCGAGGATCTCGTCAGTTTGCCACCACACCGAGAGATAGAGTTCTCTATTGATTTAGTGCCCGACACGGCGCTGATTTCTATGGCACCTTATCGTTTTGCCCCAGCCGAGTTGAGTGAGTTGAAGATTCAGCTCCAGGAATTGCTAGATAAGGGATTTGTTCGCCCTAGTGTTTCGCCGTGGGGAGCATCGGACCTCTTTGCTAAGAAGAAAGATGGTGCCTTGAGATTGTGTATCGACTACCGGAAGTTGAATCGGGCTACGGTTAAGAATAAGTACCCTATGCCCCGTATAGATGATCTGTTTGACCAGTTGAAGGGTTCCCGTTGTTTCTCTAAGATAGATTTGAGATCGGGTTACCACCAGTTGAGGGTCAGGGAGGAGGATATTCCGAAGACGGCATTCCGTACGCGGTATGGCCATTATGAGTTTCTGGTGATGCCATTTGGGCTCACCAATGCACCGGCAGTCTTTATGGACTTGATGAACCGAATCTTCCGGAAATTCTTGGATCGCTTTGTGGTCGTCTTCGTGGATGACATTCTTATCTATTCACCTTCGGAGGAGGAGCATGAGGAACACTTGAGAGTGGTGCTTGAATTGCTTAGAGCCCATAGGTTATATGCCAAGTTTGGGAAATGTGAGTTCTGGCTAGAAGAAGTCAAGTTCTTAGGCCATGTGGTATCCGGGGAAGGGGTGTCTGTTGATACATCCAAGACTAAGGCAGTGCAAGACTGGGCACAGCCTAAGAGCATTTTGAGATCCGCAGTTTTTTGGGATTAGCTGGGTATTACCGCCGGTTTGTGAAGGATTTCTCCAGGCTAGCTTCGTCGGTGACTAGGTTGACGCGGAAAGGGGTCAAATTTGTATGGAGTGAGACTTGTGAAAAGTCGTTCCAGGAGTTGAAAGTTAGATTGAGCCCCGGTTTTGATTATTCTGGAGAGAGGTTTGGGTTATGCGGTTTACTGTGATGCCTCACGAGAGGGCTTGGGTTGTGTGTTGATGCAAGAGGAGAAAGTGGTAGCTTATGGCTCACGTCAGTTGAAAATACACGAGAAGAATTACCCTACCCATGACCTAGAGTTAGCGGCAGTGATCTTTGCCTTGAAGATTTGGAGGCACTACCTTTATGGTGATAGGTTCGAGGTGTTCTCGGACCATAAGAGTTTGAAGTATCTGTTCACACAGAGAGACTTAAATTTGAGGCAGAGAAGGTGGATGGAGTTCATTGAGGACTATGATTTTGAGTTGCACTATCACCCGGGAAAGGCCAATGTTGTGGCCGATACCCTTAGTAGGAAATCCATAGGTGATGTCGCTTGTATAGCCATCCGGGAATGGGAGATGTTGGGAGCACTTGGCAAGTTTGATTTGCTTCTGGGCGAATCCGTTGAGGCTGCGGCCTTGTTTTCTGTAGTTGCGCAGCCTACACTTATGACTCGAGTGCTAGAGGCACAGAGAGGTGACCTTGAAGTAGATTCCCTCCGAGAGAAGATCTCCAGTGGGAAGGTTGAGAAAGGTTTGGCAATGTATCTTGACCTGAGTGTGAGATACCGAGACCGTCTGTTTGTGCCGGAGTCTTGCCGAGAGGAAGTACTCCGAGAGTTTCACCATTCACGCCTTGCGGTGCATCCGGGAGGCACTAAGATGTATCGGGATTTGGGTCGCCAGTTCTGGTGGCGGGGAATGAAGAGAGATGTGGCAGTCTTCGTGTCTAAATGTCTTACTTGTTAGCAAGTGAAGGCCGAGCATCAGAGGCCAGCGGGTTTGTTGCAACCCTTGCCTATTGCCGAGTGGAAGTGGGAGCATGTCACTATGGACTTCGTCGTAGGTCTTCCGAGGACTCAGCGGGGTAGTGATGCTATTTGGGTGATTATAGACCGGTTGACTAAGTCGGCACACTTTATCCCTATGCGCGTGAGAGATTCGGTAGATCACCTTGCCGATTTGCATATTCGGGACATAGTGAGGTTGCACGGGGTCCCGGTGACGATCGTCTCAGATAGAGATCCTCGTTTTACTGCTAGGTTGTGGCAGAGTTTGCAGAGTGCCTTGGGCACTAAGTTGACCTTTAGTACGGCTTATCATCCGCAGACTGACGGGCAGTCCGAGCGTACTATTCAGATTCTTGAGGACATGCTTCGAAGTTATGTCCTTGACTTTAGTGGGACGTAGGAGAGGCACTTACCATTGGTGGAGTTTGCCTATAACAACAGTTTCCAATCGAGTATCGGTATGGCACCGTTTGAGGCCTTGTATGGCCGACCGTGTAGGTCTCTAGTTTGTTGGGCCGAGGTGGGTGATGCACCTTTGTTGGGCCCGGAGTTGGTTAGAGAGACGACGGAGAAAGTTGAGCTTATCCGTAGGAGGCTTGTTACAGTCCAGAGTCGCCAAAAGAGTTATGCCAACCGTAGAAGGAGGCCTTTGGCGTTTGAGGTGGGTGATCATGTTTTCTTGAAAATATCACCTAGGCGAGGTTTGATGAGGTTCGGGAAGAGTGGGAAGTTATCCCCTCGGTTTATTGGTCCTTTTGAGATCCTTGAGAGAATCAGGGAAGTTGCTTATCGTTTGGCTTTGCCACCGCAGTTGTCCGGGGTGCATGACGTGTTTCATGTTAGTATGCTTCGGAAGTACAAGCCGGATCCATCCCATGTGTTGGATTGGACCGATTTGGAGGTAGATGAGGATGCCTCATATGAGGAGAGACCGGTCCGGGTCTTGGATAGGCGGGATCAAGTCTTGCGAGGCAAGACCATTCCCTTGGTAAAAGTTTTGTGGAAGCATCACGGAGTGGAGGAAGCCACTTGGGAACGTGAGTTGGAAGTCCGTGAAAAGTATCCGGATATGTTTGTTGATGTGTAATCATGTAATGAAATTTTGTAATAATATTGAACTTTAAGAACATTACATATGTCTTAAGTTGTAAAACATTGTACATGTTTTGGTAAATGGAAGCTATGTTAACATTGTGCACGTTAAGTATATTGTGAAAATGCAAGCATGATATTAATGTTGCATGTGTTAAGGAATTGTGGAAAATGAGTTGAAATTGGTAAATTTCAAAGGAATGCATGTTGATAATACAGGTTGTTATGTATAATGTGAAATGCCTCTTGAAAAGAGATGGGATTGACCGGTAATGGGTCGGATTGTTTAATATTATATTGTAATAATGTTGGGAATTGAGAAAATCTTGTTTTTGAAAAACTTGTATTTAATTTCGGGGATGAAATTCTTTAAGGAGGGAAGGTTATAGCGATCCCGGTTTTCCCTTTCTGTAGTTGTCGTATTCCGGACTTGGTTCCGTGGAGTTGATGGTTGTTTGTCTTGTTGTCATCCTTTAATTCCGTATGTTTGAGTTTTGGGATGTTTTGGGCAGATGTGTTACAGGTTGGTTGAGCCTAAGTCTCGAATCTAGTTGCCCAGGTTTTTGGTGTTACGCTCGAGCGGGTTATCCTGCGCTCAAGCGGAGTTTGGTTTTTGGTTGTCTGCTCGAGCGGGATTTATACACTCCCAGTATTTCGTGCCTCTGCAAAACTTCTACAGGTGTGTTTTTCACACTCGAGCGGGTTTCTTTACGCTCAAATGGTGCTCGAGCGGGTACGTTGGCGCTCGAGCGGATAGTGCTTTGTCTGTGAAAGTTCTGGGAGGGGGAAATCTACGCTCGAGCGGACTGGTTTTCGTGCTCGAGCGGATGTACTTTATTCTTGTGTCTTGGCGCTCGAGCGGGCCTTCTTGCGCTCGAGCGTGTCCAGATTTTTCTGCTTGATGCTCGAGCATCCTGTTCTCCGCTCGAGCGGGAATGTCGTATATCAGAAGGCAGTTAGGCATTTTTGAATCACTTTTTACATTCTCTCTCTCTCTCTTACTTTCCCAAAATCGATTTTGAGAGCCTCTCTCTCTAGACACTCCATTCTCTCTAGGGTTTGATCTAGTTAAAGTGCTTCCCTTTCCTTTGGCCTTTGTAAAAGTTGTGTCGATCGTCGAGGGCTTCGTTTTGATCCGTGGATCTTGGAGTTTGGAGCATTTTGGTTTTCTTCATCTTCTTCCCTTGGGCTCCGAAATTGAGGTAGGGATTCCTACTCACTACTATGGGTTTTGACCTAGATTTTTGGGCATTTTGTTAAATGGTTGATTTGGGAAGTTAGGGTTTGAAAATGTTGAAAGAGGGTTTTGTTATTTTGATTCTAAAATGTGTATTTTGGGTTTCAAAATAATGATATTGTTGTTGGTTGTTGAAACATAGACCATTGGGTCAATATTGGGAAACGGGGTAGAAGACCCTAATTTGTTGTATAAATTAATTGGTATAATTAATTTGGGAAAATTGTGATTATTTGGAATTGAGTTGGAAAAAAGGAAATTGGCTCATTATATTGAAAAATGGTGGAGTTGGATTTATTAATCGCTCACTTTGGAAAACATTGATATTTTATCTGTTGCAGCTTTTATTATCTGTTTAGAAATAATTGCTTTGGGCTACCAGTGGAGGGTAGTTTTGATTGTTGTAGACAATGCATGATGATTAGGCAAACTAAAACTAATCAATTGGATGTGTCATTGAGTATAACAGTTGAAAGAATACATTAACTGTATGTATTGAGTGGTTATGTGTATGACCTATGTGTATATACGTGGTGTGTGTGAGAGGAAATAGAGGATGTACTCCACGGTTTAGGGGAAGATAGGGGATGGACCTCTAAACCGGATGTTGTTTAGGAGGAGATAGGGGATGGACTCCGCTGATACAGCTCATATGCTTGTCAGTTAATGTGTTGATATAACTCATATGCTTATCTATGGAAGTGTTGATATAGCTCATATGCTTATCTGTTGAAGTGTGGATACTACTTGTATGCTTATTTGTTGAGATGTTGCTATAGCTTATATGCTCATCTATCAAAGTGTTGATATAGCTAATATGCTTATCTATTGTGAAATGGGAAATGTCTAATGAGTCACTATCTCATGTAAATTGTTGGCCAGGTTCTGAGCCGTTCTTGTAAATTGTGAACTTGATAAGAAATGGAAAGTGAAATGGAACATGGACATAGTGGTCATGTAATGGAAACGGTTATGAATTGATTTATGGGAATTAAACATTTATCAATTGCTAATGTCTTAGTTACTGCTCATACTGTGTTTAGCATATCTCTACTGGGCGTTGACTCACCCTTTATGGGACATTATTTTCAGGTACAGGTAGCATGCCACCTCCAAGGACATAACTTGGATGGTTATGGGAGTTGAAGACTCTTTTTGGTTATTTTGTTTGTATTACATGTATATCAAGCCAAGGGCTTATTTTGTATAGAGTTAGCACTCTTCTTTTGTGTAACCAAGTGTTGACTTGGAAAGCTGTAAGCCCGTAGAGCATTTGCTTTTGTTGTTAACATGTAATACCGTTGTAAGAACTACTCTAATGAATGGAAAGGTGTTGATTTTCTTATATCTCTGCACGTCTAAATGATGGGTATTATATATTATTTTGAGGGCGTTACAGTCGCTAGGGTCACTGATTTAATTGAAGTTATATCACTGAATTGATCAACTTTATAATTTTATTCCTAAAAATATGACACACAAAATAAAAATTTTAGAGTCAAAATTAATTCAATTAAAATTATACAGACCAAAATGATATAAAAATTAAAATATAAAGATTAAAAGCAGATGATAAGATTTTTCAAAACAAGATTTTTCAAATAGATAATGCAAATATGCATAAGTTTGTTGCTGCATACAAGTGGTGTATAATTATACATCAGGCTTCTTTCCACTTCAAGATCAGATTAGAACATATTGTTGGGCTCATAAGGACCCACCACGGGTCCTATTTCGATAATTCAAAATATTCGATGTGTAGAACTCGCCAAATACTTTATCTCTGCAAAAAATCACGTTAATCGGATATCGATACCCATTTGATCAAATTATATTTCTGTCAACGGTAAATATAATTTTTAAAATAAATTGTTGACCGAAATCTGACTTGATCAAATAGTTATCAATATCCGATTAATATAATATTTTACAAGAATGAAATACTCAACAAGCTCTACATATTATATAGTTCAAATAATCAAAACAGTACTTGTGATGGGTCTCATAGACCCGAATAGCACAGTAAACACTCAGTAAAGATCTAATAATAAGAATCAAAATCTCTAATGACTTCAAGGAGTCAATGAATGTTTATCAAGTCGTTCATTTCAAGATTTTGAAAATAATCAAGATGCACTCAAACTAATTTAGACATCTAATTAAAAAATAAAATAAAAATAACACTCTTGCTCGTAAGGAGGACCATAGTAAGTAGCAGTTCCTTGAGCTGTATGTGCCACCGTGACAAGGCATATCACCATGCCCACTATCATCATCACAACTCCCATTCCAACACCCATTTCTTAGATTTTCCTTCTTTCCAAACACACCTCAAAAAGAAAATTGAAATCTTATTGTTTTGTTGCAGAAAATCAATAGAAGGGCTCTCTCTTTTTATAGTTGAATAACCTGCCCACGAGCAATCTATAATTTGTTTACCATATTGTACTAGCCAAGGGTGGAATCAAAAATTTTGTCTAGAAATCAATGTGTGTATAAAATAAAATAAGATAAAAAGGATAAATTACAAATATAATTTTTGAGTTTGGTTAAAATATAAATTACTCATTGTGATTTCAAAAATTATAAATATATTTTTTGTCAGGATTTGTTATTTAATAGAATTGACAGAAAAATGAAATTTCTAACTATCCTATACAACAATGAATTACTAAAACTGTTAATTGAAAATATTATTAAAAACTGTTAATTGACTTAATAGTTGATTACTAAAAGTGTTATTTTTCATGTGATTAGAAAATTAAAGGGGTGTGATATAATTTTCAGAGTCATATGAGGTAATTAGTATTTTAAGCAAATTTTATGAGTGTACTTGTAATTTATGTTAAAAAAATATTGAGTTGGTTTTGGTACCTCATTAATTAAAAAAAAAAATTTACATAAACTTTGTGAAATATTATTTCATGAGAACAAAAATAAATAAATTTGACATGCCATTTTTTTAATTTATAATTTTTTTATTAATTAAATTTCAATTCATAATTGACAAATTCTAAAAAGTCATTTAATATATTTTTTAATGCAAAAAGTAAGTAAATCTAACAAATTATTTTTAAAAAAAATGGAATTATTAATTAAATTTCAATATATAATCAATTAAACTGCAATTTTAACGAGTCATTTAATATGATCATCCTTTTACAAATTCTTACTAAATTGCAAATTATATTATCAATTATATAAGTTGCAAATCCATATATGTTGGAGACCCACACCTCATTGTTACTTTAGTTTGTAATTTATTAGAAATATCTAGCATTTTTAATAATATATAAGTAGGATGCTATAAAAAAAATAAAGGGTAAATTACACTTACTGTTGCGATCCTGATTTTGACTTGGTCAACTTCGGTAGTTGAGCTGCCCGGTCAGCTCGCCGAAAGTAAAAATGCAAAATGCATTCGAAATTGCTTACGAGAAAGTGTATTTCACGCTCGAGTGACCTTGTTATATCAATCCGTAAATTAGGGTTTCAGATCACTTTTTGTAGCCCCTCTCTCTCTAAAACTCTCCAAATTTCCAAGTCTAAAGCTTCTCTCTCTAGAAGTCATCTTCTCTCTTTGATTTCTCCAAATCCATTGCGATTTAGGCCTAAGTTCTTCACCAAAGTTGGTTATCACCTCAAGGGCTTCATTGTGTGCGGTGGAGATCGAGTTTCGACACTGTAGATTTTGGGGTTTCATCTCAGATTCTCTTCAAAACTTGAGGTAGGGATTTTCTACACTCTAATATGGTTTTTAGCTTAGTTATTTGCTATTGTGTATAGATGATATGATTTGGTTGTGGTTTGGACAAATCTAGGATTTGGGTGTGGAATGAAAAGAGGGGTTTTGATGAATATGAGGTAAACGAGTATGAGGGTTGAATATAAGATCATGTTGTGCCAAAATAGTTGATTTTGGTGTTTGGGTTGATATTTGGTGAAAGGGGGATTTTGCCCTAATTTTGATTAAATTATTATTTTGCATAAATAATTGGGATTAACATTGAAAACGTGAAATTAGAAGGTTGTGATTATAAATGGTGATATTGGATATGTATTATCTCACCTATAGAAGTTTTGAATAAACTATTTATTTTGATGTTGAACATCTCTTTAGAAATAATTGCATTGGGCTATCGGTGGAGGATAGCTATGGTTGCTGGAGAAATTGCATGAAGATTAGGCGATTTAATGCTAATCCATTGTTGGTGTCATTGAATATGACCATGTTATAGATACATTGCATATGTATGTTTATTGGGAGGAGAAAGAGAATATACTCCATATGTGATTATGTTTATAAATACGTTGCATATGTACATTTGTTTGGGAGGAGAAAGGGGATGGACTCCATTTAAAGCAAGTTGGCTGAAGTGTCCTGGGTGAAAGACCCGAAATTTTATATATAAATGGGTGCCGATTCCTTCGGATGAAATATCTATAAAATGGCAGGTTTGAAGTGTTTATGTGAGTTTTGCATAATTGAAAAATCATTGAGTTGTAGTCTCATTTTGATTGTTGAAAGATAACGAATTTAACTCATGAATTGAGTAGCATATATAAACTGGAAATGAAATTAAAGGAAAATGGAATAAATAGGTTGGTATTAGTGGCATATGGATATGCAGGTCTTGTGGATGTTTTAGGATCGGTATTGTTTATGTACGTGGTATTTATACCTTTGCTAAACCTCATAAATTGTGTTTGATTATTTCTACTGGACTGTTGGCTCACCCTATATGGGAATACCATTTTCAGGTACAGGTAAGATGCTTCCTCAAAGGCAATATCGTGGATGGAGTTTTGGGAAGCAAGAGCTTCTTAATTATGCCTTATGTGTGTATGTTTGTTATTTGTAAAGCCAAGGGCTTAAGATGTAATGAGCGAGACTCAATTTGTGTAACCAAGCAATGACTTGGAAACATGTAAGCCTACATGGCATTTAACTGGTTGTTAAACAGTGAACTCTGATATATGAAAGTATGTTGTTTCTCATATTTATTCCGCATATGAGTTATCTTTATTGTATTATTTTGGGGGCGTGACAACTTGGTATCAGAGCGTACCGGGTTTGAATACTTTGGGTACGTGGGAATTGGTTAGTACCACAATGGGTTTGTCTTGCTTGTTAGAGACTTATGTATGATGTTATGTGCTTATATGATAACATGCTTATGTGACTATAAGGGTATGGAATTTAGTTTCTAGGATGTTGATCGAATCTATGGGTTTCTGGGAGTCCTATTTGAAAGGCACTTGATCACTGTCGTTTCTAACTGGAACTCTAGCAACACCACGGGACGATCATTATCCAAAAATGAAATTCGTAAGTGCTTATGTGATTACGTGCTTATGTGCTTATGTAGAGTGAATTACAATTGTCCAATGTATTAGGACGTGAGTGAAATAGCTTCGACACAATTGTGAATGTGCTAATCCTTTGTTACCTTTATTAGGATGTCAGGACGAGGACGTGGTGGTAGGCGTGGTAGGCCTAGGAGGCAAGAGATGCCTATACCGAATGAAATTCCGGTGTAGGAGGAGGGAGTTGGTCAGGCCAACGTGGCCGAGCTAGTAGGTCAGCAGGCCATGGGCGCCTTAGCTCGCGAGATGGCAAGAGCATTGAGGGAATCCATAGACATTCTTAGGGCTGAGAATCAAGTCCAGGCCCATGTAGCTGAAGCAGGGTCGTCTTTTCTAAAGAGAGAGTTCTTAAGGTTAATGAGTGGCTTGAACAATTAGCAAAGACATTCGAGATGCTTGGCATCGAGGATGATCGGTTGAAAGTGACCTTGACGTCTTTCCAGTTAAAGGGGGATGCGGGGCAGTGGTGGAAGTATGCGCAGGGTAGCATTGGAGGGACTTGGGAGGCATTTGTTGACGCTTTTTAGGAGAAGTTTTTGCCTCCCACTGTTAGGGAGAAGTTGAGGGATCAGTTCTGTCAGCTCAAGCAACTAAATACACCAGTGGCGGAGTTTGAGGCCACCTTTACTAGTCGATCCAGGTTTGCACCTGAGTTAGTGGCGACTGAGGAACGCCGCTGTCTGGAGTTTGAGAAGAAATTGAGGACTAGACTCATGTTTCGAGTGGCCGGTTCCATGATTAGAGATTATGGGCGCCTTTTGTAGTCTGCAGCCCACCTTGAAACTATTATGCAAGCAGAAGATGAAAGGATGAGGGGCTCCAGGAGGAGTCAGGATAGTTAGGGAGACAGTAAGAGGTAGAGGGGTTCTTACTCTCAACAGTCCTAGGGAACTCAGTCGAGGTCCACTTTTCCAATACCGAGTTCAGGTTCTGGGAGAGGTGGGTAGGGAGATTTTACTTTCTTTAAGTGTGGTCAGTTGGGCCATAAGTCTCCAGCTTGTCCTTAAAGAAGAGGAGGAGGACAGCGAGCAGCATCATCTTCGGCTCGTTTTCAGAGCTAGAGTTAGGGAAGAGTTTAGCCGCTCACTTGTTATCAGTGCGGGCAGGCGGGGCACCTGAAGAGGTTTTGTCCACAGTTGGGTGGTACACCTAGTGCGTCTGGTTCGAGACAGACACAAAGTCACCAGCTAGCACAGTCAGCACAGGCCTTAAAGGCCAATCAGGGAGTCTCTTTGGGTCAGTCTGTGCTTAAGGCTTATACTCCGAGGGGTAACCAGGTTGAGCAGAGGCCTACTAAACGTATGTATACAGTTGTAAGGCCAAATCTTGTACCTGATCCTTCTATAGTGAGAGTACCTTTTTGTTTTGCAATTCAGTTACTAATGTGTTGATTGATATAGGTGCATCCCATTCTTTTATTTCGTATGCATTTGCATCAGTTTTGGGCTTGGAGTTGGCACAGTTAGCATCTCCTATTTGTGTAGAGTCACCTGTTGGTGGTCAGATTATTTTAAGACAGGAATGTCGGGGTTGTGACATCGAGGTTGCTGGTCATCGATTACCTTTTGCATTTGTATTGATTGACATGCTTAGTTTTGATGTCATATTGGGTATGAACTGGTTATCGTCATACCGGGCTGTTATAGACTACTACCATCAGAAAGTTACTGTATGTACCTTGAGTGGAGATTGCTTTTATTTCTTGGGAGACCGGGTGGATAGAGTCTTATCACCGGTATATGATCCGCATGGGCAGAGTGAACTTAGTTGTCTCCTTACTAGCTTTTTGAGTAGTGAGTGTGATGAAATTCGGGTTGCATTGCCGAGGGTAGTTTGTGAATACTCGGATGTTTTTCCCGAGGATCTTGTCAGTTTACTGTCTCACCGAGAGATCGAGTTCTCTATTGATTTAGTGCCTGGCACAGCATCGATTTCTATGGCTCCATATAGATTTGCACTTGCTGAATTGAGTGAGTTGAAGATTCAACTCCAGGAATTGTTAGATAAGGGTTTTATTTGCCCTAGTACTTCACCTTGGGGAGCGTCGGCTCTCTTTGTTAAAAAGAAAGATAGCGCATTACGGCTTTGTATTGATTATCGAAAGTTGAACCAGGTTACTATTAAGAATAAGTATCCAATGCCTCGTATAGATGATCTTTTTGATCAGTTGAACGGGCCTTGTTGTTTCTCTAAGATAGACCTGAAATCGAGTTATCATCAGTTGAGAGTAAGGGAGGGGGATATCCCGAAGACGGCATTCCGTACGCGGTATGGCCATTATGAGTTTCTTGTAATGCCTTTTGGGCTAACTAATGCTCTAGCTGTGTTTATGGATTTAATGAATCGGATCTTCCGTAAATTCTTAGATCGTTTTGTGGTTGTCATTGTAGACGACATTTTGATTTATTCACTTTTTGAGGAGGAGCATGAGGAACATTTACAAGTAGTACTTGAGTTACTTAGAGCCCATAAGCTGTATGCTAAGCTTGGGAAATGTGACTTTTGGCTAGAAGAGGTTAAATTCCTAGGGCATGTAGTATCAAGGGAATGGGTGACTGTAGATTCATCCAAGATAGAGGCAGTGCAAGAGTGGGCACAACCTAAGAATGCTTTCGAGATTTGTAGTTTCTTGGGGTTGGCCGGGTATTACCGTCGGTTTGTGAAAGATTTCTCTAGACTAGCTTCACTTTTAACTAAGTTGACGAGGAAAGAAATCAAATTCGTGTGGAGTGAGACTTGTGAGAAGTCGTTCCAAGAGCTTAAGATTAGACTCACCACTGCTCTAGTATTGATTATACCGGAGAGGGGTTTGGGTTATTCAGTTTATTACGATGCTTCACGAGAAGGTCTAGGTTGTGTATTGATGCAAGAGGGTAAAGTAGTAGCCTATGGCTCACGGCAGTTAAAAACACATAAGAGAAATTATCCCATCCATGACTTAGAGTTAGCAGCAGTGATATTTGCCTTGAAGATCTGGAGGCACTATCTGTATGGTGAGAAATTTGAAGTGTTCTCTGATCACAAGAGTCTGAAATATCTGTTTACACAGAAAGACTTGAATTTGAGACAGAGGAGGTGGATGGAATTCATAGAGGATTATGATTTTGAGTTATATTATCATCCCAGGAAGGCCAATGTTGTGGCCGATGCTTTGAGTAGAAAGCCAGTTAGTAGTGTAGCTTCTATCGCCATCCGAGAATAGGAAATGTTGGGTACTTTTAATGAGTTTGACTTGCATCTGGGTGAGTCTGTTGAGTCTGCAGCTTTGTTTTCAGCAGTTGCACAACCTACACTTGTGAACCGAGTATTGGAAGTGCAAAAGGGTGACCTTGATGTGGAGTCATTTCGAGAGAAGATTTCCAATGGGAAGGTAGAAAGAGGTTTGACTGTGTATCCCGACCAAAGTGTGAGATATCGTGACTGTTTGTTTGTACCGGAGTCTTGCCGAGAGGAAGTACTCCGAGAGTTTCATCATTCGCGCCTTGCAGTGCATCTGGAAGGTACAAAGATGTATCATGATCTTAGTCGCCAGTTTTGGTGGAGAGGTATGAAAAAGGATGTGGCTGTGTTTGTATCAAAGTGCCTTACTTGTCAACAAGTGAAGGCCGAGCATCAGAGACCAGTGGGTTTGTTACAACCTTTACCTATAGCCGAGTGGAAATGGGAGCGTGTTACCATGGATTTTGTAGTTGGGCTTCCTAGAACACAACGAGGCAATGATGCCGTTTGGGTGATTGTTGATAGGTTGACTAAGTCTACCCATTTCATTCCGATGTGCACCAGCGACTCGGTTGAACGCTTGGCAGAGTTGTACATTAGAGAGATAGTTCGACTTCATGGAGTCCCTATGACTATTGTGTCGGATAGGGATCCTTGTTTTACTGCCCGGTTATGGCAAAGCCTTCAAGGGACGTTGGGAACTAAGTTGACTCTTAGCACCGCTTATCATCCTCAAACCGATGGACAGTCGGAACGTACCATTCAGATTTTGGAGGACATGCTTAGAGCTTGTGTCCTTGATTTTAAGGGGCCTTGGGATAAGCACTTACCATTGGTTGAGTTCCCCTATAACAATAGTTATCAAGCTAGTATTGGGATGGCACCATTTGAGGCCTTGTATAGCCGACCTTGTAGATCACTAGTTTGTTGGGCTGAAGTGGGTGACACACCGTTACTGGGTCTGGAAATTGTTAGAGAGACAACCGAAAAAGTGGTTCTTATTCGGAAGAGGTTAGCTACGGCCTAAAGTCGACAAAAGAGTTATGCCGATAAGAGGAGACGACCTTTATCTTTTGAAGTTAGTGACCATGTGTTTCTAAAAATCTCACCAAAGCAGGGTTTGATGAGATTTGGTAAGAGTGGTAAATTATCTCCAAGGTTCATTGGGCCTTTTGAGATCTTAGAGCGAATTGGGGAAGTGGCATACCGGTTAGCTTTACCGCCGTAACATTCGGGCATTCACAACGTATTTCATGTAGCTATGCTTAGGAAGTATGGCCCCAACCCTTCTCATGTGCTTGATTGGGTTGAGTTGGAGGTAGATGAGGATGCCTCTTACAAAGAACGACCAGTTCAAATATTAGATACCCGGGAGCAAGTGCTACGGGAAAAAACTACACCGTTGGTAAAGGTGTTATGGAGACACCATGGGGTTGAAGAAGCGACGTGGGAACGGGAGGCGGAAGTCCGCTCTAAGTATCCGGATTTGTTTGAAAATGCTTAAGTTGTTTTCCTTGTAATATTCCCTAGTGTTTGAGGGAAATGTGTTAAAATTGTTGACCACATGTTGTTATGTATGTTGTTATGTTAAGCACGAAGTAGTTACGGATTGTCATTTCTTTGCTTCATGTTTAGGTTGATGTGGACGGTTGTTGTTGATGAGATAACCATGGTGGAAATGGCAAAAAAAAATTGGTTGAGAGTTAATATTGTGATTTAAAAATGAAATAGCGTGGTTTTGATCGCTAGAAACCCCTTTGTTTGGGTAGTTTGATTTGAAATTTCGTGGGCAATCCCAATTTTGACCAGGTCAACTTCGGGGGTCGAGCTTGCTTACAGGAAAGTGTATTTCATGCTCGAGTGACCTTGTTATATCAGTCCGTAAATTAGGGTTTCAGATCACTTTTTACAGCCCCCTCTCTCTCTAAAACTCTCCAAATTTCCAGATCTAGAGCTTCTCTCTCTAGAAGTCATCTTCTCTCTTTGATTTTCTCCAAATCCATTGGGATTTAGGCCTAAGTTTTTCACCAAAGTTGGTTATCACCTCGAGGGCTTCATTGTGTGCAGTGGAGATTGAGTTTCGTCACTGTAGATTTTGGGGTTTCATCTCAGATTCTCTTCAAAACTTGAGGTAGGGATTTTCTACACTCTAATATGGTTTTGGTTTAGTTATTTGCTATTGTGTATAGATGATGAGATTTGGTTGTGGTTTGGACAAATCTAGGATTTGGGTGTGAAATAAAAAGAGGGGTTTTGATGAATATGAGGTAAACGAGTATGAGGGTTGAATATAAGATCATATTGTGCCAAAATAGTTGATTTTGGTGTTTGGGTTGATATTTGGTGAAAGGAGGATTCTGCCCTAATTTTGATTAAATTATTATTTTGCATAAATAATTGGAATTAACATTGAAAACGTGAAATTGGAAGGTTGTGATTATAAATGGTGATATTGGATATGTATTATCTCACCTATGGAAGTTTTGAATAAACTATTTATTTTGATATTGAACATCTTTTTAGAAATAATTGCATTGGTCTATCGGTGGAGGATAGCTATGATTATTGTACAAATTACATGAAGATTAGGCGATTTAATGCTAATCCATTGTTGGTGTCATTGAATATGACCATGTTATAGATACATTGTATATGTATGTTTATTGGGAGGAGAAAGGGGATGTACTCCATATGTGATTATATTTATAAATACGTTGCATATATACATTTGTTTGGAAGGAGAAAGGGGATGGACTCCATTTAAAGCAAGTTAGCCGGAGTGTCTTGGGTGAAAGACCCGAAATTTTATATATAAATAGGTGCCGATTCCTTCGGATGAAATATCCGTAAAATGGTAGGTTTGAAGTGCTTATTTGAGTTTTGCATAATTGAAAAATCATTGAGTTGTAGTCTCATTTTGATTGTTGAAAGATAATGAATTTAACTCATGAATTGAGTAGCATATATGAACTGGAAATGAAATTAAAGGAAAATGGAATAAATAGGTTGGTCTTAGTGGCATATGGATATGCAGGTCTTGTGGATGTTTCAGGATCGGTATTGTTTATGTACGTGGTATTTATACCTTTGCTAAACCTCATAAATTGTGTTAGATTATTTCCACTGGGTTGTTGGCTCACCCTATATGGGAATACCATTTTCAGGTGCAGGTGAGATGCTTCCTCCAAGGCAATAGCGTGTATGGAGTTTTGGGAAGCAAGAGCTTCTTAATTATGCCTTATGTGTGTATGTTTGTTATTTGTAAAGCCAAAGGCTTAAGATGTAATGAGCAAGACTGAATTTGTGTAACCAAGCAATGACTTGGAAACATGTAAGCCTACATGGCATCTAACTGGTTGTTAAACAGTGAACTCTGATATATGAAAGTATATTGTTTCTCATATTTATTCCACATATGAGTTATCTTTATTGTATTATTTTGGGGGCGTGACACTTACCTCTCCTAAGGTTTGCCTTAATTATAGATACCTCTCCTGTGGTTTTAAAAATGACACTAACCTCCCTTACTTTCGAAACTAATATACAAAGACTCATTTCTGTTACACATCCATCCAAAATCAAATAGATTCTGCCGATGCCATCCATAATTATTCTACAAATTTCAATACGATTCTTTAGCTACTTAACATATTAAAATAAATTACACTTACCTCCCCAGTGTATATATAAACACATACATATTTATATATATTTATGCTCCTATATATATATATATGGCCCAAAGGTAGATCACTACAAGAAAAGTGCCTATAAAACACGTAACTTTTTGCGACGGCATTTGAAACTATCTCAAATAAATGTCATATGCGATAGTAGTTACCCCGTCACTAATAAGCACACAAGACAAAGTGTCTTAAATACGGAAGTATTCGCGACGCATTGTGTACTGTCGCAAAAAGAAATTTTTTTGAGACAGGTGAAATTTACCGTCGCAAATAGTGGACTTTTGTGACGGCAATTCTCTATTGCAAAAAAACCCTTATTAAAACGACGTCGTTTTAATAAATGGATTTTATCATTTGTGATGGTTTATCTATACCGTCGCAAAAAGTACTGAAATATTTCATCTCACTCTCCTTTAGCCCAATTGGCGCTCGATCAAAACCCCCAAAATATTTTCATCCCCAAAATCCCTAAGACCATTCTCCCTCAAAACCCCCCAAATCCCTAAAACTTTATATATTATTTCCAATTCCCAATCACAATCACAAAGATTTTGAGTTCCCAATCACAGAGACAAGTTCGAGTTCGTGTATCACAATCACAATCACAGGGAGTTCGTGTGACGGGTAGGTTCTTGATGAGTGACAACGGCGAGTGTTCACCAACGATCTCTCTCTCGACGGGCGACGACGGCGTATTACGATCTCTCTCTCTCGCGCGAGCTCAGTCGGTATGCTCTCTCTCTCTCTCTCTCTCTCTCTCTCTCTCTCTCTCACACACACACACACACACACACAGATATATATATATATATATATTTCTTCCCCTGTATACTGATAAACTTTCTGTTTATGTTCAATGTTGTTTATATTTGAATTCTGCTTTAATTATTGAAATAAATATATGTTGATTTGTAGATCCAACTATGAACATTGCTTCATCTAAAGACTATGATCATCAGAAATTATTTTTGTTAGATTTTAAAACTGTGTAGCTTAGATTAGATCACAAACTGTGGAGTTTTTGCTTACCAAAAAGCAGAATGGAATCGAAACCATTCCATTTCTGTTAAATCGAAACTAAACGACCTGTTTAATTTATTTTAAAGCTCTTTACTTTCAGTACAAACTTACTAAAATACATTAAATGAAATAAATATCAAGCTCAATTTTATTTGCAAATTAAACAAGACTTTTAATTTAAGGTTCACAAGTTGAAATATCATCATAATATTTAGTATGAAATCCCATCCATTGTGGAATGGGTTAGTTGAACAATATTCCAGAAATTTTGATAAGCTAATTGTTGACTCTCCATAATTCTAGTGAAGTTTGATTTCATATGTTAAAAAATACACACATATGTATAATGACAATTAACTCAAAATTACAAGAATTACACCTTCTTAAAAATATTAAAAATCAACAGCCATGATTATGACTACGATTTTACATAAAATAAAAGATACTGAAAAATAGATAGAGACTGTTTGGGAATTCTAAAAAAAAAGAGTCATTTTTGTAAATGAAATGATTTATTCACCGAATTTGTTGTCGCTTGAATCACTTACATTTATGCTAGTCCGAATGATCGTCTAGATGACTGGCTTCACCTTCATTTACCACGATTGTCATCTTGTCATCCGAACGACTGACATGAACAAATTCGGACAATTCGAATGACACCAAATATTCTGAAATATATTTTTCAATGTTTTTACTTTTAAACTAACATAAATGAAACTTTGATCCCAACCACTGCTCAACATGTGTTAATATATCACTATATATATATTTCTATTAAAATACATATAAAAATATGTACAAAAGTTTAGAAATATATAAAATGTATATTAAAATCGTATTTTAAATATTTTATTTAATTTTTAATGAACCGACTGGTGAATGATGGGGGAACTATATCCATGAGTAGTACCATAATGATCATTTATTTGTATCATTTTATCTTAACATCTAATATGTTAATCTAATTGTCAACATTATATTAGAGATATATTTGAGTGGTGAACCCATTACATGTTGATACGTGAGATGATAAATGACATGAAAATTTGATAAATATAGTATTATATAAATGAAAATTGTTGGAAATTTATAGTTTTATAGGCTTATTTTGGGCCATCTTTGAGCCCAAAATAACACTTTTGGGCATATTTGTTGTTTAACACTTTTGTCAGCTAATCAGTAATTTGTCCTAATTATATTTTTGTCTAGGGCATATTTGTTGTAAATATGACTAATTTTGCCATTCTTTCTCTATCTGCCTCCCTCATAATCCTATATCATTATGACCCTTACATTTGTTGTAATTATATTTTTCTCTAGGGCATATTTGTTTTGCAGTGACCACTATTAGTGGCACCACCATTAGAGGAGGCATCCCAGCGACCACCATCAGAGGGGCCATTAGTGCCACTGCATCGACCACCATCAGTGGCACCACAGCAGCTATCATGTACTCAGCCTCCATGCCTACCATCGGTGCATCCACCGTCAGTGGCACCGCAGCAGCTATCATCCCGACTAGAGTCATCATCTTCACAGCCAATTGCAGGTATATAAATTTGCTTTGATTTGTATGAAAATTATTTAAATATACATTTGTTTATTTATTCTCATTATATATAACTTGTTTATTGTCATTGTATTTTCCAGACCCTTCGACTTCTTCACAGCCCACCTTAGGTATAAAAATTCGATTTGTATTAACATTTGTTAAATTTGCATTTGTTTATTATCATTGTATATTGTTTGTTCTTATTGTATATCATAGGTCACGTTAGTTCTTCATCAACCTCGATTAGGCATGGTAGAGGATGTGCCAAGGGCATTAAGGAGTGGGGTATTGGTACAAAGTTGGACATACAATTTAATGAAAATCACTGCCCAATAGGGGATAATGTGTCTAAGTTAACTACTCAACTTGGTATTATTATGCACAATGGAAACATTGTTCCTCTTACTTTTCTTGTAACGCCCTCAAAATATGATATAAATCAACCATTCATAAGATCTACAAATATGATAGAAATGTTATATTTTCATTCATCAGAGTCTACATTACAAAAGATAATACATGCATTACACTTCCATAAATGTTCATCTTGAAACTATAGCTTATAACTCTAATTGATAACAACAAAATAAATGCCCTACGAGCTTACATCTTTCCAAAACTTCGCTTGGTTACAACAAAAGAAGAGTCCAAGTCTCTATACAAACAAAGCTCTTTGCTTGAATAAACATTTAGCACAAACAAAACAACAAAATGGAGCCTTCAGCTCCTAAACCTCCCAAACTATGTCCTTGGGGCGGCATGTCACCTGTACCTGAAAATGGTTTCCAAAGTAAGGTGAGCCAAAGCCCAGTAGAGATATGCTAAAACAATATATGAGATTTAACTAAGATATAAGCATCAGATAAATGTGCAATATTCTTAACCAACACATATTCTTTCCAAGACCATTCAATATAGATAACCAATACCTCAATTCATTTCGGGTAAATCTATTAACCAAATTCATTATTATCAAAACAACCAAAATGAGACTACAACTCAATGGTTCACAATTGTAACGTCCCAAATTTCTAGCCCAAATGATAAGACAACAATCATGGCTCTTTCAAGAAAACCGAATATAAATCTCCAAACTTACATTACATGATACAATAGTTCTTCATGCAACAATACATTAATCCAACAACAAGTAAATAAACAAATAAACACCCCTAAGGGTTTACAAGTTTCCAAGGCTTGAGCCTGGTTACACAAAACGGTTATTTAAACCCACATAAACACAGCCCTTGGCTTACACATAGAGTCATAGCAAAATGAGAGCATTGTACTCCCAACACACATACTTTCACGCCCCTAGTTGCGTGGGATCACCACATCTTTTCCTGCACAAAAATCCCGTAGGGTGAGCATAAAGCCCAGTAGGAAATTCTTAACAAAGTATATACATTTTATACAAGTCTCAAGAGATGAAATGCACATGCCATGCTATGCCCTTTTTAAAGATAAATCACATTTTCATCTTTTGAAAACCATCATGCTCAATGATATCATGTAATTTCAATTGTTCAAAACTTAACAATTTATTTGAAGGGTGGTAAATACAACTCTAGTAATCCCTAGGTCAGTGTATGCAAGTAGACTATACAAGTACTACCAAATTGTCATTTTTACCGGTATTAAACAGAAGGCTCGACACCTATCCGCGCGGGTTTTCGGTCTTTCACCCCGGACTCTCAGGCTAACTTATTCAATATCATCTACACCACCTATCAAGACTTACCAACGTATTTACCTCAAAACCATTCCATGAAAACTTGTTTCTCAACATTCTTTTCTCAATGCAAGTTTTCAAATCAACTTTCAAAGTTTAATGTAATCAAATGAATTGATATGCCAATTTCACAAGATGAATATAAATACTTTTATTCCAATTCATCATCCAAGGAATAACACAATTCCCTCTTCTCAAGTATCCTCGACAATTAGTTATTTCAAGACTATTTCAACGTATTGAATAATAATTTCCAAAATGAACAACAATTCTCATATTCCCTAGAATTCATCATTTATATAAATATAAATAAGAAATTTTTCAAACATCCATTTATTTTGACACACAAAATAAATATAACAATATTATTCATGGATTTTCAGTCTCTTTTAAAAAAAATCCCCAAATTCTAGGGTTTCTCACTAAAACTATACAACTCAAATCTTTTGAAAGAAAACTTTCCAAAATCATCTTTTCTTCAATCAACAAAGATCAAAACCCATAAGATCATTTTAAAAGAACAAGAGACAAACTCACTTTCAAAATCGCTCAACTTTTTGAATCAACAATCAATTTTCAAAGCTATCAAAAGATGATTTTGAAAATCATACAGATCTCTCAAAAATATATATAACTCTAAGAAAATTCGTACCTCAAGTTCTGAAGAAAAAATGAGATGAAACCCCTAAAATCAACAGTGTCGAAACTCAATCTTCACCACACAACGAAGCCCTCGAGAAGTTAACCAACTTTGATGAAGAACTTATGGCAGAACTCTAATGGATCTTGAGAAATCAAGGTTTTGATCCAATTTGGCATAGGGAAATGTAGAGAGAAGGAAGAGGAAAGGGTTTTTAGAGAGATATACAAAAGTGATATGAAATATCAGATTCACAAACTTATATAACATGATCTGCTCGAGCATGGAAAGCCCTGCTCGAGCATATTTCCCAGTACTTTTGCAGACAGGTCAAACTTTTGGAACCAAACATTCTCTGCTCAAGCGCATAAACGGCCGCTCGAGTGGACTAGCAACTTCTAATGCATTTTGCATTTTTGCTTCAGGGGCACTGCCCCTCAACCCCGCTAGGGTGCTGCCCTAGGACCCACCAAGGGACGTTGCCCCCTGGACCCCCGCGAGCTGACCGAGCAGCTCGATCCCCGACATACTCAGCGAAGT
This sequence comes from Camellia granthamiana, assembly GCA_036172215.1. Taxonomy (NCBI): domain Eukaryota; kingdom Viridiplantae; phylum Streptophyta; class Magnoliopsida; order Ericales; family Theaceae; genus Camellia; species Camellia granthamiana. Next base: position 14,165,384 of record CM069904.1, read on the forward strand.
GGCAAAACTGGGATCGCTACAACACAATACATTCATCAATCCAACACTTCTATTTCTTGCCATTTTACGGAATGACATCCAAGGGAACCGGCACCCATATGTATATAAGATTTCGGGACTTTCAACCTTGACACTTCGGCCAACTTAATTTTTAATGGAGTCCATCCCCTATCTCCTCCCAAACAATGACACATATACAATGTATTTAAACACGTTATCATATACAATGACTAATCAAATCACATATTCTACGGTTTAATCAAACCGTCATATTCAATGACATAATTCAATTGATTAGTTTCAATTCACCTAATCCACATGCAATTTCTACAATAATCATAGCTATCCTCCACCGATAGCCCGAAATAGATATTTCTAAATAGATATACAATCTATCAAACAGATAATTTATCAAATTTCCATAGGTGAGCGATTTAACAAATTCAACTACACCATTCAATCATACATTTCCCATGTCAATTTCAATATTTATTCAAAACAGTCATTTAACACAAATTAGGGCAAAACCTTCCCATTTTCCCAATATCATCCCCAAGACCCAATCTCACTATTTATTTTCTTATAATACCATAATCAAGCCCTCATCTACATATATGAAGCCAAATATGGAAAACCCCTCTTTCAAAATTTAAGCCCAAACCCTAACTTTACCCAAATCTTCCCAAATCCCACCATTTATACAAAATGACAAATATCTAGGTTAAAACCCATATTAAAGAGTAGAATATCCCTACCTCAAGCTTAGAAGAGAAGGTGAGCCAAACAAGGTTGAAACTCCAAAGATGATGAAACCAACTTCTACTCGGATCAAAGCGAAGCTCTTGGCAAGCTCTACATTTAATCTCAAAGGAGCAAGTTGAGGAGATGCTTCCAAGAGAGTAGATCTAAAGATCTTTGAGCAAAAAGTGATTTTGGAGAGGATGAAAGAGTCTCACGGCTTGGAGAAAGAAAAAGAAAAGAAAAAGTAAAGAAAAGGTTAAGTGAGGGGCCTATTTATAGTACTAGGTCAAAGTGAAATAAAGTCCCAAAGTCAACCAAAAAGATCAAGTCAAATCCCCAAAAAGTAGGACCAAAAACCGGACTGAAATCTGGAAAAAGTCTGCAGGGGTCGACCCGTGCAACACAGTTCTTGACTGGATCACTGTGCTTGACGATATTATTGATGCTATTTGGAAGGATGTAAAGGTAAAAGTATATTTTTGTCCAAAAATTCAAATTTCAAAATTGTGTTATTATTATTTAAACCTTCAAATTGTGTTTTGTAGGACAATTTGAATGTATGTTCAAAGGAGTATAAGCCAATTTGCATGAAAACCTGCAACAGCATATGGAAGGATCACAAGAATAAGATTAAGACCAAGTATTTCAAGCCTAGAAGTTCTGATCCTAATCTAAATGATGATATTCCTTTGCACATTGTGCCAAGCCAGTGGGAAGAACTTATGGAGTATTGGCGTACTTCCGATGCTGAGGTATACAAATAAGTTATATGTATTATATGTAAACATACAAATCATATTTATGAACTGCCATTTGTTGAATCTGTTACAAAAAATTGCAACTAGGAACGCTAAAAATCAGCGAGCTCACGACATACCTCATACCACAGGGCTTACTACTTTCGCTCAGATCCGGCATGAGGTTTATATTTTATTGCTTTTATTTTTTCTATATATTTGAAAATTATTTCGATTCTAATTTTCATATTTCTAAAAAAATCTAGATGACCAGCAAGGGGGAGTCTACTGATAAGATGAATATTTGGCTTATGACACGTAGAGCAGATGACCTTGAGGTTATCCATACATTGGTAGTTTCCAAACACCTAACATTGAATTTAAATTTTATTTTTTATGTCAACCATCTTAATTTGACATATATTTGTATGTCTTATTCAATGCAGGATGAGTTTAATCGTCAACTTTTCATGCTACCTGAGGATTGCTGGACTTTAGAGGCTAGGAATGCCATTTTCTATGAGTTGATAGGTCATGACGGACATGGATATCGTCGCGCTTATGGGAGAACTGTTCCTCAGAGCACGATGTATAAAGATGGTGCTGGGTCATCATAGTCAACACCCCAGCCATCGACTATTGTTTAGATCACCCAGCAGGTTCGTGCAGAGCTAAAGGATGAGTCGAGGGAAGAGCTGAGGGAGGAGATGCGAGCAGAGTTTTCTACACATTTACGGCAGATGAGAGCTAAGATGATAGCCTTTGTGTCACAGGAGGCGAGTGTGAATCCCAACAAACAAGTTCGATATAAATTAAATTGTTTGATAGTTAAATTTTCACACAACATATATATATACATATATATATATATAATCAAATTCGAATATGATTAACACATTATGTATGGACTGTCATAGGCTCTTGATGCATCGAGTGGTCATCAGGTATTTAGAGAATCTGCAGGAGATGAGACTCCATATACACCACCACCAGAAGATCAGGTATAAAATGTTTCTTTGCATTCTAAGCTAAGAATAAGCATACATTAATTGTACATAGTCCAAAATAATAGAGGCTAATTCCATAATTAGAAAGAAAGACAAAGGATTTTCCACAGAAAACTTGGCACACGACCGCCTAGGCACGAGAGACTTGTGGGAGAAGACGGGACTCGAATCGGGTTCTCAGTTTGGGAGTTAGGGCCGGATTTCACTCTAGGCAAACTAGTTTCTTAAGAACTTAGAATTCGAGGTGTTAACATCCCAAAATCAGCAAACGGCGTCGGAGTAGCACGAAACTTGGCACACACGACCGCCTAGGCATAAGGGACTTGTGGGAGAAGATGGGACTCGAATCAGATTCCCGGTATGGGAGTTAGAGTCGGATTTCACTCTTATGAAACAAACTAGTTTCTTAATAAACTTAGAATTTGAGGTGTTAATGCCCCAAAATCACCAAACGGCGTCAGAATAGCACGAAACTTGGCGCACACGATCGCCTAGGCATGAGAGACTTGTGGGAGAAGACGGGGCTCGAATCGGATTCCCGGTATGGGAGTTAGAGCCGGATTTCACTCTTAAGAAACAAGCTAGTTTCTTAAGAAACTTAGAATTTGAGGTGTTAATGCCCCAAATCACCAAATGGCGCTGAAGTAGCACGAAACTTGGCACACACGACCGCTTAGGCACGAGAGACTTGTGAGACAAGATGGGACTCGAATCGGATTCTTGGTATGAGAGTTAGAGCCGGATTTTACTCTTAAGAAACAAACTAGTTTCTTAAGAAACTTAGAATTTGAGGTGTTAATACGGTGTCGAAGTAGCACGAAACTTGGCACACACGACCGCCTAGGCACGAGAGACTTGTGGGAGAAGACAGGACTCGAATTGGGTTCCCGGTTTGGGAGTTAGAGTTGGATTTCACTCTAGGCAAACTAGTTTCTTAAGAAACTTAGAATTCAAAGTGTTAACGACCCAAAATCACCAAACGGCATCAGAGTAGCACAAAACTTGGCACACACGACCGCCTAGGCACGAGAGACTTGTGGGAGAAGACGGGACTCAAATCAAGTTCCCGGTTTGAGAGTTAGAGCTGGATTTCACTCTTAAGAAACAAACTAGTTTATTAAGAAACTTAGAATTTGAGGTTTTAATGCCCCAAAATTGCCAAACGGCATCGGAGTAGCACGAAACTTGGCACACACGACCGCCTAGGCACGAGAGACTTGTGGGAGAAGACGAGACTCGAATCAGGTTCTCGGTTTGGGAGTTAGAGCCGGATTTCGGTCTAGGCAAAATTATTTACTTAATTATCTTTGTATTTGTATAGTAGTTACATTTTTATGTTTTTTTGTAATTAACATATTAACACAAAATTATATTGTTATTAATTATATTTATTTTTTGTTTTCAGATATTTCCTGAGTATGAGTTTCGCCTCTTGTAGAATACATGTCTGTGAAAAATGCAACTAATTTTTGTTTTTGTTACCCATGAAGAATGATGAGCAAAACTTGTAATTTTGGTTTTTGTTATTTTGAATTATGAACAACATTATGTATTTAAACATTATATATGTATTATGGAACATTATGTAGTGGGGTAATTTTGTTGATGAGTAGTTAGGAATGCAAGAATATTTTTATTATGGAGAAATTGTTTTTTCTATATACGAATTTTTATATTATTATGCAATTATTGGTTTCTTTTTCAATTGTTTTTCATTTAATACAGGTAATTTTAATATTTCTAATATATATATATATATATATATTTTTTCCGACGGCACCACACCGTCGCAAAAAATAGGTAATTTTAATAATTATATTGCAGTTTTAGTTTTTTTTTTTTTTTTTTTTTTTTTTTTTTTTTTTTTTTTTGCGACGGCAAAAAATATTATGAACATTGGCGACAATGGGCATGCCGTCGCAAAAAAATAGAACCATTAGCGACAACATTTTTTGTCGTCTCAAATAACACTTTCAGCGATGGTAAAATGTTGCCGTCGTAAAAAGTTTGACTTTTTTACATATTATAGTCGACAGCAAATTGCCGTCGCAAAAGGTACCAATTGCTGTCGCTAAAAAAAAGCGACGGCATGATGTCATCGCTAAAAGTCATTTGCAACGCTCTCTATTGTAACCCCCCATTTGCCGTCACTAAAAGTCATTTGCCATCGCTAAAACTTTTTTGAGACGGCATGAAAAGTATTTGCGACGACACCGTGCCGTCGCAAAAAACAAAAATTTTTGTAGTGATGATGCATAATATATATATATACATACTAGGTAGGGAGGCCCTGCAAGGCACGAGCTAGTTGCACATTTATTTATTTATTTTTATTAAACTTTGATTTTTTGATTTTAAAGTAATGTTTGTTTGATAGAAGAAAAATATAGTGGAATGGAATAGACCTTATATATTTATATAACATCATTTTATTTTACCTATAATATTTTTTTATGAACTTCTATGTTAATTAGAATGAGATGAAATAGAATGATTATATACCTTTATTACGACTTTAGTTATGAGTCCGAATTTTTTAAGATAATTTTGGATTTTTTTTAGCTAATTGTTATTTAATTCTACAAAAATTAAAAATACAATAGTCAAAAGTTAAAGAGTATAACAACCATACAAATAATCACTCTAACATCACTTCAAAAAAGAAAAAAACAAAACAAAACAAAATAAAATAAAAGAGGATAAATTATAAATACACCATTGAGATTTGCTTAAAATACGAATTGCCCCTTCTGATTTGCAAAATTACAAATACCCCTTGTTAGAATATTTTATTTTATTTAACAGAATTAATTAAGAAAATAAATTTTCTAACTACTCTCATATACAGTCATAAAATTACTTAAATTATTAATTAAAATAAATTTATGACATTACAAAAAACTGTTAATTGATTTGATGATTTATTAATAAAATAGATTATTTGTTATGAAATTTGAAATTTAAAGGGGCGTGATGTAATTTTTAAAACCACAAGGGACAATGCGTATTTGAAGCAAACCTCAAAGGGGTATGTTTGTAATTTATTGCCCCCTCCCCCCCCCCCCCCCGGCCCCACAAAAAAGAAAAAAAAACTCAAAAAAAAAAAAAAATCTCAACTTTTGGACTATTAGGCTAATTACAATTATCCCAAATTTCTTACATAATTTCTAAAAGCCCTCCATCCAAACTAATTCACCAACCAAACTAAAGGGAAAAATAGAAAATTTAAAAATAAACTTAAGGGAAAAATGGGAAATAAAATACAAACCACCAACAACAAAGCTATTTTTATGTAGATAGATATACAAGTGGTCTCTTTTCTTTCCCAAAACCATAGGGCACCAACTATAAAATTGTTTGCTCATGAATGACTTGTAGCACTTGGCCAAATAACAAATTGAATGGGATCATACCCTAAATGTGTAATGCTGCTACCAAATGGACAAGTTTTGATGGGTCAATGGACCCTACTTGAGAATGCCATTTTGTTCTATGCTTGGCGGGTTCAACTCAACAAGTGGTCTCTTTTCTTTCCCAAAACCATAGGGCACCAACTATAAAATCGTTTGCTCATGAATTACTTGTAGCACTTGACCAAATAACAAATTGAATGGGATCATACCCTAAATGTGTAATGCTGCTATCAAATGGATAAGTTTTGATGGGTCAGTGGACCCTACTTGAGAATGTCATTTTGTTCTATGCGTGACGGGTTCAACTCAACAAGTGGTCTCTTTTCTTTCCCAAAACCATAGGGCACCAACTATAAAGTTTGCTCATAAATGACTTGTAGCACTTGGCCAAATAACAAATTGAATGGGATCATAGCCCTAAATGTGTAATTCTGCTATCAAATGGAAAAGTTTTGATGGGTTAGTGGACCCTATTTGAGAATGCCATTTTGTTCTATGCTTGACGTGTTCAACTCAACTTTGTTGAAAAATTACCCCTTTTTGGGGTGTTGACACACTTGGGCACAAACTCCTTTTTTTTATCACAAAAAAGTCCATAGTTTTGCAAATTTTGTTATATATATATATATATTTCCATACGCCTATTCATAAATTTAGAAAATCTAGATAAGGTGAGAGTTTGATTTTTAGGCCGTGGTAAGATTACAATAGAGATTTTATCAATTATGACAGTTTGTGCCTCTCTCTATCGACACTTTATTCTATTGACACTTTTCGAACTCTATTATGACATTTTATTTTTTTGCAAAACATGGCATGTTAACTTTAATTGAAATCACAATCTCATAATGTTCTAATTCCATGACATTTTAACTTTGGTTGAAATCATAATCTCATGATTGTGTTGTTACAACTTGAATTTAATTTCATTGAACGCTCAAATTATATATATTAGTGAGTGGTACACGTAATGTGTGTGGAATTCAGATAAGTAAATATAAAAACAAATAATAAAGAAATTAATATCATAATATGTATGTTGTCTAAATGGTAAAAGCATTTTTAATGAAATAAAACTCAAGGTCTTGGGTTCAAATCTTACTTACGACTTTGAATAATATTTTTTTATTTTAGGATAGAAAAATTTGTCACGTGACAGAAGGAGAAGCCACTACACTCTTGGACACCAAGTTAGTGCTTACATAGATAATAGTATAGATATAAACACATACATATCTACATATGCACATATAAATATCTATTATATATATGAATCATGTTATAATACATATTCTCAAAATAGTGTACTATATGTAACTTATGACATTTGTGGTGTTCGTAACTAAATCTTTTTCAGTCATAATTAAAAACAAAAGTCATAATTAAATTCCACATAAAGTATAATTAAAGACCTTTTGGATCATAACAAAAATAATAATTAAAATAGATGATAACTAGTATTACAATGAGTCCTAACTAACATCATAATGAGTCATAACCAAACCATAATTAACATCACAATAAGTCATAATCAAATAGCACAAATGTCATAACTGGGACACGTGATCCTATATGTATATATATATATATATGTGAGAGGGCAATTTATATGCAAAATTGGCCGAGCTGAGTAATAGGCCGTCATGGGCCGCAATACAAGGGACCGAAGTAAAATGGTGATTTAAGTTACTCCGGTCTTGTGGTGGCTTTGAAATTAGTCCGGTCCATGTTGAAGATAGACCGGTCTAAAGATACTTGAGAGTTAGACCGGTCCTAGAGGTAGACCGGTTAGAAGATATTAGTTCGGTCTAACCATGCCATGGGTTGTACAAGAGAGAGCCGAATTGAGGTTGGTTCGGCATATTCTGCGGCTAAGCATAGTGATGTGTACTTCGGTCATATTGGAGTCCGGCGAGGGAATGTTACTTCGGTTGTGTGGCATCTTACCGGAGTAAAACCATCTCACTTGGTTTAAGCAGTGAGGGGGGTGTTGAGGGATAAGCATGATCTTTCAGGAATATGAATCCTAGAAGGACTCTACATGGAGGAGTAAGAGTCCTACTAGGATTGTACCATTCGAAACCTATAAAAGCTCACCAATATCACCTTTGGAGAGGTAATGCAACTTTGCTCCCTGAATACATAGAGCTTTTGCCTATTTGTCTTGTTGACTGACTTAGGCATCGGAGAGGTTTCCGGCACACACCCGCTGGCTAGCTCACGTTTGTGTTTTCAGGTAGTAGAACGATGTCGTACGGAGGAGCACAAGCTTGGTCAACAGGATTATACGAGAAGGTGTATTTCTTTCCCGTACAATTGGCGCCGTCTGTGGGAACTCAGACAAGAACAACCTCTTGATCAAGCTTTTTCTCCCAAAAATTGATGGCGAACAACGAAGAATTACCTCAGTCCGCCATTGACAGACAAACTCCGGAAGGAGGTGCGAGGCGCGAAGGTCTACCCTTGGTCAATCCCATGGCGAATCTGGAACCACAAAGACAAAATTCCAGGAGGGATGCAAGGGGTAGAAGGCGGACTAACAGCCCTCGTCACTCTCGCTCGCAAAGCCCAGAAAGACAAAGGCGAAGGATTGATCCTCAAACTTTGGAGGATCGCGTCAGAGAACAAGACGAGTTGATACGACGGATGGCTGCCGACATGGAATCTCTAAAGCGTCAGGTGAAGGGAAAAGAAGTGGCGACAGGAGAGGGGCGCACAAACAAGATGCCCCCTCGTCACTCAGAAGGTCGTGGTAGGAACACCACACCTGCACAAGCAGAAAGTAAAAGCCTCAGGACAGGCGATACGCAATCCAGATCTTCCAGAACTCGTCACTCCAGGTCTGAGAGGACAAGATCTGAAAGGTCGTACACAGAAGGAAGCACTTATTGGCCTTCACATACACACCAAACAAGGTCCAGACAGACGGAATTGCCCAGATCGTCCGACCTACGAACTGTGTTAGAAGAAAAGGCACGATGGAGGGAGGACGCCAGGGCACGTGATTCACATAGAGTTTCTGCCTTACAGTGGTTGGCTCCTCGGACGCATGGAAGCGTCGAGGTTGGAATGCCAATACCGCGCCCTGCCTACGAACCAACAGACAAGGCATTGGCAAGGCTGCAGACCTCACCGTTTGTCCCAGCAATTGAGAACGCGCCCCTACCATCAGGCTTCCTTCAGCCTAAATTCACTACATATGAAGGGAAGACGGACCCCTATTCATACTTGAGCCACTTTCGCCAGGTTATGGCCGTATACCGGCGAAACGAGGCTTTGATGTGCATCCTCTTCCCATCAAGCCTTGGCGACCTAGGCTTGACTTGGTTTGAGAAACTGCCAGAAGGCAGCATAGCCTCCTGGGCGCAATTGGTGGAAGCATTTGTAACAAGGTTCCAAACAAACACTAAAACCCCGGTGGAGATCAACCAGTTACTCTCCATCGACATGGGCGAGAAGGAAACCTTACGATCCTACAACAGTCGTTACTGGGAGACGTTCAACCAGATTGGGGATTGTCCCACCAATCTAGCCATTGCACAATACAAAAAAGGACTTCCAGTCGGAAACAGACTAAGGGACTCAATCACCATGACGCCACCACTTACCATGGAGGCCCTGATGGAAAGAGTGCACCAGCACATCAGGGTGGAAGAGGATGGCGCACGTGCCAAAACAAAGTCTAGCACGACTGCAACACCAGAGAAAAAGGCCTCAGCAAAGGTCAATGCGGTAAACCGTCCGAGCAGAAACGGGCGGGGCAGGCGAGACAACGAAGAAGACCAAGATAAGAGATGGCTGAGAGTCCGCACTGCCATAACCACGGTCTTCAAGAAACCGATCTACCGAATTCTGAGTGAAATAAGAGACGAGCCTTTCGTCAAGTGGCCAGCCAAGCTAGGCGAAGCTCAGAAGGACTACGACGACAGGTCGCGGTGCACCTTCCATAAAGAAAAGGGGCACCGCACTGAGAATTGTACGCCATTAAGACAACACCTGGAGGAGTTGGTGGCTGCAGGCCATTTGGATAAATACATTGAAGGGGGTGCGCAACTAGCCCCCCAAGACCACAATAACCCCAATGGAATGCCAATCGATGCCCCGTCTCAAGGCATTATCAACGTGATACATGGAGTCTTTGAACCTGAGCGTGTATGCGAGCTCAGAGGATCAATCAAGAAGGCTGAGCACTTAAGAGAGGTACTAAGTGCCCAACCTACAGTCAAGAAGGGGAAGACTGAGGCCACAAACGTCATGTCTTTTTCGGATAAAGACTTGGCAAGGATATATTGCCCCCACAATGATGCCCTGGTCATCACTCTCCGAGTCAAGGATTTTGACGTCAAGCGGATTCTGATAGACCAGGGTAGTTCATGTGAAATCATGTACTACGAAACATTCAAACAACTGAAGTTACAAGATAAAGACTTGGCACCTGCCGTATCTCCCCTGATTGGATTCAACTCCATGCCAGAATGGCCCGTCGGCAAGATAATCCTCCCAGTCAGAGCAGGGAGTGTAATGAAACAAGTAGAGTTCTGGGTGTTGAAGGTCCCCTCCACTTACAACATCATCTTGGGCAGAACATGGCTGCATGCCATGCGTTCGGTGGCGTCGTCCTACCACCAAGTAATGCAGTTCCCCAATGACGCCGGAGTAATAGAAGAAGTCTACGGAGATCAGATCATGTCAAAGCAGTGCTTTGTTACGGTGAATGGCAGCCGCGCTGCCAAAGGATACGTTCATTCGGTGGAAGAACCTGAGAGTAATGAGCTATTCGCAGATGTTGGCAAAGCGGCTAGCCAAAAGGCGGTGGAAGACTTGGTAGAGCTAAGAATAGATGAAAAGAACCCGGATAAGTTCTTTTTGCTCGGTTCGTCGTTGTCCAGCACCGAGAGGTTAGAGGTCTTGGAATTTTTGACCTCTAACATCGAAGTGTTCGCCTGGACACCATACGACATGCCAGGCATTGATCCCAACTTCATCTGTCACCAACTCAATGTCCACCCATCCGCCAGACCAATAATTCAGCGAACTCGCAGATCGGCACTCTCCCACGCCGAGATAGTGGCGGAAGAAGTGGGAAACTTGTTGGAGGCTGGGGCAATCAGAGAGGTGCACTACCCCAGATGGATCTCCAACACCGTCGTAGTGCCAAAGAAGAATGGCAAGTGGCGTGTCTGCGTCGATTATAAAACGGTCAATAAGGCATGCCCAAAAGACAGCTTTCCTCTACCACGGATAGATCAACTGGTAGACCTAACGGCGGGGCACAACAGACTTAGCTTTCTGGATGCATACAGAGGCTACCACCAAATCGCCATGCATGAACCAGACCAGGAGGTCACATCCTTCACAACTCCAAGGGGACTATACTGCTACAAGGTCATGCCCTTTGGCCTAAAGAACGCAGGGGCGACATTCCAGAGAATGGTCACCAAGATGTTTGAGCCGTTGTTAGGCAAAACAATGGAGGCTTACATCGACGACATGGTGGTCAAGAGCAAGGATAAGAGTGACCATCTCAAGGACCTAGGTGAGATGTTTGAGATCCTGAAGAAGCACAAGTTACGCCTCAATGCGTCGAAGTGTGCATTCGGAGTAGGACCTGGTAAGTTCCTGGGCTTCCTGGTGACCAACCGGGGTATTGAGGCAGACCCATCTTAGATCAAGGCGATTCAGGATCTGGAGAGACCAAACTCAGTAAAAGAAGTGCAGCATCTCACCGGCATGGCAGCTGCGCTCAATCGGTTCATAAGCCGGTCGTCAGACAGACTACGACCATTCTTCCATGCTCTAAAGGCGAAGTTTGAGTGGGACGACGAATGCGACCGAGCTCTGGAAAGCTTGAAGGAGTACATGTCTTCTCCACCACTACTTGTAACCCCAATCCCTGGAGAAGAACTCTTCTTGTACCTGGCAGTTTCACAGCATGCAATCAGCGTGGTGTTGGTCCGCGCGGAAGGAATTCAACACCTGCCCATCTATTATGTCAGCAAGACTTTACTGGGCGCCGAGACAAGGTACCTGCCACTGGAGAAACTAGCATGGGCCTTGATGATGACCTCAAGGAAGTTGTCACATTACTTTCACGCCCACACCATAGTCGTTCTCACAGCCTTCCCATTAAAGGCTTTATTTGAAAGGGCGAACTTTTCTGGGCGAATTCTAAAGTGGGCAGTAGAGTTGGGACAATACGACATCAAGTTCCAACCCAGAACCGCAATAAAAGCTCAAGCATTGGCAAATTTTGTCGCAGAATTCACACCAGGAAGTCATCACGTCTGCCTAGTCGACCTGACTGAAACAGCCGAACTAGGGTTAGGAGTTGACGCCGGAATAGCGCAACCCCTAGTACAGGATACTCAGCCAGACACCAAGGCAGACCAAAGCAAAGCAAGGAACTTAGAGGCAGACCATGCTACACCAAGTCAAGACTCACCAACAAATAAAGACTTGGTACGAACAGAAAGCAAGGGACAGACAGCAAGCATGGACCTTGTAGAAGACACCAGTAACATGGAAGATCCCAAGGCATCATCTGATCCCTCCACTTGCTGGAAGTTGTTCGTTGGAGAGATGTGGAAGCTCTTCGTGGATGGAGCATCCAACCGGCATGGAGCAGGACTTGGCATAGTCCTCATCTCTCCAGACGGCCTGGTAGTAGAGCAAGCAGTCAACCTTGGCTTCCCAGCATCAAACAATGAAGCGGAGTATGAAGCGCTTCTTGCAGGACTTAGGTCAGCATTCTACATGAAGGCCACCGAGCTAATGGTTTACAGCGACTCATAGCTGGTGGTAAACCAAATATCTGGCGACTAGGAAGCAAAGGATGACAGGATGGCTAAGTACCAAGAATTGGTCAGAACAGAGATAAAGAAATTTGAAGTGGTAAGGATAGAACAGATCGGTAGAGAGGAAAACAGCAGAGCAGACGAACTAGCAGGCTTCGCCTCAATGGCAGATACCTCCATCCCTCATCCACTATTAATCGACTACCTGCCTAGACCAAGCATTGAAGACCCAGAAGCAGAAGAAGTATGTTGTGTGGAGTTAGGCCCTTCTTGGATGGATCCCATCGTATTGTTCCTGAGAGACGACATCTTACCGGAAGAAAAGAAAGAAGCCAACAGAATAAGAGCAAAGTCACAGCGATTTTGGCTCTCTCCATCCTTGGCATTGTACAAGAAGTCGTTCTCAGGACCTTACTTAAAGTGTGTTCATCCTAGCAAAGTAGAAGTGTTCTTATACGAAATACATGAGGGGGTATGCGGCAGCCATCAAGGAGGAAGATCATTGGCATACCGAGCAATTTCACAAGGATACTGGTGGCTATACATGCAGGCAGACTCAGAAAAGTATGTCAAAAAGTGCGAGAAGTGTCAAAAGTTTGTGCACCAAATACACCAACCTGCCAGAGAACTCTTACCTCTCACTAGCCCATGGCCCTTCGCAATGTGGGGCTTAGACATAGTAGGGCCACTTCCAACAGCACCAGGCAACAGGAAGTTCTTCCTTGCGGCAATCGACTACTTCACAAAGTGGGTGGAAGCAGAAGCCTTGGCATCAATCAAGGAAAAAGATGTGAAGAAGTTTGTCTGGCAGAACATCATCACTCGCTTTGGCATACCAAAAGCACTGATCTCAGACAACGGCACTCAGTTCGACGGCAGAATTTTTAGAGGCTTTTGTGAAGAATACAAGATAGAGTTCTACAATTCTACACCGGCATATCCCCAAGCAAATGGTCAGGCGGAGGCATCAAACAAGGTAGTCCTGGATGGATTGAAGAAAAGGTTAGAGAAAGCCAAAGGCAAGTGGGCAGAAGAGCTCCCTCATGTTTTATGGGCTTATCGCACCACGCCCCGTCGATCAACAGGAGAAACACCATTCTCCTTAGCTTATGGCATGGAAGCAGTCATCCTATTAAAAGTTGGCCTCCCCACGATTCGGAGCGAAAACTTTGATCCAGACTTAAATAGCGAAGCCATAGCATTAGAGCTCGACCTTGCGGAAGAAAGAAGAGACAGAGCATTGGTTCACATCGCCTCCTACCAACAAGAGTTGTCCAGAAAGTATAACAAAACAGTGCATCCAAGACAATTCAAGATCGGAGATTGGGTACTACGCAAAGTGATGGGAAACACCTTGGTTCGAAGAGATGGCAAGTTGGGGCCTAATTGGGAAAGACCTTACAAAGTGGTCGGATTAGCAGGCAAAGGGGCATACCACTTGGAAGATAAGGACGGCAAAGCAATTCTTAGGCCATGGAATACTGCCAATCTCAAGTTGTTTTATTTCTAGCTTTTTTCCTTTTAAATACATGTAATTTTTTACTTTCTCAATAAAACAAGTCGATTATTTTCAGCATAATTGTTTTCAGTAGAAGGTAACTTTAGTGAGTTAGGAGCACTGTAAACATAGTTGGCCGGAATAACCAACTATGAACCTTCCTAAGCCCAGGATAAGGATCCAGGCTGCAGGACGTTTGGTCAGAATAACCAAACACTTCATTCTAAGTTGGCTGGAAAAACCAACTTAGAGGTTGGCTGGATTAAACCAACTCTTTGTACTCTTCAGCCGAAGTAAGTTTATGGCTGAAGAGTGGTTGGCTGGATTAAACCAACACTTGTTACTCTTCAGCCAAAGTAAGTTTATGGCTTAGTAAGTTTAGCCGAAGTAAGTTTATGGCTGAAGAGTGGTTGGCTGGATAAAACCAACTCTTGTTACTCTTCAGCCGAAGTAAGTTTATGGCTGAAGAGTGGTTGGCTGGATAAAACCAACTCTTTGTACTCTTCAGCCGAAGTAAGTTTATGGCTGAAGAGTGGTTGGCTGGATTAAACCAACTCTTTGTACTCTTCGGCCGAAGTAAGTATATCGGCTGAAGAGTGGTTGGCAGGTATACATTATAAGCTAGGACCGAGATGGTTATCTCGGCAAGAAAATATTGCAAGTAGAAACTGTAGAAAAACAGAGAGCAAACCGAAATAGCAGTTGGAGCAAATTGAATACATTACAAGTACAAGCAGATCAAAACCGGAATAAGAGTTTAGCAAAGAAGAAGATTTTTTCATTGAAGTACAAAACAAAATACAACTGAGGGGCCGCAGCCCAGTTGCAAGCTCAAGAACAAAACAAAGAGAAAGAAGACATTCAGTTGAAGAGATCGTCAAGTTCGGCATCGAATTCTGCATCAACATTTGCCCGAAGTCCGGTTTCAGGCTGGAGCATGGTTTCAGGTGGGAGCTCGGTTTCAGCATGAACCTCGGTACCAATGGGCTACGTGTTGTCAGTCTGCAGCTCATCAGTCAGGTCTTCAACTACCGGCTCCAACCGAACCGTCTGGTCGTTGGGTTGCTCACTGATCGCCGGAGCAATAGTTGGTTCATCCTCATCATCATCATCATCATCATCTTCATCATCTTCATCACCAGACCCTTCAAGGAATTGCTTCTGGGGATCAGCAGCATACTGCGACAGTGAAGCCGGAATGGTATACGGTGGAGCATTGTAGACCTCGGTGTCGGGCAGACAACCGAGCTGCTCCACCGCACTCCTCCAACCACATTTGAAGAAGAGGTCCTTAGCTGCGTCGCATTGAAGGGTGTATGCATCTTCGGCCTTCTTAAAGCCTTGCTTTTCGGCTTTCTTCAGGCCCCCCTTCAGCTGGGCTATTTCGGCGTCTTTCTTCTTTTCAATCTTGGCCAAAAGGCGCAGGTACTTGTCCTTTGCCTCGAGAGCAACCTTCTTCTTTTCAGCTTCGGCCGAATTAACCACTTCAGTTAATCGACCGTTCTCAGCACGTAGCTCGGCCAGCTGCTTTCTTACTTCCTCTAGCTCGGCCGTTTTTGCTTCAGCCTCTGCCATGGCCTCCCTGGTATTTCTCCTGAGCTCCATGACCCTCCTGTGTGTAACTTGGTTTTTCTGGATGGCCTGCAAAGGAGAAGTAACTTTAGCCGGACTGAAAGCTGGAAAAAATTACATAGAAAGAAGTAAGCTATTTACCAAGATCATGGACTTGGTTGAAGACCGAATGGACTTCAGTTCGGTGTGAAGTTTCTTGTAGTGGTGCTCCATATCTTTTGGAAGGCACACACTTTTGGCTAGATTAAAAGCCATCAGGTGGTCCTTCTCTGTGACAACCGAATCAGAAGCGGTGATATCTCGGTTGTTGAAGGTCAGTTCGGGAACCCATTTGGAGGAGGAGGCAGTTCGGTTTGATTGCTCCGGTTGGGGGCTTGGTTGAATGTTTGGGGGAGGACTTGGTGGCAGAACGGTCTCATCCTCATCCACAAGTCGTTGCTCGGTTTGGCCAGTCCGGGCACGCTTGCGTGGACGAGATGAGGAGGGCCGCTGGGATGGAAGTGCCACCACAGTCTCTGTGGTCTGGCCGGTTTGCGGTACATCGGTTGGGTTTGTTGCGGTCAGCAAGGCCTTCAGTCTGTTCCTCTTAGCCATTTCTTGTTCGGCTGTGAGAGGCACTAGGTTTATCTGAGGCAAGGTTGGGTCCGGTTCTGGGGCTTCCTCGAGAAGGAAATCGGTCACTCTGGCTTTGCGGCGACCGCTGTATCTGTATGTCGGTTCAAAATTTAGAAGTTTGGCCCAACCTCTTTCTTTAACCCGTAGTGTGGCGCGGAGGGTATTGAGGTTGGGGTAGCTGTAAAGGGAGTGCAGATGAGCTGGATCTGCAAGAAAAAGTTCAAGTGTTAGATCGGTTTGAAGGCGGAAGACCGAAGTAAAAAAAGAAACCTAAAAGAAGACCGAAGTAGTTATACCGGGTTGTCCTTTTTTCCAGTTTATTCTTCGGCCAGGAATCTGGGCTTGATGATCTTCATAATTCCCAGACACCCAGAAAAAATCGTCATCGTTCAAATCCTTGTCCGGTGTATCTTTTATGATTTTCTCTCGGCCGCGGCGTATTCTTAAGTAATAAACCCATCCGTCTTCTTTAGAACCTATGGAGTATTGGTGTAATATTTCGGCTAAACCTAGGTTCAGACCGGCTTGGCGGTTTAGTTCGGCTATTCCCATTATAATTCGGTACGAATTAGTAGAAAGCTGGGTTGGGCATAGTCGTGTTTGTCTAAGGAACTCGCAAATTAATGGTTGGACAGGAAATCTTAGTCCGGTCTCGATTATTGAAAGGAGGGTAAAGGGGACGAAGCCTTCATTTCCCCACGGAGTCACATCTTTTTCGGCTAAAACAAGTTGGACGTCGTCAGGGATGTTGAAATCCTTACGGAATTTGGCTAGTCCTACAGGGGTTTATACCAAAAACCTATACTTCCCCATTTATTGTATAACTTATGAATAAATTAGTTCGGCTGAGAAGTTGTGCTCAGAAGCTCGGTTGAGCGCACAGAGGGAGTGCCTGGGCAACCTAAGTCTGCAAAGTGGAAGAACAGAGGGGTTAAGCACAGATCATTGACCGTGCTACACAACAAAGCAAGAAAAGAGAAGTCTTACTTCGGCTACACAGGGCACTACAGGATCTACCTCGGTTTCAACAAGGTGCTTGTTATCTCGGCTCGGCAAGAAGTTTGGTTTTCTCGGTTCTGCCTATGGGTTTGTTACTCCGGTTGGGCATCAAGGGGCAGCTTTCTGAGTTCGGTTTAGAAACTGAGAAAGCTGGCTTAGCCCCCGAAGGCTCAGCTCGGTCGTGGGCTAAGATTTCTAGTTCAGTGCGTTTTTATTTCGGCTAATGTGAATCAGATGGTGACCTATTGAAACTACTGTTGTAGGCACAAGTTCTAGTTCGATTCTAGTCTACCTAAATCTGTATATAGCAGAAACAGTTTCCTAGTTCGGTTGGACGTGATTGTGGATCAAATAAGTTTTCTATTAGCTATTTTTTGAAGTTCATGGGGTTCTTATGAAGTTTTTTATAGAAACCACACGAAGCTGAGCATAAAAAGTGTTTTGCAAAAACACACAAAACAGAGTATAGGAAACAAAGGAAAAACAAGAACAGATCCATGTGCTTACCTGGTAGAGAGGAAGAGCTGGAGGAGGAAGCAAGACTGGAGCACACGAGTTCTTTAGGTTGCAAAAACAAAGAACAGGAAAACACAGGAAAGAGAAATGGTGAATGGGTCAGAAATGAAAGGGTTTTTGTTTTGATGATTGCACCATAAGGCGGGAACTGTTCAAAAATTTCGGAGTACGAGGGCGGCATGACAGTTGTGAAGAGCCAATCAGAGGTTGCCACGTGTCTTGGGGAGCAGAAGCGATTCAGCTTCTAAGATTGAAAAGACGTTTCGACCGGACGTGAACAGTTCGGCTTGTGCTTAGCTCGGCTGGACGGGCTTCAGAGTTTTTTAGCTCAGCTGGAAAGGCTAATGAGTTAAGTTAGCTCGGCTGGAAAGGTTAAAACTGTAGCTCGGCTGAGAGACAGGTAATCCCTATCATGCTACGCAGATGGAATTAAGGGGCAATTAAGAGGGCAATTTATATGCAAAATTGGCCGAGCTGAGTAATAGGCCGTCATGGGCCGCAATACAAGGGACCGAAGTAAAATGGTGATTTAAGTTACTCCGGTCTTGTGGTGGCTTTGAAATTAGTCCGGTCCATGTTGAAGATAGACCGGTCTAAAGATACTTGAGAGTTAGACCGGTCCTAGAGGTAGACCGGTTAGAAGATATTAGTTCGGTCTAACCATGCCATGGGTTGTACAAGAGAGAGCCGAATTGAGGTTGGTTCGGCATATTCTGCGGCTAAGCACAGTGATGTGTACTTCGATCATATTGGAGTCCGGCGAGGGAATGTTACTTCGGTTGTGTGGCATCTTACCGGAGTAAAACTATCTCACTTGGTTTAAGCAGTGAGGGGGGTGTTGAGGGATAAGCATGATCTTTCAGGAATATGAATCCTAGAAGGACTCTACATGGAGGAGTAAGAGTCCTACTAGGATTGTACCATTCGAAACCTATAAAAGCTCACCAATATCACCTTTGGAGAGGTAATGCAACTTTGCTCCCTGAATACATAGAGCTTTTGCCTATTTGCCTTGTTGACTGACTTAGGCATCGGAGAGGTTTCCGGCACACACCCGCCGGCTAGCTCACGTTTGTGTTTTCAGGTAGTAGAACGACGTCGTACGGAGGAGCGCAAGCTTGGTCAACAGGATTATATGAGAAGGTGTATTTCTTTCCCGTACAATATGTGTGTGTGTTAACATTTAAATCTAAGTGACTACATATATATATTCTATTTTTCTTTTTCTTGTTCTTTTATATGTTTTTCTATATTGTCTCTCTTTATAAAAACTCTCTCTACACTCTTTCATCTCAACGATTTATTGGTAGGGTTATTGGTAACCACCAATGCATAATCCAATCTCATTGTCAAATAAATTCTCCAAACCTCATATTTTCAAATATACATATTTTCAAATCACTATAAAATGAGTTTTACATTTTGTTTCAATAGTTAATAACTTTAAGAATAATTGATTTTAAATGTTTACAAATTATTTTTAACAATAAAAAATATTCACAATTATTAAATGAGTATAAAAATAAAAATTGTAGTGTAAAAACAAATTATTTTGGAGGAATTTTTTTTAAACAACACTTTATAGCTAATTGAATAATATTATTTACAATTAAGTATTAAATGAAATGATTATAAAAATAAAATTTGTGCCATAAAAAAAAATTTATTTTGGAGGCATTTTTTTAGACAACACAAAAATTATTTTTGAACTACTTATTTTATTTATTTTTTAAAAACATTTTTTAGACAACACATTAATAAAATTAAAAAATATTAAATAAAATGATTATAAAAATAAATGCAGCCACAGTTTATACATATATATATATATATATATATATTATATGCTAATGTAATGAAATAAAAATTTAAAAAAATTATAAAGAAAAAAATTCATATAAGATTTTTTCTTTAGATTTAGATCTCTTGAGTATTTGCTTCTTTTTTCTTTTCTTTTTTTTGTAAGCTTTTATTTTTTATTTTTTAGGAAATAAAACTATTCAGAATATTGTAAAAGGGAGGTACCTGTAATTATGCTAAACCTCAGGAGATTTAAGTGTAATTTACCATAGGAAAGAATGAATGAGAGTCAGCTGTGACAGTTGTGTCTTTTCACAATGTGGTTGAAGGATATTATGGTCAATTCTACAGTCAAGTTAGGGTTGATTTGGCATAAACTAAATAATACAAAAAGTCAAAAAATCACTATCCTATTTAAGTCACATCATCTTATTTAAATCACATCACATCTTTAACACATCACATCAAACCCAACCCAAACCCAACCCATATAAGCCAATAAGTCAACAAGTGCACTTTTTTAGAACATCCCAAACCAAGTCTTAATGTCGTTAAGGCTCTTTTAACGGGAAGGGAGAATCTGACTATTATTTTCAAAAGTAAGGGAGGTATGTGTAATTTTTTAAACCACATGAAAGGTGTCTGTAATTAAGGCAAACCTCACGGGAGATAAGTGTAATTTACCCAAAAATAAAATAAAAATAACGAAATTTATAAAGTTAAAAAAGTTTTTTTTTATCTATTTCTAAAATTTTAGTCGGTTAATTATTTAATTTATTTTTATTTCATAAATTGTTCTGATATTTCCTTTTGTAGGACCCCCATCTACTATGAACTTTTGGGGTGGAGTTATTGTTAACTTGTTTCGTAGAAAAACTATAACTTAATTTTAAATCTTAAAATGAAATACACATTGACACTTTTATCAACTCATGGAAAAATATGTCAGTAAAAGTCAAAACTACCCTAACCATAGAGTTCGCCCAAATCATGAATGATGAAAATGTTAGTAGGAAATTTTCAGCAATAAATCAAATTCCCTATTCAGCAGGCAAGTAGGAAAACAAATTGAATGAATGGCCCCAAGAATTATTACTTAAAATAAAAAATAAATAAATAAAGCCTATTAAATTCATATATCGACATGTCGGGTGAAATTACTTATATTTTTAAATTTTAAAAGTCTATGCAGAGTGTTTGGTGCATTTTTTCTTATAATTTATTAGACTAAAATAATTTAAATAAACTATAAAAAAAGATTATTTGAAAATTGTAGTAGTGTTTTTAACATATATTTTCTATAAATCAGTTTTCAACTTGTAAAACTTGCACCAAACATCATCTTAAATGGTGTTTCTTAAAACTGAAAATTGAAAGCTAACAATTAAATAGTAAAAACTGAATGTTAAATTTTTTAAGTTAAAATATAGTTTGATAAAAAGTTAAGTACTAAATTAAAACAAGCATTCACCCAAAAAAAAAAAAAAAAAAGAATTAAAACAAGTTGTTTGATATATTCATAATGTGATAAAATTTAAAATTATTATTTTTAAATTTTCTCATTTTATTTTTGTATTGTGGTGGTGAGGTAGTAAGGGTGGTTGCTATGGTACCAATGGCGATGGTAGTGGTGTGAAAGTGGCTGTGGTGATGATAAAAATGTGGGGTGTTGATTTCCAACCACACAACTAAAAGGAGAACTCAACTGGACAGTACCGACAGAATAGAATGAGCCAACTACCTGCCGATAAGAAGAAGAGAATTCCGCAGTGGTTTGTCTACCTGGGGGCACTTCGATGATCAAGTCAGTAAACTTTATCTCTCACAAATACTAATTAGTACTTAAACTTACAAGAAAGAACTTACCTCAGACTTACAAGGGTGCCATATTTTTATAACTAGCAATGACCTGATCCCTTAGAAGCCTCACTTCATTGGACTCAGGTTCAATTCTCATCCTGGACTCTCAGCTAAATAGGGATAAACTCTTCATGAAGCTTATACTTATCCAGACTGAGATCCTCCCCTATTTTAGGACTCTTGTCCCTTATCCGGATGCCTTGAGATTCCGGCATTACCACAGAACATCTTAACAATGTGGTGATCACCTCAGCAACATGACTCATCCATATGGCACCTTAGCCGACATCTCGGGCTATCTTGTTCACGTGGCATCATTCGCAAAATACTTCCCCACAACTGCCCCTTAGGTTCTATTACCTCGGCTACCTAAGATGATGTAGCCTATATCATTTGTCCACCTAACATATCAGCTAAAAATAATACATTTATTACTCCGACCGAGATCATGAGTCGTCGGCTTCAACTAACCAGGACTCAGTTGCCCACTTTATCAAGAATCAAAAACCAAGTTCTTTAAACATCTCAACTGAGATTGCTCCTCTAGCAGAGGTTATTGTCTCATTACTTCAAGAATTTCAAGAGTTTCAACTGCACATGAGCTATCACGCAGAGTCATTTCAACCGTTTCTTTCGCATGTCCCATTTTTACTGGCTCATACCTGACACATGCTATCAAATCACGTCGTTTCTACCCACGCCGCCTGACAGGCACGTCATCCAAGGTACTTTCATTACATTTTGCCACCTTTTTAGTTTTTGACAAAACTTTCCCCCCTCTCTTCGTCTTCTCACTTCTGCAAACACAATTTCTCTCTCATCCCAGATTTTCTCTCTCTAAACTCCTAAACCTCCATTGTTGTGTTTTCGAGCTCTCTGCAACCGTTTCATTCGTCTCCTCCAATGAGCTTTTTGTTGTTTGATTCCACTCATCACCTTCGTCTGACTCTGGCGAACATCATCTCAGGGTCCACTTCTTTGGCTTCATTCTATAAGTCACTGAATCTCTTACATTTTTGCCTCAATTTGTTCTCGATTGTGTTCCTTTTTTGAATTACTATATATCATATATTATGCCCTTTAGAGCTTCTTTGTTTTGCATATCTTTTTCCTAGATATTGTGAACCGATTCTTGTTCTTGAATCAGTTTTTTGCTTCAAAGTTTACCCATGTGCTCTTGATTGTTATTTGTACTGATTGTGGTTTTTGCACATTGCCTTGCACACGCATACTCAATGTCATCGAATTTTGTCATTCTCAATGTACTTTTTTTGTATATGTTAATCTATTGAAGCCTGAGTGTGTTACTCTGTGTTACTGACTTCGTTGTTCTTTTCTGCCATTTTCTTAGTTCTAAATCATGTCGTTTCTGTTTTCTTGGTTTGTTTTCCAGATTCTTGCCTTTTCACCTTGTTTATCTTCGTAGATTTGGGCTTGGGATTTGACTTAGAAATCATACATTTAGGAAAACTGAAACAAATCCTCCCTTAGATCTTCAAAACCCTTACCCTAATGCTCGTCTAGGGTTTTGCTGAGGCCTTCAGACCCATATCAACCTCTTTTTTTTCTAAAATCTAGCACCAACTACTTCAAGCCGACATCATGGAAATGTTTAGGTGAAGGGTAGACACCCCAACCAAACTAGAATATTTCCGTCAGGAGTTTTCTATCCCAACCGACGTTCAACTCAAGTTGGCTGGGAAAGCAGACTCCATTATGCCTGGGAAAAATTACATGACATTTCCTGTAGTCTCTATTATTGAGTGTGGAGTTCGGTTCCCTTTAGACATCCTCTTCAGGGAAGTCTTGTACTTCTATAAACTCAACCCCATGCAATTAGCTATCAATTCATTCAGGGTTATCAACGGTATTACCATGTTGGTACGCCGAGAAAATGCTAGGATCACCCTCACTGACATCCAATACTGTTACACCATGTGTAGCCTCAAGTCCTCCAGTGGTTACACTTACTACCTCAAGCCCAGATCCACCGCTTTTCAACTTATAGTCGACCTCCCAAACTCCAACAAAGCCAGGGAAGATGACTACCTGATTATTTTAGGCAATTGGGAATTTGCACTTGATGATGATCTTCATCTTTTCCCTCTGCGCCAAGGAGTTTTTAGAGAGGATAAGAGTAAGAACATAGTACAAATGTAATTCATTTGTACTTATGCATCTATTTCTTATATATGTTCTAAAGCTTGGTATTTTTATTTTTATTTTATTTTTTTTTTCTGTTTCTGTAGTTCTTCCTTAACCGAGCAATTCGTTTCTCGAATCTTACGTACCCAGCCGAGATCTCAAGCGGCTTCTGGACCTGCCAATTGAGAAATGTAAAGCCCCACTCCTGCTTAACTACGTACCAACCTATTGTAGTCCTTTACCCGACACTCCTAGAAGAAACAAGCCATCAGCAGCCATTCAACTTGGCACCTTTTCCCTGAAGCCTGACGAAGCCTCCTCATCTGACCCACTGGACCAGCCATCCACTTCAGTCCCCCTCACCTTATCTAGCCATCACAGCACCAACGCCGTCGTCGAGTTCACAATGCCCCTAGCAGCAGAATACACAGTCAAAGACGCCAAGATTCAGAGGTATCGACTTATGATCCCACGAATCCTCCGACGACTCTCTCTACCATCCACGTCAGTACTAAGGTCACCGTTGTTGCCACATCTGAAGAGATGGGTCGAAGTCAAGCAGTGGTTGAAGGTTTACTAGCCGACTTGCCAGGAGTTGTTACTATCCATTCTTCCCTTTCTCAGCCCCAACCCAAGCCAAAACCCAAACAAGTTAAAAAAGCTAAGACCAAGGCCACAGCAACTCAAGTCCCCTCCGACTCAGAGGACATAGTGCCGATCTCGAAATTGGCCGAGGCTAAGAAGAGGTAGCATGCCTCTAAGAAGAGGCATGCTGAGGTCGAGCCCTCTAATACATCCCAGTTGAAGAAGCTGAGTCCAAGGATGCAGCTAGCCCAGGTGTTTTTCGAGCTGATGAGCCCTGGGCCCATGCAATCATGGTTGGGGACTGACCAATGACAGTTGGCGACAGTGCCATCAATAGTATTGAGGTCAGCGCCGCTCTCTCTACCGTTGTTCTCTTGCCAGCCGACATAAACCGCATGGTCGAGATCAACGAGTATGAGAACTTCGCGTTGATGATGCAGCATTCCATCTTGGTAAGTCTCCAACACTTATACTTTTTCATTTGGGTTTCTATCTTAATTTCTTTCACTTAGAAACTTTACTAACTTGTTTCTTTCTTTCTTTCTAGGCCATCCAGCATGCTTGCTCTTTCGCGGTGAAGGCCGAGGCCATGAAGAAGGAGTTGGTTAAAAAGATTCAGGATGCTGCAGGCTTCATGTCCTCTCTCAAACAAGACCGAGGCCAAGATCAAGGGTCTGCTAGATAAGGCCAATGCTGCTAAAGTTGCGTAAGGTAAGGCTGAGGAGAGGGCTGAGAGTGCAAAAGCTATGGCCAAAGTAGTCAAGGATGAGGCCAAGGAAGCTGAGGTTAAAGGTTCAAAAGTTGAGGCAGAGCTTAAGGAGGCTTTGGTGACCAAAAAGGCTGAGCTAAAGGCGGCAAATGAGAAGGCATACTCAGAAGGGCAAGCCGACGTTCGTGATGCATACAAAAAGCAAGTCAATCTGGCTTGCAATAGGGATATTATCTCAGATGGATGGAAGCCCTCAAGGAACTTTTCATCCCCGAATACTCACCCCTCAGGGACACCAGCCGACTTAACGTACCATTTCCTCCTTTCCTGATCAATTCGAAGACGAGGTCGAGGAAGAAAATGATGACGAAGCTGAGGCTAATGAGGCCGACAAAGAGGCTAATGTTGTCGCTAGGGCCAAGTCCCCCACTTTGAATGATCAAGTCCTAGACTTGATCGAAGAAGATAGGGATGAGGTCTCAAAAAGCGGCTCGTCGAACAAAACAAGTGTCTCTGAGGCCGAGGTCCCTATTATTGAGAAAAGTCTGGACACCACGATTCAGGAAATGGATGTCGAGATTATGGTCGAAAAATCTACCCAATTGTCCATCGAGGTTGAAACAACTCCAACTACTGAGGCAGGGCAGTCTGAGGAAATAGCTGAAGATCTTAGTGCTTAGGAATTTTTTCTTGTTTTGAACACTCTTTTTTTAGTAATTGTAGTCTTTACTGTTTTTGTTGGGCCGAAATGCCACCTTTTTGTAACTTAGGACAAGTTTCTTCTATGAAATGCAAATCTTCTTTTTTGTTTAAGTGTTGAATGCTTTCCATGTATGCTCAATGCCTTTGCTTTATGCCTTACATATTGTTTCATGCTTAGAATTTTTCTGATCTTTTCAAGTGTGACAACTTGGCTCCTCACGTCAAATCCCCAGACCTCGAATACATCCATATGCTAGATTTAGAACTAATTGATTATCTCAGATAATCACACTTCTGTCATTTATCTCGGCCAAACAACACTTATAAAAATTTTCCAATAAAACTTTTACAAGTGTTATTTCTTCACTTGTACTAACTGTCTTCTGGCAAGACTTCACCCTTTCAAGTTTAACAACCTGACTGGATATCTCGGACAATCATACTTCGGATACAGTGCAATGCTTTCATCTCGGATATTTTTTCTTGTCAATGATCTCGGATAACTTTAACTTGTAAAATTTTTTCAAAAATTTCACAAGTGTTATGCTCATTTCCACTTCCTATTGCCACTTCCTGCCCCTTAATATGAACATAAGTACACTTATGTTCACATTAAGGACGCATCACATGGTTATCGCCTAAGTCTCTCTTAGACATTCCTGGCCGAGGTGCACAAAAGGCCTAACCTTAGTGCACCGAGAGTACCATACTCCTCGACTTTCCAAACTGACCAAGTCATGGTCAGTTTCGTCATGTTTCATGCCGAAACATCGCAAACTTAGTTCAACTCTACCATAATGGCAAGTCTAAGTTATTCGTCATGTTTTATACCGAAACATCGCAAACTTAGTTCAACTCTACCATCATGGCAAGTCTAAGTTATTCGTCATGTTCACTATGGGAACATCGTCATAAGACTATTCAGTCTTATCGCACAAGTTTCAACAATATTTCATAAAAACAAAATCGAGCTAGCATTTTATTAATACTTTGGCAAATAAAATCTTTACATAAAACTCAAAAAACAGTAATTAATGGTAGAAAAACTTCAAATTTCTTGTGTTTCAAGGTCTTTGTAACTCCTTGCCATCAGTGTCTTCCAGCCAGTATTCGCCTTTCCCGGTGACCGAGATTATTCGATATGGTCCTTCCCAGTTTAGGCCAAGCTTGGCCTCCTTGGGATCCTTCTTATTACTAACAACCTTCCTTAGGACGAGGTCCCCAATATGAAACTCCCTGGGATTAACCATTTTGTTGTCCACCCTAGCAAGCTGCTACTGGTATGCCCCCAGCTAAATTGCTGCTCTCTCCCTTCTTTTTTCTATTAGATCACGATCTCGGGCAAGGAATGCCTCATTTGTTCCATTCTCCACTCCCTAGGTTCTGATTCTAGGGATGCCGATCTCTAGTGGGATGACTACTTCAGTGCCATATGCCATAGCAAAAGGAGATTCTCCAGTAGATCTTCTCACTGTAGTCTGATATGCCTATAGAGCATTGGGCAATTCCTTCACCCAATTGCCCTTGGCAGCTTCAAGACTTTTCTTGATCTCATCCAAGATGGCCTTGTTGGATGCCTCTGCTTGTCCTGTAAAGACCCAAATAAAATAATAATAATAATAAAAAATGTGGTGGAAATTTTTGAAAGGGACTTGCTCACTTTCGGTGGGAAAATGTTTAAAAAATAATAATAATAAAAGAGAGAAGTGAGTGCTGGTGTGGGGCTAAAAATAATTCATGAGCATTACACACAACAGCAGCATGTGGATGGTGTAGACCACCTGGAACTCCGCGCCGCGCGCGGGGGCGCGAATCGTTGTTCTTAGCTACTACAGTTCGGACTCGTGTCACGGTTCTGAATCTAATCTCATAAAGTGCAATGTAAGACTGATAAATCACCAAAGAGTCCAAATCCAGCAAATCGTTTTGGAAAATCGATTTTAATCAAAAAGCGTCAAACATGGACTGCTTTGCCAGATACAGAGTCGCCACCTAAATATTTTGTTCTGGGGAAATTTAGGAAACCCTGACTCGTGCCTAAGGCCACGTGTCCGTCATCACCAAAGTTGCCTCGGTTCGTGAACTTGGGTACGAGAGGGGAAGGTCATGCAATGAGCACCCCCGCTCGCTCGATCAAAGGATCGGCCTCTACTAACATGATATGTCATTTTGAAAACACATGTGTCCTTATTCCGATTATTATCTAACCTTACTATGTGATGCGCACAGCATACAAGTATAGACTCAATCACGCGGATTGGAACAAAACAACTCATGTTTGTTTTTCGAAAATGGTTTGAAGTTGCTACTCGCAAGTAGGCTAAGACATGGATTTGCCACCCTCAAGTGGGTTTAGAAAAACATGATTTTGCCACTTCAAGTGGGCTTAAAAACTCACAATCATCGAGTTGTTCCAATTCAGGCAATCAAACCTTCACCCACTGGCATTCATGTAGTTAAACACTTAAGCAGTTAGCCTCATGGCAAGCATGCTATCATGGCAACACTTACACGCATGCAAGGATGCTAAAGCATAAACACTCACAGTGTACTCCGAGCCAAAAAAGAAACTAATTAGTGATCAGTGCATGATCCTAGCTATGTCAAGAATGCCTAATGCAACACAGGCAAAAATGCAGCTACAATAGGCTTGGCTATTCTAAGATGTCATGTGAATGCAACTTGATAACATGTATTCAAATTGGTATTGAAATACAATGCAGTTTGTATGATGCGCTGAGCCCGGTGCATGCAAGACAGATGAATGGATGCAAACATGCTAGCATAAGGATGCTAATTGAAATATGCCTTAAAAGTAACCATCGAAAGCAGTTAAGTAAAAGGGAGAAAGAAATGGGGGTTGGAAGACATGCATCACACACACGTACACTTATTTACAACATCGCCCTCTCGGAGGAGGGTCCGAATGAATTTAGCTAACTAGCTACGCTAATTGAACTAATTATTACAAATCAACTAATTAAATAACTTAGCTAATTGATTATTACAAAACTTTAACTAATTAATCAAATTAATTAATTTACAAAACCAGCTAAGTAAGAAACTGAAGTAGGCTACCACAGCTCTGCCTTGGAATGATGAATGATGCATGCTCGGTCGCGTCCTCCCGGAAATCCACTGCCGTGCCTCATGATGCCTCTGTTTGCACTGTTTTAGACCTCTGAAAATTATGCCAACCTCCAAGATACTTCTGATCCACCTTATGGACATTCTGAGAGGTGATCAGCCAAGAGGAATGACCATCGGCCAGAGTTAAAGGCCATCCGCCAAATTTGATAGCCGATAGGCAGATTAAGTGGTTGATCGGCCACTGCTTCCTGCAGATTCTCCCTTTTACTGCAATAGAGTACTAACATAGGCATGGCAGTGTATTTGCAAGAAAATGTGTGTGCAACCACACTCCTTATCATGTCTAAGGCTCAAAGGAGTGTAGTGTTCGGCTCTCGAGCCACCAATCACACATCTCAATGCATGATGGCCAAAGAGGCCAAGTTACACAAATCAATGTTAATGAATGCACACAAATACCACATAAGACTCGATGAACCTCCACTTTATCATACATGATCAAAGGTGTTGGTAACCTAAGGAATGAGGCGCATTTCACCACTTCAAGTATGAAATGCCCTTCGTTCCCCGTGTTTGGATCAACATCCGATCCAAACACAATACAATGCAACAAACATGCAAAGAGAATGCAACATGCAACATGCAAACAACATGAGCATGCAACAACAATATGCAAGCAACATGAGCATGCAACCACATGCAAACAACAACGTCATGCAACAACATGCAAACAACAATGCAATGGCAAGGGCTATGTAATGTAACACTTAAACAACCAAACCAACCTCAAACGGGCCTCATGCATGTCAAGACAATGGCCCAAAGCATGCTAAAAATGAAGTCCAAAAGTATATACAAGCATGCATGCTAATTGGTTCACAAGCAAAGCATGAAGGCACCAACTCTCAAGCACATTGAAGGAGTGGAAAATGTGGGACTGTGGCAGTGAAAAAGGCTCTGAAATCACATTCTAAGTGACACTAAATCATGCACATATGACAAATAAGGCATGCTAGTAGGCTCAAAGCTTAAGGCTAGCCAAAGGACTTACACCAAGGCCATATCAAGCAAGCCCCAATGGGCCAAGGTAACCCAAAACAGTCCCAAGGCAGGTCAAAATAAGGCCAAAACATGCATGGAATGAAGCCAAAACAAACTAGCATGGTGAGCACAAAACATGACTCATACAAGGCCAACAAAGAGAATTACACTACACCCCCCCAAAACCAAGCATGAGATGACTTCACCAACAAAAATCAGAGTTGTGGCATGTCAAAATAACACCAAAAATGCACTGAGATGGCAGCCCAAAAGCTTAGGCAAAAAAGGCATGCACATAGGCTCATATTTAAGGCATAAAGCACAACCTCCCCAAAGCATTGAAAGAGTGACACATGTGAGTGTATGGCCATACTACATGCACTGAAATCACACACCAAATGATGCCAAATCATGCAAATAGCCCAAGCAATGCATGTTAGTGACTTGGAAACTCAAAGCTAGTGAGCTAAAATGCACTATGGCTATACAAAGCAAGGCATATATGACCAAGACAACATAAAGCAGAGGTTAAGCATGGCAAAACATGAAGAAAAGATTCTGGAGTGGAGCCAAAAACATGCTAGAATGATGGTCAAAAGCATGATGCATATTAGGCTAGTGAGAGGATTTGCACTACAAGTGCAAGGGGCATGCATGATATGATCAAACCAAGCCAAAACAATGTTATATCATGGTAAAACAAGGCCTAAGACATGCTGAAATGAAGCCACAAAGAGGTATAAAAACATGCCAACTTGGTGAGCCATCAACACAAGTATACAAGAGAAGAGGGGGGGGGACAACCCCCTCCTATTTAAGGCCTCAAAATACACTTTCCACCACTGAAATTCCTCTAGAATTCAGTGGTAGAAAGGCCAAATAAAGGTGATCACAAAGCTCAAAGTAGAGCCACAAAACAAAGCCTAACAAGGCACAGAAGGGAGTGGATCACCCCCAACACCCAAGAAGCCTCAAACAAACATCTTAAACACTTAAAATCAAAACCTTTTTAAGTTGAAAGCAAGGCCTAAAACAATATGGAAGGATGGCCAATATGGTATACAAACAAAGGCTTAAAAAGGAAATACACTCACCCTTGAAGCACAACTTCGAAATCAGCAGCTTCTGAGGCAAAAACCAACTTTCAGAGCTCAAATAATACTCCCAATAACCTCAGCTCAAAGATGGTGGTGTGTTGCTAGGTGTTGTAGTGCAAAAATGAAGAGAAATTACACTTTAAGACACAAACTAACACAATATAGAGAGAGATGAAGAAATATAGAGAGAGAGATATATATATCTTGTATATCAAATTTCAGAACCTCTGGAAAGGGAGAGGGGCCTCCCTTCTTATAGAAAATGAAGTCCCAAGCTTCCTCAGCAAGCTAAAGGTTAGTTCAAATCCATCCATACACGTGTATGGAGGATACACCAAGTGACCAACAGCTGACACCAAGTGACCAACAGCTGGCACCAGCTGGAAGCAAAATATCTGCAAAAGCAGAAAAAGGGGCCTCAGCCAAAAAAAATGGCCGATCGACCAAAAAGAGTGCTGACCGGCCAAAAATAGTGCCGACCGGCCAACACTGATGGCCGATGAAGAGAAAACATGGCCGATAGGCACAAGGCCTGGCCGATGGGTTGTGGGGCTGGCCAACAAGCCACTCCCTTCCCTCAGAAACAAAACCACAAGCTCTTGGTCCACAACCAAGCACAAAACAGACGGGTTAAGAGGCTCCAAGGCAAGGCACGCAGCCGAGACCTTCAGAAACTCAAAACAAACATGAGCATGGATGATCATCGAGTGTTCAAACGATGACGTCCAAGTCTTGAGGACAGTCAAAAATGGGGTGTCTACAGATGGTATATTTATTTATATTATTTAGAGATAACATTGAGAGACAAGTAGTGTGCATGAATTGAGGGAACCAAAGCATACACATGGGCTGTCTATTTTACACTTTCGGTGGGTCTATTAGAAAACAAATTCAGCATCATTCTACTCTCTCTCTGTGGTCTTTTATTCAAAAGAAATGTGGAGAATCATTATGGTGGAGGAAGTGGAGAGCAAAAAAAAGCCAATGATTTCATCCCTAATTCCATAGATCAACAACCCTTTTGGGTGCGTGTGTGATTCTAATCTCTGGTCAGTGCATCTATCTATATCTATATCTATACTATTATAGATATGTCCTTGTTTGAGAATTGGGTTGGCTATTATACGATGCTTCTCATGTTCATGTTCATCATATTCACCCTCAGCGGTGCCAAGGAGTCTGGACTCACTTGCTTACTTCTCTGACTTTCTAATTATGCGACATTATCAATGACTCTAAGATATGGGTATTATGGGAAGTACTCTACCTTCTACTGCAGATACTGGTTCTAAATTCTCCCTCAGTCTTTAAGAGCTAAAGACGTCTGAGCTTGATGCTCCCGATAGCGTACTTTTTATGGCTGGGAAATACTATTACATGAGAGGAACTTACAGGAAAATATTGACGTTCGGGAAATCTGGAATACATGGCTTTGGAATCTTTGCAAAATAGCCACACAAAGTAGGAGACATGGTGATTGAATAATAGAGTCCGCAGCAAAAAGTTCATTTAGCTGTTCATCTGTCCATTCTGGAAGTGAGGCTCTTGATATTAGTGGCAGTCTTTGCTTCTCACCTCCATTAATTTCTTGATCATTCTGTTTCTCAATCAACTTAACTTCCATACTATTGTGTTCGAGTCTACTCGATGAAAACCCTCCATTTTGCAATATGTTTGCATCCTTCGAACCCAGTTGGTCCGCATCAACTGTCGCTATGCCGATTGAGTTGATGATTTCTTTTTCTGCATCTTGTCTCTCCAAGGGCTCAATCTCTACCATATCATTTTGGTCTCTTCTATTTGTGCTGCTGCTACAAACCTCCAAAGGCAAGGTCTGTTGCTTGTTACCCACTTCCCTACTGCATTCCGATAACGTGAAAGGGTATCGATAAGAGTTTAGTTATCCATAACATTCACTTCAAAAAGAAAATATAAAAACAACAAAATTTATGGAGAGTCGTATCATTCAATTGCATCAGAAGTTGTAAATGTTAGTGCAGAATAATGGGTTTGATTGCATAGAATGAGGGAGACGTGCACAACATGCAGCTTAAGCCAGATTTATTAGCTGCAATATTTAGATATTTACTGCAATGGCCAAATTTTAGTACCATGTTTTGTGAAGCAGTGAGGACCATGATTATAAGTGAACAACTTCTCACGGATTTTTGTGATGCATTGCATTTGACGGTGTCAACATTCGCTTTGGTCGTGTTGGGTTATGCATCTTTTCACTGTGTGGCATTGGATGTTGGATGACGTTGCTATACTTGGTGAGAGCAACATTTTGATCGGTGGAGATCAAAATCCGGCAAAATCGAAAATTGGAGTTTTGCTTGCTAGCTCTTCTTCAAACTTGAGGTAGGGATAATCTACTCATTTCTATGAGTTTTGACATAAATGTTGGTTATTTCGTATAGATAGTGGTGTTTGGGGTTTTGAAATGGGGTTATTTGTGTATAATTGATGAAATTAAGCCTTGGGGTTGTTATTTGAGAAAGAGGGAAAAATGCCCTAATTAGGATTAAATGAATTGTTTGTCAAAATAATGAAATTAATTATGGGAATATATAATTGGATTGGAAATGATGAAATTGGGTAGAAATGTAATTGAATGGTATAGTTGGATTGATAAATCACTCACCTATGGAAGATGTAATAATTTATCTGTTGATAGATTTATTTACCTGTTTAGTGATAATTGTTTTGGGCTATCGGTGGAGGATAGCCATGATTGTTGTAGAACTTCATGATGATTAGGTAAATTGAAACTAATCAACTGAATTATGTCATTGAATATGACGGTTGGATTAACACATTGAATATGTGCTATAATTGATCATTGTATATGATAATGTGTTTAAATACATTGTATATGTATTCTTTGTTTAGGAGGAGATAGGGGATGTACTCTATTGTTTGGGAGGAGATAGGGGATGGACTCCATTGATAATTAAGTTAGCCGGAGTGTCCAGGGTGAAAGTCCCGAAATCTTAATACGTTTGAATAACGTTGATGATTGAAGTATTGATAATATGAGTTGTAGTCTCATTTTAAATTGTTGATAATTGGAGTGTTAATGAAATGATTTGTAGTCTCATTTAAATTGTTAGGATAGATAATGAACCATGTCTATGAATTGGTTTGGGTAAATGAATGGAAGTGGATTGAGATAGGGATGTAATTGTTGTTGGGCTGTGAAAAAGGTGTAAGTTGGTTTACAAGTGTTAACCATTTGTCAAATGCTAATGTTTTAGTTATTTCTCATATTTGGTTTAGCATATCTTTGCTAGGCTTTGGCTCACCCTTCTTGGGACACCATTTTCAGGTACAAGTGACATCCCGCCTCTAAGGTCTTAGCTTGGAAGGTTTAGGAGTGGGAGACTCCATTTTGTGGATTCATTTTGATGTTAAATGTAAATTCAAGCCAAGGGCTTTATATGAAAAGAGTTAGTACTCTTCTTTTTGTAACTAAGTTAGTACTTGGAAAGATGTAAGCCCGTAGCGCACTTTATTATGTTGTAAACAGTTTGGAACTTATATGAAATACCCCTTGTATAATATTAACTCTGATGTAGGTATGGAAATGTGATTTATCTATCATGTATATAGAACTGTTAGATGATGGGATTATGTATTATTTTGAGGGTGTTACATGTCCATTGCTCTAGGGAAAGCTAGGAGTAGAATAATAGTTCTTGATCTTGTATTTCGCATAGAAGTTTTTGATCAACTTGCTGTCAAATTGTGTGCCATTATCTGCTACTATGGCTACGGGGATTCCAAATCTGGTGATAATGTTTTTCCAGATGAAATTCTTCACATCCACATCTCGGATTTTGGCTAAGGGTTCAGCCTCTACCCACTTCATGAAGTAATCAATTGCTACTAGTAAGAACTTCCTTTGTCCAGTTGCCTGGTGCAATTGCATAACAAGATCCATGCCCCACTGGGCAAAGGGCCAGGGACTGGATACTAGATTTAGATCTGCAGTCAATTGGTGCATCAGTGGTGCGAACCTTTGATATTTCTCACATTTCCTCACATAGACTTCAGCATCCTTCTACATGTAAGGCCACTAGTATCCTTGAGATATTACTCTGTGAGCAAGTGATCTGCCCGCAGCATGACTTCTACATACTCCATCATGGATTTTGTATAAAAAGTCCTCAACCTGGGATGGATGCACACATCTCAGAAGGGGTCCAATAAAGGACCTTCTGTAGAGATGACCTTCTGCTGATAAGCAGAACCTGGCCGACTTTAACATGGTCTTATGCGCTTCTTTTTTGTTTGCTGGCAGCTTGTCATCCCTGAGGAACACAACTATGGCGTCTATCCAGCTTGGACTCATCTCCACACACATCGCTTCGTACTCTATTATTAAGGGCTCTATACTTGGTCCTGACAGATAATTTACCATTATTGTCCTTGTCTTACCCGATTTCATTGCACTGGCCAGGTTAGCCAGTGTGTCGGCATGGCTGTTGTCATCTTGGTTAACCTGCTGTAACCGGCAGTTTTGAAAATATGTCAGCAACTTGACAACCTCTTTGACATAGCCTATCATTCTCTCATCTCGGGTTGCGTACTCGCCCATTGCTTGGTTCATAATGAACTAGGAGTCACAAAAGACTACCACCTCGTCGGCTTCCATAGTCGTTGCCAATTTCAGTCTAGCAATCAATGCCTTATACTCTGCTTCATTATTTGAGGCCTTTAACCCCAAACATATAGACTGTTCTATCATTCACCCATCTGGTGATACCAGTACTACTCCTGCCCTCGTTCCTTGTCGGTTTGAGTTGTCGTCGATAAAGAGGCGGAATGAGTCGCAGATGTAAATCTCACAGGGTTTTAGCCTTTCTTTTGTCTTCTTCTGTTTTGCCAACGTGGGGTTCTGTGGCCCCAGTTGGTTTTCCTCTTCCTCTCCTGGACATCCTAGGCTGCGGCTCATTGGTGCCCGCCTTAAGATCGCACTAAGAGAAAATTCTGCTACAAAGTTGGCCAAAACTTGGCCCTTGATTGCTGTTCTCGACCTGAATTCAAGGTCATACTGACCTATAACTACTACCCATCAAGCTACTCTACCTGTCATGCCTCCATGCTGCAACAGGGCATTTAGTGGATGTTCAGTTAGCACCATAATCTTGTGGGCTTGAAAGCAGTGGTTCAACTTTTTCGAGGCCATTACCAAGGCCAACATCAACTTCTCCAGAGGAAAGTACCTGGTTTCTACACTTGCTAGGGTCTTGCTAACATAGTACACTACCTTCTTGTCATGACCTAAACCTACCCCTATAAGTTTACCGTCATGATCAGCCAATAATCTAAGATTACCAAAGGCCTACTTATCAGTAATACAATAATAGGGGCTGGCGAAAACTTGTAAATAATAAAATATAACGTCCAATGAGCTGTGAGGACTAATATGTAACAAAATAACTTTCATACATGTATATATACATCAGTCCAAGCATCAAGCTTATGTACAAAAATACAACATAATTAGGGATTAAATCCCATTAACAAAACCAGTCTTAACTTTAGATATGAAAACATTCAGAACTAGTCTCAGTAACATTCAAAACAAAAGGGTGAACTCCAAACCACCCATGAAACCTTGAAGCTTGTCTCAATAGGAACCTCAAAGTGAGGCACAGAAGTTGGCTTGACAAAACAGAGTTTAGGTTGACGCCACTGAGTTCGCTCTTGCACCTGATCACCTAAATATAAATATAAAATAATGAACTAGAGCCCAGCAAATAACAACTTGTAAAGGGGTTATGAATGATGTCCTTACAACATTTGAAACAATCAATTATCAATAGAACATTTTCAATCAATATCTTTTTGTCAATCAATCGTTCAATCGCTCAATTCAATCAATCATATTCGTATAGGTCATACGTGGTACATCCAATAGCAACAATACAATAGGTCTTAAAGACCGAACAATCAATTGATGGCCATCAAACAATAGAAAATAGTTTCAAGAATTCGAACTGACAGAGATCTCTGTAACAATAACGATAACAATATCAATAACAATGGCAATATGCTATGGATGCCACGAATACAGTTCAAAATATGATTATCATTCAATCGATAAAAAGTATCATTTCAGAAAACAATATGATTTATCAATCAGAAAATAAATACGATTGAACATATCTTTACAACAGTGTTACTCACAGTTGGCTCAATGAAGCACGTGATCACAGTGTGGCGTCTAACCCACACAAACACATTCAAACACAATATCTCAAAACATGTTCAATTCATTCAGTCGGTTCTTAAACCTATTCAGTTCATTTGGTACTTTTTCGTTCGGTTATTTCTATTCGTTCTTTAATTTCCAAATCTTAATGCAAAAACCTACTTAATTTGTCAAGATTAAAGTTATAACTTCATGGGTATAATGATTCAAAACTTTTCTTCCTTTTTCTTACAAAATATAAAATTAGAGCTATAAGGCTCATAGAAAAATATCTACATGTATGAAATGCAAATTAAGATCAAACTAATTCCTGATTGTCAAATTCAAATTGTAATTTATTTCTTAATTTGTCTAATTTTAGATTTAATTCATTTTCTTTATGTCAAACCCAATTTCAAACTCATAAATTCTAAAACATAAATTAAGCTTTTAAAACCCAATTTAATGTTCAAAACTCATGCAAAATTTTATCAAAACATGAAAATAATTATGAGCCATGATCAATCTTCAATAAATCTTTGTTGCATGTAATTTATGGAGCTTAATTTAACAATAACTGAAACGATCCAAATTTCTAGCCCAAATGATAATATAACAATCATGGCTCTTTCAAAGAAAACCGAATATAAATCTCCAAACTTACATTACATGATACAATAGTTCTTCATGCAACAATACATTAATCCAACAACAAGTAAATAAACAAATAAATAACCCCAAGGGGTTTACAAGTTTCCAAGGCTTGAGCCTGGTTACACAAAACGGTTATTCTAACCCACACAAACACAACCCTTGGCTTACACACAGTGTCACAGCAAAATGAGAGCATTGTACGCCCAACACGCATACTTCCACGCCCCTAGTTAGGTGGGATCACCATATCTTTTCCTGTACAAAAATCCCGTAGGGTGAGCATAAAGCCCAGTAGAAATTTTTTAACAAAGTATATACATTTTATACAAGTCTCAAGAGATGAAACTCACATGCCATGCTATGCCTTTTTTGAAGATAAATCACATTTTCATCTTTTGAAAACCATCATGCTCAATGATATCATGCAATTTCAATTGTTCAAAACTTAACAATTTATTTCAGGGGCGGTAAATACGATTCTGGTAATCCCTAGGTCGGTGTATGCAAGTAGACTATACAAGTACTACCAATTTGTCATTTTTACCAGCATTGACTGGAAGGCTCGACACCTATTCAATTTCATCTACACCACTTGTCAAGACTTACCACCGTATTTACCCCAAAACCAATTCATGGAAACTTGTTTCTCAATATTCTTTTCTTAATACAAGTTTTCAAATCAGCTTTCAAAGTTTAATGTAATCAAATGAATTGATATGCCAATAACACAAGATGAATATAAATACTTTTATTCCAATTCATCATCTAAGGAATAACACAATTCCCTCTTCTCAAGTATCCTCAACAATTAGTCATTTCAAGACTATTTCAACGTTTTGAACAATAATTCTCAAAATGAACAACAATTCTCATATTCCCTGAAATTCATCATTTATATAAATATAAATAAGAAATTTTCCAAACATCCATTTATTTTGACACACAAAATAAATATAAGAATATCATTCATGGATTTTCAGTCTTTTTAAAAAAAATCCCCAAATTCTAAGTTTTCTCACCAAAACTATACAACTCAAATCTTTTGAAAGAAAACTTTCCAAAATCATCTTTTCTTCAATCAACGAAGATCAAAAACCCATAATATCATTCTAAAAGAACAAGAGACAAACCCACTTTCAAAATCGCTCAACTTCTTGAATTAACAATCAATTTTCAAAGCTGTCGAAGGATGATTTCGAAAATCATCTAGATCTCACAAAAATATATATATAACTCTAAGAAAATCCCTACCTCAAGTTTTGAAGAAGAAATGAGATGAAATCCCCAAAATCATTGGTGTCCAAACTCCATCTTCACCGCACACAATGAAGCCCTCGAGGAGCTAACCAACTTTGATGAAGAACTTAGGTCCAAATCCCAAAGGATTTGAAGAAATCAAAGATTTTGTGAGGTTTTTGGTAGGAAATGTAGAGAGAAGGGAGAGGAAATGTTTTTTAGAGAGAGAGATATATATACAAAAGTGATTCAACTTCAGCCCAAAGAGAGAAGAAAAGGGAAAAAATTTCGGATCTCACCAACCCACCGCACCTCACTCCTGCACCTGCCTTTTTAGCAGTGTGCAAGTTGTGCTCTCTCCTGAAATCCGCACGCGTGGCTTGCTCTCTCGCTCGAGCGGGCAAGAAACTTCGAATGCATTTTGCATTTTTGTTTTGAGGGCATTGCCCCTCAACCTCGCCAGGGCACTGCCCTAGGACCGGCCAAGGGGCGCTGTGCCCTAGAACCCCGCGAGCTGACTGGACAGCTCGACCCCTGATATACTCAGCGAAGTGGCAAAACTGGGATCGCTACAATAACTTCCCAAATTAAGACTGATGGTTCGGTGATCGAGCGAAGATAGACGACAACTGGTTGCTCTATTGTGCTCGCTTGTTTAGGGTAAGGGGCTACTCATTCCCATTACAGTCAATCAGTCATCCCAAGAAAAGTCCTATACATAGCTAAACACTGGGCTGGTTATGTCACTAAGTGGGCGATCTCTAGAGTGTGCTTCTATCACCCGAGCAAGAGAAGGGTTGCAAATGAGCTATCAAGTCGTGCATTTCTCCCGAAAGTGTGGAGCTGGCCATCAGTCTGGCGAGGGCTAGTCTTGCCCTGTAGATTTACCCCTAGACCTTTGCCTTCCTCAAATCCTTTTGTCTTGAAATAGGTTGCAACCATCTTGCTATTGCGAGAATAGGAAGGAGGAGTAAGCCTTTAATTAATTTCTAATTAAACTTCATAAACTTGATCTTAGCTCCAATTCTTCATTTTCTTGTCAATTTCTTTTTTAATCAGATAAAATTGATTTCAAACCCTTTTCCATTTTCCTTCAAACATGAAATCAAGTTGTAAACTCCTTAGAAAATCATTTGCATGTATGAATTTTGACATTAAAATTAACTAATCTTATATGTTTATCAATTTTCATCATCTTCTTGCTAATTCCTTTTAATTACATGACATTGATTCCAATTTCATCTCTAATTTCAAGTGTAATGTAAAGATTCTACACAAATTAAACATAAATTTCATACATTGAGTTTTAATTTTAGAATATTTAATTGAATCCCTTCTAATTCTTCTTGAGTTTTCTTCAACGACTTGAGCTTTCCTTTCAATGTTGCTTCTCCTCTTTTATTTTCTTTGTTCCAGCAACTCTCTCTCCTTTTCTCTGTTCTCTCTCTCTCTCTCTCTCTCTCTCTCTCTCTCTCTCTCTCTCTCTCTCTCGGTTCTCTCCCTATTTCTCTTGGTTCCCTCTTGAACTTGAACTCAAGTCCACTTTTTTTTTTCTTTTTTTTTTTTTCTCCAACACACTGTAGACACCCCATTTTTTGACGGCCCTTACGACTTGGACGTCCTCTCATGCACACCCGATAATGAGTTTGTCTGCTCGCCAAGTGCTCAAAGTCCTCAACAGAATGCCACAGCTTTGAGCCTTTCAAAACCTACACCCTTGTTGCCTCATTTTTGGACCAAGCCTGTGTCCTTCAAGCCTGCAACTTTTGGTGGCCTGCCGGCCACTTTTAGAGGCTGTCGGCCATCACTTTTGGGCTGCCGGCCATTAATGTGGCTTGTCGGCCACCACTGATGGCCGGCAGGCCACCAGTGTATTTTGCAGATATTTTATGCCAGTTGTGCTAGCTATTTGCACAGATACATGCATCTTCACCCATGTGTAGGGCTGGATCTCCTTGAGGGAATTTCATGTTTTCTATATATAGGGACCCCCTCTCTCTTGTAGCAAGGTTAGAAAATTTTGAACTCAAAAATTTTCCTCTCTCTCTACAAATTCTCTACACTTTTGACTACAATTCCTTAACCTTTGCCTATACACCCTTAACCAAATCTCATCATCTTTGAGCTGAGGTATTTTTGAGCTTAGTTTGAGCTCTAGAGGGTGTTGTTTGCTTGGTTTTGTTGGTTGGAGTTGGTCTTCTCTTCAAAGGTATAAGACTTTGCTTGTCACTTTGTTTTATTTTCTTTTATTCCTACTGTTTTTCCATTGTTTTAGGCTGTCAAAACTTTGTGTGTTTTTGGACTGAAGCTTGGGTTTAAGGCCATTAAAGGTTGAGGGGTTGATAGCCCTTCTTTGTACCTTATTTTGGAGGCCTTTGCCCTTGTGTTTCCCACTCTTCTACTATCTTTTTCCAAGCTTTTAAACACTGATTTTCAGAGCTATTTCAGTGGCCAAAATCATGTTTTGAAGTCCAAATTTGGAGGGGTTAGCCTCTCCTCCTTGTGTCTTGCTTACTAGCCTAGGTTGTGCCATGTTTTAGCATTTTAATCTAGCTTGTTTTAGCTCAATTCTAGAATGTTTTAGGACATATTTAAGCCTACTTTAGCACTGTTTTGGGCTATAGTTTGCATTTGAGCTTTGTTTTGCATGCTTCTAGTGTAATAGTCCTCATAAGCTTGATGTTTTAGGTCTTAAACATCACTTATTTGAGTTGACATCACTTATTTTTGGCTTTTCATACTTCATTTTAGCATTAATAATCTCTGCAACCTCCCTTCTTTCTTGGCTTTTAATTTTGCTTTGAAAGTGGTTTCAAGTCACTTACTTGCCCAAGTATGAAATTGAGGTTTCATACTTAATAGTTTAATCCCTTAGAGGGTTCATTACCAATGGTATGATGCTTCTTTCATACCTAAAGCAACTTGTGTTTTGAGCCCTATTTCCATTAGATGACTATAATTCACCTTTTGGACTTAATTGCATTAAAGAATGGTTCGTAAATTAAAATGAGTAACTAAAACTTGGGACTAAAAGTGAGCAAGATAATATTTGGTTGTGTTTAATCGGACGTTAATTGAACACATAGAAGCTTGAACCATTTCATACTTGCTAGTGATAAAATGATTCAAGTCTCCAAGGTCAACTTCTTCCCTTGATCATTCATGAAAGGGAGGAGCCTTATGTCTTGTTTTGCATTTATTGAACTTGCACACTTGGTTTCACAAGCCAGCATGCAATGAAATTGCATACATTGATGGTTTGTGAACCAAAGCTTGCTACTCCTTTGATTTTCCCATGAAAATGAGGGGTAGGTTGTGCAAACAAACCCTTGAAATACCCCGTATATGCTCTGTTTGTCTTTTGTTGCAGCAAGATGAACCTGTGCATCAGTGGCCAGAAGACCACCATCCATGGCCGGCAACCTTCAACCAAGGCCGGCTGATGACCGACAACCTTTACCAATGGCGGCCAACCACTGATCCAAAATTCAGCAGAGTGTTGGTAAGGCAGAGCAGAGTGAGCACCAGTGTTGGTGTTCAACTATGCAAACAGAGCCATTCAGAAGCAAAATGGTGGTCTTTTCGGGTGGAAACGAGCATGCGCATGCACATCCCTCGTTTTAGAATATTTAATTGAATCCCTTCTAATTCTTCTTGAGTTTTCTTCAACAACTTGAGCTTTCCTTTCAATATTGCTTCTCCTCTTTTATTTTCTTTGTTCCAGTAACTCTATCTCCCTTGCTATGTTCCTCTCTCTCTTGGTTCTCTTCCTATTTCTCTTGGTTCCATCTTGAACTTGAACTCAAGTCCTCTTTTTTTTTTCTTTTTTCTCCAGCACACACACACACACACACATACTCACATACTTCTTCATTCTTGACTTCAACTCTCTCTCTCTCTCTCTCTTTCTCCCTCTCTGTTTCTCTTGTAAATGAACCCACTTCACTTAATGAAATCAATACAACACACACTCCACTCTTTACACTGCACACATGCACTCATCCTTAAATTCCAACACATCACTCACATGCACACAAATACACAGATTTGCTCAGTACACCCACATCCATTTACACCCTCAATTTTAGATTATTCCATAATTCAATTTATTATTGGAATTAATTTAATTAAGCAACACTTGATCTAATTAAATGTTGACTATCACATAATTAAATTAATCATAACCAATCACCAATCTCACATAATTTAATTAGTCTAAATGACTTCCATTAGAGTTCAATTAATTATATTTAAATTTATTAATCTTAATCAAATTTTTAATCAAACTCCCAAAAGACTCCAAATATCGAATTAAACTTATTTCCATTATCAATTCTGGTTTTTTAAATCATTAAGGTCTTCAATTTCAGATTAAACTTCAAAATCTCTGCCAATAAATTACATATTCAATTGAACGCCTCATGAATAAAGTTAATTCATAACAATCTTAATTCCTAATTTGTATAACTCAATTAACTTCAATTTGGACCCAATTAATCAAATATCAATTTTATAAATCTAAATCGAATATTTAATTAAACTCCCATATGGTCCGATACTCGAAATTAAAATAATTCTATTCACCATTTAGCCTTTTAAGCTTTCAATTTCTAATTCCAAAATAAATCATCAATAGAATCATATGCGAATCAGTCTCCATAATTTTCATAAATCTCATATTAAATTAGAATAATTGGCAATTAAA
The DNA here is from genome assembly GCA_036172215.1 of Camellia granthamiana. Taxonomy (NCBI): domain Eukaryota; kingdom Viridiplantae; phylum Streptophyta; class Magnoliopsida; order Ericales; family Theaceae; genus Camellia; species Camellia granthamiana. The sequence goes on from CM069904.1 coordinate 14,209,099, forward strand.
ATTCAAATCTCCTTAATTAATTAAGTGCTAATCATTTTACATGATAGGGTCGTTACAGCCTTCCCCCCTTAGGAAGTTTGGTCCTCCAAACTTAAGATACTTGTGTCGAAAATCAGTTATATAACTTGGTCTCACTTTATTTCCTTTCCTATGTAACTTCCTTTTTCCTTGGATTTCCTTCATAGTGTAGACCGCCCAAACGTCCCGGCTTTGCGCGCGAAGGCGCGAAATCTGTTTTGTTCATTAGCTACTACAGTTCAGACTCAATGTCACGGTTCTGAATCTAATCTCGCAAAGTGCAATGCAAGATCGATAAATCACCAAAGAGTCCAAATCCGGCAAATCGTTTTGGAAAACTGATTTTAATAAAGAAGTGTCAAACATGGACTACTTTTCCAGATACAGAGTCGCCACCTAAATGTTTTTGTTTTGGGAAATTTAGGAAACCCTGACTCGTGCCTAAGGCCACGTGTCCGTCATCACCAAAGTTGCCTCGACTCGGGAACTTGGGTACGAGAGGGGAAGGTCATGCAATGAGCACCCCCGCTCCCCCGATCAAAGGATCGATCTTTACTAACATGATATGTTATTTTTGAAAACACATGTGTTCTTATTCCGGTTATTAACCTAGAATTACTATGTGATGCACACAACATACAAGTATAGACTAGATCGCCTAAGTTAGAACAAAACATCTCATGTTTGTTTATTTGAAAATGGTTTGAAGGTGCTACTCGCAAGTAGGCTAAGACGTGGATTTGCCACCCTCAAGTGGGCTTAGAAAAACATGATTTGCCACCCTCAAGTGGGCTTAAAACTCGCATTTCAATGAATTGTTCCAATTCAAGTAATCCAACCTTTACCCACAGGCATTCAGGCAGTTAATCACTTAAGCAAATAGCATCATGGCAAGCATGCTGAACATGGCAACACTTACACGCATGTGTAGACGCGCCCGTGGGCTTTACTCTACAGTTCGGACTCCCTTTTGTTTGTTGCGGTTCTAAATCTGAACCAAAGAGTCCAAATCCGGCAAATCGTTTGAGAAAACAGATTTTTGAAAAGTAGTGCCAAACATGGACTGCTTTGCCAGATTACAGAGTCGCCACCTAAATATTTAAAATGGGAAATTTAGGAAACCCTGACTCGGTGCCAAAGGCCACATGTCCGTCATCACCAAAGTGGTCTTGGCTCGGGAGCTTGGGTACGATCGGGGAAGGTCGGCTATGAGCACCCCCTCTCGCCCGGTCTGAAGACCGGCCTCTACTAACCGTGATATCCGTTTTTGAAAACTTTATGCGTTCTTATTCCGGTTATTAACCTAGAATTACTATGTGATGCACACAATACAAAAGTATAGACTAGATTGCCTAACTTGGAAGTGAACATTGCATATCCGTTTTGTCTCGAAAAACATGTTAGATTTTGCTACTCGCAAGCAGGCTAAAATACGGATTTCAATGAGTTGTTCCAACTCACGCAATCCAACCTCCACCCACAGGCATTCAAGCAATTTATCACGTAAGCATTTAGCCGCATGGCAAGCATACTGTCATGTTAGCATTCACACGCATGCGGGGTGCTAAAGCATAAAACACTTACATCGTACTCCGTGCCAAAACAAGAAATTGGTTAGCAAAACATGCATGACCTAGTTTATGTTAAATGGCTAATGCATCACATACAGGGGTGTAATCTAAACAGGCTCGGCTAACCCTAAACATGGCACATGAGATGCAACAACTATCACGTATTCAATTTGGAATTGAAAGTACGATGCAGTTTGTATGATGTACCGAGCCCGGTGCATGTAAACAAATGCATGAATGCACGCATGCATTGCATAAGGTATGCTAATTTGAACGTGCCCTAATCTACCAACATAAGCGGGTAAATAAAAGGGAGAAAGAAATGGGGATTGGAAGACAAACACCCACTCACACACACTTATTACAACTTTGCCCTCGCTCGGAGGGACCGAAAGAATATACAAATTAATTAACTACGCAAGCTAATTAAAATATTACAAATCAACTAAATTAATTAAATAAAATAATTAATCTAATTAAACAGTAAATCGCCTCGGGATGAGGGCCAAGTGCAGCATGCGCTCGGGACTGGCTCGGAACCGCACTGCCATGCATGGATTGCCTCTGTTTCCTCTGCTCTCCTCCTCAGAAAATTGCCAAAATCCCAGGAGTGCCTCTCAGGGCACTGGGGATCACCACCGGCTGGGGTAGGACACCACCGGCTGAAGGAGGAGGCCACCGGCACAAAAAAAAGCCATCGGCTGTTTGCTGACTGCCGGTCGACACTAAATAGTGCCGGCCGGCACTGAATGCCTGCAGAACCTGCAACTCACAGCAGCAGAGGGGAAATCTATGCATGGCAAGGCAATTCAAAGCATGTATGCACCAAACACAACCCTTATCATATTAGTGACTCAAAGGGGCATGTGCCTCGATTCCCGGACCACCAATCACGCGTTTCCATGCATGATGGCCCAAAGAACCAAGAGGGCAATTTTGATTTCAAATGCATGCAATGCAAACAAGCTTATAAGGGTGCCAAACCTCCATCATACTTCACTTCAAGAGGCCTAGCATACATGCCTATGCAATGAGGTCCTAAGCATGTTATCTACTATGCCATATGGACAATGCAAGGCGCTTATGCAAGCATACAAGTAGGCATACAAGGCAAGTATGCAAACTAAGGAATGGGATGGACTTATACATGAATTGGGCAGCTCTAACAAGGCTCAAAACAGCGGCCAAAATGCTAAGGCATGAGGGCCAAACAATTATGCACACATGCACAGGTTAAGGCACTAACACTTAAGCATAACAAACAACATTCAAGCACACTTGAAATGAGTTAAACATGGACTACTAGCATGTAGCATAAGCTCTGAAAATCATGCAAAACATGATGCCAAATCATGTAACAAAGCAAGCCAAACAAAGCATGCAAGTGGTTCAAGGCTTTAAGGCAAGCCAAGGGGTTCAAACTAAGGTCAAACCCACCAAGCCTCACAAGGCCAAGGGGGCTCAAAATAGGTCACATGCAGACCTAAACAAGGCCAAGGGTGTACCTAGATGGCATCTAAGAGGCTTAAACCCTAAGGCATACAAAGTGACCAAAACAAGGAGCGTTTAACACATACTTTTAAAGCATTAAAGGAGCATGTAATGCAAACATATGAGCATGTCAAATGGACTGATATGACATGATAAATGTTTCCAAACCATCAAAAATAATGCAAGCATGGCATGCCACACACTCATGCTCTTAAGGCCAACAAGCCAAATGCAAAGAAGCTATATTAAACATGCTATGATTGACTCAAACAACATGAGACAGACCTTGAACATGGAAATATAAGCATAAAAACTTCACAAATGTAAGCCTAAAACATGCTAGAAACTAAGGCACACAACCTAGGCACGTTAAGGCATCAAAAGGCATTACAAAGCAACTATGCAAAATATGCAAGGAGGGCTAAAACCAACTTAGAAACATGTTAAATCATGGCAATATAAGCATGAAAAACAAGTCAAACATGCTCAACACACACTCAAGCATGAAGCTCCATAAGGAAGCCAAAACTTGCCCTTTTCAAGGACATTGAGGAGAGGGGGTGGCCCCCTCCTTCTTGAGACTCTAAGGCATCATCTTCACCACTGAAATCCCTCAAGATTTCAGTGGTGGAGAGATCCTAACACCAAGGTCTCGGATCTCTCACAAAAAGGGACAAAATGGGGCCTTTTCAAGGCCTAAGGGTGGTCAAACCTACCCAAACCACCAAACACTCTTAATAAACAATGAAGAGGCCTAAAAATCAGAACTTTTTTGTATTATAGACTAAGCACAAAAAAAGTTCTAAACTAGGTAAAAACAAGGTGCAAGAATGGGGTAAAAAGGGGTAGTTTTGTTACCTTTGAAGACCTCTTCAACAATGTTGGTGTTGTTGCCTTCCTTTGCTTGAATCCAACTCCAAAGCACCAAGAACAAACCTCTGGACCCTCAAAAACCTAGAGAAGGTGAAACACTAGGTGCTTGTGTGTGAAAGTATGGACCAAAGCACCTAGTGTACCAAAATGAGCAAGGAAAAGAGAGATAGGATAGATATAGTATTTCTAACCTAAAACCAGAGCCTCTCCTCTGTCTTTTCTCTCTAACCCTCTAATTTTTCTAACCCTTGAGCCAAGAGGAGAGAGCCTTCTCTTATAGGCAACAAAGCTTACAAGCTAAGACAACCAAAGGCTCATCCCCTCCATACACGTGTATGGAGGGGAAGCAAAAGCTAAACAGCTGTCTAAAAATATCTCATAAAGCAGCTGCACAGTGGTCGGCAGGGCAAAATGGTCATTTTGCCAAAACAAGTGCCGACCGGCACAATATAGTGCCGGTGGCAACACCAGCCAGCCGGTGGTCTCTAGCCAGTGCCGGTGGTGTGTGGGGATGCCTCACAAAGCATTCCCTGCCATTCCAAGGCAAAACACAAGTGTTTGGTGCAAAACCAGACACAAAATGGTCGAGTTCGGAGGTCCTGAGGCAAGGCGCGCGAGCCGAGAACTCCGGGAACTCCAAACGAACACAAACATGGATAATCACCGAGTGTTCCAACGGTGACGTCCAAGTCTTGAGGACGGTCAAAAATGGGGTGTCTACAGCATGCAAGATGCTAAAGCATAAAAGCTTACCTAGTACTCCGAGCCAAAACAATAGCTAGTTAGTAATCAATGCATGATCCTAGCTATGTTAAGATGGCTAATGCAACACATGCAAAATGCAACTAGAAATAGGCTCGGCTATTCTAAGATGTCATGTGAAATACAACACTTGATAATCATGTATTCAAATAGGTATTGAAATACAATGCAGTTTGTATGATGCGCCGAGCCCGGTGCATGCAAGACAAATGAATGGATGCACACATGCAAACATAAAGATGCTAATCGAAACATGTCCTAAAACTAACCATCGAAAGCTGGTAAATAAAAGGGAGAAAGACGTGGGGTTGGAAGATATGCATCACACACACGCACACTTATTACAAAGTTCGCCCTCTCGACGGAGGGTCCAAATAAAAGCTACACTAAGCTACACAACTAATCTAATAATCTAATTAGACTAATTATTACACAACCAAAATGAATAACTAGCTACAACTAATTATTACAAAACTTTAACTAATCAAACAAATTAATTAAGTTACAACACCAAATGCTAATCAACAAGTAGAGCACTAAATCAGGCTTTCTCAGCTCTGCCTTGAACAAGGAAGGATGCATGCTCTCGATTCCCATCCCGAAAAGCTCTCCAAATGCTCTTTAGAGGCTCTGTCTGCAGGGTGTCCTTGAGAACTAGCTGCTGGATCTCACCAAAACAGTGCTGAGGAGTGCACCAGTGGCCTGCCAGCTATGAGGAGCTGCTGCCGACCATCCTGCCGACCAAGAGTGTATACTGCCGGCCACAAATGAAGAGCTGCCGGCCAACACTGGGAGGGTGCCGGCCACTGGTGTGCTATGACACCAAGCTGCAGCAGAGCACCAAATAGAGAAAATGGAGGGTCTCCCAAGGGTATGTATACACTATGCCACTCCATATCACCTCAAAACATCAAGTGAGAGGCATAATTGGATCCATGACCATCAATCACGCATCTTAATGCATGATGGCCAAAGATCCAACATGTGCAAATTCAATAAATGCATGACAAATAAGACACCAAAACCATTTCCTTATCATGGGAAGTCAAAGGAAATGGAGACCAAGGGTGATTGGCTCACTTCATCACTTCAAGTATGAAATGAGCTAATCTACCTTGTGTTCAACGTAACACCCGATTGAACACAATGCAATGCACATAGACAACATGTTATGCAAACAATCTTGCTAAGCTTGACATGTTAAGATGGCATGCAAGACTCTATCATGCAAACACTCATGCACAACATGTTGAGGGGCCAAGAGCACCAAGGCTAGTTAAGAGAGTAACGCTATAAGCATGCATCACAATGCTCAAACATCCAAACCAGCTCAAAACAGAGTTACATCATGCCCAAAACAGTGGCAAAACATGCTAAGATAGAAGCTTAAAGGACTATACAAACATGCATGCATATTAGTCAAAGCTTAAGGCACAAAACACAACTCTCCAAAGGCATTGAAAGAGTGAAACATGGAGTGTAGTGGCATGTTTTCCAGCACTGAAATGGCATGCAAAATGTCTTGGAATCATGCAAACAAACCATGTAATGCATGTTGAAAGGCCTAAGCATCGAAGCCAGTGAAGTGTATTACACAAGAGGCATGCAAGGCAATGCTCAAATGGCCAAGCCAACCCCAAACAGACCCTATGCAGGCCAAAACATTAGCAAAAATGGACTGAGATGATGGCTTGAAAGGAAAGAAAATGAGGCTCGTGCAATGGCTCACAAATATGGCATAAAGGTATAACTCTCAAGAGCACTTAAAGAGTGGAAAATATGGAAGTGAAACAACACTATATGCTCTGAAATATCATTCTAAATGATGCCAAAACATGCAAGTACTTCAAGTTAAGCATGTAAGATTCCTCAAAACTCAAGGCAAGTCAAAGCTTTTGCACAACAAGCATGCATGACAAGCATCATTCGACCAAGAAGCCTCAAAATAGAGCTAAAACATGTTAAAACATGAGTGAAAAATTGCTGGAATAGAGTCAAAATATGCTAGAATAATGGATCAAAGTATAGAGCATGTTAGGCTAGCAAGGCAAAATTACACTACAGGTGTATGAGCCACTCAAGAGACAACCAAACCAGCCAAAAACAGAGTCATGTCAGACCTAAAAACTCATAAAAACAAGCTCACACCATGCCTCAAGAGTATAGAGATACATGCTCATTTGATAGGCAAATAATACAAGCAAACAAAACAAGAAGAGAGGGGATCACCCCCTCTGATTTGAGGCCTCAAAACCACATGTCTACCACTAAAAATCCACTGGATTTCAGTGGCTAAAAGGCCAAATAAAGACTAACTCAAAGGCCTTAAGACATGGTTCAAAACAAGGCCAAACAAAGCACACAAGAGGGTAGAACACCCTCAACACCAAAGAGGCCTTAAACAACCATCAAAAGCACTTAAATACAAAAAAAAAATTCAGTTGAAAGAAGGCCTAAAACAATATGCAAGGATGGCCAATCTGGTATACAAACAAAAGCTTAAAAGGGGAATACACTTACCCTTGAAGCACAACTTCGAAACCAGCAACCTCTGAGGCCAAAAACTAACTTTCAGAGCTCAAATAACACTTCCAAGAACCTCAGCTCAAAGATGGTGGTGTATCACTACGTGTTGTAGTGCAAAAGTGAGAGGAAAATGCACTTTAAGGCACAAACAAACACAATATATATAGAGAGAATGAGAAGTATAGAGAGAGATATATATATATATTTTCTCCAAAGTTTGCTCAACCTCTGTAAGGGAGGAGGAGCCTCTCCTTATATAGAGGAATGCAATGCAAAGCTTGTTAAACAAGCTTGAAAAGGGCTTCATCCCTCCATTATGGAGGAGGGATGAGTGAAAACCAACTGGCTCAAAAGATCTGGCGTGAAATCTACTGAGACAAGGTATTCTGCCGGCCATCAGTGGTGGCCGGCAGTGCCTCATTGATGGCCAGCAGGCTTCATCAATGGTAGGCAGGGATAAATTCATGGCCAGCAGTGGCAGAGAGTGGCCGGCAGTGCACCATGAGAAGCATGCTGAAAAGACAAACACATGGTCCAAGAATGGGGCAGAAAGGATACAGGGTTTGTAAAGCTCAAACCTATGACGTTCCGCCGCGAAAGTCGAGTACTTGACGAGCAATCGAACTTGTGGCTGGATGTACCTGCAAGCACAACCAAGTCTTGAGGACGGTCAAAAATAGGGTGTCTACACATAGATATTGAACTTATTTCCCTATCACTTAATGGTTAATAACCCAAATTGGTGATTCGTCGTAGTCTATGCCGACATCAAAATATATCCCGTCATTAATTCCATAACATCAAACATACAATAGATAATACTAAATTAATCAATCACATGACTCACACAACTTTGTTTAACTACAGTTCACATATTCTCAAGTAGTCAAAGATTAATTCAAAGGAAGTTCATGATTCTCCTTGCTTTTTCAAATAAACTGAAATATTCTGATAATGTTGCTTTATATAGTATTTTCAGAATTAAGTATTGATGTATCACTAATAATGAATACAAGTTCTTGATCTTTCAAGTCCATTGACAATAATAGTTCTGACATTTTCCTACACAATTCGTAATTCATTATTTCCCAAAAGAACGGTCATTCAACTTTCATTGACCATGTCAAAGGTTCGTAAGTTATGCATATGATGTAATATCCCTAAATAAGGTTTCACATGTTAATCTATCATAGAAATTTCCGAATTATATGGAAATGTAATTACATATTAATGGTCTCAGTTTCAAACAGACATCTTTGGATACCAATTAATATAAGTCATTCCGAAATAGAAGGACACATCGGATTCGAAACAGAAGCGTATTAGAGTCATAACAGAAGCATATTTCACAGAAATTCATTGAGCCTTTTGTAAGTAACAGATGTTGGGTTGTACTCATATAGTAGCAGACAGTGATACAGATCAAAGAAAAACTTTACATACTTCTGTGAAATTAAAATTACCGTTTTTGACAATCTTTCTCATACTATCATTTCAAAGTAGTGAGTCGATTTCACGACAGATCTACGTTTTTCGCGGTCTTATTAGCTTCCTTATTTACTTAAGGTTACACTTATATAAGTAATTTAAATTACATTGCCTTCATATTTATTTCAATTCTTAGACCTACATAGATATATTCACTGACTTTGATAAATTGTTACATAGTAACTTAGGGCTAAACTTTTAACTTTCTCAAATCATTACAATTAGCCAACTAAAATTCTTATGCTTCCAAAGGTCCATTAAGAAATATACAATTGTCATTCTAACGAAATTGATTTTCTTATTTTCCATTATGCTTTCTTTCTTCCGTCATTGATTTTCTTATCTAAGTTAGGATTCAAAATCTAAATTCAATTATGAGTCTATAAGATCATCATATCATTCCTTTCTAACTACTTTAGATACGAAATCACTATGTCTTTCTCTTTCTCTTTCTCTTTCTTTTTCTTTTTCTTTTTCTTTTAAAGGTCTATATTCTGACTTAGTAGTTTAAATAAATTATAAGTGTCACTTTTCCAATGTTATCAATGTGATATGATATGATATGTTTTCCAAATTGTGTTAAGTCTTGATCTCATTTTTCTAATTCAGGTAGTTTCGGATTGAGTCTCAATTACCCAAGCAATGGATCCTAACTTTATCGATTCATTTTTTTTTTTTTTATGAGAGGAAAAGGGATGGTCCTTTCAAATTCATAATTCAATATATCATAAAATTGTCACTTCCAATACTTTCAAATGGTTCCATAGCGATATGATTGTAGTAAATTGAGTCTTACTTATTCGGATACTAAGCAGGAAAATTTTCATTAGCTTAAATCGTTTAATCTTTTATTCAGCTTAAGTTTTAGCGATATTCTGATAATCCTTAGCAATCTTAGGTTGAGTTTCGAATAGTCAAATAGATAGGTTCTAATTTCATCAAATATAGATTAAGACCAATTCAAATAAAGTCACACACACACACACACACATATATATATATTTTAACTCTAAATTTCTATACATGCATTTAAAGCATTCCTACTAATTTCCCAATTTATAGATAAGTGCTAACCTTTAACCAATTGAATCATTTGAGTTTTCTCCTAGGCTTTAGAATAGTCTTTTACTAGATGACGCATCTTCCCACTCTTGAAACATGCTTCGGTAAGTCGATGACACAACCCCCGATGTCTCTTGTGACATGTTGAACATAATGAAAACTTACTACCTTGCTTAGAATTGCTTGACTCTCCTATCACAAATTTCTTAGGCTTTTCCTTTGGTTCCTTCTTTGACTTCACACTTAACTTTTTTTTTTTTGGTCTTGCGGTTTGTGATAGCATTGTTGCATAGCTTTCATTACTCCCTCAAGTAATTCTTTTACTTTGTTCAATCGTTCTACCAAAATCTCAACTTCCATTTCATGTTTACTTTTCACCATCTTTTCCTAATGATAGAAGAGAAGCATTAAACACAAAATGATGGTTGATAACACTTGGGTTAATATCAACTGACTTAGACTATAACACAAAACACATATCACATTCGAGTAACCATACACATGTAGGCATATAAAGACACTGGTAGGGTAACCTATTCGTTGCTATGGAATTTACCAAGAATTTCCAATTTGAAGCTACGCTGGCCAAACATGATTCATGAAACTCTACGGTTTAACATTTCACATGATAGGTTCCCCAACAAATTATACCACCTCACATATCAAATAATTTTCTTATCCTCAATTATCACAATTCCACATATTTCATTCATCATCAAATTCCTCAATTTCTCAAATATTCTAATAGTCTAATTTGACATATAACCTGTATAGCTTTCATGGCTTCCATTAAAGATTCTAATTTCCTCATAATACCATGTTTCCTCAAATCAACATATTTGTACTCACCAATGTTCAAGCCAAAAATTCCGATTACCTTATAACAGTAGAAATTTCAGAAATTTCACAATAAGTCTTAGCTTTCAGCCTCTTTGCTAAACTGATTAAACACATTCCAATTTCCTTATAATTATCAAAAGTCCACAATAGTTCTTAATTCTTTCTTTCAATACTTAAGCGTATTAGACAAACATATATACATATTTATGAATGCACAACTTCTTACCTGCTTACTATATGCATGAAACTTAAATCTATTCTAGACATTCTAATGCTCAATGGATGCATGTGTGAGTTATTAACTCGTGCTCTGATACCACTCAGTCACGATCCAAACCCGCCCTTATAGGTTTAGCGTCATGACCGGCCAGTAATCCGAGATTACCAAAGGCCTGCTTATCAGTAATACAATAATAGGGGCTGGCGAAAGCTTGTAAATAATAAAATATAACGTCCAATGAGTTGTGAGGACTAATATGTGACAAAACAACTTTCATATATGTATATACACATCATTTCAAGCATCAAGCTTATGTACAAAAATACAACATAATTAGGGATTAAATCCCATTAACAAAACCAGTCTTAACTTCAGATATGAAAACATGCAGAACTAGTCTCAGTAGCGTTCAAAACAAAAGGGTGAACTCTAAACCACCAATGAAACCTTGAAGCTTGTCTCAGTAGGAACCTCAAAGTGAGGCACAGAAGTTGGCTTGACAAAACAGAGTTTAGGTTGACACCACTGAGTTCGCTCTTGCACTTGATCACCTACATATAAATATAAAATAATGAATTAGAGCCCAGCGAATAACAACTGTGTAAAGGGGTTATAAATGATGTCCTCACAGCATTTGAAACAATCAATTATCAATAGAACATTTTCAATCAACATCTTTTTGCCAATCAATCGTTCAATCGCTCAATTCAATCAATCATAATCGTATAGGTCATACGTGGTACATCCAATAGCAACAATACAATAGGTCTTAAAGACCGAACAATCAATTGATGGCCAGTAAACAATAGACAATAGTTCCAAGAATTGAAACTGATAGAGATCCATGTAACAATAACGATAACAATAGCAATATGCTATGGATGTCATGAATACAGTTCAAAATAGGATCATCATTCAATCGATAAAAAGTATCATTTCAGAAAACAAATACGATTGAACATATCTTTACAACAATGTTACTCACAGTTGGCTCCTTGAAACACGTGATCACAGTGTGGCATCTAACCTACAGAAACACATTCACACACAATATCTCAAAACATGTTCAATTCATTCAGTCGGTTCTTAAACCTATTCAGTTCATTCGGTACTTGTTCGTTCAGTTATTTCTATTCGTTCTTTAATTTCCAAATCTTAATGCAAAAACCTCCTTAATTTGTCAAGATTAAAGTTATAACTTCATGGATATAATGATTCAAAACTTTTCTTCCTTTTTCTTACAAAATATAAAATTGAAGCTATAAGGCTCTTAGAAAAATATCAACATATATTAAATGCAAATTAAGATCACACTAATTCTTGATTGTCAAATTCAAATTATAATTTATTTCTTAATTTGTCCAATTTTAGATTTAATTCATTTTCTTTATGTCAAACTCAATTTCAAACTCATAAATTCTAAAACATAAATTAAGCTTTTAAAACTGAATTTCATGTTTAAAACTCATGCAAAATTTCATCAAAACATAAAAATAATTATGAGCCATGATCAATCTTCAATAAATCTTTGTTGCATGTGATTTATGGAGCTTAATTTAACAATAACTTCCCAAATTAAACCCAAAATAATTAATTTCTAATTAAACTTCATAAACTTGATCTTAGCTCCAATTCTTCATTTTCTTGTCAATTTCTTTTTTAATCACATAAATATGATTTCAAACCCTTTTCCATTTTCCTTCAAACATGAAATCAAGTTATAAACTCCTTAGAAAATCATTTGCATATATGAATTTTGACATTAAAATTAACAAATTTTATATGTTTATCAATTTTCAACATCTTCTTGCTAATTCCTTTTAATTACATGACATTGATTCCAATTTCATCTCTAATTTCAAGTGTAATGTAAAGATTCTACACAAATTAAACATAAATTTCATACCTTGAGTTTTAATTTCAGAATATTTAATTGAATCCCTTCTAATTCTTCTTGAGTTTTCTTCAACAACTTGAGCTTTCCTTCCAATATTGCTTCTCCTCTTTTATTTTCTTTGTTCCAGCAACTCTATCTCCCTTTCTATGTTCCTCTCTCTATTGGTTCTCTCCCTATTTCTCTTGGTTCCATCTTGAACTTGAACTCAAGTCCTCTTTTTTTTTTTTTTTTTTTTTTTTTTTTTTTTTTTTTTTTCTCCAGCACACACACACACACATACTCACATACTTCTTCATTCTTGACTTCAACTCTCTCTCTCTCTCTCTCTCTCTCTCTCTCTCTCCCTCTCTGTTTCTCTTGTAAATGAACCCACTTCACTTAATGAAATCAATACAACACACACTCTACTCTTTACACTGCACACGTGCACTCATCCTTAAATTCCAACACATCACTCACATGCACACACATACACAGATTTGCTCAGTACACCCACATCCATTTACACCCTCAATTTTAGATTATTCCATAATTCAATTTATGATTAGAATTGATTTAATTAAGCAACACTTGATCTAATTAAATGTTGATTATCACATAATTAAATTAATCATAACCAATCACCAATCTCACATAATTTAATTAGTCTAAATGACTTCCATTAGAGTTCAATTAATTATATTTAAATTTATTAATCTTAATCAAATTTTTAATCAAACTCCCAAAAGGCTCCAAATATCGAATTAAACTTATTTCCATTCTCAATTCTGGTTTCTTAAATCATTAAGGTCTTCAATTTCAGATTAAACTTCAAAATCTCTGCCAATAAATTACATATTCAATTGAACGCCTCATGAATAAATTTAATTCATAACAATCTGAATTCCTAATTCGTATAACTTAATTAACTTCAATTTGGACCCAATTAATCAAATATCAATTTTATAAATCTGAATCGAATATTTAATTAAACTCCCATATGGTCCGATACTCGAAATTAAAATAATTCTATTCACCATTTAGCCATTTAGGCTTTCAATTTCTAATTCCAAAATAAATCATCAATAGAATCATATACGAATCAGTCTCCATAATTTTCATAAATCTCATATTAAATTAGAATAATTTGCAATTAATCAAATCTCCTTAATTAATTAAGTGCTAATCATTTTATATGATGGGATCGTTACACTTCTGCTCACCTCCTTCTTCTCGGATTACCACGGCACTCACGACTTGGTCTGAAACTGCCAAGTACAAAAATAACTCTTCTCCTGGTATCGGGTTTGACAACACCGGTGGGGTTATGAGGTACCTCTTCAAGTTAGCCATGGCAACTTTGCATTCTTCTGTCCACATAAAGTCTGTGGCCTTTTTTAATAAACCAAAAATTTATTTGCATTTATCTGAACTTCGACAAAAGAACATGTTCAAAGCCACTGCCTTTCTAGTCAAAATCTGGACTTGCTTGGTTGTTGTCGGGCTCTTCAAGTCAAGGATGGCCCTGATCTGATCTGGGCTTGCTTCAATACCCCTCTTGGTGACCAAGTATCCGAGGAACTTACCGGATCTTACTCTAAATGTGCACTTTGAGGCATTAAGTCAAAGCCAATATGATCTCAAGATGTCAAAGACCACCTTCAGGTCGGCTAGATGGTTCCCAGGTTCCTTGGTTTTAACAACCATGTCGTCTATGTAGACCTCTACTGTCTTCCCAATCAGATATTTGAACATCTTGGTCACTAGTCTTTGGTAAGTTGCTCCTGCATTCTTCAACCAAAAAGACATTACTCTATAGCAATAGAGTCCTTTAGGAGTGATGAATGATGTCTTCTCTTTGTCTGGGGCATACATTGCTATCTGGTGATAGCCTCTGTATACATCCAAAAAACTCATCCTCCCATGCCCTGATGTGGCATCTACCAGTTGATCAATCTTGGGCAATGGGAAACTGTCCTTAGGGCAAGCTTTGTTCAAGCTTATGAAATCCATGTAGACCCTCCACTTCTCATTCTTCTTCTTCACCACCACTATATAGGTGGGATAATTCACTTCTCTAATGACCTCTCCACTTCTTCCTCGACTGCCTACACATGTATCAATGTCGGCCTTCTTGCTCTCTGGACATTTGGTTTTGCCAACCTGTCCACATTAAGTCTGTGACAGGTGACCTCGGGGCTAATCCTCGGCATCTCATAAGGTGTCCAGGCAAACACCTCTATGTTCTCTCTCAAGAAAGCCTCCAATTCTGTTTCTTTTTCCTCAGCTAAGCCGGAGCCGAGAAGGAAGAATCGTTCATCATCTCCTTCTTGCACCAGAACCTTTTTCAATGGTTCTTCATTCTTCTTGACAAGTTCTTTGCCGACATCATCCAAGACCTCATGGTCTTCTCTTTCAATCTTTGTACTCTCTGCTTCCCGTATATTATAGGTGCACTTTATTGCTGCCATGGAGCAATTTTTCACCTATACTTGGTCCCTTTTTACTTCTTCGATCCCCTAATTAGTTAGGAATCGCAACAGTTGGTGCAACGTAGAGGGAACAACCCTCATTGCATGCAACCAAAGTCGTCCCAGAATAATGTTGTATGGGGAAGGAGTATCTATCATGGTAAATTTTGTTGTTACCTTTTTGCTCCATGCTTGCACCTCTAAATTCGTGGCTCCGAGAGGCCATGTCAACGTCCCGTTGAATCCGACCATAGGGCTGTCAGATTGCTCTAAATCATCCCGGTGGAGGCCGAGCTCCTTATAACATCTGACATACATGACGTCACAAGAGCTACCCTGATCAATCAGTATGTGCCTTACCTGGCAATCCCCAATCTTCAGAGTTACTACCAGGGCATCATTATGCGGATGTTGTACTATACCCAAGTCTGTCTTAGTGAAAGAGATCATTAGTCCTTGATATTCATTTGTTCTGGGTTTCTTTTGCTAGACCTAATACACATGTTGGAGGTGCCTTACTCTCTGGGTCTCCCCTCAAACTTCATTCTCATTGACCCTCAAGTGAATCACATTGATTACTCAAGGTCCTTCCACCTGCTGCGGTGGTAGTGGTGGTGAAGGAGGTGGTGTTGATGGTGCCTGGGGCAGCCTCACGTGCTCTTCCCCTATCTTTGCCTCATCTACTAGGTCTCTCAGGTGACCCTATCTGACCAGATCCAACGGTGTGACTTCAGGGCCCTGCATCCTTGAGTCAGGTGCCCATCTTTATTATGGTAGGCACAATGCTTCCCACTGCTCCTACCCATGAACTTGCCAGGGATTTTCTCTGCCGCTCTATAGTACAGTTGGTTCCTGATCCTCGCCAGGACTTTATAGATCGAGATCCTAAATACCGTGTTGACTGCCTGCATAGCCCTTGCTCCTGTCTTCTTCCTGTCAACCTCTGCCTCGCTTCAGCGAGCCATTTCTCCTTTCTTGTTTTGGTGTCTTTGCTTCTTGTGTGTCTTCCTCTGTTCTAGCATATTTCTCAATATATGCCATGAGCTCTTCCATGCTCTTCGGAATGGTTTTTGCAAATGATTTTTGAAGCGAGCATTTATCATCCAAGCTATTCTTGAAAGACACAACCGCTTGCTCCTAGTTATAAGCTGGAATTCTATTGTATACCTCATAGTATCTCTTGGCGTAAGCCCTGAGGCCTTCGCCATCGCTAATCTTCAAAGCCAATAAGGAATCTACCCTTAGTGGCTACGACTTGTTTGTAACAAACCTGGCCATCAACATCTTGGCCAGGCCTTCTCAACTCTTCACAGTTCTTTTCGACAACTTGTGGAACCAATCTGATACTATCTCCCCAAAGGAGGATGGAAATACTTTACATAATAGCTACTCATTCCGGTTCCACAAAGCTATTGAATTTAAATACAAACCAACATAAAAGTTTGGATTGGACTTACTGTCGTAGATCTGAAACCTCAGTATGTTGAATCTCTTCAGGGCCTCAAATGCATCTAACTCCACTGAGAATGGCATCCTCGGCCAGACATTGGACGTGATCTTGGCGTTGAGTCTCTTTATCTGGAGATAATCTCTCAAATTCTCCTTTGTTTTCTTAGGAGCTTAGCTATCACTAGACTTCAGTCTCTTCGTCATGCTGCTCCCGGTGAAATTGTGCGTCTTCTTGGACTTCCCTTTGTCCACTACATCAAAACAAAGGCCTTGCCCTTGGATCTACCGAGATCCCTTAACATAGGTCCCCTTGGTCTGTGGCGTCCTCTACGACTCACTTCGTACTAATTCTATACGTCCGACATCCTTTGATAGCCGATATGAGTTTCCTTGTCCCTTTGCATGCTATGGGACAACTGGGACTGCCTTCTATCCTCATTTCAGTGCATCAATCTTGGCTGCTAGTGCCAGCGTCTTTTGCAACGAAAACGACGACTGCATCACGTTTTTTTGCATCATGAAGTTGACCACAGTCTACAGGTCTGTCAACTTGTGTGCCATTTCGTTCATCTCTTCATCCCTCCTTAGGCATCTATCCTTCCATACTTGGAGGTCACTGTCATTGTAGTATTCATCTCGGCCTCCCTTCCTTAGGCCATTGTGCCCCTTGCCGGCATCATCCACCCTAGGATTTGGCTTCTGTACTCCTTTATTACGATTTTTTTCTCTGACGTTAGGATCCACATATTCCTCATCCTCACTGTGGATGTCACCCCCAATTCTTTCTCTTTGTCCGTTGTTGGCCATCTATTCTCCTTAAGTTCCCACAGACATCGCCAAATTGTGGGTGTTGATTTCTAACTACACAACCACAAGGGGAACTCAACTGGAGAGCACCAGCAGAATAGAACGAGCCAACTACCTGCCAACAAGAAGAAAAGAATTCCACGGTGGTTTGTCCACCTGGGGGCACTCCGACGATTAAGTTAGTAAACTTTATCTCTCACATATAGCAAATAGTACTTACACTCACAAGAAAGAACTTACCTCAAACCCACGAGGATGCCATGCTTTTATAACTAGCAGTGACCTAATCCTCTAGAAGCCTCACTTCATTGGACTCAAGCTCAATGCTCATCCTGAACTCTCAACTAAATAGGGATAAACTCTTCATGAAGCTTATCCTTATCCAGACTGAGATCCTCTCCTGTTTCAGAACTCTTGTCCCTTTTTCGGACACCTTGGCATTTCAAAATTACCCGCAGAACATCTCAGCAATGTCATGATCGCCTCAACAACATGACTCATCCACGTGGCACCTTAGCCGACATCTCAGGCTATCTTGTCCACGTGGCATCATTCTCAAAATACTTCCCCACAGGTGGTGTAGTTGAGATAGATGGGTGGTGGTAGTTATGGTGGTACAATGTTGGTTGTGATTATGGGCTAATGATGGTCGTAAAGATAGAGGATTATGGTAGTAATGGTAGTAGTGATAGTGGTAACAGTAATCATGGTGGTACTTGTGGCAATGGTGGCAATGATGATCATATAGTGGCAGTAATGGTAGAGGCAATTGGTGATAGCAATGACGGTGGGAGTGGGGTTAGGTATTGTAGTGGTGGGGTTGGGGTATGGATCATGGTGATTGCTCATAATGGTGGTGAGCATAGCGGTACATGTCAATATTTATACGTAAGTAGTAAATTAAGTTAGCATTAAGTAAGTTCTAAGTTATATAAAAAATAATAACAATTTTTAGACCACATTTTAAGAATTTAATATGAATGTAGTTATAAAATGGACTTATTTGATTTTCACTTAATACAGTAAATTTTAAATATTGAATTGGCTTATCAAACACCATCTCACTCTTGCAAAAAATAAATTAAATTAAATTAAATTTTCAAAAATACTTACCTTCCACATTTTAAAAACAAATAATAAAATAATTTGCTACAATTATGAACCATGTTTGGTTTGTTTTTCTAGGGAAAAATAAATAAATTTTTTTTTTAAAAAAAATTGAAATTAATTTGATGAAAATAAATATTAAAAAATATTTTTAAATTTTTAAAAATTATTTCTATCATCTCAAAAGATAAAATTTTATAAAATAATAAATATTTTTCTCACCAAATCATTATTTTTTTATTTTATAAAAACAAATTTTAAAAATCAAATCAAAGATAATCGATATGAATCTCATTAAATTTTGTTAGGTATAACATAGCCGAAATAAAGGATAAACCGGGATGAATTAGCCCAGTTAACTTTAAGGAGAAATTTACAATGTGCATCTTTTCAAATGGTGCACATTGTAAAAAAGTTATGATTTTTTATGATGAACGTTATGATTGTTTGTGATGTGTATTATGACATTTTGTAGTAAAGTTATAAATAGCGAATTAATGATGTGTATCCTAAAGTTAGGAATGATAATGCTATGACATTTTGTGATTTTTGTTACGACACTTTGAGATTTTGTTATGACAGTTTTCAAGGAAAATTTTTTTATGACTTTTGTAGTAAAAAGGTTATGACATTTTGGGTTTAAGTTACGAAATTTTGTGAAAAAGTTATGAAAAGCATACAATATGCATCTTTTTGAGGGTATAGTGATTCCAGTTTTGACCCGACCTTTGTTGTTTATCGGACTCAGGTCTTGTGGTTTAATATTGTCATATGTCTTTTCCTCATTTTTCCTCTTTGAATTTGAGTTTTGGAATGCTTTGAGCGTATTTGAAACAGGTTGGTTGTTTGTCGGTCTAGAATGTTATTGCCCAGAATTTTGGTCTTCTGCTCGAGCGGGACTTCTTGCAGTCGAGCGGGGTTTGCAAACACTCAGTACTTTGCACGCCTACAAAATACTGGAGGAGTATTTTCCACGCTCGAGCGTGTGGGCGCTCGAGCGTCCCTTCTTGCGCTCAAGCTGTTTGTCTGTTGTCTGTAAAAATACTGGAGGTGTGCATTCTACGCTCGAGCAGGGCCTTTTTGTGCTTGAACAGAACAAAACTTTGTGTCTGATGCTCGAGCATCAACTTCTCCGCTCAAGCGGACTGTGTGTATATCAGATCGCAAAAGTGACATTTTATATCACTTTTTCATCTCTCTCTCTTCAAAACTTTCCAAAGACCTAGATTTGAACCTTCTCACTCTAGAATACTCTCTCTCTCTCTCTCTCTCTCTCTCTACATTTTGACCTTGATCTACTGGTTTCCAAAGACCTAGATTTGGACCTCAGTCACCAGTTTTGGTAGAGGGGTATGAAGAAGGATGTAACTGTGTTTGTATCAAAATGCCTTACTTGTCAACAAGTGAAGTTTGAGCATCAGAGGCCAGCGAGTTTGTTGCAACCCTTGCCTATAGCTGAGTGAAAATGGAAGCATGTCATGATGGATTTTGTTGTGGGCCTTCCGAGGACTCAACAGGGTAGTGATGCCATTTGGGTGGTAGTTGACTGGTTAACCAAGTCTGCGCACTTCTTACCTATACACGTGAGAGATTCGGTAGACTATCTTGCCGACTTATATATCAGGGACATAGTGAGATTGCATGGTGTCCCTGTGACGATCGTTTCGGATAGAGATCTGCATTTTACGGCTCAGCTGTGGCAGAGTTTGTAGAGTGCCCTGGGCACTAGGTTGACCTTTAATACTGCGTATCATCCTCAAACTAACGGGCAGTCTAAGTGTACTATCCAGATCCTTGAGGATATGCTTTGATGTTGTGTCCTTGACTTCAAGGGATCGTGGGAGAGGCACCTGCCCTTAGTGGAGTTTGCCTATAATAACAGTTTCCAGTAGAGTATCGGCATGGCACCATTCGAGGCCTTGTATGGCCGACCGTGTAGATCTCTAGTGTGTTGGGCCGAGGTGGGTGATGCACCTTTGTTGGGCCCAGAGTTGGTTCGGGAAATGACGGAGAAAGTTGCACTTATCCATAAGAGGCTAGTTACAGCCCAGAGCTACCAAAAAAGTTATGCCGACCATAAGAGGAGACCCCTATCTTTTGAGGTGGGTGATCATGTCTTTTTGAAAATATCACCTAGGCGAGGTTTGATGAGATTCGGGAAAAGTGGGAAGTTATTCCCTCGGTTTATTGGCCCTTTTGAGATCCTTGAGCGGATTGCGGAGGTTGCCTATCGTTTGGCGTTGCCGCCACAACTTTTCAAAGTGCATGACATCTTTCATATTAGTATGCTTCGGAAGTATGAGCCAGATCCATCGCACGTGTTGGATTGGACCGACTTGGAGGTAGATGAGGATGCCTCATATGAGGAGAGGCCAGTGAGAATCTTGGATAGACAGGACCAAGTCTTGCAAGGCAAGACAATTCCCTTGGTCAAAGTATTGTGGAAACATCACGGGATTGAGAAAGCAACTTGGGAGCGTGAATTGGAAGTCTGTGAGGAATATCCAGACTTGTTTGTTGATGTTTGAACATATGATGAGATTTTAGTTTCGTTTATGAACTATAAAGACATTATATATGTTTTGAATTATGAGAACATTCTATATGTTAAATATGTTTCAGAAACGCAAGTTTAATATGAACATTATATATGTTATTAAAATTTTGGAAATGCAAATTTGTCATAAACATTGAATATGTTTTGGAAATATGAGGTATACATATTGAAATTGGTTGAAAATTTCGGAAAATGCATATTGGTAATATATGTTGAGGCGTATATTGTGGATTTATTCCTTTGTGAAAGGATTGAATAGCCGGTAGGTGGCTCATGGTGATGAGAATTGATTTGTAATCATTTTGGAAATTAAACTCAATTTTGAAATATGATTTGTAATTTCGGGGATGAAATTCCTTAAGGGGGGAGATTATAGCAATTCCGGTTTTGATCCGACCTTTGTTGTTTATCGAACTTAGGTCTTGTGGTTTAATATTGTCATATATGTCTTCTCCTCCTTTTTCCTCTTTGAATTTGAGTTTTGGAATGCTTTGCGCATGTTTGGAACAGGTTGGTTACTTGTCAGTCTATAATATTGTTGCCCAAAATTTTGGTCTTCCGCTCGAGCAGGGTTTGCAAACACTCAGTACTTTGCACGTCTGCAAAATACTAGAGTTTTCTACACTTGAGCGCCGTTTCCTACACTCAAGCGTGTGGGTGCTCGAGCGTCCCTTCTTGCGCTCGAGCGGTTTGTCTGTTGTCTGCAAAAATACTGGAGGTGTACATTCTACACTCGAGCAGGACCTTTTTGCGCTTGAGCGGAACTTTGTGTCTGACACTCGAGCATCAACTTCTCCGCTCGAGCGGACTGTGCATATATCAAATCGCGAAAGTGACGTTTTATATCACTTTTTCATTTCTCTCTCTCTCCAAAACTTTACAAAGACCTAGATTTGGACCTTCTCACTCTGGAATACTCTCTCTATCTCTACATTTTGACCTTGATCTAGTGGTTTCCTTACCCTAGCGCCTTTGTTAAAAGGTTGGAGCATCTCAAGATCTTCATTTTCATCCGATTGGAAGTTGGTTTCGGTGTTATTAGAGTTTCAATCTTGTCTTGCGTGGTCTTCTCTTCTTGAGGTAGGGATATTCTATACTTTGTTTGAGTTTTAACCTAGTTATTTGTTGTTATGAATATATGGTGAGATTTGAGGTGTTTGGAGAAAACCTAGGGTTTGGGTTTGAGTTTATGAAAAGCGGGTTTTCATGTGATGTTATATAATTGATCATAGGGTTTGGTTTTGAAGTTATCTTGTGTTAAAATAGTTGGTTTTAACTTTTGGATCAACAATTGGAAGAATGGGAAGTTTTGCCCTATTTTGTGTTAAATAGATGCCTTGCATAAATAATGGAATTGATATGAAAAATATGAAATTGAGAGAATGTATGTATGAATGGTGTAGTTGGATTTGCGAAATCACTCACCTATGGAAATTTGATGAATTATCTATTTTAAAGATTGTATATCTATTTAGAAATATCTGTCTTTGGCTATCGGTGGAGGATAGTCATGATTGTTGTAGAAACCGCATGAGGATTAGGTAAATTGAAACTAATCATTTAAATGTGTCATTGAATATGACGGTATGTTGAGGCATTGAATATGCATGATTAATAGTCATTGAATATGACGGTATATTTAAATACATTGTATATGTATGATGTGTTGGGAGGAGAAAGGAGATGTACTACATGTTTTGGGAGGAGATATGGGATGGACTCCATTGAAAATTAAGTTGGTCGGAGTGTCCGAGGTGAAAGTCCCGAAATCTTATGTATGCATGGGTGCCGATTCCGTGGACGAAATTTTCATAAAATAGCAAGGTTAAAGTGCTTGTATAGTAGTTATGTTGATTAAGAACCACTGAGTTGTAGTCTCAATTGGATTATTTGAAAAATTATAAACTTGACCTATGAATTGAAATGAAATGTACTAACTTGTAATGAATGTATGGGAATGGAATGAAACGTAAGTGTTGGTACTGTATGGCCATGGAAAGAGTGTGAATTGGTCATGAAAATTGAATATGTTTATATTTGACGCTTATATCTTAATTAAACCTCATATATTGTGATAGACTGTTTCTACTGGGCTTTGGCTCACCCTACTTGGGAAACCACTTTCAGGTACTGGTGACATGCCTCCTGCAAGGACGTAGCTTGGGAGGATCTAGAGACCAGAGGCTCTATTTTGTTATGTAAATGTTTTATATGTTTAATCAAGCCAAGGGCTTTACATGTACAGAGCTTATAACTCTCTTTTTGTTGTAACCACAAAATACCTTGGGAAGATGTAAGCCCGTAAGGCATTTATTTTGTTGTTATTAATTAGTGTTACATGCTATAGAATCGGGATGAACATTTATGAATGTCTAATGCATGTAATATCTTTTGTATTACGAACTCTGATGAATGAAAGGATATCAATTCTATTATATTCACTTCTCTTATGAATTGGTTTACTTGTATTATTTTGGGGGCGTTACAGATGGTGTACATTGTAACATCTCCCTAACTTTAATATTCATGTTTCAAATTTTGTATTCAACTGCTATTTATTTGATTTGGTCTTAGAGCATCTCCAATGGTGTTTGCTAAAATAGTATTGTCATTGTTATAATTTGACAATGAATAGTGCTATTTTGCCAAATTATAGCAATAGTGTTCCAATGGTCATATGGTATTTTGGCAAATATCAACCAACTTTCCCTCTAAGTTTGTAAGTATTGTTTGGATATAGGTTTTTTTAGTGCTTTTGATTTTGTTTATTTTTGTCTCTTGTGACATTTTTTCAACTGTTTCTAAAAAAATAAATAAATAAATAAATAAATAATATATTTATATTATACCCGACTAGACAAATATAAAAAAAAAATTAAAAATATATATAAATATAATTCACCCCACCATTTAATTTCTTTTTTATTTTAATAAAATTGTCTTCATTTGTAACTTTACTGCCTTCATTTTAGTAACTTTGTATATTTCATAATAGTATTGAAATTATTTATATTCTATCTGACTAGACAAATATAAAAAAAAAATTAAAAAGTTAAAAATATATATATAATTCATCACACCATTCATATACTACTACAAAATTAAAAAAATAAATAAATAAATAAATAATGCTTCAACCTTCACAACCACCCATTTTCTAACCGTTGGATTACATCAGCGGCTTACCTTGGTGCCAACATTTTTTTTTTTTTATCAGACCACTTAGTCT
Organism: Camellia granthamiana; assembly: GCA_036172215.1. NCBI lineage: Eukaryota > Viridiplantae > Streptophyta > Magnoliopsida > Ericales > Theaceae > Camellia > Camellia granthamiana. Next base: position 14,233,446 of record CM069904.1, read on the forward strand.
ATTTCTCTCTCAATATTTTTCATGCTCACTCTCATTTCTTCACTCAATCTAGAACCTTCACCGACCAGAATCTTCTCTCCTCTCTCTCTCTCTCTCTCTCTCTCTCTCTCTCTCTCTCTCACAAACCCCTCTTCGCATATCAGAAAGAGATGAAAACAAACATGAGAACCAAGATAATAGATCATTCTCCCCCATTTCGCAGATCACGGATCAAGGAGCCCTATTCGAACCCTCTTCGCAAATCACAAAAATCGAAATAGAGTTGTCTCTAGAAATCAAAACCCTCGTCTCAAATCCATCAGCCAACAGAAATTCTTAGTATTTATTGTTTAAAATTCATTTGAAATTGGTTGTTTGAATTGAAATTGTTTGATTATTGTTGTTGTTGTCTGTGATTTTTTTTTTTTTTTGAAGGGTTTGGTTATTGAAATAATTTATGTTTTAAAAAAAATTATTTTAAACAATTTCTATTTAAAAAAAAATTAGTGAATTTGGTTTTTCAAAAAAGTAGATCTATAGCGATCCCGGTATTCCCTTTACTGTTCAGTTGTATTCCAGACTCGGTTCCGTGGAGTTGGTAGCTGTGTCTTCCTTGTTGTTGTCCTTTAAATTCCACTTGTTTGAGTTTTACGATGTGTTGGGCATGTTTCGAGCAGGTGGGTTGAGCCTTGGTCTCAAATCTAGTTGCCCAGGTTTTTGGCGTTACGCTCGAGCGGGTTGTTCTGCGCTCGAGCGGGGTTTAGTTTTTGGTTGTCCGCTCGAGCGGGATTTACACACTCACAGTATTTTGTTTTCTGCAAAACTTTTGCAGATGTGATTTCTACGCTCGAGCGTATTTACTACGCTCGAGCGGGTCGCGCTCGAGCGGGCTTGTTGGCACTCGAGTGGGTAGTACATTGTTGGTGTAAGTTCTGGGAGGGGGGAATCTGCGCTCGAGCGGACTGGTTTTCGCGCTCGAGCGGATGTACTTTATTCTTGTGTCTTGGCGCTCGAGCGGGCCTTATTGCGCTCGAGCGGACCTAGTTTTTTGTTCTTCACGCTCGAGCGTTATGTTTTCCACTCGAGCGGGAATGTCGTATATCAGTAACAGCTGGGCTTTTTAAAATCACTTTTTACATTCTCTCTCTCTCTCTTACTTTTCCAAAACACCATTGTTGAGCTTCTCACTCTAGAGCTCTACCTTCTCTCTAGGTACTGATCTAATATGAGTGATTTTCTCACCTTTGGCCTTTACAAAAAAGTTGTTGATCGTCGAGGGCTACCTTTTGATCCGAAAAATTTGTGATTTGGAGCATTTTCGTTTTCTTCATCTTCTTTGTTGGAGCTCAAACTTTGAGGTAGGGATATCCTACTCTTTCTTATGGATTTTGTCTTTAAATTTTAGCATTTTGATATGTTGGGTGTTGTTGGGTAGTTTTGAGGAAGTTTAGGCCTTTTGTGTAATTTTACAAAAGTTCGGGTTTTGTCTAGAATAAACATAAATGTAAGTTTGGCACAGAAAGACAAGATAGATGATGGATTATGGATAAAAGTGGAACCTTAGGGTTGTTTTGTTAATTATGGGAACTTGCCCTAATTGTTTTAATTAATTAATGTATATAATTAATTAAAGGAAATGAGGAGTTGAATTGGAAATGTTGAAGTTTGTAATGTATGGGATTAAAGGGTGTAGTGGAATTATTTATCGCTCACCAAATTGAAATGTTGATATGTTATCCATTTTGTGCATTTATTTTCCTGTTTAGAAATAACTGCTTTGGGCTATCGGTGGAGGATAGTCTTGATTGTTGTAGACAATGCATGATGATTAGGCAAACGAAAACTAATCAATGGAACGTGTCATGGAACTTGACGGTTGACAGAATACATTAACTTTATGTATTGATTGATTTTATGTAGAACCTATGTGTTTATATACATTGTGTGTAGAGGAGGAGATGGGGGATGTACTCTGCGGTTTAGGGGAAGATAGGGGATGTACCTCTAAACCGGATAGTGTTGGGAGGAGATAGGGGGTGGACTCCGTAGATACAGCTCATATGCTTATCTTTGAGAAGTATAGACACAACTCATATGCTTGTCTAAAGAAGAGTAGATATAGCTCATATGCTTATCTTTGGTTGTAAGATATAGTTCTTATACTTATCTGTTGAGATGTTGATGTATTGATTTAGCTAGTATGCTTATCTACAGAAAATGGAAAATGAAAAGCAACATGGACTTGTATGTCATGAAATTGTAATGTGATATAAGTGGATGTATCAGGGTTGACCATCTATCAACTGCTAATCTTTTAGTCATTGTTCATGGCTGGTTTAGTGTATTTCTACTTGGCTGTGGCTCACCCTATATGGGAACATCATTTTCAGGTACAGGTAGCATGCCACCTCCAAGGACATAGCTTGGGAGGCTTGAGGCGGATGGATTTTTGTTGCCTCTCTTCTTTTGATGTATTACATGTAGATTCAAGCCAAGGGCTTAACGTGTAATTGAGCTAGTGCTCTCTTTTTTTGTAACCAAGTGTTAACTTGGAAAGCTGTAAGCCCGTAGGGCATTTGCTTTTGTTGTTAACATGTAATACCTTTTGTAATCAAATACTCTGATGAATAGAAGAATGTTGGACTTTTGTATATCAATGCATGTCTATATTAATGGGTTTTATGTTATATTTTTTAGGGCGTTACAACTTGGTATCAGAGCGTACCGGGTTCGAATACTTTGGGTACGCGGGAAGTGATTAGGATCACAATTGGTTTGTCTCGCTTGATAGAGACTTAGGTGTAGAATCATATGCTATGTGTTTAAATTGATAACATGCTTATGTGACTATATGGGTATGGGATTTAATTTCTAGGATGTTGATTGGATCCTTGGGTTTCTGTGAGTCTTGTTGGAAAAGCACTTGATCAATGCTGTTTCTAACCGGAACTCTAGTAACGCCTCGGGACTATCATTATCTGGAAATGAAATTCATAAGTACTTATGTGTTTATGTGCTTACGTGGAGTGAATTACAGTTGTCCATGCACTAGGACGCGAGTGTTTAGTTTCGGCACATTTATGAATGTGCTAATGTTCTTCGTTTCCTTTATTAGGATGCCAGGACGAGGAAGAGGTGGTAGGCGTGGTAGGCCTAGGAGGCAGGAAGTGCCGATACCGAATGAGATTCCGGCAGTACAGGAGGGAGTTGGTCAGGCCAATGTGGTCGAGCCAATAGGTCAGCAAGCTATGAGTGCTTTGGCCCGAGAGATAGCAGGAGCTTTGGGTATTCTCAGAGCAGGGAATCAGGTTGCTGAGGCAGGGTCTTCCTTCTTGAAGAGGGAGTTCTTCCGGTCTAACCCGGACGAATTTATTGGGGATCCAAAGGAACCACTGAAGGCAGACGAGTGGTTGGAACAAATGATTAAGACGTTCAAGATGCTTGGCATCGAGGACGGAACACTGAAAGTGACCTTGGCATCCTTCCAGCTGAAGGGAGATGCGGGTCAATGGTGGAAGTACGAGAAGGTTCGTGTTGGGGGTGCATGGGAGGCTTTTGTAATTGCTTTCCAGGAGAGGTTTTTATCTTCGGCTGCTAGGGAGAAGCTGAGGGATCAGTTTTGCCAGCTTAATCAGCAGGGTTTGTCTGTGGCCGAGTTTGAGGCTACATTTACTAGCTTGTCCAGGTTTGCACCTGAACTTGTGGCGTCCGAGGAACGCCGTTGCTATGAGTTTGAGCGGAAGTTGAGGCGTGGCCTCAAGTTGAGGGTTGGTGGATCTTTCATTCGAGAGGATAGACACATGGTGGATGCTGCAGCTCATATGGAGCTCTTGATGCAGGAGGAGGACGAAGAGAAGAATAGAGGTTCCAAGAGGTGCCAAGATGGCCAGGGTGATGGCAGGAGACAGAAGGGTTATAACCCTCAGCAGTCTCAGGGTGGTGTGGCTAGATCGACCTTTCCAGTGCTGAGTGCAGGCTCGGGGAGAGGCAATCAGGGAGAGTTCACCTGTTACAAGTGTGGTCAGTTGGGCCACAAGGCTTCGGTTTGCCCACAGAAGGGCGGAGGTTAGAGAGCTGCTTCTTCTTCAGCTAGACCGCAGAGTCAGAGTTTGGGCAGGGGGCAGCCCTTGTCTTGTTATCAGTGTGGACAGCCTGGGCACCTGAAGAGGTTTTGCCCACAATTGAGTGCCACTTCAGGGGCGTCTGGTTCTAGGCAGACGCAGAGTTATCAGCCAGCTCAGTCTGTGCAGGCCTCGAGGGCCAATCCAGGAGCTTCGTCATCCCAGACTGTGCAGCAGTCGTATGCTCCTAGAGGTGAGCAGGTGGATCAGGGGCCTACAGGGCACGTGTATGCTGTTACCGCGCAGGACCTAGTACCGGCTCCATCAGTAGTGAGAGGTACCTTTCTGTTTTTCAACTCGGTTGCTAGTGTGTTGATTGATACGGGTGCATCTCATTCTTTTGTATCTGCTGCATTTGCATCTGTGTTGGAGTTGGAGTTGGCACTATTAGCATCTCCTATTTGTGTTGTGTCACCTGTTGGGGGTGAGTTGATCTTGAAACACGGATGTAGAGGTTGTGATATAGAGGTCGCCGACCATAGACTTCCGTTTCCTTTTGTAGTTATGCCCATGAAGGGCTGTGATGTTATTTTGGGTATGGACTGGTTATCATCATACCGGGCAGTTATTGATTGCTACCGCCAGAGGGTCACTTGTTGTACCGTGAGCGGGGAGTGTTTCCATTTCTTGGGGGACCGGGTTGGTAGTGTTTTGCCACCGGGGTATGATCCGCGAGGGCGGAGTGAGCTTAGTGGTCTACTTGCTAGCTTTATGAGTAGTGAGTGTGACGAGACCCAGATTGTGTTGCCGAGGGTGGTTTGTGAGTATTCGGATGTTTTTCCCAAGGATCTTGTTGATTTGCCACCTCACCGAGAGACAGAGTTCTCTATTGATTTAGTGCCCGGCACGGCGCCGATGGCGCCGATTTCTATGGCACCTTATCGTTTTGCTCCAGCAGAGTTGGTTGAGTTGAAAGTTCAGGTCCAGGAATTGCTAGATAAGGGCTTCATTCGCCCTAGTGTTTCGCCGTGGGGAGCACTGGCCCTCTTTGCTAAAAAGAAAGATGGTGCCTTGAGATTGTGTATCGACTACCGAAAGTTGAATCGGGCTATGGTTAAGAATAAATACCCTATGCCCCGTATAGATGATCTATTTGACCAGTTGAAGGGTTCCCGTTGTTTCTCTAAGATAGACTTGAGATCGGGTTACCACCAGTTGAGGGTCAGGGAGGAAGACATTCCGAAGATGGCATTCCGTACACGGTATGGGCATTATGAGTTTCTGGTAATGCCATTTGGGCTTACCAACGCACCAGCAGTCTTTATGGACTTGATGAACCGGATCTTCCGAGAATTCTTGGATCGTTTTGTAGTCGTTTTCGTGGACAACATTCTGATTTATTCACCTTCTGAGGAGGAGCACGAGGAACACTTGAGAGTGGTGCTTAAGTTGCTTAGAACCCATAGGTTGTATGCCAAGTTTGGGAAGTGTGAGTTCTGGCTAAGAGAAGTCAAGTTCTTAGGCCATGTGGTATCCGAGGAAGGGGTGTCTGTTGATACATCCAAGACTGAGGCAGTGCAAGATTGGGCATAGCCTACGAGTGTGTTTGAGATCCGCAGTTTTCTGGGATTAGCTGGGTATTACCATCGGTTTGTGAAAGATTTCTCCAGGTTAGCTTCACCGTTGACTAGACTGACTCGGAAGGGAGTCAAATTTGTATGGAGTGAGACTTGTGAAAAGTCGTTCTAAGAGCTGAAAGTTAGATTGACCACCGCTCCAATTTTGATTATTCCGGAGAGGGGGTTGGGTTATGCAGTTTATTGTGATGCCTCACGAGATGGTTTGGGTTGTGTGTTGATGCAAGAGGGGAAAGTGGTAGCTTATGGCTCACGTCAGTTGAAAATTCACGAGAAGAATTACCCTACACATGACCTAGAGTTAGCAGCAGTGATCTTTGCCTTGAAAATCTGGAGGCACTACCTTTATGGTGAGAGATTCGAGGTGTTCTCAGATCATAAGAGTCTGAAGTATCTGTTTACACAAAAAGACTTGAATTTGAGGCAGAGGAGGTGGATGGAGTTTATTGAGGATTACGATTTTGAGTTGCACTATCATCCGGGGAAGGCCAACGTTGTGGCCGATGCCCTTAGCAGGAAATCCATTGGTGATGTAGCTTGTATAGCCATCCGGGAATGGGAGATATTGGGGGCACTTGGCGAGTTTGATTTGCTTCTGGGCGAATCCGTTGAGGCTGCGGCCTTGTTTTCTGTTGTTGCGCAGCCTACACTTGTGACTCGAGTGTTAGAGGCATAGAGAGGTGACCTTGAGATAGAATCCCTCCGAGAAAAGATCTCCAGTGGGAAGGTTGAGAAGGGCTTGACGGTGTATCCCGACCTGAGTGTGAGATACCGAGACCGTTTGTTTGTGCCGGAGTCCTGCCGAGAGGAGGTACTCCGAGAGTTTCATCATTCGCGCCTTGCGGTGCATCCGGGAGGTACTAAGATGTACCAGGACTTAGGTCGCCAGTGTTGGTGGCGGGGTATGAAGAGAGATGTGGTAGTTTTCGTGTCTAAGTGCCTTACTTGTCAGCAAGTGAAAGCCGAACATCAGAGGCCAGCGGGTTTGTTACAACCCTTGCCTATTGCCGAGTGGAAGTGGGAGCATGTCACTATGGACTTCGTTGTAAGTCTTCCGAGGACTCAGCGGGGTAGTGATGCTATTTGGGTGGTTGTAGACCGGTTGACTAAGTCCGTGCACTTCATTCCTATGCGCGTGAGAGATTCAGTGGATCATCTTGCCGACTTGTATATTCGGGACATAGTGAGATTGTACGGGGTCCCAGTGATGATTGTCTCGGATAGAGACCCTCGTTTTACTGTTAGGTTGTGGCAGAGTTTGTAGAGTGCCTTGGGCACTAAGTTGATCTTTAGTACAGCTTATCATCCTCAGACTGACGAGCAGTCCGAGCGTACTATTCAGATCCTTGAGGATATGCTTCGAGGTTGTGTCCTGGACTTTAGTGGGACATGGGAGAGGCACTTGCCCTTGGTGGAGTTTGCCTACAATAACAGTTTTCAGTCTAGCATCAGTATGGCACCATTTGAGGCCTTGTATGGCCGACCGTGTAGGTCTCCAGTTTGTTGGGCCGAGGTGGGTGATGCACCCTTGTTGGGTCCGGAATTGGTGAGGGAAACGACGGAGAAGGTTGAGCTTATCCGTAGGAGGCTTGTTACAGCCCAGAGTCGTCAGAAATCTTATGCTGACCGTAGGAGGAGACCTTTGGTGTTTGAGGTAGGTGATCATGTCTTTTTAAAGATATCACCTAGACGGGGATTGATGGGGTTTGGGAAGAGAGGGAAGTTATCCCCTCGGTTTATCGGTCCCTTTGAGATCCTTGAAAGGATTGGGGAGGTTGTTTATCGCTTGGCCTTGCCGCCGCAGTTGTCCGGAGTGCATGACGTGTTTCATGTGAGTATGCTTCGGAAGTATGAGCCGGATCCATCACATGTACTGGATTGGACCGACTTAGAGGTAGATGAAGACGCCTCATATGAGGAGAGACCGGTTCGGGTCTTGGATAGGCGGGATCAAGTCCTGCGTGGCAAGACCATCCCTTTAGTGAAGGTTTTGTGGAAACATCACGGAGTGGAGGAGGCCACTTGGGAACGTGAGTTGGAAGTCCGCGAGAAATATCCGGACTTGTTTGTTGATGTGTAATCATGTATTGAGAATTTTGTTGCAAAATTGAACCTTAAGAATATCGAATATGTCTTGTGTTGTAAAACATTGTGAATGTTTTTGGTTATGAAAGTATTGTAGAACTTGCCCTATTATGGAAGTTTAATGTAACATTGTATATGTTGAATATATTGTAGAACTGGAAATGTATCACGAACATTAGTTATGACATGAGATTGTGAACCATGTATGTTGGAAATGGTTGGAAATGGAAGAGAAATGCATGTTAATGATGCACTTGTATTATATTTTGTGAAATGCCTCTTGATAAGAGATGGAATGACTGGTAATGGGTCGAGTTGTTGAATGTTGTAATATAACATTGTTTAAAATGGAGAAAAACTTGTTTTTGAAAACTTGTGCTTAATTTCGGGAGCGAAATTCTTTAAGGGGGGGAGGTTATAGCGATCCTGGTATTCCCTTTACTGTTCAGTTGTATTCCGGACTCGGTTCCGTGGAGTTGGTAGCTGTGTCTACCTTGTTGTTGTCCTTTAAATTCCACTTGTTTGAGTTTTAGGATGTATTGGGCATGTTTCGAGCAGGTGGGTTGAGCCTTGGTCTCAAATCTAGTTGCCCAGGTTTTTGGCGTTACGCTCGAGCGGGTTGTTCTGCGCTCGAGCGGGGTTTGGTTTTTGGTTGTCCGCTCGAGCGGGCATTCTTGCGCTCGAGCGGGATTTACACACTCACAGTATTTTGTTTTCTGCAAAACTTCTGCAGATGTGATTTCTACGCTCGAGCGTATTTACTGCGCTCAAGCGGGTCGCACTCGAGCGGGTTTATTGGCGCTCGAGCGGGTAGTACATTGTTGGTGTAAGTTCTGGGAGGGGGGAATCTGTGCTCGAGCGGACTGGTTTTCGCGCTCGAGCGGATGTACTTTATTCTTGTGTCTTGGCGCTCGAGCGGGCCTTATTGCGCTCGAGCGGACCTAGTTTTTTGTTCTTCACGCTCGAGCGTTATGTTTTCCGCTCGAGCGGGAATGTCGTATATCAATAACAGCTGGGTTTTTTAAAATCACTTTTTACATTCTCTCTCTCTCTCTCTTACTTTTCCAAAACACCATTGTTGAGCTTCTCACTCTAGAGCTCTACCTTCTCTCTAGGTATTGATCTAGTATGAGTGATTTTCTCACCTTTGGCCTTTACAAAAAAGTTGTTGATCGTCGAGGGCTACCTTTTGATCCGAAAAATTTGTGATTTGGAGCATTTTCGTTTTCTTCATTTTCTTTGTTGGAGCTCAAACTTTGAGGTAGGGATATCCTACTCTTTCTTATGGATTTTGTCTTTAAATTTTAGCATTTTGATATGTTGGGTGTTGTTGGGTAATTTTGAGGAAGTTTGGGCCTTTTGTGTAATTTTACAAAAGTTCGGGTTTTGTCTAGAATAAACCTAAATGCAAGTTTGGCATAGAAAGACAAGATAGATGATGGATTATGGATAAAAGTGGAACCTTAGGGTTGTTTTGTTAATTATGGGAACTTGCCCTAATTGTTTTAATTAATTAATGTATATAATTAATTAAAGGAAATGAGGAGTTGAATTGGAAATGTTGAAGTTTGTAATGTATGGGATTAAAGGGTGTAGTGGAATTATTTATCGCTCACCAAATTGAAATGTTGATATGTTATCCATTTTGTGCATTTATTTTCTTGTTTAGAAATAACTGCTTTGGGCTATCGGTGGAGGATAGTCTTGATTGTTGTAGACAATGCATGATGATTAGTCAAATGAAAACTAATCAATGGAATGTGTCATGGAACTTGACGGTTGACAGAATACATTAACTTTATGTATTGATTGATTGTATGTTGTAACGCCCTCAAAATAATAACATTAATCCCAACAATATAGACATGCTATAATATATAAAAGGTCCACATCTTTCCATTCACCAGAGTTTTATTACAAGAGTATCACATGTTAACAACAAAAGTAGAGTGCTAACTCATTTACACATAAAGCCCTTGGCTTGAATTTACATGTAATACAACAAAAGAAAGACAACCAAAAAGTTTGTCCGCCACTAGCCTCCCAAGCTAAGTCCTTGGAGGTGGCATACTTCCTGTACCTGAAAATGATGTTCCCATATAGGGTGAGCCACAGCCCAGTAGAAATATACTAAACCAATTATGAACAATGACTAAAAGATTAACAGTTGATAGATGGTCAACCCTTTTACATTCATTCACAACATGACACAATTCCAAGACACTTAAGTCTATATTTCCTTTCATTTCCATTTCTTTCCTTTTACTTGCCATTTCATAACCTTGGCTCAGAACCTGGCCAAACATCACACATGAGACACACACTCATGCCAACACTTTTCACTTCATCAAAGATAAACATAACAGTTATATCAATACTTCCAACGACAAGCATATCCGCTCTGTCAATACACTTCTAGATAGGCATACCCGCTCTATCTACGGAGTTCATCCCCTATCTCCTCCCAACAACATCCGGTTTAGAGGTTCATCCCCTATCTTCCCCTAAACCGTGGAGTACATCCCCTATCTCCTCCAACACAACACAATGCATATAAACAACAATTACATACATCACAAATCAACACAATTAATTATCCAAATTAATCAATCAATGTAATTAGAGCATTCTCCATAATTAACATCACAACCCTTAGGTTCCAATTTCCTTAATGTTTCAACATTAATTCCATGTTTCTATACCAAACATGCTTCTAGGTTTATCATAGATAAAAACCCCCAATTTTTGTAGAATTACACAATGGCCCAAAGTTTCCCAAAATCACACAACAACCCCAACATATCAAAATGCTAAAATTTAAAGACAAAACTCATAAAGAGGAGTAGGATATCCCTACCTCAAAAGATGAGTTCCAAAGGAGAAGGACCCAAAACCAAAATGCTCCAAACACCAAACTATTCGGATCAAAAGAACGCCCTCGACGATCAACACCCTTTTTGTGAAGACCAAAGGTGAGCAAAACACCCTAACTAGATCAATACTAAGGGAGAAGGTAAGGTTCTTGAGTGAGAAGCTCTGAAAATGGCGTTTTGGGTAAAGTAAGAGAGAGAAGATAAGTCAAAAAGTGATTTAAAATGCCCAGTCCCACTCAGTTATACGACAGGTCCGCTCGAGCGTAAGACACTCCGCTCGAGCGTAAAGACACATAAAACATGGTCCGCTCGAGCGCAACATTGTCCGCTCGAGCGCCAAGACACAGACACAAAGTTCTTCCGCTCGAGCGTAGATACCAGTCCGCTCGAGCTCAGGTCTCCCCCTCCCAGAACTCTCACCAAAAACACACTGTCTGCTCGAGCGCAACATCCCCGCTCGAGCGCAACCAGCTCGAGCGCACCAAACCCGCTCGAGCGTAGGAACCACACTTGCAGAAGTTTTGCAGGTGCACAAAATACTGGACGTATGCATTCTCCGCTCGAGCGCCAAAACCCCCGCTCGAGCTCACAAGAAACAACAACCTCTCCGCTCGAGCGTGAACATCTCCGCTCGAGCGGACCAGCCAAAACCTGGGCAACTAGACTTTGTTCCTAAGCTCAACCAACCTGTAACAAACCTGCCCAACACATCCTATAACTCAAATACAAAGCAAGAAAGGATGTAAACAAGACAATACTCAACTACCAACATCCACGGACACATGTCCGGATTACTGTACAACAAGGGGTAAACCCGGGATCGCTATAATGTAGAACCTATGTGTTTATATACATTGTGTGTAGAGGAAGAGATGGGGGATGTACTCCGCGGTTTAGGGGAAGATAGGGGATGTACCTCTAAACCGGATAGTGTTGGGAGGAGATAGGGGGTGGACTCCGTAGATACAACTCATATGCTTATCTTTGAGAAGTATAGACACAGCTCATATGCTTGTCTAAAGAAGAGTAGATATAGCTCATATGCTTATCTTTGGTTGTAAGATATAGTTCTTATACTTATCTGTTGAGATGTTGATGTATTGATTTAGCTAGTATGCTTATCTACAGAAAATGGAAAATGAAAAGCAACATGGACTTGTATGTCATGAAATTGTAATGTGATATAAGTGGATGTATCAAGGTTGACCATCTATCAACTGCTAATCTTTTAGTCATTGTTCATGGCTGGTTTAGTGTATTTCTACTGGGCTGTGGCTCACCCTATATGGGAACATCATTTTCAGGCACAGGTAGCATGCCACCTCCAAGGACATAGCTTGGGAGGCTTGAGGCGGATGGATTTTTGTTGTCTCTCTTCTTTTGATGTATTACATGTAGATTCAAGCCAAGGGCTTAACGTGTAATTGAGCTAGTGCTCTCTTTTTTTGTAACCAAGTGTTAACTTGGAAAGCTGTAAGCCCGTAGGGCATTTGCTTTTGTTGTTAACATGTAATACCTTTTGTAATCAAATACTCTGATGAATAGAAGAATGTTGGACTTTTGTATATCAATGCATGTCTATATTAATGGGTTTTATGTTATATTTTTTAGGGCGTTACAAGCTCTGTTTTGTTGGGAAGGATGAGGGAGGGAAGGAAGAAAATGGTTGATTTTTGGTGAGTTAGTACATTTGGCAGCTGCCAAAGCTGGTGCCAAATTTGGTAACAGATTTGGCAGCTACTATAGCATGCCATTGGAGATGCCATTTTTGCCCAAGCTGTCATATTATGGCTTTGACAACTGTTTTAGTAATGCATTGAAGATGCTCTGAGTTGGTACATTTGGCAGCTGCCAAAGCTAGTGCCAAATTTGGCAGCAGATTTGGCTGCTGCTATAGCATGCCATTGGAAAAGCCATTTTTGCCCAAGCTGCCATATTATAGCTTTGACAGCTATTTTAGCAATGTATTGTAGATGCTCCTACTTTGTGTTTAGATCGGTTATTTGATTTTCTAAGCTTATGTAATCATTTAAAAAACAAAACTTATGTAATCATTAATATAGATTACGACGTGAAACTAGCCTACGTATTAAAAGAATAGATTATCAATAGGTCTTAATAATTGGATTTAATTATCATTAAATCTTATTGAAAATAAGTCTTAATAAAATCGTCGCTAAAAATAATTTTTTGTGAATATTTTTTACACGTTGCTAAAAATTGACAATTAATGACTTTTTTTGTCACGATTTTTATAAATTGTTACTAAAACTTACAATTAGTGATATTCTTCTGTGACTAATTTTTTAAATTGTCGCTGAAACTTGAAAATTAGTGACCTTTTTGTGATGATTTTTTAAACTGAGGCTAAAACTTATAATTAGTGACATTCTTTGTGAAATTTTCAAATTGTCATTGAAAATTAACAATTAGTGACATTTTTTAATAGTGTTTGATGAAAAATGCCATTAATTCTCACAAAACCTATAAAAACATAAGTCCACCTATTAGGACCTATACGTAAATCCTCCTTATTAGAACCGTATAAAATACCCTCTAATTCGAGAATAGGGTGGTTGTTGTAGGTCACTGTTGTATGGCCACATGGGTTCATTTCGATAATCCAAATCGTTCATATTTTAGAATATATCAAATAGAAAATACTTCCAAGAAATTAAGTTAGTCGGACAACGTTAACGATTTCATCGAATTGCATTTGTATTTACAAAAATAAATAACAATTGTGATTTGAAATATAAAACTGAATACAATTGTGAGTAGATGAAAGGGTTAACGATGTCCAATCAACTTGATTTTTTGCTTGTACATTCTACTTAAATTTACTCTAAAATGTGAACGGTTCGGATCATTGCTAAAGTGGGCCCATATGGCACATAATAATGGTTATTGTGCCCCACAACAGCTACCCCATCTCGATCTTATTCACATCAATCCGCTCAATCAGTAATGATTTGCTTGTTAAGTGTGAGTTAGTTTGAACTATGATTTGAAATTTATAATCCGTTTTTGAAACTGTCCAGCTCCACTATAGTTAATACATTTTTTTTTATACTTCTAATGAAAAATCAAAGTAAAAATCAATGCGAGAGAAATTTAAGAATGTAAAATTTGTTGTAAATTAGTATTATATATATGAAAAATATTATGTAAAATTAATTAGTATTATAAAATTAGTGTTATATATATATAAAATATTATGTAAATATATTACGCAAATGCTTGATAATTGCTTAAGATTATTCATAAATCAACTAACAAATTGAAACCGCCCAAACCACGATTTAATTATTTGCTAATTTATCATTCACAGTTTGATTTATAATTTTACCCTCATTCCATACCAAATAGCACCTGGCACACCCATATATTTTGGTCTAATTACTATTTTAATATAAGTAAAACTCTTTATATTCAAAACTTATACATAAAAGATGCTACAAAAATAATATAAACAGTGCTAGGAGCACAGAATTGTTCCACATAATAGAATACATGTGAGGCAAAATGATGAGTCCCGCATGTATACCCCACATGATACCTATCTTTATTTTTCATGTGTTCCATTATGTGTAACACATTTGTGTTTTTAAAGTTATTGTTAGTGTCTTATTAACGTGGAATGCATAAGTATATATATATATTACCCTTCTTTGCATACAAAATATATAATCTTTTTAAACTTACTAACCATTAACAAAATTCTTCATTTTTAAAATTAAAAATTCAAATTGAGCCATATCATTATGTAAAAAAAAATAAAAATAAATAAATAAATAAATTTATGTTCGGATTAAAATTGCCACTGTATTATTATAACTGACATTATCACATGAGAAAAGCACTATCATACTACATAACACGACATGAATATGTTGACACGGTCTGAGAAGTGTCACCTAAGTTTAAAAGATTTGTTCTTCAACAAATAAGGAAATTCCTACTTAACCAAAGGACAAAATTAACCCAATTTTTTTAAAAAAATATCTTAATAATTCATACTGCTTTTATACTAAGGGGTTGTTTGGAGTGTCCTAAATAAGTGCAGTTTTTGACTTTTTGGATTAAAAGGTTGAGGAAAAAAAAATAGTTGTTTGGGATAAATTTTTTTCTTTTTATGAAAAGATGTGTAATATAATATTATTACAAATGGTAAAATGACTCATTTACCCTTCCCAACTGACAGCGCAACAGGAAGACCTGTTACGCGTTGTTGGGTACCATGCACGTCAATGAGTGGTCCACCTAATTGGACAATTCAAACATTGTTCAACGGTAATATTTGTTCTATAACATTATTTTTTATTTTTTATTCATTTCCTAATTCGAAACACTGTGCAACGGCTATGCGCAGTGCTTGAACTTTTTTTTTTTTTCCTTTTCTATTCATTATTTTTTGTTTTCATTCTTTTCCTTTTAACATTTTTTTTTTATTCTTTTCCTTTTACTCATTTTTTTTTATTCTCTTCCTTTTAACATTTTTGTTTTTATTATTTTCCTTTTTGAAATAATTTTTTTTTATTCTTTTCCTTTTAACATTATTATTTTTTTTATTATTTTCCTTTTTTATTCATTTTTTTTTCATGATTTTCCTTTTAACATTATTTTTTTTTATTCTTTTCCTTTTTTAGTCATTATTTTTTTGTTATTCTTTTCCTTTTAACATTATTATTTTTTTTATTGTTTTCATTTTTTTATTCATTTTTCCGTGTTTTCGTTCTTTTTCTTTTGACATTAATTTTTTTATTATTCTTTTCCTTTTTTAGTCATTTTTTTATTGTTTTCCTTTTTTATTCTTTTCCTTTTAACATTTGTATTTCTTCTTCTTCTTTTTTTTCCTTTTAACATTATTATTTTTTTTATTCTTTTCCTTTGAACATTATTATTTTTTTTATTGTTTTCCTTTTTTGATCATTGTTTTTTTATTCTTTTCCTTTTTTGTTCAATTTGTTTTCTAATTGTTTTCTTTTTTTATTCATTATTTTTCATTCTTTTCCTTTTAACAATTTTTTTTTATTATTTTCCTTTTTTTGTATTGTTTTCGTTTTAATAAAAAAAAATTCTTTTGGTTTTCCTTTTTTTTATTTTTTAAATTGTTTTCCTTTTTTATTACCTGGTCATGCACAATGCTGTTGTAAGTTGTTGAACAATTATTTTTTTATAAAATTTTTTTCCTTTTGTTTTGAACATTGTTTTTGGGTCATATGTAACATAAAAATGGAGAGAAAAGTATATAAAGTTCCTATTGAGAAGTATTAAAAATTCAGACAAGCAAAACAAATTATTGCGTAATTTTTTTCTTAAGTGTTTTTTCAAATTTCTTCGACACAGATTTTTGTTTATAGAAGGTGCATCTAAAAATTTTTTTCAAAAAGAATCACAAAATTATTGGACATACATCCTTCATGTATTTTATATGTTAATGATTGGACATACTTCTTGTTAAAATAAAATTCGTTCACAATGTAATTTACTGAAGACATCAGAATATTAAAACCAAACTTTTTTTAAGAATATATGATAATATAAATTTGAATCTCAGTTACACACATTATAAATTTAACGAACATTAATGTTTCAAATATTCGTGTTTAGTTGGCGTCTAAGTTAGTACGTAATGTTTGCTCGTACAGTAGCCATTCCGGGGTCGGAGTCCCCTTCCTCAATCACATCGGCAACCCGTGTGTATTCATCGTGGTCGAGCATTTCCAGGGCCACGTATTCAGTGTTGTCTGGGATAGCCAGCGAGATCTCATCAATTTGACTGTGTCGGCGTATGAACTTATGTAACGCCATCGACGCTTTCACATTTTTACCGTGCTAAAATCATTAACTGACATAGTTGTTAAGACACTAGTTTTAATTATTTTTATTTCATTAATTATATTTATCTATTGTGCTAGTCATAATTTTTATTAGGGTATTATTAATTTTAATTGTAAAAATCTAATTTACCCCCCTCTTAGGTTGTCTTTTGGGTAACAATTGCTATCAGAGCCTTGGGCTCTTGTTTAGATTTAACAATATTGAGTTTTTGATCCATAGCAACCATGCATTCTACTTACTCTGTTGTAGGACAAGCTAGTAATAGGCCACCTCTCTTTGATGGTAATAATTACATTCATTGGAAAGAAAAAATGACTTTGTATCTTCAAGTTACCAATTATGCTTTGTGGCTCATTATCACTAAAGGTCCTAAAATCCCTACCAAGGTAGTAGACCATATCAGTGTGCCTAAACTTGAGGATGAATTTGATGAGCGTGATTATAAACTCCTTCAAGCTAATGCTAAAGCCAAGCTTATTCTTGTGTGTGGACTAGATGCAAATGAGTATAATAGAATTTCTGGGTGTATTACTGCTAAAGAGATTTGGGATAAACTTGAAATCACCTATGAAGGAACTAGCCAAATAAAAAAGTCTTAGATTGACATGCTTATTCATGATTATGAACTCTTTACTATGGAATCATTTGAATATATTTCTAAGATGTTTTATAAATTTACCAATAATATTAATGCTCTGAAATCTCTTGGTAAATCTTATACTAATGGTGAGCTTATACGAAAAATACTTAGGTCTTTGCCAAATGAATGGGAAGCTAAGGTTACAGCTATCTAAGAAGCAAAAGACCTGACAAAATTAGGCATTGAAGAACTCCTAGGCTCACTCATGACTCATGAACTTTCAATGATGGATGACAGCAAAAAGGAAGCCATTTGGGGAGAAAATGATGGAGTAGCCAACCTGTGTCTCATGGCTCTTGGAGAAGAAGAATCCACTCAAGATGAGGTAATCTCTAGTTATGTAGAACTTGAAAGTGCTTTCAATGAATTACATGACATATTTAGAAATGTTTGTGTTAAGAATTTTAAATTAAAGAAATTAGTTACTTCTTTTTCAAATGATGTGGGTGTTTTAAAAATGAAAAATGCTACTTTGAAAAATGACTTTATGTCTATTACCAATGAGAAAAACATTTTGAAAAACAATGTTGAGGACTTAAACAAAACTCTTGAAAATTTTGTAAAAGGAAAAGAAAATCTCAACAAGCTTCTTGGAAATAAAAGATGTGTTTTTGACAAAATAAGCATTGGTTTTGATCCTTCTAAACCTTTTATGAGATTAAATGTTCTTGAGACTAATCCCCATGGACCCAAGAAAGTATGGGTACCAAGAAAGAAATCAAGATATTTTGTAGGTGGAATCTCAAAGAACACCAAGGACTTCGAGAGGAAATGCACAACACGAGTGTTCAATCTAAAGAGCAAAATTAGCTCTTACCAGAAGAAGAATGATGAAATGAAAATCACCAAGATAAACAATAGAGATAATGCATGTATAGCGACCCCGGTTTCAATCCTTCTTTCACGTTTTGCCATTTCGACTGGGCCGATCGGGGGTTGAGCTGCCCGGTTAGCTCGCGGGGGTCGAGGGGGCAGCGCCCCTTGGTGGGTCTGGGGCAGCACCCTGGCGGGGTCGAGGGGCACCGCCCCTCGAAGCAAAAAGGAAAAATGCATTCGAAGTTGCTTGTCCGCTCAGCGTCAATTTCCCCTTGAGCGGACAATGTTTGGTTCATGCACTTTGACCTGTCTGCAAAAGTACTGGAAATGTGTATACGACGCTCAAGCAGATCTTTTCACGCTCGAGCGGGGGTCTGTGTCTTACGCTCAAGCGGGGCTTTCCACGCTCGAGCGGACCGCGCTTTATCAGGCCGTGAAAGTGACATTTCAAATCATTTTTTGCTTTCTCTCTCTCTCTTTAAAAGTCTCCAAATTTTCAAATCTTGAGCTTCTCTCTCTAGAAACTCACATTCTCTCTGAGATTTCATCTAAATTCATTGTGTTCTTGACCCTAGTGTCTTTGAGAATAAGGTAGAGGGTTTCAAGAGCTTCGTATTGATCTAAGTAAATGTGGGTTTCATCATTTTTGGAGTTCAACCGTGCTTTGCTCATCTTCTCTTCTTGAGGTAGGAAATTTCTACACTCTAATATGGTTTTTAGCTTAGTTATTTGCTATTGTGTATAGATGATGAGATATGGTTGTGGTTTGGATAAATCTAGGAATTGGGTGCGAATGAAAAGAGGGGTTTTGATTAATATGAGGCAAATGAGTATGAGGCTTGAATATAAGATCATGTTGTGCCAAAATAGTTGATGTTGGTGTTTGGGTTGATATTTGGAAAGAGGGAGATTTTGTCCTAATTTTGATTAAATTATTATTTTGTATAAATAATTGAGATTACATTGAAAATGTGAAATTGGGAGGTTGTGGTTATAATTGGTGATATTAGATATGTATTATCTCACCTATGTAAGTTTTGAATAAACTATTTATTTTGAGATTGAATATCTCTTTAGAAATAATTGTAGTCGGCTATCGGTGGAGGATAGTTATGATTGTTGTAGAAATTGCATGAAGATTAGGCAATTTAATGTTAATCCATTGTTGGTGTCATTGAATATGACCATGTTACAAATACATTGTATATGTATATTTATTGGGAGAAGAAAGGGGATGTACTCCATATATGACTATGTTTATAAATACATTGTATATGTATGTTTATTGGGAGAAAAAAGGGGATGTACACAATATATGACTATGTTTATAAATACATGGTATATGTATGTTTATTGGGAGAAGAACGGGGATGTACTCCATATGTGATTATGTTTATAAATACATTGCACATGTATATTTGTTTGGGAGGAGAAAGGGGATGGACTCCATTTAAAGCAAGTTGGCCAGAGTGTCCTAGGTGAAAGACCCGAAATTTCATATACAAATGGGTGCAGGTTCCTTCGGACGAAATATCCGTAAAATGGCAGATTTGAAGTGTTT
The DNA here is from genome assembly GCA_036172215.1 of Camellia granthamiana. Classification (NCBI taxonomy): domain Eukaryota; kingdom Viridiplantae; phylum Streptophyta; class Magnoliopsida; order Ericales; family Theaceae; genus Camellia; species Camellia granthamiana. The sequence goes on from CM069904.1 coordinate 14,252,942, forward strand.
ATGTTTGTTTCTGCATAATTGGAAACCATTGAGTTGTAGTCTCATGTTAGTTGTTGAAAGATAATGGATTTAACTCATGAATTGAGTAGCATAGATGAAGTTGAAATGAATTGAAGGAAAATGGAAATGAGGTTTGGTCTTAGTGGCATATGAATATGCAGGCCTTGTGGATACTTCCGTATCGGTATTGTTTATGTACGTGGTATTTATACCTTTGCTAAACCTCATATATTATGTTAGATTATCCCTACTGGGCTGTTGGCTCACCCTATACGGGAATATCATTTTCAGGTGCAAGTGAGGTGTTTCCTCAAAGGCAATAAGATGGATGGACTTTCAGGAAGTAAGAGCTTCTTATTTATGCTTTATGTGTGTATGCTTGTTATTTGTAAAGCCAAGGGCTTAAGTTGTAATGAGCGAGACTCAATTTGTGTAACCAAGCAATGACTTGGAAAGATGTAAGCCTACATGGCATTTAACTGGTTGTTAAACAGTGAACTCTGATATATGAAAGTATGTTGTTTCTCATATTTATTCCGCATATGAACTATCTTTATTGTATTATTTTGGGGGCGTTACAATATGGGTGAAGATTCCAATGAAGGTATAACTCCTAACACACCTTTAAGCTTAAAGTTCTATATTCTTTAAGGTGTGATTTGTGTACAATAGGTTGTGTCTAATCATTGCTTCCATGTAACCTAATTGTACTAAGTTTGCTAAGTCATGTTCTGCTAGTTTCTTTCAAACATTCATTGAGCTCAAAAATGTGAATTATATTATTTTGATGAATGCCTATTAGAATATGAATGATTCATGTATTCATTAACATTTTATATCATGTCATCCATTGCTATGAAAAAGAGTTAAGAAATGATAAATTTTTTTCTGAGCATACTTTTCACATCTTGTATATGACTTCATACTAATATGTTAATTCATTTTTGAGTCATATCTTTGTAGAATCAATTTTTATGTCATAGCATGTTTTTGAGATGTATACTATCTATATTTTGAATTCTACATTTGTGATCTCAAGAATATGCTCAATATGAAAATTTCATGCTTATATGCTTTACATTGGAATATTTGAATGAGTTATGAAATTCCTTGCTTATGATCCATCAACAATGTCTAAATGAAAAGAAGTATCATACGTTTGTAGAGACATTATATCTATCCTATTGAATATCTTTTGAATATGGATTATATCGGCATACATCTCATGAAATGCTTTTGATTGATAAATTGTTGAATTAATTGTTTATAACATTTATGTTGTGTTCCACATTAAATAAAATGTTTTATCACACTTGAGTATGTGGATTGAATTGATGAAAATACGTCTTGATAATGTTATGTGATTAAATGAGATTATTGCATCATTTTTAAAAGTGATTTGTGCTGTATTTTTATTGAGTAATAGTGATTGTTCTATGAATGCTATATTTACACAAATCACATTAGAAAAGGGTAGCACTAACTTAGGGGGAGAAATCATTTTGCTAACATACTTGTTAAACCCTTTTTGAGATGAACTCCTCATGAAAGAAAATTGAAGATTGAAAAGCTTCTATCTCTTGAATCTAAGGTATGCCTCATACACTATCTTAAGCTTTTGAGGTAAAAATTCTATCTTACATCATTTGAGCTAATACTGTTATTACTTTGATAAGAAAAAGATTGATTATGCTTCATGTGATTTGCAATGTATACTCTTTGATGATGCTCTTGCGTAAGAATCATGCCTATGCTTAAATGTGTGCTATATATTGAAATTCATGATTTTTCTTGGCATATGGATTGCTATACCTTGAACATGCTTCATTTTTTGGAATTACATTAGCGCCATGAGATTATATTGAGTTTAACCTATTATGAGCAATATTTGGTATTCTACATAATGCTTGAGCTATGATTGTGAAATCTTCTAGATTGCATATTGGTATCCTTAGTAGATTGCATGTTGGTATTATTTTGGCATCCTTATTGGTAATATTTGGCATCCTATTTGATATTATTGAGGAGAACATTTCAGTTATGAGCTTTCATTTATTATATCTCCTATTGATTTTGCTAAATGAAACAAAGGGAAGAATTTAAACTGGATTTTTTTTTTAAAAAAAAAAAAGAAAAAAGAAAAAGAAAATCCCCTCAGATTCTATTCTATTTTTGATATCACACTTATGAGCTTGCACCTCACATATTTTTTTTAATTATCTTGTCTAAAATCTGTACGCTCTTGCTTGAAAATAGATTGAAATAACATGAATTATTCATAATGGATAAGCTCATTGATTCATTGTTGCCATATTATCTTGCTACAACAGCATGTGTGTCTCATTCTTGACCTTTGGAACTTCTCCTTATTGCACCCATGGCATTTATCTAAACTTGATGCTACATTGTGATAATACTAGTGCCATCAATTTAAGCAAAAATCCGGTTTAACACTCACAAACAAAACATATTGAAATTCGACATCATTTTTTAAGAGATCATGTTGTAAACCGCCCGAACTCCGCTCCGCGCGTGAGGGCGCGAATTGTGTTCTAGCTACTACAATTCGAACTCCTATCACGGTTCTGAATCTAATCTCACAAAGTGCAATGTAAGACTGATAAATCACCAAAGAGTCCAAATCCGGCAATTGGTTTTGAAAAATCAATTTTGAATTAAAAGTGCCAAACATGGACTGCTTTGCCAGATTTCAGAGTCGCCACCTAAATATTTTGTTTTTGGAAAATTTAGGAAACCCTGACTCGTGCCTAAGGCCACCTGTCCGTCATCACCAAAGTTGCCTCAGCTTGGGAACTTGGGTACGAGAAGGGAAGGTCCTGAAATGAGCACCCCCGCTCGCCCAATCGAAGGATCAGCCTCTACTAACATGATATGTTGTTTTTGAAAATACATGTGTTCTTATTCCGGTTTATTAGCTAACCTTACTATGTGATGCGCACAGCACACAAGTATAGACTAAATCACTCGATTTGGAACAAAACATCTCATGTTCGTTTTTCGAAAATGATTTGGAAGTGCTACTCGCAAGTAGGCTAAAATGCGGATTTGTCACCCTCAAGTGGGCTTAAAGCATGATTTTGCCACTCTGCAAAGTGGGCTTAAAACGCACATTTTGATGAATTATTCCAATTCAAGCAATGAAGCCTTCATCCACAGGCATTCATGCAGCTAAACACTTAAACACATAGCCTCATGGCAAGCATACTATCATGGCAGTCACTTACACACATGCAAGGATGCTAAAGTGTAAACACTCACAGTATACTCTGAGCCAAAACAGAAGCTAGTTAGAAATCATACATGATCCTAGCTATGTTAAAATGCCTAATGCAACACATGCAAAAATGCAACTAAAATTGGCTCGGCTATCTAGAATGGCATATGAATGCAACACTTGATAACATGCTTTGAAACACGTATTCAAGTAAGTATTGAAATACGATGCAGTTTGTATGATGCGCCGAGCCCGGTGCATACAAGACAAATGAATGATGCATGCATGCAAGCATAAGGATGCTAATTGAAATATGCCCTAAAACTAGCCATTAAAAGCAGCTAAGTAAAAGGGAGAAAGACGTGGGGTTAGAACACATTCACACACACACGCACACTTCTTACAACATTTTCCCTCTCGACGAAGGGTCCAAATGAAAGAGAGCTAACTAGCTACGCTAATTAAGCTAACTATTACAAACCAACTAATTAACTAACTATTCTACCTAATTAATTATTACAAACCAAATTGAACAACTAGCCAATCTAAGCTAATTAGAATATTACAAAGCACTAAGCTAAATTAATTACAACACAGGTAATCAACTACAACTAGCTAGCAAAAGCGATAAATGGCCTCGCGGGCGAGGGGGATATGCATGCTCGGTTGTGTCCTCCTAGAAATCCACCGCTTTGTCTCAAGATGCCTCTGTTTGTACTCTTTTGAACCTTTGAAAATTACACCGATTTCCAAATTGCTTCTTTCTGATCTCAAGAACACCTTGAGGGCTGAAATTCCTCCTGTTGCTACAACAGAGCACAGACAGAGGCAAGACAGTGTATTTGGAAGAAAATGTATGCACTTCCACACTCCTTATCATATCTCAAGCTCAAAGGAGTATGTCACTTGACTCTCGGGCCAACAACCAAGCATTTTCGATGCATGGTGGCCAAAGGATCAAGCTTGCGCAAAACTTAATGAATGCACACATAAGACTCGAAAGGCCTCCACCCTATCATGCACAATCAAGGGGGACGGCGACTAAGAAATGAGGTGCGTTTCATCACTTCAACTATGAAACGCCCCTAGTTTCTCGTGTTTGGATTAACATCTAATCCAAACACAATGCAATGCAACACACATGCAAACAACATGCTTATCTCTCAATACTAGAGTGGCATGCACAAGGCTCTATCATGTAAGCAATGCATGCATGGCATGTTTAGAAGCTAAGGCATCAAAGCTAGCAAAGAGCATAGCATTATAGGCATCCAATACTAAGCTTGAATGATCAAACCAACCCCGGACAGAGGTTAAATACGCCAAAATAGTGGTTAAAATATACTAAGATCAAGGCATATAACACAAGGAAAGTATGCACGTTTGATGGCTCGCCAACAAGGCATGAAGACACAACTCCCAAACACATTGAAGGAATGCACAATGTGAGAGTGTGGCAAAGACATATGCTCTGAAATTACATGCCAAGTGATGTCATATCATGCAAATAGCTCAAATAAAGCGTGCTAAGAGACTTGAAATACAAAGCTAGTCAAGGGCTTTACACTACAACCATACTAAGCAATGTTCAAATGACCTTAAGCACTCAAAACAGACCTAAGGCAGGTCAAAATGGTGGCAAAAACATGCTAGACTTGCAACATAGATAGCTCACAAACAAGGCATAAAGGCACAACTCTCAAAAGCTCTCAAGGAGTGAAAGAAACGAGAACATGACACATGTCTATGCTCTGAAATTACATGCTAAATGATGCCAAAACATGCAACCATCACAAATATAGCATGCTAAGGTGCGCAAAACTCAAGACTAGTTAAGTCACTTGCACCATAGCCATAACAAGCAAGCCCCAAAGGACCAAGATCACTCAAAACAGACCTAAAGCATGCTAAAACATAGCCAAAAATGTGCTGGAGTAGAGCATACACATGCTAGATCAATAGGCTGAAACACTGAATACACTAGGCTAGTGAACAAAATTGCACTACAAGTGCAAGGAGCATGCAAGAGGCAACCAAACCAACCCAAAAAAGAGTTATGACATGGCAAATAATTGCTAAAACATGCTGAAATGGAGCCAATTCAAAGCACAAAGACATGCTAATTTGCAAGGCTACAAGTAGGATTACACTACAAGTACAAGAAGCATGCAAGAGGTGACCAAGAAAGCCCAAAAAAGAGTTATGGCAGGTCTGAAAAGTCACACAAATGATCCTAAACAAAGCCTCCAAGAAGTAGAAACACATGCTCTTTTGGAGGCCATCAACACATGCAAACAAGAGAAGAGGAGCGGGGACCACCCCCACCCATTTGGGACCTCAAAACCACTTTTCCACCACTAAAATTCCTCTGAGTTTCAGTGGTGAGAAGGCCAAAAAGAGATGGTCTCAAAGGCCTTAAAAGATGGCACAAAACAAGGCAAAACAAGCTACCAAAGGGGGTAAACCACCCCTAACTCAAACAAAGCCTTAAACAACCATTTTAAACACTTCAAAACAAGACTTTTTTCAGTTGAAATTTAAGCCTAAAATAGCATGCAAAGGTGGTTAAAATTGTGTACAAAAATAAGCTTAAAAGAGGGAGATGCTCACCCTTGAAGAACCTCAACAAAACAGCAACTTCTTCAGCCCAAAACCAGCTTGTAGAACTCAAATATCACTCCCAAGAACCTCAACTCAATGATGGTGGTGTTTGATCAAGAGTTCCTTTGCAAATCCACCAAGAAATCCCACTTTCAAACACTTTAAGCACAAAAATATATATATATATATAGAGAGAGAATTCTAGAGAGAGAGTAGATTTTTTTGCTCTAAAAAATCTGAACCCTCTCAAAGGGGGAAACACTTCCCCTTATATAGAGATGCAAGCAAAAGCTTGCTCAAATCCCTCCCTACACGTGTAGGGAGGATGCATTCTGTGCCTCACAGCTGGCACAGCTGGCACCAAAAATATCTGCAGAAAGTGCAGAAAGGTCGTCGACCAGTTAAAGTGGTCGACCGACCACCCAACCTAGCCGACGGACCACCCAATGTGGTCGACAGGGACAAAAGCTGGTCGACAGAGGGGGAAAGGTGGTCTACACAAAAAGAAGAAGGTGGTGGCAGGCTGCCGACTACCTAAGGTGGTCGACCGACCACCCACCCTAGCTAACCGACCACCACAAGTGGTCTACAGGGGAGAAAACTGGCTGGCAAGGGAGAAAAGTGGTCTACACCTCTCCTTCTCCCTCCAGGCAAAAGCGGGCACCAAGGTTTGGCTTAAAATAAGCACAAAACCAAGAGAGTTTAGAGACTCAAGGGCAAGGCGTGCAGCCGAAAACCTCGGGGACTCCAAACGAGCGCGAAAATGCGCAATCATCGAGCACTCAAACGATGACGTCTGAGTCTTAAGGTCGGTCAAAATAGGGGGTTTACACATGTTCAAAAGGGGGATATTGTACTTGAATTTGTAAACACCGACAAGCAATTGGCAGATATTTTCACAAAACCCCTAAGTGAGGATCGCTTCAATTTTATTCGTGGCAAGCTTGGAATGTCGATTTCTTCTTAAAAAGTTTTGTTACGACTGTGAAACTTGATTTTTTGTTAAAATGATATATGTGTATCGCTACATTGATATGAAAACATTTATATCAATTGTATGCTCTCAAGTCCTTCATACATTTATTCTCCTTAACAGTTTGCTATTCTCAACTGTGTAATTTTTCTTTGGGTTCGGTATCTTGAGGTAAAATTAACTTTGCATACATTGATTTTTTTTAAACCCTCATGGTATTTTTTTTTACATTACCATTCCAGCAACACCAACGTCCCATTAAGTTTAATTTCTGCTGGTATTATTTTATTTTAATTTATTTTGCTATTAGGCTTAATTTCTTTTATTTTTATTTTTTTTCTCATTATTAGTTTTTGTTTAGGCTTAATTTTTTTTATTTTTTTCTGCTTTTTAATTTCATTTTTCAGTACTTAAACATACATACAAAAACAAATCCAAATCCAAATATTTACATAAAAAAAAAAAAGCACCCTTCATTTCTTTACGGTCATACGCCGATCAAAATAAACATTTAAAAAAAAAAAAAACAAACAAACAAACAAACCCTTCATTTTTTTCCGGCCATACGCCGATCTTACTTACTCGCCTCTTCCATCGTTTTCTTCTTCTTTTTATCACCTTGGGCGACCCTTGACGCCCCTGCCCCGTGCTTTCATCGACAGCGATGACTCCCCGCTGACTATCAAAGGCCAAGAACGACGTTGCTCCAAATCGGGCCATAGAGGTGGTCTTCCATTTAAGCTCTTTATTTTCGGCCTTCAGTGTGCCTATTTCTGGTCACGCATCCTTGTACATGCGCTAAAGCATAGAGAGTTAGGCGTTGACCTGATGGAGCTCGCTCGTCCTGTTCTATAATCGGTGAGCCAATTTTGTGACTACAGTCACCGTTTCCATACAGGACGTCAGTGTGAAATGATTGGCTTCTATGTCAGATTGAGCTACCATGATTTGCTCAATCAACATCATAGGAAGGTTAGGAAGAGGAATGATAGGAAGAGTAGGAGTAGAAGCACTCGGTCCAGCCGAGCTTATGGGATCGTTCAGGTCCGGAAATAGAGTGAGGGAATGGGATGAGGAAGCCATGGTTTTGAGGTGAGAGGTGTAAAAGAAATGAGTTGCAGAGAAATAGAAGAAGAACAGAAGAGAGTGGTGAAGAAGAGATAGAAGAGAGTGAGGTGAAGAAGAAGCAACAGACGAGTGTGATTAAGAATAAGGCTAAAGAGAAGAAGACAAGGAGGGAGCGATAGCCGAGGCGAGTCGAGGCGAGCGGCAATCGAGGAGAGCTGATTTTGTCGGTCAACTGACGCAAAAGCAAGGCCGCGTGTTCGACACGATTTTCAACAAAAAAGAGAGGCGCGGGCGATTCATATATATATGTGTGTGTGTGTGTGTGTGTGTGTGTGTGTTTGTTTTGATTATCTATTTTTTTATGCCATTTGTCACTATCATTTTTCTCCTCCTCCTCCAGATTCCGACCCATGATTTCCTTTTGCTAATGTCACAGGGGGAGAAATTATATGATGTTATGTATTATGGTATTATTTTCAAACTAATCTGATGTTATGTATTTATAATTTGATATCTTAATCTTATATCATGTTATTGATTAAAGTTTATTTATTACACATGTGCTAACCTATGTATTTAGAAATGAATTCAGGGAGCATGACTTGAGGGGGAGCCCTTGTTACTCCCAAATCAAATCAAAACATCATTGTGTGCCATCATCAAAAAGGGAGAGATTGTTAGACTTATTTATTTTGATGTTTTATTTAATTATGTTTTAATTTATTTGAAAGAGAGAAATAGAATCCAAAATTTATTTTGATGATTTATTTAATTATATTGTAGTGATCCCGATTTTGACCCGGTCAGCTCGCCGAAAGCAAAAATGCAAAATGCATTCGAAAATTGCTTACGGGAAAGTGTATTTCACACTCGAGCGACCTTGTTTATCAGTCCGTAAATTAGGGTTCCAGATCACTTTTTGCAGCCCCCTCTCTCTCTAAAACTCCCCAAATTTCCTGATCTAGAGCTTCTCTCTCTAGAAGTCATCTTCTCTCTTTGATTTCTCCAAATCCATTGGGATTTAGGCCTAAGTTCTTCACCAAAGTTGGTTATCACCTCCAGGGCATCATTGTGTGCAGTGGAGATCGAGTTTCGACACCATAAATTTTGGGGTTTCATCTCAGATTCTCTTCAAAACTTGAAGTAAGGATTTTCTTTGAGTTATATATATATTTTTGCAAAATCTAGATGAATTTCGAAATCATCCTTTGATAACTTCTGAAAATTGATTGTTGATTCAAGAAGTTGAGCAATTTTGAAAGTGGATTTGTCTCTTGTCCTTTTAAAATGATCTTATGGGTTTTGATCTTCATTGATTGAAGAAAAGATGATTTTGGAAAGTTTTCTTTCAAAAGATTTGAGTTGTATAGTTTTGGTGAGAAAACCTAGAATTTGGGGATTTTCTTTAGAGACTGAAAATCCATAATTGATATTGTTATATTTATTTTGTGTGTCAAAATAAATGGATGTCTGCAGAATTTCTTATTTATGTTTATATAAATGATGAATTTCAGGGAATATGAGAATTATTGTTCGTTTTGGAAATTATTGTTTAAAACGTTGAAACAATCTTGAAATGACTAATTGTTGAGGATACTTGAGAAGAGGGAATCGTACTATTCCTCGGATGATGAATTGGGATAAAAGTATTTATATTTATCTTGTGAAATTGCATTGAAGTGAGAAATGAGAATTTTGATCACAATGGGAATTTTGTGTGGGAGTATTGAAAGTGGAAGAAATATTGCATTGTATTATTAATCATTGCATTGGCATAACAATTCATTTGATTACATTGAATTTTGAAAGTTGATTTGAAAACCTGTATTGAAAAACGAATGTTGAGAAACAAGTTTTCATGAAATGGTTTTGGGGAAAATACAGTGGTAAGTCTTGAAAGGTAGTGTAAAGAATAGGTGTCGAGCCTTCTAGTCAATACTGGTAAAAATGACAGATTATGGGTGTCGAGCCCTCCGGTTGATACCGGTAAAAATGGCAAATTGGTAGTACTTGTATAGTCTACTTGCAGACATTGGCCTAGGGATTACCAGAGTTGTATTTACCACCCTTGAAATAAATTGTTAAGTTTTAAACAATTGAAATTACATGACATCATTGAACATGATGGTTTTCAAAAGATGAAAATGTGATTTATCTTCAAAAAGGGCATAGCATGGCATGTGCATTTTATCTCTTAAGACTTGTATAAAATGTATATACTTTGTTAAGAATTTCCTACTAGGCTTTATGCTCACCCTACTAGATTTTTGTGCAGGAAAAGATGTGGTGATTCCACCCAACTAGGGGCGTGGAAGTGTGTACCGTTTTGTGTAACCGGGCTTAAGCCTTGGAAACTTGTAAACCCTTGAGGGTATCTATTTGTTTGTTTTATTTTGTTTTGAATTGAATGCATTATCGCATGAGAACTATTTGTGTCATGTAATGCAAGTATAGGAATTTATTTCGATTTTCCTTTAAAGAACCATGATTGTTGTATCAACATTGGGCTTAGAAATTGGGGCGTTACATATATTTTAATCAAAATTTATTTTGATGATTTATTTGAAAGAGAAAAATAGAATCAAAATTTTTTTTGTCCCATTATTTCTCACCTAAACCTTTATCCTAAATGTTGTTAGAATGTATTTAATATTTGATTAAATCAAGAGTTCAAATAGCCCAAAACAAAGGTTCAAACAGCCTAGCACAGCAGCAGGCCAAAAGGTTCAAAAGGTTCAAGTAGAAGATATTCAAATTAGTAATGATGGAAGTACAACGGCTATAAACGGCTATAAAGGTTCAAAAGGCCAAAAGGTTCAAAAGGTTCAAGTGGAAGATATTCAAATTTGTAATGATGGAGTGGAAGATATTCAAATTGGTAATGATGGAAGTACAATGGCTATAAATTCAAATGACTACGACGGCAATAAACGGCTATAAATTCAAATGAATACAACAGCTATAAACGGTTATAATTTTCATTATATATACCAAAGCCTCTAATGTAAACAAGTTACAAAAAAACCTGAAAATATTCTTTGATCTATAATCACTCACATCTATTCTCAGAAATTATACACTGAGCCTTATAGCTTTAAGCCCATCTTTCATGTGTGAGATTTACAGAAAAATCAAAGCTTCATTTTATATAGCTATCTTTGGGAGATATTTATTGTAAGCTCTCTTTGAAAGCAAAAATACCATTTCATCTTGTAAAAGTGTTGCAAACACTATGTTCTTGAAATCTTGAGAGTGATTGTGAATCACCTAAGATTTGCAAGGGTTTGGACTTGTGAAGTCTGTGTAAAATCCATAGAGGATTGCTCCATTTGTAAAGAGGTTGCTAGCACCCCTGTGAAGCTAGAAGATAGTGGAAAATCTCAAGTGAAGCTTGAGGAGTGGACGTAGGTCGAGTTGAAGCCGAACCACTATAAATTTGTTTGTATCTCTCTCCCTTATCTCTTTATTTTATTTTAAATTGCCATAGCTATATTTCACATTTTTACAATGCTAAAATCATTAACTGACATAGTTGTTAAGACACTTGTTTTAATTTTTTTTATTTCATTAATTATATTTATCTATTGTGCTAGTCATAATTTTTATTAGGGTATTATTAATTTTAATTGTAAAAACCTAATTCACCCCCCCTCTTAGGTTGTCTTTTGGGTAACAGACGCACATACAAGGTCACTTGATTAGAGAAACTCAACTTCTGAATATTCCGCAATGCCCTCCACCTCGACTTCCATGCACCAATTGTTCGCTCGATACAACTACGCAATGACGAGTGTGCCTTATTGAACAGTTCGAACTCATTCTGTGGTGTTCGATTCCGATGCACATTTTGGTGATACCTATACCCCTTGTATGGGGCTAGGTAGCCTGTCTTGTTGCTATGACCGCTATCTACCAAATAGTATTTTCCTGCAACGAACACAGAGATGTTATTCACTCATGCATCTAGTTGGTGACCATTTCATTGTCAGGCCTGCAGTTTATAATTACAAAACTCAAAATTACTGCCAATAAAACATCGTTCGAAAAGATTTTTTTTGGTTTATAAATGGTTGTCACGTACAATAATTTTAGGAAAAAATAAAATGTCGAATCAGAAGTTTACATTGTTTTTAAACTGACATTTCAAATTGTTAGTAACAAATTTTTTTTTCAAGTAAGTTTTTTGTTTCAAATCATTATTCTTGCAAGGAATTGTTTGTCAATTAATTTTGATTTTCAAATACTGATTTTCCAATTACAATTTTTTGGGGTGAAATAAATGCAAGTGGCCATTCTTTTTTTTTTTTTTTCCAAAAAAATAATTTTGCTATTATTGTGTTACTATTATTTTGATTTCCAATTTTGTTTTGAACTACTTTTTTTGTCAATACATTGCCTTCTCAAATACAACAATGTTGAATTACATTTCTATTTTTTGTAAATAGTAGTTTTAAATATTTCATTTCGACATAAAAAAATTTCAAATTAATTTATTTTGGAAATTTGTTTATTTACAATTTTTTTTTTTTAAAATGATGTTGTGTATGTTCGCATTATCATGTGGACATGTTGGCTGTTGGCACTTGCAATTTGATGATGATGAAATGTGTGACAGAAATATGTTTTGTACATGGAAGCAAAATATTTGGCCATTACTGAAGAAAATTATTTAAGGAAACAATTTACATTGCACTTGCATGACTACACTGAGCACATTGTAAAGCAGCAACACTACCAACACAGTCATTATTTTGTTTCTATTACCAGTATTGAAATGTTGTTCTTTGTATCAAATAAAATACATACAAAAAGTGTACCTTTCAAGAAAATATGAAATCAATCGTACCGATATGTTTGTAATACTTTTTATTTCCTTATTACTATGAATGACTATGCATAATCTGAAATCAATTACCAACTGTAAATAGTAATTTTATCAATTTTTTTGTACGAGAGCAAGTATGATGTCGTAATTTCTCTTCTATTATTTTTAAATTATACTACTTCATTAAATGTTTAATAATTTTTACCTGGTGCGGGGTGCGAGAAGCGATGTTTAGGCTCCGTTGTGACGTAGTGCAACACTCTACTGTCGTGCATGCTCCCGTCCCAACCGGCTGACACAAACGTGAAGCACAAATTGAAGTCACATACGGCTAGTATATTCTGTGTTGGCACGCCTTTCCGGCCATAGTACGAAATGGCGTACTCTTGCAAAACACAAGCCATCACGTGCGTGCCGTCTAGTGCATTAATGCAGTCCTACGCAATACACCATTATTCAGAAAGTATAAATAAAAATTCAGGGTATCTGTTGGCACTGTGATATTTAAAATTTTAGACAAAGTGTCACCTTGAATGGCCAGTATTGCCGCTGAGATCGTAAATGTGGATGGCCCCCTTGTTGCACTTGCTCAGGCGTAAGACTCCTACTATGAACCGATGTGAACGGTATCATAGCTTGCATAACCTCATGGAAATTGCGTGACAATGTCTCCTTCGAGTGTTAGAACCGTTCTTGCAAATCTTTCCGATCCATTCCCTGGAATGCACAAATAAAAATGGCTACCTTCTCTTCCAGCGGAACGCCATGCTCCCACTGTGGCAGTGTCAATCCAAAACTATGAAGCGCGTCGCATAACAACAAGAAGACTGGTTTGAACATACTGACAGCATCTTCAAACCGGGCTTGGTGCCCGTTAAACAACTCATACATCCATAAACGTCTCGAAAGTATTGATGTATTTCGAAGCACTTTGTGATATTGGTTGTAATAATATCTAGTTGCACTGTTCCACGCCTCTATCAAGTTGTGATCAGTTTCGACCACCATTTCCCTTGCAATTTCAGCGACAGCTTCCCGGGATGTAATACTGTGCACAATGTGACTAGGACCAGCGTCATCCACCATTTGTAAAAAATGGAACGCAAAATATGCGTAAAAAAAATGGCAATACAACGGCCACTACGAGTTTGACTATCAAGAATTTTCCACAATCTAAATGAGTGACGTGTACAAATGTAAGCACACACCTTCTACAAAAACTATGGAAAATGAAAGAGTTTAAGGGAGAGGGAGTGTGCGAGAGAACCACACTGTCAACATATGATTATATAAATAAATGAAAGATACAAGGAGAGATGAGCTTTGGTGGTGGTGGGTACATTTTCCTGCATTTCAAAAAGTTCACTTGCTTCTAAGAGTTGGGACAAGGATGAAGGGGCCTATGTCTATTTTTCCCTTTTTTTTTGTTCACCCGAAAAAATTATTTGTGTTCAGGAAAGTGTATGTTGTGCATCCCAAAAAAATAGACACCATGTTTTGGTATAATTTTTTTAAAATAGTGTTCAGAAAATAATATTTTGTTCTGATGCGTAATTTTTCTGTTATCTACCATTTGTTCATATTTTATAGTCAACTTTTTAAATTGGTAGACACACGTGACATGAATTTACGAAAAATTGTATTTCAGTGTAATGGAAAAATAAAAATAGTATAAAAATTTAACACTACTTGGGAACAAAATTATGCTTGAAAACAAAGAGAAAATATTAATAAAGAAACCAATTTGGATGCCTACTGTAGACACCCCATTTTTGACCGTCCATAAGACTTGGACGCGACTGATGGTTTGCTCGAGGATGAAAGATGTACAGGGCAGAGGTTCAATTTCTATGGCAAAAAGAGAGTCAAACCTCAACTTCATACCCCTTTTGGACCAAAACAATCTTGATCAAAAGATTTTAGATCTTAAAACCCTCTCTTTCAAAACATTTTGAAAATAAAGTTTTTACGATGTTCCGAGGCTCGTATTTTGTCAAATGTTGCGCTTTTCGGTAAACCGAGCAAGGACAAAGTGGGAATGAATGAAAGAGAGATGAAATCTTTGAAAAATCTTTCAAAACACCTTACTTAGGGGTTTGAAGTTGAAGAAAAGAAGAGAAGAGGGAAGAAATCCAGTCGGAGGAGAAAATGGGCATGAACCGTTAAAAGAAAGTCGAGCAGCCCTCGCCGAATCGGACCTATTTATTTGGATACTTGGAATCAAACTATGAGGCCACCACCGTTGGAAAGCTTACTTCCAGGGATTCATTTTGTACTCAAGAATCTCCTAAATTCAATTCCGGACGGGGGAGATATGGTTGATTGAAGTAGGGCATCACTCCGGTTGGACCGAAATCCGCGCGGTTTTACGGAAACTGGCATAACTTTTTCCACAGGAAGAATTTTAATGCAAGGTTTCCTCCATTGGAAAGATAACTTCCGGGGCTTAAATTTAGACACTTGAATGGCCACCATTGGACTTCCCAATCACCCACCGGCCACTTTTCTTCCCGGCAACCTTTTTTTTTTGTCCTGAAAGTAGCTGGCCGGCCAGAAAATCTGGCTGGCCGGCCACCTATTTGGTGAAATGAATTTTTTTCCCTTTTAAACTAGCCGGCCATGCCCCCCTCCCCAAGTGTGTCCTAGAAGTGAATTTTGTTTTCCACTACACCCATGTCCGAGGGTTTGGCCATTTTGGAGGGAAACTTGGTTTGTTTTCCCCCCCCCCTTTTTTTCCCCCTCTTTTCCACCTGTTTTGCTTATATATACAGCCCCTCCCCTTCATATTTTAGGGTTACAAAATTTGTTTTGAGAGCCTTGCATCAATTCTCCCTCTCTCTCTACTCTAAGCCTCAAAACCCTTAAGCTCCTACACCCATTTCTACACCACCACCTAGCACCACACCACCACCTCCATTCTAGCCACTTGGAGCTGCTTTCCAGAGCTGAGGAGCACCCAAACTTGGTCCAAGAAGTTTCCAAGAGTTGGTCTACAAGGGTGAGTTGATTTCTCCCTCTTTTGTGCTCATTTTTGTATCATTTCTTAGCCATTCTTGCTTACACTTTTGAGCTCCGGCCATAACTGAAAATAGTATTTTTTTGAGCTCTATTTCATCTTTCATTAAGGGTCTTACCCTGTTTGGGACCCCCATTTTGCACTTGCTTCATTACCCCTTTGTATGCCATAATCTTGCATAGTATTTTTGGCCTATGTGTAATCTATTTTGGAGCATAATGTAAACTGTAGATAGTCTTATTTTGAGCCCTTCTTCAATATTGAAGAAGGGCTCATCACTGTTTGGGACCTCCATGTGCCACTTGTCATTATACCCCTCTTTGGTCTCCATTTTTGCATGATTTATTAGCCTATTGTGTCTCTGTTTTTGGACCTTGTTCCGAACTGAAAAGAGGCTTATTTTGACCCCCTCTTCATGTTTCATTAAGGGTCTATGGCTGTTTGAGACACCCTTTGTATACTTCATGTTATAGCCCTTTTGGTGGCCTCATTTTGCATGATATTTTGAGCCTATTTGTACACTGTTTTGAGCTCGTCCATCAACTGTAAAAATCCTTATTTTGGGTCCCTCTTCAACATTGTTGAAGGGCCCTCACTTGTTTGAGACCCCCATGCACCACTTGCTTCTTTGCCCCTTTGTTGGCCTATTTCTTGCATAGCATTTTGAGCATACTTGTATCTGTTTTTGGGGTTTTTCATAAACTGTAATACATCATATTTTTGGCCCCTCTTCAATATTGTAGAAGGCCCCTTCTATGTTTGGGGCCAGAATTTGTGAGTTGCTTCATACCTCTCTTCCGGGGCCATTTTTGCATGCTAATTTAGTCCCATTTGTACCCACTGTTTGGCCATTCTTTAAACTGTAAACATTCTTTTTTTGGGGCTTCCTTGCTTCTGTCTTTACACTTCATGTACAAATAATGCATGCATTGCATAGCTATAGGCCATTTCATGCACCAAAATTCATGTTTCGGGATTCGTTCCATGCATCGGGTATCATTTTGCCATGATTCGGGGCTGTTTTGCATCTCATTTTGCCTCTGAAATTTGCATGCTTGTATGCCATATTCCATGTCTTGCCATGTCTTGTTAGAGTGGCATTTTGGTGCCTTAGGGTCGGTCCTCGGTTTGCGTGCACGTGTGCACGTATTTCGAGTTGTCTCATTTTCATCTTATGGCCTCCTATGTGAGTGTGGCTGAGGTCCACTGGTGTTGGTGTAAGTCCATTGTGCATTGTGTATGCCATTTCATTTCATAGCATTGTGTATGCTAGGTTGTATGTTAGCACATTACGTATGCCATATTACCTCGTGCATCGTGTATGCCATTTCATAACATTGTGCATGTTAGGTTGTATCTTAGTTGCATTCATGCATGTCATGCATACTGTATTGTGTTCGGGGTAGGAGTTAGCCCGGGTACGGGAAACGAGGTATGTTCCGTACTCCGAGTGACGGAACGTGTCTCAATTCCCCAGTCACTGACACTCCGGATCACCCATGATGGAGTTAGGTCTTGTTGTGTTTTCATGTTGCATTCATTCCATATTGAGTTGTGCAATTCGACTCCTTGGCCATTATGCATCGATATGCGTGATTGGTGGCACGAGGATCGAGACATGCATACATATGTGAAAATACATTGCTATGCCCCTTTCCTGCTCTCTGTTGCAGCAAAATCAAGAATCAGCAGTCTTCCGAGGCTTGGCACGCATTTCAAAAACAGGTGCAAACAGAGGCTAATTGGGGCATCCCAGTGGATTTCCGCGCAAGGCAGCCCAGACATGCATCATCCATCATCGGAAGAAGAGTCAAGGCAGTCCCTGGCTTGTATGCCAGTTTATTCTTTTTCTTAGTTAATTTGTAAATTAATTAGGAATTTGTACATTATTTGAACTGTATTATTTGGACTGTACTATTCTTTTATTCGGGACTGTATATTTATTCGGACCCTCTGCGTGAGGGCATAACTGTAATAAGTGTGCGTGAGTGTGATGTATGTCTTCCAACCCCACGTCTTTCTTCCCTTTTATTTACCCGCTTATGATGGTTAGATTAGGGCATGTTTCAATTAGCATACAGTATGATAGCATGTTTGCATTCATTCATCTGTTTTGCATGCACCGGGCTCGGCGCATCATACTAACTGCATTTGTATTTCAATTCCAAGTTGAATACATGTTAACTGTAGCATCATCATATGCCATGTTTAGAATAGCCGAGCCTGCTATAATTGCATTTTGCATGTGTTGCATTAGGCATTTCTGTATACTTAGGGTCATGCATGATTTCTAATGTAGTTTCTGTTTTGGCTTAGAGTACTCGGTGAGTTTTTGTGCTTTAGCATCCTTGCATGCGTGCGAGTGACTGCCATGAATAGCATGCTTACCATGAGGCTATATGCTTATGTGATATACCTGCTTGAATGCCTGTGGGTGAAGGTTGGGTTATTTGGATTGGAGCAATTCATCAAATGTTTGTTTTAAGCCCACTAGACAGTGGCAAAACCATGTTTTCTAAGCCCACCCGAGGGTGGCAAAATCTGCATTTTAAGCCTACTTGCGAGTAGCAAACCACTTTTCAAAAAAAAACAAACATGAAATGTTTTGTTCCAATTCAGACGACTCAGTCTATACTTGTATGCTGTGCGCATCACGTAGTAATCTAGGCTAATAACCGGAATAAGAAAACATAATGTTTTCAAAACTAGATATCACGGTTAGTAGAGGCCGGTCTTTGACCGGGCGAGCGGGGGTGCTCACGAAGTGACCTTCCCCAATCGTACCCAAGTTCCCGAGCCGAGGCAACTTTGGTGATGACGGACACGTGGCCTTTGGCACCGAGTCAGGGTTTCCTAAATTTTCCCATAAAATACTTAGGTGGCGACTCTGTATCTGGCAAAGCAGTCCATGTTTGGCACTTCTTTCAAAAATCTGTTTTCTCAAAAACGATTTGCCGGATTTGGACTCTTTGGTTCAAGATTTAGAACCGTGACAATCGAGTCCTTGAACTGTAGTGAGCCCAAATGAACAGAACGGGACTTAACCCTCCCGGGGCGTTCGGAGACGTCTACACCTACAGTCTTCAAAACAGTTGAAGAAGAAAAAGGTAATGGCAAAAAGGAAAATTATAAACTGCGAAAAGAGGGAATGAAAGCACAGTGTAGGTGTGTCATCAACACCACAATGGGATTCCTAATAAATTTTACAATTTTAACCATTTCAGTAATTAAAAAAAAAATAAGTACATATAATAATATTTATCTGTAATGAACATTGAAAAAATCTGCAGGACTCCAGTAGTGTGGGCAACTCCAGTTTTTTCGTTGTTTTTTTTTTTTTATATCTTTGATGATCTTTTTTTCAAAATTATATCAAACTTTTTTTAAATTTTCAGCTCTGTTGCAAATGTGGAAAATAAACAAATAATAAAAGATAAAAAGTATAAACCTATTGAAAAAATTAACAATTACATATCACAATTAAAAAAATTAACAATTATGTGATGTGGATTTAAAAAAGTTAACAATTACGTATCAGAATTCAAAAATCTGTAGGAATATGTACAAACATGTTGGAAGTATGCATGATGGAAAAAGTATTCACTGACAAAGCATTCACTGAAAAAGTAGTAAAACCTACAAGAGGAGTTTGGCACATCTTTTGTGAGCTAAAAATTATGCGCTGTGGATTTAAAAAAATTATCAATTACATATCATAATTCAAAAATCTACAAAAATATGTACAAACCTGTTTAAAGTATGCATGATGGAAAAAGTATTCATTGACAAAGCATTCACTAAAAAAGTAGTGAAACCTACAAGAGATTCCCATAAAAGTATTTGTGCAGCATGCTCGGTTCTCTCAAGGCAATGGGAAACACCTACATCCTTCTCTCTAAGGCTAGCATCTAGTTTATTAACATTGACACGTCAAATCCTCCCCCAACTACAAGATAAACTACCAATTGCCACACTATAATATTTTTTGTATTTGTAATCTGTACCATTTGTCCTCCACAGTCCAATCCCAGGCTATAACCAGCAATCCTCCACAAATAAAATTGAGGCAGAAAATCCTGAAGTATATGAATGTGTACTACTCACTCACAACAGCCAAAGATGCATACTGAAGCACAACAATCTGCCAAAATCATGTGGGTATATGAATGTCTACTACTGTTTCATATTGTATGAACATAACAGCACAAGAATCTGCCATGTACAAGTAGCTGTCAATTGCACCCTCAACACATGCACAATAGGATTACTATGTAAATCAAAGATTTTGATATAAGTAAGATCATGCAAACTAAGCCGTTAATAAAAAATTAAATAATATAACACACATATATGTCACGATTGCTGTATATGTTGTATAATTTAAAGCGCCTATGTAAATGAAAGCATTCCTGTTGCATACGATTCATTAATCCAACTGGTAATATAAAAAATAGGCATGAAAAAAAACTTGTAATACATTAAGGCTGCCCACCAATACAATCTAGGCTAAGGTTTCCATAATGCAAAATACACAAATTGCAACTCAAGTGGCCAAAGAGAACCTGTTTCACCAAACAGCAACAAGCATATACTACAACATCAACATCATCACACAAATATTATATCAAGTGATAAAGTCTGAAAAATTCCATGCACAATGTCACAGTTTTTGGGAAGGAAGGAAAAATGGCACACTGTTTGTTCGAAAGGGAGAAAAAAAAAAAAAAAAAAAAAAGCAACACACAAACAAGTTACAACGTTACAGAATTGTTGGACAGTCTCAGAAGCAGCCACCACCCATTCTAGAGTTTGCTATTGATGGGCCACCCATACTTTGGGACTTCTACATTCACAGCCAGCTAATGACAGCCGCATCTATCAGAATCCAGACCATTATGGCTTGATTTGCCGGGTTGTCCAGTACCGTCAAACCAAAAACAATTAGCGGGTCTTGCTGATCCAGCCATTCCAATGAGTACAACCTTGTCATACACTTGTTAATGAGTTCCTGTGTCGAATCTCTGTAATCATGACACACGCGAACTTCTCGTTGTTGTAATTTAACTGAAGATGCAAGGTTTTCCATGTTACTCACCAACAGCGAAGCTCTCTCACTCTGCCCTTTTTTCCGCTGTGGGTGTGTTGTGCGGCTAAATTTGCATTTGCTCCCGCCACTTATTGGTGTGTCGTCAACGTTAATTGCCGACGAGGCAGCGCGTACAGTCACCGGTGTGTCATCCTCTAGCGCAGAAGTGTGGTGGACAGTGTCTTCACGCTGTGCGGCAGGCTGGAAAGGGGGCAAACCACTGCTGTCCTTGCAGTCTTCTTCATCCATCGGCAAAGTACCGTCATCGGTTGCAACAGGTTTGAACGCTACACCTAGTGTCCATGCATATTTTCTGGTTACCATAGCGCCTTCGTACACCCTCTGCATGAGGTCTATGTACTCCAACGGTTTCATTTTGAACTTGATTGCATTCTTGTCAACTTGGGAAAAAATGAGGCATTGCACAGGATTAGATGCCAATGGTTGCAAAATCTATAGCTTGCGATTTGAGAAATTGGTATTTCATGGTGTGTGAGTGAACCTGCTGATCAGTCATACCAAAAAATAAAACTAAGCTGGTTAAATTCTGAAATTATCTTTTTAATCTTACAGTGTTGCAATTGGAAGGTTCCTTTGTTATACTAATTATCTGAGACTGAGAGTATAACAAAGTAGTTATATCTACATATTCTACAAAGTTTGTACAAGAGAAATCATTACATCATATGAATATGAAACATTTCCTATAAAGGCATAGCTTGAGAGAGGTTTTGGATGCTCCAAAGGTGATGAATACTATAAAAGATACAAAACCAGCTGAACAGGTTGCTTTGCAAGCTCACTTTGGTCAATATTTTTGTTCTAATAATTTTTTTTGGGTTTCAGAATTGGGAGTTCTTCTTATCCTGTCCCTTCTTAGCTGTTGTTGTTCATGCAGAGATGCTTATTAATAGTGGTCGATATTTTTGCCTTCCAATTCATTCAGGTTCGAGCTCTTAAGGAGTTTGTCAACATGCTTTGCAATGGCTGGTTCTACCCTTGAAGACTATGTTCCATTTTCCTTATATTTGTTTGCAACTGTGATGCCAATTCAAAAATGCATAAACAATGATACTTACGTCAAAACAATTCAGGCATGTCTGATTGTTTTCCATTTATGAGGTGAATTCATGAAAGTGACATCCTTTTAAGTAACAAATATTTGGTTCAAGATTATATAGTTTTGATTTGTGATGTAATTGTCTGATTCTATAGTTTTAGATTGCAAACATTTTGGATGGAACATCCTGAAATGTTTCCTTATTGAAACATCTATCACCCAAAAGTTTTAAAATTTAAAATCCTAGGGTTGAATGTGGTGACACCTACAAGTGTGTATGCCACATGTTCTGTGTGCTTGTTGTTGCTTCAATTATTCTTTCTGATGTGTAGTTGATATTTCATTTTCAATGGTCTAGTCAAATTAAACCAATGAAGTAGCAAAGTAAGGAAGACAAAACTATGTTTCCTGTTGGTGTTTAACATTAGTTATACAGCTGATAAACCAATGAAGTAGCTGATAAATCAATGTTCTAGTCAAATTTCATTTCCAGTGCCTGTAGGTGTTTAATAACTATGTTTCCTTATTCAATTGTGCCATAGAATTGAGTAAGGAAGACATAACAGAGAAGCAATTTATAGACAGAACACTACTGGTACATGCCCATTCACATTCACAACAAAGTTGGAAAGTATAACAAAGCTACTTGGGGTGAAAAATAGGTGTCTAACATTAGTCATACAGCAGTAGTACATGGTCAATGAAACTCATAAACCTCACCCCCAGATAGATTGAAATTTTCAATCTATCTTACATTAATTTGTCTGTCCAACCAAGTGACATTGCGTTTCATTGAATAGAAGGACTGATAAGGCTTTCATAATTTTTGATAAAATAAAAATATTAAGGAATAGTTACATCAGGATTGCTTTCCCTATACACTGTGTACTTGTAAGGCACCAAATTCATTCCATCCCTCACAGCATTCACCACACAACATTCCGAAATAGCAAAGTAAGCAACCTTGTCCTAGGTTGAAATCGGGCCATTAACAAACACAATCGGATCATACCCAGGTTTACCATACTTGTCATTGACTTGACTTAGAGCACTATGGATCTTATTTTGAATCTCTTCAATGTCCTTACACCGACTCCTCGCGGGGTTTACGATTTGAACCAAAACCACTTTCCCCCTCATTTCAGGGTGTTCTTGTAAGAGATATCCTATTGCTAAGAACTTCAAACTAATACCCTTAAACATATCCATATCATCCACACCCAACAACACAATTTTCCCCTCAAATCTTTCCTTCAATTTGTGAATGTTGTTCGACGTATCGGGAAAGGACTTGATAGATTCAAGTTGACCCATATGAATCCCAACAGGGAGGATCTTGATACTAACCATTCTACCATAGTATTGTAACCCAACGTACCCCCTTTTAGAATGATAATCCAAACCCAACATTCTACTATTTTCATTTAAAAAATTATCAAAATATTTATAGCCGGTTATTCAAGTCTGCAACGATTTGATACCCATTCGAAGACCAATGAGCAGACTATTCAAGAGATGCTAAACCTTGCTATTAAATATAAAAAGGCAATGCAGGAAAAGGATGAGTTGCACCAGAAAAACTAGCAATTGTGAATGTGGGAAGACAAGATGCCAAAAAACATCTTGAAGAACATGTCTCCAACTTGATGTCTTTAAACATAATTCAGACTTTGGGCACCATGCTCGACATAGTTGTGTTATAGGGTTCAGTGTTTGATTGTCCATAGGATTGCATTTTAGTGGCGCTTAAAAAGTTGAAAACAATGTGGATATGATCAGAAGTCCTTGAACTGCTAGAAATGTTTCAATATTTACGTAGAACCATAGGTGGAACAAGATGTTATGTGTGTAAGCAATGCTATCATGAAATAGTTTTTGATGTTACTCAGTTGTCTCTTCCTGATTTGTATTTCTAGTTTGGTTTGATTTGAATATTCTCCTAAGCTACATTCGGTTGAATGTTCTCTGTATATTCAATTGTGTATCAATACAATATGTACATGTAATTTATATAGCAATTGTAGACCTAATCCTAAACAGGAATAGGAAACAAGAATAATGTTTCTAATATCAATAATACTTAAGGCCGCGACTACCATTTTATTTTTATTTTTATTTTTTTGTGGCTGTGTTAGTCTAGCCTTTTTTTTAAAAAAAAATTAAAAAAAATTCCTTTTCTTTTCTATTTGCAAATGTGGCTCTATGAAGAAGTATACTAAAAAGCTAGACATCACGCACTAACTGAACTTGTATAGTTTGATAAGGTGAGTGAGTTGGGTTGAACTGATTGGGTGATAAAGAATTCTATCACCCAACTAGTCTAACCCAACTCACTCACCTTATTAAACCACATAGGCTGAGTTGTTTTGTTTTTCTTCTATTTGTTGGGCTGTATTGGTTTTTTTTTTTTTTCTAATTTAATTAAATTTTATTTGTTCATAATGTGTTGATTTGGTTGTTTTTTTTTTTTTTTTTGAAGGTAGTTATGTGTAGGGGTGTGCCAAAAAATTAGACATCCCGCACCAACTCATCGTATAAAATTATATGGAATTAACAAATTTTAACCAGCAGCCTAACTGATCAGTCAATTAGGTTGGACTGGTTGAGTGATAAAATTAACTGATCAGTTAGATTGTTGGTTTTCGTTTTGTTAATTTCATATAATTTTGTACGATGAGTTGGTGCGAAATGTCATAATTTTTTGGCACAACACATAACGACCCTTAAAAAAAATATAAACTACAAAAAAAAAAAAAAAAAAGTAATTAACACAGCCAAAAAAGGAAAAAAAAAAGAAAAAGGAATTCGAGCCAAATTCGAGGCCTAGAATTCGAGGCCTCTAGCACTACCGTTCTAATATATGCATGAGTATCATGTTAGACGTAAGTAAAACTCAACGGAAATGTTACATTTTCGCAATGCGCCCACCAGTCATCAGATGCTTGTATCAAACTCCTCGCTTCATTGTAACTTATGTCGATTGGCCCATGCCTGCTGTCCATCAGTTTCGACCACGACTGCCAAACCTTTTCCAACAACGCATACTTGTTTTCCAATTGCTTGACATCATGCACCTTATTTGTACGGTCCTGGAAGCCCTTGCAAACAACTCTATATCCATGCATTGTCATTGTATGGAATCTCCCCTTGAAACCAGTGTCTAACTCTTTGATAACTGTAGACACCCCATTTTTGACCGTCCTCAAGACTCAGACGTCACCGTTTGAACACTCGGTGATCATCCATGTGTGTGTTCGTTTGGAGTTCCCGGAGTTCTCGGCTCGCGTGCCTTGCCTCAGGACCTCCGAACTTGACCGTTTTGTGTTTGGTTTTGCACCAAACACTTGTGTTTTGCCATGAAAGGGCAGGGAATGCTTTGTGAGGCATTCCCACACACCACCGGCTGTGGCTAGAGGCCACCGGCTGGCTGTAGTTGCCACCGGCACTATATTGTGCCGGTCGGCACTATTTTGTGCCGGTCGGCACTCTATTTTGTCAAAATGACATTTTTTGCCGGCCGGATACTGTGCACTTGCTTTCTGAGATATTTTCAGACAGCTGTGTGCCATTGGCTTCCCCTCCATACACGTGTATGGAGGGATGAGCCCTTGTTTGCTTAGCTTGTAAGTCTTACAAGTTCTATAAGAGAGAAGGCTCTTCTCTTGGCTCAAGGTTGGAATTCTTGAGAGGTTTCAGCCATTTTTAGAGAGAACCAAGCTCTGGTTTTAGGGTTAAGATAGATACACATCCTATCTCTCCCTTTCTCTTTTGCTTTCTAGGTGTTTTAGTTCATATTATTGCACTAACACACCTAGTCTTCCACCTTTTCTTGGCATTCTTGAAAATCAGAGCTTATTCTTGAAGTTCTTGACTGATTTTGAGTCCAAAGGAGCCACAACATCAAGCTTTGTGAAGAGGGCTACAAGGGTGAGACACTAACTCTCTTTTTACCCCATTTTTGCACCTTCTTTTTACCTAGCTTAGGACTGTTTTTGTGCTTAGCACATAATACAAAAAAGTTCTGATTTTGAACCCTCTTGGTTGTATATTAAGAGTGCTTAGTGGTTTGGGGAAGTTTGACCCCCTTTAGACCTTGAAAAGGGTCATTTTTTGTGCTATTTTGGAGAGATTCGGGACTAGTGTGCTTGGGCCTCTCCACCACTGAAATCTTGAGGGATTTCAGTGGTGGAGATGGTGCCATAAAGTCCTAGAAAGGGGAGGGCCACCCCCTCTCCTTGATGTCCTTGAAAAGTGCAAGTTTTGCCTCTTGAGAGAGCACCATGCTTGAGTGTGTGTTGAACATGTTTGAGTTGTTTTCCATGCTTATATTGCCATGATATAACATGTCTATAAGTTAGTTTTGATCTCCTATGCATGCTGAGCATGGTTGCCTTGTAATGCCCCTTTTATGCCTTAACATGCCTAGGTTGTATGCCCTAGTTTCTAGCATGTTTTAGGCTTACATTTGTGAAGCTTTTGTGCTTATATTATCATGTTTTAGGTCTGTCCATAAGTATTTGGGTCAATCTTAGCATGTTTAATATAGCCTCTTTGCATTTGGCTTGTTGGCCTTAAGAGTTTGAGTGTGTAACATGCCTCGGTTGCATTGTTTTTGATGGTTTGGAACCATTTCATATGCTATTTCAGTCCCTTAGAGGAGCTTGTATGTTTACATTGCATGCTTCTTTGTGACTTCTTAAGCTTGTGTCGCATGCTCCATGTTTAGGCCTTATCGCATGCCTTTGAATTCAAGCTTCTTAGATGCCATCTAAGTAGTCCTTTGGGCCTATTTTGACATGCTTAAAAATCTGTTTTGGGTTGATCAATGCATGCCATAATTGCTTTGTCTGGGTTTGGTTCAAACCCCCATTGACTTGCCTTAAGCCTAGGCCATTTGCATGCTTTGTTTGGCATGCTTCATTGCATGATTTGGCATCATGTTTAACTTGAATTTCAGAGCTTTAAAGTGCATACTAGTTGCCCATGTTTGGTCTCTTTAAGTGTGCATGAGAGTTGCTTTTGTATGCCTAAGTCTTGAGCCTTAACACTTGCATGTGTGTGTGTGCATTTGGTCTCATTTTCTAGGCACTTTGGCCACTGATTTTAGGCCCATTTTGAGTTGCCTAATTCATGTATAAGTCCATCCCTCTTGTGGTTTGCATGCTTGCATTGTATGCTTGTTTGCATGCTCGCGTAAGTGTATCACATTGTCCACATTGCATGCCTAGTTGACATACTTAGGATTTTCACCACATTGACATGTATACCAAGCCTCTTGAAGTGAGTTTGATAGAGGTTTGGTACCCCTTTTGTGCCTATGTGATTTGCATGCATTTGAAAGTGAAGTTGCATCCGTGGTTCTTAGGGCCATCACGCATGGAAATGCGCGATTGGTGGTCCGGGAATCGAGGCACATGCCCCCTTGAGTCAATAACATGATAAGGGGTATGTTTAGTGCATAAATAGCTTGGATTGTATTGCCATGCTTGTTGTTTCCCTCTGCTGCTGTGAGTTGCAGGTTCTGCAGGAATTTTGTGCCGACCGGCACTAAAAAGTGCCGACCGACATCCCTTTGGCAGCCGATAAGGGAATTCAGTGCCGATGGCCTCATCCTTCAGCCGGTGGTGTTCTACCCCAGCCGGTGGTGATCCCCAGTGCCCTGGGAGGTAGTCCTAAGATTTTGGCAATTTCCTGAGGAGGAGAGCAGAGAAAACAGAGGTACACTTGCATGGCAGTGCGATTCCGAGCGAGTCCCGGGCACGCGCATGCATTGGACCCTCATCCCGAGGCCATTTACTGCTTAATTAGATTAATTAATTTATTTAGTTGATTTGTAATATTTTATTAGCTAGAATAGCTAATTATTTATTTGGTTCTGTATTATTATTCGGTCCCTCCGAGCGAGGGCAAATTTGTAATAAGTGTGTGTGAGTGGGTGTATGTCTTCCAACCCCCATTTCTTTCTTCCTTTTATTTACCCGCTTATGTTGGTAGATTAGGGCACATTTAAATTGGCATACCTTATGCAATGCATGCGTGCATTCATGCATTCGGGTTCGGCGCATCATGCAAACTGCATCGTACTTTCAATTCCAAATTGAATACGTGATAGTTGTTGCATCTCATGTGCCATGTTTAGGGTTAGCCGAGCCTACTCTAGATTACATCTCTGTGTGTGGTGCATTAGCCATTTAACATGAACTAGGGCATGCATGTTTGCTAACTAGTTTCTTGTTTTGGCGCGGAGTACGATGTAAGTATTTTACGCTTTAGCATACCACATGCGTGTGAATGTTTCCATGACAGTATGCTTACCATGCGGCTAAATGCTTATGTGTGATAAACTGTTTGAATGCCTGTGGATGGAGGTTGGATTGCCTGAGTTGGAACAACTCATTGAAATCCGTATTTTAGCCTACTTGCGAGTAGCAAAATCCAACACGTTTTTCGAGACAAAACGGATATGCAATGTTTATTTCCAAGTTAGGCGATCTGGTCTATACTTTTGTGTTGCGCGCATCACATAGTAATTCTAGGTTAATAACCAGAATAAGAGCATGTAATGTTTTCAAAATCAGATATCACGGTTAGTAGAGGCCGGTCTTCGGACCGGGCGAAAGGGGGTGCTCATAGCTGACCTTCCCCGATCGTACCCAAGCTCCCGAGCCAAGACCACTTTGGTAATGACGGACATGTGGCCTTCGGCACCGAGTCAGGGTTTCCTAAATTTCCCATTTAAAAATATTTAGGTGTCGACTCTGTAATCTGGCAAAGCAGTCCATGTTTGGCACTACTTTTCAAAAATCTGTTTTCTCAAACGATTTGCCAGAGTTGGACTCTTTGGTTCAGATTTAGAACCGCGACACAAAGGAGAGTCCGAACTGTAGGATAGCGAGGTCCCCCGCGGACGTGTTACAGTTTCTGGCGACTCTGCTGGGGATTTTAGAGAGCTTGACTCGAACTCGTGATATCCTGTTTTGACTACATTTATGTGTTTCTTTCCATTGCATGTGCATTGGTGCGCCTAGGACACCGTGTTGGCCGTCTGCTATTCCTGAGCGGTTTGCCGGAGGCTTGTCTTGTCAAGGCATGTCCATAAGGCTAACCGGTTGCGGGCTCTGCCAGTATGGGAACACAAACCCCGGTTTTACCGGGGCACCCTTTTCGACCATTCGACCTAGTACATATTCGGATCCATAGTGACCATTCCAAACTAGGACAGGTTACTTACCCGATATAGGTTGTTTGAAACCGCTGTGTGCGTAGTGAAACCCTAGCTCCTGACAAAATAGGACAGGGAAACCCTACCCCAATATAGGGGTGTTTTGGTTCTCAATTATCTGCTATGTGCTTCTAGAGTGTATCTCTGCAGGAAAGTACATGTCAGTTTACCAGTGCGAGTATCCGGCCCGAGGGGCACCAGTGTCAGTGTTGTTGAGGAACCAGTTATATCTGCGGGTATCAGTTCAGTTCTGGGAACAGTGATTCCGGGGAACAGTAATCAGTAGTAGAGATCAGTTGTTTGACTGCGTCTGCGTTTGATCTGTTTTGGGCTGAAATGCTGTCCGTTTTTTCCTTTCAGTTTAGAGAATTCAGAAAGTTGATACAGAATAGTCAGTGTTTTCCCCTTTGCTGAGGCAGAACTAGGGATGACGCAAAGTTCAGAAGAAATAGTGGTTATGACAGCCGCGTTGGATCAAGGGATCACCCTACAGAGTGAGGCTGGCATAGACATGCCGCATCCTCCTAGGTCGCCCGCTACACACCCAATCTGGGCCCCCCAGTTCTATCAGGCTCGCGAGCCCACTACATTCGAGTTAATGGGGATGATAGGTGATCTCCAAAGATCTGTAGCAGATCTCGCTTACGGGATGTCAGCCTCGCCACCGGTTGCACCGTATGCCGGAAATTTTGAGCCCTAAGAGCCCCCACTACTGGGGCGGATTGTGATCGAGCTTAATCAGCCGGAGATGGCCTCCACATACAACAGTGATGTACCAGTACCAACCCAAACCTCTCATCAGGCTGAGGCCAGAGGTAAAAATGTGGCAAAGGCAGACGCCGACCCCGTGGAACAGCTGCTGTGGGCAGTCGAGGCTTTAAAAACCGGGGGGATGAACAAACAACAGGTATTTGCGATGACAACCAAAATTGTGAAGGATGCTTTTCCCACTCTACCTGAGGGTAGTTCAAGCCAGTCGGAAAATCAGGATAGACCTCGTTATGTTGAAGCAGTTTCTCTCACTCCCAACCCCGTACCTAGGAAGGATCAGAAATTCAAGCCCGCACCTGCCGATCCGTTCGCCAGCACATCTAGCAGGAGCACTCAGGCTTCAAAATACCAGCCCCGGGGGCGGAGGGTCTTCCATCCTCTCTACATGCCTTTGTCTAGGGCACTTCTCATTTTGGCCAAAAAGGGGCATCTTACACCCCTCGAGCCTAGGCCGCTCCCCAAACCCCTTCCAGCAGGACATGATGCCACTCAGTACTGTGCGTACCACCAGCAATCTGGCCACTCCACCGATAACTGCTTTCGCCTCCGCCACGAGGTGCAGGATCTGATTGACAACGAGGTTATCCTCCCACCCACCTCAGCTAAATCCGTCACCACTCAGTTGTTGGATTTTGAGGACACCGATACTGCGAGTATGTAATTGGGATTCAACCGCCTGCGGGCAGCGCCTCGAGTTTTTGATGTGGCGTCTGGCACGCATTTTTGAGCATCTGCGAATGCTACTTTTGTAAATCCTGGCTTGGGCGCCGAGTCAGTCTTTTGCTTTGCTTTGAGTCTGTCTCTGTCTTGAGTCAGTCCTTTTTTGCTTAAGGGTCTGTCTTGTTGTAACGAGTCAGTCCCTCTTTTGTTTAGAATACCAGATGACTCCGGGGTTGTTGCCTCAAGCACCGTTTTGTTTTGTAATTACTTCTTTTTGCTTTCTTTTTTGGTCTACCTCTGCTGTGGAGCCAGTTTACATCCGGGGAACCTGAATGAAACAGCTGCGGCTACCGTGTTTTCGTGTCTATTGTTTTGGGCTAGTTATGCCAGAGAATTCGAATGGGGTGACAGCACATTCCACCCGCTCTTGTGTGCCCTAATAATTATTGTTTTGACCTAAGTTTTTCAAACCCTTTTGAACACTGCGGTAAAAACGAAGAGGAAGGGATTCCTCGGGATTTGCAAAACTTTGATCAAAATTGAAAGAAAGAGAGGCATGCTAAGCCCTTAATGATCGAAATCATGCTTGTCAGCGTAAATACTGAGAAGGACCCTGGCTTGATCCAGACTGGTTCCACACTGTCTTCGGCGCGAGCGATTCGTCGCCTTCTTAAAAACTTTCGAAAACAAAATGTTTTGCGCGGTCCTGCGAAGACCTGTGTGGGATCGCTCTCGAGATTGCGCAACTTAGGATCGCTCTCAGCCTCGAGACTCGACCCCCTCATTTTCAAACCTGGGACCAGCATCCAGAATGTTCAATAATTAGCTATCAATGCAAGGCCCGTGTGGCCAGACCCGAAGTAGCCCTCGATCAAGGGGCACCGAAATCGGAGCAAAAGACTAGAGTTCACTAGGAGAAGTTGGCAAAGCAACCGTGATTGGTTCTCCTGCAAAGTACTGCAACGGTAATTCTCCCGGAAAAGGGGAGGCTTCGATTTCGAAAACCATTTGGCATGGACCAAGCTACACTTTTACCCTTTGAGAGGCTCGCTGGGTCGAAAACCCAGAAGGGCGACCCAGGCAAAAGTTAGAGCAAAGAAAAATACAAAAAAAAAAGAAAAAAAACAATGCAAAAGAAAGAAAGAAAAAAAAAAGAAAAAGAAAAAAAAAATGCAAAAGGGGAAAAAAAGAAAAGGAAAGAAAAGAAGCTCGCAAGGTCGAAAACCCGCATTGGGCGCCTTGGCAAAAGTAAGAGCCTAAAAATAGTGAAGGTTAAAATACCCGAGTGTACCTTAACCGGAACTACGTAAGGCTTGATTCCCGTGTTTGGGATACGTAGGCAACTTCATCTTGAAGTCCAGCCCCCAACGCTTTCATAGCGTCTCGGTCCATGCAATGGTTTTGATCACCTTCGCCTCCTCTGAATTCGATAGTTCGGTTGTGACAATCGAAATTATGCAGCTAGCTTCCTCTTGAAGTCCAACCACCAACACCTTCCAGGTGACTGTGTCCATATATTGATTCAGACCGTCTTCGTCTCCTCCGTGTCCGAGGATCCGATCGTCATCAAAGAGGACTGGCTTACAACATGCTGCGGCATCATCCAAACAAGGGGCAACTTTCCGTTGCCACACAGTGCCATAAGTTGCCCTGAGTTGCCGTCCAAACTAGGGGCAACTTTCTGTTGCCTTGCCCCTCCTTCAAGCAAGGGGCAATTTTCCATTGCCTCCGATCCGAGGTTGCGCATCTCGAGGGTGAGTTCGCGCTCGTTTGAGCATTGACTGTTTGCAGAAATAGTTTTTGAAAATTTTCACTAAAGTTGACTTATTTTCTCGAAAACTGTTTTATTTTCAAAATTGGACCATGTTTGGACCCAAAAAGGAAAACTTTCAGTGCTTGCGGCCTGACTTGCATGATTTTCAAATCAAAAATTGAACAAGCATGTTAATCTGACGTTCATTTTTGATCAAAACTGTTTTAGAAAGAAAACAAAAAAATGGTCAAAGTAATGAACCAAGGGCACAATCGAGTCGGGTGTTCCGCCTCTCCTTTGTTATCAACGTACTTGCCAGAAGGGCACCCTATCTATCAGAAGAAATAGCCGTGAGCTAGCTGTATTCGGCATGAATCTGCCGCTTCCTATTCATCCATCAATCACCCTGGGGAGGGATGAAAAATGAGAGAATAAAGAATAAGAGAGGTGTAAGTCGAGAGAAAAGTGAGCAAGAGGGTTTTGAGAGAAAAACCGAGCTTGAGGGCCGAGTGGCGTGAGAATCACACAAATCAGAGAGGGTGGGAAACCTACCCGGAGGAATTGGCTCCTCAAGGTCTTTTGTTTTCAAGCACGTCCGTGTGTCGTGTCCTTTGATTTGTCGGTCTCAGTTTAGCTTTGAGTCTTCTCCGAGTGTATCTCGTTGTGTTTAGGTCGTGTGCCTTTTATTTTCCTCACTTGAGTCCTTTCCACTGTGTTCAGTTGTAGGCTCGATACCCAGGTTGAGAACCCTTTCTTTTTCTCAAATCGTTTGTGCTCAGGGTGCTGTGCCATTCTTTACATTTATGCGAGGCAAGAGAAGAAAAGGAAATTTTGGGACATCCGAATGTGTTTCAACTTCAACTGTCTCAGTTTTGGTGATCCGTCTTGTCAGATTGGGCCAATTGTTCAAAGTTTGCCGTGTGCAGAATGGACCGGATATTGTATTATGAGCTGCGTGCAGATTAATCCCTAGCAGAATATGGGCTGTATGTTCGGATTGAGCAGTGGTTTGTATGAGCTGTTTTGCTGTTTAGTTGGTTGGTTATTTGATTATCACAGTGCAAGTGTTCAATTGTCAGACAACAGATCAAGGTCATTTACATTTGAGGTGTAATATGATGCAATGTAGTGTGAAGTATGAAATATGCATATATATACAAATGTAACATTCTTTTCAAACAAAAGTTCGTTTCATATCATCTTTTTCGAATACATAGTTGGAGAAAAGCAAAAAACCTGCCTGCGGCAATACATAGTACTCTATCTACCAAAAAGAGAAAAGTACAAGAAAAGAAACAAAGAAAAGAAGCAGCAAAATCATCATCATCAGCAGCAGGCCTCACGCCTGAGGATCAGTCCTCGCCCTCTTCCTGGGCAAAAGCACAGGAGCATCGTCGGAGCTGTCACTGTCGGAGCCCGAGCCCGAGCTATCCCCGGCCTCCTCCGCAAATGACTCCGTCCCCACCTCCGACTCACCATCTCCTGGAACTGGAGCTCGTGAGCTGCTCCCCACGTGACCACGTCCCCCTCTAGTGCGAGGGAATATCCTGCCATCCCGAGTAGAGAGGGGAGGCCCAGCTGGAGCAGCGCCACCCACTGGAGGGATCGGGAAAGGAGGCTGAAAATACAAAGAACAAACACATCAGAAAACTGTGAGCAGTTTATCAGTACAGAATGCAGTGTATGAGTACAGTGTGTGAATGCCGTGAGCAGTTTATCAATACAGAATGCAGTGTATGAGTACAGTGTGTGAATGCCGTGAGCAGTTTATCAGTACAGAATGCAGTGTATGAGTACAGTGTGTGAATGCCGGGAGCAGCTTATTAGTACAGAATGCAGTGTATGAGTACAGTATGTGAATGCTGGAAACAGTGAATTAGTACAGAATGCAGTGTATGAGTACGGTGTGTGAATGCTGGAAACAGTGAATCAGTGCAAGATGCAGAGTATAAGTACAGTATATGAAAGCCGTGAGCAGTTTATCAAATTTTTGTGCAGTGTAGCAGATTGTGCGAAACAGAGTATGATTTGAGACTGTGGTCAGTAGAACATACCGGCAGGCTGTAGACGGCCAAAGCGTCGAGAGTCCGCTGCAGCATCCCCATCAGGGAGGCATTCAGCTCCACAGACTGACGGGTATACTCGGAGGAAGCCTGTAAAAGTATTAAATACATCAGTATTCTGTGGGATATCTGAATGAACTGAAATGAAATAACAATGCAAGATGCAGAAATAAAGTAATACATACCGGAGGCAAGTCAGGAATACCAGCCAACTCATGACCAGCCGGGGGGGGAGCAAAAGGGATCTGGTAGGTCTCCCCACTCTGCCCCCTATAAGTCAACATGGTAGGCAGAGCGGGCCAGCCCGTCCCTCGTCCCCTCTGCACTCCCCTCCTGCCGCGAGCTCGAGCCCTCTGTGACGACCCCACTCCTGCTCCTGCCTCTGCCCGGGCCGCTGGCGCCGCAGGTCTCGCTGGATCAGCTCGGGAGCCCCTACTCAAAGGCCGCATCAAGAAGGTCCGGACGTACTCTGAGTAGTCGCCCTCGCCCCTGTCGGCATCTACGTCCACGGCCCAGCCAAGGGTGTAGTCCTCCATCTGCTGGAAGCTGTACCCCTCAGTCTCCCTCATGCGCTCGGGAGGAAGGATCGGAACTATCTGCTCCGGCAACCCTAGGGTCTGGCGTATGAAACGCTCACCCAGGTACCAGGCCCGACAGACCGGGCCCTCCAGCAAAATCCGGTAACGCGAGGTCTCGATCGCGCCGGCATATCGATCTCGTATCACCGCTGGTAGTGGAGCCCACGGCTGCCAGGTGACCTGAAATGAAATACAGTTGATTATCTACTGATATAGAAATGTACGCTTGAAAGCGAAGCTTGAACGGACTGTAAGTAAAACATACCTCGGTGGGGGTGATGGTGTCGAAGAAACGGCGGAAGAAGCTAAAAGTGTCCCGGGGCCTCCGGGCGCATCGCCCGTCGTAACGGCGAGAGAAGGGGACGACCAGAGGGGTCTCCGCCTCCGGCACTGGCTCTAGTCTGGGGAAGTAGGCGTACACCCACAGCTGCAAAACAGATGTCAGTATGACTATCAGATCAAGCAGGATGCAGAATAAAGCAGAAATAACGGAGCCGTGTGTTATGTATTGTGTTGTGCAGAGTGTACAGCGTGAACAGTGTGCAGCCAGTGTAAAGCGGAGTATGTGTGTGCCGTGTGTACAGTATACAGACTACAGTGTGTGCCGTGTGTACAGTATACAGACTACAGTGTGTGCAGAATACAGAAAATATAGAGCAGAAATGTAAAGCAGAGGAGAAGACGTACCTCCCAGGCTCGCCAGTAGCCTCCTAGCAGCTGTCCACTGCCACGAGAGACTGAGCTCATATAACCGTAAAGGGTGGCCAAAGCCGCGCCCCCCCAATCATACTGCACAATCCTCTCGACGTCCACCAAAGCGCTGAGCAAGCAGAGGGGCACTGTGTTCGCCCGGTCGGCAAACAGGGTGGTCCCCAGCAAGAACATGAGGAAGCCGCGTGCATATCTCTCAGCGGCCTCCTGGGTCATCGGAGCTGCGTCCACCAGCACGGACTGCACTCGGAACTGCACCTCGAACCAGGAGTAGCGGACGAACCCTGGACGAGCAAGTGGCGGTGCCTCACCGAGCAAGTGAATCTGAGCGGCAATCCACTCATCCATGTCTGTATCGAAGGGGATCGGATCACCCCCCACCCCGATGCCGGTGAGCATCGAGAAGTCGTAAGGGGTCATCGTCATGTCCCCAGTCGCTGATAAGTGAAATGAATCGGTGGTGTCCCACCACCTCTCTGCCAGGGCAGCAAGAAGAGGTCTGCAAGCAGAGAGCCTAGAGAGCCCCCTGCAGAAGGTGCCAAAGCCGGCCCGATCTACAATGCGGCTAACGGCGTCAGGCAGCTCGGTGTACCAATCGCGAGCGGTGACGTTCCCATACCCACGGAGAGTATGGGAGTCTCCCTGTAGTCAAGAAATTGCAAAGCCATATGAAGATATGCAGTCGGTACAAATCTGGTATGCGTGCAGATTTTTTTTAAAAAATTCAAACAGAAACCGGGTACCGGTGTGCTTACAGTAAACTACAAGCGCGTGATGCGTCAGTGTGTTTTAGATGCTCCAGTGTAAACTTGGTGCATGTGTACACATTTTTCAGATTCAAGCAGATATCAGGTTTCAGCATACCAGTGGGTGGGCTACGGCCTGTGATATGTTAGTGCTCCTATGAGGATCAGTGTAAACAGCATGTGTGCGTGTTTTTCAAAGTTCAAATAGAAGCCAGGTCTCGGTATGTTTCAGTGAACTACAACGTGTGATGTGTCCGCGTGTTGGTGTAGTTTTGTGCAAATCTAGCATGCGTGCAAGTTTTCAGATTCAAATAAGCACCGGGTGTCGGCGAATTGGCAGTGCAATGTGTGCCGTGTGTTTGGGTGATTCAGACTAGTGCAGTGTGTGTGCATGTGCGTCGGTCCTAAACAGATATCAGTTGTAAGTTTGTCTACAATCAACTACAGTACAGTGTATCAGAGCTAAGCAATTAAAGGTTGTAATCAGCTATGGCAGTTGACAGTTCACAGTTCTACATTGCAGAAAGTAAAACAGAGAAAAGGGTTACCTCGGAAGCGCCAAAGGATAGGTGCGAGGTCGGCTCGCGTAGCAGAAGCTCCGGGTCCAGAGCCCTGTCAAAGCCGCGGAAGTGGCGGAGTCCATCTGGCGGAAGCACGTGAATGGCTGGGTGGTAGGTCGTCGGATCGAACGGGAGCTCGCTCAGTGGCAGGAGCTCGACCCCGGGATCCATCTCGTGGTCCGGGGGAGTCCCGACGTGTGGAACATCATCGGCCATAGCAATGGAGATGAGAAAAATAGCCGGAAGAAGCAAAATGGGCCGGAATGCGAAAAGTCAACTGGGAAGTCAACCCCGAGAAGGTCGGAAATGGCCGGGAAGGCCGGAAGAGGAAAATGCACGAAAATGTAAAGAATATCGAGGGGAACAAGTCCCGAAAAGGAGGAAACGGCGAAAAGTGCACCGAAATGAAGTTTTGTTCGGTCGAAAATGTCCGAAACGCGAAGAATATCGCGAATCCGACGAGAAAATGGGCGTGAAACGCGGAGACATCGGCGAAAAATCGAAAGGAAAACACTCTAGAGAGAGAGAGGAGGAGTTTTCGGCGGTGTGGAAGTAAGAAAATAGGGTTTAGGTGCCCTATTTTATAACACCCGTGGCAAATTGGCAAAACTGCCCCCGATCAGGCATTTTCTGCCGGTCGGCACTTTTTTGTACCGATGGATGAGTTTAGGCAGCCGGTGGCAGCCGGTGATCACCCCACCCAGCCGGTGGTGTTCCCAAGGCCTTGTTTAGGCTATATGAGGGGTTTTGGGTCTTCGTAGCTCAAGAAAGTACAAGAAAATGCATCCCCGATGCTCAACCGGCCTCCGTTTTGACTTCGGACCGTCTCTACTGTGCGTGACGCTCAAACTCAAGCGAAGATTGTATCCTTTTGTCTTTTATAAGATTCAAAA
Organism: Camellia granthamiana; assembly: GCA_036172215.1. Taxonomy (NCBI): domain Eukaryota; kingdom Viridiplantae; phylum Streptophyta; class Magnoliopsida; order Ericales; family Theaceae; genus Camellia; species Camellia granthamiana. Next base: position 14,290,763 of record CM069904.1, read on the forward strand.
GTTACCCCGTGTGCGTTGCATGCATCCATCACATTGTCCGGCGCATTGTATCGCGCCATCTTGCACGTCCCTTGCGGCTTGCATCTTTTTTCATCCGATGAGGTATGCGTGCCTCATCTTGCATTTCATCGCATTTCGAGGTACGCGTGCCTCGTTTTGCATTTCATTTTCCATCCGATGAGGTATGCGTGCCTCATCTTGCATTTCATCGCATTTCGAGGTACGCGTGCCTCGTTTTGCATTTCATTTTCCATCCGATGAGGTATGCGTGCCTCATCTTGCATTTCATTGCATTTCGAGGTACGCGTGCCTCATTTTGCATTTCATTTCCATCCGATGAGGTATGCGTGCCTCATCTTGCATTTCATCGCATTTCGAGGTACGCTTGCCTCGTTTTGCATTTCATTTTCCATCCGATGAGGTATGCGTGCCTCATCTTGCATTTCATTGCATTTCGAGGTACGCGTGCCTCGTTTTGCATTTCATTTCCATCCGATGAGGTATGCGTGCCTCATCTTGCATTTCATCGCATTTCGAGGTACGCATGCCTCGTTTTGCATTTCATTTTCCATCCGATGAGGTATGCGTGCCTCATCTTGCATTTCATTGCATTTCGAGGTACGCGTGCCTCGTTTTGCATTTCATTTTCCATCCGAGGAGGTATGCGTGCCTCATCTTGCATTTCATCGCATTTCGAGGTACGCGTGCCTCGTTTTGCATTTCATTTTCCATCCGATGAGGTATGCGTGCCTCATCTTGCATTTCTTCGCATCTCGAGGTACGCGTGCCTCGTTTTGCATTTCATTTTGCATTTCATCTTGATCCGCGTGACGTGTGCTACCTCACGTGTTTCATTTTGCATTTCACTTTGATTCGCGTGGCGTGTGCTACCTCACGTGTTTCATTTTGCATTTCACTTTGGTCCACGTGAGGTGTGCTACCTCACGTGTTTCATTTCGCATTTCATTGCATCTCGAGGCACGCATGCCTCGTTTTGCACTCCATTTTCACACCAATGAGGTATGCGTGCCTCATGATTCATTTCATTCTCACTTGCATTGTTTTGCATCCCTTGTGGCACGCGAGTCACATTCGCACAGTTGCCCCACCACAGAGAGTCCGGCGGGACCAAAAACACGTGCGGTCCGGCGGGACCCTAAACACGCGACGGTCTAGGAGACCTTAAATCCTTGGAGGGTGCAAGACCTTCGGTACGTTGACATGCACCGCTCATTGCATTTGGCATGCATTTCATCGCGCTCTTTCGCGCATCCCATCATCATGCATTACCCCAAAGAAGGTCCGGCGGGACCAAAAACACGCAAGGTCCGGCGGGACCAAAAACACGCGCGGTCTGGCGAGACCTTAAACCCGCTTGACTGCATTGTCACGTGCTTTATTACAAACACCGTCATGCATTTATGCTTTGTATCGTTGCCCCGTCCGGGTCTGGCGAGACCTTAAACACGTATGGTCTAGGAGACCTTAAAACCTCGGGAGGTGCGAGACCTTCGGTGTGTTAAGTCGCCCCTCATTGCATTTGGCATGCATTTCATCGCGCCGTTTAGCGCACCCTCATTGCACTCCATTTTCCATCTTTTGAGACACGCACGTCTCATTCGCCCCATTTGCATCCGTGTGTGTGTCTCGTTTGCATCGCATGCGCTTAAAGTGTTGTGTAAACAGTTGCCCCCCTGGTCTGGCGAGACCTTAAACACGCACGGTCTAGGAGACCTTAAATCCTCTGAAGGTGCAATTCCTTCGGTGTTTGTCGTGCCCGAACGACTTTCGGTGGTCTGGTAAAACCACCTGTCTAGGTTTGCGGTAAGTTCCTAGAAGACCAACTGGGGCGGTGAAAACTAGAGTTTAAACGGCTTATGCCTAGAACGCAAAGGTTCGGAATTTCTGAGACTAAAGTCTGGTTTAAATACCCAGGGGATGTACCCTCGGCTTGAAATCTGTATGGAAGCCCCATAGGTTGAGGCGGCGTGTTTACGCCTCAATTCTGGATATTGAACCGACCTAGTATATCGCCTTGTTGGTAAGATAGGGAAAGCTGCAATCGTAGCCATTGCATCATAGTGCATTGTCATGCATCATTGTAAATACTGCATATGTCATGCATTTCAAAAAAAAAAGAGAGAAAAACCCATGCATATGTCCTGCATTTCATTGTAATATAGTGTATGTGTCATGCATTTTCTGTAAAACATCCATATCCATTGCATTGTAGCTTGCATGCATCCATTGCATCACCTCCATCTATGGCTTGCACCTTTCCTTGTTGAGCTTGGTCTGGTATGTGTCCATACTTTTCACGTCAAAACACAGTTCTGCATGTGCATCGCGCCTACTCCACGCTGGTATGTTGGTTTGAGGTTGCGGCACCTTTTCTGTGTTAGACATGGTTTGTATGTGTGCATGCCTTTCCTAAGCGAGATACGGTTTGGCCCGCGCGCCATAATCGCATATTACATTGTAGTGTAATTATTGCATCCGGTATTAGGATCATTGTTCTTTCCTCAGCGGGTCGTCACCGCACTTATGTCAATCCACCCAATACTTGTCCTTGTGTCCGTCTACATTACTCATAGTTCTGCATGTGTATCGCGCCTACTCCACGCTGGTATGTTGATTTGAGGTCGCGGCACCTTTTCTATGGTAGACGGACTTGTTACTTCCATCAATCTATTTGACATTTGTGCGGTTTCGAACCATTCCGGTTTGAATCATGATTCAATTGCCCTGCATGTAGTTTGCCTTGCATATAGTTTCAGTTGCATTGCATTTTCATTTACGTTATTCATACATTGTTTTGTACATATTGCATATCATCTTGCATTCATTTTGCATGACATGCATATTGCTAACAATATTGTACCTGTTAAGTTTGCTTTCTTTACAGGCACGATATTGTATGTACGGTTCATTTGAGGCCGGTGCAACCGGACGAGCCGCACAGGTATTGTATCCTCCGCGTGAGACGTTTTGAGAATTGCATAATTCTCTTACATCCTTTCTGCATTGTAGTGTAGATTGGCATATTCTGGCTTATAACTGTTGCATGTGTGCTTCATTACAGCTTCCTTTGCATGATCATAAGTTATGCCCGGCTTCTTGCATTTTCAGTTGCATTTTGCCCCTGCCTTCGGGCGCATACCTTGTTTTGTCTTGCATGTTTGTCCAAGTCTTCGGCCTTGTCAAAAATGGGTCGTCTCTGGGCTTTGACATTCACTCCCATCATTGTTATGACTTCCGAGTTCTGTCAAAGAGGGGCAACTGTAGACACCCCATTTTTGACCGTCCTCAAGACTCAGATGTCACCGTTTGAACACTCGGTGATCATCCATGTGTGTGTTCGTTTGGAGTTCCCGGAGTTCTCGGCTCGCGCGCCTTGCCTCAGGACCTCCGAACTTGACCGTTTTGTGTTTGGTTTTGCACCAAACACTTGTGTTTTGCCATGAAAGGGCAGGGAATGCTTTGTGAGGCATTCCCACACACCACCGGCTGTGGCTAGAGGCCACCGGCTGGCTGTAGTTGCCACCGGCACTATATTGTGCCGGTCGGCACTATTTTGTGCCGGTCGGCACTCAATTTTGTCAAAATGACATTTTTTGCCGGCCGGACACTGTGCACTTGCTTTCTGAGATATTTTCAGACAGCTGTGTGCCATTGGCTTCCCCTCCATACACGTGTATGGAGGGATGAGCCCTTGTTTGCTTAGCTTGTAAGTCTTACAAGTTCTATAAGAGAGAAGGCTCTTCTCTTGGCTCAAGGTTGGAATTCTTGAGAGGTTTCAGCCATTTTTAGAGAGAACCAAGCTCTGGTTTTAGGGTTAAGATAGATACACATCCTATCTCTCCCTTTCTCTTTTGCTTTCTAGGTGTTTTAGTTCATATTATTGCACTAACACACCTAGTCTTCCACCTTTTCTTGGCATTCTTGAAAATCAGAGCTTATTCTTGAAGTTCTTGACTGATTTTGAGTCCAAAGGAGCCACAACATCAAGCTTTGTGAAGAGGGCTACAAGGGTGAGACACTAACTCTCTTTTTACCCCATTTTTGCACCTTCTTTTTACCTAGCTTAGGACTGTTTTTGTGCTTAGCACATAATACAAAAAAGTTCTGATTTTGAACCCTCTTGGTTGTATATTAAGAGTGCTTAGTGGTTTGGGGAAGTTTGACCCCCTTTAGACCTTGAAAAGGGTCATTTTTTGTGCTATTTTGGAGAGATTCGGGACTAGTGTGCTTGGGCCTCTCCACCACTGAAATCTTGAGGGATTTCAGTGGTGGAGATGGTGCCATAAAGTCCTAGAAAGGGGAGGGCCACCCCCTCTCCTTGATGTCCTTGAAAAGTGCAAGTTTTGCCTCTTGAGAGAGCACCATGCTTGAGTGTGTGTTGAACATGTTTGAGTTGTTTTCCATGCTTATATTGCCATGATATAACATGTCTATAAGTTAGTTTTGATCTCCTATGCATGCTGAGCATGGTTGCCTTGTAATGCCCCTTTTATGCCTTAACATGCCTAGGTTGTATGCCCTAGTTTCTAGCATGTTTTAGGCTTACATTTGTGAAGCTTTTGTGCTTATATTATCATGTTTTAGGTCTGTCCATAAGTATTTGGGTCAATCTTAGCATGTTTAATATAGCCTCTTTGCATTTGGCTTGTTGGCCTTAAGAGTTTGAGTGTGTAACATGCCTCGGTTGCATTGTTTTTGATGGTTTGGAACCATTTCATATGCTATTTCAGTCCCTTAGAGGAGCTTGTATGTTTACATTGCATGCTTCTTTGTGACTTCTTAAGCTTGTGTCGCATGCTCCATGTTTAGGCCTTATCGCATGCCTTTGAATTCAAGCTTCTTAGATGCCATCTAAGTAGTCCTTTGGGCCTATTTTGACATGCTTAAAAATCTGTTTTGGGTTGATCAATGCATGCCATAATTGCTTTGTCTGGGTTTGGTTCAAACCCCCATTGACTTGCCTTAAGCCTAGGCCATTTGCATGCTTTGTTTGGCATGCTTCATTGCATGATTTGGCATCATGTTTAACTTGAATTTCAGAGCTTTAAAGTGCATACTAGTTGCCCATGTTTGGTCTCTTTAAGTGTGCATGAGAGTTGCTTTTGTATGCCTAAGTCTTGAGCCTTAACACTTGCATGTGTGTGTGTGCATTTGGTCTCATTTTCTAGGCACTTTGGCCACTGATTTTAGGCCCATTTTGAGTTGCCTAATTCATGTATAAGTCCATCCCTCTTGTGGTTTGCATGCTTGCATTGTATGCTTGTTTGCATGCTCGCGTAAGTGTATCACATTGTCCACATTGCATGCCTAGTTGACATACTTAGGATTTTCACCACATTGACATGTATACCAAGCCTCTTGAAGTGAGTTTGATAGAGGTTTGGTACCCCTTTTGTGCCTATGTGATTTGCATGCATTTGAAAGTGAAGTTGCATCCGTGGTTCTTAGGGCCATCACGCATGGAAATGCGCGATTGGTGGTCCGGGAATCGAGGCACATGCCCCCTTGAGTCAATAACATGATAAGGGGTATGTTTAGTGCATAAATAGCTTGGATTGTATTGCCATGCTTGTTGTTTCCCTCTGCTGCTGTGAGTTGCAGGTTCTGCAGGAATTTTGTGCCGACCGGCACTAAAAAGTGCCGACCGACATCCCTTTGGCAGCCGATAAGGGAATTCAGTGCCGATGGCCTCATCCTTCAGCCGGTGGTGTTCTACCCCAGCCGGTGGTGATCCCCAGTGCCCTGGGAGGTAGTCCTAAGATTTTGGCAATTTCCTGAGGAGGAGAGCAGAGAAAACAGAGGTACACTTGCATGGCAGTGCGATTCCGAGCGAGTCCCGGGCACGCGCATGCATTGGACCCTCATCCCGAGGCCATTTACTGCTTAATTAGATTAATTAATTTATTTAGTTGATTTGTAATATTTTATTAGCTAGAATAGCTAATTATTTATTTGGTTCTGTATTATTATTCGGTCCCTCCGAGCGAGGGCAAATTTGTAATAAGTGTGTGTGAGTGGGTGTATGTCTTCCAACCCCCATTTCTTTCTTCCTTTTATTTACCCGCTTATGTTGGTAGATTAGGGCACATTTAAATTGGCATACCTTATGCAATGCATGCGTGCATTCATGCATTCGGGTTCGGCGCATCATGCAAACTGCATCGTACTTTCAATTCCAAATTGAATACGTGATAGTTGTTGCATCTCATGTGCCATGTTTAGGGTTAGCCGAGCCTACTCTAGATTACATCTTTGTGTGTGGTGCATTAGCCATTTAACATGAACTAGGGCATGCATGTTTGCTAACTAGTTTCTTGTTTTGGCGCGGAGTACGATGTAAGTATTTTACGCTTTAGCATACCACATGCGTGTGAATGTTTCCATGACAGTATGCTTACCATGCGGCTAAATGCTTATGTGTGATAAACTGTTTGAATGCCTGTGGATGGAGGTTGGATTGCCTGAGTTGGAACAACTCATTGAAATCCGTATTTTAGCCTACTTGCGAGTAGCAAAATCCAACACGTTTTTCGAGACAAAACGGATATGCAATGTTTATTTCCAAGTTAGGCGATCTGGTCTATACTTTTGTGTTGCGCGCATCACATAGTAATTCTAGGTTAATAACCAGAATAAGAGCATGTAATGTTTTCAAAATCAGATATCACGGTTAGTAGAGGCCGGTCTTCGGACCGGGCGAAAGGGGGTGCTCATAGCTGACCTTCCCCGATCGTACCCAAGCTCCCGAGCCAAGACCACTTTGGTAATGACGGACATGTGGCCTTCGGCACCGAGTCAGGGTTTCCTAAATTTCCCATTTAAAAATATTTAGGTGTCGACTCTGTAATCTGGCAAAGCAGTCCATGTTTGGCACTACTTTTCAAAAATCTGTTTTCTCAAACGATTTGCCAGAGTTGGACTCTTTGGTTCAGATTTAGAACCGCGACACAAAGGAGAGTCCGAACTGTAGGATAGCGAGGTCCCCCGCGGACGTGTTACAGTTTCTGGCGACTCTGCTGGGGATTTTAGAGAGCTTGACTCGAACTCGTGATATCCTGTTTTGACTACATTTATGTGTTTCTTTCCATTGCATGTGCATTGGTGCGCCTAGGACACCGTGTTGGCCGTCTGCTATTCCTGAGCGGTTTGCCGGAGGCTTGTCTTGTCAAGGCATGTCCATAAGGCTAACCGGTTGCGGGCTCTGCCAGTATGGGAACACAAACCCCGGTTTTACCGGGGCACCCTTTTCGACCATTCGACCTAGTACATATTCGGATCCATAGTGACCATTCCAAACTAGGACAGGTTACTTACCCGATATAGGTTGTTTGAAACCGCTGTGTGCGTAGTGAAACCCTAGCTCCTGACAAAATAGGACAGGGAAACCCTACCCCAATATAGGGGTGTTTTGGTTCTCAATTATCTGCTATGTGCTTCTAGAGTGTATCTCTGCAGGAAAGTACATGTCAGTTTACCAGTGCGAGTATCCGGCCCGAGGGGCACCAGTGTCAGTGTTGTTGAGGAACCAGTTATATCTGCGGGTATCAGTTCAGTTCTGGGAACAGTGATTCCGGGGAACAGTAATCAGTAGTAGAGATCAGTTGTTTGACTGCGTCTGCGTTTGATCTGTTTTGGGCTGAAATGCTGTCCGTTTTTTCCTTTCAGTTTAGAGAATTCAGAAAGTTGATACAGAATAGTCAGTGTTTTCCCCTTTGCTGAGGCAGAACTAGGGATGACGCAAAGTTCAGAAGAAATAGTGGTTATGACAGCCGCGTTGGATCAAGGGATCACCCTACAGAGTGAGGCTGGCATAGACATGCCGCATCCTCCTAGGTCGCCCGCTACACACCCAATCTGGGCCCCCCAGTTCTATCAGGCTCGCGAGCCCACTACATTCGAGTTAATGGGGATGATAGGTGATCTCCAAAGATCTGTAGCAGATCTCGCTTACGGGATGTCAGCCTCGCCACCGGTTGCACCGTATGCCGGAAATTTTGAGCCCTAAGAGCCCCCACTACTGGGGCGGATTGTGATCGAGCTTAATCAGCCGGAGATGGCCTCCACATACAACAGTGATGTACCAGTACCAACCCAAACCTCTCATCAGGCTGAGGCCAGAGGTAAAAATGTGGCAAAGGCAGACGCCGACCCCGTGGAACAGCTGCTGTGGGCAGTCGAGGCTTTAAAAACCGGGGGGATGAACAAACAACAGGTATTTGCGATGACAACCAAAATTGTGAAGGATGCTTTTCCCACTCTACCTGAGGGTAGTTCAAGCCAGTCGGAAAATCAGGATAGACCTCGTTATGTTGAAGCAGTTTCTCTCACTCCCAACCCCGTACCTAGGAAGGATCAGAAATTCAAGCCCGCACCTGCCGATCCGTTCGCCAGCACATCTAGCAGGAGCACTCAGGCTTCAAAATACCAGCCCCGGGGGCGGAGGGTCTTCCATCCTCTCTACATGCCTTTGTCTAGGGCACTTCTCATTTTGGCCAAAAAGGGGCATCTTACACCCCTCGAGCCTAGGCCGCTCCCCAAACCCCTTCCAGCAGGACATGATGCCACTCAGTACTGTGCGTACCACCAGCAATCTGGCCACTCCACCGATAACTGCTTTCGCCTCCGCCACGAGGTGCAGGATCTGATTGACAACGAGGTTATCCTCCCACCCACCTCAGCTAAATCCGTCACCACTCAGTTGTTGGATTTTGAGGACACCGATACTGCGAGTATGTAATTGGGATTCAACCGCCTGCGGGCAGCGCCTCGAGTTTTTGATGTGGCGTCTGGCACGCATTTTTGAGCATCTGCGAATGCTACTTTTGTAAATCCTGGCTTGGGCGCCGAGTCAGTCTTTTGCTTTGCTTTGAGTCTGTCTCTGTCTTGAGTCAGTCCTTTTTTGCTTAAGGGTCTGTCTTGTTGTAACGAGTCAGTCCCTCTTTTGTTTAGAATACCAGATGACTCCGGGGTTGTTGCCTCAAGCACCGTTTTGTTTTGTAATTACTTCTTTTTGCTTTCTTTTTTGGTCTACCTCTGCTGTGGAGCCAGTTTACATCCGGGGAACCTGAATGAAACAGCTGCGGCTACCGTGTTTTCGTGTCTATTGTTTTGGGCTAGTTATGCCAGAGAATTCGAATGGGGTGACAGCACATTCCACCCGCTCTTGTGTGCCCTAATAATTATTGTTTTGACCTAAGTTTTTCAAACCCTTTTGAACACTGCGGTAAAAACGAAGAGGAAGGGATTCCTCGGGATTTGCAAAACTTTGATCAAAATTGAAAGAAAGAGAGGCATGCTAAGCCCTTAATGATCGAAATCATGCTTGTCAGCGTAAATACTGAGAAGGACCCTGGCTTGATCCAGACTGGTTCCACACTGTCTTCGGCGCGAGCGATTCGTCGCCTTCTTAAAAACTTTCGAAAACAAAATGTTTTGCGCGGTCCTGCGAAGACCTGTGTGGGATCGCTCTCGAGATTGCGCAACTTAGGATCGCTCTCAGCCTCGAGACTCGACCCCTCATTTTCAAACCTGGGACCAGCATCCAGAATGTTCAATAACAGCAATTCTAGTATACGTGGAAAAATTGAAAAAATTGAAACTCAAATTGGGAAAAAATAAAAAACATATAAACAATTCTCAAACAAAACTAAATTAGACAAAAGGCCAAAAAATTATACTACAAACGTTCTTCCCAAACTAACCTCAAATATTATATTCTTTTTTTTATATAAAAAATGTAAAAACAACAATAAAAAATGATAACAAAAAAATACCCAGTTGAATTACAGTTACATACAGACAAACATGAGCTATGTATCATAAATGTATGACCCAATACCGATTGCAATGAAATTAAGGAAAAACACTCAATTGCAGACCAAATGAACAAGTCGTCAGATCAAATATCAAAGAAAAAAAAACACAAAAATCGCAATACGGAAAGTACGAAAAACATCGGAGACAAAAAGGATCCCAAGCTTCGAATCAGGGGAACCAGAAATGTAGGTCTTCAGGCCTCAAAAGTCATCCAGATGCCCTGCTCCACAGCTTGCGCCAAGGAGGGTCGGAGCATTCTCGCAGCACTAACCACTTGGCATATCAATTTTAACTCTCTAAACAACAATTTAGGAAATCACAGCTATTGTAGGTACACTGTATGTGTGGCATACATATATATATATATAAACTAGCACTGGCTGCAACTTATACATATATACTACCACAGCTTCCCCAGCTGCGTGACATTGATTTTCATCAACACTCCATACTTGGAGATTCTATAGCTGATTGGTACAAGGATCCTAGTCTTGTTAATCAATGTTTGAGGAATAAGATGTAAAGTTTCTAATGTTTACATGAATTGCATTATCTTGAGAATGTCAAATATGCTAAAATAAAAATCTATATTTCAGTTTGTAATGGTTGTATTTTTTATTTACCTTTCTATATCTTATCAAATTTCTTCTGCAATACCAAACATTCTATGCAGAAAACAAACCGTGAGTTGGGGACAGTGGACATCTGGTCATGTTCCTGTCTCTTAAACTCTGGTATCTGTTGATGGTGCTTCAAAGGTATTTTATAAAAGTAAACAAAAATAACAGGTTGTTTTGTTAGGTACTGATTTGCTTTGCTTAGACAAAAAGGGGATCTGTATGGAGTGGTTCAAATGCGAAAATTAATTTGAGTAGAAGAGATGTTACCTTGTAGTTAGGGGGAAATGGGCCGGCATGGTGTAGAACTGGTTAGCAGTGGTGCAGATCTGGGCGACGGATGGTCCGATAGCCATCAGTTATTATTCTAACGCGATCAAGTCGAGGTCAGACTTTCCCACGGCTGTAGCGGTGCTGCACGGTGAAGGGTACGACGGATCTCCGGCAGTCGCTGCTATGAACGTGATGGAGTAGACTTGATTCTCCGATTGAGGGACTGTGTTGGTTGTTCAACGACGAATATAGGTTGGAGAAGGAAAGGGGAACTTCGGGTGAGAGGATATATTATTGTGATATATCTGTTTTGAGGAAGGAATACAAAGCAGGGGCAAAATTATATTTTTACCCTCTGCAGATTCAGACACAATTTTTGCCGCACAATGCATGAAGATAGGATAACTTTTTAGCTTTTTAGCTTTTTCTGAAGATGCCAAACTTGGCCTAAATTTGAGTTTTGGTAGTTTGGCTTGAACTGTGATGTTTGACCATGGAAAGTTTCTGTAGGAGACTTCACGTGTTAAACCATCAAACTCAAAATTAATTAGTAATAAATGAAGTAGCCTTTGGAGGCGATGTGTGACAAATCTACACTAAGCTTGATGGATGCAATGTGGTAGGCTCCAATTCAAACATCCCAAGCCAAATGAGTGTTCATTCTAAGTAGGAAATGAAGGGGTAATCAAGATGCATACAAAGGTAAAAGAAATTATTGAATGATGATAAAGCAAACCTATAGAACTCGAAATGTTATAAATGGTTAGCAAGCCAACGAAATACAAACAGTGGAAAAATTGAGTTACAAGTTCAATATTCAGTCGAGCAAAAGAGGCTTTTTTTTTTTTTCAAGTTCAATATTCAGTCGAGCAAAAAAGGCTTTTTCTTTTCTACCGCTTTATCCTTTGTCATCCTTCATGGTTCTCAAATGGTTTGGATTGAAACATCTATGTCTACACATTCTTCAAATTCTTTCTTCCCCAGACTTCATTGCTACTATCCGACTGTCATAAGTCCAAGAAAGAAATCAAAATCACATCTTTGCTCAAACCGCCTTGACTCGCACAATCTTAACAGTTAGAGAAAAAAAAACTCGCATACATAAAACTAATTAGCGCACACTCATGGTAAGCAAAAGTACGAGGCAACCTTTTTTATTTTCCTTAACATAACCCCTTGATTAAAGTGACTTGGATTGGTTCATGCAATTTTACTTGTTTTTCTCCTCAATATCCACTACACTTCAATACCATAAGTTTTTAGGTTTATTTTTATTTTTTCTTTTCATGGGACAGGTTTTGAAGGTGGGAAGTTGCTAAACTAAGAGAACTTCATCACCGACCATGTAAAATTTTTAAGTTAGAAGATCACATAGCTCTACACAAACCTGCAGAAGTGCTAGATCCAACTCCATGATACACGTTGCTTTGTTGTCGCCAGTTGGAACTTTGGAACAAAATGAAATATCAGAAGTGATGATGCATATCTGTTAAAATAGGATAAGTCATCAACTCATGTCATATTTGATCCATGAATACTATATATTATTTCAATTATGATTAATATACCACCCATATGCAGTGGTAGTATGATACCTTTCTACTTAAATCTAATTCGATTCATTTACATTCAGACATGTTTTAATCCGTGCTACTTAATGCAGATATGAGAAAACAATACTAAAAATTTCAAAATTAACTTTCATACCATAGTCGTCCCAAACCTGCATGCTTATAAACTTCACAATACTTTAATACCAATGCAATGCGGAACTTCGCTTCACAGGCACTACTTTCACCTCTCTTAAAGTGGTTGCTACCTATCAAAACAAAAGAATGGTGTTGTTCTTCGAAACAAAAGCAGCAAGCACATTCCTCACTATTCCAAGGCAGATGAAAAAAAACACACACACACACACACACACAACAACAACAACAACAACAACAACAACAACAAACTTAATAATCAGAAAGAAAATTAAGAAAATACATCCTTAATCTTCCAAACTGCTGGAACCTTGAAACGTAACTTTCGAATTTTTTTGATGCAAATGGAATTTCGCCATTAGCAATGTGACCAAAACCTTAACAAAGAAATAGATGAGCTTCTTTTCATAGAGTACTTGTGGGCCAAAAAGACATATAGACCCTTCTCTACTTCGGCTGATACAACTCCAACCAATTCCTTCTTCACAACTTTCTTCCATAAATATTTAGAACCAAATCAAATAGCACTCGGGGAAACATTTGAAATCATGCTCAAATCTTATTCCATTTTGGATTTGAGGAAATTATACATTAAGAAAATGGGGCTCGAAAAAAGGCATAAAGCAATGAGTACTTGATGAAAAAATTGTGGTAAATACGCTAAATAAGCTCATATAAACCCCCCAAAAAATCTAATCTACCTAAATTTTGCAAGGCAAAGGGAAAACCAAGTTGGATATCTATCAGGAAAATTTTAGGCTGCCCAAGTAATTCCTTGACATCTCAACTGAGTAAAGACATATCCTAACTAGAAGTTAATCTTGTAAGACTGCTACGTTGCAAGTCCTAGAAATTCTGCAATCAATAATTATCTCACTTATTTTCTTCTTTTCAAGTCTTCATTTTAGTAGACAAGAATGCTAACAATACTGAACAAAAACTTATACCATCTTAAACAGAATTACATAATTCATTTACTATTGTACATCCCCTCAAAACATGATATATATATATATATATGTATAGTGGAGATATGATAATCTGAATAAAGAAACAATTAGTGATTGTAATTACTTGAAAATATATCAAAGAAAAGTCACCACTAGAACAGCCTTGCCTGCGTAAGGAATTGCCTATTGACCTATATCATTTAATGTTTCGGCCTATATCAATGGAAGAAGTTACGGTCAAGCAAATTTTGAAATAATGGAAAAGATTATTTAGAAAGTCTCATAATGCAATCATTTTGGTATAGTTACAAAGGACACATCGCAAGAAAAATCATAGTTACAACTCTTTATGGTAATGTTACAAACATTGTGGTTCATATTATGAATTTTGTGGTGTAGTTACAAAAGGGTGCACTATATATGCACTCTTCTAGAGATGTTTCACACAAATTTATCCCAATCACTGGTTCTAAAAAGACTTCTCTAAATCTTCATTTGGCATCATTAAACCATAAAAATCTAGTCCAAATAATTTACATGTCATCTTTTCGTACTCCAAAGATAGAACCAAATTTACATTAAAATTGACAAAATTAAAGCATGAGAAGACAAAAGAGGGGGGGGGGGGGGGAAAAAAAGATGAACAATGACCCTCCCTTCCTCTTATTCTCTCCAACTAGGAAAGGGCAAGTTGGTTGGGAAAATTAAAATCTGCATAATCCAAGTAATTTCTAAGGCCAAAACTTCACTATAGCATTTATCACCGTGGCATGACACAAATACGATACTAAAAGGGGCCTCTTCAAATGCAAATGGTAAAAGACCATAAAAAAGAAGCAAAGGTGAAAATGATTGGTTCCATAGCATTTAAAAGTTACAATCAATCGACTTTTTCCTTTATTTATTTTTTGATGGCGACAACCCCTCCAACACAAGGCCACTTTGGATCAACTCTTACAAGGTAAACCCGAGATATGTACAACTACCCGCAAACCACAAATATTTGGTTAAGAACACAAAATAATTTTGGAAAAAAACACGACCCCACACCCAAAAATTAACTAAAAAGGGGTAAAAAATAAGTTTAGCCTAAAACCTAATTAGAAATACATAATAAATTTCAAATACATACTATATATCCATCAACATAAGAACACACAAAAAAAAATAATAATAAGGGTAAATTACACTCACTTCTCTTAAGGTTTGGAGAAAATACAATTAGTCCTACATGTTTGACATAATTACACTAGCTTCCCTTTTAGTATGATTAAAGCAACCGAAACTAATGCTAATGATGGGTAAACACTAAAATAAACAAAGATAAACATACATTTTACTAGGAAAGAGATGATAATATCATTTTTTTTCATTTATATAACTAACGAATTACTGATTAAAAAAAAATCTAAGTATTATGTAAATTAAAACTTCGAAAGAGGTCAGCGTAATTATGTCAAAAATGTGGACTAAATATATACTTTTTAAACCACAAGGAGTACCCAAATAATAAATACAACTTCTTTTTTTTTTGGAAAATCTCAAACAAGTAGTGAATTGCATAAATGAGTTTCACGAGGATTAGCCAAGTGTTGAAGAAGATAATGATCGCTAGTTTTTTTTTTTTTTTTTAATCGGCAAAAAATAAACTTTATTGATGTAAGAGCAAAGTACAAGGTACAAAACAAAATACATCAATAAAGAGAGGCAAGTGCAAAAGCATTACGATGAGCTAAATCAACTATGTTGGCACCAAAAAGCCCATCATATCATTTGCTAGCAACACTACAAAAAAAGTCACTTTTAACGACTAAAATATTGGTCGCCAATTGTCTGTTTTTTGGTCGCCTGTGACATTTTGCGATCGAAGATTTTGGTCGCTACGTTTGTCGCCAAAACCCTGTCGGAAAAGGTCTTTGAAGGTTTTGCCGACCCCAAAATCTTTGGTCCCAAGTCTTTAGCGACCAAAATTTTGGTCGCCAATAGTCAATTATATTTTTTTTAAATTATACATTTACCTACCAATGTTTTAGTCGCCAATAGTCAAGGAGTCGCCAACCAACACCTTTAGTCGCCAAAAGCAACCAATCGCCGACCAACACCTTTAGTCGCCAAAAGCTTCAAACATGAAAAAAAATAATAATAATTCATTGTAGAACAATTCGATCTACTCTTATGGAGACTCGAACCGCCAACCTCCCGCACCATAAACCTTACGCACCACACTCTTCCCACTACGCATCTATAACACCACTTGATTATATATGTGACATATATTATTTATATAGTACATACATCCATATTAATATAAAACTATATGTATAAACATAATTATTTTATTGAACATAATTTATGTAAAATAAACTATTTAGTAGCAAAATAAAAAAAAGACCACTTTTGGCGACTAAACATATTTTTTAGTCGCCAATTCTATACTTTTGGCTACTAATTATTTTTTAGTCGCTAAAAAACTTAACTTTTGCCAACCAAAGTCGAATTTGGTCGCCGAAGATGCACTTTCAGCTACCAAAATTTTGGTCACCAAAAAATTTAATTCCCGCCTTAGGATTTTCGTT
Source organism: Camellia granthamiana (assembly GCA_036172215.1). Classification (NCBI taxonomy): domain Eukaryota; kingdom Viridiplantae; phylum Streptophyta; class Magnoliopsida; order Ericales; family Theaceae; genus Camellia; species Camellia granthamiana. Next base: position 14,306,722 of record CM069904.1, read on the forward strand.
CTCCCGTGCTAAAAATGACCACTTTTGGCCACTAAACTTATTTTTTTGTTGCCAATTGTAGACTTTTGGCTACTAAAATCGTTTTAGTCACCAAAAAGCTTTACTTTTGGCTACTAAAATTTTTTTAGTAAATAAAACCCATATAATCAACGACCAAACTTATTTTTAGTCGCCAATTGTAGACTTTTGGCTACCAAATTTTTTTAGTCGCCAAAAAGCTTTACTTTGGGCTACTAAAAATTTTTTAGTCACTAAAACCCATATAATCAGCGACCAAACTTAGTTTTAGTCGCCAATTGTAAACTTGTGGCTACTAAAATTGTTTAGTCGCCAAAAAGCTTTACTTTTGGCTACTAATGTTGTTTTGGTCGCTAAAAGCTATACTTTCAGTTACCAAATTTTTTTTAGTTGGGAAATTTGGTCGCCGAATGTGTTTTTTCCTGTAGTGCAACCCCAAAGTTGGTTAGTGTAGACACCCCATTTTTTACGGCCCTTAAGACTTGGGCGCCACTGATTAATCACCAATAATGAATGTGTACGCTTACCAAATGCTTGACTTCCTCAGGAGGAAACCTCAGTTTTGAACCTTCAAACCTTGTGCCTTGTTTTGGACCAAAGCAGTGGTTTTTCAGGCATGTACCTTTGGGGACCTGCTGTACCGCGCACTAATGTGGCCTGCCGCGCAAGAAACCAGATATTTTCTGCCAGTTGTCCACCCATGTGCATACACCATTCCAACTATATGTATACGGATATTTTCGAGATAAACACATGGTTTTCTATATATAGATGGCCTCCCCTTTTGGTTTCAAGGTTGGAAAAATTGAGGAGTGAGAAAATATTTTTGGAAGAGCACAATTCTCTCTCTCTACAATTCTCTCTCTCTCTTACAACTTACATAGCAGTTGCTCAAACACTCTAAACCAAACCTAGAGAATTCCTTACTGAGGTGATTTGGGCTTGAATTTTGGCTCTTGAGGCACTTGAGAGTGTGAAATTAGTGGTTTGTAATCCAAGGAATCATTCCTCTTCAAGAGGTATACATTCTAGTTCTTTTGTGCTATCTCTTTCTCATCTATTCTTACTATTTTTAAGTTTTTTATTACCTATATTTTTGGGCTGAAACCTATGATTTAAGGCCATTGAAGGTAGAGGGGTTGATAACCCTTCTTTGAACCTTGCTTCGAAGGCCTTTGCGCTTGTGTTTCCCACCTTCTCATCACCTTTTTTGAGCTTTTTACCACTGATTTTCAGAGGTTTTTCAGAGGCAAAAATCATGTTTTGAAATCCTAAAAGTGGAGGGGTTAGCCTCCCTTCCTTGTGTTTGTGTGATAGTTTTAATACCTCAATATTTTAGCTAGTTGTTGTAGTTATTTTTATCTTAATTCCAGCACTTTTTTGGACTATTTTAGGACTATTTTAGAACAATTTTTATGAGTTAGCTTAATTCATGCTTTGTATAGTATGCTTGTAGTGTAATGGTCCTCATAGGTTTGGTGGTTTAGGCCTTAGCCACCAACCTATTTGAGTTGGTAGAATTTATTTCTTGTTTTCCATACTTGTATTCATATCTAAATCACCTCTACAACCTTCCTCCTTCCTTGGCTTTTTCTTTGCTTAGAAAGTTGTTTCAAAATAGTTGCTTGTTTAAGCTTGAGATAGAGGTATCATGCTTAATGGTTTAATCCCTTTGGGAGTTCATTACCAACAGCATGGTGTCTCTCTCATGCCTAAAACAACTCTTTATTTGATGCTCCTTTCCATTAGAGGACTTAAAGCTCATTTTTGGACTTAATGAATTAAGGAATGGAAAGGTAATTAAAACGAAGTAATAAAATTATGACTAAAAGTGATGCAAGATAATAAGCTAACTTTGTGTTCAATCGGACGTTAATTGAACACATGGAGACTTGAGGCATTTCATACTTGTTAGTGATGAAATGGTTTAAGTTTCCAAGGTCAACCACTTCCCTTGATCAATCCATGATAGGGAGGAGGTTTTGTTCGTCTTTTGTTATGCATTTATTGAAATTGTGTCCCTTGGTTCATAAGTCAACACGCAATGATATTGCGTCGATTGATGGCTTGCAAATCAAGCCTACCCCTCCTTTGACCTATTTGCTGATAAGGAGAGGTAGGGTGGACAAATATCCCCTGAAAATACTCTGGTTTGTACTCTGTTTGTCCTCTATTGTTGCAGGAAAGAACCAACACCAATGGCTGACAGGCCACTTTTTCTGGACGACAACCCACTATTAGTGACCTGTGTAAACCGCTCGAACTCTCTCCGGCGCCCCCCTTTCGGAGAGGGCGCGAATTGGGTTCTAGCTACTACAGTTCGGACTCCTATCACGGTTCTAAAACTAATCTCACAAAGTGCAATGCAAGACTGATAAATCATCAAAGAGTCCAAATCCGGCAAATCGTTTTGGAAAATCGATTTTAATCAAAAAGCGCCAAACATGGACTGCTCTGCCAAATTTCATATTCGCCACCTAAATATTTTATTTTAGGAAATTTAAGAAACCCTGACTCGTGCCTAAGGCCACGTGTCCGTCATCACCAAAGTTGCCTCGGCTCGGGAACTTGGGTACGAGAGGGGAAGGTCTTGAAATGAGCACCCCCGCTCGCCCAATCAAAGGATCGGCCTCTACTAAGCATGATCTGTTATTTTGAAAATACATGTGCTCTTATTCTAGTTTATTAGCTAACCTTATTATGTGATGCGCACAACACACAAGTATAGACTAATATTGCTCGATTTGGAACAAAACATCTCATTAATTAACAAACTAGTAAACTACTTACTAATTATTACAACACTTAATTAATTAACAAACTAATTAATTAAATTACCAATTTAAGCTAACTAACAAGTAAAGCTAACTATAAATCAAACTACCTTAGCTGAGTTCCAAGAGATTGAAGAAGCATGCTCGGTTGGCGCTTGCTTGGAAATCCATTATCATGCTGTCAATTGCCTCTATTTGTACTTGCCTTGGTCTCTGAAAATTGTGCCAATCTCCATATTGCCTTTGCTTCAAAACAGGAATCTGCTGGTGGGCTGCCAACCAAAAAAAAGTGGCTGCCAGCCACTAAAACTGGCCGGTCAGCTAGTGAAACTGGCTGGTCGGCTAGTAAAACTAGTCGGTCGGCCAGTTTCTTCTGCACGCTGCTAGTTTTGCTGCAACCGAGAACAATAGAAGCACAACAATGTATTTGCAAGACAATGTAGGTACTATCAAACTCTTTATAATGTCTCAAGCTCAAAGGAGCATGGCACTCGACTCCCAAGCCACCAACCAAGCACCTCAATGCATGGTGGCCAAGAACCAAGCTTGCACCATGTTTATGAATGCACAAACAACACACAAGAGAGCCCCTACCCTATCATGTTTGATCAAGAGTGTTAGCGACCAAGAAACGCAACACGTTTCATCACTTTGAGTATGAAATGTGCCACATTCCTTGTGTTTGGATTAACGTTCGATCCAAACACAATGCAATGCAAACAGCATGCTCATCTTTCAATACTAAAGTGGCATGCATAAGACTCTATCATGTAATGCATGCAAGACATGTTGAGGGCCAAGAGCACTAAAGCTAGTGAAATGTATTACACATGAGGCATGCACTATCGATCTCAAATGGTCAAACCAGCTATGGACAGACCTTATGCATGCCAAAATAGTGGCCAAAATGCTCTAAAATGATAGCATGGAAGGAAAGAAAATGATATGCACACATTGGCTCATCAACAAGGCATGAAGCACAACTCTTAAACACAATTAAAGAGTGATATACATGAGAGCATGACAGAGGTATAAGCACGGAAATTACATGTCAAATGATGGCATATCATGCGAACATCACAAGTATAGCATGCTAGAGGGCTTAAAGCATTAAAGCTAGCGAAGTACACAACACTAGGGCTATGCAATACAATGCTCAATGGACTAAACCAGCCCTAAACAGACCTCATGCATGCCAAGACAAAGGCTAAAACATGCTGAAACAGTAGCCCAAAAGCTTAGACAAGCAGGCATACGTATTGGCTCATAAGCAAGGCATAAGGCGCGACTCTCAAAAACTATGAAGGAGTCGAACATGTGAGAGTATGACTACACCATATACACTGAAATCATGTGAAAAATGAGTTTAAAGCATGCAAACAACCCAAGTAAAGCATGCTAGAGACTTGACACACAAAGCTAGTCAAAGCCACTTATACTACAACCATAAAAGGCAAGCCTCGATGGCCGAGACCACCCAAAACAGAGCTAAGGCATGCTAAAATAATGGCAAATAAATGCTAAGATGGAGTTAACACAAGCTAGGATGAGAGGCATGAAGCATGTTAGGCCAACAAGTAGGATTTCACTACAAGTGTAAGATGCAAGAAACCAATGACCAAACCAACCAAAAATAGAGTTATGGCAGGTCCAAAAAGTCACAAAAACATGCTTGGACTAAGCTTCAAAAAGGGAGAAACACATGCTCATGTATTAGGCCACCAATACTAACAAACAAGAATACAAGGAGAAGGGATCACCCTCTCCTATTTTGGACCACAAGAACAACTTTTTACCACTGCAATTCCTCTGAGTTTCAGTGGTTAAAAGGCCAAGCAAGGGGTGATTCAAAAGCTTAAAGAGGTGGCTCAAGAGGCTTAACAAGCCAAAGAGCAAAAAGATGGGAACCACCCCCTAACCGCACAAGGCTCAAACCAATATCTTAAAGCATTAAAAACAGAGTTATTAAGAGACTAAAACCAGCCTTAAAGTAGCATGCAAAGGTGACAAAGCTCCTAACCAAAACAAAGCTTAAAAGGGATAAGTGTCTTACCCATGAAGAACAACAACAAGACAGCAACTTCAGCAACAATTCTGGGCCAAAACCAAGTCTAACACCTCAAAACAACCTCCAAGGGACCTCAGCTCCAAAGTGAAGGTGTTTGAGTAGGTGTTTGTGTGCAAAAGTGTGAAGAAACAACACTTTGAAGGCTCAATATAGCACAATATAGAGAGAGAGAGAGGGAGAATTCTAGAGAGAGAGGGAGATTTTTGCTCTGAAAAATCTGAACCCTCAAATAGGGGGAAAAAGCTCCCCTTATATAGGTAATGCAAGCCAAAAGGCTTGCTCAATCCCTCCATACACGTGTATGGAGGATGAGTTCAGTGAGCCACAGCTGGCTCAAAAGGTCTGAAAATATCAGAAAAATGAGAAAAATGGCTACCAGCCAGTTAAGTGGCCGGCCGGCCACTTCAACTAGCTGGCCGACCACTCCAACTAGCTGGCAAAGAGAAAAAGTGGCTGGCAACTGCCAAAAGTAGCCGGCGAGGCCCCACTCTCCTTCAGCCAAGAGATACCAAGGTTTGGCCTAAAAGCAAGGCCAAAACACAGAGGGTTTAGAGGCTCAAAGACAAGGCGCTCAGCCGAGACCTTTAGGCGCTCGAAACAAACACAAACATGCGCAATCATCGCGCGCACAAACGATGACATCTGAGCCTTAGGGTCAGTCAAAAATGCGGTGTCTACAGTTGCCTCTCTTTGACGGAACTCGGAAGTCATGAAATGACGGGAGTGAATGTCAAAGTCCAGAGACGACCCATTTTTGACAAGGCCGAAGACTTAGACAAACAAGCAGGATAACAAAAGAAAAGTGCCCGCAGGCAGGGGCAAAATGCAAATGACATGCACAATGCAGAACATAACTTATGATTATGCAAAGAGGGCTGTAAAGAAACATCTAGATGCAAATGTTATGCAAAGAAATGTTACAGCAAACTCGCACACAAGTGAATACAAACCAAACCACATCTCATGCAGAAAGGATGTAAGAAAATTATGCAATCTTTACTACGGCTCACGCAGGAAAGACTAAAGGCCACTGTCAGGCGAACCTGAGGTCTCAAACAAAGCACCTCTTAGCGTATCACACACAAGAGGGAAGGGAAACACCTCTCAGCGTATCATATGCGAGAGAGGAAAAGGTAAACACCTCTCAGCGTATCACACGCAAGAGAGGGAAGGACAACACCTCTCAGCGTATCACACACAAGAGAGGGAAAGGTAAACACCTCTTAGCATATCACACGCGAGAGAGGGAAGGGCAAACACCTCTCAGCGTATCACATGCGAGAGAGGAAAAGGTAAACACCTCTCAGCGTATCACACGCGAGAGAAGGAAGGGCAAATACCTCTCAGCATATCACACGTGAGAGAGGTAAAAGCAACATCTCTCAGTGTATCACACGCGAGAGAGGGAAAAGCAACACCTCTCAGCTATCACACGCGAGAGAGGGAAAAGTAAACACCTCTCAGCGTATCACACGCGAGAGAGGGAAAAGCAGCATCTCTTAGCGTACCACACACAAGAGAGGGAAAGGCAACACCTCTCAACGTATCACACGCGAGAGAGGGAAAGCTAAACACCTCTCAACGTATCACACACGAGAGAGGGAAGGGCAACACCTCTAAGTGTATCACACGCAAGAGAGGGAAAGGTAAACACCTCTCAGCGTATCACACGCAAGAGAGGGAAACGCAACGCCTCTCAGCGTATCACACGCGAGAGAGGGAAAGGCAACGCCTCTCAGCGTATCATACGCGAAAGAGGGAAAAGCAACACCTCTCAACGTATCACACGCGATAGAGGGAAAAGCAACATCTCTCAGCGTATCACACGCGATAGAGGGAAAAGCAACATCTCTCAGCGTACCACACGCGATAGAGGGAAAAGCAACATCTCTCAGCGTACCACACACGAGAGAGGGAAAAGCAACACCTCTCAGCGTATCACACATGAGAGAGGGAAAAACGACATCTCTCAGCGTATCACACGTGAGAGAGGGAAAGGCAACACCTCTCAGCGTATCACACACGAGAGAGGGAAGGGCAACACCTCTCAGCGTGTCATACGCGAGAGAGGGAAAGGTAACACCTCTCAGAGTATCACACACGAGAGAGGGAAGGGCAACAGTGCAAGCACTAAAAAGTTGTATAAACAGCGAAGTGCATCCAAATGCTTCTAATCAACGTGCCAGTGCAAACACCGGGCGTACCCGGGTGTTTCTAACCAACGAAAAGTCAGTGTAGACATCGGGCATACCCGAATGTCTCTAACCAGCGGAATAAAGGAGAGGAATGGTTTTACCTGGAATTCCTCTAAATGAACCGTACATACAATATTGTCTGGCTTCATTAGCTTCGAATGAACCGTACATACAATATCGTCTGGCGTCATTAGCTTCGAATGAACCGTACACACAATATCGTCTACACAAAAGAGAAATTTGACAAGTACAACATAGTAGAAACACATGTTCAACGCTACATTAAGATACAATTTCAATAAGAGATAAACGCGTGCATATACGATGCAAACGAAAAGGTGCATAACAACGCAAGTGGAACATGCATAGTAATGCAAGTGAAAAGGTGCATAACAATGCGAGTGGAACGTGCATAATAATGCAAGTGAAAAGGTGCATAACAATACAAGTGGAACGTGCATAGCAATGCAAGTGAAAAGTGTATAACAATGCGAGTGGAACGTGCATAGCAATGCAAGTGAAAAGTGCATAACAATGCATATTCGATGCAATATGCTCAATGAAGAAATGCACGTCTTGGCAAGACCGATTCAGTTGTGACCTCTGATTTACCTCTCGAAGGCGTTACAATGTACTCTAAAAGGATACACTCCGTGCATGCCAGCTGACGATGAGCTACGCATCGAAGACATGAGTTGAAACTTCCGTAGAAACATTTCGAGCTGAAAAAGTGGGCTCTTCTTGCACTTTCTTGGGAACCAAGGACTCAAAACAGTTTGAAAACACACAAGACGAATACTAGGCTCCTGCCAGACACCCTGGAAGCTTGCCAGCCACTTTCCAAGGCTACCAGCCACTTGACAAAGCTGCCAGCCAATTAAGTGGCCGGTCGGCTAGTTTTTGGAAAATCGAGGCAGTTTGGTCATTCAACGCACGGGTCTTTAAAAACACAACACCAAATCACTTTTGTTCACACACCCATTGCCGAAATCTACTCCTCTTCCTTCCTAAACTCATTTTCCTCTTACATCCGGGCTTTTTATGCGTTTTCCAATGCCCCCCGCGAAGTTGATTTGCGAAAGACTTTCATTCTCTTTGTTTTGAACCGAGCAAAAGTTGTTTTCGGAGCCTTTTTCTCCATTTTCACCATTCGAGGTATATTTCTCTCAACTCTGACTTGAGTTTGGCGCCTTTTTCCTGAGCTTTGACTTTTTTGACTTTTTCTCTTCCCAAGAGTTGACTTTTTGCACTTTCATCCCATTTTGCTCATTTTTGTTTGTCTTTCACCTTCTTTGCAGATGGCAAACGACGCGCCACACGGTAGGGGCCCTCCGGGGATGGAGGGGGAGCCGGAGCACGTTCAGCTATTGCCCAGAGTTTGGCCATTCGACCCCGCTACATACCATCCCGCAGCACATGTGCTACCACCTAGCACAGTGCGCCATTTCACTGACTTTGCACGACGTGTGCCCATGGATCTTCCACTACGAGAGCCTGAGTCCCATCTGTCCCATGACGCGCCAGGGGTACACACTACGCTTTTATATTTTCTGCAATGTTCTTTACATTTTTTGCATAAGTTCGCACTTTTTGCACTGTATTTCATCTGCTCATATTGAAACACATACACACACTATATTCCTACTCATTCTGAACACACATACTACACTGTATTCCTACTCATTCTGAACATATATACTGTATCTCTGCTCATTCTGAACAGACATAGTGCACACTGCATTTATGCTCATTCTGAACATACATACTACACACTGCATTTCTACTCATTCTGAATATACATACTACACACTGCATTTCTACTCATTCTGAACATATTCATATTGTATCTCTGCTCATTCATACAGGTTGACTCCCGTTTCACCCGTGGGTACGAATCCACCACGGCGAAGGAGTGGTACTTGGAGCTCCCTGACAGCGTCCAGCAGATCATCGACAAGGCGGGATTTGGCCTGTTCTGCTCAGGGCTCTCGCATCTCTTTACGAGTAGGACTCTGCTAGGAGCACTGATAGAGAGATGGTGGGACACCACCAACTCCTTCCATTTCTCTGCCACTGGGGACCTGACCTTGACCCCATACGACTTCACTATGCTGACGGGCCTGGAGGTGGAAGGCCAGTCGATCCCATATGATGCGGATATGGGTGAGTGGGAGGCAGCTTGGACGCATCTACTTGGAGCACACCCACCCGTCTACCAATCATCGGGCTCGGTCCGATATACCTAGTTCGCCGACCATTTCAAAGGAAGAGAGCCTACAACAATAGAGAAGACAGAGCAGTACGCTCGAGGCTTCCTTATGTTCCTCTTTGGCACTACTTTGTTCGCCGACAGAGCGAACACAATGGGGCTATACTTGCTGAGCGCATTAGTGGACCTGTCCCAGGTGGGGCACTATGATTAGGGGGGGGCGCCGGCCTTGCTACCCTCTACTGCTACATGAGCTCGACCTCCCGCAGGAGCAGTAACATAGTAAGCCACTACTGGAGAGCCTGGGAGGTATGCTTTTCTGTTCAGCTTTACATTTTCTACTATGCTTTCTGCTTTGCACTTTCTGCACATACTGCACACTACACACACAGTCTTGTTTCTGTTCTGCATTTGTACTTTCTGCACACCGTATCATACCCTATTTTCCGCATTATCTATATTATGTGTTCTCACTGTCACCCTCTTGTTTTGCATAGCTGTGGGTATATGCCTATTTCCCGACGCTTTCCCCCGAGCTGGAGGTTGAGACACCCCTCGAGGTCCCCTACTCACTCTGATATGACGGTCGGTGCCGGCCTAGACCCCGGGAGACCCTCTCATACCTGCGCTATTATTTCGATACAGTGAGGCCAGCAGAGGTAACACAAAACAACAGTTTTTCCTGTTTTCAGCTTCACTTCATTTTGTATATCTACCAGCAACTAATGCACTTACTATCTGCAGATCACATGGCAGCCCTGGGCAGCAATGCCAGAGTTTGCTCGGTTTCATTTTGCCAGAGCTCGGGGTGCCTGTCGATATCGGATCTTGTTTGAGGGACCGGTAGGCCGCGCCTGGTTCTTAGGCGAGCGCTTCATGCGCCAGACCTTGGGCTTACTATTACAGTCGGTTCCTTTGCCACCTCCACCATCTATGCGGGCCACGGAGAGCCTCTCCGCTCAGAAGCTTATCGACGTCATGCGAGGCACAGATGCTGACCGGTACACTGGGGAGGGAGACTATGCGACTTATATCAAGACATACCTCATGGCTCCGTTGGTGAGCATTCGCGCTCCCACGAGGAGTACAGCTTAGATTGCTTCATCGAGCAGGGCTCAGGCATGGAGGGATGGAGCTAGAGAGATGCCTTCTACTAGGCAGTGTGTTGGATGGCCAGATCCTCCGACTGAGCTGACAGGTTGGCGGCCTGGCAGGGGACCTTATCAGATCCCACTTGAGCCCCCAGTACCTGATCATTGATACGTGAGGACACCTGACTCAGCACCGATATACTTTACAACTTTTATACATTTCAGCTTTGCTCAGATATTTGTTCGCTCATTCACTCATGGCTTCAACTTGCATTTGCAGCCCTCCATAGGATATGTTGAGGGGTTACTCAAGGCGATGGCCTCACTTGAGGGCATGGTCTTGCAGAGAGAGATGATGCTGACCTCCCACAGCATTCCGGTACTTTTCAGTTTACTTGCATTTATCATACTTCTGCTGATACACTGAAACTGACATCACATTGCACTGATACATCACATGTACAGATCACATCTGACATGGCACACTGCATGCACATACTATATCCAATTTCTATATATACCCCGCATAACATACTTTCACTTGATACATATATTGGAGCTGATGTATTCCAACTGCCTTTTTCAGGTCACACCCTTGCAGACAGGACCCTCAGAGCCTACTCCAGCAGTAGGGAGAGAGACTCTGGCACATAGCCAAGGGAGACGTTGAAGGCCTGCTAGGCACACTAACGACGACGAGGAGTCAGCGAGTCCCTAGTCAGAGTCATCTAAGGGCGGAGGCGATGCTGGAGAACGCTCCGAGAATGGGAGCGGAGGCAGCTCTGATTCAGACAGTGGTGCCAACGGTCACGGCATAGAGTCTACTCAGTCGAGGAAGAGGGTGAAGAGGGCCTCTGAGTCCTGAGGTGGCTGGCGCCGATTCAGATACTTTTGCTTTTTGCTTTTATTTCTCTTTTTGCTTTAGTATTAGCATATTGTACAACCTTAGGCAGTTTTATCTTCTTTAAAACTTTATACTTTTTGTAAAGAGAAACCATGATGGAATGAAAACAACTTTTTGATCAAAAAGTGTTGCATTTGTGTTCTGAGCATCACATCGCACCATTTTGCACAAAAGTGAGATTGATGGAAATTGAACATTCGTTTATTACAAAGTCAGGTAGTGAACCGACACAATAAACAAAACAAAACAACTTAAAGAATAACTCGATAAGCAAAACGACAACTCGGTAAACAAATTGCAACAACTCGATAAGCAAAGTTCAACAACTCCATAAGTAAAAGCGACAAACTTGAGAATAAGTCAACAAAACCACAGCCGAACGCATCCAGAGTGAAACAAAACATAGATTTTCAGCATCCCTCAGCACACAGGAAGGTTAAAAGTTCTCTGCTGGAGACAAGGAGTGGCTGCCAGCCATTTTTCCTCATTGCCAGCCACTTTTCACAGCTGCCAGCCACTTAAGTGGCCGGCAAGCCAGAAAAACTGGCCGGTCGGCTACTTAAACTGGCCGGTCGGCTAGTTTTTTCTGGGAAGCACCAGACTGCTACCATCTGTCCTCCACCCAATGCCTTATCTTCTATAAAGGTTCCAGCTTCGTGGGTTCCTCATCCCAAATCCATTTTTGCCCCAACTGGAAGCATTTCTGGCCCAAAACCTCACAAATTGGATTGCCAACTTGGATGGCTCAGAAAAGTTAAATTTTCAGGGTTTCAGAATAAATGCACTATTCACGTTGAGCTGCACTCCGCTGCGTTTTTCGTTCCTCCATGCCGCGGCCAGGTGTTGGAATCCGGTAACTCATGTTTTTATCTTTGGCGAACAAGAGGTATGTCCCACTTTTGAAGATTTCCAAGCTTCGATGGAATCCCAGCGCGACGAGGAAATCTAGCCTCAGTCCTATTTTGGTCATGTCCAAGCTTTAGGACGGATGTGCGGGTTTACTCTGCATAATGCTCGATCTTTGATCCAGAACGGGGAGTTGGATATTCCCAATTTGATTCATCGGTTTTCTGATGCCAGTGACCGCGACAACCATTTTTGGCAGAGTTTTTAGCAACATGCCCTCTGTTTGTGCATGTTGTCTCATTTCTTGTTTGCCCCTGGCTTCGGAGGGTCTAGCGCCCGTTTGATTGAGGTTGCCCAAGGCTTAAAAGAGGGCAAGAGTTGCATTGGAATGACACTAGCTGAGACTCTAATGGGTTTGGATGCCTTCCATTGCCAAGAGACAACTAGATTCGCAGGGAGTCCACTACTGCTACAAGTAATGTTTCTCACCCTTCTCACATCACTCGGCCCTTAGGCTCTGTTTTTTCTCTCAAAACCCTTTTCTCTCTTTTCTCTCCACGTACACCTCTCTATTCTTTAATCTCTCTTGTTTTTCATCCCTCCCCAGATATGGTTGATGGATAAGTTGAAAGTAGTGGACTCATGCCCATCATATTCAGCACGCAGCTATTTCTTCCGACAACTACTAGTTGATACCCCAGATGAGGGATAGTGGTGCGAATGGATGTGCAGCCTATCCGCCATCAATATTGCTTGGCGCTGCCCCTGGCTTAATCTGTCGGCGATGAGCTACAGCATGTCTTGCCAGCCGGGTATTCAGCTGATTGGCCTGACACACTGTGTCTTTTACTTCCCATTTCGAATCCGGTGCCAATTTGGGCATGATCAGACTTGCCCGGAAAAGGGATAGAGTACCCTACTGCATTTCTAGTTTGAGGCACACAGCTAGCTCGGTATGCCACAACAAGGAGGATGAGAGAGCTTCTGGCCCCCGCTCCCACTTTCAGTTGCACCCTCTCTGATGAGTGCATAGCTTGGCTCGATGAAGAGGCGTTGGTTGGGCCTACTTTGGCATCAGAGGCTTCCACAAGCTTTGGGAGAGGGCGCAGGAACACCTGACAATGCCCCGAGTTTATTTGCTTTAATCAATACTGTCATGACCTGAACCCGCCCCCAAGGGTTAAGGACATAACTGGCCAGTAATCATGAGGTTACCTACGACCTCAAACCAAACCAGACATAACTCATCAGAGTAAAGAAAGCCAAACGGAAGCAAAATTTAAAACTTTGTCTATAGAGCTGTGCTTATATGGCACGTCATAACAAACCATACAAATACATGTTAATAACTCACTTCAAAAAATATAGTAGCATAAGGTTCTATACAAACAGGATCATTTAAGTCTAAGTCAACCCATGAAAACTATATACAACAGATTCAAAGTCTTCGCCAACATGACAAAATATAAATACATAACAAAAGGGCGAAGACGAGTCTCGTGCGTGAGACGCAAGGGCTGACTCTTCAAAACCTCAGTTGTTCCACACAGACTTCACTAAGGCTGGGTCTGGACCTCTCTTGGCTCACCTACAACACATGGATGAGCGTGAGCGAAAGCCTAGTGAATAATATCGATTGAAGAAGATGCATTGGAACAATATACATCGGACGGCCTTAGGCCCAATTCATATTTCTATCTAGTATATAAATAGCTATAGATCAAGTAACTTCAGTTCCAAACACTTCGGACGGCCTCGGGCCCAATCCATTCATGTCAAACTGGCCTTTGGCCCATTTGTCTTTCATTCATGTCAGACTGGCCCCTGACCCATTCATTCTTTCATTCAGATCATACTAGCCTATGGCCCATTCATTCTATCTTTCAGATCATATTGGCCTCTGGCCCATTCATCCATTTATGTCAGACTGGCCTTCGGCCCATTCATTCATTCATTCGTGTCAAACTGGTCTTTGGCCCATTCGTACTTTCATATCAAACTGGCCTTCAACCCATTCATACTTTCATGTCAAACTGGCCTTTGGCCCATTCATACTTTCATGTCAAACTAGCCTTTGGCCCATTCATTTGGCATAGCAAACATTGTCCACCAATCAGATTAACAAACTTATAAACTTACATAGAAGTAAGCAATTGGACAACAACGTATTTCAGATATCTTTGTCAAGATATTACTCACAGTGATCGATTGGTTGGTTTGCCCTGGAGCTTGACCCTACACATCACATAACACATATGGGTCACAAATAATTCAATCTGTTCCTTAATTCACATATTCCTCTTTAGGTTTCATTCTTATTGCTTTAACTCAATTACAATGCTCAATGTATGCCTAAGAGTATTTAGAAGTGAAAGAGAACAGAAAACAAAATAAATAATGCCTTTATAAAATTTTCAGAAACAGGGTCCCCGCTCGAGCGTGTACTTCCCCGCTCGAGCGGACCTATGAGGTCTGCAAAAGTACTGGATGTATCAAATTTACGTTCAAGCACGCACTCGAACGCTCGAGAGCAAACTCGGTCTACATAGCTCCCCGCTCGAGCATGAACTTCCCCGCTCGAGCAGACGTCATGACTGCAGAAAATACTGGGAGCTCGAATTTTATGCTCGAGCGGAGGTTCTCCCGCTCGAGCGAACATCAAATTTTCTGGATTTTCCAGAACTTGTTCTTGAGCTTCAACTTGACATTCAAAGGCTCCAAACACATAATTTCAGCTTAAACTTCACATATACATGAACTAACATGGTACAAACACTAAATTACAACATTATGAAGTCCAATTCCATGAATTACTCACATGTATGGCTCAAATTGACCCAAACTCATCACCAAAACATTAAATTCAAACATTCAAGACTAACACTTCCATGGTTTGTGCTTGCATATGGGAGATACCCATTATCCTCAACTTAATTGGTGAAGAGATGATCAAATACCTGGACTTCAACCAAAAACTTACATGGATCATACATTTTGTGGTCAAACATGCAAATGCAAAGCAATTACACACATGCATGCATACATTGACCTTCAATTCAACAAAACCAACCCAATTTCATCATACTCAATTAAATTCATGTTGTTGACCATTAATCAAACTTGAACTCACAAAATTACAAATTAAAGGTCATGAATTCACTTACCTAGAGGCTTTAATTTTCCCAAATTATGGTCAAATCTAGAGTTGGCCTTTCAATCTTCACAAACTTGAGCTAAACACCCAACTCTCCTTCTTCCTCTCTCTCTCTAGCCGACCCTCTCTCTATTCTTAGAGTTAAAATCAGCCAAAATGGATCAAAGAGAGGAATTGAACACATAGTGGCCCTTTTATAGCCCCACTAGATCACATTATTTTAATATCAAATAATTGAGCACTTAATCAGTCGTTCTAAATCTAATTATTTTGATCCGAATCAATTTTCAATTAAATTTTACCGTAGGCTCTAAAAATTATGCCAATCACAATGGCATAATCAATTTTGGCTACTGTGGCCGATAAGGCCTTCAATTTAATTTCCAAAGCAGATAATTCAACAGATATTCCTACGGTGAACAGATAGAAATTCAAAACCACATATTTTCACATAATGGCACACAAAATCATATCAAACACATAATCACATTTATAATAAGGACCAATTAACATAAAACGGAACAGGGTTATTACATGTACTTTCAAGTTTTCTTTATGAATGTAATAAAAAGTAACTTCAATTTGTATTCAAGAGTATGAGAACTATGTACTGAAATCAATGTAATTGAAGGTTGTGGGTACTAAAAAGTTTCCATTTGGTCCAAAAATGGTCTAAGTTGTGAAAAGATTAATTTGAACAAAATCAACTTTTATTAAAACTTTTCAAAACCATTTTCGATATGGATCACAACTGGACACACCCAAGATCTATCACTAAGATGTACAACCCCAAATCCCAACAATTGTAAAGTTGCCCCTAGTCTGAATAGCACTGCACTGGAAATCACAACCGAGCTCTTGAATGCAGAATAGACAAAGATGACCAACATGATCACATGGACAAAGTTGATTTGGAAGTGTTTATGGCTAGACTTTAGAATGAAGTTGCCTACGTATCCTGAAGATGGGAATCAAGCCTTACGTAGTTAGGTTCAGGTTCACTCGTGTATTAACACTCTCCTTTTGGGCTCTAACTTTTGCCAAGGCCGCCCTTTCTGAGTTTTCAACCTTGCGAGCTCAATTTTTCTTATTTCAAATTTTTCATGCTCTAACTTTTGCCTAGGTTGCCCTTTCGGGTTTTCAGCCTAGCGAGCCACTCAGGGATAGTATTTCTTCAACTTGTCCATGTTGATCGGCTGGGAGAATTCTAGGCCATCTAAATCCATCAGAATGACAGCTCCACCCGACCAGATTGACTTGATGATGTAAGGACCAGTCCAATTAGGTTTGAACTTGCCCCTTGGGTTGTGGATGAGAGCTCAGTTGTCTTTGAGCACCAAATCTCCTTCTTTCAAATTCCTGGACTTAACCTTCTTGTTGAAAGCCCTGGCAATTCTTCGTTGATAACCCTAGACGTGATACAGTGCTTTCAGCCTTCTCTCGTCAAGCAACATGAGTTTTTCGAATCTGCTCTGTTGCCAATCTGCCTCAGCAATCTGGCACTCAGCCATTACCCGCAATAACAGAACCTTAACTTCGATAGGCAGATCAGCCTCCATCCCATAGACCAAGGAATACGGAGTTGCCCCAGTAAAAGTTCGAATTGAAGTCCGGTAGCCCCAAAAGGCAAATGGCAGCTTATCTAGCCAGTCCCTGTAGGTTTCCACCATCTTCCGCAGAATGTGCTTGATGTTCTTGTTTGCGGCCTCAACTGCTCCGTTGGTTTGCGGCCGATATGTAGATGACTTATGAAAAGCCACGTTGTACTTCTCCAACAAGTCGATCACCTCCTTCTTGAAGTGGGAACCATTATCCGAAATAATCTCATTCGGGACCCCATAGTGACAGATGATGTTGTTCCTGATGAACTTAGCGACATGCGATGCCTTCAGCAAAGCGTAAGATTGGGCCTCAACCCACTTCGTGAAGTAGTCTATCGCTACCAGAATGTACTCATGCCCGTTGGACCCCTTCGGAGTGACAACCCCAATCACATCAATCCCCCAGACTAAAAACGGCCATGGCGAAGTCATGTTGTACAGCTTCGACGGCGAAATGTTCATGCGGTTTGCATGGATCTAGCATTTGTGGCATCGCCGAACAAAGCCAATACAATCCTCCTCCATGGTTGACCAGTAGTAACCCTGTCTAAGAATTTTTCGGGCTAGCATCACCCCGCTCGTGTGCCCTCTGCACTCTCCTTCGTGGATGGCCTCCATCAGGCGCTTAGATTCTTCAGCATCAACACAGTTTGTGCATCCCAAGATGACCCAGGTTGTACAGTTTACCCCCACAGACAATGAATTGAATAGCCATTCTTCGAATTGCCCTCTTATCTTTGACATTTGCCCCTGATGGATAATCATCCTTTTCCAAGAAGTTCCAGATGTCGTAATACCAGGGGTTCTTGTCTTGTACCTCATCTATGGCAACAATCAGCTTGTAGGCCGGCACGAATTTCTGTTCAATGATGATCGGACGCATCCGAACTCCAAAAGGGATGTTTATCATAGAAGATAGAGTTGCTAATGAATCGGTGAACCTGTTATTCTCTCTTAACAGATGAGCGGAGTTCAGTTTTTCAAACCGAGGAATCAGAACGTCCAAGGCCTGGTGATAGATCTTCATCTTTTCTTCTTTAACTTTCCAATCTCCTTTAGCTTGAGATACAACAAGGTTCGAGTCCCCGATAACATCCAACCGTTTCGCCCCTAGTTCCAGGGCAGCTTCCAGTCCAGCAATACATGCCTTATACTCTGTCTCATTATTCGATACCTTGAACTGGAGCTTGAAGGCTAAGGGTAAGCGGGAATTTTCGGGTGCTATCAGCAACACCCCTATCCCATACCCATACTGATTTGACGCTCCGTCAAAGTACATAGTCCAGGTTTCTTCTTCAACATGCAGAATGGCCTCATCTAGGAACAGATATTCTACTGCTTCATCCCCGTCCACTAGGTGATCGGCTAGAAACTCCGCTACCGCTCTCCCTTTCACTGACTTGCGCGTCATGTACTTCAAATCAAATTCGGAGAGAAGAAGCAACCAACGAGCTAGCCTACCCATAAGTGCTGGTTTCTCGAAGAGATATTTGATGAGATCTAATCTCGAAACTAGTATTACATAATAAGCTAACAGATAGTGCCTCAACTTCCTGGTAGCCCATACCAAGGCCAGACAAGCCTTTTCTAGTGGCGTGTAGCAGGTCTCGTATTCCAGCATTTTCTTGCTCAGGTAGTAGATAGCCTTCTCCACTTTGTCCTCAGACTCCTGTGCAAGCATGCAGCCCATTGTCGTTTCGGTTATTAACAGATACAATATCAACGGCTTCCCCGGCTCTGACGGCGATAACACAGGTGGGTTTTGTAAATATTGCTTGATCTGCTCGAAAGCAACTTGGCATCGGTCGTCCCACTGGAACTTCTTTCCTTTCTTTAGGAGACCAAAAAGTGGTTCACAAGTCAAGGTTAATTTTGCAATAAACCGTCTTATAAATTGCACTTCACCCAGAAAGCCCCGGACCTCCTTTTCAATCCTTGGTGGTGACATTTCTAAGATGGCCTTGATCTTGGAAGAGTCGACCTCGATGCCCCTTTGTGTGATCAAGAACCCCAGCATTTTCCATACTGTAACACCAAATGTACATTTCTGAGGGTTTAGCCGCAACCAATACTCTCTGATCCGTTAGAAAAATTTCTTCATGGCGGTGTAGTGGCCTTCTCTTTCCTTGGACTTGATAATCATATCGTCCACGTACACCTCAACCTCTTTATGGATCATATCATGCAAGATCGTGGTCGTGGTCCGCTGATATGTAGCCCCAGCATTCTTCAAACCAAACGGCATCACCCTATAACAGTAAGTTCCCCACGGGGTAGTGAAAGCAGTTTTCTCCCTGTCTTCGAGTGCCATCAAAATCTGATTGTAGCCTGAAAACCCATCCATGAACGAAAGCAGCGCATGCCCAGTAGTGAAATCCACTAATTCGTCGATATGCGGCAGAGGAAAGTCGTCCTTCGGACTGGCTTTGTTCAGATCTCTAAAGTCCACACATACTCGAATTCTGTCGTCCTTCTTTGGCACCGGAACTATATTGGCCAACCAAGTAGGGTATTCAAATACCAACAGGAACCCTGCATCAATCTGCTTGGTGACCTCTTCTTTGATTCAGAGCCCAATCCGAGCGGATCCTTCGGAGCTTTTGCTTAACAGGTTGGGCCTCTAGGTCAAGAGGGACCCGGTGCTATACAATCTCAGGATCGATTCCAGGCATGTCTTCGTAGGACCACGCAAAAACATCTTTGAAATCTTTTAATAAAGCAACTAAGGGCTCGCATTCCTCAGAAGACAACGTGGACCCGATCTGGACCAGCCGCGGATCCTTTTCAGTACCAACATTAATTGAAGTGATTTGATCAACCAATGGTTTTACAAACCTCTCCTGCTCTTGATCAATCAAATGTTTCAAAACTTGAGGAATTTCTTCCTCATCGTTTTCATCAAAATTTTGAAAGTCCTGATTAATGCAATAAACTAAAGGCACAGAAAAGTACTCAAAAACCACAGCAGCACGATTCTCATTAATAACATCCAGTCCGTCTGATCCTTCAGTTACAATAGACTCAAAGGAAAAAGAAAAAGACGACCTGGACAGGATAGTGGCATCCGGGTTATCACCCCCAGAAATACCTGACTCTGACTCAGATGAACTAGAATCTGATTTCGACTCCACAGACTCTGTGGCGTCAGATTCTGGTTCACTACCTGATCCAGAACTACTCGATAAAAAGCCCTCCTCGTATTGCCAAATGAGGGAGGATGCGATGGATGCATTGAGAATACCAAAAAATGGGCCCACAGCCGCTTGGTCCCCGATCATGGAAACTGAGAAGTTATCCCCCAAGCACTCCGGTACGATCTGAGGATCTGAGAGGAGACAAGCCAGCGCTACCCCCATCTCAATTTCTGTGCTCTCGAAATCTTCCTCCTTGCACTGCTCAGCCTCAACTGGTGGGTCAGTCTGCTCTTCGGCAACTTCATCCCCCGACAACTGAAGGTCAAAAAAGATTTCGAAGCCGGGCAAGCGCCGCTTCTCTGAATTCAGCCAGGGCTCCAGAAAGCCACAAAACGGGAAGTCTTCCCCCTCCCAGACAAAGCATCCATTCAAGGTTCCTTGGATAGGGCTGTGCACCAACTCATAGTGCTTCCCAGCTTGCTTAGCCTTAGCTCTTCCGGCCATTTCTCTTCCTTTCCTTGCCCAATCCTCCTTGGTAGGCAAGTAACCTAAGCCAAAGGTATATGGGTTATGCAGCACTTCAATCAATGCTGCGACACCTTTCCGGCCACTTCGCCCTAATCCCATTCCGGGCATGTGTTGAAGCTTGTTCGTGAGGTAGACAGATTGTGCACTAACGTATAGCCCCTCATCAACGGCCAGCATATCCTGTACAACCCGAGCCTCAACTAGGGTGAATCCTGATAGAAATACATCCTCCGCGCCATGCTCAATCTCCAGAACTAGTGTAGAAACCTCTTGTAAAGGATGTATTGAAGAATTCCCAATAACAATTGTCACCCTCTTCCCGTGGGGTTACTTCAGCATCTAGTGTAAGGTGGAAGAGACAGCCTTCACTTGGTGCAGCCATGACCGCCTAAGGAGTAGATTGAAGGTGGCTAGAACGTCTAACACATGGAACTCAATCTCTTGTTGCCCCGGGCCAACCTGAGCCTTAATCTGTACGGTCCTCATCACCTCCCGGCTGGTATTATCATAAGCTCGTATCACATGGGCTGTAGGCACAAAATTTGCGGGCTTCAACCCGATAGCATACGCCGTTCTTAACGGACATACATTGATTGCAGATCCTGTGTCAAACAGGACTACCGGTATCTATTTCTCCTTGCACTCCGCAGAGATGTATAGCGGCTTGTTGTGATCGAAGCCCTCGGGCGGTAGTTCTTTGTCTGTGAAGGTCAAGGTCAGTAAAGCTTCACCCGGGAAAACCAACCCCACCAACTACTCAGGAGATGTATCAATTGAAAGCTTGGCCCTATCATTGGCTGTAAGGACGGCTTGTCTATGAACCCTCGAGGCCATAAGAAATCCCCAGATGGAGATGTCTGCTTGAATTTTCTTTAGCTATTTCAGCACAACTTCCTCCTCTAGCAGCTTTTCTTTCTGCCTCTCTGCTTCTTTGTCCTTCTTGGACACCTCCGGCTGGTCCAAGTGTGGGGGCTTGAAGTACCGCCCACTTCGGGTCATATGGTCCACCTCGGTGTACCAGGTGTCATCCGGTTGTTTCTGTCCCCAGTCCTCATTAGTGTGGGCAAGACGTAAGTCATCGTCTTCCCACCACATCCCATCGGCAACAGACAGATAGCTGTCCGATTCCGCTGTAGCTGTTCTTGTGCTCACAGCACATTCTGTCCCCACAGGGGCCTTGGCTTTTCTAGCCCTATCTTCATTCTCGATTCTCTCTTGTTCAAAACGCCTCAGCGTATCTTCCTGCTTTGTGTCCACTGCACACAAACTACCCAAGTCCCGAGCAAAATTCTTCGCACCAGTGCTCTCCGGCAATTCCTCCTAATTCTCGGCCATTCCAACCACTGCAGATGTTCCCGTCTCTGACTGATCCTGTTCTGATTGAGGTACCTTAACAACATCTGGCTCGTCACTGCGCCACCCTGTGGCATCTGTTGCTCCATTCACATCATACCAACCAAGCTGCACATTTCCCAAGTCCTGTCCATCAAAGAACTGTAGGTTGTTAGTATCCTCCTCAAGGTTGGCTAGATTATCAAGCCCTTGACTTGGCCCGTCCTCCCGGACCACATCAATCTCTGCCCCAGTTGGCAACTCTACCCTCGGCTTAGCCTGGCCTGTCGACATAATATAACCGCCTGGGTTGTATGCTTTTTCAGTAAAGCTCCCGGATCCCTCAGGCTCTGAATCAACATTCCCATTCTCCTCCAAGATAACCCCGGCTTTGTCTTCGACAGTCACCACCACTGGCTCGGGTTGGGTTAGGGAGGTTCTCATCATGCACAAGTCCGTGCTGTCTGGGATGAACACCTCAGGCTTGGGTAAGGGGAAGGGTGTGATGTATATGCTTGGGTCATATGGAATGGTCGCGGTTTGGATCAGGTTTATCTACCTGGATGGGGGAAGGTTGTTGTTATGTGGTGGGAAAGGGTTAGTGGTGACATTTGGCTTGTCAGGAGGTGCAATCACCTTCTTGTCAATGAGATCTTGAATCTCATGACGCAATCTGAAGCACTGGTCGGTGTCGTGACCGTGCTGTTGGTGAAAGGCATAATATTTGGCCGGGTTATGTATTGGAGGGAGGTTATTTGGTAGTGGGCATGGTTCAAGAGGATTTAGATGCCCCTTTCTGATTAAAACCCCCAGGGCTTTGGATAAAGGCATATACAACGGGGTAAAAGTCCTCTGCCCCCAGGGTGGGTTTTTTGCTGGTTGCGGGCTGGTTCCGGATGTACCGGTGAAGGGTGTAGCTGTTTTAGTCATGGTGGTGACCATGCTGACATCTGAAGTCCTTGCGGCTGTAGCGCTGCTCGTGGCTGCATTCGAACCGCATGTAAATACCCTCTTGGGCTGTTTCCTCTCTTGGTCGATCAGACCTTGCTTCATGGCATCCTCAATCTGTACCCCAATCTCGTGTAAGTCTGTAAAGGTGGGGAGGGGTGAGACAATCATTTTCTTGCATCAGCTTGGGTTGGAGGTTGCGCACAACCATCCTTATCTAATCCTTCTCGAGTGGCCGAGTTGTCATCATAGAGGCCTTAGCCCTTCATCGAGTGACAAAGTCAGAAAAGCCTTCATTTGGCTCTTGCCTGGTCGCTTCAAAATCACGGGTCGTGACCTCAATCTGGGTGTTATATGAATATTGCGCGTCGAAGGCCTCGGCCATCTCCTCCCAACTTCTCTTCACTGAGTCCTCCAGTTTGGCGTTCCAAATGGCCGCAATACCCAACAGGGTCAGACCGAAGAGTGAGTTTCTGGAGTCTCGTTAAGCCCATCGGGCGCAGAATATCAGAAAATAGCCTCAAATGAACCATAGGATTGCCTGAACCATCAAAACGATCTATGTGAGGCATTTTGAACCTGTCCGGTAAGGTCACCGCCGAATCAGTGTATCCATCTTCTATGTCCAGGATCGAGTTGACTCCCTGGGCTCGCTTAAACAGCTTCTCAAGCTTACTGACTTTCAGCACGGTTGGATCCACTTCGAATTCGAACAGTGTGTCCACTGGATTAGCCAGTGCTTTAGACATCTGAGGTGGGATTGGCAGTGGGACCGGCCCTATTGGAACGTCCATATTTTCCTTGACGTTTGTTGTTTCCCCGAGTGTTGGAACCCTAGGTGGGGGTGGGGTTGGATGTGAAGCAGATGCTCCGGCTTGTTATGGTTGCTGCTGTTGTTAGAGCCTGGCAATCAGTTCTGCCTGTTGGGCTATAACCTCTGCCTGGCAGGCAGCATCCTGCAGCATGGCCTGCATGGTCTCTTGGAGTTGATGCATCATGTCCTCCATTCCGACTATAAAGTACTGATCTGACTAAACAGGTATGCATTCCCTCTCTGAGGTTGAAACAGATATCTCAGCCCAACTGCGCACGGGTGAGGTGGATAATGACCGCTGATCTGGTAACCGCTGTACTGATGACCTGTGCCTAACTGACCTCCGTCTAGTAACCGAGGGTAGCGAAATGAACACTGGTTGTCCACTAATTAGATCCTCAGATCAGGAAAGTCTTCTTCCTCTAGTCCAGAGTGCTCAAGGGGTATCTTCCTTTTTAGAAGCAATAATGCAATACTACCTTACAAAAAGATAAATAAAGCAAAAATAAGGAAACAACAATAAGAAAAACGGACAGCATTTCGGCTTAAATAAAGACAACACACAGTTGACATTGTAAGCTGAACAAACTGTTCTCAAACACTGATCGCTGCCCCCAAATCACTGCCTCAAATCTGATACCCCCAAATACTGATATCCTCAGACGGATACCCAGACTTGCAAACTGATACATGCATTCCTATAGAGACACACTCTAAAAGCACATAGCAAGCAAGTGAGAGCCAAAACACCCCTATGGAGGCGTAGGGTTTCCTTGTCCTATCTTGTCAGGAGCTAGGGTTTCACTACGCACGCATGCGGTTTCAAACAACCTACATTCGGGTAAGCAACCTGTCCTAGTTTGGAACAGTCTCTAAAGCTTCCGATATGCACTAGGTCGAATGGTCAAAAAGGGTGCCTTGGGAGAACCGAGGTTTGTGTTCCCATCGTGGCAGAGCCCGTAACCAGTCAGCTTTATGGCACGTATTTCCAAGCAAGCCTCCGACAAACCGTTCAGGAATAACATATGGCAAACACTGTGACTTAAGCGCACCGATGCAAATGCAATGCAAAAAAACACATAAGTGTAAACAAAACAACATATCATGATGTTCGAGTCAAGTTCTCTAGTTCTCTAAATCCCTAGCAGAGTCGCCAGAAACTATAGACCGCCCGAACTCTCTCCTCACACCCCCTTTTCGGAGAGGGCGCGAATTGGGTTCTAGCTACTACAGTTCGGACTCCTGTCACGGTTCTGAATTTAATCTCACAAAGTGCAATGCAAGACTGATAAATCACCAAAGAGTCCAAATCCGTCAAATCATTTTGGAAAATCGATTTTAATCAAAAAGTGCCAAACATGGACTGCTCTGCCAGATTTCAGAGTCGCCACCTAAATATTTTGTTTTGGGAAATTTAGGAAACCCTGACTCGTGCCTAAGGCCATGTGTCCGTCATCACCAAAGTTGCCTGGGCTCGGGAACTTGGGTACGAGAGGGGAAGGTCCTGAAATGAGCACCCCCGCTTGCCCGATCAAAAGATCGGCCTCTACTAAGCATGATATGTTATTTTGAAAACACATGTGTTCTTATTCTGGTTTATTAGCTAACCTTATTATGTGATGCGCACAACACACAAGTATAGACTAATATCGCTCAATTTGGAACAAAACATCTCATGTTTGTTTTTCGAAAATGGTTTGAAGATGCTACTTGCAAGTAGGCTAAAACACGAATTTGCCACTAAACAAGGTGGGCTTAAAACATGATGATTTGCCACTCCAAGTGGGCTTAAAACTCACATTTTGATGAATTATTCCAATTCAAGTAATGAAGCCTTCATCCACAGGTATTCATGCATTTAATCATTTAAGCACATAGCCTCATGGCAAGCATGCTAAACATGGCAATCACGCTAAACATGGCAATCACTTACACTCATGCAAGGATGCTAAAGCATAAACACTTACAGTGTACTCCGAGCCAAAACAGAAAATAAGTTAGAAATCAATGCATGATCCTAGCTATGCAAGATGTCTAATGCAACACATACAAAATGCAACTAAATAGGCTCAGCTATCTAAGATGGCATATGAATGCAACACTTGATAACTTGCTTTGAAACACGTATTCAAATAGGTGTATTTGAAATATAATGCAGTTTAAATGATATACCGAGCCCGGTGCATGCAAGACAAATGAATTATGCACGCATGCAAAGCATAAGGTATGCTAATTGAAATGTGCCCTAATCTAACCACCCAAAGCGGATAAATAAAAGGGAGAAAGACGTGGGATTGGAAGACATGCACACACACACGCACCTTTATTACAACAGTTTTCCCTCTCGACGGAGGGTCCGAATGAATTAGCTAAGCTAATCTAAGCTAAGCTAACTAACCCATCTAATTAAGCTAATTAGATTAATTATTACACAACAAAACGAATAACTAGTAAACTACTTACTAATTATTACAACACTTAATTAATTAACAAACTAATTAATTAAATTACCAATTTAAGCTAACTAACAAGTAAAGCTAACTCTAAATCAAACTGCCTCAGCTCAGTTCCAAGAGATTGAAGATGCATGCTCGGTTGGCGCTTGCTCGGAAATCCATTACCATGTTGTCAATTGCCTCTGTTTGTACTTGCCTTGGTCTCTGAAAATTGTGCCAATCTCCAGATTGCCTTTGCTTCAAAATAGGAATCTGCTAGTGGGCTGCCAGCCAGAAAAAGTGGCTGCCAGCCACTAAAACTGGTCGGCTGGCTAGTGAAACTGGCCGGTCAGCTAGTTTCTTTTGCAGGCTACTAGTTTTGCTGCAACAGAGAACAATAAAGGCATAACAATGTATTTGCAAGACAATGTAGGTCCTATCACACTCTTTATCATGTCTCAAGCTCAAAGGAGCATGGCACTCGGCTCTCAAGCCACCAACCAAGCACCTCAATGCATGGTGGCTGAGGACCAAGCTTACACCATGTTTATGAATGCACAAACAACACACAAGAGAGCCTCCACCCTATCATGCTTGATCAAGAGTGTTAGCGACCAAGAAACGCAACACGTTTCATCACTTTGAGTATGAAACGTGCCACAGTCCTTGTGTTTGGATTAACGTCCGATCTAAACACAATGCAATGCAAACAACATGCTCATCTTTCAATGCTAAAGTGGCATGCACAAGACTCTATCATGTAATGCATGCAAGACATGTCAAGGGCCAAGAGCACTAAAGCTAGTGAAGTGTATTACATATGAGGCATGCACTATCGATCTCAAATGGTCAAACCAGCTATGGACAGACCTTATGCATGCCAAAACAGTAGCCAAAACGCTCTAAAATGATAGCATGGAAGGTAAGAAAATGATGTGCATGCATTGGCTCATCAACAAGGCATGAAGCACAACTCTTAAACACAATTAAAGAGTGATATACATGAGAGCATGACAGAGGTATAAGCACTGAAATTACATATCAAATGATAACATATCATGCGAACATCACAAGTATAACATGCTAGAGGGCTTAAAGCATTAAAGCTAGCGAAGTACACAACACTAGGGCTATGCAATACAATGCTCAATGGACTAAACCAGCCCTAAACAGACCTCATGCATGCCAAGACAAAGGCTAAAATATGCTGAAATGGTAGCCAAAAAGCTTAGACAAGAAGGCATACGTATTGGCTCATAAGCAAGGCATAAGGCGCGACTCTCAAAAGCTATGAAAGAGTCAAACATGTGAGAGTATGACTACACCATATACACTGAAATCATGTGAAAAATGAGTTTAAAGCATTCAAACAACCCAAGTAAAACATCCTAGAGACTTGACATGCAAAGCTAGTCAAAGCCACTTATACTACAACCATACAAGGCAAGCCTCACATGGCAAAGACCACCCAAAACAGAGCTAAGGCATGCTAAAATAATGGCAAATAAATGCTGAGATGGAGTTAACATAAGCTAGGATGAGAGGCATGAAGCATGAAGCATGTTAGGCCAACAAGTAGGATTGCACTACAAGTGTAAGATGCAAGAAACCAATGACCAAACCAACCAAAAATAGAGTTATGGCAGATCCAAAAAGTCACAAAAACATGCTTGGACTAAGCTTCAAAAAGGGAGAAACACATGCTCATGTATTAGGCCACCAATACTAGCAAACAAGAATACAAGGAGAGGGGATCACCCTCTCTTATTTTGGACCACAAGAACAACTTTTTACCACTAAAATTCCTCTGAGTTTCAGTGGTTAAAAGGCCAAGCAAGGGGTGATTCAAATGCTTAGAGAGGTGGCTCAAGAGACTTAACAAACCAAAGAGCAAAAGAGGGGAACCACCCCCTAACCACACAAGGCTCAAACCAATATCTTAAAGCCTTAAAAACAGAGTTATTAAGAGGCTAAAACCAGCCTTAAAGTAGCATGCAAAGGTGACAAAGCTCTTAACCAAAACAAAGCTTAAAAGGGACAAGTGTCTTACCCTTGAAGAACAACAACAAGATAGCAACTTCAGCAACAATTCTGAGCCAAAACCAAGTCTAAGACCTCAAAAAAACCTCCAAGGGATCTCAGCTGTTTGAGTAGGTGTTTGTGTGCAAAAGTGTGAAGAAACAACACTTTAAAGGCTCAATATAGCACAATATAGAGAGAGAGTGAGAATTCTAGAGAGAGAGAGAGAGATTTTTGCTCTAAAAAATCTAAACCCTCAAATAGGGGGAGGAAGCTCCCCTTATATAGGCAATTCAAGCCAAAAGGCTTGCTCAATCCCTCCATACACGTGTATGGAGGATGAGTTCAGTGAGCCACAGCTAGCTCAAAAGATCTGAAAATATCAAAAAAAGGAGAAAATTGGCTGCCAGCCAGTTAAGTGGCCGGCCGGCCACTTCAACTAGCTGGCAAGGAGAAAAAGTGGCTGGCAACTGCCAAAAGTGGCCGGCAACGCCCACTCTCCTTCAGCCAAGAGGCACCAAGGTTTGGCCTAAAAACAAGGCCAAAACATAAAGGGTTTAGAGGCTCAAAGACAAGGTGCTCAACCGAGACCTTCGGGCGCTCGAAACAAGCACAAACATGCGCAATCATCGCGTGCACAAACGATGACGTCTGAGCCTTAGGGTCGGTCAAAAATAGGGTGTCTACAACCTGCCAACCACTACTTCTAGGTTGCCAGCCACTATTTCCAAGCAAGCAGTACCTTTTTTGGCACAAAACAGAGCAGAGGCTGAGGTGGAAAAACAGTGCAATTTTCTAACTGTGCAACAGAGGCATTCTGATGGCAAAACGGAAAGCATTTTTCAGTGGAAATCCCCATCCATGAATGAACCATCCCTCGATTCTCGGGGGCCGTTGAAATAATGTTATAATAGTAGTATGCTGTACTTAAAGTAGTAGACTTATAACTAATTAGTTAGTTTAGTTAGAATAGCTAGTTAGTTTTGTGTTGTACTTACTGAATTAGCGAAAATAGTTAGTTAATTTGTGAGGTTGTAATAATTAGCTTTTAATTTATTTCATTTGGGTTGTAATAGTTAGTTAATTCGTAGTAATTAGCTAGGGTATTTATTTAGACCCTCTTGTGCGAGGGCCAATATGTAATAATGTGTATGTCTTCCAACCCCACATCTTTCTCCCTTTTATTTATTTGCTTATGATGGTTAGAATAGAACATCATGTTTCATTTAGCATATTTCATGATTTGCATCTACTTGTCTTGCATGCATCGAGGCTCGGTTCATCATTCTAACAAGCATTGTAGTTCACATACTTCGTTGAAAACGTGTTAAAATGCATGCTATCAAATTGATTCACATGCCATAATTAGTAGCCGAGCCTAGTAATTGCATTATTGCATGTGTTGCATTAGTTAGGGGGCATGCATGTTTTCTAACTCTTTTGTTTCTTTTGGCTTGCCTTGGAGTACGAGGTGAGCATTTTTGTACTTTAACATATCGCATGCATGTGATTGTTGCCATGTCTAGCATGCTTGCCATTAGGCTAAGTGTTTAATTGATATATTTGCTTGAATGCCTATGGGTGAAGGATAATTGCTTGAATTGGAATAATTTGAGTAATATGCATATGAGATCACTTTTTCAAGTGGTACATATTCGAAACAATTTTAAAAACAAACACAAATCAAGCATTCCGATTTTTGCAAATTAGTCTATATTTGTGTGCAACACATAGCAAAATTAGCTTAAATAATCAAAACAAGAGCATATAATGTAAATAAAAATCACATCATGATTAGTAGAGGCCGATCTTGGATCAGGTGAGTGGGGTTCTCAATCGATGACCTTCCCCTCTCGTACCTAAGTTCCCGAGCCGAGACACTTTGGTGATGACGGATAAGTGGCCTTTGGCACGAGTCCCAAGTTTTCTAAATTTTCCAAAAATATTTAGGTGGCGACTCTGTATCTGGCAAAGCAGTCCATTTTTGGCATTTTGATTCAAAATTGATTTTCCAAAAGATTTTCTAGATTTGGACTCTGTGTTTATCTATTTCACATTGCACTTGTGAGATCAGATTCAGAACCATGGGAGTCCGAACTGTAGGGCTAGTCGTATTTGAAAGGAGCACAAAAAGTCAAGCTACAGTGAGCAACCAACCAAAGTAACAGAAAAAAAACTCTTCTACAACATTAGCACAGCATGGCAGTCCAACATATCAGCACAGTAGTCCACAACTGAGCATAGCAGTCCAACATATCAGTTCATCCACCTTCAACCAACATATCAGTTCATCCACCTCTCCTTTTTATCAACCACCAAGACTTTGCAACCAGTTTTTCCCATACAAAACCTGAAACAAAATCAACAGCAACCCCACAAAAATAAGACCAGCAGCAGAGCGTAACTAGTGTACATAGACCTACCAGATACACTATATACAACTTCTAACTAGATGAATATTAAACACAAACTTATTCACTGTGTACCCTTGCCCAAATTAGTGGGTTTTCATCCAAAGGGCCACTCTAACTTTAATTAGCTTGCAGAGATCTTCACAGATAGGTTGCAGCCCATTGAACAAATAATCATTCATGGATTTCCAAAGAGACCATAAACCAGCAGTCAAGATTGATCTCCAAATTTGCTTTTCTTTTTTTCTAAATTTCCAAGCCATCTACCAGTGCATTGGCACATCCACTAAGCTAGGGGAGACCCAATGCAAACCCCATCATTTGATTATGGTGGACCAAACTTTCCAAACAAAGGGGCAAATCAACAAAACATGATTAAGTTATTCAATCTCAGAGTGACAAAACACACAGTCAGAACTGACTTCCTTATTAAGAATGCCAATTCTATGTAAGTAGTCAGAGGTCTTTATCCTCCCTTTCCAAGCCAACCAAGAGAAGAATTGGGCTTTAGGAGGAGAAGGATTGTACCAAATCAAGTCAAGAATTTTCAAAGTAGGTCCATTCGAAGATTCACACCATTTAACAGTACTTTTGACACTAAACATACCTGAAAGATCAGCTTTCCACCATATCATATCATTTGATTCCAATCTCAATGCAGGGCCCTCACCTAAAACAACCCTTAGTCTGTGCAGTTCATCTTCCTCCCATGCTAATAAGGGCCTTCTGAAGCTGAGTTCCCAGTTTTTCTGATTTCTAGCCCTAGTCAACCGCATTTTCAAGGTTATCACTCTTTCTACTGATAAGTAGTAAAGTCTAGGAAATTGGGACTTCAAACACCTAGTTCCCATCCAATTATCAACCCAGAAGCTGATTCTTTCACCATTTCCAATCTTGATTTCAACATTTCCCAAATAATAATTAAACAAGCTACTATTAGAATCACTAACAAGAAGAATGTCACTTCATACTCTTGAGATATTATTTGCCACCACATGAAATGGAAACCATCTACTCCCCTCTGACTTATATTTGTTGCAGATGATTTGTTTCCATAATGAATTATCATCCTTTCCAAACCTCCACCACCACTTAGCAAGTAGGCTATTATTCATTAATCTTAAATTTCTTATTCCCAGCCCACCTTGCTTTTTATCCATTGTTAAATCCTTCCATTTTACTAAGTGAACTTTCTGCTTCACATCAGAATCGCCACGCAAGAAAGTTGCTTGTATCTTGTCCACCTCTTTTGCCACACTTTTAGTGTAACGCCCCGAAAATTGGGCATGATATATCTATTTATGCAACAAAACCCACCTGATAGACAAACCCATATATATAGCTAACCAATCCATACACCCATTTCCATTAAATTCCAAATGTCAAATACATGTTGTTCACATCTCAATGCCCCAGTTCTAATCCCAAGCATGCATTTTACAACAAGTATGAAGTGGAAGCCAAACAGATAATAAGTGCCCTACAGGCTTACAAATTTATCCAAGAACATTCCTGGTTACACAAAATGGAGTTTCAACTCAACAAAAATACAGCCCTTGGCTTACATTCCATAAATAACAATAAAACAAAAATGAAGCCTCAACTCCGAGTCCTCCCAAGTCAATGCCTTTGTGGAGGCATAGCACTTGTACCTGAAAATGATTTCCCTTATAGGGTGAGCCACAGCCCAGTAGAGATATACTACACAACATATGAACAATGACAAGACTAAAGAGGAGTATGCTCATGCCATGCTCATGATAAAATAGTTTATCTCTTTTTTTATAAAGCATGCAATGCTGAGATGCAACAACAAATATAAAACCATTTCCATTTTAAACCATATCTGTTACATGAATATAAGCCCTGTGAATCTCTAGGTGAGTGTCTGCAAGTAGGCCCTAATGCACTACCACTGACATTTTTACCAATAAATTGGAAGGCTAGACACCTAACCGCACGGTTCCACACCCCCTACCCAGATTCACCAAGTATTCATCTTTTTGCAAATAGATACATTTCCAAACATTTCTCAAAAAGACAGATACATTTCTAATGAAATGAATGTAATGCAATGTCCAATGCAACAAATGAGGAATGTGGTTCAATTTACCAAAGTCCCATGCATTTCTACAACAATCATGGCTATCTGTAGACACCCCATTTTTTACCGTCCTCAAGACTTGGACGTCACCATTTGAACACTCGATGATCATCCATGTTCGTGTTTGTTTTGAGTTCTCGAAGGTCTCGGCTACGTGTCTTGCCTTAGGAACTCTCAACTTGACTGTTCTGTGCTTGGTTTTACACCAAACACTTGTTGTTTTGCTTCTGAGGGTAGAAGAAGGCTTGTTAGCCATCCCTACACCTCACCGGCCATGGCTTGAGGCCACCAGCCCTATTTTGTTGCTACCGGCCAATGGTGATGGCCGGTCGGCACTCTTTCTGGTCAATCGACCATTGTTTTGGTCAATTTGTCATTTTTGGCTGGCCGACCACTATGCATCTGCTTTTGGCAAATATTTTATGCCAGCTGTGATAGCTGGCATCCACAATGCACCCCCTCCATACACGATTTCACTCTTGCTTAGCTTGTTTTGTAAGCTTTGCAAGATTGGAATTCCTATAAAGGGAGGGCTTCTCCTCCCTCCCAAAGGGTTCCAAGAAGTTCCAGAGGTCTGGTTTAAGGGTTAGGAGTCTTGTATCTATCCTATCTCTATATCTCCCTCTCCTTTTGATTTGTGTGTGTATAAGGTGTGTTTGTTCTTAGTTTTGCACTAAGGCACCTAGTGTTACACCATACCTTGGTTGCTGAGGTGCCAAAGGGTTGTTCTTGGAGTTCTTGAGCTAGTTTTGACCTAAGGAAGGTACTGGAGTTCTCTTCTTGAAGAAGGTCTTCAAGGGTAAGAACCTTACCCCTTTATTCCCCATTTTTGCACAAGGTTTTGACCTATCTTGCACCTATTTTTAAGCTTAGTGTATAACTAGTAAAAGTTCTGATTTTACTTGCTTTTGAACTTTGCTTAAGGTTGTTTTGAGGTTTGGGGTTGTTTCCCCCCTCTTAGGCATTGTTTGGCCTCCTTTTTGTGCTATTTTTGGTGAGCTCCAGGACCACCTTGTATTGGCCTCCTCACCACTGAAATCCAGAGGGATTTCAGTGGTGGGGATGGTGTTTTGAGGTCCTAAGAAGGAGAGGGCCATCCCCTCTCCTTGTTGTCTTCAAAACTTATCATTTTAGCCTCATGTGTGAGCACCTTGATTAAGTCCATGTTGGCCATGTCTTAGTTGGTATTTATGGTTACTTTGCCATGTTATAGCACTGTTTTAAGTTGGTTTAGACACATCATGCATGCTTCGCATACTTGTCTTGTAATGCCATGAAATTGCCTTAACATGCATCATGATGTACCATGACTTTCTAGCATGATTTTGGCTTAGTTTTGTGAAGCTTTTATGCATTTTTTGGTGTGCTTAAGGTCTGATTTTGGTTATTTGGGTCACCCATGACTTGCTTTGTATAGCTACCATGTGATCTCCCTTGTAAGCTTTGAGTATTGGATTCTCTAGCATGCTCTATTTGCATCATTTCAGTGGTTTGGCACCATTAGTTATGTGATTTCAGTCCATATGGCATGCTTGTATGCTTGCATTTGATGCTCCTTTAGTGCTTTAAAAGGTTGATGTCTTATGCTCCATGTTTGGACCCTTGTGTATGCCACCATGTATAGGACATTTAGATGCCATCAAAGTGTGTCTTTGACCTTGGTTTGGTCTGCCTTGGGACTATTTTGAGTCCCTTTGGCCCTTTGAGGCTTGGTTGGCACGGTCATGGCTTGAGCCCCTTGGCTAGCCTTGAGTTTCGGGCTTGGTTGCATGCTTTGCTTGATTTGTTTAATTGGTTTGACACCTTTTCTAACATGATTTCAGAGCTTACAATGTATGCTATTTGTCCATGTTTGTTCCTTTTAAGTGTGCTTAAAAGTTGCTTCTTTGTGCTTAAGTTTTGAACCATCTATCTATGCATGTTTGTATGTACATTTGCCTTCATGTTCTTAGCATTTTAGCCACCGTTTTGGGCCTATTTGAGAGCTACCCAAATTGGTTTAAGTCCATCCCCGCATGTTGTTGCATGCTTGCCTTGTATGTTGTCACATACTTGTTGCATATTTGGTGAATTACATGTTGTAGCATGCTAGTTCAATTGTGCCTCGTTGTGTGCTTAATCCATGACATGTTGTTGCATGCTTAGGTTGTAATGCATTTGGCATGCATTCTCTCTTTTAGTTACTTAACATGTTGTCCATGTTGCATCTTGCATGCTTGCATGGTTAAATTACACTTTGCATGCTTGTTAGCTTGCATACTTGTTCACATGCTCATGGTGCATGCCTAGCTTCCATGCCTATGTTGCATAGCATTAAGCATGCATCTCTTGCCTCTTGAATTGATTATGATAGAGGTTGGAGGCCTTTTGTTTGTTTGGTGTGCATCTCATTTGATAGCAAGATGCACAACTTGACTTCTTGGGCCGTCATGCATTGAAATGCGTGATTGGTGGCCCGAGGGTCAAGTACCATACTCCCCTGAGTCTTAAACATGATAGGGAGGGTGGTTGTGCAAACATTTGCTTTGAAATGCATAGCCATGTCTTGTCTGCCCTCTGCTGCTGTCAAAATAGGATTCTGCAGGCATAGATGGCCGACCGACCACATTGAGTGCCGGCCGACCACAAATCTCTGGCCGAGAGCTACATAGATGGTCGATGACCAATTTATCATGGCCAGTGGTGTTTCCTCTTAGCCGGTGGTCTCCCACAACCTTCAGGGAGCATTTCAGAAGCAACTTTGGGA
This sequence comes from Camellia granthamiana, assembly GCA_036172215.1. Lineage (NCBI taxonomy): Eukaryota > Viridiplantae > Streptophyta > Magnoliopsida > Ericales > Theaceae > Camellia > Camellia granthamiana. Next base: position 14,342,053 of record CM069904.1, read on the forward strand.
CTTGTGCAGTCTTCAGAGGCATAAAACAGTGTAAACAGAGGCAGCTTGTGCATGGTGGTGGATTTCTGAACGGAGCCGGGCACGCATGCATTGGACCCTCTTCCCGAGGCTGTTTTACCGCTTTATTAGCTTAGTTAATTTGCTTAACTAGTTAAGTGGTCTGTAACTATTTAATTGGCTTGTTAGTTAGTTAAATTTATATTATTCTTTTGGTCCCTCCGAGAGAGGGCGAATTGTGTAATAAGCGTGCGTGTGTGTGATGCATGTCTTCCAACCCCCACTTCTTTCTCCATTTTACTTACCTGCGTTTCATGCTTAGTATTACGACATGTTTTGGTTAACATACTTACAATAGCATGTTTGCATCCATTCATTTGTATTGCATGCACCGGGCTCGGCGCATCATACTAATTGCATAGTATTTCAAATCTAACTTGAATACATGTCATTTGCTGCATTTCACATGCCATCCATAGATTAGCCAAGCCTATTCTAGTTGCACTTTGCATGCGATGCATTAGCCGTTTTAACATGAACTAGGATCATGCATGATTTCTAACTAGTTTCTTGTTTTGGCTCGGAGTACACTGTGAGTGTTTATGCTTTAGCATCTCACATGAGTGTGAATGTTAACATGAAAGCATGCTTGCCATGAGGCTAACTACTTAGTTGATTTACAACCTGAATGCCTGTGGGTGGAGGTTGGATTGCTTGAGTTGGAATAACTCGTTGAAATCCGTGTTTTAGCCTACTTACGAGTAGCAAATTTCAAACTGTCTTTCAAACGAGCGGATATGCAATGCTTTGTTCCAAATTAGGCGATCTAGTCTATACTTTTGTGTTGTGCGCATCACATAGTAAGATTAGCTAATTAACCGGAATAAGAATGCATAATGTTTTCAAAACTAGATATCATGGTTAGTAGAGGCCGATCTTTGATCGGGCGAGCGGGGGTGCTCATAGCTGACCTTCCTCAATCGTACCCAAGTTCCCGAGCCGAGGCAACTTTGGTGATGACGGACACATGGCCTTAGGCAACGAGTCAGGGTTTCCTAAATTCCCCCAAAATAAATATTTAGGTGGCGACTCTGTATCTGGCAAAGCAGTCCATGTTTGGCACTTCTTTCAAAAAAATCTGTTTTCAAAAACGATTTTCCGGATTTGGACTCTTTGATGATTCATCGGTCTTGCATTGCACTCTGCGAGATTAGATATAGGACCGTGACATTGAGTCCTGAACTGTAGTGAGCCCCAAATGAACAAAACGAGATTCCCTCCCGGGACGTTCGGGGACGTCTACACTATCCTCCACCGATAGCCCAAAACAGATATTTCTAAACAGATATTTAAATAATTAAATTCCAAAAATTCTGATAAATACAATCTAATCCACATCTCATCAAATATGAACAACTACACTAGTTTTCATATCACAATCACGTCCGGTAACCTCTCAAGGTTCATTTCTAACCGTGTCGGTTTTATACCAACAGATACATTAAGCAAAATAATATCGTTAATGCTCCAGAAAATATCATTTTCTTTTCAAACTCATTCTCCAAGCCTTATTCAACTATGACATCCTATTTTGATCAAAAGCCCCCAAAATTAAATGCAATCCCTTTGTTTTCTTTAAAAATGCTCTTTTGGTCACAAACCGGTAAAAATTTCAAAACCAATCGAATTGAAGTCCGTTTTTGTTCAAATTTAAAATATAGCTCTTTCATAACCTGACAAACATATTCCAAGTTTACACTTTCGCAATTTCGGCATCAGCTCTTTATTTTTCTCAAAATTTCCCTTTTAAGCAAATAAATCACGAATTTTCAAAAAAATTATAATTAATTTATATGCAACTCTAAACTCCCTATAATCAAGTAAAAGTGCATAAAGAAGTGTAGGAAAGATCCCTACCTCAAGCTAGAAGAGGAAAACAAGAAAAAATCTGAATTTTCGATTTTGCCGGATTTTAATCTCCACCGATCAAAATGTTACCCTCACCAAACTCTTCACTTTGGCCTCAAGAACAGATTAAAGGAGATACCACTTCCATAGTGTCATTCCCAAGATCCTTTCCACCCATAGAGAGAGCGTTCATACATACCATGTAGGTGTTTTTATCCACGATTTATATCTATAAATTGTTCAACCATACCATCAACCTGTGATACAAAATAATCCAGAGCAATACTTTGACCAAGCACTCTACCAATAATACGGATACTATCTGTGTCTAGATTTTCAGAACAATGCAGTCTGGGCCTCTCTGCATATCCTCAATCAACGTTGGCTTCTCTTTTACAGCATACTCATCCTTCCTCATCTCTGGAAGCAATCCAGAAGCATGCCTTCCTAACTCTGGCATTGTCAATGAGAGTAATGAGGGGGATAATCTGCAAATAGAGATCAATCTCTTCTCGAGCCCTCCTGAACTGATACACCATGTTCCAACCCATGGCAACTAAATACAAATAACTTCGCTCTTGACAACTATTCACAAGAACGTAGGCTCTCCTCAATACATCCTCAAGCTGCTCCAGTGGCTCCCTCATTTCCGGGCACTTGTTCATCTCCGGTATCTTGAGCTGCTCTAACAAATTCCCGATCAATTTCAGATGCTACGCAAACTTCTTGCAGTTCCTTTTCTACATCCTGGCAGTGCTCGCAGCCTTCACTATCATCCTAATTAGTGCCACCGCATTTAGCCCAGTCAACTGCACAACATTGGCTGCTTCTGCAACATGTTCCCAAGTAGAACCCTTTTTTGATTTCTCAATTTCTTCAAAGCAAACTAAAAAGACTTCACATGAACAGTCCAATCTCTCTTTCTGGGTTAGCCTTTATCTGCCATATATGTTAGCCATTGGAAAGATATGGAAAAGGCCGAGAAGAATGAACTACCATGGCAAGTAAAAACTCCAAAGAAAGTGTTGGGAAATATTGAAGAAATCTGGTACAAGATTTTATAGACGATACAACCCATAACAAAATGTGGTATGGGAGTCCAAAAGAGAACAGTGGTGCATTGATCTATTTAGCTTAACCCAAGAAATGTTGTCCCTCTCCCTATGTGCCTTCTGTGTGTGCATATGTGCTCTTATAATAAAACAAATATATTTCTTTCCTCCTATGTTTGAACCCCACACCAGCACTCACTTCTCTCTTTAATCATTTTCTACACCTTTTCTCTACAACTCTCATCATTTTCCCACCGAAAGTGAGCAAACCCCAGCTGGAATGTAACCACTCTCCTAATGTGAGAGAGAGATATATTATAAAAAAATCCTTCCCGCTCAAAGTTTTTCTTAGCCTCTCTCTCAAATAATTTCCCACCACCCCATTTATTTTATTTTATTATTATAATGATTTTTATTTTGTTCTGTTTTATTTTATTTTATTTTATTTTTTTCCGGGTCATTACATCTAGGCAGCCTAAATAGAGACATAATATACCGGTAGTGAAGATAGGACAAATTTGATTAGTGTTACTCTGCCAGTAAAAGACAACAACCTCATTTTCCAACCTATCAATTTCTTTAAAATTGTCCACCACAAGCTTTCATGTTGCCCTTCTTGATAGGTTGGCCCCTAATGGCAATCCAAGATACTTCAGTGGAAGGTTCTGATATGTACAATTCAGCCTTGAAGCAAAGCTTTTCATAATTTCATCAGATAACCCTACTCCACAAACAATACTCTTGTGAAAGTTGATCTTTAACCCAGAAATGATCTCAAAGCATCTACGTATTCTCTTCACAGTTAACACTTCAGACCATTCGCTTCACAGAAAATAATTGTGTCATCCGCGAACTGCAGATGGGAAATGTTGATGGCATTGGACTCAATGATTACTCCTTTGATCAAGCCCAACTCTTTTGCTCTTGCAAGCAGTAGGTTTAAACCCTCAACTACCACAATAAATAGGAAAGGTGATAATGCATCACCTTGTGTAACAACCCCGACCTGTGATTAGCCTATGACCTATGATTAAGAATGCCTAATAAGTAATTAAGAAGAAATTTTGAATTAATTACATGTGTATTGCATTATTTGTGTTTATATCTGTTTGTTATAGAAAGATTTGTCTGAATTTCTGTTTCAATATGTAAATTGAGGGCCTTATCGGCATCTGAACACGAAATTGACCTGGTTTATGTGTTATTTAAAATTTTTAGAACATTATGGTTGGTTTAATTGGAATTCGATTCGGAACCAAATAATTAGAATAAAATAATCATATTTGATTAGTCTAAGCAAGATTTAATTAAACTCTACTAATGAACCTATATAAAGCCTATATACATTCTGGATTTTAATTTTCTTCATCTTTGAGGCAACAAAACAAGGAGAGAGTGAGAGAGGTGAGATTCAAGTTCAACAACTAGAAGAAGGGGAATTGAGAGGAATTAGCTTGGATTCTAGCTAGAACTTGAGAATTTAGGAAGAATCATTCAAGAATTCAAAGAGTTAAGGCTTGTAGGTAAGAATCTTGTCCTTAAGATTTGTAGTCAAGACATTAGTGCAAGAATTCTAGTGAATAAGTGGAGTAATACATAAATTGAACTAGAAATGAAGAGATTCTAGTCATATCAAACATGCATGCATAATTCTCATGATTTTGAAGTTGAATTCAAAGAATTTTCCACATGCATGTTCACATTTTGACCTTAGTTCAAGAAATCAACAAGTTTTTGTACTAAACACCTCATTTGATCATAATTTGGAAACTTGGAGCTCAAATTATTTCATGCATGTCATGTTCACGTTATGGTTTCCAAAATGTTAAGTGTTGACTTGCTTTCAGGCCGTAATTTTGCGAAATGATTTCCAATTCATGTTATAGTACAAGTTTCCAAGTGTTTTATTCAGTTTTGGCCCAAAAGGATGTGTTTGTTGCCTTAGAATCAAGTTTTGAAGCTGAAAGTATAATCTGGAAATTCCAGAATTTTGCATTACCACTCGAGCAACAGGAGTTACGCTCGAGCAACCACCATTTGTTTTGCACCTCTGCTCGAGCGAAGAAGTTTAAGCTCGAGCGTAAAATTTATGCTCCCAGTAGCTTTACAAATTTTGCAGACTACTCGAGCGACCGAAGTTGCGCTTAAACAGAGACCCTTTTTACTCAGTCTTTAGCTTGAGCGATCGTTGAGTGTCCGTCTTGCGGAAAAATCATACAACCAGTACTTTTGCAGACTTTGCAGACCACTCGAGAGACAGATGTTGCGCTTGAGCAAACTTCCCTATTTTCAAAAATTTGACTAAGTGTCTTAAATCACCTTTTATCATTCTCATTGTATCTTAGGCATTCCTAAGCCTTAATTGAGACACAATAATGAGGATAAGACTTAGAAACACACTAAGAATGAAATGTAATGAGTTAAGTAATTTCTGAGCATGTGTTTCAGTATGTATCTGTTATCTGTTTGTGTAGGTCATGCGCCGTAAGCTATTCGATTTGTCTGCTATGTATGTTTGCTTTTGGAGCCAATTGTGAGTAATAATTCTGTAAAGCTACGTTTGATTATAAGTATTTTCTAACTGAAATGATATGATCATTTTTCTGAAATGTTATGTCATATACAATGAATGATTATCCAATTTCTGAAATGTATCTGTGGCATCCTTAGCATATCTATTAGCTATTACCCGGTATCAGAGGTTCCATTATGGAACGTAATATGTCTACAATCTGTTACCCGTACCAGAGGCTTCATCATGGAGCTCAGCATGTCTATTCTCTGTTACCCAGATCGAGAGGTTCCTTTATGGAACTGGTTACTCAAATCCACCATCTGTTTTGCATCTATTCTGTATCTGTTTTGTTAGCGCTAATAGATGTATCATGTATGATTATGCATGAAGTCTGACTTCTGTATATGATGTGGATAAGAATGTGAATATGGATCTGCTTTTGTTTCTAGCATAAATATGAATCTATTTTCCGAATTTGTTATGGGACATCATTCATTTAAATCCCTTTACTTTGTTATTATTCGCTAGGCTCCTACTCACTCTATTACTTATGTATGTAAGTAACCAGGTGCGTAACCAAGCTCAGTAGTGGCAACCTAAAGATCTATTTTGTGTCGACTAACCACCGTGCCTCCCGAGAAGGTTCTCGAGAAGTTTAATGGTCGAGTTTGTGAATTATGTATAAGGTTTCTACTTTCTTTATGTGGTTTGGACAAGTTTTTGTATGATCGTTCCTCGAGCTAAGTCCCAGTTTGACTATGTGTACATGTGATGGTGACGTGAGATTTTGTTAATACGACGTCATGTATGTGTGTATATAAAGTTTTAAATTCCTGTCCCATGAATGTATGCACAGCTCAATGATGTTGAACCTATACGGGCGAGTTTGGGTTGTGACACCTTGCCTAAGCCCTTTTTTAGAGAAAAATTCAAGTGTGGGCAAACCATTTACCAACATAGAAACTTTTGCTAAAGAAATGTGTAACACGTCCGCGGGGGGGACCTCGCGCTACAGTTCGGACTCTCCTGCTTTTTTTTGTTTTGTTGCGGTTCATAATCTGAACCAAAGAGTCCAACTCTGGCAAATCGTTTTGAGAAAACAATTTTTTGAAAAGTAGTGCCAAACATGGACTGCTTTGCCAGATACAGAGTCGCCACCTAAATATTTTTAAAATTGGGGAATTTAGGAAACCCTGACTCGGTGCCGAAGGCCACGTGTCCGTCATCACCAAAGTGACTTGGCTCGGGAGCTTGGGTACGATCGGGGAAGGTCAGCTATGAGCACCCCCTCTCGCCCGGTCCGAAGACCGGCCTCTACTAACCATGATATCCGATTTTGAAAACATTACATGCTCTTATTCCAATTATTAGCCTAGAATTACTATGTTATGCGCACAGCAAACAAGTATAGACCAAATCGCCTAAGTTGGAACAAAACGCTACATGTTTGTTTTGAAAACGGTTTGCTACTCGCAAGTAGGCTAAAATGCAAGTTTTGCCACCCTCAAGTGGGCTTTAGAAAAGATGGTTTTGCCACTAACTAGTGGGCTTAAAACTCACAGCTTTTAATGCATTGTCCCAATTTAGGTAATCTGACCTCCATCCACAGGAATTCAAGCAGTTATATCACATAAGCAGCTAGCCTCATGGTAATCATGTTATTATGGCAACATTCACACTCATGCGATATGCTTAAAGCATAAAAGCTCACCTAGTACTCCAAGCCAAAACAGAAGCTCGTTAGAAATCCATGCATGGACCTAAGCATACTGAAATGTCTAATGCAACACATGCAAAGATGTAAACTAGGCAGGCTCGGCTAACCCTAAACATGGCATATGAAATGCGCGAGTAGCACGTATTCAATTTGGAATTGAAAGTACGATGCAGTTTGTATGATGTGCCAAGCCTGATGTATGTCAAAAAATGCATGGATGCACGCATGCATTGCATAAGGTATGCTAAAATAAACGTGCCCTAATACTAACCATCAAAGCAAGTAAATAAAAGGGAAGAAAGAAGTGGGGATTGGAAGACATACATCCACTCACACACACTTATTACAGATACGCCCTCACTCGGAGGGACCGAAAGAACATATAATTTAATTAACTACGCAAGCTAATTAATTATTACAAATTAACTAAATTAATCAGATAAATTAATTAATCTATTAAACAGTAAACCGCCTCGGGATGAGGGCCAAATGCAGCATGCGCTCGGGGCTGGCTCGGAACCGCACTGCCATGCACGGATTGCCTCTGTTTCCTCTGCTCTCCTCCTCAGAAAATTGCCAAAGTCCCAGGAGTGCCTCTCAGGGCACTGGGGATCACCACCGGCTGGGGTAGGACACCACCGGCTGAAGGAGGAGGCCACCGGCACAAAAAGAAGCCATCGGCTGTTTGTTGAATGCCGGTCGGCACTAAATAGTGCCGGCCGGCACTGAATGCCTGCAGAACCTGCAACTCATAGCAACAGAGGGGAAATCTATGCATGACAATATAATTCAAGCCATTTATGCACCAAACACATCCCTTATCATGTTTTTGGCTCAAAGGAAGATGTGCCTCGGTTCTCGGACCACCAATCACGCATTCCCATGCATGATGGCCCAAAGAACCAAGAATGCAACTTTGATTTCAAATGCATGCAATGCAAACAAACAAACAAGGGTGCCAAACCTCCATCATACTTCACTTCAAGAGGCTTAGCATGTGTGCCAATATGATGCAATCCTAGACATGTCAACTAGTATGCAATATGGCAATACAATGCGAACATGCAAGTAAGCATACAAGGCAAGCATGCAAATCAAATGGAGGATGGACTTAGACATGAATTGGGCAACTCTAAAAAGGCTCAAAACAGTGGCCAAAATGCTAAATCATGAGGGCCAAACACACATGCACACATGCACAAGTTAAGGCACCAACACTTAAGCATGACAAACAACCCTTAAGCGCACTAAAAGGGGCACAACAATGGACAACTAGCATGCAATTTAGGCTCTGAAAATCATGCTATGAAATGATGCCAAATCATGTTAAGCAAGATAAACAAATGCATGCAACATAGGTTCAACACTTGAGGCAAGTCATGGAAGCATTGAACTACACTTATGCAAAACGAATATGGCATGCATTGAACAACCTAAAACAGAGTTTTAGCATGTTAAAACAAAGCCAAATGGCTACTTAGATGGCATCTAAGAGGCTTAAGCACAAAGGCATGCAACATGACCAATAAATGAAGCATTCAACACATGCTTTTAAAGCATTAAAGAGGCCACTAAGGCAAGCATGCAAGCACACCAAAGGGACTGAAATAGCATGCTAGGTGGTTCCAAACTACCAAAATGATGCAAACAAAGGCATGCTACATATTCATGCTCTTAAGGCCAACAAGCCCAATGCAAAGAGGCTATATTAAACATGCTATGGTTGACTCAAACAACATGAGACAGACCTAAAACATGGAAATATGAGCACAAAAACTTCACAAATGCAAGCCTAAAACATGCTAGAAACTAAGGCATACAACCTAGGCATGTTAGAGGATCAAAAGGCATTACAAGGCAACTATGCTAAACATGCATAAGGGACCTAAACCAACTTAGAAACATGTTATATCATGGCAATATAAGCATGAAAAACAAACCAAACATGCTCAACACACACTTAAGCACAAGCTCCCTCAAGAAGCCAAATCTTGCCCTTTTCAAGGACATCAAGGAGAGGGGGTGGCCCTCTCCTTCTTGAGACTCTAAGGCATCATCTCCACCACTGAAATCCCTCAAGATTTCAGTGGTGAAGAGATCCTAACACCAAAGTCTCGGATTTCTCACAAAATGGCACAAAAAGTGGCCTTTTCAAGGCCTAAGGGTGGTCAAACCTACCCAAACCACCAAGCACTCTTAATAAACAATAAAGAGGCTTAAAAAATAGAACTTTTATGTGTTAAACACCAAGCACAAAAACAGCTCTAAGATATAGAAAAATGGAATGCAAGAATGGGGGAAAAAGGGGTAGTTTCTTACCCTTGATGATCAACTCCAACAATGGTGACCTTGATGCCTCTTTAAGCTTCAAACCAGCCAAGAACACCAAGAACAAGCCCTTAGCACCTCAGTTCCAAGAGGAAGGTAAAACACTAGGTGTTGGTGAGCAATAGTAAGTCACAAACACCTAGTGTACAAAACAAGAGAGAGATAGGATGTGTATCTATCCTAACCCTAAAAACCAGAGCTTGGTCTGTCTAAAATGTCTAAAATTTTGTAACCCTAAGCCAAGAAGAGGAGTGGTCCTCTTATAGGCAAGCAAAGCTTGCAAAGCTTACAAGCTAAGCTAACTAAGAGGGTCATCCCTCCATACACGTGTATGGAGGGGAACCAAAACTATACAGCTGTCTGAAAATATCTCCAAAAGCAACTGCACAGTGCCCGGCCGGCTAAGGATGCCATTTTGGCAAAACTTAGTGCCGGTCGGCACAAAAGAGTGCCGGTCGGCACAATAAAGTGCCGATGGAAACACCAGCCAGCCGGTGGCCTCTAGCCAGTGCCGGTGGTGTGTGGGGATGCCTCACAAAGCATTCCCTACCCTTCCAAGGCAAAACACAAGTGTTTGGTGCAAAACCAGACACAAGACGGTCGAGTTCGGAAGTCCTGAGGCAAGGCGCGCGAGCCGAGAACTCCGGGAACTCCAAACGAACACAAACATGGATAATCACCGAGTGTTCCAACGGTGACGTCCAAGTCTTGAGGACGGTCAAAAATGGGGTGTCTACAAAATGCAGGTAAGAATCCAATTCACCCACTTGGCACCAAATCCAAAATTTGATAGCATTTGGAGAAGATAGTTCCAATTATCTGTGTCATACACTTTTTGGAAATCCAACTTTAATATCAAGCCCTTTCTTCTTTATTTTTTCCACCAGTCCACCACCTCATTGCCTATCAATATACTGTCCAAAATATTCCTTCCCCCTAGAAATGTAGATTGAGCATTATCTATAACAACAGGAAGTACTTTTTTCAATCCATTAGCAAGCAGCTTGGATAGAATTTTGTGAGTGGAGTTTATAAGACTAATAGGCATGTAGTCTTGAATACCTATGGGATTGTCTTTTTTAGGGACCAATGTAATAAAGGAGCTATTTAAGCCCCCAACCAGGCTATTGTTAACATAAAATTCCTTCATAAAAGTGAGGATATCATCTTTCATAAATCTCCACCCACTTTGATAACAAGTCATGTTAAACCCATCAAGCCCAGGTGCCTTATTACCATCACATTCTGCCAATGCTGCCCAAATTTCATGTTCAAAAAATTCCACATCCAAACAGCTGAAATGCTAGCTCTGCTTGGGTCTATACTTCCATTGCTCATAAAAACTTATCCTAAAGTGATCATACACAGCTTGTTTTACCTTAATAGGTTCTTTCACTAATTCCCCATTCACTATCATAGAATCAATTACATTGGTGCTCTTTCTTTTATTAGCTATGATGTGAAAAAAAAAATTGTATTTTTATCTCCCTTTAGATTCCAGTTTAGCCTTGACCTTGACTTTTGTAGCCAAAAGGAGTAGAACAAAGAAAGAAAGATAGAATTATGCACGGAAAGGTGAGGAAGAATGGACAGAAAGAGAGGTAGGTTGTGATGCTGCTCATCTGTGTTGATTGGTTGAAACTTGGAAAGAAAAAGGGATTAAAGTTGGTTGTTGGTAGGTCTTAGCCAATAAATGTGTTGACCTCCCATTATGTCCCTCTAGAGTATCCATGTGAGTGGAATGTGCTAATTTTATGTTAAAATTAATTAATGCCATATTTACATTAGATACATTGGATACATTGCATGCATTGAATACATTGAGTTCATACATTCTTTGTATTCATGTATTTTATATTTATTAAGTACATTGTCTAGATTATATTCATGTACCTAGTTAATTGTAAGGTTGTTTAGGTTCATTAATCTTATTCATTGAACTTATGTATAACCTTCTCTATATAAAAGGATGTAAGCCTTTGGCAAGATATATAAATCAATAAGTGAGAAAAATTCAATACAAAATATAGTTCATTCTAAAGAGAGTTTTATCAAAAGCTAACATAAGTAGTATCAGAGCTTTGGTTGGGTCAAGAGCAAGCTGGGCGTAGAGATCGGATACGGGAAAACAAGCCCCAAAGAAGAACAAACCGACGTCCATGGCGAATCCCAACAACCAAATTGTATCCACTCCTATCTTTAATGGTGAAAATTTTGATTTTTGGTATGTGAAAATGAGAACTATTTTTGTCTATACGGAGCTTTGGGATCTTGTTGAGAATGGGTTCGAGGAACCTGAAGATGAAGGAGCTTTGACAAATCCCCAAAAGAACCAATTAAAAGAGCAAAGGAAGAAGGATTCAAAGACTCTCTCTTTTATTCAACAAGGAGTTTCAGAAGCAATCTTTCCAAGAACAATCAATGCAACAAAAGCGAAGAAGGCATGGGATATTCTTCAGAAAGAGTATAGAGGCAACTTGAAGGTAAGAACCATCAAACTTCAATCATTGAAAAGAGATTTTGAAAATTTAAAGATGAAGGATATGGAATTGTTAAAGGATTATTTTTCTAGGGTTATGGAACTTGTAAACCAAATGAAAATTTATGGGGATAATATTACTAATCAAAGAGTTGTTGAGAAAATTTTGATAATTTTGCCGGAGAAATACAATCCCATTGTTGCTGTCATTGAAGAAACTAAAGATCTTGCTGATTTGAGTATTGAAGAATTGATGGGTTCAATTAAAGCATTTGAGCAAAGGTTGAGTAGGCAATCTGAAAAGTCAATTGAAAGTGCCTTTCAATCCAAGCTCAATGTTAGTACCTCTAATTCCCAAGGAAGAGGAAGAGGAGGAGGAAGAAATGCAACCGGAAGAGCAAGAAATGCAAGAGAAAGAGGAAGAGGAAGATCTAATTTTCAAAGAAAGGAAAATGAAGAGTCCACTCAACAAAAGTGTGGAATTTGCAACCGAAGCAATCATGTTGATAAAGATTGTTGGTTTCGAGAAAAGCCAAAATGTTACAATTACAACAAATTTGGGCATGTCAAAAAGGATTGCCTAGTCAAGAGCGCTCAACAAGCTAATTTTTCCGAGGAGCAAGAAAGTGAAGGGCACATGTTCTATGCTTGTCACAAGGCATCGGATCAAACCAAGGATGTATGGTTTCTCGATAGCGAATGTAGCAATCACATGACAGGAGATTAAAGCATTTTTGTGAAAATGGATGCTTCCTCCAGTTCTCAAGTAAAAATGGGGAATGGTGCCTTAGTCCAAACAAAAGGAAAAGGTACTATTGCTATAGAAACCAAGATAGGTACAAGATTCATTTCCGATGTTCTCTTAGTTCCAGACTTGGAGCAAAATTTGCTAAGTGTTGGACAACTTATGGAGCATGGATACCTTGTTCACTTTGAAGACGATTTTTGCAAAATTTTTGACAAAGGGGGGAAAAGCCAAGTTGTAGCAAAAATCAAGATGGAGAAGAATAGAAGTTTTCCTCTCATTTTCCGGTATAGCAAAAATGCGGCTTTGAAGATGGATGTGATTGATAATTCATGGCTTTGGCATAGAAGATTTGGGCACTTGAATTTTCAAATCTTGAAGCATCTACAACAAAACAATATGGTTTTTGGGTTGCCAACCATTCATGAAGTGCAACATATTTGTGAAGGTTGTGCACTTGGAAAGCATCACCGGGAGTCATTTCCAAAGGAGAAAGCATGGAGAGCTAAAGCACCATTGGAGCTTGTCCATACCGATGTGTGCGGACCTATGGATACACCAACTCATTGAGGTAACAAATACTTTATTATCTTTGTTGATGATTTTACTAGAATGACTTGGGTGTATTTCATGAGACAAAAGAGTGAAGTTTTCTCTATCTTCAAGAAATTTCAAAATCTTGTTGAAAGACAAAGTGGTTGTTTGATGAAAGTATTGAGAAGTGATAGAGGCGGAGAATACAACTCAAATGAGTTTATGAAATTTTGTGAAGATATTGGAATGGAAAGGCAATTGACTATTGGGTACACTCAACAACAAAATGGTGTGGCGGAAAGAAAGAATAGAACCATAGAGGAGATGTCCAAGTCTATGCTACATGAGAAGGGGCTACCCAAAACTTTTTGGGGTGAGGCCATGTATACAGCAGTTTACTTGATGAATAGATGTCCTACAAAAGCTCTTAAGGACAAAACTCCATTTGAAGCTTGGAGTGGAAGGAAACCATCGGTGAATCACTTAAAGGTGTTTGGTTCCATTTGTTATGCTCATGTTCCAAAAGAAGTGAAGCACAAGCTTGATGAAAATAATAAGAAATGCATCTTTGTGGATTATAGCTCAAAATCCAAAGGCTATAGACTCTTCAGTTTGGATCAAAAGAAGGTGATTATTTGTAGAGATGTTCTCTTTGATGAGAAGGCATCTTTTGATTGGAAGGAAAAGAAAGTCCAAGATCAAAGCATTGCTTTCAATGAAGAATCGGAAAGTTTACAAGTTGAAGATGTTGCAACTCTTGAATCTCCACAAAGATTGTCACCAATTGCTAGTTCACAATTTTCTCCAAGTTCAAGTTCAAGTTCTTCATCTCCAAGTTCAACTCCAAGAAATATAAGGAGTCTTAGTGATGTGTATGCAAGATGCAATTTATGCATTGTTGAACCTGAAAATTTTGAAGAGGCAATTAAAGATGAAGCATGGAAGAAAGCAATGGAAAATGAAATTCATGTGATTGAGAAGAACGAGACTTGGGAACTAGTGGAGAAGCCGAAAGAAAAAGAAATAATTGGTGTGAAGTGGATTTTCAAAACAAAGTTCAATCTGGATGGCTCTATTCAAAAGAACAAAGCAAGACTTGTGGCAAAAGGATATTCACAACAACCTGGAATTGATTTCCAAGAAACTTTTGCTCCTGTGGCTCAACTTGATACAATTAGAGCTATCATTGCTTTGTCGGCTCAAAAGTGTTGGTTCTTGCACCAACTTGAAGTAAAATCAGCATTTTTGAATGCAAAATTAGAAGAAGAGGTGTATGTTGATCAACCTCAAGGCTTTGTTGTCAAAGGCAAAGAAGATAAAGTGTACAAGTTGAAGAAGGCTTTATATGGCCTAAAGCAAGCACCCCGGGCATGGTATAGTGAAATTGATGCTTACTTCAATGAAAAGGGTTTTCAAAGAAGCAAAAGTGAGCCAACTTTGTACATCAAGAGGCAAGGTACAACTGGTATTCTCATTGTTTCACTTTATGTTGATGATTTGGTTTTTACCGGTAGTGATGAAAAATTGGTTGAAGATTTTAAAAGGGAGATGATGAAGAAATATGAAATGAGTGATTTGGGGCTATTGCATCATTTTTTAGGCATTGAAATTTACCAAAACAATGGTGGTTTTTTTATTTGCCAAAAGAAGTATGCTTAAACACTTATTGAGAAATTCCAAATGAAGAATTGCAAATCAGTTGCTACTTCCTTGATTGTGAATGAAAAGTTGTCAAAAGAAGATGGAAGCAAAGAAGCTGAAGCATCTTGTTATAGAAGTTTGGTTGGAAGTTTGTTGTACTTAACTGCTACAAGATCGGACATCATGTATGCTACAAGTCATTGTCTCGGTTCATGCACAGTCCAAGCCAAATTCATTTTGGGGTTGCAAAAAGAGTGTTGAGATATATTCAAGGTACACTTGATTATGGAATTTTTTATGAGAAATTTCTTGATGCAAAGTTAATTGGATTTTGTGATAGTGATTGGGCCGGATGTGTTGGTGATATGAGAAGCACTTCTGGGTATGCATTTTCTCTTGGATCGGGCGTAATTTCATGGTCATCCAAGAAACAACAAACTGTGGCACAATCATCTGCTGAAGCCGAATATATTTCAGCATCATTGGCAACTACACATGCAATTTGGCTAAGAAGAATTTTGGATGATTTTGGTGAGAAGCAAGGTGAAGCTACTCCAATTATGTGTGATAATAAGTCTGCTATTGCTATGGCAAAGAATCCCGTCTACCATTCTCGTACCAAACACATTGCTATCAAACATCATTTCATTAGAGAAGCTGTGGAAGATGATGAGATTCAAATCAAGTATTGCAAGACTGAAGATCAAGTTGCGGATATCTTCACCAAAGCTCTACCAAGGGACAAATTTGAATTTTTTAGAGAAATGTTGGGTGTCACACAATATGGCATTAAGGGGGAGTGTTAAAATTAATGCCATATTTACATTAGATACATTGGATACATTGCATGCATTGGATACATTGAGTTCATACATTCTTTGTATTCATGTATTTTATATTTATTAAGTACGTTGTCTAGATTATATTCATGTACCTAGTTAATTGTAAGGTTGTTTAGGTTCATGGATCTTATTCATTGAACTCATATATAACCTTCTCTATATAAAAGGATGTAAGCCTTTGGCAAGATATATGAATCAATAAGTGAGAAAAATTCAATACAAAATATAGTTCATTCTAAAGAGAGTTTTATCAAAAGCTAACATTTTAGGCATTAGTTTCATATGTTCAATTTATAAATCAGTTAAATTCATAACCTTTCCCGATAACTGATTTAGTTTAATGGAACTCTCAATGCAAGTGAGTTCGTACATGTCTCCTAAATTTTTCATTTTCATAAGAAAGGTTGAAAACAAATCCCAAAAAAAATAATAAAAAAATAACCGAGAGATAAAAAAATTCATATAGGTTAATAAAATTTAAAGTGGATCTTTGCAATTTCAACATAGATTTAGAATTTGGATTACTGATTGATTACTCACTTCAATTAGGAAAACTAAGCATTTTGGGAACTTCTTTTCTAAGCGTCATTTGATTAAACCAATCACTAAGCTGGAGAAATTTGTATATTTATTTACTAAAGCTTACCTAAATAGCTGATTATTTTCACAAGTCCTTTTCCTTATTAAAATTACTATCACATGTAAGCAACAACTAATCAAGATGACTAGACATCTATTTAGATTGTTGATCAATGACCAAAGTAGCAAAGTTTAATGATGTTACTGCCTTCATAGATATGTACATGGCCTTTGGGAGAAATAACTGATATATAAGAGAAATATGAATAAAAATATAATAGGACACGTGTATTAAGTTTGCATTATTGCTCATAAGAATAAAAGTAATAATCAATAGGAAAAAGATTGAGACCCCTAAAACTTCTCACACTTCACCCACAATGACACGACATATTACTCGTTAACTTTTGATTTGTTACAAACTTAACCATAGAAACCCCAACTCCCTTTTAGTATGTCCTTGTGGGTGAATTGTGAATTTTAATTTGTGGGTTTTTAGCATTTTTCATAATCAAAACGATAATCACCATATAGCAAGTTTTAATTCCATAGAGATCAACCATGAAAGTTGCGCAATAGAACCATGAAGAAACTCATTGACAAATATCATAATAATTTGGTTTAATGCCAAGGTGGTTAATCTAATAATCAATGGCATTGCTTTGAAAACTACTATAAAAGTTTACTTATACAAATAAAGACCTCGATATGGTATTTATTTACCTAAAGAAGACAAAATCAATATGATGAGCTACTTACTGAGAGTAATATAGTGATTTTGTGAAGGAAGGAATTCTAATTAGGTTACTCATGATCAACAACATCGACAATGTAGTAGTAACTAGTCTAGGTAAGAAAATTTGTGATTTCTATAAATCATTCCGTATATATGTTATAATGAAACTTAACAATGAAAACATATTCTTATATTAAATTGAATTTAAAACAATAAAGAAACATATTACCCATAAAACAC
The DNA here is from genome assembly GCA_036172215.1 of Camellia granthamiana. NCBI lineage: Eukaryota > Viridiplantae > Streptophyta > Magnoliopsida > Ericales > Theaceae > Camellia > Camellia granthamiana. The sequence goes on from CM069904.1 coordinate 14,359,366, forward strand.
AAAGATTTTGTCTTGATAAACTTGATAGATTCAATCATGGTTGTTAGAATCGTATGATTCACGATTTGATACAATTTTCAACACAAATGATTCAAATCATGTTGTTGATCAGAAATTAAGTGAATGATGTGACTCAATTTGGGATTCACTACGATTTATTATGATTTCACTACAAATCAACTCCATTTTTGTTTTTGTTTACGTAATGTACAAAATGACGTCGTTTTTGTTAAATCAACAATTTTTTCAAAAGCCTAATCTAATGGGAAGTATTGCACATGAAGAGACAAACAGAGAACCACCCTTCCTCATTTGTAACCCCATGCAAGACAAAAGAAGCAAATAGCCAAACAGAGAGGAATAACCAAACGAAGACATAATACCAAATGCTAACGGAGAGACTTAAACTCAAGAACTCTCTGAACCAGAGCTCTGATACAATATTAAATCACCAATTTGTCCAAAAGCCTAATCTATTAGAAATGGGTCCAACAATGTATATCAAGTTATGTAATAGTTTTCACCAAACTATCAAGATATATAAAAGAGATCAATTAGTTATATTGATAGTTACTTATTTTTAAATGCTATGTGCGTATTTTTATATAAAATTATTTTTATACTATGTGCGTATTACTTATTTTTATATAAAATTATATGTGATATGAATCTTATTATTCACGATTCACTATTTTAGTAAAATGATTTACGATTTGATTACAATGGATTAGTATCTCAACTACAATTTGCAAATGATCTTTTTTTTTTCTCTTTGGCTTAACAAAAGTAAATTAGTCAATTTTCTTTCCACTTTGAGAGTTTTGGAAATGCATTTGAGATGCTAAAGGTATTTTTGTCCAAAAATTCCATTGTTCGGATTAATCTTACACCAAAATGGGTTACAAACTTTATCAGCCCTTTTGTGTTATCCTATTAAGTGACACTACCTTTGAAATATCTAGCGCTTCCTTTGAGTGGTAGTCCCTGGCAGTGTTTTGAAAGCTAGACTGGACCAACAATATCTAGCGCTTTTTTTGAGTGATAGTCCCTGGCAATGCTTTGAAAACCAGACTAAACCGATCGGTCAACCTGTCGATCAGTCTAGGTTTTGATCCGAATCAACCTTTAAACCCAGACTAGCTTGAAAACCTGCCTTTTTAAGGTAAACCGGCCAAACCCACGGTCAAATTGGGTGATCGAACAACCCAATATGGGTTGAAGTAAACCGGACCGGTTTTGAACCCTCTCCAATACCCATGGATCAAATGTTGAAAAAAGTAACCAATAACACCCATGGATCAAATGCTAAGAAAAGTAGCCAATATGAGTCGAATACGAGACCTATGGCCCAAGTGCCAATTTCATTTCCATTATGCCATCTAGGACCTTTGCAATTAGGGATGGCAATTTAAACCTGACCCGATGGGGACCCGACCCCCCGACCCCAATTTGAGCAATTTTTTCCCGAAAAATACCCCCGACGTGACGGGGATGTTATTCAAAAATAAATCCCCAATCAGTTTCGGGCCGGGGACGGGGATAAGTGTCTAAGCCCCGTCCCCGTCTCAGTCCCAGTCCCAATTTGTCCCTGAAGTAAAATCACCATTTTACCCCTCTATATATATATATATAAAAACCAAACCCTAAAGCATTAAAAATCCCTCACACTCACACACACACACACACACACACACACACACACACACACACACACACATACGCCTCTCCATCTTCTCTCTTGGTCTCTCTCTCTCTCTCTAAAACCCTCTCATCACCGCCGCCGACTTCCTCCATCCGCTATCCTCCTCTCCTTCCTCCTATCACCGCCAATCTTCAACGATCGTCACCGCCGACTCCCTGCCTCCACTGCCCTCTCCCTCCTTCCATCACCGCCGATCTGTAACGATCATCACCGTCGACTCCCTCATTCCACTGTCCTCTTCTCCCTCCTCATTCGCTATCCTCTCCTCCCTCCTCCCATCATCGTCGATCTGGAACGATCTAAACTCAGATCTGTTAGATCTATACTCAAAACTGTTATCTCTCTCTCTCTCTCTCTCTCTCTGATCCGATCCATGTGTAATGATTGTTGGTAGTGTATTGTTGTTGATGATAATTATTGGTATTGTATTGTTGTTGAAACAAATTTTTTTTTTCAGATTAAATTTTTTTTTTTTTTTAATTTAAATTTGTATGATACTAAAAACAAATTTAAATCTATATTGTTAAAAAAATAAATTTAATATGTTTTAATTATACACATTGATTTGTTGATGATGATGAAACATATTGATATATATTGATTTGTTGATCTTCTGTTGAACAAAATTCAAAAAAAAAAAAAAAAAGGCTCGGGGATTTTTTGGGATCGAGGAAACCCGATCCCCGTTAGGGGACGGGGACGGGGGGTGATCGGTTCCCCCGTCGGGGATCGGGGGTGAGGACGGGGATTTTTTACCCTTCAAGGATCAGGGACGAGGAGTGTAGTCCCCGGCCCGACCCCGCCCCGCCCCGCCCCGGCCCGTTGCCATTCCTATTTGTAATATATAGCACATATATATTTTTATCGTATCAATGTATTTTTATGTCAAACTGAATTATAATTTACATTTCTACAAACAATATCAACATCAAAATATATGTATAGACTAGTTTTATTTATGTAAAAAAAAATGTCTTAAAATATTTTAAATGAAGATATTTTAATAGTTGCTGTTGGCAAGGGGATTCGAACGTAGAACCAATTGGATTTTTGACATTCAATATAGTAAATTTTATTTATTCAACACACATAAAATTTATTTTTGCAAGAAATTGAAGTATAAAAATTGTCAAATAAATTTAAATAAATATCAAATTTAATTGAGAACTTAGTTTTTGTTTGAATTTTTTTTTTTTTTTTTTTTTGGGTCTTTGGTGATGGATGTTTAAAAGAATATGAAAAAAATTTAGGCTTCTATATATATATATTTGAAATAATTTTTTTTATATTAATATATAAATTTAAATATGTTTATGACATCATAGTTTGATCTGGTTTGACTCAACGGTTAAACTAATGATCCATCCACACCGGTTTGGCTTTCAAAACATTGGTCCCTGGTATAAGAATTTTTCAAACCCAGTGATCAAAGAAAAGATTGGTAAGAGGTTTGATGGTGTAAGAGGGTTTTACTTTCCAATAGGGAACACTTAACTTTAATTGGTTGAATCTAGTTTGTCAAATATTTATATCTACTATTTGCCTTTGTTGTTTTATTTAAAATTTTGATGGGTGTGACAAATAAAATTGAGAAAATAATGAGAGATTTTTTTGGGGAATGGTGAGGGAAGAAAAGACCATTGGATTAACTAAGATTAGGGGTGGTAATTTGTGATACAACACAATAACATGACTCAAACTGTATACGAAATTAGCAGGTTAGGGTAGACTAATATTAAACAGGTCGAGTTAGTATCAAATCTGTATAATACAAAATTAACACGGTAACCCGTATAATGAAGAATTAATTACATATTTAATATTATTTTCACTAAAGAGTATCATGATATTTTTTAATCTCTTACGTAATTATATCTAAATTATTAAAAAGTATGTAAACTAATATTTTTAGTTTAATATAGGTTTTGTTTTTGCTTTTAATTGAACCTAGACCCCGTTTGGAAACACGCTATTTTAGTAACTTTTTGATTTTTTAGCTAAAATATATGGTAAAAAAATTACTATGTTTAAAATAACTTTTTGATTTTTTACGAAAAGATACGCAAAAAATAGAAAGAAAATGAAATCTGACTTTTTGATATAGATTATAGGCTTTTTGATTTTTTTAGTAACATTTTGACTTTTATGTTAAAAGTGTTGCATGTCACTCCAAGTAAATTTTCTGAGTCAAAAATACATATCAGCTCCAGGGGACGGAGCAGTGTGGGGTAAAGTTGGGCGGATGGAGATCAGTCTTCCGGAGGAGCCATCTCGGTAGCAGATCAAACTTAAAGGGTGAAGTTCACAATGTTTTTGTCGACAATTTACCGGACTCAATGCATCCAAAAGGGTTGTTTGATTTATTTATGCATTTTGGGGTAGTCATGGATGTTTTCATACCCAGCAAGAGAAGGCAATCAACAAGAACCAGGTTCGGGTTTGTACGGTATGATTGTCCGGTAGCAGCGGAAATGGCAATCCAAAAAGCACATGATACCTGGTGTGATGACGGAGTGTTGAAGGTTAAGCGAGCTGATTTTACAAAGAATATAAGTAAAGTCAAACTAGATGTTGTTCCTCCTCGTCTACCCCCAATGGAAACCGAAAAAAGGTGGATGAAAGTAGAAGCACCCAGCACAAAAGAGATGTCTTATGTAGAAGCTGTGAGGGTGGGTAAAATAACCAGTGAGACAACTATCTCAGTGAATGCCGCGGAATATGGAAATGGATGGTTGTATGGTACTGTGATAGTTAAACTCTGGCCACAGTATCACTTATCTGACCTTAAAAAGGAACTGCATAAAAGAGGCATGGTTGAAGTGCAAGTGAAGGATGGCGGTGGGAGAACTGCATATCTAGTGTTCTCTTCACCAGAGGTCAGAAACAGAGGCATGAAGAATCTTAAGGATTGGATCCACGAATGGTGTGAATCGATGGTGGAATGGAGGAGGGGACTAAAGATTCAACAAGAACGATTCGTGGGCCTGAACTGTTTTGGTGTGCTACCTACCCTCTGGAACTCGGCCAACTTCATCAAGATTGGGGAGATCTGGGGTAAGGTCCTGAACATCAATGAGAGCACCCTCAAGATGTCATCCTTGGCATGTGGTAAACTTCGGATCCTTACATCACATATGGAGATGATCAACAGTGTAGTAAACCTTAAATATAGAGGTCATATACACTAAATCAGAGTGAGTGAAGAGATTGGCCATCCTTTGGCTTCTATCTCAGGCCATAACAACAAGGAGTGGGATGTTTCTATTAATGGTGTTACCGGCGGTGATCAAATTTTAAACTATTGCAGAGGAAGGGAAGACGTTGTGCATGACATGATACAACAAAGGGACTAGGTGGCCTCTGAAAATGATGTGTCACACGCTACAAATAGAAATGACAGATTGGTGGCGGAGTCTGAGGGCATGGATAATAGTCTCTTTGATGCCTCTGTTGTAAACGAGACCTGTAGCAATTTGGGTCCTAGAGTAGAAGAGGGTCAGTACACGAGGCTTAAGGGATGCAGACCTAATACCTCAGTTGAGTATGCAGCTAGTAAAAGTCAAACTGGTGAGGACAATATGGGCCAAGGTGGACTGTTGGAAGCAATAGAGCAAATCGAGCAGAAACCAGCCACAGAAAGTGGAAGAGCTGATGGTGGATTGGGTTCTGATGGGCTTATGGCAAGTGTAAGTGGCAATGGGCCTACAAAGCCCAGCATTAATCTAGAAATAGTTTTAGATCAAGCCCACTTTGATGGTCTGCTGAATGACCGAAACAGGAGCATGTCTAAGTCAATTGGGCTGGGCCCTAACTGTAGCAGATTTGTTGAGAACTTGGCTCCATCTCATATTCAAGTCCAGGTGGAAAAGAGACAAGGTCTGGCTGAAATCAGTAATGAAGGAGATAGTCAAAGCAATCCAGATATTGAACCCAGTAAGATAATAGAGGAGAACAAAGGAAAAGGTAGGAAAAACCAGAGGAAAATAGTGATGAAAAGGGGGTTTCAAAGGGGAGCCATATTTAGAGCTGCTGCAGCTGCAATTTCTTCTTCACTGTCCCATAACAGTAGATCCAGCAAACATGATATGTTATTAAGAGAGGCTCAAGAAACTCTTCAACTTGGAAAAAATCTGGGCATTGATTTTGAAGGCAAAGATGATGAAGTTATGAAGAAATTAATTGAAATGGAGGAGAATGACATGGAGCAGGCTGCTGCTAGGCTGGATGGTGCAAGGATCTAGTCCAGTATCAAGGGCGGTTCCAGAGTAATTAGTCAGTGCTCATGAAGATTCTCTCTTGGAATATTAGAGGGCTTGGTAGGCCTGAGAAGAGGAAGAGACTCAAAGCAATTATCAAAGAAAGGAAAGTGCATATGGTGATGTTGCAAGAAACAAAAAAGATAAACATTTCAGATCAGTTTGTGAAGTCTATCTGGCCTTATGATCTGGTTGAATACATGAATGTAGATGCTGATGGGAGTGCTGGAGGCCTGTTATGTGTGTGGAAGCCTGAAGTATTCTCTCTAGCTGACTATTGCTATAACAGGAGTTTCATCATACTCTCAGGTATCTTATTTACTAGTTTAGACTGTGTGATTGTGAATGTGTATGCACTTAATAATGTAATTGCTATAAGAGACTTATGGAGCTCGTTGCTCAATCTTAAGGTTGCTTTCCCCAAACCGTGGTGCATTGGGGGGGATTTTAATGAAATCAAAACAATAGATAAAAGGAAGGGTTGTGTACAAAGGGATAGGGGAATGGCAGATTTCTATACTTTCATAAGTAGTCTTGAACTGATTGACTTACCTATGTTAGGAAGAAAATTTACATGGGGTAATTCAATGGTAGAAGAGAGATGGAACAGACTAGACAGGTTCCTTGTTGGGCTAGAATGGTTGGAATGGTTTAGATACAAACTTTGGGGTCTACCTAGATCCATCTCAGATCACTGTCCAATTATCCTAATGGAGGATGACAAAAATTGGGGCCCAAAGCCTTTTAGATTCATTAATGCTTGGGTGTCTCACCCCTCTTTTTTAAAGGTAGTGAAACAAGTGTGGATGGGTACTTAGGTGGAAGGATGGGCAGGGTATATACTGAAAATTAAGTTGCAGGCACTTAAACAAACTCTAAAGCAGTGGAATTCTGAAGTGTTTGGGAATATGGACTCTAAACTGAGAAAAACTGAAGAGAATCTACATGCCATAGATCTAATTGCTGAAAGTAGAGACCTGGATGAGGATGAAGATAGAAGGAGAAGAGAGGTGAGGGGTGAAGTGTGGAAACTCAGAAAGATAATGGAAAGAATTTGACTACAGAAATCAAGGCTGAGCTGGAATCTTAAGGGTGATAAAAATACAAAATTTTTCCACATCATAGCTACTAAAAAACAGAACGCCAACGCAATTGATTCCATGTCAGTGAATGGGGTATTAGTGAAGGAACTTGTGGAGGTCAAACAAGCTATGTATGATCATTTTAGGTCTAGTTTCTCTGAGCAATGGAAGAATAGGCCCAAGCTCTTGGGCCCCTTTAATGTCATCTCACAAAGCTAGCATTTCAACTGTTTGGATATGGAATTCTCAGAACATGAAATTTGGGCAACAGTGGCAGACTGTGATGGGAATAAGGCACCTGGGCCAGATGGGTTTAACATGATTTGCTATCAAAGAGGGTAGAAGTTTATGAAAAATGATATCATCACTTTTATAAAGGAATTTTTCGTTAACAGCAGCTTGGTTGGGGGCTTAAATAGCTCCTTCATTACATTGGTCCCCAAAAAAGACAATCCCATAGGAATTCAAGACTACAGGCCTATCAATCTTACAAACTCCACTTACAAAATTCTTTCCAAGGTGCTTGCTAGTAGATTGAAGAAAGTGCTCCCTGCTGTTATAGATAACACTCAATCAGCATTTCTTGGCGGTAGGAATATCTTGGATGGCATATTGATAGCCAATGAGGTGGTGGATTGGTGGAAAAAATCAAGAAGGAAGGGTCTAATATTAAAGTTGGATTTCCAAAAAGCATATGACACAGTCGATTGGAATTATCTCCTCCAAATGCTATCAAATTTTGGTTTTGGTGCTAAGTGGGTGAAGTGGATTTATACCTGTCTTTCCTCAGTAAAAATCTCTGTGTTGGTTAATGGTTCACCCACACCTGAGTTTAGTCCCCAAAAAGGGCTTAGGCAAGGTGATCCATTATCACCTTTTTTATTTAATGTGGTGGCTGAAGGATTAAACCTACTTCTTGCAAGAGCAAAAGAGTTGGGCTTGATTAAAGGTGTACTCATTGGGTCCAATGCCATCAACATCTCCCATCTCCAATTTGCGGATGACACAATTATCTTCTGTGAAGCTGAGTGGTCTGAAGTGTTAACTGTGAAAAGAATACTTCGATGCTTTGAGATAATTTCTGGGTTGAAGATCAACTTCCACAAGAGTGGTGTGTGTGGAGTTGGGATAACTGATAAGTGTGTAAAAGACTTTGCTTCTAGGCTGAATTGTACTTATCAGAAGCTCCTGCTGAAGTATCTTGGATTGCCTTTAGGATCAAACCCATCTAGGAGGGCAACATGGAAGCTTGTGGTGGTCAACAAATTAACAGGTTGGAAGAGGAGGCTGTTGTCTTTTGCTGGAAGAGTAACATTGTAATAACCCTCAGCACTGATTACCGATAAGTTACTGATTACTGCTAAACCGAGACCGATTATGATTGATAATTGAATTGATTGAAATACTGAACTGACTGACTGAGATCCGAAACTGAATCGATTGACTGTATCTGTTCAATTGCATGTTTATCTGTTTGACTGTTTAATTATCTGTTCAAATTTGTATGTTTAAACTGCAAATTGAAGGCCTTATCGGCGGCCAAATCTGAAATTGATTGATGTTCTGTGTTCCTCATAATTAATGTGATTTTATGGCATATTTATCTGAAAATCGATTTGGTGTGATTAAATTAGATTAAAATAAACTAAATCAAAGAGTTGCGTTATTTACGGAATTGCCATGTTAGTGGGCCCTTTATTATAACATATTTGAGCCTTGTTATACTCATTTGCAAACATTTCATCAGCTCATTTTGAGCACACCACCGAATTTAGAGAGAGAGGAACTTAGAAGATTCGTCTTCATCTTGTACATTGCTTAGAAATTATGAAGATTAAGGGAGTTCTTGCTTGATTGAACTTCTACAGTTGTAATTGAAGACCTAAGGTAGATCATTGACCTTCTTTATTGTGCATTCGAGTTTATTCTTGCATGATTCATGGGTCTTTAGTGATCTAAGGCATGAATTGGTTCAATAGTGTTGAGTTGAAGCCCATTCCATGCATGCATGCTTGTATTGATAAGCTTGAAGTTGTTTTCATGGCAAATGTTACATGCATGCTCATATTTATGTTTAAGTCCATGATTTCATCATGTTTTTGGAAGTTTAGACTCATTTGAACTTGCTTTGGAGTTTTGAAGTTGATTAAAGCCTTGCATGTCACATTTGAATTGTTGTTCTTGAACTTTGGTTTCAAATGAGTTTAATTAAGCTACCCTTGGGCTTTGATTTTTATAAATTGAGCTTGGAATCATGTAATATTATGAGTTTACAAGAGTTTTCCAGAAATTTAGCCCAAGAGGATCGATTTTGATGCTTTGAAACTTGGTTTTGAACTTGGTGTTCAAATCTGGATTTTCCAGATTTTGGTCGTTCGCTCGAGCGGGGGAAGTGCCGCTCGAGCGAGGAAATCGAGCTCCCAGCATCTCTCACTGTTTTACAGTCCGCTCGAGCGGGGTATTGTACGCTCGAGCGGAGGCTTGTGTCACACGCTCGAGCGGGGGAGTTGACGCTCGAGCGGGGACCTTTGTTGCATGTCCGCTCGAGCGCGGAAACCTGCGCTCGAGCGTGGAACTGTTTTTCTGAAAATTCTAAAACTGTTTTCTGAGTGCATCTTTGCATCCTCATTCCATTCTAGGCATTCTTAGGCCTAGTTTAAGACATCTTAATGAGGATATAGATGTAGAACCACGCCGAGGCAAATTAGGGATTAAGTTATTATCTTTCCCAACTGTGTAGCTTAGTGTGTGTTCAATCTGTTAACTGTGTATGGTTGGCTTACCGAGGAGACGCTCTAGCTTACTGTAGCCCAGAACTCTGTGAGTAACAACTGTGTAAAGATATGCTCAAAAATGATTATCTTCTGAACTGTTTACTGAACTGATACTGTTTACTGAATTGAATTGTTTACTGAACTGATACTGTTTACTGAATTGAACTGTTTACTGAACTGATATTGTTTACTGAATTGAACTGATACTGTTTACTGAATGAATGTATGTCCTTTATTTTGAAACGTATTGTGGCATCCTTAGCACCTACTGTTCACTGTTACTGCCACTGTTACAAAGATCTCTATCGATTCCCAAGTTTGGAACCACTACTGTTTACTGTTATGATGGCCATTCTGTATTTCTGATATGGAACAACGTGCTGCACGGAGCTAAGTGCTACAGAGTGAGCCACCTCTAGAGTCTGTGCGAGACACCTCTTGAATCCATAAGTACTGTACTATTTTCTGAAATGGTACTGTTACTGTTACTGTACTGCTACTGATGGCCATCATTCACTGTTTGGTCTATTAAGACCCGATCTTTCAAGACCTACCGTTTACTGTACTGTATGCTAATGGATGTACCACATATCACTGTTTTGACTGAATGACTGTTATGGCCTGAAATATGAGCCACAAACTGAATGACTGATAAACTGATTGAAGTGACTGTTTTCAATACTGAAAAGACATTCATTCTTAACCTCTTTACGCATTGTGTTATTCACTGGGCTTTAGCTCACTGCTCATATATATATATGTAGGTGTTCAAGCACCGGACCGTTGCTAGCAGCGTCAGGGTAAACTCTAGTTTTGTCAAGCCAACCACTATGCCTCACTGCGAGGTTTCGAGCCTATCAAGCTATGGCTTAGGGGCTTAGGGGTGTTTTATTTCCCCCATCTGTCTCTGTACCTGTTTTGTATAACTGTATAGACTGATAGCACTGTGCTGTACCGTTTACTGTACTGTTTAATATTGATTAAGTCCCTGTACTGAATGATTGTATATATGATGCATACTGTTCTGTACTGAAAGTATAAATGTATGAAAAGTCTTTTTGCATACAGACTGTCACAGCTCATTGGACATTGTTTTATTTACTGTATTGGCTTCTGCCATGCCCCTGTACTCTGTATTACTGTTCTACTGTTAAGCAGGCATTCGGTAATCTCAGATTACTGGCCGGTTACGATGCTAAACCCATAGGGGCGGGTTTGGGTCGTGACAGAGTGGTATCAGAGCGATACTTACCACGAGTTATACCGCACACACGTGTCCAAATGAGCTATAGGATGTCCTAGAAAAGAAGTTAGGGCATTGCATGAGCATAAAAAAAAAAAAAAAAAAAAAAAAGTGTGTGGTTATGACATGAAAATTATATGCTAATGTGATTAATGTGTTTAAGTATGCAACTGTCTATGCTTATGATTACCGTACTGCCTATGTAAACTGAAACGAAACCTATATGCATACTTAAAGAAGTTAAATGGAATAACATGTAATGTTAATGTTACTACTGACTGTGGAAATCTATAAGAAAATGAACGTGTGAAAGTAAAGGGTCATGTGACCGTGCCTGAATCAACTGAATATGAACTGATGACATTGATAGAGAAACCCAAATAAACTGAAACCACCGGAATATTCTGGGAGGTACTGAACCACTGAAAACTGAGACTTGGGTTTAGAAACTGAGAAAATGTGTGAAGTTTTCTTCGAAAAATGCTTTCCCCAATGCATCCGAGATAGGAAAGTACCTGAGTTTGAACAACTTGAGTAAGGTGATAAGACTGTGGTCGAACATGAGGTAAAATTTACCCAGCTAGTTCGATAGGCACCCCACATGATAGATACTGACTACAAAAGACTAGAAAAGAACTGAAGGTGGGCGTGACCTAGATGTGTTTGACTGAATTGGCATGCTAAAACCCAGCAAAATATGTAGATGTCCTGGATAGAGTATAATGCCTGAGACAACGTAGCAGCATTGAAATATCCAAATCAACATCGTCAACTGAATCAGAAAGAATGAAACAGAAGTAACAGAAAGTGAAAATGACAGATAAATCAATGACCTCCGTGAATGGAAATCTCGGGCAATAGCTTTGACCAACTAAGGTCGAAGAAGTAATGTGAACAATGATATACCTATCTGTACTGTATGTGGGAAATACCACTAGGATGTTGCCGCCGCCTATCCGAGACTTAGTTAGACGTGGATAGGAAGGTTACTTGCCTATATCTTGCCTACAAACTGAACTGAACATGAATGAGTTTAAATCTAGACCCTAGTTCCAGAGAATGCTCGGAACACTGAAAAGACTGACGCAGGTGTTACCTTAAATAGATGAAATTGCTTATACGAACGGTTGTGTGGGAATTGTATGTTCCGTAATTTGGTATAGACTGAAAACGTATTGACTGAACTAATTGAATTAATGGAATCACGAACCATACACTATGAGAACTGTTAGGACTTGTGAACAGCGAGAACTGGCTGAGTTAGGTCCTTGTATCGTATTGCAACGACTGAAAGTGAACTGTTAGGTATGACCTATTGAACTGTACTAGAACTGTTGAACATGGGAATACCTTATGATTGACTATAATTCGAGAAATTTGTACGACTATGATTCGTACTGAACTGTTACGTATTGACGGACATTATTGAATGAACGGACCCTTGAACTCGAATTATACACGCGAACTGTTTGTGTGTGAGACTACTGAGACTACGGACCCATATTGGTTTGTAAAGATGAACTTCTGCTTATGAATTTGTGAACAAATGCCTACATGAAAACTGATTTTGAACTCACACCTGTATATATGTTCCCATGCTTGTAATACTGTTAAGACAGAGAGGAATGGACTGTGAATAATGAATCTCTTGAAATCTACTGTTGATGCGGACTATATGTACAACACTATAAAACCTCATGTTAACGATTACCTATACCATGAAAACTGCTTAGACTTATGTACACATCTGCTTACCTTTGCTTAAGAATGTTATTAGACTGAATAGACGTATGACTGGTTGCCTTAACTATTGTATCCGGAGAAACTATTTTGTATTGTACACTGAACTCGTGAAATCCGTACTGGGAATGTTAGTAGACTCTGAACATGCACACCTATGATGATACCTTTACTCGAAATGATTGGCAAGTTATTTGTTGATAATTTAACCGTTGGGACTATGACCCTGGAACTGCATGACTAAATAAAGACCCGAATGATAAACTCTTGACTGTGAATCGTGATTGTGGAAGAATTGACATAACTGTTTGATTAGGTTTGCGAGCCTATGCTTTAGCAACTATATGACTGATTTGGAACCCTCGTATGACAACTCACTATTATGTGTCACCGAGAACCTCGTGTGATGTATTACTGTGTACCATATGCTTATATGAAGGATTTATTTGGAAATTTCTATATTGACTGTGATGCTTACCTCTCAATGTGAATAACCACATGCCTGTGCACTGCCTGTAAACTTATTGGGAGGAACACATTGTATATGACCTGTACTGCTTTGATATGAACTGTAATGGTACCGGACTCTGATGTAAGTTTGACAATTGATGAACTCAGACTAATTGTGAAACTACTGACTATGCACCGAAATGACCGTAGTATGAACTCACGTACCTCATCTGGAAATGATAGGGATGGAACTGTTATCCGATCTAATCTGACAGAACGGTGGGTTGATGAGACCCTTTGTGTAACTGATAGAATTTCTGTTTGATGCTTGTGCTTTGAACTTTTACTCGTTATGATTGGGCAAAACTTGCATCTGACATGACCTGGTCGAACTTTCATCGAATTGACCTGAGAAAACTCTTGTTGAGAGCTGTTATCTGAATTGCTTACAATGTGGGAAAACTGGGTATGTAACATGTGATGACTTACCCGGTATTACTGTTATGACCATGAACTTGTTTGACTAGGAAATGATTGTTTTGGTGACTACTGTACTTCAGAACTGATGGGATCTGTTGACAACAGATTGGTTTTGATCATAAACTCTGACTGTCTGGAAGTATATGTAATCTGTATGACTGCTTTCGTATTGACATGCGCTATGACTGAATCTGTGAGGACTGGAACTGATGAATAGTAAATGAATGCTTACTTCAGAACTCTGCCTACTGCTATGGGAGTAATGTACAATTCACCTTATGTTCCCGATAACTCCCGAATGAACTGGACTAACTGTGATGAATTACCGAATTGAGAACCAAATTGAACAAGAACCAGATGAATGACTCAGTGGTGAATGAATCGAATCTCTGTAACTTAATGGGGGAAATTACCTATGAAAAGGAGACCAGTGTAAATTTATAACCCCGATAAGTACTTGATATAAGTAGTGTGAATACTACTGTACTGCTACTGTACTGTTACTGTATTGTTACCGTTACTGTTACTGTACTGTCACTGTATTGACACTGTTATGTACTACTGTGTAACTGTATTCACGTTCTATGTCACGAAATAAATTTTGTTTCTGAAATGCTATATGCTGTATACTAAATGGTTGTTCGATTTCTGATATATATTCGTGACTCTTGGTAATATGTAACATATGTTAGCTGCCCGGTATCGGAGGTTCCTTTATGGAACTTATATCTGTCTGCACTCTGTTACCCGTACCAGAGGCCTCGTCATGGGGGCTCAGCTTCTGTACTATTCTGTTCTGTTCTGTTACCCGGATTTGGGATTCCTTTATGGAACTGGTCATTTGTGACCCTTATGTGACTGTATCTGTCCTGCACTGTATCTGTTCTGCACTGTATCTGTATCTGTTCTGTATCTGCTCTAGTAGTGCTAATGAATGCACCATGTATACCTAAGCAAGAATTGTGGCATCTACGTATGCCCTGGACAAGAATATGGAAACGAGCATGTACCCGAAACTGTCCTTGACTAAAATCTGACTGTGCATAAGATTCTGTTTTAATATAAGCCCCAATCTTTATACGTGATTTCTGATTCCGTTTCTGTGCATTGCTAAGATTGAGATTGGGCCATGAACCTGTTATTGATATGATTATGCTCCTGTTAAGGAGTAAGAGTTACTTTTATGCTAAGCATTATCTCTGTTGTCATATGTTAATTCGAGTTTAGAGGACCAAACTCTTTATAAGGAGGGGAGACTGTAATAACCCTCAGCACTGATTACCGATAAGTTACTGATTACTGCTAAACCGAGACCGATTATGATTGATAATTGAATTGATTGAAATACTGAACTGACTGACTGAGATCCGAAACTGAATCGATTGATTGTATATGTTCAATTGCATGTTTATCTGTTTGACTGTTTAATTATCTGTTCAAATTTGTATGTTTAAACTGCAAATTGAAGGCCTTATCGGCTGCCAAATCTGAAATTGATTGATGTTCTGTGTTCCTCATAATTAATGTGATTTTATGGCATATTTATCTGAAAATCGATTTGGTGTGATTAAATTAGATTAAAATAAACTAAATCAAAGAGTTGCGTTATTTATGGAATTGCCATGTTAGTGAGCCCTTTATTATAACATATTTGAGCCTTGTTATACTCATTTGCAAACATTTCATCAGCTCATTTTGAGCACACCACCGAATTTAGAGAGAGAGGAACTTAGAAGATTCGTCTTCATCTTGTACATTGCTTAGAAATTATGAAGATTAAGGGAGTTCTTGCTTGATTGAACTTCTACACTTGTAATTGAAGACCTAAGGTAGATCATTGACCTTCTTTATTGTGCATTCGAGTTTATTCTTGCATGATTCATGGGTCTTTAGTGATCTAAGGCATGAATTGGTTCAATAGTGTTGAGTTGAAGCCCATTCCATGCATGCATGCTTGTATTGATAAGCTTGAAGTTGTTTTCATGGCAAATGTTACATGCATGCTCATATTTATGTTTAAGTCCATGATTTCATCATGTTTTTGGAAGTTTAGACTCATTTGAACTTGCTTTGGAGTTTTGAAGTTGATTAAAGCCTTGCATGTCACATTTGAATTGTTGTTCTTGAACTTTGGTTTCAAATGAGTTTAATTAAGCTACCCTTGGGCTTTGATTTTTATAAATTGAGCTTGGAATCATGTAATATTATGAGTTTACAAGAGTTTTCCAGAAATTTAGCCCAAGAGGATCGATTTTGATGCTTTGAAACTTGGTTTTGAACTTGGAGTTCAAATTTAGATTTTCCAGATTTTGGTCGTTCGCTCGAGCGGGGGAAGTGCCGCTCGAGCGAGGAAATCGAGCTCCCAGCATCTCTCACTGTTTTACAGTCCGCTCGAGCGGGGTATTGTACGCTCGAGCGGAGGCTTGTGTCACACGCTCGAGCGGGGGAGTTGACGCTCGAGCGGGGACCTTTGTTGCATGTCCGCTCGAGCGCGGAAACCTGCGCTCGAGCGTGGAACTGTTTTTCTGAAAATTCTGAAACTGTTTTCTGAGTGCATCTTTGCATCCTCATTCCATTCTAGGCATTCTTAGGCCTAGTTTAAGACATCTTAATGAGGATATAGATGTAGAACCATGCCGAGGCAAATTAGGGATTAAGTTATTATCTTTCCCAACTGTGTAGCTTAGTGTGTGTTCAATCTGTTAACTGTGTAGGGTTGGCTTACCGAGGAGACGCTCTAGCTTACTGTAGCCCAGAACTCTGTGAGTAACAACTGTGTAAAGATATGCTCAAAAATGATTATCTTCTGAACTGTTTACTGAACTAATACTGTTTACTGAATTGAACTGTTTACTGAACTGATACTGTTTACTGAATAAATGTATGTCCTTTATTTTGAAACGTATTGTGGCATCCTTAGCACCTACTGTTCACTGTTACTGCCACTGTTACAGAGATCTCTGTCGGTTTCCAAGTTTGGAACCACTACTATTTACTGTTATGATGGCCATTTTGTATTTCTGATATGGAACAACGTGCTGCACGGAGCTAAGTGCTACAGAGTGAGCCACCTCTAGAGTCTGTGCGAGACACCTCTTGAATCCATAAGTACTATACTGTTTTCTGAAATGGTACTGTTACTGTTACTGTACTGCTACTGATGGCTATCATTTACTGTTTGGTCTGTTAAGACCCGGTCTTTCAAGACCTACCGTTTACTGTACTGTATGCTAATGGATGTACCACATATCACTGTTTTGACTGAATGACTGTTATGGCCTGAAATATGAGCCGCAAACTGAATAACTGATAAACTGATTGAAGTACCTGTTTTCAATACTGAAAAGACATTCATTCTTAACCTCTTTATGCATTGTGTTATTCACTGGGATTTAGCTCACTGCTCATATATATATGTAGGTGTTCAAGCACCGGACTGTTGCTAGCAGCGTCAGGGTAAACTCTAGTTTTGTCAAGCCAACCACTGTGCCTCACTGCGAGGTTCCGAGCCTATCAAGCTATAGCTTAGGGGCTTAGGGGTGTTTTATTTCCCCCATCTGTCTCTGTACCTGTTTTGTATAACTGTATAAACTGATAGCACTGTGCTATACCGTTTACTATACTGTTTAATAGGGATTAAGTCCCTGTATTGAATGATTGTATATATGATGCATACTGTTCTGTACTGAAAGTATAAATGTATGAAAAGTCTTTTTGCATACAGACTGTCACAGCTCATTGGACATTGTTTTATTTACTGTATTGACTTCTGCCATGCCCATGCACTCTGTATTACTGTTCTACTGTTAAGCAGGCCTTCGGTAATCTCGGATTACTGGCCGGTTACGGTGCTAAACCCATAGGGGCGGGTTTGGGTCGTGACAAACATTAAGCAAATATGTGCTCTCTTCTCTACCCGTTTACTATATGTCTCTCTTTAGGCTACCTAGAAGTGTGGCAAAAGAGCTGGACATTCAAAATTTAAGTATATTGAATAATAGCCTTCTTGCTAAATGGTGGTGGAGGTTTAGGAAGGAAGACAGTTCGCTATGGAAACAAGTCATTTGTAGCAAGTATCAGTCAGAAGGTGGTAGATGGTTACCATTTCATGTGGAGGCTAATAATATCTCACAGGTATGGAGTGACATTATTTTTGTTAGTGATTCCAATAGCAGTTTGTTCAATTATTATTTGGAGAATGTTGAAATTAAGATTGGTAATG
Organism: Camellia granthamiana; assembly: GCA_036172215.1. Lineage (NCBI taxonomy): Eukaryota > Viridiplantae > Streptophyta > Magnoliopsida > Ericales > Theaceae > Camellia > Camellia granthamiana. The sequence goes on from CM069904.1 coordinate 14,377,315, forward strand.
GTGAAAGAATTAGTTTCTGGGTTGATAATTGGTTGGGAACCAGGTGCTTAAAGGCTCAATTTCCTAGACTTTATTACTTATCTGAGGATAGAGGCATCACCTTGCACTTGCAATTGTCTAGGGCTAGTCATCAAAACAATTGGGAATTTAGTTTCAGAAGGCCCTTACTAGCATGGGAGGAAGAAGAACTACAGAGGTTAAGGGTTGTATTAGGTGAGGGCCCTGCATTGAGGTCGGATTCAATTGATTTGTTCTGGTGGAAATCTGATCTGTCAGGTATGTTTAGTGTCAAAAGTGCTGTCAAATCGTGTGAATCTCTGCTGGGACCTTCTTTGGTAATTCCTGATTTGATTTGGCACAATCCCTCTTCTCCTAAAGCCCAATTTTTCTCATGGATGGCTTGGAAAGGGAGGATAAAGTCCTCTGAATACTTACATAGAATTGGTATCCTTAGTACATCAGTTAGCTCTGACTATATGTTCTGTCAAGCTGAGATTGAAACACTTAACCATGTGCTGTTGTTTTGTCCCTTTGCCTGGAAAGTTTGGTCCAACCTAATTAAGTGGTGGGGTTTGCATTGGGTCTCCCCTAACTCAATAATCATGCTAATGCACTGGTGGCTGGGCTGGAAGGTTAGAAAAAAGAAAAAGCAAGTTTGGAGATCAATCCTCATTGCTGGTTTATGGTCGCTCTGGAAATGCATGAATGATTATCTTTTCAATGGGTTGCAGCATACTTGGGAAGATTTGTGTGTGCTTATTAAAGTTCGAGTGGCTACTTGGCTGAGAACTCACTCAATTGGGCACGGGTACTCAGTGAATGAGTTTGTGTTTAATTTCCATCAAGTTAGAAGATGTTTGTAGTGTGTCTGGTAGGGCTTTGTAGTAGAATTGCTACTGCTCTGTTTCAGATTCTGTCTGGTTTACTCTGCTACCATTTTGCTTCAGTTCTGCTATTTTGGTTCAGGGTTGGGCTGCTGCTGTTCAGCTGTACTTCAGTTCTGTTGTTTTGCTTCAGTTCTGCTGGTGCAGAGTTGGGCTGCTGCTGTTGCTGGTGAATTGGAGGGGGTGGATCTACTGTTAGTCTGCTGGTGTATGATGTAGGGTGCATATTGCTGTAGGGTGTACAGTGCTGGTGCAGAGTTGTGCTGATGTGAGATGTGGTTTTTCTGATAGATTTTGCTCGTGTCTGATGCTATTTGCTGGTGTATGCTGTTTGTTAGTTTATGTTGTATGCTTCCTTGTTTGTTTTTCTGTCTCTTGGTTGGTTACTCTCCAACCTTGGGGGTGCTAGCAAATGATAGGATGGGTTTTTTGGTGCCAACATAGTTGGGATGATTTATCTCATTGTGATACTTTTGCACTCTCCTTTCTTTTTCGATGTTTGTTGTTTACGTACGTTGTACTTTACTCTTACATCAATAAAGTTTTTTCTTTGCCGATCAAAAAAAAAAAATGTTGCATGTTAAACGAGGCCTTAATGTATTTTTTTTGTCTATTATTTGAGTTAATCTAGTAAAAAATATAATAATAAAATATAATTTTTATAAATTAAGAAAATCAAATTAAGTTAAAATCAAATATGTTTATAAATATTTTTATTTAATAGAAATTAGTTTCATTAAATTTAACTTGTGAAGAAATTTTTAAATTTTTTTCATGTATTTGATATTTTTAATTAATAGTGAAATTTTTTGACACGACACGAATAGAACACGGATCGAAAATAGCACGACATGATAACATGAAATAATAAATGGGTCAAGTTAGTATTGAAGTAATTCTGAGTCGAACCCGAGATGATACAACACAAACACGACACAATGCCCACCCCTAATTGAGATGTGTTTTCTTTACCCAAGTATAAAGGTGGTCATGCTATGGGGCAAATTGTTGGAACCCGATAAAAAAATATAAAAAAATTAAAAAAATATATAAAAAAAAGTGTTACTTGGTAAGTAGTTACGAAGATTTTCTATTCAAAGCAATACTTTACGTGTGTTATTGATAAGGATATCGAAGCAACTCCTATTGTAGCAGGTCATCCAGCTGTAGCTCATTAAGTTGCAATCCCAGCTGCAAGTTCAGCTGCAACTCATACAGCTTCCTTAGTACTAGGTCATGGTCAGCTTCAGCTCAAGGCTCACTGACAGTTACACCTTCCAACTGACTTTCTGTATCACATGGTGATTAGTTAGAAGTAGTTATGCTTTGTTAAGTCAGTTAGGTGCCTCTTGTATAAATACACTCTGTATCTTTGACATTTGTAATGAGAATTGAGTTCAATTTTTCATCATGGTATCAGAGCATCTCTGAAGCTCTCACGAGCATAACTCTGGCCTATCCATGGCTTCTTGTGATTCATCTATATCTTCTTATTTACCTCTCAATCTCAATCTGTTGATCTCTAATCGCAGTTCATTCATTACAGTTAAACTTGATTCTGCGAATTTTCTTATATGGTGCAGTCGGTTTCAAAATATATTGCGTGCAACTGAGTTGTTAGATTTTGCAACTGGATCAATTCCTTGTCCACCATTGCAAATCAAAGATTTAAGTGGTGTTGAAGTTCTCAATCCAGATCGAGCACAATGGAACAAAATCGATGCTCATCTGCTAAGTTGTATAACAGCTACACTCACACCAGTAATTTTTTCTTCTGTTCTTCATTTGCTACATAGCTATGAGGTGTGGAATGCTCTCTGTAAACGATTCACAGTGTTATCTAGATCTCACATTCATCAAATGAAGAATCGCTTGACTCATCTGACAAAAGACTCACTGTCAATAGATGAGTATGTGACTCAGATAAAAGAATTTTATGATCAATTAACCCTAGCTTCCTCTCCTGTTGATGAAGATCTGGTACTTCTCACTCTCAATGGATTACTAGATGAGTTTGATGCTCTTAAAACCACTATTCGAGCGCGTATTGAGTCTATTTCTATGGTAGAGTTAACATCTCTTTTGAGTTCTGAATCGATTCACATTGAAGCTAAACTGAGAAAGTCACACTCTCATGAGCCTTCAGTTGCTTATGTTGCCCAGTGAGGTTCATCTAGTACTGCTTCTAGAGGAGGACACTCATCCTTTCGAGGTTCCAGAGGTGGTTTTAGAGGCGGTTTTCGTGGTGATAGTAGCAAATCTGCTTCTCGTGGCAGAGGTCGTTATTACTCCTCCAACTTAATTTGCCAAATTTGTGGTAAAAGCAGTCACACTGTAATAGACTGCTGGCATAAACTGGATGCAAATTTTCATCCATCCTCTTCCTCCAATTTTCCTTTTCCATCTGCTCCAGCATCTACTTCATCTGGCTATCCTTCTCCTCGAGCTTTTGTGGCTTTTACTCTGTTCACTGTCCCTACTGAATCTTCTCACTGGTACCTTGATTCGGCTGCGTCTGATCATATTACTCATGATCTCTCTAATCTCAACATGTATCAGGCTTATCAAGGACCTGATCAGATCACTGTAAGCAATGGTAAGTCTCTTCCTATTCATCATACAGGTAAAGGCCTCTTACCTACTCCTTATTTTTCCTTTATGGTTAACAAACTTTTGCATGCTCCTATCTCCTCCAATCTTCTCTCTGTGCATCAACTCACCAAGGACAATAATTGCACTATTACATTTGATGAGTCTTCCTTTGTGATCCAAGACTGCACAAGGGCCATAATGCTCATGGCTTATATCACTTTCCACATTTGACATCATCTTCCACTACTGTTGTGCATGCTCTTCCTACATCATCATCTCATGCTTTATTTTCTGCTACTACTAGTCCTATATCTGAGATTACTTGGCATAAAAGATTCTCGTAGCTAAACATCCCACAATTCGCATTTTGCTTTGTCTTCCTTTACATCATTACTGGCCATTAAAGCAGCTGGATATTAGCAATGCGTTCTTGCATAATACATTGGATGAGGAGGTTTATATGACACAACCACTAGGATTTGTCAATTTTTCTTTCCCCCAACTTGTGTACAGATTACAGAAGGCTATCTATGGGTTGAAACAAGCTCCCAGAGCTTGGTATTCTACTTTTTCCAGATTTTTGATTTCTCAAGGCTTTGTCAATAGCTATTATGACAATTCTTTGTTCATCCATAAAACTTCTACCTCTATTACTATTCTTCTTGTGTATGTGGATGGCATTCTCCTTACTGGCAGCAATCCCTCTCATCTTCAAACACTTATCCACCATATGCATTCAGCCTTTGCCATGAAAGAGTTAGGTGACATTTCTTATTTTTTGGGAATTTCAATTCAGTCTCTTGGGGATTCTTATTTTTTATCTCAACAGAAGTATGCTTTTGATATTCTTGTCAAAGAAGGCATGACTTCTTGTAAATCTTGTCCTACATCTAGCTCCATGAAACATCCTCTCAATCCTGTTGCTTCCCTTCCTTTTGCCCAACCTCAGTTATATCGCAGCTTGGTTAGAGCACTGCAGTATCTTACTATTACTCGTCCAAATCTTTCCTTAGCTGTCAATCAAGCATGTCAATACATGCATGCCCCTACAAATGATCACTTTACTTTGGTCAAAAGAATTCTTCGATTTGTTAAGGGATCTCTCTCTCATGGTCTGATTTTTCGTCCTAGTTCTTTCACCTTACAAGCCTTCTCTGATTCTAACTGGGCTGGTGACCTCATAGACCGCAAATCTACTTCAGGTTATTGTGTCTATCTTGGTTCCAATATCATCTCTTAGTTTGCAAAGAAATAACCTACTGTTTCTAGGTCCAGTATTGAGGCTGAATACCGATCTCTTGCTCATGCTACTGCTAAATTGAGCTGGTTACAGATGCTTCTTCATGATCTTTCTATTCCTACTACCATTCCCCTTATTCTTTGGTGTGACAACTTATCAGCAATTGCTCTTGCCTCTAATCCTGTGTTTCACACACGCTCCAAACACATTGAGGTAAACTGTCACTTTATTCGCAAAAAGGTTGCTGGCAAATAACTTGTTCTCAAATACATTCCCTTTGTTGATCAGATTGCAGATATATTTACTAAGCCTTTGTCAGCGTCTCGTTTTCATTTTCTTCAGTCTAAGCTCATGGTCCGCTCCTCTCCTATCAGCTTGAAGGGGACTGATAAGGATATTGAAGCAACTCCTATTACAGCAAGTCATCCAGTTGCAACTCATTCAGCTGCAGCTCATATAGCTTCCTTAGTACTAGATCATGGTCAGCTTCAGCTCAAGACTAAGCTTCAGCTCAAGGCTCACTGACAGTTACACCTTCCAACTGACTTTTCGTATCACATGGTGATTAGTTAGTAGTAGTTATGCTTTGTTAAGTCAATTAGGTACCTCTTGTATAAATACACTTTGTATCTTTGATATTTGTAATGAGAATTGAGTCCATCAGTTATCATTAAAAGTGTGGAACTCAAGATAATGAGTGGGATTCCCACATAAGAAATTCCCGATCCCTATGAAAATCCATCCCTTAGGGTATCCGTAGATTCTATCATTTAATTTGTTTTGTTGTAGGAAATAAAGAGTATGTTCATTTTTTGAAGGGTGTTTGGACAGGTGATGTCTCATTTAATTACTGATTTCCTCATGTATTTCCTTTCCTAGGTTCATAATGTTTCCATTGCTTTCATGTTTTCTTCTTTTATTGTCCCGGTTGAAATGTATACATTGTATAGTATGAGAATTAGGTTTAGGGAGAGAGAGCAGAAAAGAAAAAGAAAAGAGAATCAAAAGAATAGGTTTAGGTTATCTAACTAACCTTTACATTTACCACTTATTTATATTAAAACAATAAAAGACATGAATGATAAGATTACCCTACGCAATCGATAATCTTTTTGTGCACGTGAGTACTAAAAAAAACACTTACAAGTCTAATAAGATAACTTATCTTGATAGATTAGCCAAAACAACAATCAACATATAATTAATCAAAGTGCAAATTACACTTTGCACCAAATTCCATTTTGGTCCCTATACATGAAATCGTGACATTTAACTTCCTGCACTTTTAATTAAATCCCACTTTGATCCCTACACATGAAATCGTAATAGTCAACCTCCTACACTTCTAGTCAAATCCCACTTTGATCCCTATACAAGTGTCAATAACCCCCTTTGGTTACTCTATTATTTAAATCTTTAACAAAATTCAGTCATGTGATAAGAATGTGACTATGAAATGAGAGTAAGAGAGAAAAATCATATCCATTTCCCACCAATACACACTTTGTCCTATGAGATATGCACATAAGAGTTATATAATACAATATGTATGTGTGTGTGTGTGTTCACATGTTGAAAATTGGGACAAAGATGTAAGAAAATAGAATTTTTGAAATCAAAAAAGGCAGCAAAGAAATCAAAAAGGAAAGGAAAAAAAAAAAAAAAAGAAAGAGCAATGGATAAAAAACTGTGTTACTGTAAAACATAGAGTTTTGTGATTCCAATTTATGCAAAACCTAATTCATCTCTTTAATTATTCACAATCTGCGTTTTGTTTTAGCCGAATACAGTCATAATTTGATATAAATTTTGAGACAAATTGTGTGTAGGCAAGAAATGATGGTGATTTTTCTCTTTTGACCTCATTTAGTAGTCATATGCTTGTCACATTATTGAATTATGTTAAATACTTATACGGTGGAGTAACAAAATAGGGATATTGATACTTGATCAAAAGTGCAGAAGGGATAACTGTCACGATTTCATGTGTAGGGGTCAAAGTAGAATTTGGTGTAAACTGCAGAGGTGCAAAATATAATTTACCTTTAATCAAATATTAAGCATCAAGGTGAGAGCAACATCAAACAAATGTCGATATATACTTACTCTCAACAATACCACTTTGCTAAGAGGTATGAGCCCAAATAGTTTGGTGAATGATGCCACAGTCATCACAAAAATTAGTAAAAACAAACTACATATATTAGAAGACATTATCCACACAAAAAAAACTTTAGTGCAATTACCATATTGAGTCAAAGTTTCTTTATAAAATAGATTATAAAATAGAGAAAAAAATATCAAGTAACTCAAATTGCTATTTATTAAAAATAACCATGTTATCCGAGAATAATTATAAAAAAAATAAAAAATAACATTAGAAGGACAATGAAGACCCCATATGTCTATGTGGACTACAACAAAAAACTCAAAGCAGTAAACTTATTATTACATGGAAGATAGTGAAAGAAATGAAGGACAGAAGGGAAGAAACAAAGCTTGACCAAACGTGTTAGTTCTAAAAGTGTAATGTTTATAAGAATAAGAGTAATGAGGAGCATGGTAAAGATTAACCGAGTAAACCAGAAATCATGGTGCAAGATATGCTAAATGGATATATATAATCTTAAACTTAAGGCAAATTCTTAACATGTTTCTAATAATGTAAATCACATTTATGTGTTAAAGAATAACAACATTCAGCAACTAAATAGTAAAAACAGTGAGCAAAATCATAGTTTTCATAGCATAAATTCAAATGGATTAAAAAGAGTTAGACGAAGGGCTTTCCTAACCTATTACTAGGCATGCAAAGCTACATTTCTAAGCTAAAAAAAAGTGGCTAACAGTAGCAAATAAAGATACAAAACAACTAAAAATCGAAGAGAAAAGATGTTCATACAAAGGCTAGCCTCAACTACTTCTATAGATGAGGAACGGTGAAAATGAAGTAAACATGCACTTGCATGGTGAGATTTTAAACCTAATGATACAAAATTGGAGATATGATCTACACGAGATGGATCATGCACAAACAAAACAAACTAGCCTAAAAAATGCTCTTGAAAATGCGAGATTCCCATCTATTTTGCAAAGAGGGATAACTTCAGAGATATGAAACTACTATGTAGCAATAATAATAAGACTAACAATACATGTTAAAATAGTATTCAAGCATAGAAAGCATGCATTTTCAAGCAACTATCTATGCATCTTTTTTGAAGAAATGAACAAGGGAACTAGTAGAAGCTAAGAAAACGGGTTAAAACTATACAAGTGTGAACATTCATAGCAAAGCGGCTAGCCTTGCCTGTTGATGGTGCTCCCTCAATTGTGATCACTTCTTGGAAAAAGGCCTGCTTGATTGGGAGACTTGAATAAGCTTTTCAAAGCTTGAGGTGGAGAAGATGTTTAGGTACTGTTTACAGGTGAAGGGAGTTTCATTTCTAAAGTTTGGATAGATGTTGATAAGATTGAGGCAAGAGAAAAGAGAATTTTACCTCTTTCCCTCACCGATTATTAGCCCAAATGTCTATCAAGCCTCTCACTAAGGTGCTTCTCTCCAAAATGACTAAATAGTGCCTCTAATTACATAGAAAGAGGTATGAATTTGAGCATAAAGTCTAGACAATTTTTGGTCGAATTATAAAAGTACTAGTCACAAACTGTCATGTGCAGCACACGAGATGGTCCATGCCACGCGCTAAGTGGCACATGCCACTCTACTTTTTGTTCAAGCCATCTTAAGAGTGATGCGTGCCTTGTCATGCACTTTATGCTTTTGCACGAAATGGCGCACGGGCTGGGCTAGCTATGGTATGCGCCACTGTCTATATGGCATGCGCCATTCAACACATGAGAAGAGTGGAGGTCTAGATTTAAATCCTAGGACATTTTACAAACCATGTGATTATCATAATATTAGCCTAGTATTTTGCAATATCGCTAACTCTTGTCGTAAAACTATATATGAATTTTGGAGAGGTCCATTATTAAAGCAACAAGAAAACGTGAAGAGCAAAATTCAAAGCAACAAGAACCTCACAATTCTTTTACAAATCTGTTGAATCCAAAAATTATGAGAATCATAGGGGGGAAATTCTCCCAAACAAAATTGTATATTATCAAACAACTAAGCTGGCTGTAGAGGCTTACAACCCTTATTTATAATGAGAAAACCATAACCTGACTAGGGAATAATCGAATGAAGGCAGTTCCTTAATTGAAGCAACAAAATCAAAGTAAATAAGAAAATTATCAAAAATAGCAAATTCGAGTTAGGCTCAAATTCATATACTATATGAGAAATAAATATACTGAAAGAAACCTAAATTCGGATACTGTATGAGAAATAAATATACTGAAAGAAACCTAAGCAAAATCAGATTCATCTAGACCAAGTTATATGGAAATAGAATATTTCCAAAAATGACAAAATTGTGAAATTTACATCCTAAACAGTGATGCAGCGAATACAATGGCATTGCGGCGGCATTTAGTGGTGATGGCACCAGAGTGCATATGCAAGGCATACAATGACAAGCAATGGCGTTGCCTTGCTGTGGCGCTAGCATTCATTAAACACTAGCGTGCATCATGCAGCTACAATGGTTCAGGCATTGGCCTCTTTGAAATTAGATTAAGTATTTTGAATAAGATAGTAGATGGACAATGAATAATGGATGTGTGAGATGAGGGATAAGACAAGTTTAGTGAACCAATCATTAAATAGCACTGATAGGCAAAAATGTCAATTCAAATAGTCGATGTTAGCGGTCTAGGCACGTTAGTGTAATGTTAAAATTATGGAGCGAAGTGTTACATACTGTATCAGCTGGTAAATAATTAATTTTTTATGAACTAACACCTATATAGATGGAGTCCGGATCCTCTGCCATTGTTTCCTACAGTGCCTCCTGCCATGCTCCAAAACGACGTCGTTTTGGAGGTTTTTTTTTTTTTAGCCCTTCTTCTTCCTCTCAAACGTTTGTTTACTCACTGACCTGAACCAATATCCAAAACCAAATTCAAAATAGACTCAGATGAAGAACAAGAAGAAATGCATTCAACTTCAAACTCACAGCTTTCATCGACAAAGCATTAGCTCTCAATTCACGGATTCGACTCTCTCCGATTCGTTTTCCTTTATACGAGAAAGTAATATAGGTGTCATAGAACTTGAAGGGGCCGTGATTCAAGTTCTTCAGGGTGTACATGGGCGCAAATCAAATTTCGAATAAGGGTAAAGTGGTGGTGAGATTGTTGATTGTGGCAGAGCTCAGCCAGGATTTGGGGGTTTTGGGGCATAAAATAGTGAGATCGATGGCGATAAAGAGGGCGGTTTGGAGGACGAAGTAGAGGGCGATGATGATTATGTGTTTTGTGGTTTTTTTTCGGATTTATTTTTACCTTGATTTTGGTAACAAATAATAACAAATATTTGTTTTGAAATATGGATTGTAAGATGTATTGCAAGTACTTGTAAAAATGTCTCATTGAATAGAGTTGGTGTGAATTTTGAGTTGTATGATGTAATTAGTATTTAGGTTGAAATCTGGGTTTGTAAGATGCACTCCAAGAGCTTGTAAAAAAGTTTGATTGAATATAATTGTTTCATTTTGGTTGACAAGTTCCTCACCATTGGAAACTAAAGGCATCCCTCAAAACACCAATTTTCTTTTGTGAATTCTGTTTCTTTGGCAATCTTTCAATTTTTCCTTACCTTTCCATCATGCTCTATGTATGCTGACTTATTTGTGTTACCGGGTGGGAAGGCTATATATGAGAAAACACAAGAAATAAGCATGTTTCATTGCCAAGTACCTGAGTTTGCATGTCTTTGGTTTTAAGTTATATCACATAAATAAGTGAATTTCCTGGAACCATCATTCAGAAACAAGAGCACAACATTGGATTTTTACAGATACATGCTCATTTTTTTTTTCCCCTTTGGATGCCCAGTCTGAATACTTCAATAAGCATGATTAGTTTTCAAATTCCACAGATGAATCAGCCAAGGCCTTTTAAATTTTTTAAGTTTAAAAAATAAATAATAATAACTTAAATTAAAACTTACCCTATGAATTGGAAAGCCACGACCTTACCTCACGAAAATTAAATCTTCTTACTACTCAAATTAAAATATCTTCCATATTTTTTGATGAAAATTAGATGAAAGCAGCATTGGAGGCCAAAAAAATCATAAGAGATCACTCAAATGTTGCTGTAAACGAACAAGTTGAACATGCATTTGCTACGAGTTGATTTACATGCACGATATAATAAAAAATATCCTAAATTTGGTAAACTAGGATTGATCAATCTGAAAGCTTCAAAAGTTAAACAACTACATTCAATCAAACATTTTTACAAGCATTTGGAGTGCATCTTACAAACCCAGATTTAAACTAAATACTAAGTACATCATACAACCCAAATTCATACCATTTACATTCAATGAGACATTTTTACAAGCACTTGCAATACATTTTACAACCCATATTTCAAAACAAATATTTGTTATTATTTGTTACCAAAATCAAGGTAAAAATAAATCTGAAAAAAATCCACAAAACACATAATCATCATCGCCCTCTGCTTCGTCCTCCAAACCGCCCTCTTCATCGCCATCGATCCCACTATTTTACGTCCCAAAACCCCCAAATTCTGGCTGAGCTCCGCCGCAATCAACAATCTCACCATTACTTTAGCCTCATTCGAAATCTGATTTGTCGCCATGTACGTCGTGAAGAACTCGAATCTCGGCCCTTTCAAGTTCTATGACACCTATATTACTTCTCGTATAAGGGAAAACGAATCAGAGAGAGTCGAATCCGTGAGTTGAGAGGTAATGTCGATGAAAGATGTGAGCTTGTTGTTGAATGCACTTCTTATTCTTCAGGTCAGTGAGTTCACAAACGTTTGAGAGGAAGAAGAAGGGCCAAAAAAAAAAAAAACGACAAAACGACGTCGTTTTGGAGCATGGCAGAAAGCACTGTAGGAAACAATGGCAGAGGATCCAGACTCATATAGATGGTTATACCATTGCGACAAAAAAAAAATAACAACAGAATCGGCTGAGTCCCGTTAAGAATCGTCCTGTTATGTATCGGTTCAAATCTGGTAGACAAACTCCTGAAAGGGAAAAGGGGTATATGGATGTAACACACCAAATTAAAGTAGATAAACAATAGACAACCTAAGACATGTATGATCTCCATTATCCAAATTGGAACACCAGACAAAAGGACATCCCTTTCATCCATCTAATTTTTGCTTAATCCTTCTATAATATAATCTAAAAAATCCTTGCACAATGACTTGATCTCTACAATAAACTAATAAGCCATTCTAGTTTGAAAATCAATATCAAAAGTAGACATAAAATCTGAGACAATATCCCTTAACCCCCAGTAAACATTTAAAAGAAAAGTATAATTTTTAAAATTTTAAAAATAAACAAAAATAGAATCAAATATATATGAGGGAAGCCCAGCATGATTACCTGGATGATTAAGTGAACACAAGAGAAGCTGGGTATTGCGCCCTCAAGCACTGTGCTATAAGTGCTGCCAAAAACAATTCCAAACCACTACAAAGAAAGAGATCTTTAAAAGTATTTGAAAACCTTAACAAGTTATCACAATTTGACCTATGTTACATAATAACTGTCAATTTTTATTTGTCAACACACTCAATTATATAACACCCAACTCTGTTACCACAACATTACAGGTGATTTTGAAAATTTAAATTATGAGTTTCCAAAATTTCCAACATTTCTCATAATAAATGATTTGATAACCAGTTTTGCAGTCACAAATAAAAACGCAGAAAATGAGAAAGATATCTTGGCAAATCAAACTAATTTCTATGCTTAATTATGAAAGAAGAACCAGAAATAACAGGAGTGAAAAAGGTAAAGAAACCAAGCAAAGACAGTGAACATACATACATGTATTACAATATAAGCACCTCTGAAATCTTCTTTTTCTACCATTTGCAACCCAAAGTCCCCCACATATAGCATCAGAAGAAAGGAACACTACAAGAATTTACACAATTGGCGACCACTTTTGCCGACCAAAAAAATTTTGGTCGCAAAAAAATGACATTTGGCGACCAAATATTAATTAGTCGCGAATAATCATTATTTTTGGCGACCAAATATAATTGGTCGCAGAAGGTTATATTTTGGCGACCAAAAAATGAGTTGGTCGCAGAAAGTGGTATATTTTTGCCGACCAACTACAAATTTGGTCGCGGAAGGTCACATATTTTTTGGCGACCAAAAATTTGGTCGCGAAAAACTTATTTTCAGCAACCAAAAAAAATTAGTTGCCAAATTACTTCTTTTAGCGACTAATATTTTAGTCACCGTTAATTGAGATTTGGCGACTAAAAAAATTTGTCGGCGAAAGGTTCCTTTTCTGCTACTAATTTGATATTTTGGTCGCTAACAATTTGTGAGGGAAATTTGAAACGTGGGGCGGGAATTGAAATTTTGATTCTTTAGCAATCTGTTAGCTCACACATTTTCCTGATGCTCCTCTCTCATCTGTTTCTCTCAAACAAACAAACAAATATATCAAAATATGCCCACAATGTATATCCCTGTTTCTCTTACTCTCTCCATCTGTTTCTGTTTCTCTCTATTATTCACACAATCACAAACCCTAGACCACTATTCAAAACCACCACCACCAAAAATGTCTCACGCCGTGGTGGCGTCGCCCTATTTCCCCACCGTGAGGTCGGCGGCGAACTGACCAAGGCAGAGGTCGCCGAACTGACCAAGGCAGAGGTCGGCGAACTGAGGTCGGCGGTGAACTGACCAAACCAGGTAGCAGTGCGTGGAGCCGCCTACCCTCTACCATTGCTAATCCTCTCGATTTTAGACCTCTTGCATCAGGTAAACACGCTCTCTCTCTCTCTCTCTCTCTCTCTCTCTCTCTCGCTCTCGTTCCCCCAATTTCAAACCCTAACTATAATTTTCAACTTTTCAGACTTTGCCTCTCAAGAGTTTCTTCACCTTGAATTTGCTAAACCTGTAGTTTTTGCCTCCTGTAATTAATTTGATTGACATGGATTGAAGAAAACCCCTTTTTCTGTGAGACTAGGTTCACCAAATTCTTCATAATTGCTCTTCTATGTCATAGGGAAGGCTTGGGAGACTACGTGAGAGATTAAATTCATTTTTTTGTTCCTCCAATTTTTCTGGCATGGTATTTGACCCGATTGTATTTGACACAACTCGATTCTAATAGAAAAGGCTTGGGAGACCATTGATAAGGTAAGGTCGAGTAGAAGGGTAGTTCTAAACTGTCAGATTAAGTTGAAGTATGAAGTGAATATTAATAAAGTGGAGTTTAAAATAAGAAATTCGCACAAAACCCGACCCATTGTTCAAGCTTGGGACCCTTCTGATGTATTATGAATGACTAAAAACCGATTTTTATTTATTTATTTATTTTGTCGAAGTTCATCATCAGTAGTGAATTAGTTAATAAAAAAATTAGTTGCAAAACAGGCCGCAAGGAGAAGGTAGTTTCAACATTTAATAAGAATTGGGCAAATTTACTTTTAAATCCACAAATTGTGAGTTTTGTAATTTCTCTATGGTCTCTTCCTTCTTTATATAGTTGAATGAGATTCGAACTTGGTGTTGCCCAATAATAGCCCCATTCCATACAACATTTCATTTGATTTGGCTACTATTAATTCAGTAGCTTTAGAAATTACAGAAACCATGAGATCCTGACATACATACAAGGTCCAACATTGGTGTTCTCACGACAAATAAACAGTCAATTTGAATCATTTGTGGCAATTCAACTTCCTATAAAACAACAGCAGTTCAATCAAGGACACATCAACTGATATCTCAAATAGTTTTTGTATTGGTTAGACAACTCCCATTTTACCAAGGCCAAATCTCTAAAGTGGTGCAACATGAAATGGTTAAAACTGATATGATTTATTTATTAAGGCAACACCGTAGGCAATGAAGTGAAACTGTGTCACAATTTACAAATGTAGGTTGAGCAAGATATACATGTGCTAAAGTTGGGGCATTTATGTGTTTTAGTGAGAGCAATATGTTGGCCTATATAGAATCTGTCCACTTAGTGTTGCGATGAGAAATTTTTTAATCCAATGATGCAGATATAAAAAAAACGCATTTTATCTTGCATGTGGCTTACAAGTGGAAGAGCAAATTCCAACTTATTTCATCACTTGATCCCCCAAGATAATGAAGGTTATAAAAAACAAAATGACGAGCAGAGGGTGGATGGTGGGATTTGACATTAGATGCTTGATTTAGGATTTAAAATGCATGTAGTGTGATAAAGCCAACAGGTTCAACTGACAATCTCTCTACTTTTTTATTTTTCTTTGATTTAGTTCTTAAGGTGTAAGCAAATTGTGATCAGTTTGACAAATGTAGATTGACAGAGAGACATGTTTCAATATCTAATTTACAGTTGACATCAATATCTAATTTGCTTTTTACTAGATCATCTGGGTGATACTCAGGTGAAAATGTAGAATCATGTTTTTGGTGCAGTCAATATGATGTGTGTAATTACCACATTATGTTGAATTAGCATGAGTTAGTGCCTTTTTTTTATTTTATTTTTTTAGCTTGCATCTTTTAAGACCAGGCGCATTGTTTTGTGAATATACTTGTTTATTTCTTTATTTAAACCTTGTTATGTAAACCTGTTATTATTTCTTTATTTGTGTTATTCCAATTTGGGTTCTTTGCTAATCAGTGTGCAATATTATCTACAGAGAAAAGAATAAGATATGCTTGCACAAAAGAAAATACCAGATGGACAAATGGAGGAAATGTCACAGGTTTGAATTTTTGGAACCATTCCTGAGATGAATAGATATTGAGAATTTGCTGATTTTGGTTGCAACATTCTTTTAAGTGGGTCAGTGGTCATGCCCTGGTTGGCATGACTATTTCTCTTTGTTAAGGACAATTTGTCATAAGATGTCCTCTTGCTGGATTCTATCCTTATTGTGCGAGCATGTTGTAAGCCTGTTGTAAGTAACCTTACACTCTGAACACTCTCAAATATGCTAATCGTGCTCGAAACATTCAGAATAAGCCTGTTGTAAGTAACCTTGATGATTATATGTTATTATTATTTTCTTTTTGTTAAATATTTCCACTTCACTATTTGGAGATGGATAGATTCTATTGGCATCAAGTTCTGTATCTTTTGATTTCTGAGGGAGCACATCATCTTGTTGTACAGGTTAACAGAGATTTGATGTCGAATGAGATGCAAAATATGCGGCAGCAGCTAGAGTACTTGTAGGCTGAACTTAATGAGGAGCTTTCTCGAGAACTACATGAATACCACAGCAGACGTGCTGTTGTAGAGCCGAGAGAAACAGATGCTGAAGTACGCTAATATAATTCCTTCTTTATCTTCGAAGAAGAAAAATAAAAGAATTATATATATATTGCAATTTTAACTTTCCTCTTTATTGCCACTAAATTGTGGTCAACAGACCATATTTATTGAGGTTTTGGTCATTACAATAGTTTGATTGATAGTTATTTTTTTTGGTCGGCGGTTGATTGATAGTTATGTGACATTTTCTATCTCAGGATGGCTCCTGTTTTGTTAAAAGGGATGGGCTAAAAAGGGGCTTACAGAGCATGGATGCATCTGGTTATCCCATGGGTAAAGCCATGACAGGTAAGCTACTTAGTTTTGTGAGATTATTTCAGATGAATGAGGCTGAAAGCAGAGGGGAATAAGCTTCAAGATGCCATACCCTTAGTTAATGCATGACAGACTTTGATTTTTCTGTCATTTAGTTGGCATGTTATCAGTTTTTATATTACACAGTATGTGTAAGAGAGGTGTGTTTAGTCTCTAAAACATGCGACTCATATTGCACTTTTCTAGTTCAGTTCTTTATGTTTCAGATCAATTTGCCAAAAATTGCAGATGAAAATTACATGGAAATTGATGAAGCTGTAGCAAAAGAGTGGGAGCATGCACTCCTGCGAACAACGATGGGCAAAGAGTTTAATGAGTTAAACAAGCGTTTGGAGCAGAAAGAGGTTTCACTGATGGGCTTTGCTTTGTGCAGTTTTCTGCCATACATTTGTTATGATATAGGCTCAACCCTTAATGGAGAACATATGTTAAACATCTAATATGCCTTTTTTTTCTAATCTCCCGCATAAAAACTGGTTGTTGGGTCACACATCTTGAATATTCAATTTTTTCTCTATGAAAGTTGATACACCCAAAGCTAATGTTTTAGTCTGTTATTTATGACATAGGCTTAAAGGAGAATACAACTAATGTACCTCTTTTTTGAGCAAAACTGCTGTTTTCGACCCTTACAATTTTACCCAAACTACAAGGGTGGATATGCCCAGAGCTAATGTTCTAATTTGTAATGTAAATAATTCTGCTTTTTTTTTTTTTTGGCTTAGGAAGCCTATTCCCCATTTTTGTCACTATTCCTTCCAAGAGATACAGCCGAGATGAAACTACAGGCTTGGGATTCTGATTTCTACAAAGTGTCTTGCTTTGCATCCTTAAAAATATATTCTTACTTTTTTAAAAGCTGTTGTTGCCTTATTTTCAAAGAATATATTGATAATAGTGGCCATTTAGTGTCATTCTTATGTCTACACACATTGATACATGTTCACATGATGCTTGTATGGGGCTGTCCACACACATTGATATCCATTAGGAGCTCAGCACTTGTCAGGGGGAAAGTATGAAGAGTGCTTCTAGTGGTTTGTTTCACACAATACATGCATAGGGCTGTCCACTCACATTCATATCCATTAGGATCTCAGCACTGTGTCAGGGAGAAAATATGAAAGAGTGCTTCTAATGGTTTGTTGAAAGACAGAACTGATTATGATTATCATACATAATTAACGTCTGCGAACATGATAAATGTTTTTGTAAATTCAGGATCATCTTTCTAACACGCGTTTCACATGGGATTCAATATTAAAGAGATTGATGTTAGAGGCTACATGATATCTTCATCACTGCCATTGCCTGTTTATGCCTTCAAGATTCAATGTTTATATCTTTAGCGGTATTTTTTATTTCTCTCTTGGGATAGAGCTCCTCCACTTCTTTATATATATATATATATCTGTGTATATATATTTTTTATTTTATCCTTTTAATGTTTCATTTGATTAAAATAATGTAGGGAGACATGTTTTGTGGGTTACATGAATCCAAGGAACACTAATCAATGATCTTCAACAATGAAAATCTAACGACCAACAAAAAAGAGAAACTCCACAACGCCAACTTAAATGTAGCAACATAATTACTAGAATTAGTACCACTGGAATCTAAAGTATTTTTTTTGCCTGCTCCTTTGATCTACCACTGTAATTTTTACTGAACAATTTTTGTGAAATTTATTTGATTCCTTGGAAATTTTTTATATTTGACAGTTGGTGAATGTTTGGGAATAGATTTTATTTTGTATTCCATTCTTGCAATTTACACTGTTTTTCTTAAAATTGTTTATGTGACTTATGTGCAGTCCGAAATGAAACATTTTGGAGGGTCTGACACTGAAGCACTTAGTCAGCACTTTGAGAAGAGAATCTTGAAACTCGAGGAAGAGAAGAAAACAGTCCAGGTTATATGGAAAATTTTTTAAATTTTCCATTGTTAGTTGTCTATTTCATCACTACAGAGGGTGATGATGGTCTGTGATAACTACAGCAAGAGAGGGACCGTTTGCTAGCTGAAATTGAAAACCTTGCTGCTGCTTCTGATGGACAAAGGCAGAAAATGCACAAAGCTTATGCACAGAAATTAAAATCACTTGAGACAGGTATTTTTTGCTCTCTCCAATGTCATTATGCTGTCTCAAACCTTTGTCATTATTTAAATGCTAAAAATTCTGACCCCCAACCCAACTTCAGATTTTAGATCTTAAGAAGAAACAAGATTGTCAGCTTCAGCTTTTAAAGCAAAAACAAAGAAGTGATGAAGCAGCAAAGCGGCTTCAAGATGAGATAAAGACCATCAAGGTCCAGAAGGTTTGTTCTCATTCCAATGGTTGTATCAAGCAGACAGGACATAACCATGAAGCTGTTATTTATTATATGACTTTAGGATCTGTCATACTAATTTTCCCTTTCATTTGTAGGTTCAATTGCAGCATAAGATAAAACAAGAGGCAGAGCAATTTCGACAATGGAAGGCCTCTCATGAGAAGGAATTGCTTCAGGTGCTTGACGTTTCCCAGTTATCCATGTAACCTGGGATTCTTCATTTTTAAAAAGCAAACATGTTTCACTTATAAAAGTTTTAACTTATGCATGCTTCGGATTTAATTAATCAAAAAGGAAAAAAAAAAAAAAAAGAAAGAGGCAAACAAGTTGAACATGTTATTTATGGTATGCACGTATATCATTGAATGTATTGTTGATGACGTTTTTTCTCAAGCAGCTAAGGAAGGAAGGCAGAAGAAATCAATATGAGCAACATAAACTGCAAGCTGTAAATCAGCACCAGAAAATGGTAAAGATTTCTTTCGTACAAGTGCTTCAGTAAAATTATCTAGGGCCTTTCTATTTTTATTTTTATTTTTATTATCTGTCTGTACACATCACTAACTTCATTGAACAGTAAGCCTCGGTAGCTGATATGCTTTGAGACTCACTTTTTATTTCCTTAATTATTCTACATTTGGATAATGCATATGAATTATCAGGCAAGTTTCTCTGTTCTTTGCTCTATGAGAGAAGGTTTTAAACTAATCAGACTATGTTATTGACTATAACAAATGTACAGGAAAGTAAGGCCAAGGATGACCACTTCTGTCTTCTTGAAGATAATGTTACTGGGCTTGTTGGTGTAATTAATTTATCTTTTCACCTCAAAAAGCAAATCCTTATAAATTAATTTAATTATGCTTTAAAGGTGAATCTAATGCATGTATGTAATGTTTTTACTCTTATTTTTGTGTAATTGTAATCAGGCCTGTGATAGACCAGAACTTGTTCTATACTGGAATGAAGTACACAATAGCTACTTTTGCCACTGCCATGTGTAACATTGTTCCTGCCATGTTTTTTCTAATGGCTTGGATACTCAGGTAAATTACCTATGGATTTTTTTATCATGTGGAATTTTGTTATGCATTAAATAAGGTAAAATAATAATAATAATAATAATAATAATAATAGTCCACTATATATTTCACATATTTTTATGTATTTTTCATATATTTGTTTTATATATGTTAATATAATTTTTACACATATATGA
Source organism: Camellia granthamiana (assembly GCA_036172215.1). Lineage (NCBI taxonomy): Eukaryota > Viridiplantae > Streptophyta > Magnoliopsida > Ericales > Theaceae > Camellia > Camellia granthamiana. The sequence goes on from CM069904.1 coordinate 14,397,333, forward strand.
ACATTAATCACCGTCCAATGGAGATGGTTAGCATTTCCTATTAAGTATTCTATTATGACAACCCAAGTTCACATATGCGCACGGAATTTTTTATTTTTTTTAAAGAAATATAGGCAAACAAATTCAATATGTGATAGATTCATTAAGGGTGACCTAAATGAATGTCACTCAGAATGAATTTAGATCAAACAATTCTATATATATATTTTGTGAGTTGGAGGTCATAGTCCAGGAAGGAGAAATCTTCCTTGACTCTTAACAAGGCAATTAACGAGGCACAAAATTTTGATCAGCCCAATTAGATCCACTTGGTTCACAAAATTAATTTTTTTATGCTTCTTTTTTACCTTATATATGCGTAACTGTTTTAAATCACATATAGTAGGTTTAACATATATGACTCTTGGGACATGCACGAGGAAATGATAACGAACTCAGAAAAGTTTTACAAGATGGTATAGAGCTTTCCTGCCCTCAGAATTGTAGGGGAATGATGTGTATAATTTTTGGTTATTTCTTCGTTATATTCATTTTTTTTTAATCTAGAGATGCTTGATAATGTTTCTTATAGTACTCATATAGATTATCTTGCCAGGTTTTGTAATGTCATGTAAGATGAGTGATTTTGGAATTGGTTGTTTTGTTTGGTTAACGCTAGAAAGTCTGCCACTTGACGCAAAAGAAATTTGAGGGTCCTATATATGGGCTCCTGCTGATGACGAATTGATTTGTCTCTATTTAATTATGCATTTTTCTTTCCTACAAGTATGACATAATTCTCTCTATTGCAGCTAAAACTACCCTATCAAATTGTGGCTATTGTTTCCAGTGCTTTGAATGATGCAGCTGCAAAGAAGTATGATTTGGAAGGATGGTTTCCTGCATCCAGCACTTAAAGAGAACTTGTTTCCTGTTCAAACTGCACTGACTATCAGTCCAGGAGATTAGAGATTCGATATGGGCAGAAAAATGGTAGACTAGTAGTTATATTTTTGGATGGGTGTGTATAAAAAATATTTGGTAGACTACTAGTTATATTTTTCGGTTGATGTACATGGATAAAAATTTTAAACATAATAACAAGTATTTGTTATGTCTTAAATTTTTATGCTAGATGAAATATGTAGTTTGGAATTATTTGTGGATGAAAACTTATAATAGTTGCTGCTTTTAATTAAACAGGTTCAGAAATGGTTGATCTATGTATTTTGTTGAATGTTCATGATTCAATTTATTTGTTGGTTTGAATGATTTTTGCAAATTACAGATTATATTGAATAAATTGGATGGATTATTATAAATTACAGGTTTATTTTGTTGGATGTTGGCGACCAAATGTGACAATTGGCGACCAAAATTTTTAGTTGCGGAATGTGACAATTGGCGACCAAACTAATTTTGGTCGCGGAATGTTACAATTGGCGACCAAAATTTTTGGTCGCGAAATGTCACAATTGGTGACCAAACTAATTTTGGTCGCAGAATGTCACAATTGGCGACCAAAATTTTTGGTCGCGAAATGTCACAATTGGCGACCAAACTTTTTGGTCGCGAAATGTGTCAATTGGCGACTAAGAAATTTGGTCGGCAAAAGGTGACTTTTCGCGACCAAAGTGTTTTAGCGACAAAATGAATTAGTCGCGGTAATTAAATATTTAGCGACCAAAAATTTAGTCGGCAAATCCAACTTTTGCCGACCAACAAAAATTTTGGTCGCGAATTACTTTCTGCGACCCTCAATTGGCGACCAAACTAGCGACCAAAAAAATTGGTCGCGGATAACTTTTGCCGACCAAAAATTGACTTTTAGCGACCAATTTTTTTGTTGCTAAAAGTGTGAATTCTTGTAGTGGAACAAAACATCACATATACATATAATTATAGTGGGTCTTTGGGAAGTGAATTTTTTTGTAGGTTTTTTTAGTTGTAAGATATTATTGGAGAAGAAAAATTTTATGTTTGAAAAGATAGTTGAGTTTTTTTATAATTAGATATGATGTTTATGAGAGAAAAAACGAAATAATTATAAGATTTGATGTGATATTTTATTTGAATTTATTTTTTTAATTTTATAAAACATTTGCCTTCTAATAAAAAATAAATAAAAAAACAAAAAACTCAAAAATCAAGTTGCCAAACACCCCATTGTGAGAGTAAGACAGAGGATGAGCATAGGATTTTATCGTGCGTGTCAAGTGAGTACTAGCACTGTGGCCTGGCAGCGTAATGTGTCATATATGTTCAAAAAGTGTCTCTACTCTCTCTCTCTCTCCCTTACGTACCCCTTCATCTTCCTTTGCTTTTAGAAGGCCTAACCTGTTAATTGAACCAAGGCAATAGAGGTCATTTGTAGATGATGCTACATGATAAAATCATTTAATTATGTAGCGATCAGTGAATAAAACAATTTAATCATATAGTGGTGAGTGACAAACACATATAAGTGAGCAAAGTCATTTAATAACATAACGATGAGTCATAGACTCGGATACAAATAAAAATTTAAATCCAACCATATCACAGTAAATTACCAACTCGTACAAAGATAGAATTTCAAACCCACACAGTTCTAACATTAGTTTTGCATTATCTAAATAAATATATTTTTTGATTTTTTATAAAAAAAAAAATATGTAAAAAAATAAAAAAATAATATGACTCAAAAAAATAAAAAGATAAAAAAAAATATACTTATATAATACACCCCAAACAAGCTCCAAGGCTTGTGCTTAAAAAATTCATCCTACTAACTATATAGCTTGCTGCCCAAATAAGTGACTCCAAATAAAGAAAAGATAATGAAAGTACTCATAGAAACAGATGGAGAGAGAGAGAGAGAGAGAGAGAGAGAGAGAGCTTGCTGCCCAAATAAGTGACTCCAAAAGACTCGAACCTAGAACCTTTATGTAACACCCAAGATCTTACCATATCTTGATTTCTTCCTTTGCTCTTTATAAAGAAAAGATAATGAAAGTACTCATAAAAACAGATGGAGAGAGAGAGAGAGGAGAGTAATAATGTGGGACACAGAAACCATAAAACTGACAGAGGAGAAGTGAACACACGTATCCCACAATTATATACACTTTTATACAATTGCCTGTAGTGTGCTCACTCTCTTCTGTCAGTCAAATCTCTCTCTTCGATCATCTCTTTCTCACTACTTACATGACTCATCAAGCACCCACGAAAAAAGAATCATAACAATAAACACTGTCAATCTTCTTCACCAAATATGAAAAAAAAAAAAATACATATATATAATATATTTCTCTTAAATACTGAAGAGTCAGATCTGAAACCAAGAGACAGACCCATTATTGGAAAGAGATCCACAGCCCTTTCCATCAGACCACACATCAACTCATACCGTTTCAAGTAAAAAGAAAAAGACAGTCATGATGACAAAAAATTAGGGTTTGTGAGTTTAAAATCACCCAAACAAACCTAACTGTACCACAAAAAAAAAAAAAAAAACCTCAAATCTTTTTTTTTTTTTCCTCTCTCTAGTTACTTCACTCCTAATCTCTTCATGCAGTTCAAAAACGAGTGGTAATTCATCTCACTAATTTTTGGACCACTAATAGCTCTAATGAGCTTAAAAAAAAAACAAACTCAAGCCAAAACATCACATCACTTTGGTGGGAGCCATTGTGTCACATCATTAGTAATGCTCTAGAGCTCCCAATTTAGTGCTCTAAAACATTACTCTTCAAAAACCCATGTCAATTGCCAAATTTCACCGGGAGGAGAGAGAGAGAAAGAGAGAGAGGGATGTTGAGAGAGAGAGATTATGAAAGTCCTTTGGTTTTCATCACTTCTTGTTTTGGTTTGTTGATGTGAAGAATTTAATGCAATCCAACTGTTGGTCGATGCCGGTCCAACCCAACTCACTCAGTACACCGTTCGTTTGAGATATGGATTGATTTTTTAATTATTTTAATTTAGAGTTAAAATGTCTTGTTTATGATAAATTTTTTGATTTTTTTAACTTTTATGAAAGAAAAAGTAAAACGATTACAATTTGGATGTGATATTTTATTTTATTGACTTTTTAATTTATTTTAGGGCTTTGCTAGAGAGCTCTAATTAGAGCTGCTCAAAAGCAGCTCTAATGAGCTGTCACCATTTATAAAAAAAAAAAAAAAAAAAAAAAACAGAGGAAGGTAAAAGACAAAATAAGAAGGGGAAAATGACAAATTAATGCCCCTTTAGAGCTCCAATTTTAGAGCTCTCACTCATTTTTGTTTATTTTATCTTTTTGTGACTATTTTAACCGTGTAACTACTTTCCAAACGAATGCCCCGTCAAATATTTTTAATTTTTAAAATTTAAAAAAACATATTTAAGTTAGAGTCGGGTTAGGTTTAAATTTTGTTCCTATTTAATATTCGAGTTGAATTTGAAATAGGAAGTTATAGCGGAGTCCAATCTAGCTCACCCATTTATAAAATATCAATTATAATTTTATACTATTTTAATTATAAAATAAAATAAAAAATTATAAAAAACTGAAAATATATATATTATTTTTTGAAAATTTATATTAAAAGATTTGTTAAGAGATCACATTGATTTTACATTGAATTTTGTTAATATTCCAAAGTCACATAATAATTAAAATGAATTAAATAATTTAAAATCCCTTCAAGATAAAAAATAAATAAATAAAAATTAATAGCTTATATTTATTAAGTTAAGCAGGCGATTTGGCATTTAAAATTATTTTTAAAACTAGATTTGATATATTTCTTTTGTCCCAAAATATTAGTCCTTTATTTTATTTTTTATTATTCCAAAAAATTAGTTCTTTTTTAAAATTAAAGACTAAAATAATATAAATTTTTTATTTTACCTTTCTTTTAAATTCATTAACATTAATATACATAAAACGTATAATTGTGACAATTGATATTCCTAAAAAAATTATACTATTTTAATTTTAAATCAAAGAGTAATTTTGAAACTTTAATATTTTTAAAATATAATAATTATACTATTAAAAAAAAGATTAAATTCCTTTAAAAAAAATCAATAGTTTAGAATAATGGAAGTAGTTAGATTCTTTGAAATAATCTAAATAAATATATTTTTTTAATTTTTATAAAAAAAAATATAAAAATAAAGAAATAATATGACTTAAAAAAATAAAAATATATACTAAGTGGTGTTTTGATAAGTTAGTAAAAAGTTGACTTTTGACTTTTTTAATCTATTTTGTCTTTTTATAAATAAAAATATAAGATATTATGTGATCCAAAATAAATAAAAAAAATAAAAATTGACTTCTTTTTTTAACTTCTCAAAAGACCCCTAATTCAACCTGCCAAACAAACTCTAGGTGTAATATTGGATCGGGTAATGCTAGGGATACCAAATCTTTTACCAAACAAATGACCAAATGTCTCACATGGATGTGGGGTCCACAATTTTGTGGATTACACACCCAAGTGAGACATTTGATCATTTATTTGGTAAAAAATTTGGTATCCCTAGCATTTTCCTATTGGGTCATATCGAATTTGAGATGAGATAGACACATTTTTTGCTTTATAGTGCAAGCTTAACTTGAATTCGTGTTTCGAATTGGGTTTCGGTTCCCTTGATCGGATTAAATGATGTTATTGGGTTTGTGGATTTCATTATGAGTCTTATTTTGATAATTTGAACTGTTTAATATATAGAACTCGTTGAATATTGCATGTTTATAAAAATCACGTTGATCAGATATCGATAGTTATGTGATCAAATCTGTTTTTGTATAAAAAATAATGGACATTGAAAAAATAAATAATTGACAGAAATCTAATCTGATGAAATAGTTTTCGATATCCGATCAATATGATTTTTTGAAAATATATAATGTTCAAGAAATTCTACACATTAAATAATTTAAATTATCAAAACAGAATCTATGATGAATCTTTATACGGCTTTGGTTAGTAGCTCAAAAATTAGTGGCCCTAATGGCCCTAATTTCCATATAAAGTAAAAAAAAAAAACAACAAAGTAAAAAAAAAAAAAAAAAAAAAACAGACTTACCCAAAAAGAAAATTAGGGCCATTAAGACCACTATTTTTAGGGCCACAAAACATTTTTCATCTTTATAAGTCTAACATATCCTTTAATTTCATTACGGACTTGAGGCAGCCAATCCTTTGCCATTATCCAAATCCTGGGGAAAGGAGAGAGAGAGAGAGAGAGAGAGAGAGAGAGAGAGAGAGAGAGGGGGTACGATTGGTGTTTGGTATTTTGTGATTTGTGTGTATGACTTCTAACAAAGAGATTTGACCATTAGATGGAGGTTTACAATAATGGAGCAATGGGAAGTTGTGCAGATGGGGACTGCGTTTAAAAAAATGCTATTAAGTTTTAAATTTTTTATTAAATAAATGATTAAATATTTTATATGGGTATAAAATTTATAAAATTGTGAACTTCACATTTATGGAAGATATTTAGTTATTTATTTAGGCTAAGTTTGAGAAGTTACAAATAATTTATCTTTTTATCTTTTTTTCATCACATTATCTCTCTATTTTTCTGTATATCTTTTCATAAAAAGACAAAAAGGACACTTATTTAGGTCATCATAAACAACTCCTTTGGAATGTCCTAAATAAGTGTACTTTTTGTCTTTTTGGACTAAAAAGTAAAGAAAAAAAATATAGATGTTTGAGTTAACTTTTTAACTTTTTATGAAAAAATCTGTATTAAAATATTGTATAAAAATGTAAAATTACGAAATTGCCCTCCGACACTGCGCAGTGCCTAATCTGTCACTTTTTCAATTTTTATTTTTTATTTTTTTATATGATGTGTGGCTGGAAGTGTGCCCCTGGATTAATTTGTTAGAATGTGTGGCTGCGTACTTTGAATGTTGCGCTGTTTTGTTTTGTTTTTTTGTTTTTTAATTGACAGATTTCCCGTCAAAAAAGATAAATAGTATGAACTTTTTTACTTTTTTAGTGACTTTTTGACTTTTTAGATTTTCTTGAGGATGTCAAATTTGGCCTTAGTAAAAAATTTAGTATCTTTAACATTACCTCTGCGTTAAGCGAGGGATAAAAAAAAGATTGCCACAGGAATTAATTATTAAAAATGTCAGAAATTTTAAAAATTATACTAAAATTTTTATTAAATATCTTACATAGATATGAGACCTATATGGAACCCACATCATATGGGTCTCACCCCCATATGAGACATTTACACTATATTTGGATTGAGTGATTTGAGGAGAAAAGAAAAGAAAAGAAATAGAGAGATATGTATTTCTCTTACTTGTTTGGATAACTTAAGTAGAGAGAAATGGAAAGAAACAGAGAGAAACTCATTTCTCTTATAACCCTCATTTTCAATCTTCTCAAAAGTGGAGAGATGGGAAGAGAAAAAAAACCAACAATTCTTATATTTTCATAATACCAATTTCGTCCATGTAAAAATAAAAGAAATAAAATGATTGACACCCATGTCCTCAAGGGCTTTTCATATCCAGCACAAAATATAAAAAGGTTATTTTGATAATGTAATATAAAATAGTTTCTTTTTTTTTTTTCTCTTATGAAATTTAACCAAACAAAAAGGAAAGAAATCACAATTATTTCTTTTCTTATCATTTCTTTTCTCTCTTTCCTAAGTTATCAAACATAGTGTTAGTAAAAAATTTAGTAGAACTTTTGAGATCTCTAACATTACACATTAATTCTTTTAATTTTTTATAAAAAAAAATATATTTTTTAAAAGGTTAAAAAATAAATGAAAATAATTAGTTTTCAAAATAATTTTTATGCTACATAATTATTATCTAAAAGGTTTGGATTCTCTCAAATTCAAGAATATTTTGAATGGGTTTAACTTCTCTTAAGTTGTCATCTTAACTTAAGAGAGTATTTGAATTTGATAGGCTCATTTTGAGACCGATTTTAATAATTCGAACCGTTCACTTTTTAAGACTCTTCGAGTAGAATATTCATGTAAAAAATCAAATAATTGAATATCAATAGCTATATATTTAAATCATATTACAAAAATGGACAACAAATATAATTTTAAAAATAATTATCTATTTTTTATAATACATTTTTTGTTCAAACATATAACTATTGATATCCGATTATTTTAATTTTTTTTTTTTTGCATGAATATTCTACTTGCGGGTGTCGATTTCCAACCTCACAACCAAATAGATCTTTCTACTGAGATCTAGGGAGAACTCAGTTAGAAAGTACACGGAATAATAGATTATGCTAAACACCTGCACACAAGAAGATAAGAAATACCACAATGGCTCGTCCACCCGGAGGCACTCCGACAGTCAAGTCAATAACTTACACTACAACAAAATGCACCTTTGGCGCTACTTTTGGCAACTAAAAGTTTTTTAGTAGCCAAAAATACATTTTTTGGCGACTAAAAATTAATCTAGTCGACATTGGTTCAAGATCAAGCTACTAAAATATTTTAGTCAATAAACATTTATTATTGGCGACTAAATTCAAATTTAGTCGGCAAAATTTCACTTTTAGCGACCAAACAAGGTATTAGTCGCCGTTTGCACACATTTCAGGCTACAAAAAATAAATTTAATCAGCAATATTGCTTTTTCCCGACCAAAATGGAAATTAGTCGCGAAAGAGGACTTTTGGCGACTAAGATTTTCATCGCTGTTGAGTGATATTTGGCTACCAAAGCAGTTATAGTCGGTATAATTTACTCCTTTCCCGACCAAAAATAAAATTAGTTGTTAAAGGTTGAAATTTGAACGCCCGCCAATTTTTTTATTGCTGCGTGTGCGTTGATTTGTTAGGCAACACAACTTCACAACAGTGTATCACACACACCTCACCAAACCTCAAAGAAATCACCCCCCTCACCATAGCCTACCGTACGGGCGACATTGTGACAGCCACCACCACTGCCACCTGCGCAAATCACCACCGTCACAGCTGCACATCACAGGTTTTCTCTCTCTCTCTCTCTCTCTCTCTCTCTCTCTCTCTCTCGCGCGCGCGCGCGCTTTCGCACTCTTCTTCTCGGTCTATCTGTGCGTCCATCTCTCGCTTTCTCGATTGAGCTCTCTCACTCTCTCGCTCGAGCTCTCTCACAAGTCTATCTGTCTGTCTCTGTCTGTCTCTGTCTCTCTCTCCCCTTTTCTCTGTTTCCCTCTTTTCTCACATTGTTGTTGTAGGGCTCATTCAAATATGTGGCTGTAATTGATTAAAAATTTCGAAGATGATGTTTAATATGTGTATGTCTGTGTATATTTAATGCTTTGTACACATATTGCAGCTTCTCTCTCTCTGTCTTGCTCGACCTCTCTCACTCACAGTCTCTGTTTCTCTCTCTCTCTCTCTCTCTCTCTCTCTCTCTCTCTCTCTCTCCCTCCCTCCCTTTCTCTGTTTCCCCCTTTTCTGACATTGTTGCTTTAGGGTTTTTTCAAAATTTAATGTATGTGGCTGTAATTTATTAAAAATTACAAAGATGATGTTTAATATATGAACAAATCATATGAATTTTTATGATTCTGTCATCTATGAGTTGAAAAAATTGCAATTGTCTTAATGTGGGGCTGGGAATTGCAACTAGCATATAGAAAAAAGATTCACATGTAAATTTTGACACAATTACACTCCAAAGAAATTCTTGCAGGTTCAAAATGGCAACCCTCTCCCTTGAAAATTTCCCAAAGAAAAGAAAATAGGATAGAGGATGCCTTCCCAGTTTGACACTACTAAATGGAGCTTTAGCAAACAATACTTTATGCGAATATGAGAATTTTTTCCCCCTAAAATTGAATGAGTACGCCGCACATTTCTTATCTTGGTTGGATCTTAAGACATGAGTCTCTCATCCCCATTCCTCCAAAACAAATAAAATACACAAAATAAAAAATAAAGAAAGGAGAAGAGTACGATACAAAAACATTAAAGTTGTTTCATTTCTGTAACACTGGTTTCAGAGATTAGTCAATAACTTTATATGAAAACAAATTTTATTTTGTTTCTAGCAATTGTGATAATTTCACCATGTTACACTATCAACATGTCGGTTCCAATACCACAGAAAATCAACTTGGTTTTTTCCAGTGCCCACTGTACTCAAAACCTTATACTACTAAGCTCTTAAAAGCCTTAACCCAATCACTTGGGGACACAAGTATGCAACTAATGTTTCCTTTTAAAAGAGAACCACATAATCTTACTAAGGGAGTGAAAAAATACAAGCTACATAAATGACTACAATAAATATAACTCGTTCTTCAAACCCTAGAATTAGTTTTGCTTTTAAATTTCCTTTTTTTCTTGAACATGCATAAATATCACAAGTCAAATGTGTCCAAGGGTGTATCCAGAGGTAGGACATATGATTGTATGTGATGCATCCCCAAGGTATCCAACAAGGGAAAAAAAAATGTCACTAGGCATGTCCGTTACATGCCCCGGTGTGTCAGTGTCGGAAATGACTACAATAACTAGTTTAAAGTGTTTGTGCTTCATAGTAGGTAGGTAATGAGAGCCTATTTTATCAAGGAGATAATTGTTGAAATTAATAACCAAATTACATTTTCATTTTTAAAATTCTTTTGGTTAACCTTGGTTGTCTATATTATATGTTGTTAACTAGGATTACCACAAAGACAGCAAATTGCTACATGCCGGAAAGTACATTATCAATGATACATGTCTATTAATGCATTGATGCAGAAGAACATATGCATGTACATAATTCATCCACTTTGGAGGAACTTTTTTTTAACTACTTGAAGTCTAAAATTCAATAGATCGTGTAACTTTAGGGCTTTGAAAATCATATTTTTCAAACATTGGTTTTATTATAAACCATTCATAAGGTTTTGGGAAAGAGGGATAGACGAGATTAATATGGAGCAAGGTTTGGAACCCTCAATTCTTAGTTTAGAAGTCCTTCAGAGAGGGGAGCAAGGGATTGATTAGGAATAGATATATGAGGTCAACTAGCTCATATATATCTTTCTCCATCAAACAATGTGCCTTCTTAGCGGTATGGTTGGAAAGAATGTTTTCCTCTTTGCATTTCAATTGATTTCAATGAAATCAACCCTTGTTCTTAATTGAAGCCTAGTAGTAGAAAGCTCAAAAAGTAGTCTTTGCCTCTATATTTGGACAACCTTTTCCCGTCTTGGTGAGTCTTGTCCTTTAGAAACGAAAGTATCATGGTAGCTACTAAAGAGTGAGGCAAAGGGTTTAGTCCTCTCAATTGACTAGGGCTTGAGTCCCCTATGACAAGTACAATGCACTAGCACTATGCCAACATCCTTCTACAATGCTGGCATCTTATATGAAGACAGCTGCCTGGGGGACTCTATCTTGTCTAGGGACTCTATTCATTGTAATTAAACAATGTGTAGACACCCCATTTTTGACCGACCTTAAGACTCAGACGTCACCAATTAAGTGCTCAGTGATGCTGCGTATTGTGCTCGTTCAGAAGTCTCAGAGTCGCGGCCGTGAGCCCTGCCTCCAGACTTTCGAACCCTCTTCTGTGCCTTGCCTCGGTTTGCGAACCAGGCTCGGTTTTCTCTGTTTCTTTTCCTGAGGGGAGGGAGAGGTCCCATAGACCGTCTCTCAATGGCCGTGGGCTACATGTTGTGGCTGTAGGCCATTTTGCCCATTTCGGAGCCCGGTTCCTGGTTTTCGGAGCCGTCAGGCCATGTGCCTCGGTTCGAGACCGCCTAACCATCTCCGTTCGCTCCGATTTTTGGCATGCATCTTATTTACTCCCTTTTGAGGGACACTGAGGTCTGAGAGACCCACTTCGTGGTCGAACACCACTCCCGGTGCCTAACGGGCAGTTTTCGGGGCCTCGGACTGCGCGTTCCGGCCCCCGAACATTCATTTTGCATCGGTTTTTGTTCATTTTTGGCAGGTACCTCTGTTTCATCACCAGGAAGGCCGTAGAAGGGTGGGAGGCTAGTAATTGTTCCAGCAACCAGTTATAGCCCTCCGTCGCCCTCCGACGCCCGTTTTTCTCACTTCCGAGCCAATGTTGACCACCCTAGGGCCACCTTCTTCAACTCCAGACCCCATATTTGTGTTGTACACACCTGGGAGGACCCTAAAATCATATGGCCGGCCAGAAATTCAATTTGACCCTTTTGAACCCCTCCTAAAAATGGCTTGTTCTCTCTCCTGGTTTACAGTTGCCAATTTTTGATCACATAGCTGTGTTGAGCACACATGGGAGGCCACCAATTTGTGGTGGCCGACCATTATTTCCAATTGACCCTTTTGACCCTTGGCCAGCCAGTCATGGGGGGTGGCTGGCCGGCCACCTGCAACCAAGATACCTGGCCGGCCTGCATCCTTACACCTGGTACATTACAGCTGTATACTTTTTTCCCTCCAAAAATCTGTATCCGGAGGGAACATTTTTGGAGGAAAACTTGGTGCATTTTCCCTCCCTTTTTTCCCTCCTTTTCTCCCCCTCTCTTGTCCATAAAACCAGCAGGCCAGCTCTGGTTTTAGGGTTACAAGATTTCCCTAAGAGCTTTGCATACATCTCCCTCCATCGCTCTCTCATTTCCTTCAAAAATTCCCAACTCCTATACCATTTTCTTCATCACCACCTAGCACCACCACCACCACTCCATTTCCAGCAATTTGGAGCTCTTCTCAGAGGCTAGGAGGCATCTTTTCTCAAGTCAAAAGGCAACCAAAGATTGGTCTTCAAGGGTAAGTCCATTTCCCCTGTTTTTGAGCTCATTTTTGTACCATTTCTTAGCTTTATTTGCTTGCTGTTTTGAGCTCCGGCCATAACTGTAAATATCATTTTTTTGAGCTCCTTTTAATCTTCCATTAAGGGTTCTACCCTGTTTGGGACCCCCACCTTGCACCTTCTTCATTACCCTCTTGAATGCCATTTTCTTTGCATAGTATTTTTGGCTTGTGTGTGATCTGTTTTGGGGCCTGATATAAACTGTAAATAGGCCTATTTTGAGCCCCTCTTCAACATTTAAGAAGGGCTCAACACTGTTTGGGACCTCCATATATCACTTGTCATTGTACCCCTCTTAGGTCCCCTTTTTTTTGCATGATTTATTAGGCTATTATGTCTCTGTTTTTGGACTTTGGTCCAAACTGAAAATGGCCCTAAAATGACCCCCTCTTCATGTTTCATTAAGGGTCTATGGCTATTTGGGACATCCTTTTTATACTTCATGTTATAGCTCTCTTGGTGCCCTTATTTTGCATAGCATTTTGAGCATACTTTTATCTGTTTTTGGGGTTTGTCATAAACTTTAATACATCATATTTTTGGCCCCTCTTCAATATTGTAGAAGGCCCCTTCCCTGTTTGGGGCCAGCATTTGTGAGTTGCTTCATTACCTCTCTCTTTTTGGCCATTTTTGCATGCTATCTTAGGCCTCGTTTGGGAACAGGCTAATTTAGTAACTTTTTGGCTATTTGGCTAAAATGTGATGTAAAAAAAACTAGTATGTTTGGGATGACTTTTTGGCTTTTTACGAAAAGATGTGCAAAAAGTAGAGAGAAAAAGGAATCTTTGACTTTTTGGTATGGGTTGTTGGCTTTTTGGCTTTTTTAGTAACTTTTTAGCTTTTTGGCTAAAATAGCCTCTTGCCAAACGAGGCCTTAGGCCTATTTGTGCTCACTGTTTGGCCATGCTTTGAACTGTAAACATGCTTTTTTTGGGGCTGCCTAGCTTCTGTCTTCATACTTCATGTTCAAATTATGCATGCATTGCATAGCTATAGGCCATTTCATGCGCCAAAATTCATGTTTCGGGATTGATCCCATGCATCGGGTGTTGTTTTGCCATGATTCGGGGCTGTTTTGCATCTTATTTTGCCTCTGAAAATTGCATGATCATATGCCATATTCCATGTTTTGCCATGTCTTGTTAGAGTGGCATTCCGTGCCGTAGGTTCGGTCCTTGGTTTGCGTGCACGTGTGCACGCATTTCGAGTTGTCTCATTTTCATCTCATGGCCTCCTATGTGAGTGTGGCCGAGGTCCACTTGTGTTGGTGTAAGTCCATTACGCATTGTGTATGCCATTCCATTTCATAGCATTGTATATGCTGGGTTGTATATTAGTGCATTGTATATGTCATGTTACATCGAGCATTGTGTATGCCATTTCATAACATTGTGCATGTTAGGTTGTATCTTAGTTTGCATTCACGTATGTCATGCATATTGCATTGTGTACGGGATAGGAGTTAGCCCGAGCACGGGAAACGAGGTACGTTCCGTACTCCGAGTGACGGAACGTGTCTCAATTCCCTAGTCACCGACACTCCGGATTATCCATGATGGAGTGTAGGCCTTGTTGTGTTTTCATGTGCATTCATTCCATATTAAATTGTGCAAATCGACCCCTCGGCCATCATGCATTGAGATGCGTGATTGGTAGCACGAGGATCGAGACATGCATACATTTGTGAAAATACATTGCTATGCCCCTTTCCTGCTCTCTGTTGCAGCAAAATCAAGAATCAGCAGTCTTCCGAGGCTTGGCACGTATTTCAAGAACAATTGCAAACAGAGGCTAATCGGGACATCGTCATGGATTTCCGCACAAAGGCAACCCAAACATGCATCATTCCATCATCCGGAGCAGAATCAAGGCAGTCCCTGGCTTGCATGCCAGTTTTATTATTTTCTTAGTTAATTTGTAAATTAATTAGGAATTTATATTATTTGGACTGTATTATTCTTTCATTTGGGACTGTATATTCTTTTGGACCCTCTGCGCGAGGGCATAATTGTAATAAGTGTGGGTGAGTGTGATGTATGTCTTCCAACCCCACGTCTTTCTTCCCTTTTATTGACCTGCTTATGATGGTTAGATTAGGGCATATTTCAATTAGCATACAGTATGACAGCATGTTTTGCATCATTCATCTGTTTTGCACGCACCGGGCTCGGCGCATCATACTAACTGCATTTGTATTTCAATTCCAAGTTGAATACATGTTAGCTGTAGCATTCCATATGCCATGTTTAGAATAGTCGAGCCTGCTATAGTTGCATTCTGCATGTGTTGCATTAGGCATTTCAGCATATTTAGGATCATGCATGATTTCTAATGAGCTTCTGTTTTGGCTTGGAGTACTCGGTGAGTTTTTATGCTTTAGCATCCTTGCATGCGTGTGAGTGACTGCCATGAATAGCATGCTTGCCATGAGGCTATTTGCTTATGTGATATAACTGCCTGAATGCCTGTGGGTGGAGGTTGTGTTACTTAAATTGGGACAATTCATCAAATGTTTGTTTTAAGCCCACTAGATAGTGGCAAAATCATGTTTTCTTAAGCCCACCCGAGGGTGGCAAATCCACGTCTTAGCCTACCTGCGGGTAGCACCATCAAACCATTTTCAAACAAACAAACATGAAGTGTTTTGTTCCAATTCAGGCGACCCAGTCTATACTTGTATGCTGTGCGCATCACATAGTAACCTAGGCTAATAACCGGAATAAGAACACACAATGTTTTCAAAAATAGATATCATGGTTAGTAGAGGTCGGTCTTTGACCGGGTGAGCGGGGGTGCTCACGAAGTGACCTTCCCCAATCGTACCCAAGTTCCCGAGCCGAAGCAACTTTGGTGATGACGGACACGTGGCCTTTGGCACCGAGTCAGGGTTTCCTAAATTTCCCCATAAAAAAATATTTAGGTGGCGACTCTGTATCTGGCAAAGCAGTCCATGTTTGGCACTTCTTTCAAAAATCTTTTTTTTTTTTCAAAATCGATTTGCCGGATTTGGACTCTTTGGTTCAAGATTTAGAACCGTGACAATCGAGTCCTTAAACTGTAGTGAGCCCAAATGAACAGAACGGGACTTAACCCTCCCGGGGCGTTCGGGGACGTCTACACAATGCAAGTTTGAACTTGAAGGTGAAACTTCAAGTTTATTGCAATGAAGTACCATGGGGGTTCCATTGGCATACTAAATTGTTCTTGCCTCCTTAAACAGCCACAAATTATGATATGCCCCATAAGCTTTTGCGGATGTAGATTGAAAAACCTTACAAATTTTGGTTCTAAGATTAAAACTTATCAAGGTTAAAACACTAGTTTGATGCCTCCCCTTTTTTACCAACAACAATTCAAATATTTAAGTGTAATTGACTTCTACAAATTGTCTTCTTTTCAAATATCAACTAGTCGAGGTTGATAATAAAGATGGGAACTCTAGTGTTGGAAAGCTTCCCCTATTTTATTAAGAAAGCATCAAGTATGAAAATGTAAGAGAGTTTTGTTTTCCTAAAAGTCCACCAAGTTTTATATATAAATTTTAGCCACCATATCTACCATGGTAATTATAATTGGCAAAAATGAATTTTCAGGTGTCAAAAGCAACTAGTCTACTACTTAGCTTAATCTTTTTAATTTTAATTTTTCTACTTTATTTTGTCCTAGATTGCCTATCTATGTGCTTGACCCTATCTATCAATGTGTTATGTTAGGTTGAGTTGCCGTGCTAAAGGATTTTTATTTCTTCTATCTTTTTCTTTCTTGTGGGAAATAGTCATGACAAAGGGTTTCATAATTAAGTTGTTCATGGTTTTCAACTTGACATGCGCAGTCATGTACTTGGGAAATTAGGTTAATAAGCCCACAGGTCGTGGCTTTAAGCCTTGGGGAAAAAAAAACAAAACAAAACAAAACAAAACAAAACAAAACAAAACAAAGGCTGGTGAATTGCTGTGAAGGGTTTTGGTGGCAGCAAGGGTTTGAAAAAGTAAAAAAAAAAACAAAGAGAGAGGTTCAAGTGAGGCTACGAAGCTTTATGTAACCTGTGGTAAGATTCAACCATTAACTGGGGTAAGATTCTTGTGTCACCAACCAGTTATTAATTTTCTATTGATGAAAAAAAAAAAAAAAAAAAAAAAAAAAAAACACTGAAGCTTGGTTTTGAGAGCTTGATGAATGGTCCCATGTGTGGAGTGTGGTCTAGGTAAAGAGTAGAAACAGTGGAGCAATTTGGGTGGGTGTGTTTTGACATTTGGGTTTTGTACATTGGGTAAGGTGTGTTTGGCTATTGAATTGGGTGGATTGATTTGGTGTCTCTTGGATTTTAAGCATATATATATATATATATAATGGGTTCTTGTTGATGTGAGAAAGACATCAAAATATTAATTTTTTTGAGGTTCTATTTATTAGATTTGTGTGATTGAATTGGTGGAGCTGGGTGTCTTGAGTTAGTTAGGGTGTTTGTCTGGTTCTATTTACTTTGTTCTATCTACTTTATTGACAATTTTTTTTATTGTTAAGGTTTTATTTTTTTGACTTAATTTTTGCGTTCCTATCCTGAAAAATATGTTTTGTAAAAGATTTGGTGTCCTGATAAATTGGCAGTTAAAGTTACTCTTAAGACATCAAGACATGTCCTGTTTGATAAGTATAAGTTGAGTAAGATTATGAATTCTATAAGACTAAGAGATAGGTTAAGTAGGATTAAGTAATATAATTACTAGTACAGTGATATTAAATTAGAGATATAAAACTAATTTTTCATGTTGGTTATGTATATGAAATTTTGTAAAACACTTCACTATATAAAGGAGCTTTTGTTGTTTATAACAAGGACAAAATCATATTTCGTTACTTAATTCTATGAGATTGGATTTATAATAGCATGTACTATTTTTGAATTCACCCATTTCAAAAGATTTATGGTTCCATATATATGCAATTGTTTATCCGGTGCTACTTTTTGGGGAAAGTAACATAAAAAAAAAAAAAAATGAATAACATTTTTGGAGCTCTTTGCATATATCTATGTGAATCACCAATATATTATGAACAGTGGTGTATCATCATCATCATCATCATTATATTATCATCATCATTATTAACAACAAACCAATAAGAAGAGGCAATGACAAAACATATTAAGTAGGATTAGTGAGACACGTAGGGTGGTCCATCAGTAGCTTGGGCAGCCATGGCAAGCTCAAACTGCCTCATAGAAATTGAAGGAAAATATAGTATTTTAGGAGCTGTGAGGTTCTCCTAACTGCCTTTCATAGGATTATTGGTGCTGTTTGTAGTAGTAGTAGTTCCATCCCATCTTATGTGTGTAATCTCCATCTCTATTTCCATCTATTCCTTATAAACTTGATCAGAAAATTCTTCATTTGTATACCCAATTCAAAGTTTGGGGTTTTCACTCAAGTGAGACATGTTTTGTGAGACATGTCTTGTTTATTAGAAAATGGGTTTTGTATATCATTTTCAATGTTGATAATAGGTTTTGTTTTCTATTGTTTTTGTTTCTAGACTTTGAATAGGTTTTGATTCGTAATATTAAAAGAATTAGCAGCAGAACACCTGGTGTTTGGATACTCTGAAGGACTTCATTATGATGTGGAAAAGGTAAGCACATGTTTTTTTATGAAAAATTCACTTTCCCTGAATTGATTACAGTAAATTAAATGGTTGAACAGAGTACATAAATGATTGGGTTTCACATAGAGTAAATTAGCACAATAAGATTGTGTAAATTTCCTTCCAACCTGTTTTGAGACTAGGAACTACATACATTCATTTAAGTTAATTGAAAAAAAAATTAAAAACAATCCAACTTAAATAATCCAACTTAGTTAAAAAAGGGCGTTCGAGAGGCAAAAATGTAAAACAGCCCCTAAACCACTATGGATATCACGGGTAGCTTCCACATGACACATAGGACCTGTGGGAACAGACGAGATGTAATTAGCACACATAGGTTGGGAGTTAGAGTAAAAAATACCTTAAACTTAATTGAAAAACGGTGTTCGGGGGGCGAAAATGCAAAATAGTCCCCGAACCACTATATGGATGTCACAGGCAACTTCCCTATGCCAAATAGGACCTGTGACAATAGATGACATGTAATTAGCACACCTAGGCTGGGAGTTAGAGCTGAAAACGCCTTAAACTTAGTCGAAAAAGAACATTCGGGGGGTGAAAATGCAAAATAGCCCCCAAACCACTACATGGATGTTACAGGCAGCATCCTCGTGACAAATAGGACATGTGGCAACAGACGGCATTCAATTAGCACGCCTAGGTTGGAAGTTAGAGCCGAAAACGCCTTCAACTTAGCCAAAAATGGACGTTTAGAGGGCGAACACGCAAAACACCCCCCAAACCCTATTGTATGCAAGTGACTTACTGAACAGGCAGCATATATACGTGACTATCATGGACAGATTCCCCATGACAAATAGGACTTGTGACTCACACGGACATGCAAATAGGACCTGTGGCAACAAACGGCATGCAAATAATGTACGCTCATATTGTGTGAAGTATAATAGCCCTCGAACGACCATGTGACTGTCATGGACAGCTTTCTCATGACAAATAGGACTTGTGACAACTGATAGAACGTAATTCGGACCCATAGGTAGACAGTTAAAGCCGAATACGTCCGAAACTTAGTCGAAAAAGGGTGTTTCGGGGGCGAAAATTCTAAACAACCCCCGAACGACCGTGTGACTTACACGAACAGTTTCACCATGAAAAATAGGACTTGTGACAACTGACGGAACATAATTCAAACCCATAGGTTGGGAGTTAGAGCTGAATATGCTCTAAACTTAGTCGAAAAAGGGCGTTTCGAGGGCAAAAATTCAAAGCAACCCCCAATCCACTGTGTGACTCTCATGGATAGCTTGTCCATGACAAATAAGACTTGTGACAACTGACGGAACGTAATTCGGACCTGTAGGTAGAGAGTTAGAGCCGAATACGCCTTAAACTTACTTGAAAAAGAGCTTTTTGGGGGGCGAAAATTCAAAACAGCATCCGAACGACTGTGTGACTCTCACGGATAGCTTCCTCATGACAAATAGGACTTGTGAGAACTGACAGAACATAATTCAGACCCGTAGGTTGGGAGTTAGAGCCGAATACGCCCTAAACTTAGTAAAAAAAAGGGCGTTTCAAGGGCGAAAATTCAAAACAGTCCCTAAACCACCGTGTGGCTCACACAAAAAGTTCCTTCATGACAAATAGGACTTGTGACAACTGACAGAATATAATATGGACCCGTAAGTTGGGAGTTAGAGCCGAACACGCCTTAAACTTAGTCGAAAAAGGGCGTTTCGGTGGCGAAAATTCAAAACAGCCCCTGAACGATCGTGTGGCTCACACAAATAGCTTCACCATGACAAATAGGACTTGTGAGAATTGACGGAACGTAATTCGGACCCGTAGGTCGACAATTAGAGCCGAATATGCCCAAAACTTAGTCGGAAAAGGGCGTTTCGAGGGCGAAAATTCAAAACAGCCCCCGAACCGCTGTGTGGCTCTCACAGCCAACTTCTCCATGACAAATAGGACTTGTGACAACTGACGGAATGTAATTCGAACCCGTAGGTTGGGAGTTAGAGCCTAATACGCCCAAAACTAAGTCGAAAAAGGCCATTTCGGGGGCAAAAATTCAAAACAGCCCCCGAACCACCGTGTGACTCTCACAGGAAGCTTTTCCATGAAAAATAGGACTAGTGATAACTGACGGAATGTAATTCGGACCCATAGGCTGGGATTTAGAGTCGAATACACCCAAAACTTAGTCGAAAAAGGGCGTTTCGGGGGCTAAAATTCAAAACAGCCCCCGAACCGCCATGTGGCTCTTACGGGCATCTTCCCTATGACAAATAGAACTTGTGACAACTGACGGAATGTAATTCGGACCCGTAGGTTGGGAGTTAGAGCCGAATATGCCCAAAACTTAGTCGAAAAATGGCATTTCAGGGCGAAAAATCAAAACAGCCCCCGAACCACCGTGTGGATCTCACGGGAAGCTTCCCCATGACAAATAGGACTTGTGACAACTGACAGAATGTAATTCAGACCCATAGGTTGGGAGTTAGAGCCAAATACGCCCAAAACTTAGTCGAAAAAAGGCATTTCGGGGGCGAAAATTCAAAACAGCCCCTGAACTACTGTGTGACTCTCACAGACAGCTTCCCCATGACAATAGGACTTGTGACAACTGACGGAATGTAATTCGGACCCGTAGGTTGGGAGTTAGAGTCGAATACGCCCAAAACTTAGTCGAAAAAGGGCGTTTTGGGGGCGAAAATTCAAAACAACCCCCGAACCACCATGTGACTCTCATGGGCAACTTCCCCATGACAAATAGGACTTGTAACAACTGACGGAATGTAATTCAGACCCGTAGGTTGGGATTTAGAGCCGAATACGCCCAAAACTTAGTCAAAAAAGGGCGTTTTGGGGCGAAAATTCAAAACAGCCCCCGAACCGTTGTGTGGCTCTCACGGGTAGCTTTCCCATGACAAATAGGACTTGTGACAACTAACGGAATGTGATTCAGACCCGTAGGTTGGGAGTTATAGTCTAATACGCCCAAAGCTTAGTCGAAAAAGGGCGTTTCGAGGGCGAAAATTCAAAACAACCCCCGAACCACCGTGTGGCTCTCACGGGAAGCTTCCCCATGACAAATAGGACTTGTGACAATTGACAGAATGTAATTTGGACCCGTAGGTTTGGAGTTAGAGCCAAATACACCCAAAACTTAGTCGAAAAAGGGCATTTCAGGGGCAAAAATTCAAAAATGCCCCTGAACCACCGTGTGGCTCTCATGGACAGCTTTCCCATGACAAATAGGACTTGTCACAACTGACAGAATGTAATTCGGACCCGTAGGTTGGGAGTTAGAGCCGAATACGCCCAAAACTTAGTCGAAAAAAGGCGTTTCGAGGGCGAAAATTCAAAACAGCCCCCGAACCACCGTGTGACTCTCGCAGGCAGCTTCCCCATGACAAATAGGACTTGTAAACAATTAATGAGGAAGATGGTAAAAAGAGTATTTTGTATTCACATTGGGCTTTGATATTGATTTAGCCATATAATTGGGATACATGTTGCATACAAATAGAAAATTGTTACATTAGCTTTATGTTAGTAATGACAAATTTAGTAATAATTGTTCTACATTTAACAATGTTCCTTATAACAAAAGACTGATAATTGATTCATCATGGAAGGTTGCTTCTTTGATATGTTATTTGTCATTTGTTGCAAAATTCATTCATGAAGTTGGGCATTTTTGGGTCCAATTCTAACGTTTTTTTGTTTTTTGTAGATGACTTTGTTGCGTGGACTTTCAGAGTAATATTTTGGTGTATAGGGAAGAAATTTCACTTTTGTATAGAACTAATATAATACTTTTGTCGTCCTCGGCTTTTGTGCAGTTCACTATTACTGATACAGAAAACTTTTGATAGCCAACAGATAATTACTAGCATGGTACATGGATCACCTTTTGTCGCCGTACATATATATGATTTTTTGTCGTGGTACATAAATGTACTTTTGTCTTGGTACATACATCACCTTTTGTCGTGGTACAGATTACGATGGTAATTTGTACCATGCCAAATGGTCATTTCACATGGTAGTAAATGTAGTTTTTGTATATAGAGGGCTTTGCTTTTTGTATGACTCTATATTTTGTATGGAATTATTATTTTAGTTTGGACAATAGTTGGTTTGTATGTACTTTGACAGTTAAAGTTATTTATTTTTTGTATACGGATGCAGATTGTGGAATGATTGATAGTTTATGTATCATTTTATTTATATACGTATTACAGGTTGCATGGAATACAGACAGGTTATGGAGAAATTATAATATTTGCAATAAAACATAATATCATATTTTTGGCGACTAAAAGTTTTGTAGCAAAAAAAAAAAAAAAATCAAAAGAAAATCAAACATATACGTGACTAAACGTTTTGTAACCAAAAGAAAATCAAACATTTGGCGGCTAAAAGTTTTGTAGCCAAAAGAAAATCAAACATTTGGCGACTAAGCTATTTCGTAGCTAAAAACAAAAGCTGAAGAATAAAAACACTTTTGCCGACTAAAAATTTAGTAGGCCAAAATGTGGGAGTTTAGGCCACTAAATTTTTAGTAGCCAAAAAAATTTGACTTTAGGCGACTAAAATTTTAGTAACCAAAACACTAGTATTTACTTTAGGTGACTAATATATTTAGTAGCTAAAAACTTTTTCCGCGACTAAATCTTTGGTCGTTAACAATAATTGAGGCTTTTGGCGACAAAAAAATTGGTCGCCGAAAATGTATTATTTAATTTTTTTTTCAACCTTTTAGCGACTAAATATTTAGTTGGCAAATGAATATATTTGGCGACTAAAATAAGTTTAGTCGCCAATGAGCTTTCTTGACTACTCTTCGGCTACTAATTCTGCGACCAAAAAATTTAGTCGCTAAAACCCTTCGGCGACTAAAAATGACTTTTGGCGACTAAAAATTTAGTCGCCAAAAGTGAAAATTCTTGTAGTGTTATCTCACAAGATATCAATTCAAGTAAACAACTCACAAGAAAAAAAATATACCTTAGACACAAGGGGTGCCTTACTTTTATAATGATCAGTGCCCTAGTCCTCTATAAATCTTACTTCATAGGACTCTATCATTTCGCTAAGATTACATCTATCTCAGACTCTTCTATTCAAATAAGAATGAACTCCCTTGAGAGTCTCATCTCTATCTGCACAGAGAGCCTCAAACTATCAAGGATTCTTAATATCTCGGATTCCGATATTGCCGCATCACATATTGGTTACATCATAAAAACCTCGACAACACAGGTCATCCACGTGGCATGTCGACTAACCACCTCGGCCACGTGGACAACCCTAAAAATATGTCCCCACATTACTCAATGAATCTTACAAAGTGAATGGTTCGGATCACTGAAATCGGTTCTAAAAAGGCTTACTAAGCCCAAATGCTATTTGAAATTGAGATGTCCAACTTGAGTAAAACCAAACCAATTTTAAATTTGATGGACTTATTTTAAGATAAATTTTAATAATTTGAATTATTTACTTTTTAAGATTTATGAAGTAAAATATTGATGAAAAAAATGATTAGATATTGATAATTCTATATTTGAATCAAATTTGTATTACAAAAAATAAATGACTATTCTTGAAATTAAATTTTGTCGTTCATTTTTTTAAGATAAATGTAATTCAAACATATATAACTATCAATGTCTAATTATCTTATTTTTTATATGAATATTCACTCAGTTGGTTCTAAAAAGTGAACAGTTCAAATCACTAAAATCGGCCCCAAAACAAGCTCATCAAGCCCAAGTGTACTCTCAAGTTAAATGGTCTATAATTCAAACCCTATCCAGATTTAGCCATATAATTATGAATATATGGTTGAGATTCAATCTGAATGCACCATAATCAAATTTCAACCACTCATTTGTTTTTTGGATATATTTCTCGACTCAAGTTTTGGATATCTAGTTTTTCCTAAGACCTACCTCAATAATTCAAATTGTTCATATTTTACGGTTCATTGAAAAAATTATATTGATTGAATAACTGTAAATGCATTATTAGATCACATTTGTTGAAAGAAAAAAAAAAAAAAAAAAGCAATTGTAACCTTCAAAATAAATTATTTATTATTTTAAAGACAAATATAATCTAACAATACATGTATTCATTCAATTTGATTTTTTGTGACAATAACATTCTTGGTGGATCGTATAATATAAATTGTTCAAATTATTGAAATGGGCCTTGTAGTGAGCTTACGAAGACCCAACATTATCCAATTGGAGAAAGGCCTCTCACTTTTTCGAACTCTATTACTCATAAAGAAATCAAAGCTAAAATCAGATACATAAAAGTGATGAATGAATGGATTCTTACAAAATTTCTTAATATTTTTATATTTTTAATAAAATTTTGATTGGACTAATTTCTCTCTGATTCCAAGAGGACTGGATTTATCCAATTCAACTCACTTGGTCCGGTTCTATACTAATAAATCAAGTCGTTCATAATTTAGATATTTTCACAATGATTATTCATAAAAAAAAAATTAATTAGATAATAGTAGTTATATGATTTGAACCAAACTTGTCTCCAATTGATTGGTTCAACTAGACAATGTTGCCAGGCACTGTGGTCCTATTATGAGACCGTTTGATAATCCAAATCGTTTATTTTATAAGTTTCTTTTGATAAAAAAAAATTAATATTTATGGGATAATTGTAATTATATGATCAAATCATATTTATCTGTTGAAAAGTCCAAGCTAAGGAGGGGTATTGGATATTAGATCCAGTGGATATTTTTTCTTGGTAAGAAATCCACCATTTATGAAATAATTTGGTGAGAAGTTCATTTATTTGTTTTGATGAAATATTTTGTTTACAATTTTATCCTTAATTTATCCGTTGACTTTTTTTTATCTATTGACTTTCATTGACTTGTTCAAAAAATTTCCCAATATATTCAATTTTTTTCCTATCTATTCAATTTTTTACCGTATATATTCAAAAAAATTCCTTCTATATACAATTTTTCCCTATCTATTCAATTTTTACCCTATCTATTCAAATATCTATTCAAAATTTTCTATCTGAACAAAAATTAAACAGATATTTTATTTTCAAATCTATTTAAATTTTATCTGTTCAATTTTTTAACCTATCTTTGTTTTCAAAAATTGATGTTGAACCCCCCCAAAAAAAAAAGCAACTCCTCCAGGATTATTCACTATCTGTTGAAAATAATTTGTTTGTGTCAAATTTTTTATTATTATTATCTATTGCAATCATCAACAATAACAACAAAAAAGAGTATTATCTGTTGAAATGTTAATCTTCACACCTAGAACAAGAACAAATACAGATCTGGTGGTTTCAAGAAGAGAACAGTGATTTTCCGCATCAACTTAATCACTTGCAGATTTTGAACATCAATTTCAAGATGCTTTACAAGGTTGAAGTCCTTCTTCGCATAGCAAACACCCTCTGTACAAACCGAATATCAGCAACAAATACACAAACAAACCAATACATATATATAGATATATAGTGTAAGAGAGAAACCTTAGAAGAGGAATTTGCAGATCTTTCTACAGTTATTTTCTAGGATTTCTACTTCAGATGGTGAACTAGAACAGAAGAGGGAGGAGGGAGAAAGAGTAGAGAGATGATTGTGGAGTTTAAGCAGAGTGTGAACATTCGAAAGTTGTACTCGTTTCAATACACACACACACATGCACTAAAAGAGAAGAGTTTTAGTGGTCACTCTCTGCTTGCCAGCTAAGGCTAGGAATTGAGCGGAGATACCAAATCCGCCTTTTGAAACTTCCAAAGATCAGCAATGGATTCCCAGAAATCTTCACTCCCTCATTTATGCTTTGTAATTTCTCTATATTTCTCTCCTCACTCACTCTTATTTTTCATTTATTTAATTCACAATTTTGCTTCCAAAACAACCAAACCAATCATACATTTCTTTATTTATTTATAAACTAACTTGAATTTTGTTTCCTTTGCCCCAGGGTCTGTGTTCCATACAATCACCCCTAAAATCCAGTCTTTGATCTAGATCTGGGCATATCTACTGCCGTCGCCAAACAGTGATGGCAGAGAAGAAAAGAAAGAAGAAAGAGAACCAACTTCTGACGACAGATTCAACGGCGGGAAGAAAAGATGACAGCGGTGAAGTCAGCAACAGACGACGGAGGAGGAAGAGAAGATGGCGGTGAAGATGATGGAGATTGGGTAGTAGATTGGCTTCTAACGATTTTGTTTCCACCTTCACCACCGATGGAACCGAACAACATATCCAAATCGAACAAATCCAAAAGGCTTTTCACGTCGTCTAACGCATCAGTGTAGATCTGGAGGTTGTCATTCAAGGTGAGAGCGCTATCACAAATGTCAGAGAATGAAAAGGATTTTGGAGTAAAAAGATGGGGAGAGAGAAAGAGAGAGGAGAAAAATGAGGATGAGGAGAAAAAAAGAAGTGTTACAGCGACACTGCGATGGAGGACGACAGTGCTGTGAGGCGATGGAGAGGAGGAGAAAAGGAGGTGCTGCGGTGGGGGTTTTGTGGTTATGATTGTTATTCATTCATCAATGTAATGAGAGAGAGAGAGAGAGAGAGAGAGGATAATGCATAAGAGAGGTAGTGGAGTTTGGATCCTCTACCATAGTTTTCTGTAATTCTTCTCGCCGTGGTGCCGAAATGACGTCGTTTTGGTCTCTCTTTTTTTTTCCTCTCTCTCTTCTTTTCTTTTCCTCATTGTCTTCAGTCTCTGAGGCAAGCTGAGAACTCTAACCCACCCAATAAGCAAGAACAGCGAGATGAACCGAAAAGGAAGATGATGACGGCGAGGCGATGCTGTGGCGGCGGAAGCGAGGCGATGGTAATGGATTCCCAACCTCCGCCTCCTCTCTCTCCCCTTTCTCAATCTCCTCATCTTTTCTTTATTTTCCCTCCTTAAGAGAAAACATATGTGAATCTGCTTGTTTTAGATCTTCTTTACGTTGTTTTGGTGATTGATCTGATCATTTTTGCCCTCGATTAGGGCTTTAGTTTTTAATTTTTGTGGCTTGAATGGTGTTGTTTGATAGAATAAATTATCTGGGTCTTTTTTTTTACTATACGATAATGTTATGAAAACCTTTTGATTGTATGATTATGGAAACCTGTTGAAAACCTCAAACCAATGATTTTTTATCCCAAAATAAAATAGTATAAAAAAAATAAAATTGTGAAAGTTGTTTAGAGTTTTGTATCTTTAAGAATATGGGTCTGATATACAAGAACTTTTAGCTGAATTCATTAGTCCAAATGTAACAGACTCATCAATACAAGAGATTGAATGATACTTGAACAATCTTGAATTTGATGAGGCAGTTATTGTGTTCATATGGAGTTCAATTCTATATTTTTTCTTTGTTATTGATGAATTAAAACTTTGTATCGATTTGATTATTTTTTTATATCAGATTTGTATTTTGTTGTTTGATTTTCCTTGTAAGGGCTTCTTGAATTCTGAAGAGAATTCACATAATTATGTTGTGGAATTCTTTTGTTCAAAACTATATCAGATATGTATATATGATTCAAATATTAGGAGAATTTATGTATCTATATCAGATATAAGAAGAGTTTAGGTTGATTTTACACCACTTTGTCAAAACTATATCAGACATGTATATATGATTAATATTCAAGTGATGATTTCATCTTCACGACAAACAAAACAATGTTTTGCAATGCAGATGATGTATAATTCTTTTGTTGAACTATTTTACATGTTGTGCTGTTTTCAAAATATTGCAGGTATTGAGGTCCCATAAGAATAAAGTTTTGTTTATTCAATTTCATATAATGGGGAATTCTTGACCTCGACATCAAGAGATTGTATTGTCATTATATGGAAAGTATTCAATATATGTACATATATACTTTGAATTTATGAATCAAATGTTTTGGATAGGAGTGAAACATCATCATGGTTACATATAAATGATATAATGAAATATCCAATATAACTAGTACTACTATATTATCAAATGCAAATGGGGTAAGATAGTTTCACATCTATGGTTATGGTTGTGTCTGTGTTAGTGTTGCTTTGATTTTTGACTTGGTAAGATAGATTGACTAAGAGATGGGTATGATTCGATATAAACACGATGACATGCCAATATATGTTTTCTGAAGTATACTAGGAAAAGTAATGATTATCATTGATCATTGATCATTGAAAATTTTCATTTTTTGTCTTGTCTTCACTTCGATCATTGAATACAGGTGCCCAACCAAGGTAATTTGACGGTGGAACATACTCTATGCAGCCATGAAAATCCTGTTTCTTTTCTCTCTAGAGTCTTGACAACTCCATGATAACGGCGAAATGGACCCGCATATGGATTGTTGCTTCTCATATCAACTACGATTCATCATCATCAATTCATTTCATGTCAAGTGTCGTCGTTGCTAATCTCCAAGCATGTTTCATTCAAGTTACTGATTGTAACTAGTTGAAACGATCTTCTGATGATATTCATGTGA
Organism: Camellia granthamiana; assembly: GCA_036172215.1. Classification (NCBI taxonomy): domain Eukaryota; kingdom Viridiplantae; phylum Streptophyta; class Magnoliopsida; order Ericales; family Theaceae; genus Camellia; species Camellia granthamiana. The sequence goes on from CM069904.1 coordinate 14,426,230, forward strand.
AAAGAAGCAGATTTGGAAAATATCATTTTCATAGTTTTTATTTTTCTTATTTTTCTACTTCTATTGTATTAATGGAATTGCAATTTTGAGGATGGTTATATTATATAGATCTAATCAGTCTTTTAAGAGATTGATAAAGTCATCTTGTATAGATCAAATGAATCCTAGGAGATTGTTTGATAATAAAAAAAAATTAGTTTATCATATATTTTTATGCAATTTGATTGTGACTGAATGAGATTTGTAGAACAGGGTTTGTTATATATCATTGTTTTATTTTATATCATTCGTGAGGAATAAACAACAAAAAGAGAAAAAAAAAATGAGATAGTGATATATAATAAACCCTATTATAAATTATGTAAAACATGATTTAGGTCCATGCTTTAAAATTAAAGAAAGAAGAAAAAAGGAATGAACAAAAAAAGGAAAAAAAAAAAAAAAGGAAATCATTTGCAATGCTCATAACAAGCTTCAAGGTCTACATCGAAAAAAAAATAGAAAAGTTGATTGTTTCAAAGAACAACATAGCATTTCATTCAATCAAGAACATTTCATTCAACTAAGATGTTCAAACCATTTCATTCAATCAAAATTGCTAAATCATTTCATTCAACTAAAATACACAAACTATTTCATTCAATCAACCAGCATATCATTTTATTCAATCAATATTGTCATTGCAAATATTAATCTATAACATTCATATTAATTTAACTACATTCATTTTCATCCAATTTCATTGTGAGCAATCAAGTCATTATTCATGCCAACCAAAGGAGCCACTTCAGTAGTCCAACCAAATTTGTTCCTTCAATTTAATTTTCTCACTTTAATGCTTCCTCATCCTTGTGTTTTCTTTCATCGTTGTCAAAATCTATGGCCTTTCCTTTATCTTTCTATCATCATCTTTACCTCTCTCATTTTCCCCCTTCTACATTCAAAATCTGTAAAAGACACAATAAGAGTATCAATAAAAGTTTAGATTTTTTTAATATTGCTAGAAGCAACTGCAATACAAAAGTAGAACACACACTAGCTATAACAACCCCGACCTGTGATTAACTATTAATCCATGATTAAGGATGCCTAATAAGTAATTAAGATAAAATTCGGAATTAATTGCATGTGTGTTGCATTATTTGTGTTTCTATCTGTTTATCGTAGAAATATATGTTTGTGTTTCCATTTTGTTCTGCGAATTGAAGGCCTTATCGGCGTCCGATCACGAAATTGACTTTGGATACATGTTATTTGGGATTTTTATAATTTTATGGTAGGTTTAATTGAAATTCAATTCGGAATGAATTAATTAGAATAAATAACAACCATTTGTTTAGTTTAAGCCAAGTTTAATTAAGCCTTCTTAATTGAGCCTATATAAGGCATAAGTGGGCTCTAGAATACATTTTTACACTCTTATTTCATTTCCTTAAGAGCAAAAACGTGGGATCTAAGGTAAGAGAGAGAAGCCTGGAGAGAGTTTGAGCACAAGGAATGGTGGAGGAATTGTAGAGAATTGAAGGTTTGGACTTGAAAACTCAAGTAATTGAACCTCTAGAACACAATTAAGCATCTAAGGTAAGAAATCAAACTCCTAGTTGTGTAATTGAGTTAGTTCATTTAAAACTTCAAGTGAAAGAGATGGATTGATATGAGAATTGAGCTAGAATTAAGAGAGTTTAGACCATATCATGCATGCATGTTCATTTCACCATATTTTGAGTTTGATTGCAAAGAATTCTCACATGCATGTACTCCCGTCGTCTTTGTTTTAAGAGTTCAACATGTTTTTGTGCTAAACACCTCATTTGAACAAGGTTTGAAAGCTTTGAAGCCAAGAAATTACATGCATATGTTGTTTTCAACATTTTAATCTTGATTTTGCTCAATTGGCATGTTTTTGGGCCTTGCTTTTGTTAAATGGTTTTGAATTCATGATGTTTTGCAAGTTTCCAAGTGATGTCTTAAGTTTTTGGCCCAAAAGAACTTGATTTACAGCTTTGAATTTGAGTTTTGAGCTTGGGAGCAAATCTAGAAATTTTAGAATTCTGCTCCTCTGCTCGATCGATAGAACCTGCGCTCGAGCGGCCACCCTTTGTTTTGCACTTTCGCCCTAGCGACCAAAAGTTAGCTCGACCATAAAATGCATGCTCTCAGAAGTTTACCATTTTTGTAGACCACTTGATCGACAAGAGTTGTACTCAAGCGAAGACCTCAGTCTCGCGCTCGAGCAACTGTCGAGCGGCCGGCGAACGGAGAAATCAAGCAACCGGTACTTTTGCAGAGTTTACAAACCGCTCGAGCGAAGGAAGTTGCGCTCGAGCGACTACTCACATTTTGAATCTCCGCTCGAGCGAAGGAAGTTACGCTCGAGTAAAGCCTTATTTTCAGCAAATTTTGCTAAGTTTTTCAAGGTTTAGTTTGGCATCCTCATTGTATCCTAAGCATTCCTAGGCCATAATTAAGACCTAATAATGAGGATAAAACTTAGAAACACACTAAGAACAAAAAGAATTAAGTTCAGTGCCTTCCAAGCGTGTGTTTCAATATGTATCTGTTATGTTTGTGTAGGTCACATGCCATAAGCTATTTGATTTGTCTACTCTATTTGTTCTGCAAGTGGAGCCCTTTATGAGTAATAACTTAGTAAAGCTATGGTCAACTTTATTTATTTTTCTGTGTGATAAATAAGATCTGTTTTATGAAATGATATATTCCGTACAATGAATGATTGTCCAATTTCTGACATATAATCGAGACATCCTTAGCACAAGGCCCTAGCCTAGAGGTAACAATACCATGGTGTATGAGTACAAGGCCCTTGCCCAGGGCTAATAATACCGCGGTCTCATGGCCCTCGCCTGGCGGTAACAATACCGTGGCTTAAGCATGTTATTTGTTTTCGGTACCGGAGGTTCCTTTATGGAACTGGTCAAGTATGACCCTTAATGCTCTGTATTTGATCTGTTAGCTCTAATGGATGTACCATATATGATTAAGCATAAATTCTGATTTTTGTATATGATTTTAGACAAGACTAAGAATTATGACTATGTTCTGCTTTCCGAATCTGTTATGGGACATCATTCATTTAACCATTTACTCTATTATTATTCATTGGGCTTTCGTTCACCATTTATATTATGTATGTAAGTGAGCAGGCGCGTGACCAGGCCTAAGTTGCTACCTGAAGAGTTTTGGTTTTGTCAGCCAGCCACCGTGCTTTCCAGGGAGTTTCCCGTTTGAAGAAGTCAAGTTTTGTGAATCATGTTAAAGATGTTTTTGTTTTGTTTTTGTTCATATGTACACTGGGCTAAGTTCCTTTTGTTAATATATGTATGATGATACGTGACTTATGAAACTTTTGACGTCACACACACACACACACACACATATATATATATATGCAAGTTTTAAATTTCTGTCCCATGTATGTCTACACAGCTCTATGGACGTTGTATGTTTGTATTTGTTTCCGCAACCTCTCTATTCATATGATTTTCGAGTCAGAGGCCTTCAGTAATCCCAGGATTACTGGCCAGTTACGACACTAAACTTATAGGGGCAGGTTTGGGCCGTAACAGAGTGGTATCAAAGCATAAGTTATACCGCACACACGAGTCCATATGAGCTATAGGATGTCTTAGCAAGAATTAGGGGCATTCCATCTGTATGTGCAAGTGTGTGAACTATTTGAACGTACTCAAACTAAAATGACATGATGTGAACATATTTGAATCAATATAAACTGAATTGAATTGGATTTGAACACAAAAAATGAGATTATTTTACCTATGTTTATTGGTACCTTGTTTACCTATAGCAAATAGAGAATACAAGAAGTAATGATGCAACTGAATCTTCTGAGACTCGTATGAACTGAATGGAAAGAATGCTCAAGGCATTGACAGAAGCAATAATGCAACAACAAAGACAACAACATTTTCCTCATCCACCATCTCTAGTCCAAACGAAACTGGTGAACACTGACATCATCAGTTTGACACAGAAATTCAACAAGATAAAGCCACTGACTTTCTTGGGTGAAATTGAACCGTTAAAGGCAGAAATGTGGATGCTGGAAACTGAGAAGTTGTTTGAAGTCTTTCCATGTACCGAGACTCAGAAAGTTTTGTTGGCCACTTACACTTTAAAGAACGAAGCCCGGCGTTGGTGGGTGCTTGTCCGTGAAAGCAGTGGGACTTTGACTTGGGATCAATTCAAAGAAATCTTCTATGAAAAATACTTCCCTCAATGTTTTCGAGATAAGAAGGTGTCTGAGTTCCAAGAACTCAAACAAGGTAGTATGTCAATGGCCGAATATGAGGCAAAGTTTACGGAATTAGCCCGTTTGCTCCTCACATAGTGGATACAGACTATAAAAAGGCTCAAAAATTTGAGGGGGGACTGGATCTTGATGTGTTTGATCGGGTAGGTGTCTTAAAACTACCCAAATATGTTAATGTGCTTGATAGGGCTCTAATGGCTAAAGCTAACTTAACCGCAAAGAAACAAATGAAAGCTTCAACAACTGAGTGGTGAGGTAAAAGATCTAGATTTGGGTTTAGAAAGGGTCGTTCATTTGCTACAAATAAGAAGCAAAACACAGGATCCTCCAGCAATTCAAGCCAAAGCAGTAGATCTATGCCAATTTGTTCTGAACGTGGGAGGAAACATAAAGGCACGTGTTACCGTGCCTCGAGTGCTTGTTTTCGGTGTGACAAGACTAGCCACCTGATTAGAGATTTTTCGATGAGATCTGACGATGCTAACCGTCCTACGGCAACTTCAGCCAGATCCACTCCTGCACCAAGAACAAATGTGAAAACCAATACCATAAAAGAAACTCTAAGGCAAGGCCGAGTGTTTGCATTAGTACCTAGGGATGTACAGAACACTAAGTCAGTGGTGTTAGGTATGATCTCTATTTGTGCTCAACGTGCCTATGTGTTGATAGATTCTAGTTCTACGCACTCTTTTGTGTCGTATGCTTTTTCTTGGAAATTAACTAGACCTTTAGAACCCATGAATTATTTATTGTCTGTATCAATGCCATCTGGGGGTTCTATGATATGTGCTTATGTTTATCCGGCATGTGAAATTATGATTGGCGATGTGACATTGTATGCTGAGTTATTGCCATTGGGAATTGATTATTTTGACTGCATTCTGGGCATGGACTAGTTGATGAAGTACTGTGCAACTATTGACTATGTAACTAAGTTTGTTGTGTTTCGTCCACCTGGTTTACCTGAGTTTGTGTTTGCTGGGAATGGGATAGTTCATCTCCCATATTTGATTTCTGCCATGAAAGCTATTAAACTGCTTAAGAAATGATGTAGGGGTTATATGTATTGTGTTTTGACTGAGACTTTTGATAGTCCTAATGTGGAAATTATTCCTATTGCTTGTGAGTTTTCCGATGTGTTTCCGAATGAATTGCCTGGGGATTTAATTAATAGAGAAATTGAATTCACCATTGATATAATACCCGAGACACAACCCATCTCTAAAACCCTGTACCGAATGTCAACTTCTGAATTAAAAGAATTAAAAGTTTAACTCCAAGAACTCTTAGATAAGAAATTCATCCGCCCAACCACTTCACCTTGGGGTGCTTCAGTCCTATTTGTAAAGAAGAAAGATGGATCATTAAGACTGTGTATAGATTACAGAGAACTGAACAAAGTAACCATTAAGAATAAATACCCATTGCCCCGAATAGATGATCTATTTGACCAATTCCAACTAGCACAAGTGTTCTCTAAGATAGATCTTAGATCTGGGTATCATTAATTGAAAGTCAAGGCAGAAGACATAGAGAAAACTGCGTTCAGAACTAGATACGGGCACTACGAATTTTTGGTAATGCCATTTGGAGTAACTAATACACTTGCAACATTCATACACCTAATGAATAAGGTGCTCAAACAATTTCTTGACGAATTTATCTTTGTATTTATTGATGATATACTGATTTACTCCAAAAGCAGGAAAGAACATAAAAATCAACTAAGAACGGCCTTGTAAATCCTGAGAGAAAAAAAATTATATGCAAAACTTTCCAAATGTGAATTTTGGCTTGACAGTGTAGCATTTCTGGGACATGCGATCAACCAGGATGGTATATCAGTGGACCCATAGAAATTAAGGCCATTGTAGACTGGCCAAGGCCAAACAATGTGTCAGAAATTTGAAGCTGTCTGGGGCTTGCAGGTTATTATCGCAGGTTTGTGAAAGATTTTTCAAAACTTGCCATGCCATTAACACAGTTAACACAGAAAAATGTACCATTTAATTAGAATGATCAACGGGAGCCTTTCAAGAACTGGAAACTAGACTAGTAAGTACACCAATTCTGACATTACCCAACGGAAGTGATGGGTTTCAAATTTACAGTGATGCTTCGTATAAAGGTTTGGGGTGTGTGTTAATGCAAAATGGAAGAGTAATTACTTATGCTTCTCGGTAACTTCAACTACATGAAAGAAACTATCCAACCCACGACCTTGAACTTGCAGCTATGATTTTTTCTTTGAAAATCTGGCATCATTATTTGTATGGTACAACTTGTGAAGTGTATACTGACCACAAAAGCCTCAAATGCTTCTTTACACAAGAACAGTTAAACATGAGATAGAGGCGATGGCTTGAACTGATAAAAGACTATGACTTGCAAATTTTGTATAATCTAGGAAAGGCAAATACCGTTGCAGATGCATTGAGTAAAAAATCGATCAGGAATTTGTCTTGTCTGCTCACCAGTCAGAGAGAGTTGTTACGTGACTTGGAGAAAAATGAGATTAGAATTGTGTTGTGTGAATAAGGTGGGATCGTAGCTGGCATTTCTGCTCAGCCTGAAATCATTAAAGAAATTAGAGAAAAATAGTTGCCAGATAAATATTTGAAGAAGATTGTGGATGAAATCGACTCAAAATCGAGGCCGGGATTTGTTCTTGATAATAGTGTGTTGAAATTTTAGAATAGACTTTGTGTACCGGATTGTTCAGACTTAAGGATACGTGTCATGACTGAAGCTCATAATTCTAAATTTGCTATGCATCCAGGAAATACGAAGATGTACCATGACCTGAAACAAAATTTCTGGTGGCTGGAAATGAAGAAGAGCATTGCTGATTTTGTGGTAAGTGTTTGCATTGTCAACAAGTGAAAGCTGAACATCAATGACCCGCTGGATTACTTCAATTGCTTCCAATACCAAAATGGAAATGGGAACATATCACGATGAACTTCATTATTGGACTACCTCGCTCCTCTCGAGTTATGGATTTTATTTGGGTCATTATTGATCGTTTAACTAAGTCTGCTCACTTTTTGCCTGTTAAAACTCTTTTTAATGCGGATAAATTGGCTAACATCTATGTAAATGAGATTGTGAGATAACACGGCGTACCAGTATCTATTGTGTCTGATAGAGATTCTAAGTTCACTTCAAGATTCTAGCAGAGTCTACAGCAAGCTTTGGGAACTGAGTTAAGACTGAGCAATGCATATCACCCACAAATAGATGGCCAATCAGAAAGAACGATACAAACTTTGGAGGATATGCTCAGAATGTGTGCCCTAGATTTCCAAGGCAATTAGGAGACCTACTTACCATTGACCGAGTTTGTGTGGAATAATAGCTACCATTCGAGTATCGAAATGGCTCCTTATGAAGCTCTGTATGGTATAAAATGCCATCCTCCAATTTGTTGGGCCAAGGTAGGTGATAGACCATTGTTAGGATTGGAACTTGTGCAAGAAATGACGAAAAATGTGAAATTGATTCAACAGAGATTAAAAACTGCACAGAGCTGCCAAAAGAGTTATGCAAATGTATGAAGAAGAGACAGGGAATATGAAGTCAGGGATCACATGTTTATCAAAGTGACTCCAATGAAATGGTAAGCTCAATTTGGTGTAAAAGGCAAGCTAGCACCGAGATATGTTAGGCCATATGAAATTTTAGAGAAAATCAATTCAGTAACGTATCGGGTAGCTTTGTCATCAGTCATGGAACATATGCATAATGTTTTTCATGTCTCAATGCTCCGGATTAAGCCAACACATTTGCTTTTAAAGGAGGACAACACATATGAAGAGAGACCAATTCAAATTGTGAACCACCGCGTCAAAAAACTGAGAAACAAAGAAATTCCATTAGTGAAAGTGAATTGGCAAAACCACGGAGAGACATATGCAACATGGGAGACGGAAGAGGATATGATGAAGAGATACCCTGGCTTGTTCCCTCTAGATCTGATATTCTTCGAAAACGAAGGTAATTCGAGTTTGGAGGACCAAACTCTTTAAGAGGGGAAGACTGTAACAACCCCGACTTGTGATTAACTATTAATCCATGATTAAGGATGCCTAATAAGTAATTTAGATGAAATTTTGAATTAATTGCATGTGTGTTGCATTATTTGTGTTTCGATTTGTTTATTGCAGAAATATCTGTTTGTGTTTCCGTTTCGTTCTGCGGATTGAAGGCCTTATCGGCATCCAATCACGAAATTGACTTTGGATATATGTTATTTGGTATTTTTAGAATTTTATGGTAAGTTTAATTGAAATTTGATTCGAAACGAATTAATTAGTATAAATAATACCCATTTGCTTAGTTTAAGCCAAGTTTAATTAAGCCTTCTTAATTGAGCCTATATAAGGCATAAGTGGGCTCTAGAATACATTTTTACACTCTTATTTCATTTCCTTGAGAGCAAAAACGTGGGAGTGAGAGAGAGAAGCCTAGAGAGAGTTTGAGTTCAAGGAATGATGGAGGAATTATAGAGAATTGAAGGTTTGGACTTGGAAACTCAAGCAATTGAACCTCTAGAACACAATTAAATATCTAAGGTAAGAAATCAAACTTCTAGTTGTATAATTGAGTTTGTTCATGTAAAACTTCAAGTGAAAGAGATGGACTGATATGAGAATTGAGCTAGAATTAAGAGAATTTAGACCATATCATGTATGCATATTTATTTCACCACATTTTGAGTTTGATTGTAAAGAATTCTCACATGCATGTACTCCCGTCGTCTTTGTTTTAAGAGTTCAACATGTTTTTGTGCTAAACACCTTATTTGAACAATGTTTGAAAGCTTTGAAGCCAATAAATTAGATACATGTGTTGTTTTCAACATTTTAAGCTTGATTTTGCTCAATTGGCATGTTTTTGGGCCTTAGTTTTGTTAAATGGTTTTAAATTCATGACGTTTTGCAAGTTTCCAAGTGATGTCTTGAGTTTTTGGCCCAAAAGAACTTGATTTACAGCTTTGAATTTGAGTTTTAAGCTTAGGAGCAAATCTAGAAATTCTAGAATTTTGCTCCTCCGCTCGAGCAACAAAACCTGCACTCAAGCTACCACCCTTTGTTTTGCACTTCTGCTCGAGTGACCAAAAGTTGGCTCGAGCGTAAAATGCATGCTCCTAGAAGTTTACCTTTTTTGCAGACCACTTGAGCGACAAGAGTTGCACTCGAGCACAGACCTCAATCTCGCGCTCGAGCAACCGTCGAGCGGAGAAATCAAGCAACTAGTACTTTTGCAAAGTTTACAGACCGCTCAAGCGAAGGAAGTTGCGCTCAAGCGACTACTCATATTTTTTAACCTCCGCTCGGGCAAAGGAAGTTGTGCCCGAGCGAAGCCCAATTTTCAACAAATTTTGCTAAGTGTTTCAAAGTGCATTTTGGCATCCTCATTGCATCCTAGGCATTCCTAGGCCATAATTAAGACCTAATAATGAGGATAAAACTTAGAAACACACTAAGAATGAAAAGAATTAAGCTTAATGCCTTCCAAGCGTATGTTTCAATGTGTATATGTTATGTTTGTGTAGGTCACACACCATAAGCTATTTGATTTGTCTGCTCTATCTGTTTTGCAAGTGGAGCCCTCTGTGAGTAATAACTTAGTAAAACTATATTCAACTTTATTTATTTTCTGTATGGTGAAATAAGATCTATTTTATGAAATGATATATTCTGTACAATGAATGATTGTTTAATTTCTGATATATACTCGTGGCATCCTTAGCACAAGGCCCTAGCCTGAGGGTAACAATACCGTGGTCTATGAGCACAAGGCCCTTGCCTGGGGGTAATAATACTGTGGTCTAATGGCCCTCGCCCGGAGGTAACAGTACCGTGGCTTAAGTATGTTATCTATTCCCAGTACAGGAGATTCATTTATGGAACTGGTCAAGTATGACCCTTAATGCTCTGTATCTGATTTGTTAGCGTTGATGGTTGTACCATGTATGATTAATCATGAATTCTGATTTCTGTAAATGATTTTGGTCAAGAATAAGAATTATGACTATGTTCTGCTTTCCGAATCTGTTATGGGATATCATTCATTTAACTCTTTACTCTATTATTATTCATTGGGTTTTCACTCACCATTTATATTACGTATGTAGGTGAACAGGTGCATGACCAAGCCTAAGCTGCTGTCTGGAGAGTTTTGGTTTTGTTAGCCAACCACCGTGCCTCCTGGAGAGGTTCCTATTTAAAGAAGTCAAGTTTTGTGAATCATGTTAAAGATGTTTTTGTTTTGTTTTTGTTCATATGTACACTGGGCTAAGTCCCTTTTGTTAATATCTGTATGATGATACGTGACTTATGAAACTTTTGTCGTCACACACACACACACATATATATATGTAAGTTTTAAATTTCTATCTCATGTATGTCTACACAGCTCTATGGACGTTGTATGTTTGTATTTGCTTCCACAATCCCTCTATTCATATGATTTTCTGGTCAGAGGCCTTCGGTAATCCTAAGATTACTAGCCGGTTATGACGCTAAACCTATAGGAGCGGGTTTGGGCCGTGACACTAGCACACACTAGCAGCTAGGCAAACACATCAGCTGGGCAAACACCACTAGTAATAATAAAAAATGATCTACCAACTCATTCCCCTATCCATAAGATCACACAATTTCATACTACCACAAACAAAAACAGTCCAAGAAAGGGCGGGAGACTTTAAAAATATCATAAGAATAAATGGTATGCAAGGAGCATCTTTGAATAATTTCCCATAAGAAGTCAAAATTCATCCGAATTACTAATCTACATTTGATGTTTGAATTAATGCTACAACACATGAAGAGTAAAGTCTACAAAAATGCTAGAGAGGGAGAGGGGGGATATCACTAAAAATGAGAATAATCCAGGAGGATTTCAACATGTTACTGTCCCCAAGTAAAATTCCAACAATGATACCGATAACATCACAAATCACACACAACAATAGGTGCAAGTTATAAATTGTTAAACCAATAAGGTCCAGAAATGAAACAAAATTAGTGTCTAATATACCTAAACCATTTGCAAGCACCTATAAAGTCTACTCTTCCCCAAAATGCCAAGTGCTATCATTCACAATGTTCACTAAAATAAAAAGGCATCCAAGATAAGGACTCGGTATTTATTCACCCAAATAAAGCTGTAGAGACAAGTAAATATCTTCTTCTCCAACTCCTCTTCCAAACAAGTGAACCAAACCCACCCATGATTGGGAAGAGATCAAAGGCCCCACTTTAATCATACACCCAATGCTCTCTATCAAATTCCATACTTGTACAAATGCAAAACAAAATGAAGCAAACCAATCCAACCCCAAACCAATAAAGTCAGTTATTATCAAGATCATTAGCATTAATAACAAAAACAAAAAGAGCCAACCAGTCATAAAAAAACACATATGCTCTCATCAAACTCCATGAACTCTCTCAAGAACTGCATGTTCGTAAATAACTTCATCCCTCTATCTCCAAAGCCTCTTGAAAAGAACTGCTACCATAATTGCTAGAAAACAAAAAACCAACACCGGTCCCACAAATAGATTGATAGTTGTTTATTAAGGATTTCATCTGGGTATCTTCAGAAACGCATGAATTGAAGAAAATTAACAGTAAAAAAGGTCAAAGATCAAATGGGCTCACCAGTGGAGCTTGAACTTGAAAACTCCTCTGTGCATTCGACGAACGTTCGACAATTTGGTCCATCTCTCACATGTACAGTTTCATACACGAATTTCTAGGTAGCCTAGGATCAAAATCAAAGCTAAATTTGCTTCATAGACACAAATTGAGAGCTCTATAAGCTTCAATCTTCATATCTGATCCACATAAAAATTAAAGAACCCCAAAGATGAATACCAAAATAAGAACTTTTTGTTGTTGTCTATCTTTTATCTCTGTGAATGCAAACAATAAAACAAATAGAGGTTGAGAATCCATTACCGTCGTATCGCCTCGCCGTTATCTCTCTCATTTTCATTTCATCTCTCTGTTCTTGCTCCGTCAGGTGGGTTAGGGTTCTCAGCCTGCCTCGAAGAGAGAAGACAATGGGGGAAAAAGAAAAGGAAAAAAAAAAAAGAAATTTTTTTTTGACCAAAACGACGTTGTTTTGGCACTACGCAAGAAGAATTGTAGGAAACCACAGCAGAGGATCCGAACTCAGAGGTAGTGAGGGTATTTTGATCATTTTGATTGAGCTTGTCCTTTTGCACAAAATATATAAGTGCCTGAACCTTTGACTAAAAAAAATTCATATTTAGATTTATCAACTGAACACCCATAAAATAATGAATTATCTACTCTCAAAATTAATATTCTCAAAGAGTTATAAGATAAACAGTTTAAATTATGAGTGATGATAGAGAGCACTAGAGTTAGAGCTCTAATGCCAACTCTAGTAATGTGGCAATACACAAAATAAAAATAAATAAATAAAATGCAACATCACAAGCTAAAACATCAAATCATAAGGTAGGGCTTAGAGGTGTAAATTTGGCTCGGCCCGACTCGGCCTATGTCGGGCCTTGCGGGCTTATACCAAAATTCGAGTTGGGTCGGGCCACGGGCTAGAAAATTAGGCCCAGACCCAGGAGGTATTTGAGCCTTGGGCTAGGCCTCGAATAGGGCCGATGGGCCTGGGCTCGAGCTTGGGCGGGCCTAAACAATTTTTTTTATTTTTTATTTTTTCTACCAAAATTTTATTATTTTTCACTAAAACAAACACTAGGCCTCAAGTCGAGCCTTGCGTAGGCTTTAAGCGGGTCGATGGGTCGGGCCTACGGGACTGAGTCGGGATTCAAAATAATGGCTCAGGCCCTGGCCTAGGGTCTCAAGCCAGGCTCCGGCCCGGGGCCCAAATGGGCCAAGCCCACCCCGGACTGCAGGCCATCTTTACACTCCTAATGGGGCCCACCTCTAGAACTCCTTATTTAAAGTTCTCAAACATCTTTATTAAATTATCAACATAAATCCCATAATAGGCCAATGGTGACTTGACAACACTACCTCGTTGTGCCACTCAACAAACTTGGTTCATATATATAGTTTTATAACATTTTACTACAAACAAAATTGATGACGTCATTGTCATTTTTTTTACCTGCAAATTTGATGAAATCATATGTTACTATTATTAAATTAATTTACTTTTAATTTTTCTTAACAATATTTTTTTAAAAAAATATCAACAAGTTATATTTCGCTTCTAGATTATTATTGAGTCATATCAAATTTTAATATGAACAATTAATTTTTATTTTTTTATAAATTGTTTTCAAAAAGTTCAATTTTTTATAATAGTATACTTTATTTCAATCTTACCCGTCTCTTTAAAATATGAACAAAATTTATTATTCATAATTGTATGATTAAAAATATGTATAATTTTGAATAAAGTAAAATTTGGATAAAATACACTATTATAGAGAATCCATTTTTTTTGAAACAATAAAAATTTGAATTTTATTTTCTACATTAAAACTTGACAATACTCAATTATAATCTTGAGAGTAAAATAAAACTTATTGATAAATTTTTTTAGTTTTTTTTTTTTCTCCCTCCAAACCTTTAGAAAGGTGATAGTGAGTAGGTACGACTCTCTAAAATTCATGTGCAAGTGGCAAAGTAGTTGTAGTTAAATATTGTCAATTTTTTTCCACCTTGCAGTTTTTGTTTTATCTTGTATGGATTTTTTTCACCCTAATAAAAAAGTGGAATGAGTCAAGTTTTGCTTCCCCTGTCCCATTTTACCAGACCCCTCGCTCAAATTATATTTATTAAATATATTTTTATGTAGAGTTCAAAAAAAATATATATTTTTATGTATATAATACATAATTTAATTGTTTTTATTATAATAAAATTAAAACACTTAAATATTATACTCAATATTTATTTTTACTCATTTAGTTTTTTATTTTATATTTTATAATCCTCATTAAATATAAATCATTATCCGTAATATACTATATTATCTATAATTTTTATTAATATTTTCATTTTTCAACTTAAAAATTAACCCATCTCTCGTATTGCTCCTGTCACCCCTTGATTTGCCCTGCCCCTAATGTCGGATTACTAGATTCTCTCATTTTAGTCTTCTAATTTAGAAAAGCATTTGGGCTTAGTGGGCTCATTTTAGGACTAACTAATGTGATATGAATTGTTCACTTTTTAGAACATATTGAGTAGAATACTGATAGGAAAATTAAAGTAATCAGATCTAAGCAACTATATGGGGAACTTACCAATAAGTCCCATGTACAAAGTTCAAGACCCATCTAATCCTCAAACAAAACACTTGCACCAATTAGTCTTATACATTTTTAATTGTTACCAAAAAATTCTTTTTTTTTTAATTTTAATTTACAGACACTGTTACATCTTACTACCGTCAGAATTCCGTCAAACGGTCACCGGAGACTCATCGGAATGTTCAACATCACCGGGAAGTCGCCGGAGTATCGTCGAAAGTTCACCGAAGTGTTAAGAACATTAATGGAAGTCGCTGAAATGTTCAGAACGTTCACTAGACGTTAAGAACATCACTGGAGACTCATCAGAATGTCTAGAATATTGCCCGAAAAAAAAATAAATGGAGAAATTAGAGCGAAAAAACATAGCAAAATGTGCTAAATATTGATAAACTAAAAGAAAAAAAAATGAAATGACAAAAAACAGCAACAATGGGAAAAACATATGCTATTTTTCAATTTTTGTAAGGTTTAAGCAAATAATTTCCAATATTGATCAAACTGAAAAATAAGTTTTGAAACTGTAAAATGTTACAGTTTCAAAGAAAAAATCTATTAAGCATTTATCCTTATTAATCAAACTGAAAAACATGTTATGAAACTGTAAAATTTTACAGTTCTAAAGAATGTTATGAAATTTCAAAATTTTACAGTTTTATACCATGATTCATTCCAGCACCAAAAAAATTTGAAACTGTAAAATTTTATAGTTTTCATCGCATGTAACTAAAACTCGAAAACAACTTGTTCAGAACTTGAAAATTTTCTCCATTATAACAGAAAAAGAGAAGTGTATAGCAGAGAAAATGTAGAAAAAAATAAGAGATCGAAGGAGAAAGGCAGATATAGAGAGGATTGTACTCTGGCAACTATTTTTTGTTTAGATCTAACCAAATCTGATGTAGATCTACTCAGATCTGATGTAGATCTACTCATCTTCTTCGTCAGAAATATATCTTCTTTACCGTCGGTGAGGGTGAAGTAAAGAGTCGGCGGCCGGTGGTTGCCGGTGAATCCCAATCGATGGTAGTCGTCGGTTGCCGGTGATATATCGGAAAGAGAAAGAGAAAAAGCAAGATATGGTTACCCATCAACAATCGCCAAAAATCACAAAGAACAAAAGAGGTAGAGAAGAAGAGAGGCAGAGAAGAAGGATAACGTTATAAGACTTTTGGGTATCAACAAAAGGTTATGGGACTAAATAGACTACATGTTTTTCAAAAAAGACTTCTTGGTAATTTTCCCATGTTTGAATCACATTTGTTTTAAAAAAATGGACGACAATTATAATTTCAAGAATAGTCGTTAATTTTTTTTAATACAAATGTAATTCAAAATCATTTTACTTTTTTTGCATTAATATTTTTACTCAATGAGTCTTAAAAAATGAATGATTTAAATCATTAATATCAATCCTAAAATAGGCTTATCAAGTCTAAATACTCTCTTAAGTTAGCCATTCCAACTTTCGAGAATCCAAACCGTATATATACATATAATTTAGGAGGATCATTGAACAATTGGACCCAAAAAAAAAAAAACGATTATACAAATATGAAAGAGTGCAAGTCAGAATTACACCCTTATAGTGCTTGAGATATTTCCCAACACATTAAGATATATCCCATCACAAGATGTGCTGTACTCTCAATGTTTTGTTAATATTTTTTGATCTTGCACCCTTGAATTGTAATTCTTCTATATTTTTAATGTTATGTTTGTGTAACAAATATTTTAGGCAAAAGTTATAAAATTAATACAAGTTAAGGGTGCTTGCGGATCGGATTTGATCCGTTTACCTCTCATTCACCATCTACTCGAACTTAGGCAAATTAGGAAAAATAAGCGGCATTCGTCCATTTAGTTAGCAAATGTGGATTGAGCTGATCGTGTAAATTGGCGAGTGGATGCAAATTAGTTTGGCAATTTGGGGTTTATTTTTTGGGCCTTTTTTGAATTTTTTTCTCAAATAATTCTTTATTTTTTTGTGCCAAATAAGTTTTATTGTTCATTTTTTATAATAAAAATAAGGCTTAACTTTCATGTTTCATAAGGAGATATTGTTGAAAAATCCAAGATAAGGAGAGTATAAGACATTAGGTTAGATATTTTTTGTTGGTAAAAAGTCCACCCTTTGTGAAATAATTTGGTAAGAAGTCCTTTTGTTGGTTTTGGAGGACATTTTATTTTCAATTTTACCCCTTAATTTATCTATTGACTTTTTTTTATCTATTCAAAAAATTTCTTATCTGTTTAATTTTTTTCCCTATATGTTCAATTTTTTCCCCTTATCTGTTCAAATTTTATTATTTGTCACTACAACAAAATTGAGTTTTTACGGTTTCACATTAACGACATACAGTAAATGCAAGTCGTTATTTCTCACTTTTACGACTTGTTTTTTTTGCATGTCGTAAATAATTTCCCAACCACGACGTGTCTATTGCTTAGGTCATGAATGCTAATAATGATGTTTTTTTTTACGACTTGCAATATTAGCCGTAAATAATAAAACTTCTACGACGTGCATATGGCATGCCGTTAATACATTAACTATATACGACACGCATCCACTAGCCATTAAAAATATTGAACATTTCACGCCGCACAAAAAGTCAGCCGTTAAAAATATTACACTTTTTACGACACACAAGAAGTCAATCGTTAAAAAGTACACTTTCTACGACGCACATATGCTTGTTGTTAAAAATATTTTACTTTCCACGACACGTAATTTCTGTCATGAATAATATGATTAAAATAAAAATAGGCACCAAAATAAAAATTTTGAGCGCCAAACACCCAAAAAAAAAAAAAAATTAAACAAAAAATAGAAAATATCAACACTTCAACCCCAAAACCAGAAACCCTAACCTCCTGCTTATCATCATCAACAGATCAAACCTCCACACTGCTCCACACTCAATCCAATCTTCCACATCATATACGGTCCAAACCATACACAGTCACACTTCCTCTCTCTCTCCCCTCTGCCGCCGACGCCACCGCCACTGCTACTATGACTACCACGCCGCCGCCTTCACCTCCGTTACCGCTCTCTCTCTCTTGCTCAGAAACCCATTCGATTTGAAGCTCAGAAACCCTCACTCTCACTGATTTGAAGCTCTCACTCTCGCTCGATTTCAAACACTCTGTCTCGCTTGATTTCAAACAAACTCACTCGATTTCAAAACTTGTTGCAGATTTTGAAGGCCACCAGATTTGCACTTCTCTTCCGATTTTGGTTCTCCTCTCTTTCGATTTTGTGAGTTTCGATTTTGGTCCTTTGGTCAATCCAGATTTTGAAGAATGTATATATTGGAACTGATATCTTGCATGTTTTGTTGCAGATCATATATTGGAACTGAGGTTCGATTTTGAAGATTTGCGCAATCGATCGCTCAGATTTGTAAGTTTTTATTATATAATATATATATATATATTACACAAACTCGTGTGTACAACATCCAAATCTCACTCAGATTTGTAACTTATAGAACAGATCTCGCTCATGGGTGAACAATACACAAAATCTATTTGATATATATATATATACGTGTATATGTGTTCTCTCTGATATTGAGTTCATTGTTTTGGTTCTATATATATACATGACCTGTATGTGTGACTACTTGTTTAGGTTCTTCGGATGATTTTTAGTTGTCAACTTATTTTGGATATTTTTCTTTTACACTGCTATAAAGGTTTATTTTCTCAATTAAGGAAAATTATTTAGGGATATTAGGTTTAGTTGATTAAAAATGTGTTGCTGTCTTCACAATTCATATTTTAGTATTAGATATCCTTCTAGTGTCTATGCTATAACCTTATTGAAATCATCATTTGTGTGTGTGCCACTCCTGGCCTTTTCACACTTGATGAGAATTGGTACATTTTGCTTTGTAAAATTTGTCTTAGCTCAGAAGAAAAGAAAAAGTAATTATGCTTGCTTTTGTAATCATTGTTAGAGAGGAGTGAATGGATTGAAGAAAAATATATAAGTTTTTTCACTGTTCAATTTTTTTCCCTTATCTATTCAAATTTTATTATTTGTATTCAAATCTATCTGTCCAAATATTATTATATGTTCAATTTTTTCACTGAATTCTATTTATCTATTCAAATCTTTGCTATTGAAATATAGCAAAGCCACTATTTGTTCAAAATAACAAAACCAAACATGTATCCCATCTGAAATTTTCTTTCCTAAGAACTAAACAACGTGAAATGCATACTTGGAGAAATGTAATACGTACTATCTATTTCATTATCATCATCATCATCATCATCAACAACAACAACAACAACAACAACAAATAATAGAAAAAAATTTGAAAATGTGGAGAAAAATGTGTTTGGGGATGCAATCTGATCTCAAACACACAACAACAAATAATATAAGAAAAAAAAATCTAAACAACAACAAATAATAGAAAAAAATATAAACATATGGAGAAAATTGTGTTTGAGATTGCAATCTGATATCAAATCGTCTGTGTTTGGAGACTCTTCGTATAAAGAGAAAAAGAGGCCTCTGATGGTGTTGTCCTAATATAAAACTCAAACATTAAGAATTAAATGCAAACATCAGCTCGTTTAGGAATTTATATATTAAGAATTCCAAGAATACAAAAAGTAAACACAAGATTGATTTTTCAAAAGTAGCAAAACTGCAAAGAATTGAAGACTTATAAAGTTGAAGAAAGACTTACCAGAGATACCGATGTCGTAGCTGAAAATCAGCCACCGCAAACGCCGGCATGGTGGTAGAGCAACCACTAGAGGAGTCATGCCATTCCAACGCCATCGATCTCGATCTGGATTTGGATTTGGATTTGAGCAGCGGCAGAACCATCGACATGGAGACGGAGACGACGAGGTGAGGAAGAGAGAGAAGATAAATGGTTTGTGGGCAAAGTGGAGGTGGCGAAGTGATGATGGTAAGACGGTGACGACGAAAGGCAATGATGAGATAGCGATGGTGAGACGGCAACGACAAAGGGTGATGGCGAGACGACGAGGAGCAACAACGGAGATGAAGCAGAAAAAGAGAGAAGAGAGAGATAGTAAAAAGTTTGGTTTGATCATGTGACTGTGTATACTATAATACACCTGGGTAATTTGGTCATTTTGTAAGAGTTTGTCCTTATAAACAAAGTAGTTTAGGGGAAATTATAGAATATTCCTGGAGTACCACGTCTGTAATCCTTAACCAATCATCATTCAATATACCTCCTTATATTTCTCAATCACCTAACATAATACTCCACATACCTACTTTCTCCACCAATCACAATACTATGGAATACCACGTGTCTATACTCCAGAATTATTGAATAATTACCTATAGTTTAGAGTGTGGATCTTCAGCCAATAAAAATTCAAAACCAGATTTTTGGACCGAATGCCCTTTCATAAATAGCAAATATAATTATTAAATAATTTTTTTTGACAAACTTCACTTTACCCCCTTGTGGTTTGGGACATGTGCGGTTACTCCCTTAATGTTTGGAAATAATCACATAACTCCCATGTGATTTGTGAACCAAATTGCACACGTAACTCTATTAACAGTAATAATAAAAAGACGATAATACCCCAATATATACATCCTACTTCTTTATATTCTCCCATAAATGTTAACCCTAACTCTATACTACTAACAACCTCTAGACAGGCTACCACCGTCCGCCATTCCCAACCACCACCAACCCTAAGCCTACATATGTATATATGTATGTATGTTCGTGTGTGTAAAATTGAATTAGTGGGTGAGTGAATGAGCGTGTGAGAAAATGAAAGAGAAGAAAGAGCTGAATTTGGCTACCATTCACCTTCATAATCCTATAATTCATCAAATAATTAATCTCTTATGATTTGTCAACAAGGAAGTACATGATGAAGGGGTGCTACGGGATCAGGTTGGTTTGATTTATAGGTTCTATTTCTATTTTTTATTTTTATCATAAAGGTGAATTATGAGTTTGCTGAATGCATATATATATATATATATATGGGGCTACGAAAATGAGTACGCGATGTGGGATAAGAGGTGTGCGGTAGTGGCCTTTGGTGAGGGAAGGTAGATCCTTGTTATAATATTAAAAGAGAATTCCATAACCATGGCTTTTGCAGTTTAGAGGAAACATAATTACACTGCAAACAACAATTTGGAGTTGGACTAAATGGTACATCCCAACTTTTTTAACATGATGAGATGCAAATTTCTTAATAATAGCTTAGCGGTCTATGCAATCCCATTAAAACACATTAAAGATACTGAATTTGAAGCATGGTTGGGTGGGTTGATGATTTAGGTTTGTACAGAGGGCACAAGACAGGAAGAAGAAAAGAAATTGGCATATTTGTAAATTTAAAAATATACATGGGCATTTTCGGTAAAAAATTTATTTTATTCACACCTACTCTCAACAATGGATTGTGAGTTGCACCTCTAGTTAGATTGGATAGAAAATATAATGGTGCATTTTAATCAACAAACTATATGGGGGTTACATGATCATTTCTAAACGTTAAGGGAGTAAACCACACATGGCCCAAAACATGAGGGGGAAACTAAAGTTTGCCCTAATTTTTTTTAACACAACATAAAAGCATAGCTTCATTTTCTTAAGAGTTGTTGATATATCGGATTAGATTTGGTGACTTCCCATCTATCATCCATCAAAACTTAGATAAATTAGAAAAATATATATATCTGCATCCATCCATTCGGACCATTGAAATCATCCACTCTGTAACGGATTGGTCTAGACTATTTGATTTTAACGAATGCTTGCTCACCCCTAATATAAGTTGTCAAATCATTTTTATTTTTATTTTTGTAAGGTTGAACTTTTCTCATGTTGGCCATTTCAATTTAAAAGAGTGTTTAGATTTGGTAAGCTCATTTTTGAGACCGACTTCGGTGATCCAAACTATTCACCTTTTAGGATTTGCTAAGTAGAATATTTATGTAAAAAATAAAGATGATCGGATATTAACAAGGTTCTGAAAAGCGGTTGCGGTCGCCATAACGGTGGCGGTGACGCGGTTGTGGTTGCAGGGTGTAAAGGCCGCAGCGTAATGGTTGCAGTTACCGGAACTGTGAATTTTTTTATTTTTCGCACAATTTGTAAAAAACTTACCGATACGCATATTTTTTTTTTATAATCATATTTATTGGGTTTTAAAATAAATTTTGACAAATTTTTCATAATTTTTAAGTATGATCTAATATATTTCATATTTTTAAATCACTAGAAAATGAATTTTTTTACATTTTATTTCAATAATTAATGACTTTTTATGTTATAAATCCATATTACACTTGTGGCAAAAATTCCTTTAATTGAACTTAGATGTATAAAATTATTTTTAATTATTATACTTGTGGAAGCATATGTACATTTTAACTCAAATAGTTTTAAAAAAGTATACATCCATAATGGAAGAACTTGACAAAGTACATAACATCATAGCATAAATCACAAATAACAGAGAGTACATTTTACATAATGTTACTACTAAAATTACATAATGTCACCACCAAAATGAGTGACGTGGTGCATCTTGAGATTCAGATTGTTGAGCTTGATTGTTGCTGCTACCTTCACCCCATCAAAATGAGTGGCGTGGTGCATCTTGGGAATCAGATTGTTGAGCTTGATTGCTACTACCTTCATCCCATCCAGTAGGAAATATATAAGTAAATGTGCTCATCATGTCATCCATTTCTGTTTCGTGCATTGGGAGAGAAAATGGATACCTTGGCTGAAAAGGATCAACATACTCTTCTTGAGTTTGTTAATAATTTGGCAAACCGTATCCTAGAGGACCATGTTGTTGAGGGGGCCAAGGATAATTTTGTTGAGGTGGGTAAGGATAGCTCTGGCTATCACTACTATAGGATAGGTAAGGGTGATATGGATAACTATGACTACTATCAGATGAATCAAGCTATTGTTCTCTACTTCTTATTCTTCTTTCAACCCTACGTGTATCACTACCACGAAACCTCCTAGGTAGTTGGGGTAAAGGTGCAACAGGTTCTCCAATATCATAATGTTCCCCAACATCACATAATCCAAATCCTCCAATAAAATCTTCACTTCCTGCACCAAAACTAGTACCATCACCGCCATCACCACCATTGTCGCCGCCACCACCACCACCGTCACCGTGAGAAGTGCCTTCACCATCACCATCATCACCTCCTCCATCAGATGGTGTTAAACCACCACTATTATCACTTTGAGTTGGAGTAGGAGTTGAGCTTTGAGAAGTGCGTCGAGCTTGATATCTATGGGTGCCACCACCATCGTTTCCATCGCTGCCATCGCCATTGCTGTCATCGCCACCACCATCATCTGAGACCAACTCTAGCCATTCAGAATTATCCACACCATCTAGTAAAGGATTTTCCCTTTCTTCTATCCATGGACTTATTGGATCATCTTCTTCAAATATGTAATCCAAGTTAATAGGATTAAAACTCCTATCAATCTCCTCTTGGCTGTTTCTTTTAACATGTCTCAATTTTAATCTCATGTTGTAGGTGATGAAGACTAATCTTTGAATTTTCTTATATTTCAATCTATTCCTCGTCTTCGTATGGATGAGACTAAAAGTACTCCAATTACGTTCACAGTGAGATGATGTGGTGGTTTGACTTAATACTTTCACAGCTATTTTTTGAAGTTCAGGAGCACAACTGCCATGAATAATCCACCACTCAGCTGCACAAAATTACATTACACTAGACATAAGTCAAAATATGATAGAAAATTATTTAAGTATTTATATATTGTAAATTTGTAATTTTGAAAATAAAGCCTGGATTTGATTGTTTCCATGCTCTTTGTACTAAAGGAGTGCCAAAAGTTTCCTGTTTATCTCGAAACAGCAACAACTACAATTTGGACAATCATTACAAGTAACATTTGCAAAAGTAGATTATTACTATTAAAATTTAAATAATTGGTACATACTTGATTTGTTGCTTTCACTTGAGCATCCATATTAGGCTCCAGTCTGGTAATGACTTTTTTAAGTCCATCCATCACTTCTCTTATCATTTCATTGGATGAGGTAACACCATATTGGAATTGAGGATTTAAAAAATATCCTTCAAAAATAAGAAGACAATTAATAATTGTAAATAAATATACATTTTATAATTGAAATCGTAACACTTACCAGCCGCATGCAAATCTTGATGCAATTGAAAAGACCATCGAGTATCAATAATTTTCCAATAGTCGGTGTAGTAGCGACAATCTCTTTTAATTGCCAACTTTGCTCTATCTATAGCTTCATATATGAAACCCATTGTTGGCTTCTCATCGCCATCAACCAGCCTCAATACTCTGACTAGGGGCTCATGAACTTTACAAAGCTTTGTTGCTTTCTGCCAAAACTCCTTTCCCAAAATAATTTTTTTCACATTGTAAGGCTACCCAGTCTTTGCCTTCCCCCATCTAGAATTCTTCCACTTATCACTATTAAACATAGCTCTCAATTGTTGTTTATATCTAACAATACTCTCAATGGCAATAAAATTTATAGCAAATCGAGTGATGGCAGGTCGAATCAATTCTCTATCTCCAGTGAATTTTCTCATTAAATCCAACACCCATCCACTATTATAAATGAAATTGGTGATGGTTTTACTATCTTCAATCACCTTTGCTACACTTTTCTTATTGGCTATGTCTTTTAGCATGAGATAGATACAATGTGCTGAACAAGCTGTCCAATATAAATGTTTCCTTTTTCTCATTAACATTTTACCGGCAGCTTTCAATGCAGGTTCATTATCAGTTACCACTTGAACAACGTATTGTTCTCCAATTTTATCAACAACTTTATCTAACAACCCAAAATAATATTCAGCAGTCCTACTAATAATATTAGAGGCATCAATTGATTTGTGAAATATAGTACCTCCATTGCAGTACACTAAGAAGTTGATCATGTGTTGCCGAGTTAGACTGCTCCAACCATCACACATGATGGATACACCTCTCTCTGCCCAAATTCCCTTAAATGATGTTATCCATTCTGTCATTTCATCATGCTCCATACCCAAATATACTTCAGAAACTTCATAAGCACTAGGACCTTTTACTCCTGGCCCTACTTCAGCAGCAACATCAAGCATGGGTTGTGTATACTCTGAATCAACTGCATTGAATGGAATACGATTATAGAGTATAAACTTGGACACTGCCCGTCCCAATCTCTTTTAACTTCTGTAAATTCATTGTAGAGATTTTTCGTTGCTTTGTACTCTTTCTCTTTTGGAGTTCTACATCCATTGCTCTCAACCTTGTTTCAGGAGCATTGGGCTTAATCCAATTACATCCACTCCCACCAGTTTCACGCACGGATTGTGATCGACGAAAACATTAGCAATACCTGACCCTTTTGGCAATCTTTGACCACTACCCCCTGCACCAGAACTACCACCTGCATCGTATTGTGATCCATGACCTGCAACACCTCGTCTAAATTGTTGCCTTTCCTCCCATTGTTGTTGTGAACGAATACTTGCTTGTCTAGCCCTAGTCATCTTTGGATCAGAGTCAGAGTCATCATCTCGAAGATCTACAAAATCTCCCCCTTCATCCTCATCATAAAGATCATCTCCCCTAATATGTGCTTCCAATTCAGCTTTTCTCTTTTGTTTGTCTGCTTTACTCATTTTCTTATTTTGTAAATGTTTCATCATTTCTTGCATCACGTCTCTACTAACATTAGGACAAGAATGCACTTGCCCCGTTTGATGTGCTAAATGTTGTTTGAAACGCGTAATCCCACCTTTAATGTGATGTCCACAAAATTTGCAAATAATATGATGCCTAGTGCCTTCAACTTGAGTTCCAAATTTCCAACCAATATCATCACTTGGGGGTTCATCATTGGCACCCTTTTGTCGTGGCATTTTGGAATTTGAATTCTGCATTACAAAAAATTAAAAATAAAAAAAATTCAACCCCTATTTATTGTCACAACACATTACAATAACAAATTTCGTCATTAAAAAAAAAAAAATTTGTTGTCACAACACATTACAATAACAAAATAGAATTTCTTTATAATTAAATGTTAAATGAAATGATTATAAAAAAAATTCAACCACTATTTATACATTTGGATTTTACATGCTAATGTAATTAGGAATAAAGACGTTTTTCATGGCATTGTTTGAGCTATTGTTTTTATTTTTATTTTATTTTATTTTTTATTTATTTTATAGAAAGATATTTTTTTTACAAAAAAAAAAATTTGTGCCATCAAAATTGTTGTCACAACACATTACAATAACAAAATTAAAAAAAAATATTTCAAATTAAATACTAAATAAAATAGTTATAAAAAAATGCAACCACTATTTATACACTTCGATTTTACATGCTAATGTAATCATATAAAAATTAAAAAATTAATTATAAAGAATTTTTTTTAGGTATTGATTTTTTTTTTAAAAAAAAGATATTTTTAAAATAAAATTGTGCCTTTAACAGTGTTGTAATAACAAAATAAAAAATATTTATAATTAAATATTAAATGAAATGATTATAAAAAAATAAAAAAATGCAACCACTATTTATACATTTGGAGTTTACATGCTAATATAATCATATAAAAATTTAAAAATAAATTATAAAGAATTTTTTTGAGGTATTGATTTTTTTTCTTTTAAAAAGATATTTAAAAAAAAATTAGTGAATTCAACATTGTTGTCACAACACATTACAATAACAAAATAAAAAATATTTATAATTAAACATTAAATGAAATGATTATAAAAAAAATGCAACCACTATTTGTACATTTGGAGTTTACATGCTAATATAATCATATAAAAATTAAAAAATAAATTATAAATAATTTTTTTTGACGTATTGATTTTTTTTTCTTTTAAAAAGATATTTAAAAAAAAATATTAGTGAATTCAACATTGTTGTCACAACACATTACAATAACAAAATAAAAAATATTTATAATTAAACATTAAATGAAATGATTATAAAAAAAATACAACCACTATTTATACATTTGGAGTTTACATGCTAATATAATCATATAAAAATTAAAAAATAAATTATAAATAATTTTTTTTGACGTATTGATTTTTTTTTTCTTTTAAAAAGATATTTAAAAAAAAATATTAGTGAATTCAACATTGTTGTCACAACACATTACAATAACAAAATAAAAAATATTTATAATTAAACATTAAATGAAATGATTATAAAAAAAAAATGCAACCACTATTTATACATTTGGAGTTTACATGCTAATATAATCATATAAAAATTAAAAAATAAATTATAAATAATTTTTTTTGACGTATTGATTTTTTTTTCTTTTAAAAAGATATTTAAAAAAAAATATTAGTGAATTCAACATTGTTGTCACAACACATTACAATAACAAAATAAAAAATATTTATAATTAAACATTAAATGAAATGATTATAAAAAAAAATGCAACCACTATTTATACATTTGGAGTTTACATGCTAATATAATCATATAAAAATTAAAAAATAAATTATAAATAATTTTTTTTGATGTATTGATTTTTTTTTCTTTTAAAAAGATATTTAAAAAAAAAATTAGTGAATTCAACATTGTTGTCACAACACATTACAATAACAAAATAAAAAATATTTATAATTAAACATTAAATGAAATGATTATAAAAAAAATGCAACCACTATTTATACATTTGGAGTTTACATGCTAACATAATCATATAAAAATTAAAAAATAAATTATGAAGAAAAAAATTCTTACATAATTGTTTTTTGAGCTTCAATCACTTGAGTATTTGTTATCTTTTTTAATAACCTGCAAGAAAAAAAAAATTCAATAAAAACTGACATATATAAAATGTATTCATATAATTAAATGTGTTATGATTTTTAGATATTATAAAAAAAAAAAAATCAATCACTAATTATTATATATAAAATACTAAAAATAAGTACATAGCTCTATATATATATTTAAATTAAAATTATTAAATATATCATATAAATTT
Organism: Camellia granthamiana; assembly: GCA_036172215.1. Taxonomy (NCBI): domain Eukaryota; kingdom Viridiplantae; phylum Streptophyta; class Magnoliopsida; order Ericales; family Theaceae; genus Camellia; species Camellia granthamiana. The sequence goes on from CM069904.1 coordinate 14,453,856, forward strand.
TATAGATTTTACAAAATTTAAAACCTGTGATCATTGTTGGCAAAAAATAAAAATAAAATAAAATAAAATGAACTTTGCGAGCTGTAAACCACAAGGAAAACAAATGCATCTTCCCAAGGTGAAGTCACTGGTTTGATAAAGAAAGGCAAGCTACTGAGCAAACGATATATACGGTTTGATAAAGAAAGGGGGCTTATCTTCCCCACGAAGCTAAGCTACTGAGCAAACAAAATTTGATAAAGAAAGGTAAGGCAACAAATCAAATTTTGAACTTACTTTGTCTTCCACACAAAGGGGCAGTCACTGGTTTCAACAGCCTTGAAGATTCAATACAAGTTCATCTCTTCCATCTTCCCTCTTCCCTCTTCTCTCTTCTCTCTCTCTATTTCTCACTCATTCGTATTTCAGATCAGATCTGAAAATTTGTGGAATCTCACTTCAATTCAAAGTGGTTCATGGGCTGTAAAGACAACCGACAAAAGCTCCATTATAATAAAGGTGCGTAACGTGCCTTTTCTTTTGTTTTTTTTTGAAAATTTGTAGATGTCCGATACAATATGGAATCTATCTTCAGCCTTTTTCTTTTGTTTTTTTTTTGTGAAAAGAATAAGCTGAAGAAGCCCTGTAACGTGCGTAACGGGCCGTTACGGCCGTTACATCACCGTTACGACCGCTACGACGGCCGTAACGGCCGATACACCGGTGAATTTCAATCACACCGCAAAATCGGGGGTAACGTGTAGTGCCTGTAGCCGAAACCGTTACGTAACGGTCGAAATCGTTACGTAACACCGCATTTTTAAACCTTGGATATTAATAACTATATATTTGAGTCAAATTTATATTAAAAAAATGAATAATTATTTTTAAAATTATATTTACGTCCTTTTTTTAAAACAAATATAATTTAAACATATAATTATCGATATCCAACCATCTTATTTTTTATATGAATATTTTTCTTAAGGAATCGTAAAAATAAACGAATCACATCACTAAAATTAGGATTGAGCAGCAGATTGCCCGACCTGCCAAACCCGCCCAGCCAGACCCGATCACTCTTGGATGGATGTGTGACACGTGACGGGCGGATGTGAGCCCAAATTATTTGATTTTGCGGGTTCGGATCGCGTTGTGGTTGATCCGCCAATATACCCACTTAACCCGACCCATTCGTTATTCTGTCCAATTTTTATTTTTTATTTTTTAAGGCCTTGACTGCCTTTAGCTCCTCCTCAGTCCCCTTTTTTGATCTCAGACTCAAACCTAAGAGCATCCCCAACTCTCCCCCCTAAACCCACCCCTTACCTATTTTAAGGGGTTGAAATCCCTTTGTACACTTTCAGTAGCTCCCTTAAACAATTTCCTAAATTAACTTTTGCTACCGTGGCTTCCTATTTGTAAGTAGTCACCGTAGCTCCCTTATGATATTTTTTTTTTTTTTTTTTTGGGACTGCAGTACATATTTATGATTTTTATTTTTTTAAAATTTATAATTAAAAATTATATTTTAATAAAATAGGGAAAAAAAAAGTTTGTTAATAGAATAAGGAAAAGATAGGGGGTTTGTGAGGGAAGTTGACAAAAAAAAAATTGATTCATAGGAAGTAAATTTTTTAATAATATTGTAGGATAAAATTCTTCTTCGACAAGCACACTTCTCTCTCTCTCTCTCTCTCCCCAAAACCCTACCCAAGCGACAACGACTACACAAGCGACGATTTGCACGATCTACGGCGAACGACGAACGATCTACACGAGCAACGATCTACACGAAGAAGCTCCGGAGAGCGATGATCTACAGCGAGTGACGACCAAAAGGCGATCGGTGATCGAGTTGGTGAGATATTCACTGCGAGGCCGCTGTTGCTGAAAAAGAAGAAGCTCCCGAGACCTCCGGTGAGCAACACGAGTACCAAGCCGAGGTGGGTTTGTCTTGATTCCTCATATTTTGGGTGTTTTCATTTATTTTATTACGTGTGTTTTATGGGGTCTCATGAAATAGTTCAGCAGCTTTATTGTTGACTGTTAACAATCTGGATGCCAAACTGGATGCCCAATTTGCGTTAATAAAAAGCCATCCCTTGTTGTTGTTGGTCAATAGTTTATGTTATTATTTTTTAATTCATTAAATATTGAGTTGAATTTCTTGCTTTAAGATTTGTAAGTCCAATGGGGAGTAGTGATTCTCTCTCTAGTTATCAGCTTCAGGTTAGTCTCTTCTCTTGTATTCATTTGCTCAATGGGTCTTGGTCCTCTGTTTGGTTGCTTAGTAAACTGCTCAAAAGATGGGATTTTGAATCTTCCATTCAGTTGTATACTTTCTTGATCCTGAGATTATCATAACATTGTGTGATTTAGAGTTAGTCACATTTATTTTTATTTATTTGTTCTCTCTTTTAGATTTCTTGACAACCAAATGGGGGATTTTATGAAATGCACATCTTTTGATGTTTATATGTGAATTCTGTGAGTGTGTTGGTGAAGATTTAGACAAATGTGACTTTTTGAAAATCCAGTGTTTAGTTTATTAAAATCATTAATTATTATTTTGTTCTTTGGGTTTGTTGCAGATGTATGACTAACAATTCTTTCTTTCTCTTTGCAATTTGTATTTCTTTTTTTGTTTTTGTTTTTGTTTTTTTCAGTTTAGTCCAATACCTGTTTTTCAATATGAATTGGGATTCTATTTTGGTTCAAACTAGTACTTACTGATTCTCTCTCACACAGTGCCGCATTTCCTGCTATAATTATCAGCATTGTTGATTAGGTTTTCAATTTTATTTTCTCAGTGCTGAAATGACTTTTTCTGTTCTGGAGTAAAAAAATGAATCACAACATAGCATTTTGCAGATAATCAGAATTAGAATATCATTTAAGTTGTTTTTGTAAAATTTTAAACCGTCAAATCGATTCACATCCATCCGCTCAATCCGCATCCACCGGATTGGCGGACGAATGCGGATTAATTTTCTTCAATCCGTCAATCTGGCGGATGGATGACGGATTGGAGGTTTTATGGCCGCAACTGACCTGCAACCACCCCTAACTAAAATCGATTCCATAATAGCCCTAATTTCAACACTATGAGAAACCAAACCGATTTTGTTACATATATTTTTCATAAAAAATGAAAAAAAGAAAAAAAGAAAAAAAAAAGTAACCCTACTCTTAACTTTGCGAAGTCGAGAGAGGGAGAGAGGGATTTTGGTTTCTGAGAATTGAAGAAGATGGAGATGAAAGCTTGAGAAGCAAATACCTGGAAGAAGATGACACCGGGAGATCCTATCCTATCTCCATTTTCGTAGCCCTAATCGCAACACCAGACCCAGGTTTTTCTGCTCTTCTTTCTTAGAAAGCTTTGAAGCACGGACACGGACACGGTAATTTTAAAAAAATAGGGACACGGACACGGCAAATTTTTTTTTTTATAAATATTTTTATTTTAATACAAGTTAATTATTTTATTTAATTATTATATTTTTAAATAAATGTGTTTCTATTAATTATTTTATTTTATTTTATTTACTTTTTTTTTTTTTGGATTAATGTGTATATCTTATATATATTATAAGATATTAAATAAATTGATTTACTTAAATAAATTTATTTTATTTTATTTACTTATATGTCTTTTTTATTAATATTAAATAAATTGATATGTATATATATTATACATATTAATCAGCGAGAGCAAGAGAGAGAGCGAGAGAGAAGGAGAGAAAGAGAGACAGAGAGAGAGAGAGAGAGAGGGGCTTACGATGGTCGAAGTCGACTGGATGGAGGTCGACGGCTTACAATGGTCGAAGTCATGGAGGTCGACAAACGAGTCGACTGGATCGAAGTCCAGGTTTGTCTCTTGACCTTTACTCTTTTCTTTTGCTCTTTGTGTCCAGATTTGGTGGACACGCGTCCTCGCCGTGTCCCCTACAAAAAAATAATTAAATTAAAGGGACATGCTACACGGCATGTCCCCGTACGTGTCCCCGTGTCAGACTCTGCCACGATATGAAATCTGGCGTGTCCATGCTTCATAGTTAGAAAGAAAACCTCCTACTAAAAGTTCTATACTGCTCTCTATTTTTTAACCATTCACAATTTTATGTTGATGGGTTATGATTCCCTTTTTGAATTGTTGATGATGAGTGATTGAAAAATATGTGATTTTAAACTTGTTTAAGGGCACAGGGTATTTAGATTACTTGATGGATGATTATGCCATTTGAATTTTGATATGTACCTAGTTTAGTGTTCCTATTTAAATATGTATGGGTTCATATACATATATACTAAAAGCGATGGCAGATCATTTTGTTTCAAAAAAAACAAGACTATAAACTGTATGGTTTAATTCAAAATCTGAAGATTAAAATGAATTTAGAAAAATCAGAAATTGAGAGTTTTTTTTTTTTTTTGGGGGGGGGGGGGGGGGGGACCCTGAATTTAGGGCATAACTGCCCATGTAACTATAGGGGTATTTTGAGAAAAATCCAAAGAATGAGATGTCAATACCAACCCTAGCCTTCATGTATTTAATAGTACTAGTGGTTGTGCTGTGGTAAATTTTGTCAATTTGTTCATTTAAAAAAAAAATATTAAGCACTTTTGAAATTTATACTTTAGTTATGCCTTTAGTCTATTATGGCCTTTCGAATTTATCATTTATTGGTTATCATGATTTACCCATAAGATGGGGTATCAACTTATGGCAGTCTACACCTCTAGCATATTCTAGCATATTTGGCTGTGCAGTTGCATATTTTTAGTTGAATATTTATCCATAATATAGCTTGTAAGTTAAAGGTTTTATGTTTTGAGTTTCGTTTTAACCATACAGATGTAGTAGGTTTTTATTTTTATATTAATTTTATCTATGTAGAGAGTGAACACTTTTTTATTTTTATTTATAGTAATAATATTAGAGACACAACAATCTTACTAACATATTCACAAGCTTTAATTTTTGGAAAATGCTATGGACACTAACAAGCTTCTTTTGAGAGGTTGTGTAGAAAATTTGGTATCCCTAGCATAACTCTAAATTTTTTAGTAAGAGTTTCACATAGTCAAGAGTGATTGACCCACAAAATATGTAGTGGTTTTTCTACATATTTGTTATTAAACTATAAATATTTAATTTGATGTAATTCTATAATATTTATAGATAAACTCCTACCATTAAATGTATATATATAATTACTTTAACCATGTAAAAGAAAAATAGATATATAATGAAGATGCACCAAAAATTCATGCCTTCAAACTTTTAACTGGAGGTAACCAAGGAAAACAAAAAATGATCATAAAGATCATCACAAGCATAATGAACCCACGTCAAGATTTCACCCCATGCAACAGTACTCATACAGTAAGTTTCAATTCAAAAATAGAACCCTAAAATATTTATATATTTATCATTCATTTGCGTTATGGTTTCTCTGTTTATGGGTTTTATCCAATAGAGCCAGAGTATTATTATTCTCCTAAATGGTCCAATTAAATGAACTTTCTCTGCTGCTATGAACTACATTCAGATGATTCTATGGGATTGATTTAAACTTTTGTGAAAAAATAAATCAGAAGATGTATAAAGGGGAAACATTCTACTTTGAGGGGCCAAAAGCTTCTGTTAGGTTTACTTGATGAAAAAGCCCCGAGTTAGGTTCAATTTTAGAAGAACAACCTCCAATATATATATACATATATATTCACAGAGAAGTTTAAACCAACATCAACCTTCCTATTTCTTTGATTTTAGGTTGTAAAATACAAGGACATTGTTATAATTATGTGTACTTTATTGGTTGGCTATGTATAGTGAAGGAATGGACACTGCTGATGAAGTCGTTGATAGGCCTCCACCAGAATTTCAGGAGGATGTGAAGGATCCAGTCATTGATCTTAGTTTAACAGATTCAACTGAACTTTGGCTCATTCAATGGCCAATTAATCAAGTAATGTTTCTTTAGTTCCTTTTGGTCCATCTCTTCTTATACAAATATTGTCTTACTGTGAAACAACACAATGTTGACATCTATAGTGGCAAAAATGGTGGAAAAACTCCCTCTCACACAAAAGGTTATATATTAGAGAAAACATATCCACTGACCTTGCAATGTGGTCCTATTTTCTTTTAGGGTAATTACATCGAGATCCCCCTTAAGGTTTGCTTTTAATACAAAATCTTCAAATGACATTTCAAAAATTACACTGACCTCTCTTAATGTTTGTCTCTTAACAGATATAATGACAAAATGTGTAATGGCCTTAATACCTTTAATACCATCGCCAACAGTTGCTATCATTCTTCCCAATAGATCAATTCCCAAATCAAACTAAAAAGATGTATCCAAATCACTTAGTTGCATTGCAGTCCCTCATCGTCATCATCACCTAAAATCAGAAATTTTTAAAATTGCCAAGGGAAAAACAACATATTTGCTAATTCCACTAAGGGAAAAACAACGGGTGTGTTTGGTTTGTGTTTGTAGAGTAGTTTTTGAGATAAAAAGTACGAAAACTTGTTTGGTTTGCTTTTTTTCAGAAATGGTTTTGGAAAATTGGTTTGGGGAGAGAGTTTTAAAAAAAGTGATTGATTTGATGTGTATGAAAGAGAGTGATTTTGGAAAGTAGGTAACCAAACAAAATTTTGAGATTTTTTTTGAAAAAATTTGTTTGGTTTGATTATTCTTGAAAATTTGTTTGTAGAGAATTTTTTCCAAAAATTTTTCTGAGAAACAAACCAAACAAGGCCAACATGTTTGGGAAGATCCACTGGAGGTCAAGTCGAGTGAGATCATTATGGTCGAGACTGGAGGTAAATGATGTTGTCGGTGGGGGTGGGAGGTGTCAGTTGTGGGTGTGGCATGATGGTTGCAGTTGGGAGTGGTAGGGAGGAGAGCAAGGTGGCGGTTGGGGGTGGGTGATGGCAATGGTGGGAGTGGGAGAGCAAAGTGGTGGTAGGGTTGTGAGGGGAGGGTGGTGGTGGCAATGGGGAGGGGGTGATGGTGGTTGTTAGCTCTGTACGATTCGCGATTCAAATAGTACGATTCAATTCGATTCAGTGGGTAATCGATACATACAAGTTATGAGAATCGCAAATAGTTATGAATCGTAGGTGAATCGGTGAACCGAATGATGAATCGTGAATTGCTAAAATCGATGTTTGGCTTTCTTTTTTGCTTTTTTATTATTGGAAAAGGGTTCACTCAACCTTTTTAAGGTCTTTAGGATTACTATATGCCATCTTTTGACTTTCTCCGTCCCTATTTACTCTCAAATACTCAAACCTTAGCCCAAAAAAATGAACTCTCTCTACAATATTCTAAGCTTACATATTCAATTTTATCTAAGTACTTGCATTTACAAAATGAATTTTTTTAATGTATCAAGTGAGATTTTAGAAAAAATTTTTTGAAGATTTTGGTTTTTTAATCTTGTAGAAAGTTAAAAAATATTATTGTTGAGTTATCGTTACTTGGAAATTGAAAGCTTGTCTTTGTTTGCTTTCTTTATTAAGAATGGTTGATAAGAAATAGTATCTAAACGGGAAAATGTGAAGTGGTGAAGTGGTAAATATGTGAACCCATGTTAACTTCCTACCTAGATCACATGATCATCATTTAAAACAATATTTGTATTAATTTAGGTCTAAATATTTCATATTTATTGGATATATTTAATATCTAAATGTGTAGATATATTTTTCTATATAATTTAAAAAAGTGACCGAATCTTTATGATTCACGATTTGATTCAATTCGTGATTTGGTACAATACCATTTCAATTCACGATTCAAATCCCAATTTGACAACTATGGTTGTTAGGGTTGGAAGGTGGATGTGTTAGGAGCCACTTGTGGGAGCGCACTGTGATGGAGGGAGAGATGGAGGAAAAGAGGGAGAACAATGAAGAGAGGGAGAAAGAAGATTTAGGGTCAAAATTGATTTTTTCAAAAAAATAAATTGCTGGCATCAGCTTTTTTTGTTAGTTGACTAATGAAGGGGAAAACTGTAATGCGGTTGAAAGTGTCAGTGTAATTTAGTGTAATGGCAGCAAATTTCAGAAAGTGTCAGTGTAATTTTCTAGTTATAGACAAATCTATGGTTTTACCTATAAAGGGGTACACCCAGATTTCATCTAAGGAAGAATAGCAAGTAGCATTTAGAAAAGTAAAATATCTCTATTTGAAGAATCACCAATTTATTAACTCAAAATCAGCTTGTCTATTAATTCAACATAGTTCAATCAAATTTACTATCTGGAATTTACCTCCATAGTGGCCAACAGTACACAAGAAATAACGTGAACTTGATATGTTGCATTTCCATTGTTGTTTGTAAATTTCAAATTGGTCTGGAATTGAGTTTATTAGTTTGTTCTTGGGTATTATTGCAGGCTGTTGATTTTGATGGGCAAGAATTGTCACTGAAGCTTCATCATGACGGATTGTTGGGAAGTTTTGAGGGTTCATCTGGCAAGTATAAATTTGTTAATGACATATCATACAATCTTGTGTCTTTTTGGCTGCTTTCTTTTGTTTTCAATCTCCGATAGTGGCTTGATTTGAATATGGGCATAGCTAGTTCAATATATTATATATATATGAGCTTTAGCAAACTTTATATCATGGAAAATGTCATTCATGATGGCAGGAAAATCATATGACGTGGTCAGTTATAATGCAGAAGTTCCAAATGCTACAGTTTTCTTATCATTTGCATCAGAGTCAAAAATTGGTATGCACTTGCACTTGCATTTGCTGAGTTTCTTTCTTTCATTCTTTCTTTCTCTTTTTATTTTCCTGTTCTTCTATTTGAAATTAAATATTTTATCTTGGTGTTAGTCTTAATAACAGTGTTGAGGAATTGTTTAGTTCTTTATGCATGATAATGCCCCTTTTGTGGTTGCAAATGCATAGTTCTGCTTATGGTGTCAATGGATTAATCCTATATTGACTACATTTTGGCTTCACAATAGTCTTGAATGAAGCAGCAAGGACAACTTAACTAAAATAGAAGTGCAAAAAATCATAGAAGTGCCTAAAGCGAAGTTATGTCATTCTCCCTCGCTAAAAGAATTTTTTCTCCAATTTCGAAACTGTGACATGCAATATCTCTAATGCCTGTGCTCCCATGTATTTTAATCTTTATGCATGGATAAATTTTATGGGTTCTAATGAGACACACCTTGAGCTGTCTAACATATTTATACTACAATAACAGAAATCCGCAACTTGTCCTTGTTCTTTTCTTCTCTTTGGCACTAGTAAAAATGTTGTATTCAAGTTTTCTATGTAATTATAGGGGGGATATACATGAAACAATAAAAATACATCAATTTGACAAATTCTATTACTTTAATTCTAACTATGTTCTTCTTATCAAAAAACTAAACAAAAGTATTAGAAGTAATACATGAATTGGAGTATCCGATATTCCAAAATTAATGAAAAAATAATTAAGAAGTATCCGATACTTTTAATAAGTATCCGATATGTATTCGTGAGTGTCCAAGGAGTATCAATATCCGATACGGATACGATACGGATATGTCTCCCTTTTTGAAGTATCCATGCTTCATAGGGAGGCACGTAGACAAGTTATTCTATCTTGAGTTTTAGGCACTGCCACTTCATAAATGGTTATTTTGATAAATTGAGTTAAAATAATATGGTTGTTTTGGGTGACGAAAAACTGCCACTTCATAAATGAGTATTTTGATAAATTGAGTTAAAATTTTAGGATGATGAAAAGTAGACTAGCAGTTGGGTTTTTTTTCTCACTATTACTTTATCAAGTTCTATGCTTTAAACAATATTTTAGTGCATTTTAATGATGCTGACTTATCTCATTGACAGTTGGGAAGATTTCACGGCGCGTTTCCCTTGTTCATTACCCGGAGCCTAGTGAACTTGAGAAACAGAATACCAGTCATCAGAAGCAGATGTATCAGAGATCTTCTGGAACTTCCTTGACCAATTCATCCCATCGGTTTGCAACTCATACTCAAAGTACCAGGCCAAGAAGCTCAAAATCATCCGGCAGCAATGCTGCCTCAATGCGTAGTAGCAAATATACAAGTTCTTTGTCCGAGATAGGGGAGCCATCGAAGCCTCCAAAGAGAAAACATATTGAGGAGCCAACTAGGTCCATGGACCAGTTTACTCAAGACTCAGGACGTGGTCATAGTGTGGTTACTTCTTCTGGGTCCTTAGAGCAATCTAATGACAGGAAATCAAGGAAGAAAAAGAAACTCGTGGAGTAAGGTATGTTGTTTACCTCTTCTTGCACTTTGTGAAATCCAAGCATTTTGAGGGTGATTGAAAGTCTTGGTCTATCAGCATTGAAATATTACTTGGTCCATTCAGGATTCTGAAATTTTGCATTCGATTAGCTTTTGTTATATTACTCGTGTAGTTGACTGTAAAATGTTTGGAAAGGTAAAATCATAAAATATTTAGTTGTCAATCCATGTTTTTGGTGCTTTTGTGTTGAGCTGCTGTGAAGTTGCAAACCTATTTAATGTGTGCAGGCCTTTGCAATTGTTTGTTATTTGCATCTTCCATTTATTACTTGTGTCTATCGAATTATTTGCTAAATTGAGGATTAATTGAAAACCAAAGTAGTTGCAATTGCAAAACATGAAATAGGCTATGGCAATTGCGACTGTTATATTGTGTATCTTAGGGCTTTGTTGAGTTTAGTGGAAATGAGAATGCTTGAAGGATTATAAATGAAGTCCAAGTTGTCCAGATCTTCTATTGTGGTCTGCAGTAGTCCTGTCATTGTTATTATTCATAATCACTTCTTTGTTTGGCAATAAATTGATGGTCACCTTAATTAAATCCTTTAAATTATTCTGTTCTTGATTTTTAGGCTGGATGGACTGCCATCCCTTCGAGAGAATGTAGTTTTGAGGGGAGCTACTCCCTGATTGGATTAACCTTTTAACTTCTACGAAAACCAAGAAACTAACAAGTCACTAAATCCCAAACTTCCTTTTTAGATTCGGTTTTTTCACATTCGGAATGAATTTTTAATTTTAAACTTAACTATTTTAGATTTGGGGTGGTTGTGGTATCAACAACTATTGTGCTGCTTATTAGGTCTATTTCGATGATCTGAATCGTTCACCTTTTAGAGTATATCAAGTAGAATATATTTATAAAAAAAATAAATTAATTAGATATCGGTAGCATTTTCATCAAATTACATTTATATTTAGTTTTACTAGCGGCAATTTGCGCAATGCATGGGAAAATAGATCATATATATTTTGTGTGGTAAATAAATTAACTTAACCTTGAATTATATTTTAACGGAGGCAATCCATGATGTTCAGCCATCCTAGTATATGTTAATAATAATTAACCCATAAAATTTTCTAATAAAAAAATTATATAGCCACTCAATGAAAAAATGATTGAATGCAACAAAGGTTATGGATATTGAATTAAATTATATGTGATTTAAATTGATATTATAATCTAGCAAATCAACTAATAATAGTAGAGAGAGATGGACAAATATGTAGTACTTTCCTACTATTTTTGTATTATATTCATTAATTTCATATATGAAAGTGTTATTTGTCTCGATCTTTCAATAAAATAAGCACAAAGAAAACAAATTTGATAATAAATTCGTTCTAAATTTTATTATTAAAAAAACAAATATTTCAAAGAGGCTAATTAAATTGAGATGAGATTGAAGAAATACTATAACAAATGACAGTACAAAAATATTTTGATAGATATAGATTAATAAATATCTTTATCTAAATCTTATTATTTTAATTTTTTTTAAATCAATTATTTAATTTTTATCTTTATTTGTAGATTATGAAATTAATTTTTTTTAAATATTTAAATATAGTGATGAAAATTAATTTTGTGAGATTTTTATGTTGCCTCCTCCCATGCAGCCTTTATCATCTCATTATTAATATTCTTCTCATTCAGAGCTAACCAAAAAAAAAAATGTTTTATCTTTATCACTTGATAAGTAATAACGAATAATAAAAATTATGAGGAGAATGTTAAGAATTTAAAAGGAGATAAGAAATTATAGATAATGACATTTCAGAAGATAAAAAAAATTCAAAGTAAAAAAAATGATAATATGTGTTAGAAGGAGAAAAAAAAAATATGAGTAAATAAAAATAAAGATTTAAATATATATGTTTTTGATAGATATAGATTACTAAATCTTATCTTTATCTAAATTCTATTATTTTAATTTTTCTAAACTAATTATTTAATTTTTATCTTTAGAGAAAATTGGTAATAAATCCAATTTGAAGGGTGTCAAAGGCAATAGGTCCAGTAAATATTTTTTGTTAGTGATATATTCATCTTTTGTGAAATAATTTAGTGAGAAGTCCTTTTTATTGTTTTGAAGGACATTTTGTTTTTAATTTTACCTCTTAATTTATCTATTGACTTTCGTTGACTATCTGTTCAATTTTTTTCTTATTTGTTCAAAATTTTTCTTTATCTGCTCAAAAAAATTTCTATTGGTTCAAATTTTTTCCTATTTGTTCAATTTTTTTCTTATCTGTTTAAATTTTTTTACCCTATTTGTTTAATTTTTTAATTTTTTTAATTCAAATTTCCCTTATCTGTTTAAATATTTGTCCGAATAAAATTATATATGTCTATTTTTTTGTCTATCTATTCAATTTTTCCCTAACTGTTCAAATTTTGTTCAAATTTTGTTTATATCTGTCAAGCCAACTCTATTTGATGTCAAAATCTTTTCTAGCTGTTGAAGTTTTATATCTATCTATTGTAATAACTACAGAGATGAGAGAGTTATCTATTGCAATACCAAGCCAAACCAAACCTATCTGTTAAAAAATTATTATTTTTCTATCTATTCAAATATCTCTTTATTCCATATGTTTAACACAACACAAGAATAAGAAAAAATAGTGCGATTTATTTCATTTTCATCAACATCAACATCAACAACCAAATAACTACAACTACATGTACATACATATACACAACAGATCAACTACCAAAAAAAAAAAAAAAATTCTGGAGACAGAGATATACACACATATATATATACATACATATATCATACATTCGAAGAACCTTCCAAAAAAAATATCTAGAGAAAGAGAGAGACAGAAACAAAGACATACATACATATATACATACACATATCACACATTCGAAGAACCTTCAAAGCTAAATACTTGTGTATTATCAACAGATCTGAGATTTGAGTGTATGTCAGAAAGAGCGAGAGAGAGATCTGAGGAAAGAGATTATGCACTATGATCGGCGGCGATGGACGACGGAGGAGGACAACATTAGATATGAGATCTAAGTGAGAGAGAGATTCTAATCTCAAAAACACAATCATCGCTACTATCGCTGGCACCGTTGCCGCCGTCTTCTAAGGACTCACTAATGATAAGACGACTCCATTTTCAAATCTGAGAGATTTGTTTGAAGTAGCAATCAACGATAATGGGGAGAGAGAAAAAGAGGCAACGAAGACTCTATGGTTGATCTGAGGAGGTGCTGGCAACGGCGACTCCGGCATCACAGCAGCGGTGGTGGCTCGGAAGAGGAGACAACAGTGACTGTATCGCTATGGGAGAAGGATGAGAGAGAGAAAGAGAGAGAGATTTGTTAGGTTTGGACGTATATATGATATATATATTTGGTCATTTTGTTTGAATTTATCTTTTTGGATAAATGTTTCAGCACCTAGATTTTTAAATAAACAAAATTGAAATTTGAACTTTTGGACCGAGTTGTAGACCATGAAATTAAATTTTATAAATTTTTATATGTTTATCTATGGGGAAAAACTTTAAAATTCAAATATTTATCTATAAGTTAATTTTTTAAAATTAATTATTTGATTTTTATCTTTATTTATAGACCATGAAATTAACTTTCATAAATTATTTATAGGTTTTTATATGTTTATCTATAGGGAGGAATTTTGAAATTCAAATCTTTATCCATAAGGTATGAAATTAATTTTTATTTTAATTAATCAAACAATTAGAAAATGAAGGAAAATAGAAAATATGAAAGATAATAAAAGAGGGGTTGCCACATAGGAAAAAGAGAGTTCTAAAATTTTGAGAATTGAGGAATAAACTTTTAGAGCTTTTTGAGAAAAAACTACATTTTGCTTATATATATAGTATAGATATAGATAGATAGATACTTTAAATTACACTCTTATTTATTTATGGGCTGTGATTTGGACCCCCAGCTGGGGGCACCCCCAGTGACCCCCAGCGCCACTTGGCACTCTGCCAGTGGCTGAAACTGATAAAAAAAAAAAAAAAAAAAAAAAAAAAAAAAAAAAAAACAATTTTTTTTGACCAATAAGGAGTGACCCCCAGTACCCCCACTGGGGGTCCAAGTCATTTTCCTTTATTTATTTAGATACAAAAGAAAAGAAAAGAAATAGACAACAATTAGAGGGAAAAAACCTTGAAACGGGCAATCTAATAAAAATGTAAATTATTGAATGAAGTAGAAAACAATTCATAAAATTATTACAAGAAGGTAATTACTTTTATTACAAATTGAAACCCTTAAAAGATAAAACTTTGGAGAAAAATGTATTTTACAGATACAAAGGATCATGGAGTGGAAGAGATAACACAAACTCACTTGAAGTTCACTATAAATGTGAGGTGTAACCAATATTATTATTTTCAATTCTTTTACTTATACATAAATTAATTATAAGATCGAACACAATTTTCTGACATAGACATTGGACCCACAAAAGGTGAGAGGATTGTATCTGGTTTTATGACTAGTTTTTGTATTCTTAAACTTTTTCTGAACGAGCAATTGGTTTGAAGACAACTGTTGAATGATTAGCAATGTGCAAGCTGAACTGCCCTCCTTTCTCACTCACATCAATCTTTTCCACCCCTGGAGGAGGCAACATTTCAAAATTGGACACCAGCTTCGCAATTACTAGCCCTAGAATCGGCATTGCAAGTATGATTCCCGGACAACTCCGCCTCCCCATACCAAACGGCAAGTAGCGAAAATCGACCTTCCCACCCGTGATAGCATCGGTCTTTCTTTCCTCTTCCAAAAACCGCTCTGGCCGGAATTCATTAGGGTTTTCCCACCATGCTGGGTTGTTGGCCAACCACCAAGCATTGACCACAACCTTTGACTCCTTAGGGATAGTGTAACCACCAAGTTTAGCCTCTTCAAGGTTCATATGGGGTACTAGTAAGGGTATTGGTGTGTGAAGCCTCAAGGTTTCTTTCACTGTTGCTTGTAGATATGGCAACTTATGTAGGTTTGATTCTGTGATTGATTCATTATCTTGAAGGACGGTTGAGATTTCATCGCGGATCTTGCGTTGAACGGTTGGATGGTTAACCAGCTCAGCTATAGCCCATTCCATGGACCATAAAGTTGTTTCTATTGCAGCAACATTGATGTTCTCCACAATGTAGAGCACATTTTCTTCAGTGATTTCTCCTTTCATTTGAGCATCTATTATGTGATCAATGGCACAACATATCTTCTTCTTCTCTCCTCCATTGTCAGCCATTATTTTCCTATCAAAGAAAGATCATACAAATATTGAACACTGAAAAATAAAAAAGAAAATATACGAGGATATGTTCTTCATCACACAATTTTACACTACTAGTTCAATCTCCACAATATAATTTCATTCTGACAAAATTGATGAAACTTTTTTGGGTTATAATAGAATTACAAAAAATTTAGAAGATTATATTCTTCATATTTAGGGGTGACCATTGATTCAATATTAGAACTTGGCCTAATAACTTTGAGATTATGGGTTCAAGATACGGGACAATCAGTTTGTGCACTATGCCAAAAGTTAGGTGTGTACCTAATCTTTTCATTCCTAAACACACATTAATGTGTACTAATTTGGCGTTAGTTTTATATTCTTCATATTTGACAAGACACTAAGTTATTGTTTTTTTTTTTTGTTTTTTTTTGAACAGACACTAAGGTATTGTTTGATTGCAGGATATAAGACAATATATTCTTTTGATCGAATATAAAACATTTAAAATATCTATGAGATTTTATGTCCTAATTTCTCTATATTCCATGTTTGGTGAGTGAATATCGTATATTATAAAATTATATATCCACTTTTAGGATATGTAATACGACCCCATGGTATTACATTTACACATAATTGAATATAAAATTATTCTTGATCTAACTTTATTTTGAAATTTATCTCATTTTATATTTTACCTTAATCAAATATATCAAAAATAATAAACGTAATTCACAATATATATAATTCATTTCATATTTAAAGAAACAAAATATTATGTATATAGAGTGAGAGAGAGAGTATGTACCTTCTTCTTTCAACATAATAATTGTTGAAAAAAGCAAGTCTCCTACACTGCAAATCTCTGCATTTGTTCAAATACCTTCTCAAAAATGGCCTAAGTAAGGGAATAAAATCCCCATAGTTGTACTCAAAGCTCTGAGCCAACCTACTTCTCTCTGAGTTGAACCGAGTTGCCTCAATGAACAAAGGGTCCTCTTGTGACTCAAACTTGGCATCAAACATCATCCTATACATGATGTTGTACAACATCAGCTGCAACCTCCTCCTAATCACCATCCCTTCTTCTCTCACTTTCTCATTATTTTTCAAATCATCAACAACTAAATCCATTTCTTCCTCCCACATATCATTATATTGGTGCACAACTTTGTTAGTGAAAAATGGAAGTGTCATTATGCGACGCATCTTGCGCCAATGATCACTGTAGATGGTGAACACCATGTCTTGACCGTTCCCGGTGAATATGTCGAACACAACGTTCCGTGGTCGGGACCCGAACTCAACACCTTGTGTGTGTAGGACTTGGTTGGCTAGGTCAGGGTCTGATACTGCAACTATATTTTTCGTGCCGAGTTTGAGCAAAAATATAGAGCCATAGGTTTGGGACATGGTGGCCAGGAACCGGTGGTTCAAGTCATTTCCAACTTGGAGCCAATTGCCAAAAATTGGGAGTGTGCGTGGGCCCGGTGGGAGGTTATTTGTTGAGTGTTTGGAGACGGAACTTTGGAAAAAAGTAATAACGAGAGAAATTACTGCGAGAACAAGTAATAATAAGATTGAAGGAAATGGAAAATCGAAATGAGGAAAAAGTGATTTGTTGATCAATGAAACAAGAAAAATTGTGAATATAGTGCAAAAGATAAATTTTGTAATAAGTTGGCCCATGCTGAGAGAGAGAGAGAGAGAGAGAGAGAGAGAGATTAGGGTTTGAGATAGAGTGATTAGGGTTTGAGGGTTGGGGAAATGGAAATGGACTTAAATAAGGTTGATAATCCTTGTGGGGGTAGGAAGGGTTGGTAAGGTACCAATGGTTTTGGGAAAACCCATGGGCTGTTGTCTTTCTCAACCAAGGTAGGAGGGAAAAGAAGAGGTACCCAATTTGAAGTCAAAAGTGGTGGTTGGCACTACCATTTCTCTACCCCTAACATTTGTCTTACAAATTGAAATAATCTAACTTGCTTACAACATGGTATTGTTGAACTTTCAATCTCTTGTACATTTGCTATTCTTTTTCTTTTCACCTCTTGTTCTTGTAATGTTATGGCACGAACCATATATAACATTCTTAAAATAAACAAGAATAAGGCCAAGTTTGGCATCCTTAAAAAAATTCAAAAAGTCAAAAAGTCACTATCCTATTTAAGTCACATCATCTTATTTAAGTCACATCACTTCTCTAACACATCACTTCAAACCCAACCCAAATCCAACCAATATTTCATAAAAAGTCAAAAAGTGCACTTATTTAGTCTTCCCAAACTTGGCCTAAATTATATTGATAGTATTTTACTTCTTGTATCATTCTGATTTTTGTAATTGTAACTAACTCAATTTTAATTCTAAATTTATAAATTTATCTTAATTTGATTTAATTGTTTATAATTGTTAATATATATATATATATTTGAATGTGTACACGTGTCATATTTTTATATGTAAAATTATAAACTTGTTCAGTAGGTGTTTGGAGTTTGTTTTTTTAGTGTGTTTTTTGTTGGCTTATTTTTATGTTTAGTGAATTTTTTTTAAAAAAAATTAAAATGTTTTAGGCCTCTAGATTCTACTTGAAGAGACGGATCAAATTTTTTTTTTAAATTCCAAAAAATAAAATAGGAAAAACAAAAATAAGCAAACATAGTGGAATTTTGTGAATTATTTTGGTTTTTTATTTTTATTTTTGGAATTTTTCAAAAAATAATATTTTTTTAGATATATTTACACAAGATAGATAGAAAAATAAAAAATGTTGACATAATTTTGAAAAAGGCACTAAAAACAAAAATAATGGAATAAAAGAGGTGGCTTATATCTAACTTAATCTCAACTAACGACGTTTTCACTGTCAACGTGTGTGTTTGGTTTCAATATTCTGAATTTAATTTGAAAATTAAATTTTTTATTTTTATTTTTAGTGAATATTTTTAAAATTTTAAGTAATTTTTTTACTTTTTTAGATACACCTTATTTAGATGTATCTAAATAGTAAAATATTTATGAAAAAATATTTTAAAAAATTAATAAATACACAAAAATATGAAAAATATACTGAATTTTCTTCTTCTTTTTTGTATTTTTTGGTATTTAGTGTATTTTATTTTTTTCACAAATATTTTACTTTTTAAATGTATTTATGTTAGGTGTGTCTAAAAAAAAAATTTAAAAATTACTTAAAATATTTAAAAAATTCATTACAAACATTAAAATACAGAAAATAAAAAAGTTGAATTTTTTAAAAACTGTTTTCTGAAAATCAGAACCAAACAAACTGTCATTTTTTTCATTTATACAACTGAAGAATTATTGATGAAAAATGAGTTAAGTATTATATAAATTAAAACATTGAAAGAGTCCAATATAATTATGTTAAAACTATCAAACTTATTGTATTTTTTTTTCAAATTTCAAAAAAATAAATATAATTTACCTTTTTCTCTAATGTAATGGGCACAATGGAGCTCCTTCCACGATTTCAGATATGGATCAAAAAGTATGTAACGAGTAAAAAATATTTAGGCTATTTTAGAAAGATAGTTAAAAGTTATGTTCTAACTTTTAATTTATTTTGGGTCATATTATCACTATCAATTTTTACACGTTTTATTATAAAAAAATTTTAAAAAAATTAATTTTTAACCATTTTCACAAAACAACAATGCCCAAAAGTGAGGACTTTTTGAGGGCTACTTGGATGAGGTCAATTTACCTGTCACACAAGATAGATCAGCAAAAAACATAATCTTAGTGAGGACTCTTTGAGCGTTATTTGCATGAGTTCAGTTTCTATATCATAATTTTTTTACAATAATCTTAAAATGTGTTTTTTATCACAATAAGATAGATCAGCAAACTATATAAATTAATAATTTGAGTTCAAATTGAAATAATATAAACAAGTTAATTGATCACATAATTTAAATATGGGACATTTATACACAAGTTCTAATTTATGAACTTATACACTGTTTAGTCCTAACTAAAATTTTTTAGACTTTCAAGTCCCATTAAATTTTTAATAGTCGAATTGTCCTCAAATAATTATTGTTCATCATTTATAATTATCTATAAAAGAATATGATAATTTGACAATTATTTTTATTTTCAAAACTTTAAAATATCAACTTTCAAATTGAAAAAGCAAAAAAAATTATGTGCACAAAAAAACTGCAAATTTTGTGTCTATAAAGGAATTTGATAATGGAACATTAATGTGAAAAATTGAAAAAAAAAAAAATAAATATTAAAAAATGAAAAATTGATAATGTTTTCAGTTTTAAAACTGAAAAAAAAAAAACTGATAATGTTTTCAATTTTATTGAATAGTTGAATCAAATCAATAAGTAGAAGGGCAAAAACATTTAATCTTATGCTCTCTTTTTTCCCCCCTCAATTAGTGAAACAATTATCTGAAACATTATTTTGCAAAATTGATATAAAAAAAAAATTGAAAAAAATTGATAATATTCTCAGTTTTATTAAATAGGACTAATTGGTTTTAAAAATTTTAAATAGGACCTGAGCTATTATAACATTTGTAAATAAAACTTTTAACTAATTAATTCTTTAAATATTTTAGCAAAGTGTTTTGAGGAAGAACAAAGTTTTTTTTCAACGTCAAGAGCAAGAATTAAATATTATAATTTACTCAAATCGTACGGTGAAATGAATAAACTATTTAAACTTGACTTGTTTCAATTCCTTAAAACCTCCTTTAAAATTGATTATTTGAACATAAATTAAATATTATTAAATTTTCAAGTCGATGTTAAACAACCTACTATTAAAACTTGACTCTATTATTTGTACCATAAAAAATCAATCTACTTGAACTTAGCTCGATTAAAGTTCATTTAAGATTGACATGGAAAATAAATAAATCAAATTTGATACATTTTATATTTTACCATTGCCGATCTTCACACCACCACAATCCTCCATTGCCGGTCAGTGTCACACACTTCTCACCATTATTTTCTTTCTACATCATCATCACCAATGACTCTCAGATCTAGCCATTTTTAATTTAGATCTTCACTGGTGACTTCAAATCTGGCCATTTTTAGACATTGATCTAACCATGATAGGGTTGCCGGAGCTCCTATCAATGAGATTAGGTGTGTGTGTGCGTACATATTGATGAATTTTTTACAATATGTTTGTAAAGATCTGGTTAAACCAGATTTGTTGTTTATAAAATTTGGATACTAGTGAATAAATTTATCAGCCTTACTTTTTTATTTTTTGTTTTATATTATTTATTTATTATATATATGTGTGTTGATGTGTTTTTGTAAATGAATAAGAAAGTGAGTATATGTATGTTAGTGTGAGTGTAAGAGGAGTGGCCTAGACAAAATTGATCAATGTTAGTTATCAGTGATAAAATTCTATGAGGTTGTTTGGGATATCTTAAATAAATGTACTTTTTGTCTTTTTGAATTAAAAAGTTGAAGAAAAAAATATGAATGTTTTGGTTAACTTTTTGACTTTTTATGAAAAAATGTGTATTAAAAAATTATATAAAGAAATGTGTAGAAGAAGATTGGAGATGAGTGAATGGCAGCTGTACAATCTGGCAGCCGAATTCTTGGTAAGAAATTATTGGGTACTTTTCAGGCATTGTAGTGGACTGTTTTGTTCGGCCCGTGGGAGCCATCACGGGTCCTATTTTGATAATCTGAATCGTTCAATGTGTAGAACTCGTCAAGCACTATATGCCTATAAAAAATCATGTTGATCGGATATCGATAGCTATCTGATCGGATTTGTTTTTTTTCAATCATTAATTATAACACCATCTATTTTTTCATACAAAACTGATTTGATCATGTAGTTATCGATATCCGATCAATGTGATTTTTTATAGACATATAGTACTCGACGATTTATACACATTGACAGTTCGGATTATCAAAACGAAACCCGTGATAGGCCCCCACAGGCCAAACAGTAGTGTGTGAAAAATTGCCCCAAACTGTCTAATACTTGGGACAAACGCTGCACAGCCCCTTTGACTTTTTATGATGGCTGAGTTGTATGATGTGTGGGAAATTATTTTTTTTAGTGAAAAGTGATAATTTTTTCATTTTTTGAATAACTTTTTAACTTTTTAACTTTTTTCAGAGTTGCCAAACTTGACCTATCGATATTAATTATATTCCCTTTGTTTCTCCATTTCTCTTGTCACCATCAGATTTGGGGCACTTTTTACCTTCCTTAAGTCCAGGATACGATAAGGTGGTAGGAGTAATGACTTAGTGGGGAACTATATTGTTTTTGCTCCAACAAAATGGTCGGATAATTATCGTAAAACGTTGTCGGAGACAGCGGCTGGAGATAGTCGGTGGTGGTGGTGATGGTGGCTGGGCATGTTTGCCGGCAGCCGAACATGGCCGTTAGCAAGAGGAGATGGTTGTTGCAAAAGAGGTGGAGTTATGTGAATGGAGGACATTTTAACTACATTAATAGGTGAAAAAATGAAGATGACTTATATGTAAGTCAAAAAAAATAAGACCAGCCCATAAGTGAAAAATAATTTTACTAAATCCTAAAAATATCAAGTTGGGTTGGGCGGGCCACGGGCGAAAGTCACCTTGACCCGACTAATTTACAGCCTTAATTAAGGGGATTCTATTTTACACCAAAAAATATTTAAGTAATTCCAATTTTTTAGTACCCTTTATTAAATTATTTGGTATAATTTATTCTTTATACATCTTTTTTTTTTTTCAAATTATCCTTTTGAGGTCCGCCAAAATAAAATAAATTAAAAAATTCAAATTACTTTTAAAAAGCATTTCCTTTGTTCATGCATATATATGGAACACGATCAGAAAACTCGACACGGGCGAAAGAGGACGACGAATATTCAGTTTATTTTTCGTGCCGAACAAAGTGGAATTATTCGGCTTTAAAAGTCCGAACAATAATAACGAAAAACAGACTGAATATTCACTTTAATGTAAAAAAATATAGAAATCAATAATTGTACTTTGATATTTATGTGAATCCTTACCTTCTCTTTGATAAGTTGCTTCAAAAAATTATTTTGATTATTACTCTCATCCATTATTTGATTTTGTTCAAGCTTTCCTCTATATGTAAGCAACAATATAATAAAAAACAATGATATTGATAATAATTATGAGTTTTGGTAGAGTGAATTGGAATTTTGAAGTGAGAAAGAAGAAGAAAAGAAAATAATTGAAACTTAAATAAGAAGATGAAAATATTTGAATAAAAAAAATATGTATAATTGATTAGGGTGTATCATAAGAAAAAAAATATATTTTACTTTAATATTTGATATGTGTTATCCTTATTAATAAATTCATATTAAAATATAATAAATTTAAATTGGATATATAATTTTTGGGTTAGAATGGCCCCTTAATTTAGCCTACAAAAATTATGCTCGCATCAAAACTATTAGGCCCAATGAGCTGCCAATTGAGATATGGGGAACTGACCCAAAGGTCCAAGCCCAACATATCATACCCCGTTTAGACCCAAAACAAATTTAATACTCCATCAAGTCCTCAAATTAACAATAAGACGAAAATACCCACAATATATCATCTAATTTACACGCGCGCAACCATCACCCACGTCCCGATCATCTCAGTCTGATCAGTACACTGTCACGTCTCCGCCGCTCGAAATCGACTCCTTAGTCCTCCATCTCTCTTCCGTTCAACTCCATCCCCTCTGAAACCCTAACCCTAACCCTAACCAGAAAACGTAACCGTTCATCTTCATCACCCACAATCATCTCAGTCTGATCAGTACACTGTTACATCTCCGCCGCTCGAAATCGCATTCTCAATCCTCCATCTCTCCTCCGTTCGACTCCATTCCCTCTGAAACCCTACCCTAACCACAAAACCAAACCGTTCATCTTCAACACAACACCAAGCCGTTCATATTCTCCAATCGGCGACTCTCAACAACACGAAGAACCATCACCACTCTGAAGAGATTTCATAGTTCCTGACTTCCGATTCACAAAAATGGGGAAAAAAAGTAACATCTCTCTTCACCTATTCATTATTTTTCATTCACATTTGTACATCATTTTTTCATATTTCGTATATACACATTTTACATACTTCCAAATGTATAAACCCTCTTTTATATATAATCCCCTGTTTTCAAACATTCTAGTCCCCTGTTTTTCAACATTCTAAACACTGTTTTAACACATAAATCCCTGTTTTTACACATTCAACACCTTATTCTTATTCTTGTTGTTCAATATTGGCTTCTATTATTCTTATTTTTGAATTTTTAATCTTCTCGTTGTTATTGTTGCTTTTTACAAAATACAATGGGCTGTTCCTATTGTTCATACTGTTTCCTTATAAAAACTGCAACATCATAGTGTTTCATTTCATCACTATACAAGTAACATATCTAAATTTATTCAAACTGCAAATGAAACTGCAAAATTACACAGTTTAACCACTACTCAAAACAAATAGCTAACTTATTATAAAGTGCAAATCAAACTGTCAAATTATACAGTTCCGTAACTGTTACCAACAAAATACATATAACTTCATATTAAACTGCATATAAAACTTCAAAATTATACAGTTTTGTCACTATATTACTCATACCTTGCTGTCGCTTTCATTTTTTCAAAAATAGCTGTTGGAAGATATTGGAAAAAACAAACCCATATGCCCACAAATCCAATCAGGGATTTAACCATCTCCCCTTTTGAAAGTCCATCTCCTATATCCACTAAAATGCCACCACCATCTCCCCATCCACAAAAAACCAAACCACCACACCCAAAAACAACCAGACCCCAACAGACCACACCACCTACAAGAAAAAGCCCAAGAACTACACCACAGACCCCACCCACACAACAAACACCAACTACACCTCCAACCACAACAAAAACAAACAAAAGAAAGCCAACAAAAAAACAAGAAGCTCCTCCAACCAAAAAAAGAAAGCTCCAAGAAAGCCAATCAACTCCCAAAACAAAAACCAAGGCATCAAAAGAAAAAAAAGCAGCAGTCCCTCCAAAGAGAGTCCAACAATTTAATTATCGTTCCAACATTGGAACAGTAATCAAACTGTTGAAGGGGGTCAAATTCACAAAAGCCCAACAGACAGAGCTGCAAAAAACCCCTTTTTGGCCCCTTATAAATGCTCTCTCAACACAACTGAAGGCCTCTTGGTGCAGATGCTACAATTCCATTGTAGCAGAAATGACAACACTCTACAACAAAAGAAAAAGATCATTTGTACTTGGCAAAAAGGAAATGAAACTCAGAAGCAGTGATGTCAAGCTCATTTTTGGTATCGACTGTGGAGAAGACAGCATCACCACTAAATCCTATGCAAGACCAAAGGATTTTGAGCTTCCATTTTACAAACGAAGATGCAAATCAGTCAAGAGATTGGATGGCAAGTCTTTGACCAAAATGTTTCAACAAACAAAAAAAGGAAAATCAACCAATGATCGTCAAGATCTTGCAAGGGTAATCACTCTTTACTTGTGTTTGAAACTTCTCATGCCCACAACAGGCCATACACTCAGTTGAAGTTTCCTCAACTATGTTGACAATCTCAACCACATCAAGAAGTACAATTGGGTTGAGGCAATAAAAGACACACTGATGAATTCAATGGCAAATGCAAACAACAACCCAAGGCATGTCACTGGATGCGTCATGTTACTCTTGGTAAACACATTACTCAACTACTTCCCACAAAAATATCAGACATCCACCTATTTCTAACTATCTAACATATTTCAATTTTATTTTATTTTTTACAGTACTGGTACTGTGAGCACAGTAAACTCCTCCGACCATCCAACAAAGAAGGCTTCCCAAGGTTCATGAAATGGAACCTTGGCAAGATGTACTCCAAATGGAAACACATCAGCCTTGCTCATTTTGAAAAGGTATTCAAACTCTTCTATATTATCATAGCATAAATCTATTCAACACTCCTTTCACATTCATTGTAGTACAAATCATATTATGAAACTGTGAAAATTTTCAGTTTCAAAGCACACACTTATTTAACATCACTTATGTTATGAAACTGTAACATTTTTCAGTTTCAAAAAATATATTTCGACACTTAACCCACATTACTCACAGTACAACTCATCTTATGAAACTGACCAAATTTACAGTATTACTGATATATGCCACATTGTTCCAATGCAGGTTGACCAAAGTGCTTTAACCCCAACTGAACAAGAAATACAGTTATTGCATATCAATCAAAGCACATCAACACACTCTTCAGCAAAGAAACATGACCACAAAAAGGACAACAAGCAAAAAAAGAAAACAAAAGCAACAAAAAAAAGAAGACTTCTAGACAGTGATGAGGATGACTTTCTCGAAGAAGAACATCATTCAGAATCAGAATCAGAACAAGAAGAACAACAAAAAAAAAAGAAAAGAAAGCAAAAACCACAAGAAGAACCAGAAAGTGATGAACAAGAAGAAAAGAGTGATGATGAAAAAAATCAAGTGACTGATGAAGAAGAAACTGAAGAAGAAGAAGAAGAAGAAGAAGAAGAAGAAGAAGAACAACAACAACAACAACAACAACAAGAAAAAGAAGAAAAACCTGATGAACAACAAGACAATGATAAAGCAAAAGAAAGACAACAAACAAAAGGTGATCAACAAGAAGACCTTGATGAAGAAGAAAACCAACAAGAAGAAGTCAATGAACAAGAACTGACAAACCAACAAGAAGAACTGCAAGAGAAATCTGACATATTTCATGCACAAGGTAAACTATTGTCTAATACTAAAGCATACTGCAAAATTTCATTAAACTAACCGAAACACAATCCAACATTTTTATAGGTCATGACCAACCACAAACACCAACCAAAGAGGACGACAAGGACAAGCTCATATCAGCCATGAGAGCACAAATGCAAGAAATGGAACAAAAATTCATAGCTGAATTGCGTAAAAAAAAAGATCAATTGAAGGAAATGTCCACCAAAAAAACTGGCAGTCCCCAACAAAGATCCATGGTCAAGAGAATCAAACAAAAATCAAGAAAACAAGCACATGACCCAGATTTTGAATACCAACAAATGACCAAACCCAAAGAAGATGCAAGAAACAAGACACAAACTGCTGCTGATGTACCCAAACCAACACAGGGTACCGATGAAGAAAAAGAGAAGAAGAATGACAACAAAAAAGAGGGTGCTCATGAAGCAAAACAACAGCAGAAAGAAAAGATGCAAGAACATATTGGCCAAGACAAAGCAGTTGCTGCTGAAACAAACCCAAAAGACCATGCCAATCAAGAGAAGACAAAACTTCAAGTATTGGAAAGTGATGATGATTTCCAGGAAGAATCAATCCCAAACAAGCCATTCGCAATTTCATGCCGCAAAACAAACAAGGTTTGGCATAGCCTATCCAAAAAAGACCAAGACCAAATTCAACTCATCAACAACACACAATCAAGTGTTTGTGTCTGGTCTGGCAGCGAAGATGAAAACTGCATATACTTTTCAGATATATGCAGATTGACCAACAGGGAACCCTTATATGGGAATGTAGGTCTCCAACTGCACAATTTTACAGTTTCTCTACATATTCAATAACCTATTCCACAAACCTAACACATTCTCATATCTAACATGTTTCAGGTCATTGATGCCTTCTCAGAAAAGCAATTGGCACTCCAACCAACCATTGAAGAATTTGAGAAAAACGATCTACTCTCTGCAAGCAATCCATATGCAGGAAGATCTTACGTTTTCTCAACACTCATCAATGTAAGCAAACACTTGATACACTTACAACATATCTAACATATTTTCTCAACAACTTCATCATAACTACATCCCTCACTAATCTTAATAGCAGCACAACAATTACTGTATTTGCACATTAACATGAAACACCCCTCCATACTACAAAATCACAAACCAACAAACAATTGTTCACAGATTCCAAACTGCAAAATTATACAGTTACAACATATCAATACCAACAGTGCACAATTCACAATTCCAAACTGCAAAATGATACACTTACAACATATCAGTATCAAAACACCAGAATTCACAATTCCAAAATACAACTTCAAAACACATTACACTATACGACAAACAAAATCAACAAAATCAAAATCAAACAAATAAAATTTGCCAAACACAAACCACATATCACGCAAATTTGCTTATCTATATATACATACATATATGTATCGACAAATACAAACCACATACACACACAGACATATATATATACATATATATGTATATCTATGTATCGACAGATACATACATACACATACATATATCTATCACCAAATACACACACAGAGAGAGAGAAAGAGAGAGAGAGAGAGAGAGAGAGACAACGTACGCAGATATCGCTTGTACACAGAGATTCAGATCGCACAACCAGATCCACCTCACAGCACAATGAGATCGACCACACAGCACAATGAGATCGCCACAACGAAGAGAAATCGAGATCGTAGAAACAAAGATTTGATTTCTTTTTTTTAAACGGAGCAAAAATTTGATTTTTCACGTATATATAGATCTCAAAACAAAGGGTAATACAGTCATTTAAAAATATGAAAATAAAAAACGGGACCTCTGGCTATAAAATTTAAAAAACTGTAAACCTATTAATCTATTAAAAATAAATTGAGATTAGAAAGGAAATAGTTCCCCTACATAGGACTACATGGTAATTTTCCCTCCAGATATTTCAGACCAAATGACAGACCCAGTTCGTTATTTATAACCGTTGCTTCGTCGTGTTCTTCAAAAAAGCTCTGAACTGAACTGAAGGACAGCTCTGTCTCTCTCCCTGCCTCTCTCTCTCTCTCTCTCTCTCTCGTGGCATTAGAATCACAAAACCCAGAAAAAATCCACACCGACGTCCTCTCCGAAGTAAGACAAGCTTGCTACAAGGTATTATTCACTCCATTTTCTTCAACAATCATGTATATATTTATCTCAAACAAATTTCAGAAAGTTAATGATCTTTGATTTTCTGACCCCAACAAGGCTCGCAATGCATTTTTCCCTTGTTTGGAGAGGGAATCGAACAAGAAACCAACTGAAATCGCGTCCGTGGGGCTACTATACCTGGTTGAATGCAAGAAATCCAGGGACCAGTTTGCAAAACAATATCGACCCACTTGGGTAAGTTCTTTAATTTCAAGAATATATGTGGGTTTTGCATTTCTGATTCATTGTTGTAATGTTGGGTGTTTATTTTTTGAGAATATGATGTTTGTGTGTGTGTGTTTGTTTGAATTTGTACAGGCTTCATAGGCTGTTGGATGACAATGAATCGAGGAGAGGTCCGTTGTCACTTCCACAGCCTTACACTTTCAAACCCACTAATTGATTTTCATTAATACATATATATATAGTTATATACATATGGGTCATCTTGAAATGTAATCTTTTTGATTGGAGATATTGACGAATTTACATTTGTAAAGTGACAATAGTTTAGGGTCAAGGGACGTCTGGCTCCTCTTACAATAGAAACTTTACTGTGTCCCTTACTGAGTAGTTATGGGTACATCTGTGGAAGGTGTTTGAAATTGAATGGCGGTGATGATGATTGCTTTGTTGTTTGGTGCATATTTGAATTTTGAATGGGGGTGATGATGATTACTTATTTTGTTGTTTGATTTCTCTTACTATTTCAATTTCAATTCCAAATGAATGTTTTGGAGTGTTATTATCAAAAGTTGCCCACTGAGTTCTGGAGGCAAACATTTCTTTTGGGAGTATTTTAAGTACTATGGTCTCATTGGGCTGGGTTGATCCATTTTGGCAGGGGAATGAAGCTTGTTCCCTGTGGAATAGGGAAACGTAATGTTTTTTTGGTTATCCTGGTAACCTATTAAGGGGCTCTTGTATTTTTGTACAATCTTTCGGTGAGAGCATAGAGTTCTTATGTGATTGAGAATGCGGCATCAGGCAAATTACTTATTCCATGCAGTCTGTTTATAGATTCATTTCAGTGTATTTGTTCTTTTGATAAAATGTACTTCTGGAATGAGCATAAGTATAACTCTGACATGTGGTGGTTAATTGAATGATCTAATGGTTGTTTTGCTATGCATGTTCTCGGTTTCTTTTATAATTTTATGTCCCAAGTGTTCCAGATAAAGCTTTGTTTTGCCGATTAGTGTGTCTGCTTGTGCTCTCTGCGTGCACCCTCCACGTGCAAGAATATAGGTACATGTATAGAAGTGGATGCTCTTTACATGTTTAATGATGATGTTTTTTATTTTTACAAATAAATATTAATTTAGGAACCAAAACAAATAGCAACTTCGTTTCCACCCTTAATTTTGCCATGTTTTGAATATTCAACCTGGTAACTTATGGAAATGAGATGACGACAATGTTGAAGAGCAGTCTGATATGATTACCCTCTAGTGTAGCTTTCTTCCATGTATTGTGGCATGCAAGATTTGACTATCGGTAAGTTGTAGTTCATAGGGAGATGGTGCTCCACAAGCAATGTTACTTGTGTAAAAGAGTACTGGTGATGTGATTAAGATTATTGAATTTTTTATGTGCAAAGGATTTTTCTATTGGGCCTCGAAGAAAAGAACACTTGGAAAAGTTTTATTTGTTCAAGTTGTAGTTTAAGATTTGTTATTAGATATATGAAGTTTAGGGGTAATTTGTTCTGGCCCCAATAGGAGTCACTTCTTCTTTTCCTTTTTTTTTTTTTTTTTTTTTTGTATTTTGTTTTTAATTTTTTAGGGTGGTTGTGCTGTTTAATTCGTAAATATCAAGACATGTCTGTTTATGAACTGACTTTTCATTGAGGGGGTTTCTTGTAAACTACTTGTAGATTCATTCATCCTTAAGTACATCATTAGGAATGATCTGAGTTTTATCAATGACCTCTTTTGTAGCCACGAAAGTCTTTGTTTGTGCTACACTGGATATAGAAGCAACTAAAATTTATATTTGGGTATATAGTTATCTTCCATGACACAACAATATGAAAGTATCTACAGAATATTCAATGTTCCTGCATTTTCTTCACGCCTCTTTTGAACCTTCTTTTCCTTAACATATCTAATCTTCTGATTCTTAATAACTTTCTTCTCTAATGAGTTTCAGTTGCATCATGTTCATTTCTTTGTTATGTTTTCTTATATGCTGTTTCTCCTCCTAAGCTGCGTCTCTGTTTTTCTTTGCTACAGTTTTTCTTCCTTTGTCGGTGCTATTTATTAGAACTGAAGAACAAGAATGGGGTTGAGGTTATATAAGGATTGATATGAAAAAACAACGCCCAAATAGTACACATTGATGTGTGTTTATGAGGGGAAAGATTGGGTACACTCCTAACTTTTGGCATACTGCACAAAGTGGTTGCTTCGAGACTTGAACCGATAATCTCAAGGTTACTAGGCCAAGATTTTACCATTGAACCAATGGTCACCCCTTAGGAGAGACTTGGTGCATATAGGAACTTGAAAATTTAACAAAAAGTATTTATTATTTAGATTGGTTAGGCTTCATGAGAGAAGTATAACAAGATCATTGTAAGAAATAGGCTGCATAGCTATCATTTAACAGTGGACTTGGGTAGAGCTTTTTGGTTTTGTCAGACACTAAGAGAGGCATCTAAGTTTTTCAATGGTGGTTCTTCCTTCAAAAAATATAGGTCCGGTATTTGGAATGAGAATGGGAACGTGGTACACCACATGCTCTAAATATATTACGATAGGGGTAGACACTTAATAATTTAAGGTACTTCTAGAATATTTTTCTTTTAACAATTAAGCATCCAATAAAATGCAGTTGTTTTTCCAAATTAATCTTGTAGAAACACATTTTTATATGAACATCTTGACTTATTTTTGATATTTTATCCTGTCAAAACTTTACTCACCTTAGATTTTAGTTCATTATATTTGATTCTTTTCCTCCTAAGGAAACCTTTTAAGGAAATATATTGGTAGTTTTTATTGAGTCTCGATGTGGGTGGGTGTTTACAAAGGGCAAATATCATTATTCCATTAGGTCAATATCTCAATGTGTGTGGGAGAATTTGACAAAATTATTGGATCAGGTGCTGTTTGGGGAAAGGGAATGGTAATGATGTATGTGGCTATCAAGAAGTGCTGAATTTGCTCAGGCACAAGAGAGAACACTAGGTGAGGAAGTGGAGAATTCTTCAAATTTCTTGGAAAACATTTGACTTTGTTGATCATTTTATGGGTCAAATTATGTTATTGGGTCTTATATTGAGTTTTTATCAGGTCTAGAACATTTTAATTAGCCAAAGTTTCTTAGTTTTCCAATTTTGAAGTCATGATCCTAGTAGAATTAGGAGAAATAGCACTATATGAGCAAGCAGTGTGAGAGAAAGTCTCTCCTAAGGGGAGGTCTTGCATTCCACTCTTAGGTGTGGAATAGGGGGCTAGACTGAAGTACTTTCAAGGAGAGGGTGAGTGTTTAACTCTCCCAAGGTGCTAATCTAACAACTAACTACTAACTTTCGCCGATCAAAAAGAATAAGCAAGCAGTGTGACTAATGAACTTCCCTATGTTTGCTTTTGGGAATTTTTTAGTTTATTTTTTCCTACTAGGGATATCAAACTCCTTAAGCTTTGTTCCTTGAACTCAGGTACATGTATTAGGTGAAGTAAGCATTGGACCTTCTTGAACCTCAAATATTGGGACACTAGGACAGCATAAAATGTGTCCTAAGTTGATACATCTAAGTGAACTCATCTCGCATATTCAAGTTCATTTGAAGTTATAATATTCATAAAGTTGTTATTATCACACATTATGCTTGAATGGGATGCAATGGGAAAAATGGAGCTTCTTCTTCTTTTTTCTTTTTTCTTTTTTCTTTTTTCTTTTTTCTTTTTTCTTTTTTTATTTTGTGTGTGTGTGTGTGTGTGTTGTTGTGGTTGTGATAGTCTCTTGTTGTCTCTCCATTTAAGAAGCAGTAACCCTTTTCTATCAAATCCAGTGGTGGACGGAAGAGGGGGGGGGGGGGGGGGGGGGGGTTTTATGGAGGGGCCCTGGCCCGCCAAAATTTTTGGTATTCCTTTTAAAGTTTTTTATCATTTTGAAATATTTGTCTAAATTAAAATGCTGGCCCTCAAATCTTAACCAAGTTGAAGATAAATAGAATATTTTTTCCGTTTAAAACATTAGAACTCTAAAATTGCAGGCATGCACCTCTCCTTATTCTCCATATCTCCCTTTCTAAATCATTGTGAAAATAATTTCCTCACCAAACTGATGAAATATTTAACTTTTGTTATAGTTCATATATATATATAGCTTTGGAAACTCTATTATTTCTTTAAATACCTTACATATTTTATTATTTTTTTTTTTTTACATTCTTTCTCAGCAAGTTTTAAAAATTCCTTTTGGACAAATATTGAACATGTATTAAATTTTTTAAACTCATAACATCATTGATAACATTTCAATTCTAGCTAATATCGTTTTTTATATTAAGTCTTTTATCTATAATAATATCATTTCATTTTCAAGTTTCGCATGCATTGATACATTACAAGTTTAAAAATCTGGTGCTGCTCTTCATCAAATCTGAGCAACTCTTTTTCTTCCATCATTAAAGGTGAAGATCAGCATGTCAGAGTTGAATACTCTCTATACTTCATGCTCATATCCATACCATGTCATCACAGCCCTTGGATGCACAGGACTGATTTCTAGCTTTTAATAAATTTGCATGCTCAATGTTTGTGTTTTGAAACCAAAATCATGTTCTTGAAGTGGTTGAAATGGTTGAGCATCCAAAGTCTTGCATTATGTACCTCAATAATGTTATCCTTCTCAATTCTAGAATGATTAACCCCAAAAAAAACCTGGATTACCCTAGAAATACAAAGACGTGTGATCTAGTGAGAATGTATGTGCAAATGGGAACTGTATGCAGGATGCCTCAAAAAACTTGAGAAATGAGAATAGGTTTGGAAGTGAAGCTGGTGGGAAAGATGAATTTAAGTGAAGAAAGAATTGAGGAAAAGGATTTGTTGACCGAAAAAAAAAAAGACTTTTGGTGAAATGGAAGAAAGAAAGCAGGGAGGCACTTCAAGGAAGGACATTTCTAAATAGGAGAAAAGAGATTTTAACCTATGGGCATCTTTGGATTGATCCTGCTGGCTACTGCAGCACTTCCTTGGATTGACACTACTGGCTATTGCAGTTCAGATATATAAGACTTCAAGTGAATCATTCATTCAATAACATTCTTAAAGTATAACTTACAACCTTATCGTTGCCTAACTACAGAGGTTACTGAGTGTGAAGTACTTTGTAAAGTAACCTGTAGGCGACAAAAAGGTTTGTACAAGTATTTCAAGTCAAGAAACTAGAATTGCCACAACATATATAATTACAAGGGAAAAATGCTAAGGTATATGCTGACCTAAATTGAGCTATAATGCTTTATTAAAGCAAATTAGAGAGGGACTATAAATCTGTAACACCATAAAGCTCCCCTGTGATTATATCCTTGAAGTTGGTTTATCTGTGGTTTGTGATAGAAGTCTGGATTTTAATGTGGACGAAGATGTTAATGAACTCAATTCTGCCCACAGAATTGTTTTTAGGACTTTATGCTGTTTTCTTTTTTGAGCTCCAACAATCTGAAGTTACTTTGAATTTTGAATTACAATAGCATATGGATTGGCTGACTACATGGTTCAATCGGTGCTGAACTTTTAAAGGAAAATGGGACTGGATCAACATTTATTAATGATAATAAGAAAAGCAAATTACCACTCTAGTGATCATTCCTGAAGAATATGAGAATGCAAATTCCTTGTTTTTGCTTTTAAGTTTATTGGAGACTATCAAGCTGAAGAAGTTTGGCAAAAATGATGCTTGCAAGTAAATATTCATAGTGGTATATCGAACTTGATATTTAAGACTCTCAGAATTGTAAGGGGTAGTAGCCTATGGTGTTATAGCATCTAGTTGTTTAGCTGTAGTAATATGGCTAGAAAGTCAATTGAAGAGTAGAGCTTGATTTGATAAGGTTCTGTTATTAAATTAGAAAAATTTATTCAGTGGCAATTATTGAATTTTTTTTTATATGATTTCATAAATGAATGAATGCCGATCACTCTTTCCTCAGTAGGGGTGTGTTCTTCCCTCTATTAAAATGTATGAAGAACCTGTATTGGACTTGACATAACAATTATCAGATCCCAATTGTTGTGTTTTAGAAAAGAAAGGCTGGATATTCCAAGCTTTGCTTGGAATTACACAAAATTGCTCTCTCATAACACCACCACTACGGCCACAGGTCTAGTTGTCAGATCAATTTTTATGATATTCCTATTGTGCTTGAATCTCATGTACCGATGGAACTACTGCTGCATCCTAACTCAAATGCCAACTTCTTTACGCCCCTTTAATTTAACTTAGATCATGTTGTAATTCTTACATGTCTAAGTTTGACTATAGGGTATTGAATAAGTAAATGTAAACAAATAATCTCGATAATGAGATTTTCGTGGCAAGTTTACATTGTCACTATGAAGCACCAACACTTCAATATGGGTGCCGTGTCCATGTGGGACACGTATCGGACATGACACTCCAGGAAAATGTGTGTTCACATGTCTGACATGTCACGTGGCGTGCTAATTTCTTTAATTATTATTTGTTTGCAAGACACTTTGGGAGCACTTCACTGACACGTGTCCTACGTTTGGACACACTTCATGACAACTTCATGTATTTCTTTTTTTATAATTTTTGAAACATGATTTAGGGTCAAAGAAAAATTTATGAAAACAAAGAGGGATGAAAGTGAAGAAAAAAAAAAATACACCAACCGTGTGTCCTTATCCAATTTTTTTCAAATTCGCTGTGTCTCGTGTCTGTTCCCGTGTCCATGCTTTAGCTTTTGTACCAAGCATAAGTTCCAAATAGATTCTGGTGGGAGTACTTTTTAACTGTGCTACTCTGGAAAGAGGGAGGGGATGGTGTCTGTTGCCAAGTCCACTTACACAACTCCTCAATTCTATCTTGAGTTTTGTATTATGTCAAGTCAATTTAGTGACTGAGTCATCTTCCCAGTGAATGTATGCATGCAGAACCTGTGTTGTGTTGCTGAAAAGCCTATGGAGGAGTTGTATTCTGGCTCCGACTTTGTAAAATGCACATCAAATGCAGTTGCATGAAGCTTCAGTTTTAGCATTAAAATTCGGTTCTTTACTTTTCTTGGCATTTAATTTTTTTTTTTTTTTTTTTCCCTTTTATGTCTTTTATGTTGAGAAAGCAAAATTTCCAATGTTTTCCAAGTTGCAAAGACCTACCCTCTTGTTTATTTATTTATTTATTTATTTTTATTTGAGTGACTAAATGCATAATTTTGCGTACATTTCCTTGGTGGATTTTATGTGGGTTAAAGGATATATTGTCAACTTGCTCTAGATGTTGCATTGATGATGCTGATTGTATATTGACCAGCTCTTGTGAGTCATAGTAGTGGAGTTCATATCTCTCTCTCTCTCTCTCTCTCTCTCTCTCTCTGTATATAAAAATATTGAATGGCTTGGTGCTCATGACGTGCTGTGGCAAGATCAACATAGATAAGGTTCTAGGGACTTGATGTCTTAAAACTCTTACCTACCATTTACTTAAATTATTCTTGGAATGTCTTTGGATATGCCTCCATCTGTTCATTTTTTTAAGCTGTGAATATTGATTTAGGGTTCTCTTTGAGGTGGTTTTACAATTTTCAGGAAGTGACACCGCGCATAAACTAACTTTAACTCTTGTTCATGTCTATGAATAAGTAGATCAATCCAAATGCTTTTCTTATTGGATGTGTGTTGGTAGGTTGCGTGCCGTGTATGCTCATCTTTTGAAACAGAAAAAGATAATCTTTATATGCTTACTTTGCAGCTAGAATATTCATGGTTTGAGAGGTTGTGTCTACATCTTTCTGTGCTGTTTTTTCATCTCATCTCTTATAGAATATTTATGTTAGGCTGTGTGTTTGGTTAGAGAATTTGTGAAGGAATTTGGAAATGAAAAGTGAAAATGTATGTGAAACTATATAAAATATAAGTATATTTTATTCTCATTTCACCCATCTTTTCTCTTTTCCTTCCCAAATCTCTCAACCAAACACAGGATTTGGAAAGAGATTTTGAAAGTATAGGAAAAAGTGTGTGAAATTAGATGAAGTGTAGATATATTTTATTCATATTTCATCTATTTTTTTTATTTTCTTTTCCAAATCTATCATCAAGTCTCCCAACCAAATATAGCATTTTTGTTTTGTTGGCTTGGAGCATGCAATTACAAGTATGTGAAGAATTCAGTCAATCCCCTGTTTTGATCTTTCTTGATTTGGGTTCCTGGGAGTTGATTAATCCGTTACACTAAATACTATACCTCCTACCGTGGTGTAACCGTTACTAGAATGGGCAAGCGGCTAAAAAGACCTGCAAATCAAACCAATTTGACCTCTGTGGATTGAGGTAGCTCGGTCCTTGAAATCTCTAAGTTTACTGTTCTATTTTACAAGTTCTTGTAGCAATATAAAAATTGATTATAAAGTCAGACACAATTCTCTCATATGAGAATATGACTCACAAAAAGATAAATCTACCTTTTGCGAAAAGGCTTGTATTGTGTCTAATTTTATGATCGATTTTTGAATTTCTTAGTTTTTTGTTATTTTTGCATAATTGTGATGTCTTGTAAGGTGATATCAAAAGGGAAAACTACTTGCAGATGGAAAAAGGAAAAAAAATTACAAATACATAGGAGTACAAGTGTGTTTGTAATGAGATACAAATAAAAGACTATAAAAATGCAAATGCGACTTGCACCTTTGCATATGTTGGTAATTTTTTTTCTTCCTCCCATATTGAAAAGATACTTTGACTCAACTTGAGCTTAGCCACACCCACCACTGTCTCCAAAGTTGCTACCCACTCATCATTCCTAATCCTCTCCTGCAAATCTCTCTCTCTCTCTCTCTCTCTCTCTCTCCCCCCAGTACTGTATGTATCTTCACCTAACAAAAGGATCCCACTACAGTGTATGTATCTGCACCTAACAAAACGATTAAAATATTGACAAAATAACAAAGAGGGAATTAACTAATAATTACTTTCTTATAATGGAAAACAATGAATAGTATAAATATATATATATACATGATATATATATATACAGTGATGGAATTAGGAAAAAAATTATGGGCCCATAGCCCTCCTATTTTTGTGAAAGATACTACTTGTCATAACACTTTAAAAATATATATATATGTATATATATATCATTTTATACATAACATGTCCTCTCTAGAATAAATAATATATTTTATTATTCTCCCATCTTGTATTCTTTTTTTATTTTGTATTAAAAAAACTTCTTTATTCTATTAGAGATTGTTTCTATAGTATTTAAAAGATTGCTTCTATATATTTAAAAAAAAAATTATATACATATATAATTTATATATCATATTATACATATATGTGTTTGTATACATGATAATTTATTTATAAACCCTTCCGATAATAAAATCCTGACTTCGTTCCTATATATATATAATATGTGCGCCCTTCTGCAGTTATTGAAATATAAGGAGTTGTTTACTGGTTTTCTTTGTGCATCTTGCAACAAATAAACACTTGCCAAACGCAACTTATACATTTTGCAGATAAGGACCTTTTCTTTAATTATTAAAAAAAATTGACACTGTTATGTTACCAATTCTTTCAGATAAGCATGTTCATCTCGACCAACTTTGTAAGTTACATTGGAATTTATATTGGTCATCTTGGATGTAAACTTCTAACTTGTTACTAGTAATTTAAAGTTTAAACATTTTGGATAAAAGTAGAGATACTTATTTCAACCATCAAGAAGTAGAAAAAAGAATTTCAAAAATAAAATGTGTATTAGATTTATTTTGACTCACATCATTGCAACAAATTTGTATTTTACCTTATATATTTTATTTTTTAAGTACTTTTTTAAAAGAGTACATTACTTTTCCATTCTTAAAAAAATAAAAAATAAAAACTTCCCCATTTCAACCATTGCCCCATTCAAAAGGATCTAGTGTCACCCAAACACAATGTTGATCGCATTTACATTATCTTTTTAAATTTCTGTCTGGATTTTAAATTTTTTTTAAAAAAATAGAGATTTGTGAAAAAAAATAATAAAAGAAAAAAAAAATGTATTACATGTCCAAACATGGACATTTATTTTTCTGTTTTTTTCTCTTTTATTTTATTTTGTCTTCACAAATTCTAAATACAAACGTAAAGTAAATTGTATAACATGTCCAAACATACACATTTATCATACAAACACAATTTAGTCTAAATCAAACCAAATCAAATCAAGCTTTAAGTCCCATCAAATGGAGTCAGTTACATGAATCTTTCTTCTCCACGCTGTCCTATCCAAAAAATTTATTATTATTTTTTTTAGTGGATG
The DNA here is from genome assembly GCA_036172215.1 of Camellia granthamiana. NCBI lineage: Eukaryota > Viridiplantae > Streptophyta > Magnoliopsida > Ericales > Theaceae > Camellia > Camellia granthamiana. The sequence goes on from CM069904.1 coordinate 14,492,926, forward strand.
ATTTTAGTGGTCGGCGAGAGCAAACTATAGTGTATTGGTCAAAACCTTGGGTTGACTATTGTCTCCACTAACTCAACTTTGAACCATAAAAAAATATTTGACTAGCAATAGTATGTCCCCATTTAGACATTGAACCACAAACAACCAATATTTCCACTCCAAAAACTCGATTTTATGATTTCTACGCATTTTATATTTGCTAGAATCCATTCCCAAGTTTGAGTTTTGGCTTGTGTGCTTGCTTGTTTGCTTGGTCAAAAAATAAATAAATTACATATTCACTAAAATATACGTATGAAGTATAAGTATTTTGGGTATAGTAAAGCATGCCGTGCAAGACACGGGCTAGTTGCACAAGATATTTAAATTTATTTTTTAATTTAAATAAATTATAAATATGTTTTTTAAAATTTGTAATATAATTATAATGATGTAATTTTTAAGCGTTCATCTTTTTAGTCAACTGAAGATAAAATTTAAATTGAAAAAATTTAAAATTGCGAAGTTATTTTGTTATAAATGTGAAACTTTATTTATTTTTATTTTTTTTCCTTTTAGAGGTAATAACCATTATCCATGAGTTTTTCTCTCTTTTGGAGGACTAATATTTAGTTTTACAAAAGCTCAAGATTCAATAGTAAAAAATTGAGAACATATCACCCATACAAACAATCGCTTTAAAATCACTTTTAAAGGAAATAGAGAAATGCTATGATATAACTTTACAATAAAATGTACATCTTGTAGTAAAATGCGTAATTTTACCACCAAAATTCATAACATCAACAACAAAATGAGTAACTTTGCAACAGATTGGTGTAAAAATTGTTCAAATTTGGGTAATTGATGGTGCAAAAATTTGTGATTTAGTTGCTACATTTTTTTATTAAACCAATTTATAGCAAGATTATGCATATTGTGGTTGATGTTGGGAAATTTTGTAGTAAAGGTTTTTTTTTTTTTTTTTTTTTTTTGCGGTAAAGTGCATATGGTATGCACCTCTAAAGTTGTGCAAAAAATCTGAGCTTTTAATTTATTTTTTCATCACATGGGCACAGGTTAAATGTTAAAATACAAAAAATTGTATGAAAAAATGTAAATTAATTAAATTATTTAAGTTGATTACCTATGTATTATCTTTTATAAGAGCATAGATGACTTAATTTTTTCTAAATTTTAGGCACTAAAATTTAAATGTAGCATTTTTATATATTTTATACATCTTAATATTTTAAATTAAAATATTGATAAATAAATCATTAAGTCAATTAATAATTTTTAATTATATAAGAAATATCTTTCAATGAATAATTTGATAATTTTATTGTTGTATAAAAAAAGTAGTTATTTATTTATTTATTTATTTATTTTTGTTATAGTTGTAATTCCTAATGTTATAGGGGCAATTTATATTTTAAACAAATCTCATGGGCTTGTTTTTAATTTATTTAAAAACAAAATATTCATATTTTTTTATTGACCAAGTTTTTCTGTATAATTACAAGAGAAACCATCATCTAAATTAGTACCAACAATATTGGTAAATGTTACCCAAAAAAAAAAAGCAAAATGGAAAAAAAATACAAGCCTCTTTGACCAAAGCTATTTTCAAAAATAAAATATTCATATTTTATAATTGACCAAATTTTTCTACACAATCACGAAAAAAAACCATCCTCTAAATTAGTACCAGTAATATTAGTAAACATTACCAAAACAAGAGGACAAGATGAGAAAAGAAAGTACAACCTCTTTGCCCAAAGCTATTCTTATATATATATATATATGTTAGTTTAAAAAGGTCTGTGTTATTATTATAATATATTTAAGTTTTGTATTTTGATAAATTTTTAAAAATTAAAATATTATTTTATGAAATTGAATAAAATAAATTATTAGATATATAATAAAATTAGATTGTACGGTATGTATTATTTTTTGATTTGTTATACAAACAATGATGTAGACTCCAATTTTATTGCCATATCATTTTCGGTGAATTTATGAGTCTTTAACATTTCTTTCAAATTTATAAAATAAAATAAAAAAAAAGAAGGGTAAATTACAAATACACCCTTTTGAAGTTTGCTTAAAATACAGATCGCCCCCTGTGATTTGAAAAATTACAAATACCCCCTTATTAGAATTTTTTATTTAATAGAATTAACTAAAAAATAAAATTCATAATTGCTCTCCAATACAATAATAAAATTACCTAAATTATTAATTGAAACATATTTTTAACATCATTAAAAGCTGTTAATTGATTTGATGATTTATTAATAAAATAGGTGTTTTGTTATGAAATTAGAAATCTCAGGAGGGTGAAATGTAATTTTTAAAACCACAAGGGGTGATTCGTATTTTAATCAAATCTTAGCATGTGTATTTGTAATTTATCCAAAAAAAATTATGATGTGTAACTTCTCTCAACAGATAAATATAAAACACCTAAACGCCCTCCACGGAGTGGGATCAAAAGTAGAATCCTTTCGAAAATATCGGCTTTCAAAAGAGCTTTTTAAGCAATATAGGCCCTGTTTGGTAGGGCTTATTTCGGCTTTTAGCTTAATTTAAACTATTTTGATGTGTTTAATTCAGCTTAGCAATACAGCTTATAGCTTTTTGTAAGTCAAATCAACTTATTCTTTGAGTGGGGGAGAAAAAACTTAATTTATAAGTTAAAAATCAACTTATATTCACAGCTACAAGTTATAAGCTGTTAAAGTATAAGTTATAATCACTTTCCCACAACTCTATCAAACGGAGCCATACAAATGGAGACTGAGGGCAAAGGGCTTGCTGCCCTTATTAACAGATAAATATAAAATAAATATTAAGATAATTCTCTCATCTAAAAAAAATATTAAGATAATTAATTGAATTAATAAAAAAAAAGAAGAAAATACATATCTATACAAATAACTAATTTTATTAATGCATAAATCATACTCAGTATAACAAATGACTAATTTTATTAATAAGTAAATCATTAAGCAAATTAATAATTTTTAATGATATGAAAAATATTTTTTAGTTAACCATTTTGTTAATAAATAAATCATTAAGTCAATTAATAATTTTTAATGATATGAGAAATATTTTTCAATAAACAATTTTGATAATTTATTATTACATAGGTGAAAAGTTTTTTTTCGCTTGAGTATTGTGTTAAATTAAAATTTATAACAAACGATAGTTATAATTTCTAATATTACCGATTCATATTTTAAATAAACCTTATGGGTGTATTTGTAATTTGTTAAAAAGCAAAATATTTATGTTTCATAATTGATCAAGAATGTTTGTGTAATTATGAAAAGGGCTTTGATTTGTGGCACTAATTTGTTGAGCACTAATGGCACTAATTTCTATATCAGGTATAAAAAAAAAAAAAAAAAAACAAAGTTACCAAAACAGGAAATTAGTGCCATTAGTGCCAACAGTTTTAGTGCCACAAATCATTTTTCTTATGAAAAAAAACATGTTTCATAATTGACCAAGAATGTTTAAGTAATTACGAAAAAACCTATTGCATATTTTTTTTTTTTTGAACTAACCTATTGCATAATTGACCAATGTTTGCGTAATTACGAAAAAATATTCACTTAATAAATAAGCTACCATTAGCAAATTATTTAAAATGAAAGAAAAAAAATCAAAAAGAAAAGACGAATCTCAAGCAGTTAAGCAGTTCTTTTATATATATATATATATATTATTTTTAATATAGGGCAAAAATTTATGGTAAATAGCATTTTTTTTTTTTTTTTTGCAAGGTCAATGATCAAGCATCTTTCAGCTTCATTTTATTTAGGTAGGGTTTGTTTGGCATGAATATTTGCGTTGGGTTGGGTTGGGTTGGGGCTATTTTATCCACAAAAAATAAAATGGACTTTTTAGTTCAATAAAATAAAATGTCACATCCAAATCATAATATCATTTCATTTTTTCTCTCACAAAAGTCAAAAAAAACTAAAAAATCTATTCCAAACGAGACTTTTTAACCCCAAACTAAAATAGCTAAAAAGTCAAAAAGTCAACCAACATTCCAAACGAAAGTGTTGTAATCCAAGTTCACTATGACACAATTTTGTTTAATTTCAATCTGATAATTAAAAATTAAAAATTAAAATCGTCCCCTTTTCCTTTGTCAATATAATTAATTTTTTTTTTTTTTTTAAGCTTATTGAAGTTTGCTATTGAACAGTTTTAGGACCAAAACTAATAAGAGTACCCCAAAAGAAAAAACTTTAAATAGTTCTTGTTGGTGAGGTCTTTGAGATTTAAATTTAATATATATATATTAACGAATACCCTCCTTCTCTAGAAAAATTCTATACCATTTGCACCTTTATTTACAATATTTATGATATTTGAGTATGACCTATTATATTGTTAATTGTGATTTATTGTGATATTAGTTATGATATTATTTTGATTATGATTCAAGAATTCTTTGTTATACCTTATATATTGTTTAGTTACAACTCTTTCTTTTTCTTTTTTAAAGTTAAAACTCTCATAATATTGAGTTATATCATTTGTGATAATTAAACTCACAAATAGTATAATTGGTACATGGAACACAGTGTATTCCATAGCATTACCCCCTTGTTTATCTCTATAAAATAAATCTCAATCTATAAATTTTATGTATCAATTACAGCTAAGCACAATATTAAGAAGGAAAAAAAAAAATTTAAACACATGCTCAAATTAATGATTCATCACAAGATAAGCCTAGGGTGGCCATGTTAAAACGATTTCTGATACTACATGAACTAATAGGTATACTAAGGCCTCGTTTGGTAACAGGCCGGTTTAGTCAAAAAGTTAAAAAGTTACTAGAAAAGTCAAAAAGCCAATAACTCATACCAAAAAATCAAAAATTCTCTTTTCTCTCTACTTTTTATACATCTTTTCGTAAAAAGCTAAAAAGTCATTCCAAACATCCTAACTTTTTTTAACTCATATTTTAGCCAAATTAGCATGTTCCCAAACGAGGCCTAATTAATATAACATAATTATGGTATTGTCATTTAAAAATTATAACCCCACCTATTACACAAATTACAAAAATTCAAAGTCTAAAAAATTATAATACATTATCCATTAATATACTAATTAATACATATAATATTATTCATTTTCATAGCATACAAAAGTCACCACAACCCCGTTGACTCACCTTAATCCTCTACACATTAATTATATCATACATGAATCCGATCATAATAATAATGACGAATCGATTCTTTTATAGAAGAGTCAAAAGGACCAACCAAATATAAAAACAAAACAACGTACTAGAAAACAGATCAAAGCTACAAATCAAATGAAAAACAAATAAATAAAAGGAAAGAAAGAAAGCTACATTAATATAAAACAACCAAATATAAAAATAAAATAAAATAAAAGTATAAAATGACACAGAAAGAAAAGGCCAATTAAAGCTGCCAACCATTTGATTCATACATCACATAAAGTATTAGTAATTTTTTAAAGTTAATAATAATAACTTTAGTTAATCATCTCATAATATGATCATGACAGCTCATAAATAAAGGTAAAATCCATATTTAAATAGATAGATCTTACAATTAAAAAGAAAAAAATTAAAATAACATTTCCTAATAATAAATTAAAAAAACTTGACAGTATGAGGTGGAGCTTATGCCAAGTCTACGTAAATACGGCGTCGTTACGTGGAATCCGAAAGGCTAAGAGACCCTTATTTCGGTAGACTTGAGGAGGGGCGTTGAAAGCTGAAAGTTAAAAAGTCTCCCCTTTTTCTTTTTTCTTTTTTCTTTTTTCTTTTTTCTATCTCATTTCTTTTTCCTAGCAACCAAACAGTGGCGGTGGTGGGTCAACGCCGTCATCACGGCTTGGAGACGGAAGTAGCATCTTTAACCGAAGCAGTGTCAAGTCCACCGTTACCCATCGTGGCGGATTGGACAGTCAACACGGACATGCTAGGCGAGGAGGGCCCACCACCACTACCACCGTCAGCCCCTCCTCCGTTGAGAAGTGGGTTGTGGTGGTGGTGGTGGTGGTTGGAGGTGGCGATGGGGGCTCTGGAGTGACAGGTGGCGGTGGAGATGGCGGTGGCGAGAGAAATGGGCATGAGGCAGAGACCTTTCCCTTGAAGGTACTGCATGGCGGACCCCATGTCTTCCTCCATCAGCTTCGCCACTTGCTGCTCCGTCATCGTCATGCTGTCGTTATTATTGTTGTTGGTGGTGTTGGTGTTCGATGTTGACGCCGTCTGCGTTCCATTACCACCCCTCCCTCCTCCACTGGTTTGTATACAGTCACCACCTCCCTACACAGATATACAGACATTATATATACTAATGATTCACACAATCGATCACTGTGCAAATCAAAAAAATAATAATAACAATAATGACAAAAAGAAATATATACATAAAATATTTTGTTCAAATAATTTTACCCTTACCATAATTTTTACATAATTATCAATTATATGAATATTTAGAAAAAATTTGAAATATAAAATATTTTGTGTCAATACCATCTCGAAACTTCACACATAGAGGAGGTGTTTGTTTGGTGGAATTAGGGTATACAATCGGATTTCATGTCCAACATTGTAGATAGTTTAATGTTTGGTTGGAAAATAAAGACTGGACTATTAGTCCAGTCAAACTATTAATCTCTGATATGTGGAATAACTCAATTTCATGGGGGTGTGGGATAAAAATGGTCGGACTAAACTAATTCTCAGATTAGTTAGTTAAATGATGAAATTAACCCTCTACAAAATTTATTTCTTTTATTTTTAAAATTTTTTTAAACATGTTGAATTATTTTGAACTTTTGTAAATTAATTTCATGATATATAATAGTTTTCTCTTTTTTTTTTTCTTTTTCTTCTTTGTATTAACAAAATCATAAGTATTTAAATAAAATTCAATGTGATTTTTATAAAATAAATTTAAATTAAACTAAATAAATTATACTTCAAATTTAATACCATGTAAACAATTTAAAACAATATACTTTATAATTTTCAAATCAAATATAAAATTTATTAAAATAATTATTTTCATACATCTAATTTTTTGAAAAAACTACCATAAAATACATATTATTTTTAATCAAAAAATTTAAAAATTATATATCTCAAAATTATCAATATGTGAGATAATCCCATATTCAGTCTGTCCAACAAACAAACATGTGCAGATAGACATATGAGTACAGTATTTAGAGAGAGAAGAAAAATGAAAAGGGAGAGAGAGAGAGATTGGAATCTGGAAAGTGGGCACGCGTGCTCCTTTTTGTTTTTGTCGTTTTTGCTGATTGAGAATTTGAAAACTTCGATGCGACAGAGAAAGAGAAGAAGAGAGAGCTGTAGGCTGGGGGCTTGTTTGGGTTCTTCAATAATAGTTTTGACGCTTTTTGCATTTTTGTTTGCGTTTCTTTTTAAGGAATGCTTATAAGGTTTGCTTACGACACGTTTAGGCTTCATTTAGAAACAGATATTTTTAATAATTTTTTAATTAAAATATAATATAAAAAAATTAATATATTTAGAATGATTTTTTTATTTTTAACGAAAAGATATATAAAAAGTAGAGAGAAAATAGAATCTTTAATTTTTTTTATAAAAGTTGTTTACTTTTTGATTTTTTTAATGATTTTTTAACTTTTAAACTAAAAAGTGATGATGCCAAACAAACCTTTACTCTCTAAAAAAAACTAGAATGAGAGCATGATATTTTATTTGAATGCATTGATCCATTACATAAATGAATTAAACATGAATACATTTTAAATCTTACTAATTTTTTTCAGTTCAGTCTTATTTTTAGAAAATTTTAAAAAAAGAAAAGAAAAGAAAAGAAAATTATTAACCAAAAACATGAGTCTAAAGGTAAACGAATTAAATATGAACATAATTTAAATTTAGTTAAATTTTTTTTCAAATTTAAACAACTTTACGATCCTATATTTATCCCCACACCTACAAAGAAATTATAATAATAATAATAAGACAATTACATGATATATATGTGTAGCAAGTAATAGTTTCACATTACATACTTGATAGGTATATGCATACATATCTATTATTTTATTTTATTTTAAATGTGTCATTGCATGTGTATAGAAAAAGAGAGATGATATTAATACCTCAGAGGACATATCAGCAACAAGGGGAGCAACAGCAGCAGCACCACCCAATCTGCTCATACTCAGAACCTGAACAAAGCCAGAGCCTCAGCTTAGTAATGGAATTTTAGAAGAACCCACACCTACCCCCCATGTAACAACTAACAACTCTCCACTATAAAATGTTTTTTTCCCATAAAAATTTGTCAACCCATCCAGTCGAATCTTATAAATAAATACATAAATAATAATTATATTAAAAAAAAGCACTTTATTTCTTTTCAATTGTACTGTAAATTTGTTATTAAATATGTTTTCAAAACTATAAAATTATTGTTAAATATGTGTTGAAAATGGTGTAATGTGTAATATTTTATGCAAAATGTGAGTATAAATATTAAAAACATAACGTTGTGTATCTGTCATATATAAGAAACACAATTCTGCATATATGAAGGATAACCTAATTTTCTTTGTCACATTTGGTTAAAAAAATTAATGAGAGAAACAGAAAGAAAAAAAAGAAAAGGAGAATTTTTTTTTAAGATTCTTGATATTAAAGATTTTATAAGATAAAAGATATATAATATTTTTATAATAGTTAAGGTCTCTTAACATTTTTACAGAAAAAATTCGATTCAAAGAAATTTCAATTTTCACAAAAATTTTCTCTATAAAAATTGAAATTTCTCTGAGTCGAGGCGAAATTTTTCTTAGTCAAATTTTCTCTGTGAAAATATTGAGGGATCTTAACTAATAAAAAAAAATATGTTGGACCTCTCTTACTATCCAAAGTTAGAGAAGAATATTTCACTAATTTTTTCAAAAGAAAAGGGAAAAAAATTAATAGAATTTGAATTTCAAGTTATATTTGGTTAAGTTAAGATTTGGTGAAAGAAAAGAACCTAAGTGAATCTAAAAGTAAAAAAGTGACATGAATTTCCTTCTCACTTTCTTTTGTCTTGTGATTTTTATTATAACTAAATAAAAAATGAAATTACATTTCTTTTTTTTCCTCAATTAATCTTCTAACCAAACACAATCCTAAAATCACTATATAGATTTTTATTAGAAAAATAAAATACTTATAAAGAGAGAGAGGTAGGAGATACTTTGACTTGGAGCTGGAGGAATTTAACATAGTCGATGATCTCATCCAGCATTGAAGCCTTGTCTGTCTGTCAAAGCCGAAACCCACAAACACTTCAACATATAATAATAATAAATATAATTTCAATTAAAAAGTCAAAATAATATATATATCACATTACATATAATAATGTGATGTAAAAAGCCCAAATTAACCCTAAAATAAACATTCCTGTTACTGAATGCGACTCTGATCCCTAATATCGTCTGTGCTTTCCAGCTTTACTTTTTAAGTACGCACGGAAAGATATACAAACAACCTTGTCACAAATGTTATCCATACACGACAGTATTTATATGTTATCCATACACGACGGTATGTATAACATCACATACTCGCTTACAACCTCGGACGCGTCACTGATAAAAGCACAAAATAAGGCTAAGTTTGACATGTGCCTAAAAAGTCAAAAAATTATTCAAAAAGTTAAAAAGTTATCACTATTCATCAAAAGTCAAAAAGTATGGTTGCACAACTTCCAATTCTAATTTTTTCCTGCACACTAATTTATACAATTTTTTAATACACATTTTTTCATAAAAAGTCAAAAAGTTAACCTAAACAACCATATTTTTTTCCTCAACTTTTTAGTTCAAAAAATCAAAAAATACACTTATTTAAGACATCCCAAACAATCCCTAAATTGACAAAAAAGTCCCCAAAAAAGTTTCATTAATTACGAAGGCCTCGTTTGGGAACAGGCTAATTTAGTAACTTTTTAGCTATTTTGGTAAAATATGAGCTAAAAAAAACTAGTATGTTTGGGATGACTTTTTGGCTTTTTACGAAAAGATGTGCAAAAAGTAGAGAGAAAAGAGAATCTTTGACTTTTTGGTATGGGTTATTGACTTTTTGGATTTTTTAGTAACTTTTTGACTTTTTGGCTAAACCGGCCTGTTGCCAAACGAGGCTTAAAGAACACTCCTGTCTTCTCCGGCGGTTAAAAAGTACTATATTTTTTTTTATAATAGAATGGGAGAGCAGATATAGTTAATTCTACAATTTTAACATAAATATATTGATGTTTTTCAAATTTTTTATTTAAATAATTATTTAAATCCCTTAAAAATAAAGGTAACGTTGTCATTTATTTTCTTAATAAAATTTATGTCTATTTACTATCTATATTAATTTTAATTACTTTAATCTCATTCAAAAGAATGGCAATATATCGTGTCGTAATTATATTTTTCTCAAATCTCACGAAGTAGTAAGTGTAATTTAACTTTTTTTTTAAAACCCAAAATAAATAAAATTGGAGCTCAAAGTGAACTTTTAGTAATCAATTTCTTATTTTTCATTTAATGTTTCTTTTTCTCAGCACAAGACAGTGCATTCCATATACATGATAAAATTGTTGATACAATTTCTTTTTATTTTTATTTTTTTAAAAGCAGGAATGTGAAATTACCTTATTGGCATTGGGAACAAGTTCCTGCAGAGCTTTCATTCTCTCTGCAATTCTCTCTCTGCGTAACTGCCACAACAATTCAAACCCCTCGTTTCCATTTCAAAACCACCAAAAAAAAAAAAAAAAAGTAAAATCGAAACCAAAACCAAAAAAAAAAAAAAACATGTAATACTTACTCTTTCAGCGATGCTGTGAGGGTCAGTGGCCTGACCTCTCCGAGCCCTAACTCTCTGTCTCGGCTGGGCCGCCGTACCTCCTCCTCCTCCCCCCGCCGCCGCCAGTGCCGGTGCTTGGTTCATCACCGGCGCCGCCGCTCCATAGTTTTGGAAATGTTGAGCTTGGTTCAATGTCTGACCAGCACCGTGCATAGATCCAGCGAATTTGTTGTACAGAGCTTGAACTTGACTATCACTTCCCTGTAATTATCAAAACAATTGTATAAATAATAAATTCAATCACAGAATCGATTCAAATCTCCAAAATCTCTCTCTAACTCACCGGATTGGGGGATTTGAAGGAAGAACCGTCAACAAAGTCATCGCCGCCGCTACCTAGATTCATCATCGGAAACAGGCCGGAATCGCAGCCGGAACCACCAGTCGGCGACCGCAAACCACCGCCTCTCGATTGCAACAGCAACTGCTGCTGAAGCAACAACGATTTCACCGCCGCCGCAGAAGTCGCTGCTCCGCCGCCGCTGATCTGTTGTTGCCGGAGCTTGGAGGCCAGCACCGCCGAGTGATCGTGATTGAAGTGGAACTGGTCGTCGTCGTCGTCGCCGGACTTGAGGGCGGCGTCGGCGGAGGAGAGGTCCCAGGGGGACTTAGGGTTTGGTAAGGCGAGGTCCCAGGAAGGGAGCGTGGAGAGCATTTGGTCGAGGAAATCGTCGTGAGACGACGTCGGATCGAAGTGTTGTTGAATCTGAGGGTTGTTTTCGATCTGTTGTTGACCGTTTTGAAGATCTTGAAGAGACATTTGAGATTGGTTCAGGATTGACTTCATTGCTTTCAAAAAACAACCAAACAGTTACATCATTATATCATCATATATACATATATATACATAGATAGATATAGTGTTTTTTGTAGAGAGAGGAAAAGGGTTTTTGATGAATTCATTGCATACCTGAGGTTTGGTTTTAAGAGAGATAGAGTGATCAGAGAGTCTCTTTCTCTTCTCTATGCTGCTTCTGTATATGAAGAGAGAGAAACACAAAACACAACATCAATACATCATTTTTCTGGGTTTCGAATGTTTATATATAAGCTCTCGTTCCAAAAAAATATATATATATATATATGTTTATGTATAAGCTCGCTCTCTCATTCAACTATTAAATACTAATCACTTTAGTTGTAGTTTTTCAAAAACACTCTTTACAAAATTATACTTTTTTTGTTTTTGTTTTTTTTTTATTTTTACTGAATTTTTTTAATATTTTAAATAATTTTTTTTAAATTTTTAGACATACCTAACATAAATACACATAAAAAAAAAAATTGTGAAAAAATCTTTTAAAAATTCACTAAATACCAAAAATATAAAAAAAAAAATACAAGAATTCAATATATTTTTTATATTTTTATGTATTTATTAATTTTTTAAAATATTTTTTCTCAAATTTTTTACTTTTTAAATACAGCTAAATAAGGTGCATCTAAAAAAATAAAAATAAAAAATACTTAAAATTTTAAAAATATTTACTAAAAACAAAAAAAAATACAAAAAATTAAAAATTAAATTTTCAAAAAATTTAAACAAAACCGACGTAATAAAATTCCAAAACCAAACAATGTTTCTATGCTTTGATATCCATGGCTAAAACACACACTCTCCGTCTATCGCGAAACGTGGAGCGATGTTATTGGGTAATCTGTTGTAACAAACATTCCACCACTCTCTCGGTTGGGGCGTGACGGCATTGTTTTCTTTTTAAAATAATTTTAATAATAAAGATGATATTGCTCATTTGTAATGGGGAAAAAAAAAAATCGTGTTGGTATGCTTCAATTTGATTTTTATTCGTTAAAATAGTGAAATTTATCATTTTTTTTGTCTCATTTTAAGAAATAAATGGACAAGTATCTGTCAATAAATGGTGTAGAGTAATACTTCAAGACCATCAAATAACTTCTCTTAGTAATGAGTATCTAAATGTATTTCAAAATTTCGATTGTGTACTCGACATTTTAGTTTTCTTTAGATATCATTACTCTTAAATCAAATTATCTAAAATTAAAATATTTAAAAATTTACCCAACTTTGGTCACCACCATAATTATCATCTCTGAAAGCTATTCAGCCTCCTTCTCCACCTCTTGCTGGCTTTCTCGCCACTCGCCAACCCCTCTGCACCCTTTGTCATCCTTAATCCAACTCCCTCCTCAAACTCCACCCCCTCTCCACCTTTGACCACCACAACATAACCCTTTCACATCATTCATAGTTACCATCTCCTATGATTTTTTATCATTTCATAGTATAATAATCATTTTTCTTGAAGTGAATTAAGAAGAGTTGAATTTAAAATTACTATTTATTAGGCATAGGCTTGAGACTTTTTAGATATAGGTTTGTGGAATAGTCATTTGGTATTTATAATGATACTAAAAAATTTATTAAAGCAATATTGATTATGACTTTTCAGTGAATTTTTAATTCATTTATGTTAGTTTGTATTGAAATACAATGTAAACTTATAGGAATAAGGAGAATCCAACATAACACTAAGGGTGTAAACAGTTTGATTTAGTTGGATTGAGAGAAAATTTAGCATTGAGCCGAATATTTCAATTTTGTTGATTAAGAAATCGAAACAAATCACATATTACAATTTGATTTTGTCAATTTTTCTAATTTTGTGTAAAAATATAAAAAGATTACATTAAATTTTAAAGGGCTTTATAAAATTTGTAAAAACCCACATTAGAAATAAATAAGTAAATAAGATAAAAGATATTCTATAAATGCATGTCTCTCTAATTTTTATTATAAAATGTGTATTATTAATGACTTATTTCCTAATAGTCAAAGAAATAAAATATAAAAATATTTATCAATATCAAAAAAGAAAGAAAAGATCATACTTTATAAAAAAAAGCAAATTAAAAATTAGGGAAAATCGGTCTAGGGTCCCTCTCCCACTTTCCGTAATAGAAGAGATCCACAAAATTATTTTTTGATGTCTGAGGTCCTTCAACCCCAAACTCATATACCACAGAGAAATTTAAGAAGTCTCTCTCTTCTCACTCTCTGCTCTCTCTCTCTCCTACATCAACCCCAAACCCTAGCTTCTTCCTTCATCCTCGTGAGCTTGCTCAGAGCTATCAGACCTTGTTCTTGCTCAAACATGTCTAGACCCACGAACCGTCGTCTCGACGGAGCTGTGAACACAGACCAAATCAACAAGTTACTCCGAAAAGCACCGAAACGGAATCGCGGCGGATTGAGAGCACCGACATTCAATTTGAATCAGGTTGTGAATGGTGATGTAAGCTTTATATACTTCCACCTGTTTAGTATCAGTCTTGGTCTTGATACACAGGTTTTTTGGTGTGTCTCTTGTTTTATTTTTCATTCTATGGCATTCTTCTTCGCTTGAACATACTCTTTCCAATTTGAAGGTATGACAAGGAAATCTTTTATTTATCACTGGCAATTTAATTCTGCTTCTTGTGTTGTTTGACCCTATCATTTTTCTATTTGTAGCGTTTGATTTCCATGTCGCCCGCTATAAAAGAAGAGCTAAAAATTGATGTTAATCAAGCCACTCCTGCATATTCTGAAGGTTGGGGATGGGGTGACCATGGATGGTTTTATGTCTCAGTCAGAATCAGCTTGTTCCTTTGGGTATGATGGTATTTATTGTTTGGGTTGAGCTACTTGCGGTTGGTTTTTGCTGTCAATTACTGTTAAATATTTTCATAGTTTCGCTACTGTAGGAATTCTTGCCTTTGCAGGTTGCTTTGCCGAATCTTATTACTATGTCTTCAACTTGGGCTAGAGTAATTGATATGATGGACAGTGAGGTCTGTATGCTGCCATGAAGAATTTCTCTGGGTTGAAGTGTCCAGAGAAATTTCAAAGACCAAAAATAGAATTAAAAAGGAACTTGATAAATATGCAGAGAGTTGGTTAATTGTAGATTTGACTGAGTTGGGTTTTTGGGATTGATGGATGAATGGATGATGCAAAGACATTCAATAATTTAAGGCATTGTTCTAGGTTGTTGTTGTTGTTTTTTTTTTTTTTTGGTGATACAGAAAATTTCTCTAGTTTAAAGAATTTATCTGGGTTGAATCCAGAGAAATTCTCTGGTGATGAGATTTTCTCTGTGAATATGTATCCAAGTCACTGAAGCCATCAAACTGCAGATAACAAAAATGAAGTAAACTCTTGTGTAGAATTTGAAATAAATTCAGGAAGTTACAAAGGCTAAAATCTGGACTTGAAGCTCAAATGATTAAATGGCTTGCTATGTTTCCAGGTATGTTTTCATTGTTTCAAGGGGTTTACAAGTGAATTTCTCTGGTTGGTCATTCTCATTCAGAGCATTCTCATTCTGATTCACTTTTTTTTTTTTTTTTTTTTTGTGATGCAGAAAATTTCTCTGGTTTAAAGAATTTTTCTGGATTGAATCCAGAGAAATTCTCTGGTGTTGAGATTTTCTCTGTGAATATGTATCCAAGTCAATGCAATAATTTCTCTGGTTGGTCAACTCAGAGAAATTTCAAAAGGGCTGAATTTTGTCTCTCGATTTTACTCAATGCAATAATTTTGTGTATGCTCAGTTTTCAAATACCCTTACATTGGATGTGAGTTTACTGTTATGATCGTTCCCTTCCTTCCTCAAATCAGAGAAATTCTGAAAATAATTGGACCACTAGACTTTCCAGAGAAATTTGGGCCAGAGAAATACTGAAATTTCTCTGGATCAAGGTTGAGGAACCTTAGACATTATGAAAATATTGTTGATGGACCTTAGACATTATGAAAATATTTGATATCCTTTATACTAAAAAATCATAATACCAAGAACCTGAAAAAAAATACCCCTAAAAATTATCCGTTTCGATTTTGTCGATTTTTTTTACTTTCCGGAGCACAAACACGAATGCCAATGGCTACTATGGCGTAAGTGACGTGCACGCGCTTGAATGCGCGTGTGGTGTTTAAGTCTGTAACACACAGGTCACTGCTCTCCTCGCGCGGTCGGCCAGTTTCAGTAGGCCTATCTTTCAACCTTAATGAATTGTCGAAAATACCCTCAAAATCCATCACTTTTTTTTCTTTTTTCTTTTTTTGCAATTTTTATTTCAACTGTTTTTGTTTTTTTTGACAAATTATACTGATGATTATTCTTGTATCGTTTTGATTTTTGTAATTTTAATTGATTCAATTTTGATAATAAATTTATAATTTTATTTCAATTGAATACAATTGATTACAATTATTAGCGTTTTTTATATTAAAAAAATACACACATAAATAGGGGGGACAAACGTTGGGCTAGGTCAGGTTTGACCAGGTCGACACTATATAGTAAGAGATTTTGTGTCTGCCCAAACCCAGTCCGGCCCAGCCCTAACATTAGACCTCTATATCTACCCAAGTCTGATTCAAAAAATAATTATAAATCTCAATCCCACTCGCTGTGCTATATGTTAAAAAAATTAAAATATTTCATAATTAAATTTAATCACATATTATATTTCTTAAATAAATATATTAGTATCATTGTAAATTGAAAGATTTTGTTTATAAATTGAATAATTTCTTAAATAAATTCAATCACACATTACCATAAATGTGAGTTTTAATAAAATCAACAAAAATAAAGTTTAGATCTCAAAAATATATATATTAATGTATTATAAATAAATAAATAATTAATTAATTAGAGGGTTGGGTTGGATCGGGTTAAAAGCATAAATTCCAAGCCCAGCCCATTAATATTTCGGACTGAAAATGCTGGCGCAATCCAGGCCTGTGGGTTAAAATAACTTTCCCAAGCCCTGAAAAATAAGACAGGCCAGGCAAGCTGGGCGGGCCAATAGGTCAATGTCTACCCCTACACACAAACATGTGTTAAGATAAAAATAAAAATTTGTTCAAATTGATGACTTAATCTCAATCATATCAGTGACTTTTTTTCTTTCTAAATTCTAATTGACATTATCAATTGAACTAAATTGATATAAAATTAAAAATTAAAATTATATGAATCAAAATAATACAAAAGACTAAATGTAAGAACTACTAATTTTATTTTATTTTTATTTTTTTTGAATTGAAACACTAATTTAATTGGGTCGTGCTAACAAGTATTCTTAAGGTACAAAGTAAAGACAACATATTTTTAAAACATAATATATTTATCACCAACTTTAATACACTTTTATCGAAATTAGTATATTTTGAAGAGATTTTCTATACGCTTCTCAATGTTAGACAATGCCATCAAACACTTGTTAGTATTTCTCAATTTAGGGGTGTTTTTTTTAGGTTTGTAGCAAAAGTTAAAAGTTGATTTTTTTTGTATTTTTTTTAATTTGGGAAGTTGGTTTTCAACCACTGGTAAAATTACAATTCTACCCCTCATGGGTCAAAATGTATTACATTGGTGAAATTGTAAATATTTTAAATTGAAATAGGGGTAGTTTAGTTATTTTATTGTGATTTGACATTATAAACAAATATTAATCAAAAAATTCAAAAATAACTTTTTACTAATTTCTCAAATTATTTGTCTGAAGAAGCCAAAAGCTTAGTTAAAAGTCAAAAAACTATTTTTTACCATCTTCCTAAAGTAGGCCTTAATTTAAAAAAAAAATTACATCCTAGTGAGTATTTTTTTTAATAAATTTTAAATTAATAATAAAATTTATCAACTTTAATAATTGAAATTATAAACATGTTCATGATTTTATAATTTTCTTTTGGTCTTACCCTTAGTTTATCTTTTTGTTTTCCAATTTTTGAGTTTTGGATTTTTTTTTAGATTGATGATAAGAGGGGACAAAGAATTTACAATTACCAATGTGGTGTGTTCCAATCATGAATGAAACACAGATAAGCTGACACGTGTCTAATCACACTACTCTAATTAATTTTCACAGCGGCTCACGTCCCTACTTTCACGCTTTAAAGCCACCAAGCAAATTTATTTTTCTTAATTTATTATTCTAATTTCTGCCCAAATTTCTCAAAGTTTGTTGGGTTGGGCTCATCAGTATTTTAAATGGGATACTCATGTCAAAATTCAATTTTTAAAATTTGTAAGCTAATATATTCAAGTTTTATTTTTGACAAATGTTAATAAGTGTCCTTATTAAGAAAAATTATTCAATACTTCAGGAACTCTACTTGTTCATATTTTATGACTAATCATCATAAATCATACATTTCTTATTCTTCAATCACCTAATACAAAATCTTGAATCTTATATTTTATGAGAAGTTGTTTTAAGAACTAGTTATTTTAATTAATTTTTTAATTTTATATAAAAAGACGTGTAGAATAATAGGGAAAAAAATTAAAAAATAGCATTTAATATAGTAGAGAATGCCATTAAAACAGGACTGAAGGACTATATCCTGAGGCACATCAACCCTGCTGTGAGTAGTTTTGGGAGTGTTTCCTAAGTTTATTTTTATGATTTGAACCGTTCATATTATAGAATTCATTGAGTATATTATCTATAAAAAAAATCAAGTTCATTAAATATTTGTAATATCATGATCAAGGCTTAATTGTTTTTAAAAAATTGTCAAAATGATGTTAACCGTTTAATTTTTAAAAAATAAATATGCTCTTGTTCTGATGTTACAAATATCCAATCAATTTAATTTTTACATGAATAATCTACTCAATAAATCTTATAATATAAGTAATTCGAATCATTGAAAGAGACTCAGAACAAGCCCTCTTCGAACCTCACAGCAGCCCATTCCATTAAAAAAGTCAGTAATATTTGAAATGGTATTAACATGTCTTGACTTTCCATCTAACCTAATAAAAAGAAAATAAAAATTAGCTCACATATATAATTTTGTATAATGTTGACAACCTGAATTTTCATCGAATTTGAGTTTTTCCACCAAAGTTTTTTGAATTTTCCCACCAAAACTTTAGTTCTATTTATATTCAAAATATAAATATATATCTTATTTGGTTGAGTTTTCAATAATAGCTTTTTGGCCCCCAAAAAAATTGGAAACTGGTTTTATATAAAAATAAAAAGCAATCATAATTTTCATATATTATTTTTGGGAGAAAATATTTTTGAAAATTTAAAAATACATATTTTTTATTTTTGCCAAACTAAATTTTTATTTAAAAATAAATAAATTTTAAAAACTCAACCGAATAGAGTAATTTTATATATCCTTTGTTTTAAATAAATAAAAAGCAAGAAATTAAAAAAAATAATTTTGAGTTAGTTAACATCAAGTTGGCTCATATTTCCACACTGATGGATTGGCTCTCTGTACAAATAAATTAAGCTTAAAATTGTCACTAGAAAAAATATTATAAGTATTTGTGGTTACTATTAAAAGTCGTGAAGATAAGTAATGAATTGCGAGTTCTTTTTAATACATTTCAATGGATACAAGTATATTTATTTATTATTATCTTAACAGATATCCCTTATTAATTAGCAGGATCTTTTATTTTTTACAATTAAAACAACAATTATAATTTAAAAGATCACTTCACTTGGCCAAATTACGCACAAAGTGCTTGTAAAATCAATGCATTTTAAGCTCCTTTTAATATAATGAGTTAAGTTGATGAGATCGATTTCTCTTCAGTGAATGTCCATAACATTAAAATAATTTCTTTTTTTTTCTACTTCTGTTTCCTTCTGTTTTTCCTTCCAAATAAGTTGATGAATATATGAAGAAAAAAAAAAAAAAAAGCTTACCAAATCTATGATTCTCCACGCCCATTTAATTCCTTGGAATCACACCAATTGGTTATTATTTTGTGATGTTTCCAATGAGTGTAATGTAGCATTCCCATAATTTTTAGTGCACAACTAAACATAATTGGTAAATGCAAATAAGTGTCCCAATCTTGAGGGTGGGGAATCCTTTGTCCTAAAATTTTTTTGTCTCTCAGTCTCACAATAGTTAAATCTTGTAAAAATTTTAAGATATGAAAATCTTAAGACATAATGAAATGGAGTTAAGTCAATTGAAATAGAGGAATAATTTGTTTTTGAGATAAAGGATCCTCAACCGCTCTACGGCATAATGTTAAAAGAGTTTTAAAAAGTACATTAAAAATGAGTGAAAATGCTAAAAAGAGTTCTGAAATCAGCAAGGTGGTCTATGTTGTTGTATTTTCATTTTTTTATTTTTTTAAACAAAAACAAGGAAATGTTCAAATACATCCATATTTTCTTTATTTTCTTTTTCTTTTTTTGCAAAATCAAATTTTTTATTGTTTCTAAAAAGTGACTTGTTTTCATAAAAAATTTCTGAAAAAAGAGTTTTCTAAACTAGTTCGTCAAACAAATTCGTAGTTTGTACAAAAAAATAAGAAACGAAAGTAGACTATTCTCTCCCGTGATCCACTCCCATCCTTATATATAAGATACAATGCATAACTAAAAGGCCAAAACAAATCAATAAAATCAAGATTATGTAGTTTTCAAGATCCAACATGATACATAAAAGCAATCTCAATGAATGAATAGTTCACTATTTTATGAAGTTTAGTATATCTATGCACAAAACTATATATATTCGTCATGAAATAAATATCAACTACATTTTCATGTTTGATTTTTGTTTGCTATAATCCGACCAATAATGTTCAATCTTGATAATAATGCTGTTAATTTTGAATATCCATTAAGCATAAGATCTAGACTAATAATGTCAAACATGTTAGTTCATTCTGAAGATGATTTTGGTTTGTTGTTGATGCCCATATTCATTGTATCAAAATAAGATCTAAAAGATATATTAAATCATAGAGAGGGAAAAAAATGATATATATATATAATGCATGGCAAGAAGAATGACATGGTGGCATGCATATCTCTTTTATTGTTAATTGTTGAGTGAGATTTGACAATCAATATACTCTTGTAATTTAATCTATTTTATTATGTCAACACGAAATTAATTTGTATCAAAGTGCCACAATTTAGTATATGCTTTTGAGTTCACAATTTGATTTGGATGGTCCCAATTTACATTTTTGATATAATTAAGCATATAAAAATAAAATAAAATAAAAAAGACGACCTAGTGCACGAGCCGCCTATAAAAGCGAGAGATCTAAAAAGGGTAAGATGTTTTGGGTGTAAGTTATTTTCTTTCCTGAAACACGCGTTATTAGAATATTAAGGGCAAACCTTATTCGGCATGCATGGCTTATTCACCATTTTAGGCATGTTCATTCAACTTAACCTTTAAAAGACATGGTTGCAAGAATTATGGCAGCAAGATTTACATGTAAATTGACAAACTTTCGAGTTTGTTCTATGACATATTAGCCATTATTTTCCATGATTGTATTAGAAAGATTTAAACCCATCTTTGGTACAATTTTCATTGAGATTTTGAACGTAATTAAATTTTTAAGAATCACCTATCAAGAGAGAGAGAGAGAGAGAGTCATCTTATTATTTATTTTTATAGTTTCACCTTTCATTTTGGCGGACCTTCAAATAGTATATATATGGCCATTTGGATTGATGCAAGGGGGATATTTTCCTCAAAAGGTGTATAGTTTTTAAAATAAAATAAAATAAATAATTGTTATTCCCAAGTTTCTTTATAAATTTTCTCAAAAAATTGCCTTCTAGTGTGCATTGAAAATCATGTCATATGTAAGTTTTGGATACTAAAAGATAAAGTTTATAGTGCATTTATAAAGAAAATTTGTGGGAAATATTCTCTAGTGTCTCTACATCTTCTATCTATCTATCTTATAATTAGTATCTAAGTCTTCTCCTCATGCCACATAGTAGATTTTTCTATTATCTTCTTCTCATGTCACGTGGTAGGTTTTTCTATTCTAAAATAAAAATTTATACAAAGAAATAGTGTACAAGGTTTGAACCCAGGATCTTAGGTTTCATTAAAAATACACTAATCAACAAGGCAACATACATATTATAATATTAATATTTTTTATTATTTATTTTATTCTTATTTATTTAAATTGCACATCCATCGCGTGTGTCATCCACTAATTTTAACTATCATTAGTGCCATCAAAAGTAAAAACAACTATAATTAGGAAATACTAACACTTACATATAAACTAGGTATAAAACACACATGAAAGATTATTAATTCACCTCCATAGGGCTTGAGTAGAACATTTTGACCAATTAACGACTCTCAATTTTGTGTTTTATATAGAAACTCAAATAAAAAAGTATATAGTTGTTAGATGACAGAGACTTGAAAGTTGAAAATCTTTTATGTTTTGGTGCAAATGCAACTGTATTTACTTATACCCTCACACATTCCATAGCTGCCTTTCTAATAATGTCAATGAAGCAAAATAAACCATTGAATCCAATCAGTCTATTGCTTTGTAAAAGGACATGGTCTTAGAATTGGATTAATAATCGAATAAAAATATACATAATCTCATGTTTAGTTAAGAAAATTGAAATTTGGACTAATAGTCGACTCAGACATGGTATCTCTTATACAAGGGAACTATTTAATCCCAAAAAGAGGGCGGGATGCAAAACGGGTGATTAAGGAGAGATTCAAACTAATTGGCTAAATTAAAAAATTGATATGATTTTGTCAATCCCTTCTTATAATTATGGGTCAGTCCAAATGTAAAATAGGATACACAATTGAAAGAGATTGATAATCTCATCTAATTTAGCCCGCCAAACAAACATGATCCAAAGTTATTTTAGGTTCAAAGGATTAAGACAAATCCTCAAGGAGTTAATTTAATACTAAGTTAAGTAGTGATTAGCACTTCAGAAAGTGTAAGTCATGAGTTCAAATTTCATGAAACACTTGATTATGATGGGATGACCTCCAAGGTATGTACTCATTAATTATATGGCATGTGTAGGATTGAGAACTGCATGTACTTGTGAACTAGTTTGGACAAAGCTCCAAATATTCTTGGTATTTAAATATAAAAAAAAAAAAAAAATTAAAAGAAAAAAAGAAAAAGGTTAAGATAAGATTCTAAAATTTCCTTCTCTAGTGAAGACTGTGCGCTATGTGAAAGGACTTAAATAAAGATTGATAAAGCTAGCCTACAAGATGATGGAATGCATGTATCAAGACACATAGGGCTGGATTAGAGGAAAATGTTTACAAAATGGATAACTCTTG
This sequence comes from Camellia granthamiana, assembly GCA_036172215.1. Taxonomy (NCBI): domain Eukaryota; kingdom Viridiplantae; phylum Streptophyta; class Magnoliopsida; order Ericales; family Theaceae; genus Camellia; species Camellia granthamiana. The sequence goes on from CM069904.1 coordinate 14,515,965, forward strand.
GTTACTCAACTTCCTTATTGTTAACCAAGCACATGCTAATAGACATGAGGCAATGTGTGTTCCCAAAGTTGTAAAATGACAAGAAATTGTCCTTACCATCAACAAGGTAGATGGCCTACATAACAATGCTTCTACTATTAATTTATTGTATGCATGTAATGGGCTGGTTTGCTAAGAAGCTGCTTTAGAATTGACTTTTTTAGTGGTTTTTTTATTTTATAAAAACACGTGCAAAAAAATATAGGGAATGATTTGATAATTTATAATTTGTTTTTAGTTATTTTAGCCCCTCTCCAAATGGGACCTTATTGTAAATTAAAAGTTGATAATCATAAGTAAAAGTCAAAATCACATTTTTTTCTCAACTTATTTATATTATTTTTGCTTCTTAAATTATAAACAAAAATTATATCAAACAATTTAACACAAACTCTCAAAATAAAATAAGTTATAAACAGTTAAGATACACTACACCAAACAACCCAATGTAGTGGTGGATTCACTTACTCAGCTCACTCTATTCATGCTTATAGCTAGCTAAAGAGAATCAAATGAAACTAATTGACTAATAAGCAGAGGTTGATGAATTTGGGCCAACATAAATTCCTAGTTCTTTCATCTCTTGACATGATTGGAGTCCATATCTAATATTCCTAACTATGTGGGAATGTATTGAACAGGACTTGCATAGCTAAGTATTCCTAGAGATAGATTACTGAGAGTAGAAATTGCTTTACAAAAGCTTCTTGACAAGGCCAAAAGATATAGGTACATGTCCTTGTCTTGTACCAATCACATTCCCACTTTTCTTTAGTGTGAGACTCACTTTACACTTCACCACACCAATTACACTACATCTATCCAATGCTAATCCTTAAACTATTTCACAAGCATGACAATCTCTGTTTATTTAAAGGGACTGTTTAAGATCAATTTAAAAAGTTCTATATATATTTTAAAATATTTTTAGTGAATTTTTTTCTAGATTTATATTTTCTTTTTTTCTTTTTTCTTTTTTCTTTTTTATTTTTCAAGTATGTCTAGTCTAAAAGGATCTGGAAAATAAAAAAAATTTGAACAAATCTAGGAAAAGTTCACCAAAAAAAAAAGAACTAAATAAAGTCTCTTTTTTTTTTTTTGGCTTTAGTGATTTTTTTTTTAAGGGCAAATTACACTAATAGTCCTTAGAGTTTGGGGGTCGTGTCACTTTGGTCCCTGACTTTTCAATTGTGACACTAACAGTCCCTATAGTTTGGGACTCGTGTCACTTTGATCCCTGACTTTTCAATTGTGACACATTTGACCCTGAATTTTGAATTTTGTTCCAAATAAGGACAATTGAAGATACTATTACTCAATTTTAAGGATAAAGTCATCAATTTGATAAAATATAAACTAATTTGACAAAAATAAATGTCAAAAAAAATATTTTTGAATTTTTAAGCATTATTTCTACCCACTAGAGATAAAATTATACAAAATTAATAAATCTTTTAAGCATTTATTTATTTATTTATTTACCAAATTAATTCTTATTATGTCTTTGGTGGGTAGAAATAATGCTTAAAAATTCAAAAATATTTTTTTTGACATTTATTTTTGTCAAATTAGTTTATATTTTATCAAATTGATGACTTTATCCTTAAAATTGAGTAATGGTATCTTCAATTGTCCTTATTTGGAACAAAATTCAAAATTCAGGGACTGTTAGTGTCACAATTGAAAAGTTAGGGACCAAAGTGACACGAGCCCCAAACTATAGGGACTGTTAGTGTCACAATTGAAAAGTCAGGGACCAAAGTGACACACCCCCAAACTATAGGGACTATTAGTGTAATTCGCCCTTTTTTTAAAAAGTACTTATTTTATTTTGTAGATCTATCTAGTATACCGAACTTAAAAGTGTAAAATTTATTAAAAATTATTTTAAAAAAAACCATAAAGATATATATATATATAAACAACAAAAAAATTATTAAAAAAATAATTGTCAAACTCTACCTTATTAAAAGTGGGTACATGAATTCTGCAATGCTATGAATCATTTATTTTTTAAGACAAATGACAAGATATTATTCGTATTAAATTTTTTTATTGAGCATAATCAATCACAAGAATTCACATAAGCAAGGATCCAAGATGTTAACAAAACAATTGATGATATATATAATTTTTCTATATAAAATAATCAATAAGCTAACCATAATCATAGTGATAGAAATACTTATATGTTCCTTGCTTTCTTTTTTCCCCAAAATGTCCTTTCAAAAACTAAAATTATGTAAACATGATCTCTCCATATCCCTCCATGCTCTTCTTGTGAGTTCCAATCCGGCCCTACACCGATAATATAAATCGTTAATCTCGTAGGTCATACAATAAAAGTCATTCATACAAAATATCAGTTTCATCAGATATCTATAAATACATGAACAAATCACATTTTGGTTTATAAAATGAACGGCAAATATGATTATAAACTTAAACCATCAATTTTTATAAAACAAGATGTGATTTGTTTTTATGTTTATAGTTTTCTGATGAAACTGATTTTTTACATAGATAACCTTTACTACGAGGTCGACGAAGTAAATGATTTAAATCATCAGTATGTGCCTAAGTTGGGGCCTACAAGAGGGTATGGAAGAGTATGGAGAGATCAAATTTGAAAAAAAAAAATGTTTCTCCCTTGATTAATTGGAGCTCACTTTTAGCTCTTTTTTCATTACATTTGAATTTAATGAAAAAATTGGTGAAGGATTGGAAATACTCATAAAAGAATTTAAAAGGGATTTTCAAATTTGATTCATGCCACTGACCCAAAAAACCAAAGCGAAGATAATTTTTGTTACAAAGTTTACATCACTGTGGTCCATTCAAGTTTGAGGACAGATTGTTATCAGATAATAGACTTATGTATTGTTATCAGCACCTAACAATAGTCTATTGAAATAGAGCAATAATACTCACATATTGAGAGATTAAAGATATAAAAATAAATAAAATGTGTTTAGCTTAAAATGGAATGAGAATATCATATTGCTCTTGAAGTATTTTCAATTTCCATCATGATTATAGTATTTCTTGCTATGCTGAAGAATGTTTTTTTGTATGCATCAAATGAGAAGGTGATATTTGAAGTACAATAATGCTAGGAGTCAGGAAAGGTTTATTCGGAAAGATTTCATGAATGAGTTGGCATTGACGGTGTTTGTTTTTTTGTCTTGATTCAAGTCTTTCTTGGTATGCATTAATTGAGAAGGTGGCATTTGAAGCATGTATTTGATTTTTGTGGGATTCAACTCTTTCTTGTTGTGTTGAAGAATTTTGTGCAATGCATTAAATGAGAATGTGACACTTGAAATTTGCATTTGTCATTTATATTGAGTGTTTATATTTATTCAATTATTTTTCATTTTTGGCTTAAAAGGCAATAGGAAGTCATTGATTCCGGATTGTTAGCTCTATCGTGTCAAATGTTTCCTTTCCCTAAATGTAAGTTAGCAAAAAAACACATTACACTTGTCCCGTGACATTTGTACAAAACTATCATGTCATATATAAATAAGGAATAATATTATATGAACCAATTAGTATACTAACTAATGTACTAATTGATGACGTGGCATAATTTAAAAGATTTTTGATATTTGTAATGTAATTAATAAATTGGGTCAATAATAATGTCATAACTAGTATTGGTACACTAATTGGTGCATGTAGCACCACTGATAAATAAAGGACTAGCTTTTCTCCAATCTTTCATCGGACTAGAGATGTGTTGTCCTGCCCAATGGGCCGACTTTTGGATCTTATTTTAATGATTCGAACCGTTCACATTTTAGAATTCGTCGACTATATCATCCTTGCAAAAAATTAAGTCGATCAAATAACGATAACCATGTATTCAGATCAATTTTGTATAAGCCGTTTATTTTCTTACTGTCCATTTTTTTTACATAAAATTGATTCAAATACGAGATTTTCGTTATCTAATTGACTTGATATTTTGCAAGAATGATATACTTGACAAATCTTAAAATGTAAACATGACCCAAAAACTTTCCCAATAGACCGGATTGGACGGTTCAATCCGGATCCGAACTGGAGACGGTCCAGGTCATGTAAATAAAGTGAGCTCGCAATCATTACTAGAGCATAGATATGAGATGGCATAACAAGCAGCAGAGCCAAAAGTCCATAGAGATAACTTATCAAGGGGAAAAGGATTGCATCTTATGTATTTTTTTATTTTTTTTTTGATATGACAAAAGACCTAACGAAGCCAGAGTCTAGCCATGTAGGAAGACTCACCCTAGCCACTATAACAACCCCGCCCCCAACTCTAAGCTAAGAAGAACCCTCCATCCAATTCTCATTTTCCAGATGCCCAATCTTGATTCACCTCCATCTCTAATAGTATTGGATTAAGTATAGGCAAATCAGAATCTCACTTCAATGAGAGAGTTTGGCATTGACATTTCTAATCACACGAGAAGAGAGGTCAAATGACAAGGCCAATAGCTAGATATGTCGAATCTCTCTCTAAACATGAGCGACCCGAGATTGAAATGGCAACCCAACCGCCCCTCCTCTCTAGCCTCTTATCTAATTGTGCTCTGCATATGATATTGATCACTATGAAACTCCTATATCAATTTATTTAGAATACAAAGCAAGTATTTTATTTGAAGCCTTGATTTTGAAATCCATGAATTTCTTTGCTAATCTAAGCACTGTACCCATCCTACTTAGTCGATAACAGACTGATTAAAATGTGTTCAATAAATCCAAAATCAAATCAAAAAGATATGCCAATAATTATACGTGATCATTAAATTGTACCATTTATTTTATATATACATATATATAATAAACTTGCAACTTGTTGACTATATCTCTTAAAAAGATGGCAAATCTCATACATATAAAGAACTTCTAAACAATTCATCAAGAATGTCAAAACCAAAAACCAACAAAGAAATTCACATAACAAATCCAGAATCATCAAAGATATAATAATTTATATATATATATATGCTTTTCACCATTAAAGAGTTCATATAGTTTAGTCAACTCTTAAAGCTTTTCTTATTAATGAACTTAATTAGAGATGTGTTATTAAAAGGCAAAAGGATAGCTGCTATAGAATTTTAAATGGCCTCTACAAAGTAACCCATCCCATGTGGTCCCACCCCCATATAATTGTTATAAGCTAAAATGATTAGATTCTAAACTCCAAATATAATTAAGGACACTTACAAATTTAAATTTATAGTTGATTCAAATGCAAATTCTTTTTTTTTTTTTTTGGTTGAAAGGTATTGTTTAAATTAAATAAGCCTATAACAAGAAGTTTCTCTCACAAGTGTTAGTCGATTAAAAGTATAATAAAATAAATGGAACCCTACATTCAAATTATACACATTTGTTTGCCTCCCAATAGTAGTGCCTAACTTGGACTAACATCAATTTCTCTAGAACAAGAGTGATGAAGTCAAGAATAATGTTAATGATGTATTGTGACACTGATAAACCTTTTTACTATTCGACTAGTCGAATATAAAATGTATGAACTTATAATTCATTTCAATGCAAGTGTTTTAACTCCTAAACTACCTGCGCGAATCAATCTGATGACCTAATCAATTAAAAATCAATAAAAATATTGAAACAAAGGACATAAAGAAAAAAGCTAACATTTCATCTCATGGTTAGAAATCAATCAATCAATGAATATCTATCATTTGGTTTAAAGGGTTTTTTTTCTTTTTCTTTTTTTTTCAATGGGCTCCATGAATTGGACTAAGAGCTCTATTGAAGGAACACATATCCATTTATCAGACCAATACCTACTCTCCTACAATTTGTTATTTGAGTCTTAGATGCTTATAATTGTTTTTATTATATTGAAAGTTGGGATCTCAGAAAGTTTAGACTTAAAGGATAGAAGGTAGGGAATGACCCCATGTTAAATATTCAATTTGGAAAAAAAAGAAAGAAAAAGGAATGGTTTTGGTTTGAATTATTTAATAATCAACTAACCAATTATGATGAGATTAAGTGCAATCATGTCAGTCAAAATCTTTTAAAATTATAATTTTGTATTCTTCAGACACCTAGATTCGATTATATTAGATTAGATAACAAAGATGTTTCAAAGTCATCAAATTTGAGAAACCATGTAATTAGGTTTAAAAAAAAAAAAAGTCAAATATGATGAAAAAATGTTTTACCAAAATAGAAAAAAATATATATATATATATATCGTGTTTAACGTAAAATAAGCTTAGTAGGGTAAAACATATTTTTTACTTTTAAAATGTGAAAAAGGTTCCTAAACTATAGTTTTACAAATAATACCATCACTATTACTAAGTACATTATTTTGAAAAATCAATTAAATATTAAAAAAAATTATATAAAAATATGTTTTACACAAAAACATTAAAAATGTTTGAAACATGGGTCTCAAAGTGATCAATATTAGCTTGATTTACCAAAGGATAAGCTCTGACTAATAGTTGTAATAATGCAAAGCCCACTAAAATAGGCTATTTGACTTTCTATTACGTTGTACAACTGCTTTCAAGTAAGTTTTGAAAATGTCACATAACATTTCATTTGTTTCCAATAAACATTTTTCAAAATACATAATGATATCTATGCATAGGGAAATGTTGTGGTGTGTATTCCTTTGCATTTTATTATAAAAATATATAATTTTATTATAAAATTTTGTAATACTAATTATAAAATGCATAACATCGTTATAAATTGACGTAATAAAAAATATCGTAATTAAGTCATAAACATTTGCGGCATCAGCTATAAAATTTTAAATATTTTTGTTACATAATTTATAAAAAAAGTTATGCATTTTGTGGTTGTCGATATTAAATTTTATGATAAAATTACACGTTTCACATATATCTTTATATATATATATCATTTGAGAATTCATTTCTGTTTGCCTTGAAACTTTTAAAAACAATTTTTTATGTTTCTAATCTGTATTTTTTTTTTTATCGGTATTTTTTTATTTTACTTTGTTTAAGGGTAAATTACACTAACTTCACATGAAATTTTAATCTCTCTTAAAATTTTAATTCATATAACACTTATATTTATTTTCATCAATAATTTATCGATTGTATAGATGAAAAAATAATATTATCATATCTTTTATACAAAAATATATACTCTTTTTATATTTTAACACCATCCTAATTAATTTCAATCCATTTAATCTTATTAAATAAAAGGTCAATATAATTATGTAAAATTTGTAAGACTAGTTATATTTTCTTCAAATCTCAAAAATATCAATGTAATTTACACATATTTTATTTTATTTTTTTAACTTTTTAAATCAAATTAATCTAGATACACTTCAAAAGATACAAAAATTGTAAAAATATATTTTTTTAAAATCACCAAATACAAAAAATAAATATATAAATTCAGTATATGTAGATTTCTTCACACTGCTTCCAGATCTAATTTTTCATTGAAACAAGAAAACATATCTGCAAATTAAAGACAATTCTAGGATAGCAGAGATTTGGGACCAAAATGTAGTAGTTCCTAATTCAATTAATGAGAAGGTGAAATCTAAAATTAGGAATTAAACACTTTTGCCGAAGAACGAGAAAAAGCATATGGTATTTTGGGAAGATTATCACTTCCCATGCTAAAAAAGTAAACAGAATGGCATCAACTTGACTAATAGCACACGAACAGGCTAAGAAAAGGCTCTCTGTCGAAGGTAGAACATCCTGAGATTCACTCGCCAGTCACGTTTGCTTAATGAGACTTCACGTACTCCTGAACTATATGGAGACCCTCGGTTTCTTCTCCATAATCCTGCAAACAATCAGAACATATACATAAACCGGGACAAGGAGGCAATCAAGCATGAATTTCATTAGACAAAATATCAAGAACCATCTGCTGTAAAAAAAAATAATAATAAATAAAAAATAATAAAAATAACACAAAAAAAAAAGAAGAGGAAAGCTAAGCCTGTTTGATGATGTTTTCATTTTATGTTTTGTTTTCAATTTCTGCAAAACACAGAAATTTGATGCCATCTACTGCAGAAGTAAAAAATTTTGAACTACATATATTTTATTAGACGACAGAGACAGAAAATTTGAAGCTTATACAATTGTTACCCGCGAATTATATTTTGAGCCTCTCGAAAAGACACTTGTCTCATGCCTCAACCTCAAACAAACCTATCTCACCCTCTCTCACACATTACTGCTTCTATAGGTTAGAATTTTTACATTCCAATCATTTTCCCTCTCCTCAGCGACTCCAGCACCAATTCCCTCACAAGCCCACACCATCCCCTGCCAAGACCCCCCTCCATGCCCCCATCTCTGACAACTAGTTTCGCCTACCCACCAGGGCCATCCGACCTCTGACTCTCTGCAACCTGAGCGTAACCCAAACACATGTGGTTGAATTCGGGTTGGGCCCAGGCACATCATGATAAACCTCGAGCTTGACCTGGAAAGACCCCCAACCCGACCAACTCACCCACGTTGCAGCTATATTGAAAAGGATAAAACAGTAAATTTCTTGTAAAAACAAGGATAAAACAGTAAACTATGACGCACTTCTATTCATGTGTCCATACCTTCACAACAACACAGGAGCAACCGACTACCTTCCTTGCTTTCCCTTCTGAATCAATCTTACATAACTGTAGGTGGGTTGAAAGAGAGATAGAGTCAAGTAAGTTAAACAAGATTTTATCAATTGTCTACAGAAATGATCACAATAAGGAATAATATGGCGCACCACCACCAATTGCAAAGGACATATACCAAAACAAAAGGGTGGCAAAGAGCAACAGGTTATACAATTACATAAAACTTCTATGACTATCCTTTTGCCTTCTTTCCCCGGGGGTGGGGCCACAAATAACAAAAACAAAAAGTAAACTGGGCACTGAGTTTCACACTAGTCTGCTTAGAAAAATGACAGATTGCCTGAGACACAGGCAGGCAGGAAAGAAAATAAAGACTGATTGGATAAAAACATTCAACAAAAAGAGACCAATCATAAGTGCCCAGTTTCAAAGCACAGGACAAGAGAAAATTGACAGCAATTGTATCTTTTAATGCCAATATTTTAAGCATAAGAGACCAATCATAAGTGCCAAGAAACCAAAAAACGAACCATCACACTAAATTTGAGTGTCAAAACAAAGATTAAGATATTACAACTACAAATCAGGAAAACGATGTCAAAATAGGGATCATAAATGAAATGTAACTTACTCCAGCCCACTCGCCAAGAGTTTTTGCACTAGGCACCGATATCAAGCTGACATTATGATCAGCACAAAGTGCTTTGACCAATTTAACATAATCTGGCTGGTTGCAGTCCTCAGCTACCACACAAAGTTGGGCAGCATGCTTTTCAATCACCTTGGCACCTTCATGGAGCCCTCGTGAAAGCCCTCCATGAGCCAGTGATTTCCTCAGCACAAGCTGCAAGGCTGTCATGATGTCCATGGGCTCGCCTAGAGCTGGAGCAGGTGTTGGAGCAGGTATCTCTGCAACAACACCACCATCTTCTCTGTATAACAAGAGCTAAAAATTAGAGAAATTAAAAAATAAAAATTAAAAAAAAGAGTGGAACCCCAAATAATTGAAGATTCTTATTTAATCCTTAAATGATTCTCACTAGCCTGGTCAGTGGTTAAACTCAAGTCTATTGAACTTTAATTACCCATGTTGGGGAAACTTGCTCAGACAAGTTAATCCAATCCATTTAGTACCCAAAAAATTTGCTTGGAAACAATGAATATTAACTCTTCACCATGATAGTTGCCAGTACCATTCTAAGATCCCTTCAAGTAATCATAAAATGTAAATGCCCACAACAAGGCATCCACATGAACACGTGAAACCAATAATACCATTTCCTACATCCCCAACTAAGTTCATAACTTCTAATTTATAATAATACCAGTTCAAAAGCCCAAATGTGACAATTCAACAAAGCAAAAAGTAGATTCCATAGTGTCAACCAATATGAACTTGAAAGTAGAAGACATTGTCTATTTGACAAGATCTTATCAATCTAACACAACTTCTAAATAATCAACCAATATGAACTTGAAAATTCAAATCCCTAGAAGAATAGACTGTTTAGTAACTTGAAAATTCAAACCCCTAGATGAATAGACTGCTTAATAACTTGCTTGAAAAAACCTCTCCTCTTGCTCTCCAAGTTCTCTAGGGAGAGCTGTTAAATCAATTACCTAATTTAGAAATTATGTATGTCTGGTCAGTGGCAGAGATAATCGAGGAAGATGAAGCTTGGAAGATGAGTTAGATAAATTGAGACTCTATATAATCATGGTAAGACTAAATAAAAATAAAAATAAAAATAAAATCTAGCCATAACAATGCAGCATCCCCTTGTATTATAATATAGACCACACAAAGAAAATATAACAAAGCAAGGAAATAAAGACCATAAGCACTTTAAGACATCAAAACCATCATAACGGTCTGCAAGAAAATCAAAAATTTGAACTTTCTCTCCATATTTTTCATTTGCCTTCCTTTCCCTATAATTAAAGCTTCTATACATCATGGTCTATCTCCTGGGTATATGCTATACTTCAGCAGGAAGGTTCCCACCACCCTGTTTCTTCAGCATATCTCTAAAACTTTGAAAAGGAACAAACAAAAGGTTGGTTTGGGGTGTACTAAAAAAGTACACTTTTTATCTTTTTATCTTTTTTGGGTCACATCACCTCTCTACTTTTCTACACATCTTTTCGTAAAAAGTCAAAAAGTGCACTTATTTAGATCATCCCATAATTACTTGCACTCTCTTATCTTGTTGCTCTAAGAAATGGCTGTGAAAGAGCCCTCAGAAGACCATAAGGTCCATAACCACTCCAACATACCAGAACCAGTATAACAGGCTACCAAACATCTAAATCCTCTCTGCACGTTTTTTAAGAAGGAATCATAGTTCACTACTTTCTTCTACTACACCAAACTTGTTTCTCCCAAAGTATTGCATGACATTGAGGTGTCATTCCCTTTCCAAAGGTTTATGCAGCACCAAAACAAAAAAATGCCCACTACGTATGAGGAAAAGGGATAGCAGTAGTATAATAAAAGCTGTAAAAATTATGCCAATTCATTAGAATTTTTATGGATTTCAAGTAGATTTTTCAAATTGTTTTGTAGAAACCTTATTTAAAAAGGGTGGACTAATAGCAAAAACTCAGTATGTACGGAGTTTTTAGCATTCACAATTGGGAGAAACTTTAGTTCTCCAATTTTAACTCCTTCAAAACCTAGAGATCCGCACCAATAGCATGTACGGAGCTTTTAAAAGACACTCCATAAAGATAATTGAAAAAGTTGAGAAATATTGTAAATTAACTTTTCAAAGTGAACAACAAATATGAAACATCTAAAAAATAAATGAAAAATAAAGAACATATAAAACATCCTCCTCTATAAGCCTAACTAAAGGAGAAAAAAGCACTCCCTTTGTTGGATAACCACCACAAATAAATCCTAAAATCTTCCTCTACAAGCTACCTTACTAAACAAAGTTCTATCCACAACTTAGATCATTAAAAAATGAACACTGACAGCATCTTATGCTTCACATTAGTAATTTATGTTTCATCATTTTTTTTATTGGCACTAGGGTGTCCGGATCAAACCCGACTAATTCCCAAGGGTGCACAAACCCTCGGCAAGGAGTGTTCCACAAGTGCATCACGGTTAATTCAAGGATTTTCCCCAATCCTATGGCCCCAAGAAATTGTTAGCACCTAAGAGGTTTCAATCCCTAAACCTTAGAGGAAGCACACCCCCAAATTGTTGTAGTTTAGTATATACTTTTCAATTTAAGAAAATTATTTTTAAAAAGGATAACCTTGTTTGGTTTGGAGCTTTCAAAAACAATTTTCGGAGTTTAAATTCGTTCTTTTATATTTTTAGTAATTTTTTAAAATATTTTAATCAATTTTTTTTACTTTTTATGCCCACTTAATCTTGTCTTGACATTAAAAAGTATTTGTACAAAAATCTTTAAAAAATTAATTAAATACAACAAAATACAAAAATGTATTAAATTTTCATATTTGTTTTGTATTTTTTGTATTTGGTGAATTTTATAAAGTTTTTTTTTACAAATATTATACTTTTTAAGTGTATCTAGATTAGGTGTATCTAAAAAATAAAAAATTTGTATAAAATTTTTAAAAAAATCACTAATAACAAAAAAAAAAAAAAAAAAAAAAAAAAAAAAAAAAACTCAATTTTCAGAAAAATATCATAAACCAAACAAGAATCTAAGACCGTACAAATAGAAAAATCCATCTTTTATCAAAAAATCATGGACTCTTTAAATTTTAGGAGAAAATTGTTATTTGCTCCATTTGTTCTACTACATTTTCCATTTTCTAAAATTTAGAACAAAATTTAGAAAATAAAAATAAAAACGTGTCCTCAATTTAAAGATTTCATCACTTTGTAATAAAAAAATATCTTTTCATTTGTATTGTAATTTTAAAAATATTTACCACTAAATTGTAAGTAATGTAATTTTTCCAAAAAAATCATAATTTAACATTAAAGCAAATAAACATGCTAGAGACCCCAAAAAATTACCAAAAATTCTACACAATACTCACATGCATCACGGATGTGAGTCCCACAGCCATGTGAATATTGTGTAGAATTTTTGGTAATTTATTTGGGACCCCTAAACCCTAAAATTTTAAATTTCTTCAACTTAAACCCTACATCTTAAAATTGATAGCAATCTTAATCATCAGCCTAGTCTATTTATTGAACTAACAAAAGAGGGGCAATTTAGTCTTTTTACCCATCACCTTACAGATAACTTCATCACCTTATGGATATATTCCATTTCTTACCACTCCCCATTCACTACTTATTCTCTATTGCTCAATTTCCCCTTCCTAATATCCCCTTTCCTTTCCTCACCTCCTAAACTCCCAATCAAATTTTATTTCCTTACTTTTTTCCTCCTATTAAGTATATGAACAACTATTTAGGTTAATGTGTGGATTTTTTGGGATGGATAGGTAGAAAAAAATCACTGGAGATGGATTTGTGCTTTCTAGTAGTTATGCATGCCAATAAGAGGACATCAACATGATTTTATAATCAATCCCTCAACTTTTTAACCGTCAGTTGGTATCTAAAATCTATCAAGCAAACTAACCATCCAAGAAGTATAAACTAAAATGAGGTTATTTGGAGAGAAGGAAAAAAAGAGTAAAAAGAATCACCTTTTGGAAACTCAATAGAATACTAAAACAATTAAACAAGGCTAAAGTACTTTACAAACTACAATTTGGCATTTACTTGTATGCAACAATGCTAACAAGCACTTTCAATTGATAAAAGTATTCCTAACTTAAACAAACAAGAAAAAACCACATACCCTGACATTTTTCTAATGATGTTAAGGTCAAAGGTCTCCTTCCTGCTTTTGCTGCCAAAAGTAAAACAAAAGACTAAATCAGATGATGACTCAAACTGCTCAATAACAGTAGCTGAAAAGAATGTCAACAAATGCTCCCTGATTCACCATGCTTTGTTAATATGTAACTTTAAAAGTTACGAGATATACATAACAAAATATTGGTAAACCAAATCAACTCACACTAATTACCAAACTTAGGAGATAATCCATTAAATAAGAAAGTCACAATGACTATAAACAACTCAATAGTGAAAAAACATTAGACTTAATACTTGTGATAAAGGATCACATTGTAGGTAACTGAAGTGCATGGAATGAAATACTTTAAACCAGATTAGAAAAAAGTGGAGTAAAAAAGCCATATTAAATAGAAGAATATGGGAAATGATCAACAATAACAAAAAATGCAGCAGCGCTCTAACAACAGTATGACTGGCCCAGGATTTGTTGCATGAACAAACTTCCAAAGTCAAACAAGCAATCAACTCGAAAAACCCAATCACTGTTTAAGCCACAGCCAAACTGAGAAACAAGTAATATCCTAATGTCTTTGTCTTCAGCTAAGTTTTCTAAGTGCCCACTTGCCAGCACTTTGTGCCTTGTAGATTTTTCCCTTTAGAATCTGGTCTTATAGTTGTTTTGTGGTTTGAAATTTAACCACACGTCACACACAATGTCTCTTGTCTTCTTTTTTTTAAAGATTTTTTAGTTTTAGGAACAACAAACTAAATCACATGAGATTATAAGCCATCAAATGCCTGGGTACAGAATTATAAAACAAAAACACTAGCATCAATAACAAACAATCTATCTAAAAAAACAAATTATACCCAAAAAAAACACACAAGGATTAGGAAATGTCCAAATGTTCAACCAGTGAAGTGCATGTAAGATATCAGACAGCAATTATTAACCATTATAGAATTTGATCCCCCCCAAAAAAAGACAAGCCCTAGCACATTGTAATGTCCTTGATTGAGTTTCTTGAGCACCCATTTGCTATCATTTTTGTGTTTTACCATTCTTTTTTATCAACATCCCAGTCCTTGTTATTTTCAGTAGAAAATCATATCCTATGCTTTTTCAGCCTTCTCAATTTTAAATAAAAAGTTAGTGAACAATCAAAAAAATTAAAACAACAAAGAAAAAGAAATGAGAGCTTCCTGAACTAGATCTTTCTATTCATCTATAGATCTCTTCACATATCATTCTTTTTCTAATAAGTACATATATCACTATAAAAAATAATTTTAAAAAATAATTTAAAAAAAAAAAAAAAAAAAGACTGATTCAAATACATAGAGAACACGGAATTGAGATTTTACAACCCAAAAAAAAAAGAGATGTGATCGAAATCATTAAAACCCTAAAATCAGCAAGTGACCAATACATATATATGTCTGTGTATATATAATCTGCATGAGAGATCGGTTTACCTTGATGATGTGAAGAAGAAAACTGCGCTACTTGGTAGTCACTGCTTGCGAAGGAGGGAGGAGAGAGAAGATGAGCTAACGTCGTTTATAGGATTCACAGTCTAGCCAATAAAACCCTAAAACGTTCAATTACTAAAGTGCCCTCCACTTTTTTTTTATTTTTTATATTAGGGTCATTTTTTATTTGATTTTCTGAATTTTTTTCTAAATTTTTTTAAAATGAAATTTAGTTTGACAAAAATAAATATTAAAAATATATTTTTAAATTTTTAAAAATTATTTTTAATCTCCAAAACAATAAAATTATATAAAAAAGTATTTTTTATTTTTTTATCAAATTGATTTTTAGCTTTTTAGAAGAAATAAATTGAAAACCAAATCAAACATTTTTTTTTAAATATTGGGGGCAAACAAAAAACAAATTTCTAATGAATAATAGTAAATAAAGGAAAATTCTAACATACATACCCTTAAAAATAGTATACCATATGCACCCTAATTATATTATTTTCTTTTTTAATTATGACCAATTTTCTTTTTAGTTGTTATATTATTTTAATTATAACTCATGAGTTCTTTAGTTATACCTTATGTTGTGTTTAGTTATGATATTTCTTTTTAATTATGACTCAAAAAATATAAAATTATATCATTTTTCTATTTAATTATAAGGTGTATATGGGTGTATACACCAAAGTGTTTCCCTAGTATAAAACAATTTCTCCTTGGATTTGAGGCCATCAATTATGTGTAATTGTTATTTTAAAAGATTGCAAGCTATATTTTTTAGGCTTTTCCCAAAATAAGCCTTTTCTGTATTTTATTTCCCAAACTAGGCCAACTTCTGACGTATTTCCCAAACTAAGCTAAAGCGCCATTCCGATTCGCGCTTTTACTGTTAGGAGGTCAAAATTTGATGAATAGAAAAATCGCTATTAGAAATAGCGATTTTAATTAATAAATCGCTGTTGTAAATAGCGTTTCTAATGTTAATTAATAAAACGCTATTATTAATAGCGCTTTTAACATAAATTATTTTTGGGAATAAAACGCTATTACAAATAGCGCTTTTAACAGAATTTTTTTTCCAAATAAAACGCTATTACGAATAGCGCTTTTAACATAAACTTTTTTGGAATAAAACGCTATTTTCAATATAAAACAAAAGAAAAAAACATAAAACATATTTTAAAAAACATATTTACACTATATAAAATTGAAATTGGCTTTACTAAAGCCATTGTCATGTTAAAATATGTTTTTTTTTTCTTTTGTTTTTGTTTTGGTTTAGAATGTGTAATTCATAAATTTTACATAATATGAAAAAAACCCTCTTTTCATATATTAATTTTACATACTATTTTTCATATATATAATTTTAAAATCATATTCATTTAGATATTATTAAGCCAATCATGTTCATTTATTTGGCTTTACTGAAACCGTTGTCATGTTAATTTTTTTATTTTTTCTTTTGTCTTTGTTTTGATTTAGAAAATGTAATTCAAAATATTTTTTCGTCTTTACTGAAGTTGTTTTCATGTAAATTTTTTTTTGTTTATTGTTTTGTGTTTGTTTTGGGTTAGAAGGTGATAATGTAATTAATAATTTTTTTTTGGCTTTACTAAAGTCGTTTTCATGTAATTTTTTTTTTCTTTTGTCTTTGTTTTGGGTTAGAAGATGTTATTTAGAAAATTATTTTGGCTTTATGAAAGCCGTTTTCATTTAAACATACATATATATTTATTCTTTTGTCTTAGTTTTGGGTTAGAAGATGAGAATGTAAATCAGTAAACCAGTTTAGTAAAACCGTTTTGTACCCGTTTTCATTTAGAAAATTTATTTTTTTGTTTCGTCTTTGTTATGGGTTTGAATGTGATATGCATGCTCTACAGTCCGAAGCACACCCACACACTGTGCAGCTCGACGAGCAACGACGAAGGGTGAGACGCGAAGACCACCGCGGAGTAGGCCAAGAAGACGAAGGCCACAACGAGAGCTCCTAAAATAAATTTTGTCAACATTTTTGTAATAATACTTAATACATAATATACGAAGTCAGTACTTTACTAAATACTCATATAGGCATGAAAACAATATAACTGAAGTTGCAAATATTATAGTTTTCAGTTACATAGGTAGTACAGACATAATTCTCCCACAAAAATACATTCTGGACACCATGAACTGAACACACATTACATACATCCTGGACACCCTGAACTGAACACACAATACATAAACATAAAAGTTAGACAGACAAACACCTGATTTATGACCTAATATTGCATATTAATAGCCGTAACATTTGACAGACACAATACATAAACATAGACTTAAACATAAACATAAACATAACATAACATAACAGTTATACTTACTCTAACACAGACATTAAATATTAATGCAAGTTGTTATATTGCCGAAGTGTAGACATTAACACCTAATTCGCGCTTAAATCGGCAGGTGGCTCAGAGTCTAAACAATCCGAAAGCTCAGCGTCAGAGACAAGTTCAGGATCCTCCATGATACCCTTGATAGCCGCAACATCTGGTTCTGTTCTGTTCTTCTGGGCATCCTTCTTAATTATGAGTAGCTGCATATCGCGGGCCAACCTACGGCCCATTTGAGAAATCTCACATTGTAGTCTTTGACATAGTCGATCAACATTTTCAGGATCTTCCTTTTGGATCTCAACAGAACGTGCTTTTGGCACCTTCAGTCGTCTTTCCCGACATAATCTTTCCATTTGCACTCGCTCTATAAATAGTGCGGGCCACTTCAGAAGTCTAGCGTTTGCATAACCATATCCTGTTTGATTATCTGATGGATCCTCCACCAAACCACATGGATCTCGATAGTACTTTGGCATGACAAAATGTAACTTCCCAAACCTATCATGATAAGCACAAGAGGCATCTAACAAAGGAAATGGTGTTTCATCTTCAGCATCGCCACTTCCCCTTCCCCCTCCTCGTCGTGAACTTTCACCCCTTTGCAAGTTCCTACCACCTCTGCGATTCCCACTCCCTCCCATGAACCATGTAGCCATGCTAATTTTTTAAAGCAAATAAATGATAATTTCGTAGGGCGAAATGAGTTGTAAGGTTATGTCTTCACCTTTACTCGTTTATGTAGTTGGTTATGAACGGCTTTAGAAAGATGCCTCTGCATGACAGTCCCACATATATGAACAAGGTATGAGTTGTCAGTAGATTGAAAAAATAGAGAAAAGCAAATACTGTGTACGAAGTCACGTGACTTGACAATCCATCTGTATATGTGGACAAAATAAAAGCATGCTAATTGTAAGGTAAATCAAAGCATGTGCACCAAGTCACATGACTTCACAATCCATCTGCATATACGGACAAAATAAGGGCATGCTGACTGTAAGGTAAATCAGTGAATTCACTGTTGCCATGTGACTGCCTGAATTGAGAATCCCACATATATCAATAAATATTTTGAGGTGTCATTGTAATAAAAAAAATCGAGCAAAAAATTGAGAAAACCAAAGCCTGTGCACCAAGTCACATGACTTGACAATCCATCTGCATGTAAGGACAACATGAAGGCATGCTGACTGTAAGGTAAATCAGTGAATTCACTGTTGCCATGTGACTTTCTGAATTGAGAATCCCACATATATCAATAAGAGATAAGGTGTCACTGTAATAAAAAAATCGAGCAAAAAATCGAGAAAATCAAAACCTGTGCACCAAGTCACATGACTTGACAATCCATCTGCATATAAGGACAAAATAAAGGCATGCTGACTGTAAGGTAAATCAGTGAATTCACTGTTGCCATGTCACTTTCTGAGTTGAGAATCCCACATATATCAATAGGAGATGAGTTGTCACTATAATAAAAAAATCGAGCAAAAAATCGAGAAAACCAAAGTGACTTAACAATCCATCTGCATATAAGGACAAAATAAAGGCATGCCGACTGTAAGGTAAATCAGTGAATTCACTGTTGCCATGTGACTTTCTGAATTGAGAATCCCACATATATCAATACGAGATGAGTTGTCACTGTAATAAAAAAGTCGGGCAAAAAATTGAGAAAACCAAAGCATGTGCACCAAGTCACATGACTTCACAATCCATCTGCATATACTGACAAGTCTCTCCACGATTTGACTACTCAATGTGTGAAAAAATGAAGCTTATGTAGCCAATGTTGTGTTTCACTTAGCTAGGCAATGTTACGAGCTACTATTTGTATTTCCTTGAAAAGTATGACTATTTGAATTTTTTTTGTCATTTCGAATTATTTTAAAATCAACTTTTGAATATTCAATTTGTAATATTTTGGGAAACATAATCAATCTCAACTTTTGAAATCATATTTCAAATAATAGTGTATCTTGTGAGTGAAACGTGGGTTACGTAGGACTACTTGTGTATCTTGTTCTCTTTGGGTATAAATCCGAAAAATAACAATACAGCGTCATTACAACTGGTTACAATTCTAGTTTCTATACTAAGAGAATCGTCAATTTCTGTAAAAATGTGCAGAAAACAATCTGTTTGTGTATAAGTAATTGTAAATAGTGATTAATCCCAACCAAATCAAGTAAAACCAATTGGGTTTTAAACTTAGTCCCCCAACTGGACCAACCACCATTTCTTACCAGAGTCATCATTTTTACTGGACTTCTAGGAATTGGAAGGTTACTCTTTCTTCTTTCCTGATGGATATTGAAATTCTTTACGTACAGTATTCCTATTTCACGAGCCCCAGTTAAGGAAAGCTATTCACCGACCTACCTGTTATGTTTTATGTGCTATTGAAGGCGGTAGTTCGTTTCACCGAGTTTAGTTTTCTGTCAACCCCTCATTCGTTACCAGAGTCATCATTTTTACTGGACTTTCAAGAATTGAAAGGTGACTCTTTCTTCTTTCCCGATGGAGATTGAAATTCGTTGTAAATTCATCCATATTTCAGCAGCCCCAGTTAAGGGAACCTTTTCTCCGAGTTACCTGATCTATTTTATGTGTTTTAAGTATTCACATAATTGAACATACATTAATCCAGAACATTCATTAACTAATTGCAATTCAATAAAGAAAGTCATGAACTCATAAATGTGTAGTTATAAATGTAGTTATTTCATAAACTTCAGGTTCATAACAAAAATACTTGAAATACATCCGTACGTTAGACGAACAACAACATTGTCTTACACTCCAGTAACGAACATATGAAAGATAACGGTGTTTGATTTCTTATTCCTCATCTGACATGTAGTAGTTAGAGAGATATTTGTCATTGTTTAAGACATTATTTCGCTCAATCATTGTCAAATCTCTGTTGCTTGCTTCTGCCATTTCAGTGGCTAGCTGAAGCATGAAATGTCGACATCTCCGCATCAACATTCTGTTGTTCTCCTTCTTAATTCTGCTAACTGCTTTTTCATAGTCACTCACATTTCGTCTAGCCATGGTCAATGAACGACGATGAGGTACCGGTGCCCCAAAGTTACGTAGATCATTATATAATCCTTCTTGCTCCGTTACCCTGAACGCCCATTATGCTCGGATACCAGCATAATAATCCTTCGGACTCGAGTACTTTTCGCTCTTGTAGTCATAGGTAAATGGAGGTAGTAGCCACACTTTCGGATTTCTTTGCCAGCGTGAACTTCCTGCACCTCTTGAAGACATTGTTAATAAAATAAAAAAATTAATAATAATAGTAATTGTATATATATTACTATTGTTATGACTTCAACAAACATCATACTGGGGTATTTATAGACATCATAGTGGTGCTAGGGCACTATGGAATAAGTGATACACGTGATATTATTTGATGTTATTCATTTCATGTAATTTTCAGTACCCGTGACTTTGTGTACCTGTGATGTAGTCACAGACGTGGTTGTCAGATAAAATCATAATTGCAGGCCACAGAATCACAATGCAATCCCTTCATATTCGAGCAGTGCGTTGTCAAATAAAACAAAATGCAGTGAGTTGTCACATCGCCACATTAAACTATTTTGTCATGCTTACTTTTGTAATACAATAAGTAGTCACTTGGAATTAACGATTTCAGTACATATAGGTGTTTTCGAGAAATTATAAATGAAATCGAAAAATGAAATAACGGCTTTAATTTTCTTTATATTAAAGTAATATTGTTCATAAACTATCATTGTTTTTCTCACCAACATAATAAAATGGTCACCTGCAAGGTAAACACGATTGGAACTTTGGTGCCTATATTTTATCTTATACAAGCATGGCAAAGTCAGAAAGTCACATGCATTACTGCATCACTGCATAAAGTGACATGCATCATTGCATCACTGCACAAAGTCACATGCAGTGATGCAGTGATGCACAAAGTCACACGCATCACTGTATCACTGCACAAAGTCAGATGCATCTCTGCATCGCTGCACAAAGTCACATACCTCCTACCTACTGTGCCCATTGGAATTATGCACACAGTCACAGGCATCACTGCATCTGCGGCACAATAGCCGATGCTACAGGCCTTTGATTCGTTCATGACTTGACAAAAGTGGAGTCCTGACAGCCGAATGCACTGGATAAGGTCAGTGGCATGCATGTGATTGAACAGGAAATACTCATAAATAGGTTCAGACAAAATATTATAATCAATTAAAATATTTTAGTACTTCAAATTATAAGTATATTTCAATGCAATATTATAGTCAAAATTCAGGCTGTGTTCAGTTATATTTGTCAATTGTTCACAAATTTTATTAATTAATTTATTTATTAAAACAACCGTTAAAATATTTTTCATGACATATACGGTGGTTGACAAATTTAAAAAAACAACTGTTCGTGTATTTATTAATTTGTTGAAATATTGTTTCACAATTTTTTTACTTTTTGTTTTCAAATGACAATAAATTATGCAATTCATAAAAGTTGAAGTGACAACTCCTATCAAGTTGATGCATAGTTGTTCAGGTCATCAAAGTTGACGTGACAACTCTAATGCATAGTTGTCATAGTTGTTTACAATAATTGCATACATACAGCTACCATGTGTATATATGGTATAAATATCGTAGCATACCACAACAAAAGTTTTACAGCTATTTCTAGCGATATCATCATGACATATACGGTGGTTGATCTATATTCAGCAATGGGTCGCTATTGGGTTGCAGATGGAGATGAATTTCAATACCCATTAAATCCAAATTTGCGTTACTCACGTGCCACCGTCAATACCATGAGAGCTAAGTGGGAATTTCGCAAAACTCGAGCAAACGTTCTCGTTGAGCTATACCGTGAAGTTAATCTTAAATTTCCTCGCCGGTTAGCTATGCGTATGCCAACCGACACTCCACAGTTGTTGCAAAGGGCATTGAATCGTATCCACGACGAGGTTAATCGCATGACCCAACGTTTGCAAAGGTCCGGACTAATGAAGACCGCAAATGAGCGTGCCGAAGATGGGTTAATGGATGATGCACACCAGTACTACGCCTGGAGCATGGATGTTATGTATAAATCTGATATTGAGATGTCAGATGATGATGATAATGAATGAAATTGTTTGGATGAACGCCCAGGGCATTTCTGTAATGCATGCAATTTGTAATGCTTATCCATGACTTATCAATGAAGGGAGATATTTCAATTATTTTTAGCCTTGAACAAACATATTTTTTATAGGTTCTTTACACGTTTTGTTCAAACCAAACGCGTTCGTAATTTATGTATCAAATTTTTTTAAACTTCAATTTTATAAATGGTTGTCTCAATTTGTAAAATTGAGGAGAAATCGTAAATTACTATAAATAATGCACAGACTACGGATAATGAGAGAGGGGTAAAGATTTGAAAGAGATTTGTGTGATTCACCAATATAAATAAGAATAAAAAATTGTGAAATTATAATTGCGAATAAATAAGTATTGACACTTACATCAGCTATACAAGTTTGACACATACAAAAAAAAAAAAAAAAAAAAAAAAAAAAAAAAAAAAAACCTATATAGTCCATATCGCAACCGCTAATGCCCTAACCTGCCCCCAGTCCCACAACCCCGACCGTGGATCTCCCTCCTCGGTCTCCTACGGTAGACTCTCTGAATATCTGGCACTCCCTCCCCTGTATGCGGCCCTCCACTGACTGCCTGTGGAGCCAGTGAGTGTGACCCCCCCTCTCCTGCATCTGATGCCCCTGATCCTGCCTGTGCCTGCGGATCAGATACTGCTGTGAGCTGTGAAACTCCCACTCCCTCATCTGGTGCAACTGTATCACGATCTGCAGCTGGACCCCGACCTCTGCCTCTGCCCGCACCTCGACCTCGGCCACGACGTCCCCCACGACCATAACCTCGGCCTCTCCCTCGCGTTCTGGGGGGGGGCTCAATATGGGCCTCATTATCAATGTGGGAGATGTCAGTGAGAACTGCATCATGTGTACTCCTGGGCGCGGTCGAAGTAGTCCCCAGAAAAGCAGGTGGTAACTGGGTGGGTGGGGTAACAACATCATGCATGAACCGGGGCACGGTCGAAGTACTCCCCAGAAAAGCAGGCTGTAACTGGGTGGGTGCGGTAACAACATCATGCATAAAATGGGGCGGTGACCAATCAGGGTCAGGGTCAGCATGCTGGGTAAGATGTACGTGTGGGAAATCTGGAGAAATGTATGGGGTATCATGCGGTGGGGTGACTGAAGTCGAAGGACCTGCTGTGGCTGGCGCTGAAGTGGGAGGCACTGACGTGGATGGGACTGATGTGTCTGGAGCAGCTGCTGCACTGTGTACACTGTAGTCCCCAAAATGCAGACGATCTACCCGATGGGCATGCTGGATCCCCTCGTACAATAACTCTCGGATCTCTACAAGGGCCTGCAGACCAAGCTGTCCATCACGTCTGAAAATGGCGTCCTCAGCCAAGTGATATGACCTCCCAGCTCGAACCACCAGAACAAAAAATCAGATATATTAGGCTATAGTTCACTGAAAATAATCAATTATGATATTAACAATTATCTGACACATAGTACGATACTCACCAATGCCTCGAGAGAAGGCCCAACTCCCTGATATCCGGCCTCGGACAGGTGGCTCGGATTACCGACAAGTAGGTGTGTATGTCGCCGACACCACAACATGTAAGGGTCGGGAGAGGGGAGGACCCCATCGCTCCAGTCAGCCTGTACAATAGTGTCGCGACGGGCATCCCACAACTGTATGTATCGCATATGATGCAGACTCCAGTCAGTGCTGGCTCGGCCACGTCTATCAGTCGCATGCAACCGCCACTCGGTGTCACACCGATCCGGCACGGCCTGGACCCGACCAAACTGTCAGAGGACACGATCAGGGAGATGCCACTCAACCACGTCAAAACAAATGAGTGGTACTCTCGCCATCCATATCTCCTCACCTAGTCGGCAATAGTCTGGGAGCGTATGGAGGACCTCAGCATAAGGCTGCCAGATAAACTACAATAACGACAAGTCTATTAAAAATCGCTCATAAACATATACACTCCATATGACACTTAAAATTTAGGTATTTAAATTTGATACCTCGCCGTCTATCATTCGGTCAAGCTGGTCTCTATACACGACGACTACGTGGGTCGATACGACCTCGTGGCCCATATCAACCCTCCACCGGCTACCTCGAGGTCCGGCCGGCAACTGCATGTCTCCCTGCCCGATGGGAACCTCACCAGGAGCAACTACTTGTCGCCTAGACGGGGCAATGCGAATCAATCTCTCCCACGCCCAAATCTGCAATAGTTTGAACGCAATTACAATACTGATATATGCCATACAATATGAATTGACATGTAATAAAATTCTTACTAACCTGTAGCAAGACAAGGGGTCCTCCGATCTGAGTCACACCCACCTGAGTGGCTCGACATAACATCCTATACAAGCATGCCAAAGCCGCGGCGCCCCAGCTGTACTGGCCGATGACGTCAATGTCTCTCAACAGTGGCAAGTACATCAGCTTGAGCAGGTTCTGTGACTTATCAGGGAGAAGTACCCCCCCAATAAGCCACAGAATATATGCTCGCGCATGCTGCTGTACTAACTCATCTGGAGCATGATCTGGAAGATCGCCCTGAAAATGCTCGGACAGCCACCTCACCCTCACTCTACCTGCCTGTAAGTCTGCAGGTGTAGGTGCTACTCCCAATAGCTCAGCACATAGGGCTATCCACTGCTCCGTCGTCAATGATGGGTCAAGTCCAGTAACTGCTCGCCCATCAATCCGTAGACCGTATAGGACAGATACGTCCTACAATGTGACGGTGGCCTCACCGGTCGGGAAATGAAATGTATGAGTCTCTGTGCGCCATCTCTCGACGAGAGCAGTAATGAGTGGGTGGTCCAGTCTGATATGGCCTATACGATATACACCATAGAATCCCATGCGTAGTAGACACTGCAAGACTCTATGGTCCAATGGACACTCCCACAGGCCGGAATCTCCCCGCCGGCATGCCACCACGGTGCGTGCCTGGTCCTGCATAACAGAATGAGTAATTTAAATTATAGCATTATCAAGGAAATCAAAAACAAAATGCAGTGTATTTTCATTGTAAGCGTAAAATCCAACAAACGTTATTGCATACCGGGTCCTCCCATATACTGTCAGCCCGATGTGGATTACTCAAAAGGGGGACCTCATCAGGTAGATGTGCCATGAAGCCTGTACAGTTGAAAAACAAATACATTTTGAAAAACTGTATTGGTGAGCATGTAATTTAACTATATCAATTAAGCTCAAATTATTATGTACATGACGACTTGGAAAACAAATGTGGTCGATTATTTTAAAAGTATAAATTTGTGTGCCATTAACATGGAAGCAATTCACTAAAATCTAAATTTTGCATATTATGTGCCATTAAATATGATAAGCAATTCAACATAACCTATCGTTATCTATGCTTCGGACTAATATAAAAATCTTTTACAAAATCATTTTACGATCTCAGTTACATAAGCTTAATAATGACCAATAACATGTGGATAGTTTTTGTATGTAAATATTTACGAAAAAATGGAATGATAATTTTTTTTTCAAAACTTCATTGTTGATTTTGGCATATTTGACATAACCTCATTATTGATTTTGACATATTTGACAAAACTTCGTTACATTTATGGCATATTCGAGAAAACTTCATTATTGATTTTGTAATTTTTGTTTTCCAATAAAGTATAAAATTTGTAAATTATGTACATGTAATTCATAAATTGTAAATGTACAAAATGCTTGCATCAGTCGAAATATTAAAATCTTAAAATGGTAGAAGAACTATGTGATTTGAAATAAAATTCTGTAATAAACATTTTCAATGAAGTAGAGAATAAAAACCATAGGACTATGTGGTATAGTTAAATGTTTTTGCATTGTCATTTAGTTTAATTTATTTGTTTACTATGTTAGTTGTAAATTTTGTCAAGGAAATCAAACAATTACAATATATAAAGAATTAAACAATAGAAATGATCTATTACAAATAAAAAATGTTCTATTTAAATGTACGACCCCGTTTACAAATAATGAATTACAAAAGAAAAGAAAATGATCTATTACAAATAAAGAATTGCAAAAAGATCTATTACAATATGTAAGTATTACATAGTCTTCATCGACCAAGTCGCGCCGGACATGTTCGCCTGTCATGACCTGTCTGCTGGTACTCACTGTAACGAGCGGTCAAACGCCTATATGATATGTCCATCTCATTCGGAATACGAGACATAGATGCACGACCCCGTTTCATTTCTCGCAGACGCAGTACATTAGGCATTAAAGTCCACTGCGGATCAGCCCAATAATCTTGATGTGGTATTGGATTGAATTTAGTTTCCCAAACCCTCATGTATACAGGAAGACTATATACTAGATCAACGTACTCGAATGGATTGTCACCGCATTCAGACATTACAGCGAGCATATGAGAACATGGATAGTGTCGTATCTCATATTTCCCACAACTGCACGTGGGTTGATTCATCCGCACAATTTGTGTATTGCGACCTCGTCCATGGCGAAAAGATGTTTGCACCTCAAACACGCGGTGTGGCCTATAAAAAAATTGTAATAGAAACTAATGAAGTTCATGTTTTTAGGTGTAGTTAAATTGACAACATAATAACAATAATTTAATTTATATTACAAACTAACCTGTCATATGATATCAACTTGAAAGTATTTGCCCTTGCGATGCCATCCTCAATAGTTTTTTGCATCTCTCTAGGGTATTGGAACTCATTTCGTACATCTAGTTCAGCTTGGGCTCCCATCTCGTCAAAATATTTTACAAGCCGCCGAAATGTAAATTCAACCATAGCTGAGATAGGTAAGTTCCTTGCACCTTTCAAGACGCTATGGAAGCACTCTGCATCATTGCTAGTCAATACCCCCCACCGATGTCCACCGTCATATGAAAGGGCCCACTCCTCAGGATTCATCTTGTAAACCCAAGTGATGGCTTCTTGGTCAATAGCCTGTATTTGTTGTAAGTAACCATTACACTTTCGTCGTTGATGAGTACTCCCTGCTTTCCATAGAAGTTGTTTCAGCTCCTTATTTTTGAACGTAGTGTTAAAGTTACTACAAACATGTCGAAGGCAGTGCCGATGATATCCAACAAATTGGAGCGAGGGATTCAACCAATGCCGCCTCACAGCAGCTAAAATACTCCCAGCTCGATCGGATATCAAAGTCACTCCCTGTCGGTCCATGACAATATGTTCCTTGATATTTGAAATGAAGAACGACCAAGACTCCAAACTCTCCCTGTCGACAACAGCAAATGCAAGCGGTAGTACTTTGCCATTGGCAGTGACAATCGTTGCTACAAGCAACACACCAGTGTATTTCCCGTATAAGAATGTACCATCTATGGTTATAACAGGCCTACAATGTCTGAATCCATCGATGACAGGTTTGAAAGACCAAAAAACAAAGTGGAAGACGGGCATCATGGTTGTATTTCCGGTATATCTATGCTTCCATTGCACGATGGTGCCAGGATTAGATGTTTGTAATGCATACATGAATTTAGGCAACATCATATATGATTCATCCCAATCCCCGAATACCATTCTAATTGCCTTTGCCCTTGCATGCCACGCCTTCTTGTATGATATAGTATAGTTCATGGACTTTTTTATATCTTCGATGACATTCTTAATGGGCATATCAGGTTCGTTCTGCATACAACAATACCTATGAGTCAGATTCTTTTGGTGTGAACACTTTAAACAAACAAATGTGTATATAAATGTAAACATTTATTTTGTGTACTCACCGCAACTTGTCCCAAAAGATGAGAAGCAATATAACTGGAGCTAATATTTGTGTGGTCCCTGTTCATTCGTGGGTATAAACAATGGTGAGGACCCTTATACTGCTTTATTTCAAAAAGACCATGTCTCCTACTAAGAGATGCACGCAACCACCATCTACAGTCGTGCTTGCAAGCACACACCCAAACGTCTCGCTTGGAGGTTACGACTTTATACTCTCGATTATTTGTTGCATGGTACAATTTCACAGCATGTACGAGTTGCTTCTTATCAACGAAAACCATCCCTTTGTCCAACTCTGGATTTTCAGCATTCCAGATTCGGTTACGGGGAACGACATCGCGGTTACTAATGTCAAAATCACCACCCATGTGAATGTTTTCATAGAAAGGGATTTCAGGTCTAGGTGAAATGGGGGCATTCTGAATATCAACGGGAGCGTCGACATCATCTTCTTCATCATCATCATCATCTGATCCGCCCAATAAATTTTCTTCATCACACATTTCATTCTCATCATTGTCTAAGGCGACATCAGGACCGTACATGTCACTGTCAGCAAACTGCACAGAATTAACCGTTTCAGCCATATTACCAGCAACTTCAACTGGAGTGGTATGATGGCTATAGGTGGGCACATCTTCGGTGTTATTGTGAAATTCAGTCTCGTATGCATCACGTGAACTTGATTCTCCACCATGGCCATGAAATGTCTGTTGTGTGTAGCCAGCTGCATAACATTCATTTGATTCATACATAGGAGACTGAAATGTTGTCGTGTCAATCCCATGTGTCAGCAATGTAGTGAACGGATGCGAATCCATCTGTGTTATATTCGGAAGATTGTGTACAACCTCTTTCTGAATGTACACTTCCAAACAATTTGGTGGTTCGAAATTTCCACCGATACTCAAAACGGTGTTCAACGCCTCATCGTCATTTATCGGTAATATTTTGTATTTGTTGGTTGCTTGCCACTGGTGATAAGGATATCTACATTTGAAGATCAATCGGACTGTTTCCCCGTAACTTGCGACCTTGGACATAAACATCTCCTCCAAATTGCCAAGTGTGGTGCCAAGTTGCACCCTATATATCCCTTTCGGCTCAGCATCATATGACACACCTTCATCGGGATCCCGAATTATGTTTCCCCCCAGTAAAAAATAATTGGAACAGTTGCCATATACTTGCTTCAATGAAACAATAAATATTAAAATATCAACAATATACATATATTGAATTCTACTTGTAAAATAAACATTAAAATAAACAATAAAATTTGCAGAAGTCACAAATAAAAGCAACCCTCTCATTTTTTGTCAATTTATATTTTCCAGGGTTGAAGGAACTGTAGAGGTGAAACATTAATTGAATTTATATTTTGTCAGCTATATATTTGTGTCTCAACTTGATTATTACTGTTTATTTTTGCATTTTTCTCACTTATTTTTATTCGTATCACACAACAGCTAAGATTTCATCTATACGTGGAGTTTTTATTTACTTCCTTTGTTGTCATTGCTCTATTGTCTTAATTTAAAAAAAACATCACAACAAGTATACTCCTTTTTTCAAGTATACTCCATTTTTCTCAACAAGTAAATTTAATTTATTTACTCCTTTTTTTTCTTACACATACAAAAACAAAAAAATAATTACAGAGATAATTTATAATGCCCAAAAAGTAGAGATAATTAAATTGAAGTTGGTGGTTAAATTTTGGATAGTTATCCATGTGAATCTATCGGGCCATCCGTACAAATTATTTGGTATTACAAAACACAAGCTTACCCATCAAAGTGCCAAATTTATTTTTTTCCTTCTTACGTACGAAATTGCTATGGACTATTAATTAAATAATTTAAGACTCTTTTCATGCATATATTGTAACTAATCTAATAATGACTTCTAATTATACAAATATAAATAAAAATTATTAAAACATAATGTTTAGATTTTCCTTTTCAATGGTGGTGGACAATCACAAAGTGGAAATGGCGATAAGTTACTTCGTTCAATACCCATTTCAAAAACTTTTTCAAATTTTCTTCAGTTTTCTGAGGAAATTTTAATTTGTACTAGAATGCTATTATATGTATTACAAATTCATCTCATTAAATTTTTTAATCATATTTTGGGTGCCTGACCCCAAATATAGTGAAATAAATCAAACGAAATTAAACCAAAATTTTTTTATTTAAATCAAATAGAGTCAAAATTAAATATTTTGAGAAACCAATAAAAATATTTCTTTTGAATAAAATAGAGTCAAAATTAAATATTTCAGAGAACATGATCTTTTATTTGACAGAACATGATCTTTTCATTGAGAGAAAATTAAATATTTTTTTAATAAAATACATTCAAAATTAAATATTTTTTTGTTTAATAATTACATTTTGTAGAAATTAGACATTAACAATTTATGAACCATAATTTGAGTAAAAAAATATAGACATTTTGATTCACAAGCATAATTTCAAAATTCCAATTTCTGATTTCAAATTTCAAAATATAGACATTTCATAATTCGAATTCAACAATTCTCAATTACATGAATTTCGTAATATGACATTAACAATTACGAATTATATGAATTTCAATTTTTTCTAATTTTATTCTTAATTAAACAAAATTACTTCTAAAACCCTAATTTGAAACCCTAATTTCCTTTTAATTCCTCTTAACAAGCAAAAAAAAAAAAAAACTCACAAGCATAATTTCAAAATTCCATTTTCTGATTTCAAATTTCAAAATATAGACATTTCATAATTCGAATTCAACAATTCTCAATTACATGAATTTCGTAATATGACATTAACAATTACGAATTATATGAATTTCAATTTTTTCTAATTTTATTCTTAATTAAACAAAATTACTTCTAAAACCCTAATTTGAAACCCTAATTTCCTTTTAATTCCTCTTAACAAGCAAAAAAAAAAAACTCACAAGCATAATTTCAAAATTCCATTTTCTGATTTCAAATTTCAAAATATAGACATTTCATAATTTGAATTCAATAATTCTCAATTACATGAATTTCATAATGTGACATTAACAATTATCAATTATATGAATTTCGGATTTTTTAATCGCAATTCTTAATTAAAAAAAATTACTTTTAAAACTCTAATTTCAAACCCTAATTTCCTTTTAATTCCTCTTAACAAGCAAAAAAAAAAACAATTTCCAATTCAACAAATATAGGTTGGTTTATTCAAAATTCAAAATATAGACATTTTGATTCACAAGCATAATTTCAAATTTTCAATTTTTGATTTCAAATTTCAAAATATAAACATTTCGTAATTTCAATTCTCAATTCTCAATTCTCAATTATATGAATTTCATAATATGACATTAACAATTATCAATTATATGAATTTATGATTTACGAATTTCATCATTCCAAATTTCAATTCTCAATTCTCATATTTATGATTTATTTAAAAAATTCAAAAAATTAAAAAAATTCCAAACCTGATTTATGATTCAAAAGCATTACAACCCTTAATAATGTGAACCCTAAAATGTCATCCTAAAAGGATGTGTGAACAATCTGATATCGAGCAACAATTATCATTAGAACCCTAATTTCATAACCACAACCACACTGATAAAGCATAAAAATTCATAACCATATTCAATTCACAAGCAACATCCAAAAATTCAAAAGCATAAAAAATTCCACAAATTCAAAAGCATTTACATTTCTGATTTCCAAACCCTCATTTCTGATTTCAAAAAATTCCAAACCCTAATTTCATAACCACAATGATAAAACCCTAACACATTAGAACCCTAACACATTTAATAATTCACATGTAAAACCCTAACATTGACAGAAAAATACAACACATTCACATTTTCACAAACACAAAAAATAAATACATAAAATTAGGGTTAATGTCATACCACGGAGAGAGAGAGAGAGCAGAGACAGAGAGTGAGAGCAGAGAGCAGAGAGCGAGAGCGAGGTGAGCTTTGAGTGAGTCTGAGATGGAGGAGAGTGAGAGATGGAGAGTCTGTTTGAGTCGAGCAAGATCCGAAAAACCTAAGTGTCAAAAACGTATGCAAATGGGGGGGGGGCTTCGTACATATAGGGGCTGTTAAAAACGCTGATTGAAAAAACGTTTTCATTTAGTGAACTCGCTATTAGAAATAGCGTTTTATTCGCAAAAAAAAATTATGTTAAAAGCGCTATTAGTAATAGCGTTTTATTCCGAAAAAAAAATTATGTTGAAAGCGCTATTCATAATAGCGTTTTATTTGTAAAACAAATTAATGTTATAAGCGCTATTCACAACAGCGTTTTCTTAATTAAAATCGCTATTTGTAATAGCGATTTTACTATTCATCTAATTTTCGCCACCTAACAGTAAAAGCGCGAATCGGAATGGCGCTTTAGCTTAGTTTGGGAATTTCGTCAGAAGTAGGCCTAGTTTGGGAAATACAATGCAAAAGAGGCTTAGTTTGGGAAAAGCCTCTATATTTTTTATTTTTAAAATAATAATAATGTTATGATGATTAATTTTAAGTAACATATGATATATCACCAATGCATTTGTAATCACACATAACAATAAATCTTCTCTCTCAGAAACCCTAACCCCTTTTTCTCTCGATCTCTCTTTATTTCTTAACCCTGTAGGGGGAGAGGGTGGTGCTTTTAACTTTTCTCTTCCCTTCATTTCTTCTTCTGCCATTTTCTCATTTTTTCCTTTCTTGTTCATCATCAAGCTAGCTACTACCTTTCCTTCGTCTTCATCATTGGCTTACCACCGGGAAAACTTTTATATCTAGACTCAAGTTTTATACATGATCGAGATTCTACATTACTAAACACACTTTTTATATGCTAAACGACCACCTCAGATTTAAAATGTTTTTTTTTTTGGTCACATAAAGATGGGAAGTAAGGTATCACATCTACTGATTGTGATGATGAATAAATCCTGAAAGTAATTGGTATCATTTGTTTGATGATAATTGTTTTGTTTTGTTCATTTATTTATATATATATATAATTTTTTGTATTGCAATAATACCTCCATGTATAGAGATTTCTTTTTTCATGGAGCTTTTCTCCCTCTCGCATGGAAGTTTATTTTTCTCCCTTAGTAGAGACTCGTATCCTTTTAGCGTGAAAGTTCTCTTTATTCCTTTTGGGATTCATGTTGTACTCTAATATATTCTAATATACTTTATTAGACGACTTATTATCAAATGTATAATATATTAAGTCTTGCGCTTTTCATATTAAAAATGCATTGATATCACCATTTGATCCCTGTCATATAACAATTAAAATAATAACATGCAGATAAATAGTGTCATATTTATTTTTTTTTAAAATAAAAAAATTGCATAAAATTTATTTTTCCGTAGTATAATATTATTGATTAGTATAGCAAGTTTTAGCCATTTTGTTGAGCCAACATTTATCTCTTTACATTATTTGTAAGGTTAAACTTCAAATTCTAAATTTCAAGGATAAATAAATTAAATTTATTGATTTTACATATATTACCACCACCACTTATTTATTTAAATTATTATTTTAGAGTTCAAAATACTATTTTAATTTTTAGTTTAACAAAAAATATATTTGATTTCAGAATAAGTGAATATTTCATATTGTCTCTTTCACCCATATCATAGAGGCTTTTTTCTCAAGTTGTCAATTGTAGTAATATATTAAGTTTGTATTTGTATTTTTAATTTTGGAAGGAATTTGTGAATAAAAAATCAAATAAAAGCAAAATGAGAAGAAAATAAAAGACTTATAATCTCATTTCAATTCTTTTTTTTTCTTTTTTTTTGGTTCCACAAATTCCTCTCCAAACTAATATCCAAACATAACCACAGAGCGACCTCCTGCGTTTGAGGATTCGCTGAAAGGCATTAATTATTAGATTCCTATTACTTGGCAGGAAAAGCAAACCCTCCTGAATGAAATTAAAGGAGAAGACCGTTCAGTGTTACTCACATCCTTGAGCATATTCAAGCACCCACCGCGCATCAATTTCCTCCACACGATCTGCAGTCAAAGCACATATTTTTAGATTTCAAAACTAAAATCAGTTACCAAAGGAGAAATGCATGAACTGATGAAAAATATTATTTAGGAGAGAGCAATTAATAGACAGTATAGTTTGTCAACCATTACAAAGATAATCAACTCAGAGGAGGCTCTTCAGCTATACTCCTAGATATAGAAGTTCACAACAGAACCCAGGCCTTGAAATCTCTCTCCCAAACGAACTATATATTCTTCAATTTATGGCAAGAAATAAGATTGTAGTTGAAAGCCTTTGTACTAAAAAAGGAAAAAAAATAATTCTTACAAACACTAGTTTTGCCTTCTCAAAACAGATAAATGTTTAAGAAGGTATAGGATGTTGGATAGCTTGATATAAATTGTTGGACCCATTTCCTAAAAGCTTAAGCTTCCAGGACTAGTGGTGATCTTAACATTGTATCATAACTTGGATTTTTGGATGTCTTGAGTTCAAGTCCCCTCCATTTGGACTTGTTTCTCTCTATGGATGCCTCACATCTCCACATGCAAGACAAGATCGTATATGAGAGAGGGTGTTAGATAGCTTGATATACAAAGTTGGAAACATTTTCTAATAGTTTAAATTTTAAGGACTATTAGTGGTGATCTTAACAACATGAGGTGATGAATAGGAAAATTGAACCAATAGCTAAAGAACAAGAAAAGGAAAAACATGAAAACAGTGGAAGCTTAATCTCTGTAAATTCATTAACATTTTAGCCCACTTAAGGGACACAATTTGCAAACCTAATTCTCCGATATCTGCAAATGCTATCACCATGATCATCATTGCTGGAGCCTCTCTCCTACAAATGGAATTCATTAGCTTAATCCTAAAGAAAAATTATATTCATACAAAAAAACCTCACAAGAATGATGGCAATGACATTATTATAAATAAATGCATCTTAAATGAGGTTTTGTTTTGAAAGGAATGGATCATAATGAGCCACATCATTATGTATGATTTTTTTGTTTGTATAGTATTACTCAATCCTAAAATGTCTTCAATAAATTGCAATAATGCTCTATGTTGCTGTGAGCATCCGCTATGTGCAATACCAACTTTAATTTCACTCCCCATTCCTTCAGACCCCACAAGTATGCCAGGTATGCAGCAACAGGAGGCCAACTAAATATTTTTGTTCTATATAGTCCCACTGCCCAGACCATGCCCAGGTGTATTTCCCACATGGCTCCAGATAAGTTTAGTAGCATCAGTAGCACACTGGTAGAAGTGCTGGCATTGCATTAAGGGAAGAGGTAAGCTTAAGGGTTCAATTCTAATTGCTTGTCAATCCCCCCCCCCCCCCCCCCAAAAAAAAAGGAAAAATTGGAGGTTTCAAACTAATTCCTGGATTAATGTATTGAGAATCAAGGGAGCTTAATATTGCCTTTATAGCAGGAAACATCACAGTTATGATATTTTTGTCAACAATTAGTAATATCTCCAAAATCCACCATTCTCAACATTTCACCCCACAATCGATACTTTTTTATGGAAAAATAAATTATGACAATGGTGAAAGCCACAAGGATGGTCAGGGTTATTTCCTATCGTATGATTAAGTGTGATACAGTTTATAATTGATAGTCAAAGACTCAAAGCCAATACTGCAACATAACGAGGACAATGGCAGCATCACAAATGTGGCACCACTACTGCTAGTAGTATGGAAAATAATGAACAAGAAAATGATGATTATATAAGGTCCTTTCATGATATGCTAAATTTCTGAAAGAGTACAAATTAAGAGGCAAAGTTCCTTCACGAAACAACTTATGAATTAAAATTATGCGGAAGCTTACAGTTAATCTTAACCCAGAAGAATTTCTTGCTACATGAAAGTTAAAGCAAACTTCAAAAAAGGAAAAAATAACCAAAGCAGAATTGGCATGCGATGGTATCAAGATAAAGACATCAACCAAGACAATGGGAAAAGGGTGTTTTGCTACTGTTGTGCATACCGAGAGTGCAGTAGGAACTTGGTTTTCATTCTTCTTCGGTAATTTGTCCTGCATGCATCAACATAATTGATTAGTCATATTACACTTAAGTTTGCAGCAAACATTCAACCTATAGTACTAAGGATTCAGGCCACGGGGAAAAACAACTTACACATTTGTTCTTGCACACATTCTCAAACCAGTTGACTGAGTATAAAGATTTGTATGAATTGCGAAACTAAGTTCCATCTACTCCAATTTTTTGTCACCCACTTGATTACAACTTGATTTTGTTCTAGGAGGCCCCTTCATGGATGACAACATAATAGTTCCAATAGAGCTTTTTTCATGATCAATCCTCTGAACTAATAGGCTTAAAGCCCACAGCCACATAACTTCCCCTCGTGGATTTTACATATACAGTCCTCACATTAAGGCCACCTACTCCAAATTCCACAGAGTATGACACATTTATCAGATGCCAGATGTTATGTTTAAGGAAAAATCAGAAAGTTTTTGACTCCGGTATTCAGATGCACTCATAATTTCCATGTGCATGCATGGACTTTGTATTCACTTATGATCTAATCCAACTGCATCCAGGCTGCTTCATCACCCCATATGTCGTCATCAACTCCCTCACATTAGCTGCTTCTTCCCATTGTCCTACAGTTGCATAAATATTTGAGAGTTGAACATACACTGCCGGATTATTTTGTTCATTGCCAAGAAGAAATCCGGCAACGATTCTTCCTAATCTTAGATTACCATGAGCTGCACAAGCACTGAATAATGCCCACCAGGTGTTAGAATCTACTGCAATGTGTTTTCCATTTATTACACTTTCTGCCTCATCAAAGTATCCAGCTCGACCTAGAAGGTCAACAATGCAAGAAAAGTGATCTACTCCAGGTTCAAAACCGTGATTGTTTACCATAGAGTTGAAAATCCGAGTACCATCATCGACTAAACCTGAGTGGCTGCAAGCTGAAAGGACTGATGTGAAGGTGGCCCGATCAGGTTTGACCCCACCTGAATCTAGCATTGCCTCAAAGCAAACCACGGCTCTCCTTCCTTCTCCATGCTGTGCGTAAGCAGATATCAAGGAATTCCAAGAGACCGTATCTTTGTCAATCATTGTGTTGAATACTCTCAAAGCCCCTACCAAAACCCCACTTTTTGCATACATTGTGATGAGGGCATTACCCAACAATGCCTCCAAAAAAAGTCCTTGTTTGAGAATGTAACCGTGAACCTGTTTCCCATGTCTCAAAGATGAAATGTCAGCACATATGCTCAAAACAATGCTAAGAGTATAAACATTTGGCCTCAATCCTGACAACAGCAGCAGAGAAAATTGGTCTAGGCCCTGCACTGGAAAACCATTTAACTGAAACCCAGAAATAATTGTATTCCAGGAAATTAAATTTCTCGGAGACGTGTCACTGAATATTTCATATGCCTGTTTCACGTCACCGTGCTTAGAGAATGCAGAAATCAATGCATTTGAAACTTCAATTTTAAAGACAAGCCCGTTTTTAATAACTAAGGCTTGAATCATCTCAACAATCTCCAGCAACTCCGAGCTTGATAGCAAACTTCCAATAGTGAACTCATCTGGTTCAATCCCTTCCCTCTGCATTTGTAGGTAGGCCAAAGTTGCAGCTCCACCAAAATTCCCTTGAGCATAGCTTGTAATCACGGTATTCCAAGAGACTAGATCCTTTTCTTCCAATCTCTCAAAAACCATGTGAGCTGCATTTAGATCCCCACAACTGGAATACATGGTTACAGTGGCATTACTCACCGATGTACACGTTTCAAAACCCATCTTAATAGCTTGGGCATGTATTTGATGGCCAATTCTTGCATGTGAACAAGAACTCATAACACTCACAAAAGTCAGCTCAGTAGGTCTCAAACAAACTTCTTGCATCTCTCTGAACATTATCAAGGCCTCTTCATCTCTTCCCACACTAACTAAACCAGCTATCATCGCATTATACGTAATCTGATCATGCACTTTGCCTTCTGCTTCTTCAAATACTTTGTATGCATCACTAACATTTCCACAAGTAAAATACATTGTGACTTGTGCATTGATCACGGAAGCTCTTCCCAAAAAGCCAGTTTTAATCACCAATGACTGTACCTGCCTCCCAAAATCCAGCAACTCCGGAGAGCACAAGCTCAACACACTAGCAAAAGAGTAATTATCATGTCTAACACCCAACATGTGCATTCTCCGAAACAAATCAAAAGCAATCTCAACATACCCATTTTCCGCACAACCCGTGATTATCGCATTCCACACCGCAACACTCCTTTGAGGATTTTGATCGAATACCCGGCAGGCATATCCAACTTGCCCGAGCTTCGTACACGCAGACAACAATGTGGTCCACGAATAAACATCTGGGTTTTTTATTTCATCAAAAACCCGCTTGACCGAAACCAAATCTTCCGATTTTGCATAGAGGGAAAGCAGGGTATTGACAACATGAGGGTAGGTTTTGAGCCCTGCCTTGATGGCGTGGGCGTGGAGCTGATCTCCGGTGGTGGTGTCACGGAGGTTGGCGGAGGCAGTGAGGGCGGTGGAGAGGGTGTAGTGGTCGGGTCTGAGGTTGTGGGATGAGTGAATTTGGTGGAAGAGTTGGAAAGAATCAGAGTAATGGTGTGAGCGAGTGAGGTTTGAGAGAAGGCAGTTGAGTTTGATGAGTAGTTGAGTGGCATTTTCAGTTATGGCAGTTGAGATTAAGCTATTACTACTATCCTTGTAACATTGGAACTTCATCAGTATTATGAGCTTTTGGAAGGTAATACGACCCAAGTGGATTTTGCAAGAAATTCCAACCGAAACGCCTGTGGGTTCAGATTTTTCTCACCCGCACCTCGAAACCCCAAACGGGTGGGTCAGATGATCTCAAACCGCTCAAATCATACCGTGCGCATCTTTAGGTGATGTTTTAAGGTGATTTCGCATTGACGAATTAGGTGGGTTGGCACATGTAGGGGTTAGCGCGGTGGGTTTGGGAAAGTTTGAGAGTAAGATTATAAATTGATTGTAGGATAGGGGATTGATAAATTGTGATTTAGGTGATTTTTGATGGGTTGACGGATTGAAAAACATTGTAACTAATTATTATATATTTGTATAATATATAACACTAATTTGTATAATATTTTTTAAATATATAACATAAAATAATTTTATATAATATGTTTTATATATATATAACTATTAATTTGTAATAAATTTTATATATTAAATCTCTCTTACACTTATTTTTACATTAATAATTTGTTGGAAGTTCAAAAATATATATGTATTAATTATAGCGGAGCAGAGTGATTCGGTTGATGGATTATAAATTTTAAAGTTTAAACCGTAATTGAAGCTGTATGGATTGATGCAGCTTGGTGCGATTTTAGCAGATTGAATGGTATTTTGCACAACTCTAAGCATATGTAAATGTTTAGGAATTCAGATTCAGCTGTGAAGCCGTTGAAAATCTCTTTCAATGGATCCAACTGTTGACATTATAAGAGTTGTTGAATAAATTATATATATATATAAAAATTAAATGAATTGGACATTTATAATTCTATAATAAGAGTATTTATTTTTAAAAAAAATAAATAATTAACATAATTTGAATAATTTTTTAAAAATAATTATGACTTACTCATAGGGTTACCAGTGTTCGACTAACTTGATTTTTTTATATGGATGATATACTTGATAAACCTTACAATATAAACTGCTTGAATCATCAACATAAGCCCGAGAAAAACCTTTAAAAATCCTCACAGCAACAACCTTCAATCCAAATGTTTAAACCTAATTATTATAAGGGTAATTTACCATCCAATCTCTCTTTCTAGACTATTTTTATGTACTATTAAGTCCTTAGTTGCCTATAATACTTTCATTGAATTTATTACTTGTTAATTTTCTCAATTTTTATTAACTTCTCTTTTGATCATTTTTCCAGAACCCTCATTCTTCTTCTTCTCTATCTCTCTCCCTCTCTCCATATCTATTTCTCTCTCTCTTTCTAGAAAATACCACCACCATTGCCATGGCCATGGCCATCCATCCACCACCACCTTCGCCAGCCACTACCATTACTATCGTTCACCAATTATCTCTACTATCGCCGATCTATACTTCACCAGCTCTGATTTATCACCACTGTTTACCAACCACCTTCACCATCGCCGATCTATACTCCGTCCCAGATCTACATTGATCTAGTTGTTTCTACTGTGAAATCAACTTTAAACGACTACAAGTAACATCGATTCTCCAAATCTCGCCTCTTCCTCCCTCCCTCCCTCTCTGTCTCTTTATTTCTCTCAAACCAAATCTGTTGCAAACAAGGGTTTAATTTATCGGTGATAAATTTATCACTGATATATGTCTTTGAATCTTGTGTTGATTTGTTACGATGATGGTGAGATTTTCTTTTTGTAATTTTTTAACAAACAGTCAGTGAGAAATTTATCAATGAACGTGTCTATCAGTGATAAATTTATCACTGAATATGTCTTTGAATCTTTGTGTTGATTTGTAACGATGATAACGAGATTTTCTTTTTATAATTTTTTAACAAACAGTCAATAAGAAATTTATGTGAATATATCTATCAGTGATAAATTTATCACTGAATATGTCTTTTAATTTTTGTGTCGATTTGTGACGATGATGACGTGATTTTTTTTTATAATTTTTTAATAAACAGTTAGTGAGAAATTTATCAGTGAATGTGTCTATCAATGATAATTTTAACATTGAATATGTCTTTGAATCTTGTGTTGATTTGTGACAATGATGACGAAATTTTCTTTTTGTAATTTTTTAACAACCAGTCAATGATAAATTTGTCACTGAATATGTTGATTTGTGACGATATTGATGAGATTTTGTAATTTTTAATAAGCAGACAGTGGTTAAATTTATCATTGAATGTGTCAATCATAATTTTTTTTTTACTAGATTTGTCTTTGATTCTTTGTGTTGATCTACGAATGTGAAGAATTATTTTCTGGTAAAGATTCCTCATCTCTATCCTTCATTTTCTTCATCCTTATTCTTCTCTTTTTCTCTTGTTGCCACCTTGTTTGAGGAGGTATTAACGGTATTGACATGGTGGAGATAGAAAATGGCCACAAAAAAAAAAATATTGTCAAAGTTCGGAGGTAGTTGCTGGAGGTTAGTAATGGCTGCCAGCAGCCAAAAATGAAGGCCAAAGGAGTCATCGGAGGTTGATGATGCTCGCCGATAGTCAGAAGTGGTCTTCGGTGGCCGTTTAAGAAAGAGATTCAAACAGTTGTGACAAAGAGAGAGAGTAGAATGGTTGAGTGACTTCTTTATTTGGACTGAATGTCAAGGGTAAAATGGGAAGATGTGCTAAATCTTTTTAAGTCAGGACCTCATAGGAATTAAATCCGGTCCAAAGGACCGGCCCATAACTCCCCCTTATTATAAACATGGGTGAATTACACTTCGCCTCTTTTATGTTTGATTATGTTTTTATATTAATTTTTTAAATTATTATTTTTCACTCTTGCCTTTTATGTTTTAAATTTTTCTCAATTTATTCTTAAAACTAATTTTTGTTTAAAATTATACATAAAATGTTATATTAACTGTCACATGACATAAAAAATATATAATATATTAGGGTTTGGGCATGTGTTGGAGATGTTAGTTGTATATAATAAAATATTTGTACGATATGTGGCTGTCAATATGTCATTTTCTGTATAATTTTAGGTATAAGTTAGCTTTTCAGTTAATTTAATTTCTATTGATTGTATTAATTAATTTAATTTGTATCGGTAATGTTTAACCTTGAGTTGGATTTCAAAAAAAAACTTGAGTTGGATTTGATTTGTATTGACTTGCATTACATAATATTTTGCTCATTGTTTGTGTTATATTTAAATGTTAAAGTCTTGTTTATTTTAATTAATTGATTCACTTATTTTAAAGTCTTGTTTATTTTATTTAATTGATTCACCTATTTTTAATATAGTGGA
Source organism: Camellia granthamiana (assembly GCA_036172215.1). Lineage (NCBI taxonomy): Eukaryota > Viridiplantae > Streptophyta > Magnoliopsida > Ericales > Theaceae > Camellia > Camellia granthamiana. The sequence goes on from CM069904.1 coordinate 14,558,268, forward strand.
ACCAATGTTCCAACCCGAACCAACTTGGGCTACATTAGGTTAAGATAGGTTAGTTCTAGTGTATGATTTGTTTGATTATGGATCAAAAAATTCAAAATTGATCATGCAACTCCCCAAATTTTTTAGTCCTTTATGTAATCAATTTTAGTAAATAATTTCGAAACATCATCAATTAAATCCATTTTTCATGAGGTAGTACATTATGGAAAATAACAGTCTTTCTTTAAAGTAAATCCCTTTCTCATTGAACTACTTCAAAACAATTACATCTTATATTCACAATACAAATTATAGTTCAAAGAGTTAGACAAAACAAGGTAAAGATGCCCTAATGGCAAACAAATTTCAAGGGCAATCCCTTGATTACACAAAAGGGTGGACGTCTGTCCCAAACCACAAAATAGCCCAGAGTTTTAACAAATAACAACCAATGAGCCTTCGTGCTCCATTCAAAATATCTCCACCGCCTGTCACTTGAGCGGAGTCATACCATCAAGTCTTGAAAATTTTGCTAGATTTGGGGTGAGCTAATGCCGAATAGAAATACCATTAACAAAGTATATAAATGATTAAAATGTATATGATCATGCTATACACATACCATGATAAAATTCGTATTTTTCTCTTTTAAAATTAATGATGTTCGATATTCAATTTCCATTCAAAAACTCATCATCAATAACGAGGCAGTAAATACGCAATGACGTCCCAAGCAAGAGCCGCAAAATCATACATACGTATCTATGGATCACATAGATGGGCAATGCAAAAGCCAAAAATGGGCCGAGCTCGGAATTGCGTGAAATTTGGTGGGTCAATAGAAAACGTGATTTTAAAAAGAATCCATGATGATGTAGCGTGCATGCCCCGTACAATTCTTGGATCAAATGGATAGACAATGCAAAAGCCAAAAACTGACTGGGCTCAGAATCACGTGAAATTTGGTGGGTTAATAGAAAACGTGATTTTAAGAAGGATCTATGATGATGTAGCATGCATGGTTGTACAATTCTTAGATCAAATGGATAGGCAATGCAAAAGCCAAAAACGGGTTGGGCTCGGAATCGCGTGAAATTTGGTGGATCAATAGAAAACGTGATTTTAAGAAGGATCCATTATGATGTAGCATGCATGGCCGTACAATTCTTAGATCAAATGGACAGGCAATGTAAAAGCCAAAAACGGGCCAGGCTCGGAGTCGCTTGAAATTTGGTGGGTCAATAGAAAATATGATTTTAAGAAGGATCTATGATGATGTAGCATGCATGGCCATACAATTCTTGGATCAAATAGATAGGCAATGCAAAAGTCAAAAATGGGTCGGGCTCGGAATCGTGTGAAATTTGGTAGGTCAATAGAAAATGTGATTTTAAGAAAGATCCATGATGATGTAATATGCATGGCCATATAATTTTTGGATCAAATGGATAAGCAATGCAACCAGTGAACACCCAAATTTTTTTTCCACATTCGTCTAGCGATAAGCTCAAGATAGGATAATTAGGCACTTTGACTCCCTGCGTAGGTACCAATACAATACTCAACTCATTTTCAAAAAATGACTCAACTACCCAAACTCATACGATATTTACCCATTTTCAACATTTTCAAATATGCAAAAGATTGAACCAATCGTGAGATAAAATTTTGGAATACAATGCAATGCATGGGTGTCACGACCCTAAACCCGCCCCTATGGGCTCAGCATCGTAACCGGCCAGTAATCCGTGATTACCAAAGGCCTGCTTAACAGTAATGACAACAGTACAGAGTAAGGGGTTAGCGGAAGCCAATCAATAAATAAAAGATGTCCAATGAGCTGTGAAAATCCTAATGGAAAAAGACTTTTATGGACATAACCACATTCAACCATATATATACACATAGCATACCGGTTATGGACCTAGTTCCTTCACCATAACTGTACAATCAAGTCCAAAACATTCGATACATAACAGAAACAAAAGGGTGAATCTAGAACACCCCAAAAACAACCTTGGCTTGAGCAAACTCGAAGCCTCGAAGTGAGGCACAACGGTTGGCTGGACAAAACATGAGCTTAACTTGATGCTTCTAGCTTCGGTCCGGTGCCTGGCCACCCACATACATAAACTATAAGCTAAAGCCTAGTGAATAACAAATGTATAAAGGGGTTAAAAATGAATGTCCTTTCAGTAATTAAAACAGTCATTTGCATCAGTAGATCAGTGATTCAGTTAGTGGCTCATATTTTATGCCATATCAGTCATTTAGAAATCATAGCAGTCATACGTGGTACATCCAATAACAGAACAGTACAGTAGGTCTTAATAGACCGAATAGTCAGTTGATGGCCATCGAAACAGTATACAGTATTGGTTCCAAACATTGGAACTAACAGAGATCTCTGTGACAGTAGCGGTAACAGTAACAGTATAGTAGCAGTAACAGTAATAGTAACAATAACAATGAATTGCTATAGATGTCACAAGTATAGTTCACAAAACAGGACAAACATTCATTCAGTAAACAATGTCACTTCAGAAAGTAGTACAGTCGATCGTTCAAAAAATAATTATAATTGAACATATCTTTACAACATTGTTACTCACAGATTATTGGGCTATAAGCAGGCTAAACAGCGTTCTCGGGTGCCAACCCTACACAGTTGCAGAACGAACACACACTAAATTACACATTCGGGATTAATAACTTAGCCCCTAACTTGACTTGGTGTGGTTCTATATCAATATCCTCACTAAGATGCCTTAAACATGCCTTAGGAATGCCTAGGATAGAATGAGGATGCAAAAATGCACATAACAACATTTCTCAAAATTTGCTGAAAACAGGGGTCTCGCTCGAGCGTGGCTCTTCCCACTCAAGCGGACATGCAGACAATGAAGCTACGCTCGAGCGTAAATTCCCCCGCTCGAGCGGACTGCAAACTCTTGAAAAGTACTGGTTGCACGTTTTTCACGCTCGAGGGACGCTCGACCCACGCTCGAGCGTGAGACTCAGACCCTCGCTCGAGCGCGGATAATCTCACTTGAGCGGACTGCAAAACACATGAACTTCTGGGCATATGCATTTCACGCTCGAGCGTGACTCACGAAGCTCGAGCGGAAGTGCATGTACTCAGAGTGTACGCTCGAGCGTGAAGTCCTCTGCTCGAGCGTGGATCAAAAATCTGGAATTTCCAGATTGATCCTCAAGCACAAAACTCAATCTTTAAAGCTTCAAACTCGATTTTCCTGAGCCAATTTTCTGGAAAATACTTAAAAACTCATAATACAACATGTTTTAAAGATCATTTCATAAAATCAAGCCCAAAGGTGTGACAATTGAACACAAATTTCAATGTAAACTAGAAGAACAATGCAAGAACATAACATGCATGAGTTCTTAAGAACTCTAATACTCCAAAGCATGATCAAATGCAAGATTGAACTAAAAAACATGGTGAATTTCTAGAGTATAACCATAATATGGACACGCATGTGGAAATTCACATGAAAATGATCTCAAGATTCAATGATATAGACATGCATGCAAACATTATTTCTCAATTCAACTCTTTAGACTACTTCTTGACTCTAATCACCAATTTTTCCATGAACTATGCATGTAACAACTTAAATTCACAACTAAGAAAATGAATTTCCTACCTTAAGTCTTGAATTCCAAGTGTAGAAGCCTAATCTCTCAAGTCTTCTTCAATTTCCTCTAAGTTTCAAGCCAATCTCTTGTTGAATCAATTTTTCTTCCAACTTTCTCTCTCTCTCTCTCTCTCTCTCTCTCTCTCTCTCTCTCTCTCTCACGTTTTGGTCTAGATGATGGAAAAGATGATGTATCAAATGTGTGAAAAGAATTGGTCTTGAATCAACCCACTTAGTGGCAATTGTGCAAATAACCTATATTCAATTAATCTAGCATTGTTCATTCTAATTTAATCATTCCAAATTGAATTTTAATTAAACCTACTATAAAACTCTATAAATCCTAATTAGCATGTAATACCAATCAATTTCTGAATCGGTCGCCGATAAGGCTTTCAATTCGCTGTTCGAAATTAAAACATGAACAGATCATTCAGTAACAAACAGATAGAAATACAATTAAGACAATACACTCATGTAATCAAATTGGAATTTCATCTTAATCAATTATTTATCATGTTTGAACACAAATTAACGCTAATCAGAGGGGAGAGTTGTCACAATGGGTTTGTAAACATTTCAATTAACCTAAGATTCACTCATTGACAAAAATAGAAATTTAACATAGTCCATGACTAAAGAAATCTCAAATTCCATACCATTTGCATAACCAAACTCCTCCATAACAATGATGAAAACCAAACTACTCCAAATCAATAACCACATATATATATTCACTAATCATCTGTCACGACCCGCTCCACGTACCCAAAGGTTAAGCATCGTGATGGCCAGTAACTGAAGTTACCTACGGCCAATTCATAAACAAATCAATAAACGCGAGCGGAAGTAATATTTAAATGAGGGTACAAAAATAATCATTGGAGTTTCTATTTTTATTACAAAATATATTGACCAAAATGCTGATATTTACATAGAAAAATATCATAAAGTGTTGTGTGTGTCTACTCCACAGCTCTGCATCTAAGACTTTCCAAAAGCTATTTCTGAATTGTATTGTTTCTTGAAAATTGGTAAACAACTATAAGCACTTGGCAGAGTGAGAAATATTATACCAAGAGTATAAGGGACACGAAATAACCATGGATACTTAGTTAAGCCAAAACATTTATATAACTCAGTTTGGTAAATAAATCATTTAAGTAGCAAAAATTGAAATACATAAATTATGTAAATAAATAACCATAACCACGGTACAGAACAGAACAGAACAGGGATCACAGAAGTGATAGTCAGAACAGAGGTATGGATTCAAGAGGTGGCTCATACGGATTCTAGAGGTGGCTCCCACAATAGTGTAGTACTTATCTCCGCGCAGCACTTTGCTCCGCACAGAACAGAGGTACAGATTCAAGAGGTGGCTCGTACGGATTCTAGAGATGGCTCCCACAATAGTGTAGCACTTAGCTCCGCACAGCACTTTGCTCCTCACAGAACAGAGGTCAATGGATCCATGACAAACAGAGGACCACAAAGTGGTCAAACAGAGGCCAATGGTTATTTAAGTCCCCTAAGGTATGGGACTCCCGTGGTGGTACTTACAAAACATAATTGTTTATAAGGTCATAATCAAATATTCTTTGAAATATAACCAAAATATCCATGGATTTCCTTTTAAGCAAATATGGTTCAGAAATAAAACCACGTAACTGAAACCTTTATAAAACATAACTTTTATTAATATACTAATAAAACATAACTTATGTAAAACAGATTTTGGTAAGTTAAAACATACGTAAAATACTTTTAGGTGACTCAAGGTATAATATAACTCACCTTAACTTTAATATCTTACTATTTCTTTCCACTATCAAAGACCCTTTTAACTTCCACCATTTTTTTCTTCCTTTCTTTTCTTTCTTTTTCTCCTTTCTTTCTTCTCTTTCTTTTCTTTCTTCTTTCTTTTCTTCTCCAGGTGTGGCACGCCTCCCTTTTTTTATAGAGGATCAGGCGCATACGTGGCAGATTCATTAATAAATTCACATATTCGTTCTTATCGTATATAAATATTTAAGATAATTACACTTTGACCCAATATTTTAATATAATTATATAAATAAATTAATTCCTAATTAAATTACATTTTATCATATACTAACAGAAAATTAATTATTTATTTTATTACCACACCCATTATTATTATTATTATTTATTTATACTTTGACCCCTAAATTCTTAATAATTATATTATTTTACAAAATTACACATAATAATATATAATAAATTATATATTTTCCTAACTGTGATTAAATAATATTAGTATAAATTCTACAGAATAATTAAAAATTTAGGTTATTACATCATCAACTCAATTTCGCATTTCATAGCCCAATTAGACGAGATCCATTCTTTAGAGCAAAATTAAAACTAGGGTTTGCAAAAATTAGGGCTTTTCAGTCAATTGTATATTTAGAACAAATACTCATCATCAAGAATCTTTATCATCAATAGTTAATCAAAATCCTTCAAAACTTTGGGTAAAAACCCTTTTTAATGCATAAAAACCTATTTAATACAACATAATTATCTCATACATACATATAACTAAGAAAGTATCACATCTTGTCACGACCCAACCCGGGTGCTTAGGGCTAGAATTGCAACTTACAAATAAATTCTCATCTTAACAAATTAAATGGCGCAGGCACAGGCAAAATGAAAGTAAGGAAATAATTAAACAGATAATTAACTTCATTAATTAGCCCACTTTTTTAATAAAAGGAAATACAACCATCGGGCTTTTATGATTTTATTTTTCGGTGACAGATAATTATTATAAAGAAAAAATGTCGGCATTAAGTTCCATGCTAGTCCCATTACACGAGATTACAATCCTTCCTTACATTTCATCACCTGAAAGGGGTAACAACTATATGCACATAACAGAGTGAAAGATATTATGCCAAGAGCATAGGGGGTACAAAATAATCATGGATAGTTATTTAAGCTAAAACATTAAACATAACTTAATTTGAATAAACAAATTATTTAAGTGGCAGAAACTAAAATCTAAAAATTATGTAGGTAAATAACCATAACCATAGTACAAAACAAAGGTCACTGGAGTGACAATCAGAACAGAGGTCAATGGATCCATAACAAATAGGGCCACAAAGTGACCAATCAGAAGCTAACGTTTTATTTAAATTCCCCAACACATGGGACCTCCGTGATGGTACTCACAAAATAAATATTTACATAATCATTGTAAAATCATATCCATGAGTTTTAATTTAAGCAAAAGGAGTTCATAAAATAATTAACGTAATTGAAACATTAGCATAATTTTATAAAAATGAGCGAAAAGGGTTCATAAAATAATTAATGTAATTGAAATATTAGCATAATTTATAAATATGAGTTGCATAAAATAAACCATAGTGACTCAAAATATACGTAAAATATTTTATAATAACCCAAAATATAATATAACTCACATTTATATTAATCCCTTACTTTTACTTTTCCGTTCACTGAAACACCCTCCATTACTGCCTGACTACCCTTTTTGTTTGGTCCCTCCTCCTTGCCTACGCTTTATTTATAAGGGGGTTGGTGCATCACCCTTGGACCAAACTGACCACGTGGTGATACCACATGGCAGTCTCTTCAATCCAAACTTATCACCTTATCTTCTATTTTTATTTTTATTTATTTATTTTTTTTTTTAGCTTATCCACATTGGGCTTATCTACAACAAACTATTTGATTAATTCTTCATTGACCATAGTTAATAGAATAATTGCACAATAACTCCTAATTTAAAATACATTTTATCATATACCTCTATAAAATTATTTTCATTTACTTATCATTATATTAATTCAACAGTTGAGGTGTCACACATATACATCTCAAATCTTAGACATACTAAATTAAGAGTACTCTTACCTTGAAAATAAGAGCTAACAAGACGAAGACCCAAGGAGAACTTCGAGAAAATGCGATCCAATCGGGAAAAAAGTTGATCTTCACTTCTAATGCACGATTTAGGATGGATTCTTAGTGAAAAGGTGTGAAATCAAGAGTTTATGGCTAGGGTTTCTCAGACAAGAAGAGAGGGAGCGAAGGGAAAAAGAAAAAGTGGATCAAAAAGTGATTTTTAATTGGTTAAACCCGAACAGACCACTCGAGCGCTCACTCTTATGCTCGAGCGAACTGAGATTTGTTGAAGAGTCACAATCTCACAAGCTCAGTTCCTAAGGTACTCCATGCACATCAATCTTATTTTCATATGTAACCATTTAAGTAAATGTTTTCATTTACTTAAGTTTACAATGTAAGTTAGAAAATACCCCCCATTTGGATTTTTTTAAAAATACAAAAAAATAAAAATCCAATTAAATCAAACAATGGTTCTCCCAGTTTTAGTATAAAAATAATTTTCAACTGAAATTTCTAAATTTGACATTGAAGTATAGTGGTTAATATCTCGTAGAAAAATCCCAAAAAAATCAAATTTGAGGAACAATTACCACAAAAAATTATATTTTAAATTGTAAGTTTTGAAAAATCCAATTTTCACACTTAAAAAATTTTCAGGCCAAGTCCAATTTTGATAGAATATTTTTAATTTATACAAAAAGAAATAAGAGTCGAGTCTCCACCCGAGCCGTCACAGATCATGATTAAGTTGAATCTAAATTTAGTGTTAAATCGAACCAAATTGAGAAAAAAAAAAAAAACAAAAATGAATTTTTTTTCCCCCCATACATTGCATGACTCAAATAGTGGACAAGAAAATGTGGAAACCCATATTCTTGATTAAAAGTTGATCATGTCACATATTACATGGATATTCATAATTAGTTATCTTGTTTTGAGATAAATATTAAATAATTAATAAAACTAAATTGAGAAATGTTATCACTTTTTTTTTTCCACCATTTTGAATTATTAAATTATAATATATTATTTTTCATTAATTATGTAATAATTAGGGTACTGAAGACTTGGGTCCATTTTATAAACTTATAAGGATATAGATCCAAGGGTCTTTTTGTTGAGGTTCATATGGACACACGTATTTTGTTTTGGGTCCATAAAGGCACAGTTCCATACCATTGAAATTGACTGACTATCTGTTGAAATTGTGGTTTTATGAACTCCCTCTTTCCACAAACGCATTTTTTGGGTCTCTCTCTATTTGCAACACTAGTTGTCTCCTTTTTTTTCTTAAACGGCAAAATGAGAGCTTTATTGATGAAAACATACGGAATATGAAAAATACATCAATAAAGAGGAGCTAAGAGCTAGAATAAAGCGCCTACCTCCTAGTTGGTGAGAAACCAACAGAGAAGAAGAACAGCAGACAAACCAGATAACAAGAAAACAGAGGAAAAACAGAGAAAGATGAGGAACAGCAGTCCTCAGAAACTCAACAAAGCATCAGCAGACCTCAGAACCAGCAACAGTCCTCAACAAAGGAAAAACACACCTCACTGAACAAAAAATCTTCAAGGTAGAGCAAGATATGCACAGAAAAATACAAAACTGAGTCCAACACCACTGTTAACAGAACAGAATCCTACTGGTGAGTAAATCAAAAAAGAAACAGAACTGAATCAAACTCCACTGTTAACAGAACAGAAACCCACTGCTGAGAAAACCAAACAGACCAAACCCACTACTGAGTAATCCAAACAGACACCACTGGCGATAGACCAATCCCACTGAAGCAGACCAATCCCACTGGAGGGGAACAAACCAACAGACACCACTGCTGAGTAAAGCATCAGAAAAACAGATAATGACCCATCAAAATCACACCCATCAACAGATACACCCATCAGAGAAACTGAGTACAGCAAAATCACACCCATCAACAGATACACTTCCTAATGCCCGAGATGTTATAGAGGAAATCATTTATGGAGAATGAAAGGTCCTTGGAAGAGGCTTTAAGCCAAATAGCTAACCTTATGATTATAAGCTCCTGCAATTCCTACATGTCTTGTTGTGAATCTTGAAATAGATGTTCATTTCTGAGCTTCCATAATGACCAAAAGGTGACTAATGGTAATGCTCGCCAAATTCTCTGTGCATTTTTTCCTACAGAGATGACCTGCCCACCATTGCAGCACTCCTTGTACAGAGCCTGGAGTCACCCACAGAGTCCCCCACCACTACAACAACCCAGTCCATACTCTCCACACCAGAGGGCAGTGGAGAAGCACATGATCCATAGTTTCCTGCTATGATTTGCAAAAAATACATAGAGTAGAACATCTCGTTGTCTCCTTCTTACCAAAACTTTCATTCAAACCCAATATCTCTCATCTTCTTCCCAAAACCCACCAGCCTTCTCTTTCCACCAACTAGGGCTATTCATAGAATCCTTGGACCTACCCAAATTGCTCGATTTGGTCCAATCTAAGTAGCTGTGAACGGTTTCAAATTATTAGATGGTTGGCTGCAATTTTCTTTATTGTGATTTCAAGAGTTCACGATGGAAAGTGGGTACATCAGATTCGCACCCGATTAATCTGATTTGGCCGAATAAAATATTACATATATGTGTAAATCTTCCAACCATTGAGATTAATTACTTTTAATGCCTTATCTCTATGTGGAATAGACAACTTGTATTCTGATTTTCAAAACCTTTTCAGATTCTCTTTTCCATTCCAACTTCCAAGAGTAGACCTAGAATACTACGTCTCTATTAAGATCTTTTTAGTTGTTATCTCTTTTTAACTTTTAAAATAAACCTAAACCCTAGATCTCAATCTTTCTCTCTAACTTCCAAGAATAACAAATGCTCGCTCATCATTGTTTAGTTTCTTTCTTTAAGTTTACACACAGATTCTCTTTCATCTCTCAATCCACTTCCATCTTTGCGTGTCTCTCTCTCTGCCTTCCCTTCTTCTCTTTAATATTTCATTTTCCTTTCATCATTGGTGGGAAACGATGTTGGTTAATGGCGGCATTGATGAATGATATGACTCCGAAGCAAGGTTCTAAATCGCGATATCGGATAACGTAACGGTATCGATCGCGGAGTATCGGTATCGGTAGTATCGATCGGTATGTATCGGGAATCGGGTGTCGCGGCTGTGAAATTTTAAAAATCATTTCAAAGGTTTTTCAACTTTTTCTTTCCCGTAACGGTCCAAACCGGTGAGTATCGGCCCGTCACGGCTTGTGTAACGGCTTGTGTAACGATACGTACCGGGACTCGACCGATACTCTTGCGATTTTCAATCTCAGTGGTATATCGGCCTGTATCCGTCGCGGTACCCCATTTTTCCGATACATATCGGCCGATACGTAGCGTATCGGCCGATATTTAGAACTATGCTCCGAAGACGGTGATAATGAGTGATGGCGGTGGCCGGAGTGAGCAATGATGGTGATGCCATGATGAGTTTTTCCCTTCTACTATTTTTCTTCTTCCTTTCTTCATCTCTTTCTCTCATAGATCTATTTGTATGAGTTTTAAGATATATTATTTTGAACTTTGAATCCATGTTTTCATCCATATGTTTCTCTAACCAGATATGTTTGTATGAAAGAGTCTTAAGATTCATTATTTTTTGGACATTGAATATCATTTTATCTATTTTTTTCCCTTCACCCTAACAAATTTTCGAAATTGACATAACCGACCGCCAAACCGAATATGTTTGGTAGGTCGATTTCGAACGACAAGTTGGTCAAAAATGGTTGAGTGATTTCTTTATTGGAAGGTATCGGCTCGGCTGACGGATTAAGGATAAATCTAATCCGAATCGACTCGTGAACCACCCTACCACCATCAATCCCAAATCCCTCAGATCTATCAAACCCATCTTCGCCGTCCATTTCTCCAAGCCCTCCAAGAACCCCATCGTCTCCGATAAGCCTTCGAAACCAACCACTTTGGCGGCAGTGACAACCTAAGCGGTGGTGAGTGTGTTTCGAAAAGGTTATAGCCTCTAGTTCTCAATACCGCCAGCATCAATTAAAGTTCATCGTCAAGTATAGCAGTGACGACAAAGATTTGTGTGTATGTATATATACCTGTCACGACCCAAACCCGGCCCTATGGGTTTAGCACCGTAACTGGCCAGTAATCCGAGATTACCGAAGGCCTGCTGAACAGTAATACAGTAAAACAGAGTACAGGGCCTGGCGGAAGCCAATACAGTAAATAAATAGTGTCCATTGAGCTGTGACAATCTGTATGCCAAAAACATTTTTCATGCATTCATACAGTCAAAACAGTACAGTCTATACAATCATATACAACCATTCAGTACGGGGACTTAATCCCCCGATAACAGTACGGTCAAACAGTAAACAGTTTATACAATAAACAAAACAGTCAAGAGACAGGTAGGGGACACAAAAACACCCCAAGCCATAGCATGGCGTCTCGGAACCTCGCAGTGAGGCACATAGGCTGGCTTGACAAAACTGGGGACTAACCCACGCTCCTAGCTCCGGTCTGGCTGCTGAGAACCTACATATATATATAAACAGTGAGCTAAAGCCCAGTGAATAACAATAAGTGTAAAGAGGTTATGAATGAATGTCCTTACAATAATGAAAACAGTTCATTAAACAGTATTTCAGTCTTTCAGTATTTCAGTCAATCAGTCATATGTGGTACATCTAATAGCCTATAAACAGTAGGTCCAGAAGGACCGGTTCTTAACAGACCCAACAGTAGTGATGGCCATCAATCAATAAACAGTATGGTTCCACAAGCAAACCGACAGAGCTCTGTAACAATAACAGTAATCAATAAGTGCTAAGGATGCCACAGTACAGTTCACAATACAGGACATACATTCATTCAATAAACAATATCAGTTCAGTAAACAGTTCTGTTCAGTATTCAAAAGATAGCCATTTTGAACATATCTTTACACAATCTGTTACTCACAGAGATTGGGCTAATAGCAGCTAGAGCGCGTCCCCGAAAGCCAACCCTAAACAGTTAACAAAATGAACACACTCTAAGTTTAACAGTTGGGGAAGTACAATAATTAACTTCCTATTATGCCTCGGTGTGTTCTACATCTATATCCTCATTAAGATGCCTTAAACTAGGCCTAAGAATGCCTAGGATGGGATGAGGATGCAAAGATGCACTTAGAAAACATTTGCAGAATTTTCAGTGAAACAAGAGCTCCGCTCGAGCTCAGGTTTCCCCGCTCGAGCGCACAAGCAAACAAAGGTCCCCGCTCGAGCGTACATTACCCCGCTCGAGCGGACTGAAGAATGGTGCAAGATGCTGGATGCTCGATTTCTCCGCTCGAGCGTGGAACACTCCGCTCGAGCGGACTGCAGAACAAGTCGAAGAAAATGCTGGGAGCATGAATTCCCCGCTCGAGCGGCACTTCCCCCGCTCGAGCGGACGGCCAAAATCTGGAAAATCCAGATTCGACCTCCAAGCTCCAAACCAAGTTTTCTCAACTCAAATCTCAACCTCTTGGGCCCAAATTCAGGAAAATACATCCCAAAGCAATGTATAACAAGTTTCAAAAGCCAATTTATGAATTCAAGCCCCAAAGGTGAGTCAATTAAATCCAAAATTCAAACTCATTTCAAGAACAATTTAAAACATGCAATGCATGAGTTTTAAACCAAATTCAATCTTCAAATCTTGCTCTATAAAGCTCAATAGTTGGAAAACCAAATGAAAACATGGACTTTAGCTTAAACATGGACATGCATGTACAATCTACCAAGAATTCAACTTCAAAAATCACCCATTCAAACATGCATGCAACAATGGAGGTCTAATTCAACATGTATGAGCAAATTCATGGCCTAGCTCTCTAATGATGCATGAAACATGCAAGACTTAGCTCAAGACAACAAGAAGAAGATGAAGTCACTTACCTAAGTCTTGTATTCAAGGTGTATGAGCTCAATTAGCAACTACACTTCAATTTCTTCAAGCAATTCTTATGAACACAAGATGAAAAGACTCACTCCCTAATCTCCCTCTCTCTCTATTCGGTGGTGGACTCAAATGTGCCAAAGAAGTGTTGTAATAATGCAAGACCAAGTCTTGTGCAAGGTGTGGTGTAGTGGCCCACTAGGTGGCAACATGGTAATTAAGCCAAACTCCTCAATTAGTCAATATTTAATCTAATTTAAACATACCAAATCACTTTTCAGATAAATATATCATAAAATCACAAATATTCTACTGATTACAAAACACTAAACGGTTTCTAATTCGGCCGCCGATAAGGCCTTCAATTAGCAGGTTAAACATATAAATTCTAACAGATAATCAATCAATCAAACAGATGCAATATGCAATTCAATAGATAACTTATTCAATTTCAGTTTCGATTTCAATCAGTCCATTCAGTACTTCAGTTAATCCAATTATCAGTCACTATCAGTCCAGTTTAACAGAAATCAGTAACTAATTCAGTAGGTTATCGATAATCAGTACGAGGGTTGTTACAATACCATTCACAGCCACCATTAAACCATGAATTCTTTTCTTTCTATCTTTTTTGTCTCTTTCTCTAGAAATGAACGTGGTATATATTTTTATCTTCTGCTTCCTTCTCATTTTCTCTCCATTTCAGTTCATGGAGATTGCACATGCGATTTCTAAATTGAAGATCGAAACAAAACAGAGGCATTCAAATACAAGCTCATTACGATCGCCTCAATCCTCACCACGAGCATGATTGGAATCTCTCTCCCGATCCTCAGCAAATCCTTCTTTGAAAACGACATGTTTTCATCATCAGAGCCTTCACCACCGGCGTAATAATTTGAACATATATCCCTCTATCTCCTCTATCTCTCTATGTATATAAGAATTTGAACAGATAAAATAAAAAATAAACAAATAGATTAAAATAATTTAGATAGATAGGTTCAACAAATATATTAAAATAATTTAAACAAATAGATTAAAAATATTAAAACATTTTTGACAAATAGATAAATATTTAAATAGATATTTTTTTTTTAGGTACAAAGGAAAGTATTTAAATAGATATGTTAAAAAAATCGAACAGATAGGTTCAAATAAAAATTTCAATAGATAGGTGGTATATGGACTTTTGTCCAACAAATGTCATCATCATCAAATAAGATTTTTCCTTGAATTTAATGTCTTATGCCCTCTTCAAATTGGACTTTTAACCAATTTTCTCTTATAATTATTTATAAATAAAAAAACTAATGAAAAAGTGATATAAAATACTAAAAAAAATGGTGACATTTATCAAATGGTAAATTACACTCATATATCTTGTGGTTTTGTGCAAATAAAATTAGTTTTACATTTTTGATATAATTATACCGATTTCCCTTTAGTATGATTAAAGTGATTAAAATTAATATTGAAATAAATAAATATAAATATACATCTTAATTGAAATTAGATGACAATATTATTTTTTTTATATTTATACGATTAACAAATAATTAATGAAAATTAATCTAACTATTATTTGAATTAACACTTTGAGAAAGAACAATATTATTATATAAAAAATGTGGAATTAGTGGCATTTTTTTTAAACAATGAGTGTAATTTATCATTTCTCAGATAAATTATATTTTGAATAAATTAAAAATGGGAGCTTTTTTAATAAGTCCATTCTCTAAGAATTCTATTCCATAAACCCCACAGTGTTTTTTACTATTCCATCAGGTCCTATTTTATATTAGAAGACCAAAACACCCTTCTCTTCTTCCCCTCTCTTTTTGAATCAAATAACTGTCCCTCTTCCCCTCTCTTTTTTTGCAGAAAATCGCACACAATATCTCCACCCTTCCGAAAACCCAAAATCATATTCTATATCATCTCACACCCATACGCATCTCATTATTCCATCGTCACAACGTCTCATCGTCGGCTTCGTCATACATCTGCCATCTGTCTACAGAAACGTGGAAATCACCATTGGTGAACATCCTGAAGTTCCATCTTTGTCAAAATCACCATTGATGACCATTTGTGACAACCCAACTGTCAATATGGAAAAAGAGTAAGTAATCTCACCAATCTTGTATGTAAACCCTAAATCTCTTGTTCAAATTACACCATTGTGAACTTCCAATATCCCCTGTTTCAATTCATACAATGTGTGGAACTTTATATTTTTACTGTTCATGCCTTAATTGTTAATGTGAACCCCTCAATCCCAATCTCCAAGTATATGGTTTTGTTCACCCAAAAATAATGCAATGGCAATTACGTTGTGTTGTCAAAAGCTGTGAACATTTACATGGGAATAAAAAATGTTGGGCCAAGCCAATTATTTCAGATGTTGTTGTTGTTGTATGTTTTAAACATGTGAATCTCCTATACCCATTTCATCAATATGAACTTCTACAGTAGTGAGCTTCATAGTATATGATCTTATTCATTCAATGTGTGAACTTCATATTATATCTGTTATTGCAAACATAGATGATATGAACATTCACATTACTGTTCATTACTGGATAAACTTACATTAGTAGATACTGATGTGAACATTCACATCAGTGTATAATGATGTGAATGTTCACATTACTGTCACTGTTGATATTGTTGATTGCTGATGTCCATAGAACCCCCAATCTTCACTCAACAATGTGATGGAATATGATGTAAACATTCACATTGTGACATCAATTTCAGACTTGATTGTGTTGTTGGGTGTTGTTTAGTGCTGTTGGTTCCACCCTTTGTTTTTCAGTCAACTATAACATAATGTGATCACCAATGTAAACATTTACATTGCCCTATAACTATTATTGTTTTCGAAATAGATTTTGCAAACATAGATGATGTGAATATTCACATTACTATTCATTACTGGATAAACTTACATTAGTAGACACTGATGTGAACATTCACATCAGTGTATAATGATGTGAATGTTCACATTACTGTCACTTTTGATATTGTTGATTGTTGATGTCCATAGAACCCACAATCTTCACTCAACAATGTGATAGAATATGATGTAAACATTCACGTTGTGACATCAATGTCAGACTTGTTGGTGTTGTTTGGTGCTATTGGTTCCACCCTTTGTTTTTCAGCCAATTATAACATAATGTGATCACCTATGTAAACATTTACATTGCTCTATAACTGTTGTTATTTTCGGAATTGATTTTGCAAACATAGATGATGTGAACATTCACATTACTGTTCATTACTGGATAAACTTACATTAGTAGACACTGATGTGAACATTCACATCGGTGTATAATGATGTGAATGTTCACATTACTGTCACTTTTGATATTGTTGATTGTTGATGTCCATAGAACCCCCAATCTTCACTCAACAATGTGATGGAATATGATGTAAACATTCACATTGTGACATCAATGTCAGACTTGTTGGTGTTGTTGGATGTTGTTTGGTGCTGTTGGTTCCACCCTTTGTTTTTCAGCCAATTATAACATAATGTGATCACCTATGTAAACATTTATATTGCCTTATAACTGTTGTTGTTTTCGGAATTGATTTTGCAAACATAGATGATGTGAACATTCACGTTACTGTTTATTACTGGATAAATTTACATTAGTAGACACTGATGTGAACATTCATATCAGTGTATAATGATGTGAATGTTCACATTACTGGGTTCTGATGATGGAAGGTTCTAAGGTAATTTTTTAAACTCTACCAATTTATCAATTTTGAGTCTCATGCACTAGTGAGGTTCTTTACATGGTCATTGTACTTGATTCTTCCTGCATGGTTGGAGCTTGTTTGACCATTTACTTTCAAACTAACTTGAATCGTCTTCATATAAAGATCACTGCTCCTTTGTAATGTTAATATTGTGCTCACATCTTCTGTTTAATATTAACATCTTTAATATGTTATTTCAGTTGCTATTTGTCATTTCAACTATGTATGTAGCAATACTCACACACATAGAAAAGGCTGTTGCATTTTTTGCCTTCTTCTTCTTCTTCTTGTTTTTTTTTTTTTTTTTCCTTCTTTGCAAAAAAGGGTTTCTGGGTTTTTCAAATTGTATTGTATTATAGTTTTGTGTTTAACTAATATCATTGCTTCATTGAGCATCCTTGAGTCAGTTATAAATGCATATTTATTTGATTGATGACTTGATAGTTGGTTTTTTGCGAAGTTTTATTAAGTTCGTGCCCTTGTAAAATTTCATTTGTTGATTGCAGTATGCTGAGGGTTTGCCAATTGGGTTAGAAAGGGTAATCTAGACAGTTTCTACCGATATTGTGAAGCAATTTTATGGGAAGTGGTACCATTTACACAATCGATTCTTACTGAGGTGTGTTTTTAATATTGATGTAGGGATCTACTTGCTTTTCCTTTGTTTTATTAATGCCCTACATTTCAGGTTGCTAGGGTTCGGCTCCATGGATTTTCTGAATGTGAAATTTCTGTTGCTCGAGCTTCGCTAATGTCAGAGATTGAATCTGCCTATTTGGAACGTGATCAAATGCAAGTTTACTGCCATTTATGGAGTTGCTGTGCTGTGAAGTTTTCTGAAGTAATTTGAGATAATGGAGTTGGTGTATGCTGTGCTGTAAAATTATATATATATATGAAATGTGTATCCTTTTTCTATGTAATACATATCAACAAATAGACATAAGGGTATAATAGTCCAACAAATAATATAAATTAGGAAAAAAGGACCTCATGGAATAAAAGTATAAATACATGGGACTAATGAGGTTATAATTTTCCTTGGTGGACTTATTGGGTTAAAACACCTCTAAATGGGATTTATCAATAAAAAACCCATTAAAAATATATCCACAAGTGTGTTTAAAATAAAAACTACCTTCTATGGTTCTAAAAATTACAATTAACCTCTTCTTAAAAATTTTTATTTTTACAATAATAAAATTATCAAAATTATTAATTGACATATATTTTTACATTATTAAAAGTTGTTAATTGACTTAATAATTAATTAATGAAATGAGTCATTTGTTGTGCAGTTAGAAATTTAAAAGGACATAATTTAATTTTCAAAACTACAAGATTTAATTTGTATTTTAAATAAATCTCAATAGATGAATTTATAATTTGAAAATTCGGTGGTACATACCCTTGCTAAAGTATGTACCATATGTATCTTTAGTTATGGAAAATTTCTATTTTTACACACCTAATTACCTCAGTGCACACACTTAATGAAATATTATTTTAATGGCAATTATACCCTAAACTAAAATGACCATAATGGACATCCACTAACACCCATAATATTATATGAAAATATTCTCTGTACACATCTTTTAAAAACAACAAAATCTTAGTATATACATTTTGAGTAAAAAAAAAAAAACTAAACCCTAATTTTTCATTATTGTCACTTTGCTTGTTACACACTTTATACTCCTTATTGCTTGCAAAACAATACTCTCATAACAACCCTAGTTTGTCCATTATCGTGCAGAACTTTTTTTTTTCTTTTCCCTTTCACGATTTTCAGTCAGACAACCAGTACTGAATTATTTCATTATGTTCGGACATTAACTGCCGAATTATTTCATTATATTCGGACATTAACTGCTGAAAGTTTTTATTTATTTATTTTTTTTGGGAACAAATTTGTCAAACTAATCACTTTTATTCGGAAGTTAAATTTCAAATTAAATATATAATTTCATAAAACCAATGCCGAAATCCCCAAATTGAAAAACATAAAATAAAAAAAATAAAAAAGAGGGTTTTATGGCAATGAAGTGCACAGAGGTCTGAAAATGGTAATTGCAATAACAAAATGGAAAGACACCTCATCTTCAATAATATTTTAGAGGGTTTTTAATGGTGGTTTAATAGGATCTTCAGTAGAGGTCTTCAATGGAGGACTTTGTCTTGTCTTCACTTTACTTCACATTGTGGTCTTGAATAGTCTTCACATGTGTCTACAATAGGTCTATAAATTTGGAAGCAAGGTCACTCAACAAATGTGTGGAATGAGGGTTGAGTGGTGTGTCTATAATGATTATAAGTGAATGGTATAATTGTAACTTTTAGTGTGTGGATTGAGAAAATTAATTAATAATCAAATTAATAAATATGTGTACTGAGAGAAGATGTGCACTAAGATAATTAAGTGTATGAAAATAGAATTTCCCTTAGATATGATCTTCGAGTCAATGTTTATGATCTACTATGTCATTAGTTATGACATATTGTGATATTGATTATGACAAAATTTTAGTTATACTATTTAGTAATAGCTCAATTTTTTTAAAAAAAAAAAAATTATGACTCTTATAATATTAAATTATATCATTTATAATAGGGTTTTTTTATTGATAAATCACATTTAAAGGTGTTCTAACCCAATAAGTCCATCAAAGAAAATTATAACCTAGTTAGTTCCATGTATTTATACTTTTATTCCATGATATCCTTTTTTTCCCGATTTATATTGTTTGTTGGACTGTTATACCCTTATGTCTATTATTGGTGTGTATTACATAGAAAAAGGATATACACATTTCCTTTTTGTTGCTACCTCTATTTTGGTAGTTACCATTATTCACGTTTTTCTTTTTGATCAGTTTCATTCACATTTGTGGTATTGTTTCATTGTGCTAGGGTTTTGAAATTCTCTATTTGGTAGGGTTTAGAAAATCTAGTTTACACATGGTGGTGAAATAATATTATGTTCCTCCATTGTTGTAGTGAAACTTTGTATTCTTCTATTGTCACTTTGTGTTCGAAGTTCCGTTTGTCCATTGTTGCTCTGTGTTCGAAACTCTATGTTTCTCCATTGTTGTAAATTGAAGCTCTGTTTATGTCCAGTCAATTTGTTACAACAATATTCTTCAAAGGTGAGTTTGGTTTGATTTGGATTGGTGGAATGGTGAAATTGTTAATGATAGTGATAATGATAAAGATGATGATGAATATGAGGATGTGGGTGATATTTTTTTTTGTTTTTAGCGTGATTGAGTTTTTTTTTTTTTTTTTGGACTTCTAATTATATTGCTGCCATTGTTTCTATTTTTTTGTCAATCAGTGTGAATGTTCACACATTGTTTGAAAGTCTGAGAAATAGGTGTTGGACTATAGATATGGATATTGTGGGAAAGTATTTTGTGAGTGACAACACGTGGCTAAGGTGACGCCGAAGTGTCAGTCGACGTGCCATGTGGCCTAGTCATGATTGCCGAGATTATCTTGGCTGGGTCGAGATTATCTGAGGAGATGTCGGAATCCGAGATAAGCGGATAAGAGACAAGAGTCCTAGACGAAAAAGAGTTCTAGTTTGGATAATGATAAAGCTCTTAGGGAGTTTATCCCTATCTAATTGAGGATCCGAGATAAACATTATGTGCTTGAGCCTTGTGAAATAAGGCTTCTAAGGGAATTTGGGCACTAATGGCTATAAAAGGAAGGCACCCCTGTGGGTTTCAGGTATGTGTGATATACTTTGAGCAATGACTTGTGAGTTATACTTTGGTTTGATATCTTTGAGAGATTACTGACTTGATCGTCGGAGTGCTCCTGGGTGGCAAACCACTGCGGTATTCTCGTCTTCTTGTTACAGGTTGTTGGGTTTAATCTATTCTGTCGGTGCTCTCCAGCTGAGTTCTCTATTTAGTTGTATGGTCAAAAATCAACACCTACAATTTGGCACCGTCTGTGGGAACTTAAGGAGAATAGATGGCCAACAACGAGTAGGAAAAAAAGATTGGGGACAATGTCCACAATGAGAGTGTGGAGCATGTGGATCATAATACTAGAAAAGAAAACCGTAATGAAGAAGTACAAGAATCGAATCTCGGGGAAAAGGACGTAGTGCCTAACGTCCCGAAAAATGGAGGCCGAGATGAGTATTACAACGAAAGCGACCCCTAGGTATGGAAGGATAGATGCCTAAAGAGGGATGAGGAGATGAAATGAATGGTAAACAAGTTGGCAGACCTACAGTCGGTTGTCAACTTTATGATGCAAAACAACGTGATGTAACCACCATTCCTGTTACAAGACACACCGGCACCAGTAGCTAAAATTCAAGCCCAGAAAGGAGGACATAAAACAGTCGCAGTAGTCCCGCAGCATAGCAAGGGACAAGAGCACTCACATCGGCTGTCACGGGATGTCGAGCGAACAAAGTCTGTACGAGGTGAGTCGCAGAAGACACCACGAACTAAGGGGACCTATGTCAAAGAATCTTGGCATATCTAAGGGAAGGGCTTCTGTTTTGATGCAGTGGACGAAGGAAAGTCCAAAAGGACGCACAATTACATTGGGAGCAGCATACTAGAGAAGCTAAAATATATTGATAGCCAAGTTCCCGGCAGGATGAAAGAGGATTTGAGAGACTACTTCTAGAGAAAATGACTCAACGCTGAGATCACATCCATCGTTAAGCCGAGGACGCCATTTTCGGTTGAGTTGGATACGTTTGAGGCCCCAAAAAGATTCAAACATGCCGAGGTTTCAGATTTATGACGGTAAGTCTAAGCCAAACTTTTATGTTGGTTTGTATTTCAATTCGATGGCTTTGTGGAACGGGAATGAACAGTTGCTATGCATGTTATTCCCCTCCTCCTTTAGAGAGATATCATTTGATTGGTTCCACAAGTTGCCAAAAGGAACTGTGAAGGGTTGGGAAGGCCTGGCCGAGATGTTTGTGGCCAGGTTTGTTACGAACAAGTCGCAGCCACTTAGGGTAGATTCCCTATTGGCCTTGAAGATTAGCGATGGTGAAGGTCTCAGGGCCTACACCAAGAGATATTATGAGGTGTACAACCGGATTTCGGGTTGTAACTAGGAGTTAGCGGCCGTCTCTTTCAAGAACGGCCTGAATAATAAGTGTTCGCTTCGGAAATCACTTGCCAAAACCTTTTCGAAGAGCATGGAAGAGTTCATGGCACGGATTGAGAAGTATGCCAGAACGGAAGAATCCAAGCCAAAAAGGAAAAAAGGCTCGTTGAAGCGAGGCTGAGAGAATACCAGTGCTGACAGGCAGGAAATAGGAGCACGAGCCATACAGGCAGTCAGCACAGTATTCAAGATCCTAATCTACGAAGTTCTAGAGAGGATTAGGAACCAGCCATATTACAGAGTGCCAGAGAAGATCCTTGGCGAGTTTATAAGAAGGAGCATTGAGAAGCATTGTGCTTACCATAATAAAGATGGGCACTTGACTTAGGGGTACAGGGCTCTGAAATCACACTTGGAAGATCTAGTCAGACAGGGTCACCTGAGAGACCTAGTGGATGAGGTCAGGATAAGGGAAGAGTATGCAAGGTTTCCCCAGGCACCAGTAACACCGTCTGCACCACCACCACCGCAGCAAGCAGATGGACCTCGGATAATCAATATGATTCACTCAAAGGTTAATGAGAATGAAGTACGAAGGAAGACCAAAAAAGTAAGGCACCTGCAGCATGTGTATTAGGTCTAACAAAAGAAGCCTATGATGGATAAATATGAGGAACCAATGGTTTCTTTTACTGAGGCAGACCTGGATATGGTGTAACATCCGCATAATGATGCCCTAGTGGTAACTCTAAAGATTGGAGAGTGTCAGGTGAGGTGCATACTAATTGACCAAGGCAACTCTTGTGACATCATGTATGTCAGATGTTATAAGAAGCTTGGCCTTTACCTAGATGATTTAGAGCAGTCTGACAGCCCTATAGTTAGATTCAACGGGACGCGAACATGGCCTCTGGGAGCCACAAACCTGAAAGTGTAGGCAGGGAGCAAAAAGGTAATAATTGAGTTCACTGTGATAGATACTCTCTCCCCGTACAATATCATTTTGGGACGACCTTGGTTACATGCAATAAGGGTTGTTCCCTCCAAGCTACACTAACTGTTGCAATTCCCAACTGATCAGGGGATTAAAGAAATAAAAGAAGACTAAGTACAGGCAAAAAATTGCTCCATAGCAGCAATGAAGTACACCTGTAATGTAAGGGAAGCAGAAAGTGCAAAAATTGAAAACGAAGACCATGAGGTCTTGGATGATGTTGGCAAAGAACCTGTCAAGAAGAGTGAAAAATCGCAGAAAAAGGTTTTAGTACAGGAAAGGGATGATGAACGTTTTTTTCTTCTCAGATTTGACTTAGCTGAGGAAGAAGAAAGAGAGCTGGAGGCTTTCCTCATAAAGAACATCGAGGTGTTTGCTTGGACACCTTATGAGATGCTGGGGATCAGCCCCAAGGTTACCTGTCACAGACTTAACGTGGACAGGTCGGCAAAACCAGTGAAACAGAGAGCTAGAAGGCCGACATTAATACATGTACAGGTAGTTGAGAAAGAAGTAAACTGTCAGGCTCCAAAATTTGGACAATTAAATATTAAATTAAGACTAAATCCCAATTAATATTCCATCATCCAAATCCTAAGGGTGAAACAAAAAAAAACTAAACGCCAACCAAACCATCTACCATAATCTCATAACTAACCAATACCTCAACATTAAGGTAGCAATAACTAGTCAAAACAACTTAAATAAAGTACGGTTACAAATCATGCCAAATTATTCCAATACAAAAGTCATAAAAAAAAAATAATAAATACATAAACTAATATCAACCCTAAGCTCAAAAAAACAAAAGAAGCCCAAACGACATGTCCTACAATCATAGTTATTTCTTGTCACCACCATAGCCTCAACTAATCCTGCAAAGGAAGCTCGGCTGCGCTTAAACAGAACGCACCCAAGTTGCCAAGAGACAAAACGGGTCAGTATATAGATATACTGGTATGAGTACAAGATTTAACACCCACGTATCCACCAGACACAAACAAAATACATTTAATTCTTATTACGGGACAAGACAAGTAGTTCCAACCGCACCGAGACGAATGGGTAGTTTCCCGAGATACAGTGGCATTTAGTTTTTTGTCCGTACACAACGAAATATAAATTGAGTATAAAATAAACAAAATAGAAATAAAAATATGGTGGGTCAGCCCTGCATAAAAAAAGTTAGTAAGACCCACTATCCTGCAAAAAATAAAGTTAGTATAATTTAATCATAAGTAATTTGCTGAAGAAGTATAAAATTATACCGTTTCATGCTTAAATAATTTGAATTGACCAAAACTTAAAGAACAAAAGTTATATAGAATCAAATTTCCTAAAGGTTTTGCGAATGAATTTAGTAGAAACTGAACAGGTTAAGAGAAAAACTTGATAGAAGAACCTAGACGGAATTCAACCGAAAAATCTGAAGCTGAAAATGAACAGAAACTGCCCTATGACGATTATTTTCGAAAAAGTTCAAAACACAAAAAGTGTGCAGAATAATTTTTTACTTCAGTTTATGTGAAACCAATAAAAATGAGCTCGTTTCGTGGGTTAAAACAGCCTCTAAAATCTGTATTGCTAAAATGAATCAAAACTATAATATCTAAGATCATCCGATTACAAGTTCTAATCGATCTTTTCAATAAAAAGTTAAAACACAAAAGTTGTCTAGAATCACGTATACATATCTTTTCTCAAATTTCATAATTTATCGAGATCGTTTACTATTTTTCAAGATGTACAAATCAATACAATTCACATTATACTAATAAACTCATGATTAAATTCTTTATATCTTAACTCCACCACTTCGGCCTCTACTTCCAGCCTACACTTATATCCCATCTTTCTCCCGTATACCTAACACTGCTCCAAAGCAAAACTTGCACGGGAATATCGTCCCGAGTTTGACTCATACTCCCCGGATGGTTAGCATATACGTATGCGCGTAAATCAAAGCACTCGTCTACTCATGGGAACGAGGCAACAATATACATATACAAAACATCTCACTCTTGAGAACAAATATAACAATGCCAAGCCTAAAGCATTCAAATAAATCTCATAATTCTCAATTTTTTTTATACACTCTTTCTCTCCAACACTCAAATAAAATAACAATCCATGGAGTCATAGTGGAGTATAAGGAATTTATCTATGGGTTCCTAATTAATTTTAATTTCATATAATACAATCATAAAATAAATCCATATAAAAATCCTAAACCTGACATACACAACTAATCAAAATAATTAAAATGAATCAATCAACTAAAAACCCTAAACCTTACATATACAACTAAACAAAATAATTAAAATCAATCAATCATCTAAAAACCCTAAACCTTACATTCACAACTAATCAAAATAATTAAAATCAATCAATCATTTAAAAACCCTAAACCTTACATATACAATTAATCAAAATAATTAAAATCAATCAATCATCTACATGCAAATATAAAATCAATTCAATATCAAATAAATAAAAACAACGAATTAAACATAAATAAAGGGAAGTGGGTTTTGTACTCATAATATTTTTTTGAAGATTAAAGAATTATTTAAAGAACTAATAGAGCCACCAAAACAAAACCCTAATCTTTTTCTTCTTTTTTCTTTTTCTTTCTTTTTTTCTCTTCTCTTTTTTTTTTTCTTTCTCCCCACAGTTTCTCTCTTTCTCGGCTCTATATCTTGATTACACTCTCTCTCTCTCTCTCTCTCTCTCTCTCTCTCCCCTTCTCCTTTTCTCACGGCTGCTATTTTTCTTGGAGAACTTCACTTCATGATTCAAACTAGGTCAAGCATATTATACTAAGTTTACTTATATTAAAACCTAGTTGACTATTATATTATATTTTACACTTATCACATACATATACATAAATATAATATATATTTTATCAATATTTAAAACACCTTTTATATATATATATAAATATAGATATTTAAATTAATTATATATAATTAAATATCACATTAAATTAATTAAATATCATATTAACTTCTCATGTGACTACACAATTAATAAAGTCAAAAATAAAATAAGATAATAATAATCATAATAATAATAAATAATAACTTAAGAAAATTAAGGTCGCTACAATATACACACTTCAAAAGAATCTCGTCCCGAGATTCGATAGGAGAGAGTACTAAGCAAAAAGTTCTGAGTGCATATGCCGAACTTTCTCTTCTAACTCCCACGTAATATCGTTCTCATCTTCTCTCCATTGCACTTTCACCAAGTTCACTTTCTTGCGCCACAACTGCTTTACATCTCGGTCTAGAATAGTAACTGGTCGCACCACATACGTTAGATCGTCACTAATCTCCAATACTTCTGGTGATACTACTTGGGAAGGATCTTGCACACACTTCCACAATAAGAATACATGGAACACGTTGTGAATCATAGCTAAAGTAGGTGGTAGGGCTAATTTGTAAGCCACATTATCAATCTTCTCAGTGATCTCATATGGTCCCACAAATCTAGGTGCCAACTTTCCCTTCTTTCCGAACCGCATGATACCCTTCATCGGCGAGACCTTCAAAAACATGAAATCTCCAACATTCAACTTAACCCCCTTACATTTTCTATCAGCGTAACTCTTCTGACGACTCTGTGCAGTCTTAATACGTTCCCGAATAATGTTTACCTTCTCTGTGGTCTCTCTCACCAACTCTAGCCCCAACAACGGCGCATCTCCTGCTCCATCCAACAAGTAGGTAATCAACATGGCCTCCCATACAAAGCCTTAAAAGGTGCCATCCCGATATTGGAGTGATAGCTATTATTATAAGCAAGCTCCACCAATGACAAGTGTTCTTCCCAACTACCACCAAGATTGATGATACAAGCTCTCAACATATCCTCCAAGATCTGATTTACTCACTCAGTTTGCCCATCTATCTAAGGATGATAAGCTGTGTTTAAGTCTAACCTAGCACCCAAAGTATGCTGAAAATTCTCCCAAAACTCTGCCACAAATAACGGATCACAATCCGAAACTATAGAAACTGGTGCGCCACGAAGTCGTACCACCTCCCGAATATACAGCCTAGCTAGTTTGTCCGCAGTTCAGTGAACACTGATAGGAATAAAATGAGCAGACTTGGCGAGTCGATCTACTATCACCCAAATAGATTCATTGCCTCGCTTAGACCGCGACAATCCATCTACGAAGTCCATAGAAATGTACTCCCATTTCCAAGTAGGGATCTCAAGAGGCTGCAAAAGTCCAAACGGTCGTTGGTGTTCTGCCTTAACCTGTTGGCACACATAACATCGAGAAACATACTCTCCTACATCTTTCTTCATACCTTTCCACCAAACCGTCCTCTTCAGGTCATGGTACATCTTAATCCTACCTGGGTGAATGGTACATCGAGACCTATGGGCATCATCCATAATCTTTTTCCTCAATTCAACAATGTTAGGTACACACAACCTGCCCTTGAATCGCAATCCTCCATCTAAGTCCACAAATCAATCAGTAGGACAATCATCGATCAAATCCACTATAAGGTCATCAAGCTTGCTGACGAGAAACCTATCTAAATTCTGCATCTGATGAACTTTACCCAATAAAATCGGCTGCACGGTCAAACTACCAATGTATGCCCTCTCAGCACTCTCTATTGGTTGAATATCATGCATCGAAATTAACTCCAAGGACTTTTATTCTTGAATCATCAAAGAAGCTATAATCCCATGTTGTCGACTAAGTGCATTAGCGACCACATTTCCTTTCCCCAGGTGGTAAAGGATCTCGAAATCATAACTACTGACGAATTCAACCCACCTCTGTTGCCTCATGTTCAACTCTTTTTGAGAAAAGAGATATTTGAGGCTCTTGTGATCTGTGTACAACTGAAAGTGCTCCCCAAACAAGTAGTATCGCCACACTTTCAACGCAAAAACAACTGCTGCTAACTCTAAGTCATGAGTAGGGTATCGTCTCTCATGAGGTTTTAACTGTCGAGAAGCATAAGATACAACCTTTTAATGCTGCATCAACATACATCCCAACCCAGTTCCACTTGCATCAGTAAACACTACTAACTTTTTCCCTTGTACTGGTATAGTTAACACTGGTGCTGTAGTCAACCGCTACTTTAACTCCTAGAAAGCTTTCTCACAATCATCTGTCCATACAAACTTCACATTCTTGCGGGTCAACTTGGTCAGAGGTACTGCAATAGTGGAAAACTTCTCTATAAATCTCCTGTAATAACCGGCTAGTCCTAAAAAACTTCTCACCTCTGTAGGGTTCGTAGGCTGCTTCCATTCTTTGACCGCAACAACTTTCTCAGGCTCTACCGTTATTCCCTGATTGGACACAACATGCCCCAAAAATTGAACTTCTTTCTCCCAAAAGTGACACTTCCTCAAAGTCTGCAATACAACTTTCAAGTATTCTCTGTGTTCTTCCTCATTCTTAGAATACACCAGGATATTATCTCTGAAGATAATCACAAACTTATCCAGATATGGTTGAAAAATTCTGTTCATCAAGTCCATGAAATAGGCAAGAGCATTAGTTAAATCAAAAGGCATTACAGGAAATTCGTACAACCCATACCGGGTCTGAAAAGTAGTAAGCGGTATATTTTCCTCTGACACAGCCATCTGATGGTAACCCATTCTGAGATCAAACCGAGAGAACATGGCTGCCCCTTCAACTGATCAAACAAGTCATCAATTCTAGGTGGCGGATACTTGTTCTTGATAGTCACCTTGTTTAGCTCTCTGTAATCGATGCATATGCGGAGAGTGCCATCTTTCTTGGAGACAAAGATCGCGGGTGCTCCCCACGGGGAGTTACTTGAACGAATGAACCCTTTCTGAAGCATCTCTTCCAGCTGCTTCTTTATCTCCACAAGCTCTTTAGGCGCCATTTTGTATGCCGCCTTAGAAATCGGTGCAGTTCCCGGTACTAGGTCAATGCGAAATTCTACTACCCGTCGAGATGGAGGTCCAGGTATCTCCTGAAATACATCCTCAAACTCACGTACCACATCTACCTCACTAATATCTTGCTTAGGGATTTTTATTGAGCACAAAAAACTCTTCATCACCGACTTTTCTCTATCACTAGAAGTGTGGGCAAGCCGTGGCATACCGGGAATATCTATATTTACAGTCCTTCCAGCACAATCTAGAGTTACAAAGTATTTTCACAGTCAATCCATACCAAAAATAATTATAAACCCTTAAAACCCTAACACAATTAGGTCCGCATACAAGACTCTACCCGCAAAGTCAATATCAAAATCTTTACACATCTCATAAAGAGTGACTACCCCTCCTAAAGGGATCTCAACACAAACAAGTCTAGATAAGGTGGTAGTTACAAGGTGTTCTCTTTTTACAAACTGCCTAGATATGAAACAATAAGAGACACTAGTATCAAAAAGTACTCTAATGGGTTCTTAAAAAAAAATTAATGATACTTTCCAGCCATCACCTTCAAGTTAAACACACACAAAAAATTCGTTCATAAATACTTAAAATAAATTCAACCACCAACTTAAACCAGCTAACCCATGTTTCCACAATCCGAGGATCACCTAAACTCTCACAAGTCTAGGGTAACCTAGAGCTCTGATACCAAACTGTCACACTCCAAAATTTGGACAATTAAATATTAAATTAGGACTAAACCCCGATTAATATTCCATCATCCAAATCCTACGGGTGAAACAAAAAAAACTAAACGCCAACCAAATCATCCACCATAATCTCATAACTAACCAATACATCAACATTAAGGTAGCAACAACTAGTCAAAACAACTTAAATAAAGTACGGTTACAAACCATGCCAAATTATTCCAATACAAAAGTCATAAAAAAAAATAATAAACACATAAACTAATATCAACCCTAAGCTCAAAAAAACAAAAGAAGTCCAAACGACATGTCCTACGATCATAGTTATTTCTTGTCACCACCATAGCCTCAACTAAATCTGCAAAGGAAGCTCGACTGCGCTCAAACAGAACGCACCCGAGTTGCCAAGAGACAAAATGGGTCAGTATACAGGTATACTAGTATGAGTACAAGATTTAACACCCACGTATCCACCAGACACAAACAAAAATACATTTAATTATTATTACGGGACAAGACAAGTAGTTCCAACCGCACCGAAACGAATGGGTAGTTTTCCGAGATACGGTGGCATTTAGTTTTTTGTCCGTACACAACGAAATATAAATTGAGTATAAAATAAACAAAATAGAAATAAAAATATGACGGTTCAGCCAAGCATAAAAAAAGTTAGTAAGACCCACCATCCTGCAAAAAATAAAGTTAGTATAATTTAATCATAAGTAACTTCCTAAAGAAGTATAAAAATACATCGTTTCATGCTTAAATAATTTGAATTGACCAAAACTTAAAGAACAAAAGTTGTATAGAATCAAATTTCCTAAAAGGCAGCGTGGATGAATTTAGTAGAAGCTGAACAAGTTGAGAGAAAAACTTGATAGAAGAACCTAGACGGAATTCAACCAAAAAATCTGAAGCTAAAAACGAACAGAAACTACCCTAAGATGATTATTTTCGGAAAAGTTCAAAACACGAAAAATGTGCAGAATAATGTTTTACTTTAGTTTCCATGAAACCAATAAAAATGAGCTCGTTTCATGAGTTAAAACAGCCTCTAAAATCTGCATTGCTAAAATGAATCAAAACTATAATATCTAAGATCATCCGATTACAAGTTCTAATCGATCTTTTTAATAAAAAGTTAAAACACAAAAGTTGTCTAGAATCACGCATACATGCCTCTTCTCAAATTTCATAATTTATCGAGATCGTTTACTATTTTTCAAGATGTACAAATCAATACAATTCACATTATACTAATAAACTCATGATTAAGTTCTTTGTACCTTAACTCCACCACCTCAGCCTCCACTTTCGGCCTACACATATATCCGATGTGCCTCCCGTATACCTAACACTGCTCCAAAGCAAAACTTGCACGGGGATATCGTCCCGAGTTTGACTCACACTCCCTGGCCTAAGTTTGACTCATACTGCCCAGATGGTTAGCATATACGTACGCACGTAAATCAAAGCACTCGTCTACTCATGAGAACGAGACAACAATATACATATACAAAACATCTCACTCTTGAGAACAAATATAAAAATGCCAAGCCTAAGGCATTCAAATAAATCTTATAATCCTCACTTTTTTTTTATACACTCTTTCTCTCCACTTAAATAAAATAACAATCTATGGAGTCATAGTGAAGCATAAGGAATTTATCTATGGGTTCCTAAAATTTTAATTTCATATAATACAATCATAAAATAAATCCATATAAAAACCCTAAACCTGGCATACAAAACTAATCAAAATAATTAAAATGAATCAATCAACTAAAATCCCTAAACCTTACATATACAACTAAACAAGATAATTAAAATCAATAAATCATCTAAAAACCCTAAACCTTACATTCATAACTAATCAAAATAATTAAAATCAATCAATCATCTAAAAATCCTAAACCTTACATATATCACTAATCAAAATAATTAAAATCAATCAATCATCTACATACAAATATAAAATCATTTCAACATCAAATAAATAAAAATAAATAAATAAAAACAATGAATTAAACATAAATGAAGGGAAGTGGGTTATGTACTCACAATATTTTTTTGAAGATCAAAGAATTATTTGAAGAACTAATGGAGCCACCAAAACAAAACCCTAATCTTTTTCTTTCTTTTTTTCTCCTCTATTTTTTTTTCTTTCTTCCCACTGTTTCTCTCTTTCTTGGCTCTATATCTTGATTACTCTCTCTCTCTCTCTCTCTCTTCTTCTCCCTTTTTCACGGCTGCTGCTTTTCTTGGAGAACTTTACTTCGTGATTTAAACTAGGTCAAGCATATTATACTAAGTCTACTTATATTAAAACTTAATTGACTATTATATTATATTTTACACTTATCACATACATATACATAAATATAATATATATTTTATCAATATTTAAAACACTTTATATATATATATATAAATATAGATATTTAAATTAATTATATATAATTAAATATCACATTAAATAATTAAATACCACATTAACTTCTCATGTGACCACACAATTAATAAAGCCAAAAATAAAATAAGATAATAATAATCATAATAATAATAAATAATGACTTAAAAAGTCGCTACATAAACAAGCTGCTAGAGGCACATGCCATCAGAAAGGTAAATTATCCCACTTGTTTATCTAATACAGTAGTGGTGAAGAAGAAGAATGGGAAGTGGAGGGTCTGTATGGACTTCACAAGTTTGAACAAGGCTTGCCTCAATGACAGTTTTCCACTACCCAAGATCGATCAACTGGTAGATGCCACTTCAAGGCATAGGAGGATGAGTTTTCTGGACGCACACATAGGCTACCACCAGATAACAATGCATTCCCCAGATTAAGAGAAAACGACATTCATCACCCCGACAGGACTCTATTGTTATAGAGTAATGCCTTTTGGGTTGAAGAATGCACGAGCAACCTACAAAAGACTGGTCACCAAGATATTCAAACATCTAATTATAAGACAGTAGAGGTTTACATAGACGATATGGTTATGAAAACCAAGGAACCAAATAACCATCTGGCCAACTTGAAGGTAGTCTTTGACATCCTAAGATCATAAGCCATTGAAGGTCGTCTTTGGAGTTAGATCCAGTAAGTTCCTAGGATACTTGGTCACCAGGAGGGGCATTGAAGCGAGCCTAGATCAGATCAAGGCTATCTTTGACTTGAAGAGCTCGACAACAACCAAGCAAGTATAGATGTTGACTAGAAGAGCAGCGGCCTTGAACAGGTTCATTAGCCAAAGTTTAGATAAGTGCAAATAGTTTTTTGGTTTGCTGAAAAGTTACAGATTTTTTGTAGATAGAATAATGCGAAGTCGCTTTGGCCGATTTGAAGAAATACTTGACAACCCCACAAGTGCTGTCGAACCCGGTACCAGGAGAAGAATTGTTCGTATACCTGGCATTTTCAGACCACACCGTGAGTGCCGTGGTAATCCGAGAAGAAGAAGGAGAGCAAAAGGCAGTATACTACGTAAGCAAGACCCTGGCTAGTGCTGAATCCAAGTACTTGCCCCTAGAGAAGTTGACACTAGCCTTGGTAATGGCTTCGAAAAAATTGAACCACTATTTTCAAGCCCATAAGATTGTGGTACTGACGGAGCATCCCCTAAAGTCCTTGCTGCAACATGGGGATTTGACAGGTAGGGTAGCCAGATAGACAGTGGTGCTGAGCCAGTATGACTTGGAATTCAAGCCTAGAATAACAATCAAGGGCCAGGTTCTAGCGGACTTTGTGGCCAAGTTCACTCCTGGCGCAATCCCAAGGCAGGCTCCGGTGAGCCATGACTTAAGATGTCTAAGAGAACAAGAAGAAACCTAACTGGGGCCCAAGAACCCCACACCAGTTATGCAGGAGGAGGAACCAAAGCCCTGCAATATCTACATCAGAGACTCCTTCCGAGTCTTCGTCGACGGCAGCTCTAATCGGGAAGGAGCGAAGGAAAGAGTAGTGTTGGTATCTCCAGACGGGCAAACGATAGAGCAGTCTATTTGTTTGGGGTTCAAGGCCTCAAATAACGAAGTGGAGTATGAGGCGCTGATTGCAACCACGGAGGCCGACGAGGTGGTAGTCTTCTATGACTCCCAACTCATTGTAAATCAAGCAATAGGAGAGTATGCAGACCAAGATAAGAGAATGATAGCCTATGTCAAGAAGGTTATCAAGCTACTAACACGGTTTGAAAGTTATCGACTACAGCAGGTTAGCCGAGATGATAACAGCCATGTCGACGCCTTTGCTAACCTGGCCAGAGCGAGGAAATCAGGTGAGACAAGGACAATAATGGTAGATTATCTGTTAAGTCCAAGTATAGAGTCCCTAATAACAGAGTACGAAGCAATGTGTATGGAGATGGGCCCAAGCTGGATGGAGGTCATAGTTGTGTTCCTCAGAGATGGTAGGCTCCCAACAGACAGAAATGAAGCACACAAGATCAGATTGAAGTTGGCCAGGTTCTACTTATCAGCAGAAGGCTATCTTTACAGAAGGTCCTTGTAGACACCCCATTTTTGACCGACCTTAAGACTCAGATGTCACCAACTGAGCGCTCGGTGATGTTGCATATTGTGCTCGTTTGGAGGTCGCGGAGTCTCGGCTGCGAGCTTTGCCTCCAGACTTCCGGACTCTTTTGTGCTTTGCCTCGGTTTGCGAACCAGGTCCCGTTTTCTCCGTCTTCTCTTCCCGAAGGGAGGGAGAGGTCTAGTAGACCATCTCTCAGTGGCCGTAGGCTACGTTTCGTGGTCGTAGGCCAATTTTCTCGTTTGGAGCCCGGTTCTCGGTTTTCAGAGCCGTCGGCCGTGTGCCTCGGTTCGGGACCGCTCAACCACCTCCGTTTGCTCTGGTTTTTGGCATAAATCTTATTTACTCCCTTTTGAGGGACACTGAGGCTCGAGAGACCAACTTCGTGGTCGAATGCCACCTCCGGTGCTTAATAGTCAATTTTCGGAGCCCCGGGCCGCGTGTTTTGGCCCCCGAACCTTCGTTTTGCATCGATTTGGGTTCATTTTTGGTGGAGACCTTATTTTCATTGTTATGAAGGTCGTAGAAGGGTGGGAGGCCAGCAATTGTTCTGAAGACCAGCTTTATTCCTTCATCGCTCTCCGTCGCCCGTTTTCCTCGCTAGAAAGCTGATGCTGACCATTCCCGGGCCACTTTCTTTGACCCTCAACCACATATTTGTGTTGTACACACTTGGGAGGCCACCAGTATGGCCTGGCCGGCCATCAATCATTCCTGACCGTTTTGAACCCCTCTAAAAAGTTAGCTTTTCTCTCTCCTGGTTCACTTTTTCCAGTTTTTCTCCACATAGCTGTGTTGTGCACACATGGGAGGCCACCTTTTTGGGGTGGCCGGCCACTAATTATGGTTGACCCTTTTGACCCTGGCCGGCCGGCCAGGGGAGGTGGCCGGCCGGCCACCTGGACCTTTTCTACCTGGCCGGCCTTGTTCCTCTCTCCACGTACATTACAGATGTACCCTCTGTTTCCCCCCAGATCCTGTATCCGGGGGGGGTCTTTTAGGGGGGGGAATTTGAATTTGATTTTCCCCCCCTTTCCTCCACTCCTTTCCCTATAAAACCAGACCCTCCAGCTCCATTTTGAAGGGTTACAAAAATTGTTTGAAGCCTTTGCATACAATCCTCCCTCTCCCTCTCTTCCAAGCCTCAAAACCCCTTAAGTCCTACACCATTTTACACTACAACCCATAGCACCACACCTCCACACTCCATTCCAGCCCTTTGAAGCTGATTTCCAGAGGTTGAGAGCTCACAAATTTGGTCCAAGAGCTGCTGGTTTCTGCTCTACAAGGGTGAGTTCTTCTTTTCCCTTTTCTAGTCTTTTCTTGCTTCATCTCTAAGCCATACTTGAAAGCATTTTTGGGCTCCGACCCAAACTAGAAATAGTCATATTTTGAGCTCATATTCATGTTTGATCAAGGGTTTTTCTTTGTTTGAAGCCACACGCTACCCCTTTCCCTTTATCCCTCTTTTATGGCTATTTCTTGCATGATATGTTAGCCCTGTTTGTAAGCATTTCTAGGCTTTGAGCTAAACTGTAAAGTGCTTCATTTTGAGCCCCTCTTCAACTTTGTTGAAGGGCTCTTCACTGTTTGAGGCCAGTCACTACCCCTTGCTTTCTATCCCTCTTTTAGGCCTATTTTTGCATGGTATTTTAGTCTTATTTGTGAGCTGTTTTGGACTTTTTCATAAACTGTGAAGTGGTTTTTTTTGAGCCCCTCTTCAACTTTGTTGAAGGGCTATCCTCTTTTTGGGGTCAGCTGCTGTCCCTTATCTCTAATCTCTCTTTTAGGGCCATTTTTGCATGATAGATTAGCCCTATTTGTGTTCATTTTTGAGATTTATTATAAACTGGAAAAAGTCTTATTTTGACATTATCTTCATGTTTTATTAAGGAAATTTTCTTATTTGAGGTCTCATGCTTCTTTGTATGCTTGATTGTCCCTTGTTTTGAGCCTTACACCTAAGCTCCAATTGCATGCTTTGTTTGGTCTTCTAGCCACTGGAATCCAGTGGATTTCTAGTGGCTTTGATGCTGTTTTGAGCCTCCAAATCAGAGGAGGGTGACCCCCTCTCACCTTGACTTGTTTGGTGGTCATTTTGGCCTTCCAAAGGGACCCCTCTTTGCATGCTTCTTAGTCACTTTTTAGGCCCAATTTGGTGAGTTTTGGGACTACCATATTTGATTTCCAGAGTTTTTTTGGTCATGCTTCATGTCTATCTTGTATGTGTCTAACAACTCCTTGTATGGCCCTCTAAAGGAGCCCCTCATTTTTGTATGTGTTGGCTACATTTCCATGTTTATTTGGGCATATTTTGGTATGTTTAGTTCACTGATTTTTTCTGGTTTGATGAGTTCTCACTTGCTTCATGTACTTACCATGTAAACCATGTCTGCTAGTCAAAGTTGCATGCTATTTTAGTCCATCTTGCTAGCATCTTTTGGCCATGCCTTAAACTGGAAATGTGCATGTTTTGGGACTGCCTTGGTTCTGTCTTTAGGTCTCATGATCAAATAATGCTTGCTTTGTATAGCTATAGGTCAATGTATGTGCCTAGTTTTGTGTTTCGGGACCATTCCATGCATCGGGTGCCATTTATCCATGTTTCGGGATCATTTTGCATCATATTTCAGTGCTGAAACTTGCATGTTCATATGTCATATTTCATGCCTTGCCATGCCTTGTTAGAGCGGCATTCGTGCCTTAGGATCGGTCCTCGGTTTGCGTGCATGCGTGCACGCATCTCGAGTATCTCATTTTCATCTCATGGCTACTGATGTGAGTGTGGCTGAGGTCCACCCATGTTGGTGTAAGTCCACCATGCATTACGTATGCCATTTCAATTCATAGCATTGCGTATGCTAGGTCGTATGTTAGAGCATTGTGTATGTCATATTACATCGTGCATTACGTATGCCATTTCATTTCATAGCATTGTGTATGCTGGGTTGCATGTTAGAGCATCGTGTATGCCGTGTCACATCGTGCATTGTGTATGTCATTCCATAGCATTGTGTATGCTAGGCTGTATACTAGTTGCATTCATGCATGTCATGCATATTGCATTGTGTTTGGGATAGGAGTTAGCCCGAGCACGGGAAACAAGGGACGTTTCGTACTTCGAGTGACGGAACGTGTCTCAATTCCCAGTCACCGACACTCCGGATCATCCATGATGGAGCCTCGGTCTTGTTGTGTTTTCATGTGCATTCATCCCATATTGAGTTGTGCAATTCGACTCCTCGGCCATCATGCATCGAGATGCGTGATTGGTGGCACGAGGATCGAGGCATGCATACATACGTGAAAATACATGGCTATGCCCCTTTCTTGCTCTCTGTTGCAGCAAATCAGAAATCAGCAGCTTTCAAAAGCCTTGCACAGCATTCCGGCATCAATTGCAAACAGAGGCTAATCGGGGCATCGCAATGGATTTCCGCGCAAGTAATTCAAGCATGCATCATTCATCATTACGGAACAGAGCCGAGGCGGTCCATGGATTTGCGTGCCATTTATTGCTTTCCTAGATTAATTTGTTAATTAGGATTTTTGTATTTATTCGGACTGTAACTATTTATTTGGGACTGTATATTATTTATTCGGACCCTCTGCGTGAGGGCAATGTTGTAATAAGTGTGCGTGCGTGTGATGTATGTCTTCCAACCTCACGTCTTTCTCCCTTTTATTTACCAACTTATGATGGTTAGATTAGGGCATATTTCAATTAGCATACAGTATGATAGCATGTTTGCGTTCATTCATCTGTTTCACATGCATCGGGCTCGACGCATCATAACTAACTGCATTGTATTTCAATTCCGAGTTGAATACTTGCTAGCTGTAGCATTTCATATGCCATGTTTAGAATAGCCGAGCCTGCTATAGTTGCATTTTTGCATGTGTTGCATTAGGCATTTCTGTATAGTTAGGATCATGCATGATTTCTAATCAGCTTCTGTTTTGGCTTGGAGTACTCGGTAAGTTTTTATGCTTTAGCATCCTTGCATGTGTGTGAGTGACTGCCATGATAGCATGCTTACCATGAGACTATGTGCTTATGTGATATATCTGCCTGAATGCCTGTGGGTGAAGGTTGGGTTATTTGGATTGGAACAATGCATTGACTGAGAGTTTTAAGCCCACTAGATAGTGGCAAAACCATCTTTCCTAAAGCCCACCCGAGGGTGGCAAAATCTGCATTTTAAGCCTACTTGCGAGTAGCAAACCATCTTTCAAAAACAAACATGAAGTGTTTTGTTCCAATTCAGGCGACCCGGTCTATACTTGTATGCTGTGTGCATCACATAGTAAATCTAGGCTACTAACCGGAATAAGAATGCATAATGTTTTCAAAATTAGATATCATGGTTAGTAGAGGCCAATCTTTGATCGGGCGAGCGGGGGTGCTCACGAAGTGACCTTCCCCAATCGTACCCAAGTTCCCGAGCCGAGGCAACTTTGGTGATGACGGACACGTGGCCTTAGGCACGAGTCAGGGTTTCCTAAATTTCCCAAAATAAAATATTGAGGTGGCGACTCTGTATCTGGCAAAGCAATCCATGTTTGGCACTTCTTTCAAAAATCTGTTTTCTCAAAGCGATTTGCCGGATTTGGACTCTTTGGTTCAGATTAAGAACCGTGACAATTTGAGTCCTAAACTGTAGTGAGCCCAAAACGAACGGAACGGGGGACTCATCCCTCCCGGGGCGTTCGGGGACGTCTACAGTTTCTGGCGACTCTGTTGGGGACTTAGAGGACTTGACTCGAACTCATGATATCTTGTTTTAACTACACTTATGTGTTTCTTTGCATTGCATTTGCATTGGTGCGCCTAGGACACCGTGTTTGCCATCTGCTATTCCTGAACGGTTTGCCGGAGGCTTGTCTTGTCAAGGCATGGCCATAAGGCTGACCGGTTGTGGGCTCTACCAGTATGGGAACACAAACCCCGGTTTTACCGGGGCACCCTTTTGACCATTCGACCTAGTGCATATTCGGAACCGTAGTGACCATTCCAAACTAGGACAGGTTGCTTACCCAATATAAGTTGTTTGAAACCGCTGCGTGCGTAGTGAAACCCTAGCTCCTGACAAAATAGGACAGGGAAAACCCTACCCCAACATAGGGGTGTTTTGGCTCTCACTTATCTGCTATGTGCTTTTAGAGTGCGTCTTTACAGGGAAATGCATGTATCAGTTTATGAGTTTGGGCATCAGGCCTGCGGGCATCAGTCAGTATTTGAGAATCAGTTATCTGCGGGTATCAGATTCAGTCTTGGGGAACAGTGATTCAGGAATAGTGATCAGTGTTTGAGGACAGTGTGTATTCAGCTTATCGACCGTGTGTTGTTATGCCCAGCTGTGTGTTGTGTATTTATTTTAAGCTGTTATGCTGTTCGTTTATCTGGTTATTTATTTCCCTATTGCTTTATTTATCTTTTTGCTAGGACAGTTTTAGCACAATTGCTTCCGACCCAGCAGATATTCCCCAAGCACTTTGGACAAAAGGTCGTCGGCTCAATCGATCTGAGGATCTGGTTGACGGACAGCCAGTGTTTCATTCTCTACCCCCGGTTGTCAGATGGAGGCCGAGAAAGCGTAGTGTGTCTGAACAGAGGTTACCAGAATAGTGGTCTACCCTAGCAGTGAACAGTCAGGCTGAGGTTTCAGTTTCTGCCATAGAAATACACATACCAGTTAGTCAGCAGGATCAGCAGAGCGTAGCCGGAATGGAGGAAATGATGCGTCAAATCCAAGAGAGTATGAAGCAAATGCAGGAGGACGCTGTCCGCCAAGCAGAGTTCTCTAAATAGCAGGCTACAATCATGGCCCAGCAGGCCGAGCTCATCACTAGACTCCAGTAGCAAGCCAGAATATCAACCTCACACCCAGTTCCTCCCCCACCAAGGGTCTCGTTACCCGAGCAAACACCAACTATCCAGAATGTCCTACCAAACATCCAAAACACCTTGCCAAATGTCCAGAACATCCAGGAGGACACAGACCTTCCAACGGGGCCAGCTCCGCCCCTGCTTCCACCCTAACTGTCCAAGGCACATACGCCTATCAACCACCCGGACTCTCCCTTCGAGTTCGAAATAGACCCTACAGCACTGAAATTGAGCAAGCTCGAGAAGCTTTTTAAGAAATCCCAAGGGGTAAAGGCTATTCCGGATATCGAGGACGGATATACAGATGTGGCCGTGACGCTACCGGATAGATTTAAAATGTCGCAAATCGATCGCTTCGACGGGTCTGGGGATCCCATGGTCCACCTCCGGCTATTCTCAGATATACTACGGCCAATGGGCCTAACCAGACCCCAGAAGCTTTCACTATTCGGCCGGACCCTGTCAGGTGTGGCCGCCATCTGGTATGCGAAGTTAGAGGATGATGTCAAGCGGAGTTGGGATGAAATGGCTGAGGCCTTTGTTGCGCAATACTCTTACAACACCCAAATTGAGATTACAACTCGTGATCTCGAAACAACAAGGCAGGAGCCCAAAGAAAGTTTCTCGGATTTCGTGACCCGGTGGAGGGCGAAGGCCTTGATGATGACTTTAAGGCCCACCGATAAAGACCAGATCAGGATGATTGTGCGCAATCTCCAGCCAAAGCTGATGCAAAAGATGATTGTACTCCCCTTCCCCACTTTTTCAGATCTACACGAGATGGGGGTACAAATTGTAGATGCAATGAAACAGGGTCAGATTGACCAAGATAAGGAGCAGCCCAGGAGGACTTTCAACCGTAACAACAATGCAGACCCGAGTGGCGCTGCAACTGCAAGAGCTTCAGAGGTGAGCATGGTCACCACCATTCCCCCTCCCTTTCCAAGACCCATGGCAGCCACGCCCTTCTCCGGTGCATCCGAAAGCAATACACAGACCACCAAATACCAACCCAGAGGCCAAAGAACCTTCACACCCTTATATATGCCCCTGTCCAAAGCTCTGGGGGTATTAATCAGGAAAAAGCATTTGAAGCCCCTAGAGCCGAGGCCACTACCAAATCCACTCCCTCCCTCTCATGACCCAGCAAAATACTGCGCGTATCACCAACAGCACGGTCACGACACCGACCGTTGTTTTAGATTGCGTCACGAGATCCAGGATCTTATTGACAAATAGGTGATCGCGCCTCCCGAAAAACCCAATGTCACAACAAATCCTCTCCCACCGCATAACCAAGCTCCCCCTCCCAACAGAATCAACTTTATCCAAACTGGGGTCGTGTCTTACGATCCTAGTATCTATATCACCCCATCCCACCTACCTAAGCCGGAGGTGCTCTATCCTGACTTCACCGACTCTTTGTGCATGTTGGACATCTCCACAACCCAACCCGAGCCAACGGTGGTGACCATCGAAGATGGGACAGGGCAGATTTCAGAAGAGAGTGGAATTGTTGAGTCTGGGAGTTTTGCTAGGGGAGCCTATGATCCGAGTGAGTACATTCTGTCAGCAGGCCAGGTTGAGCTAGGTTTAGAATTGCCAGAGAAGGCAGAGTTGTGTGTGATCCGGGGGGATGGATTTGAGCAAGGGGAAAATGATTTGACGGCTGTGGAAGAAGACTTTTCCAACCTCCAGTTTTTCAATAACCAGGATCCAGGGGACACGGCAGTCAACTGGTTTGATTATGAGGAATCGGCAGAGGCCACTGGATGGCTGGATGATCAACCGGATGTGGTGGAAGAGTTCTAACTAGAGTAGGGCCCGGCAGGGGCGAAGGTATCAGTTGTGGTCGGAAGGGCCGAAAGTCAGAGTACATTGCCGGAGAGCGCCGGTACGAAGAATTTCGCTCGGAACTGGGACAGTGTGAATGCAGGGAAAGCTGAACAACAAACTGCGCTAACGCAGGCAGAACAAGAAAAGATTTGGGATTCTAAGAGAATCCGAAAAGCCAAAGTCCATGAGGGGACCGAAAGTGCTGTGTGCACAAAGACAGAAGATGCTGCGGGCATGTGGGCTGAAAGTACCGAGAGTACAAACATACCGGAGCCAGACAAGTGTCTGTTGGCGACTGATGGAATGTGGTGGGAGGACGATGATTTATGTCTTGCCCACACAGATGAAGATTGGGGAAACCATCAGCCAGACGACACCTGGTATGTCGGAGAGGTCGACCATATGACGAGAAGTGGGCGGTATTTCAAGCCCCCGCACCTAGACCAGCTAGAGGCATCTGGGAAGGATAAAGAAGCTGAGAAACAGAAGGAGAAACAGCTTGAAGAGGAGGCTGTACTCAAACAGTTAAAGAAGATACAAGCAGACATCTCCATCTGGGGACTACTTATGGCTTCACGAGTGCACAGACAGGCTGTCCTATCTGCTATGGACAAGGCCAAACTCTCTATAAATACCACACCAGAGCAGCTGGTTGGACTGGTCTTTTCGGGAGGAGGTTCCCCGACGTTAACCTTTTCAGACAAAGAACTGCCGCCTGAGGGCACAAATCATAACAAACCCCTCTACATCTCCGTGGAATGTAGAGGCAAGTGGGTGCCAGTGGTTCTTGTTGACATGGGGTCCGCCATTAATGTGTGCCCGTCAAGGACAGCATATGCAATCGGGTTAAAGCCCGCGGATTTCATGCCGACTACTCAAGTGATCAGACCCTATGATAACACCAGCAGAGAGGTGATGGGGACTGTCAAAATTCAGACCCAGGTTGGTCCAGGACAACACAACATTGAATTCTATGTCTTGGACGTTCTTGCAACCTTCAATTTACTCTTGGGGCGGTCGTGGTTGCACCAAGTGAAGGCAGTCTCTTCCGCTTTGCATCAAATGCTGAAGTACCCTCACGGGAAGGGGGTGGCTATTGTTTTCGGGAATTCATCAATCCATCCACCGCCAGAAGTGTCTACACCAGTCTTGGAAATCGAGCACGTCATGGAGGATGTGTTCTTATCAGGGTTTACTCTGGCTGAGGCTCGGGTTGTGCAGAATATCATGGCCGTTAATGAGGGAGTATATGTCAGTGCTCAATCTGTATACCTCATGAACACGCTATAACACATCCCCGGGATGGGATTGGGAAGGAGTGGCCGGAAGGGTGTCGCAGCATTGGCCGAAGTGCCACACAACCCTCATTCCTTTGGCTTGGGTTATCTGCCCACCAAAGAGGACTGGGTAAGGAAGGGAAAGGAAATGGCTGGAAGAGCCAGAGCAAAGCAGGCTGGGAAGCCTTTTGAGCTAATACACAGGCCCATTCAAGGTACCCTAAACGGACGCTTCGTCCGGGAGGGGGAGGACTTTCCGTTTTGCGGCTTCCCAGAGCCATGGCTGAACGCGGAGAAGAAGCGCGTGCCAGGTTTCGAGATCTTCTTTGACCTGCAATTATCCGAGGATGACGTTGCCGAAGAGCAGACAGACCCACC
Organism: Camellia granthamiana; assembly: GCA_036172215.1. Classification (NCBI taxonomy): domain Eukaryota; kingdom Viridiplantae; phylum Streptophyta; class Magnoliopsida; order Ericales; family Theaceae; genus Camellia; species Camellia granthamiana. The sequence continues at coordinate 14,602,159 of CM069904.1, forward strand.
AACTGAGATTGAGCAATGTAAGGCAGTGGACTCCGAGGGCACTGAAATTGAGATGGGGGTAGCACTGGCATGTCTACTTTCAGATCCTCTGATCGACTAGAAGTGCTTGGGGGATAACTTCTCGGTGTCCATGATTGGGGATGAAACGGCTACGGGCCTACCAGCAATTATTTTGGATGCATCTATCGCACCCTCTCTCACTTGGCAATATGAAGAGGGATTTTTGTCCAGCAGCGCCGGGTCAGGTAGTGAGCCAGAATCTGATTCCACCGAGTCTTGTGAGTCGGAATCAGGTTCTAGCTCGACTGAGTCTGAGTCTGGTAATCTTGGGGATGATAACCCGGATGCCACAGTCTTGTCCAGGTCGCCTTTTTCTTTCTCTTTTGAGTCTATTGTAACCGAGGAATCGGACGACTTGGATGTACTTAATGAGAATCAAGTAGCTGTGGTTTCTGAGTACTTTTCTGTGCCCTTGATTTATTGCATTAACTTAGACTTTCAAAATTTTGATGAAAACGACGAGGACGAAATTCCTCTGGTTTTGCAACGCTTAATTGAACAAGAGCAGGAAATATTTGTTAAACTGTTAGTTGATGAAATCACTACCGTGAATGTTGGTACTGAGGAGGACCCGCGGCTGGTCCAGATCGGGTCCACGTTGTCTTCGGAGGAATGCGAGCGCTTAGTCGCTTTATTAAAAGATTTCAAAGATGTTTTCGCGTGGTCCTACGAAGACATGCCTGGGATCGATCCTGAGATTGTACAGCACCGGATCCCTCTCAACCCCGAGGCCCGACCCGTCAAGCAGAAACTCAGGAGGATCCGCCCGAATTGGGCTCTCAAGATTAAGGAAGAGGTCACCAAGCAAATCGACGCAGGCTTCCTGCTGGTATCCGAATACCCGACTTGGTTGGCCAACATCGTTCCGGTGCCAAAGAAGGATGGCAGGATCCGAGTATGCGTGGATTTCAGGGACTTGAACAGAGCTAGTCCGAAGGACGACTTTCCCTTACCGCATATTGATGAGTTAGTAGACTTCACAGCAGGGTGTACGTGTATGCGTGGATTTCATGGATGGCTTCTCCAGCTACAATCAGATAGTAATGGCACCCGAAGACCGGGAAAAGACTGCATTCACCACCCCGTGGGGAACATACTGCTACAGAGTAATGCCATTTGGGTTGAAGAATGCTGGAGTTACTTATCAACGGGCTGCGACCACAATATTGCATGACATGATCCACAAAGAGGTTGAGGTGTACGTGGACGACATGATTGTCAAGTCCAAAGAAAGAGAGGGCCACTACACCGCCTTGCAAAAATTCTTTCAAAGGATCAGAGAGTTTCGGTTGCGGCTTAATCCTCAGAAGTGTACGTTTGGTGTTACAGCGGGAAAAATGCTGGGGTTTCTGATTACACAGAGAGGTATCGAAGTCGACCCTTCCAAAATCAAGGCCATCCTAGAAATGCCCCCACGAAGGACTGAAAAGGAGGTGCGAGGCTTTCTGGGTAAAGTGCAATTCATAAGACGATTTATCTCAAAATTAACCTTGACTTGTGAACCACTTTTTGGCCTCCTGAAGAAAGGAAAGAAATTCCAATGGGACGGCCGATGCCAAGCTGCTTTTGAACAGATCAAGGAATACTTATAGAACTCACCCGTGTTGTCACCACCAGAGCCAGGGAAACCGTTGATATTGTACCTCTCAGTGACTAAGACCACAATGGGCTGCATGCTCGCACAAGAATCTGAAGACAAAGTGGAGAGAGCCATCTACTATCTGAGCAAGAAGATGCTAGAGTATGAGACTTGCTACACACCATTGGAGAAGGCTTGCTTAGCTTTGGTATGGGCTACCAGGAAGCTGCGGCACTACCTGTTAGCTAACTCCGTAATATTGGTTTCACGACTCGATCCCATCAAATATCTTTTCGAGAAACCAGCACTTACGGGTAGGCTAGCTCGTTGGTTGCTGTTGCTCTCCGAATTTGATTTGAAATATGTGACACGCAAGTCAGTCAAGGGAAGAGCAGCATCAGAATTCTTAGCCGATCATCCAGTAAAAGGAGGTGAAGCAGTCGAGTACTTATTCCCAGATGAGGCCATTTTGCACATCGACGATGAAACTTGGACGATGTACTTTGACGGAGCATCAAATCAGTACGGGTATGGGATATGAGTATTGCTGATAGCACCCGACAAATCCCGTATCCCTCTAGCCTTCAAACTCCGATTCAAAGTCTCGAACAACGAAGCAGAATATGAGGCGTGCATTGCTGATCTGGAAGCAGCCTTGGAACTAGGGGCAAGACGGTTGGACGTCATTGGGGACTCGAACCTTGTTGTGTCTCAAGCAAAAGGAGACTGGAAAGTCAAAGAAGAAAAGATGATGATGTATCACCAAACCTTAGACTTGTTAATTCCTCAGTTTGAGAAGCTAAACTTTGCTCATCTACTAAGAGAGAATAACAGGTTCGCAGATTCTTTAGCAACTCTATCTTCCACGATAGACATCCCGTTCGGAGTCCGGATGCGTCCAGTCATCATTGACCAGAAATTTGCGCCAGCCTATGAGTCAATTGCCGCTATAGATGAGGTTCAGGACGAAAACCCCTGGTACCACGACATTTGGAATTTCCTGGAGAAGGAAGCATATCCGCCAGGGGTAAATGCCAAGAATAAAAGGGCAATCAGAAGAATGGCCGTTCAGTTCATTATCTGTGGGGGTAAGCTGTATAAAAGAGGTCATCTAGGAATGCATAAGCTGTGTGTCGATGCCGAAGAGTCGAAGCGTCTAATGGAAGCCATCCATAGAGGGGAATGCGGTGCACACATGAATGGAGTAATGCTAGCACGAAAGATCCTCAGACAGGGTTACTACTGGTCCACCACGGAGGAGGATTGTATCGGTTTTATTCGGCGATGCCACAAATGTCAAATTCATGCAAATCGCATGAACATTCCGCCGTCGAAGCTATACAATATGACTTCACCATGGCCATTTTCAGTTTGGGGAATTGATGTGATCGGGGCTGTCACTCCGAAGGGGTCGAATGGGCATGAGTTCATCCTGGTCGCGATAGATTATTTCACAAAGTGGGTCGAGGCCCAATCCTATGCGGTGTTGAAGGCTTCACATGTTGCGAAGTTTATCAGAAACAACATCATCTGTCGCTACGGAGTCCCAAACGAGATAATTTCAGATAACGGTTCCCACTTCAAGAAAGAACTGATTGACTTGTTGGAAAAATACAACGTGGCTTTTCGTAAGTCATCCACATACCGGCCGCAAACCAATGGAGCGGTTGAGGCCGCCAACAAGAATATCAAACACATATTGCAGAAGATGGTGGAAACCTACCGGGACTGGCCAGATAAGTTGCCGTTTGCTCTGTGGGGCTACCGGACTTCAATCAGAACTTCTACTGGGGCGACTCCGTATTCATTGGTTTATGGGATGGAGGTCGTTCTACCTATCGAAATTGAGGTTCCGTCTTTGCGAGTATTGGCTGAGTGTCAAATAGCCGAGGCAGATTGGCAGCAGAGCAGATTTGAGGAACTCATGCTCTTTGATGAGAGAAGACTAAAAGCACTGTACCATGTTCAAGGTTATCAGCGCAGAATTGCCCGGGCTTTCAACAAGAAAGTTAAGTCCAGGAATCTAAAGGAAGGAGATTTGGTGCTCAAGGACAACCAAGCTCCCATCCACGACCCAAGGGGCAAGTTCAGACCCAATTGGACTGGTCCCTACATCATTAAGTCTGTCTGGTCAGGTGGAGCTGTGGTTCTGATGGACCTGGATGGCTTAGAGTTCTCACAACCGATCAATATGGACAAGTTGAAGAAATATTACCCTTGAGAGGCTCGCTAGGCCGAAAACTCGAAAGGGCGATCTAGGCAAAACTCAGAGCACAAAAAAATTGAAATTATAAAAACTGAGCTCGCAAGGTTGAAAACCCGCAAAGGGTGGCCTTGGCAAAAGTTAGAGCGTAAAAGGAGAGTGAAAATACCCGAGTGAACCCAAGCCTGAACTACGTAAGGCTTGATTCTCATATTTGGGATACGTAGGCAACTTCATCCTGAAGTTCAGCCATAAACATTTTCCCTGATCAACTTTGTCCATTTGATCATCTCGGCCATCTCTGTCCATCAGCATTCATCGTGATCTCCGGTGCAGTGCTTTTCAAACTAGGGGCAACTTTCCGTTACTGTGCAGTGCCGCGGTGCTATGCAAACTAGGGGCAACTTTCCAATTGCTGGAATCCGGGGTTGTGCATCTCAGTGACAGATCTCAGGCGTGTCCAGTTCTGATCCATACCGAAAATGGTTTTGAAAAGTTTTAATAAAAGTTGACTTTGTTCAAATTAATCTTTTTACAACTAAGACCATTTTTGGACCAAAGTAGAAAATTTTCAGTACCCACAACCTTCAATTTCATTGATTTCAAAATAGAGTTCTCCTGCTCTTGCATACAAATTGAAGTTGCTTTTTATTACATTCATGAAGAAAACTTGAAAGTACTAGTAAAGCAATAAATCCGGGGCATAGGTAAGTCAGGTGTCCCTGCGCCCCCTCCCAGAGCTAGTAAAAGCATCTGATGCCAAGCTGGGCCCAATCTGTGCTTCTTCATTGAGCCAATCCAAGCACTCGTCAGACAAAGTCCAACTGAAAGTGGGAGCGGGGGCCAGGAGCTCTCTAGTCCTCCATGCCGTGGCATACCGGGCAAGCTGTGCGCCTCGGACTGGGAATGCAGCCGGGTACTCTATCCCCTCTGACGGGCAAGTCTGATCATGACCAAACTGGCGTTGGAATCGGAACGGAAAGTAGAACACACAGTGGGTCAGACCAATCAACTGGATCCCGATCAGCCGGGACATGCTATAGCTCATTGCCGGGAGATTGAGCCAAGAACAGCGCCAAGCAATGCAATCTGCAGACAAATTACACATCCAGTCGAACCACCATCCTTCGTTAGAGGCATCGACTAGGCGTTGACGAAAGAAGTAGCCGCGAGTTGAGTAGGCTGGGCAAAAGTCCACAACCTGCAGTTTATCCATCAACCATACCTGGGGAGGGATGAAAAATGAGAGAATAAAGAATAGAGAGATGTACGATGAGAGAAAAGCGAGACAAGGGTTTTATGAGAAAAAAAACCGAGCCTCAGGGCCGAGTGATGTGAGCAAATATATATGTGAGATTGGGTGGGAAACATTACCTGCAGCAGTAGTGGACTCTCCGCAAATCTGGTCGTCTCCTGGCGATAGAAAGCATCCAAGCCCATCAGCGTCTCGGCCAATGTCATAGCAATGCAGCTCTTTCCTTCTTTCAACCCTTGAGCAACCTCAATTAGGCGAAGGCTAGAGCCCGGGGCAAGCAGAAAGTGAGATAGCATGCATAAGCAGAGAGCATGTTGTCGGAAACCTTGCCAATAATGGTTGCCATGGTTACCAGCATCAGAAAAGCGATGAATCAAACCCAGGATGTCCAGTTCCCCGTTGCAGATCAGAGACCGAGCGTCATGCATGGTGAGCCCACACATCTGCCCTAAGGCTTGGGCATGGCCGAAGCGAAACTGAGGCAAAATTTCTTCATAGCGTTCAGATTCCATCAAAACTTGAAAATCTTCGAAAGTTGGACATACCTCTTGCCTGCCGAAGTTAAAAACATGTGTCACCGGGTTCCAAAACCTCGCTACGGAATGGAGGAAGGGAAGGTGCAGCGGAGTACGGCTCAGCGTGAATAGTGCATTCAAGCCGAAACCCCGGAAGTTCAACTTTTCCGAGCCATCTAGAGAGGCGATCCAAGCTGTGAGATTCTCGACGAGAAACGCCTCCATTTTGGTACAAAACTGAGATGAAATGAATTAACCATGAGGCTAGAGCTTTTAAAGAAGATAAGGCATTGTTCGGGGGACACGTGTCAAAAATTTGGTGGTTGCTGGGCTAGGTGGCCGGCCGGCCACCTTTTCAGGCAGGCCGGCCACCCCTCTCCTCTCCAATGCAAAAAGCTGGCCGGCCAGTTCCCAAAGGTGGCCGGCCATGCTGCAAATTGGGTCTTTGGCCCTGTTTTACCCTCTGGAAGGAAGTTCCTAGCATTTCCATGCATCGGGAGTGTCGGAGGCCTCAATTTCCCTTAGTTTCGGATGCGTTCCGTCACCCAGATCGTCCGAAATACACTTTGTTTATTGAGTTGTTGTTTAGTCTTGCTTATCGAGTTGTCGTTTTGTTTGTAACGCCCTCAAAATAATAACAATAAACTCTACAATATTGACATGCATTGATATATAAAAGATCAACATCCTTCTATTCATCAGAGTATTTCCTTACAAAAAGTATTACATGTTGGCAACAAAAGTAAACGCCCCATGGGCTTACAACTTTCCAAGCCAACACTTGGTTACAAGAAATGAGTACTAACTCATATACACATTAAGCCCTAGGCTTGAATTTACATGTAATACATCAAAAGGAAAATAACATCCAAAAAGTCTGACTGCCTCTAGCCTCCCAAGCTATGTCCTTGGAGGTGGCATGCTACCTGTACCTGAAAATGATGTTCCCATATAGGGTGAGCCACAGCCCAGCAGAAATACACTAAACCAGCTATGAACAATGACTAAAAGATTAGCAGTTGATAGATGGTCAACCCTGATGCATCCACTTATATCACATTACAATTACATGACATACAAGTCCATGTTACTTTTCATTTTCCATTTTCTGCAAATAAGCATACTAGCTAAATCAATACATCAACAGACAAGCATATTAGCTATATCAACATCTCAACAGATAAGTATAAGAACTATATCTTACAACCAAAGATAAGCATATGAGCTATATCTGCACTTCTCTAGACAAGCATATGAGCTGTGTCTACACTTCTCAAAGATAAGCATATGAGCTATATCTACGGAGTTCATCCCATGTCTCCTCCCAACACTATCCGGTTTAGAGGTACATCCCCTATCTTCCCCTAAACCGCGGAGTACATCCCCCATCTCCTCCTCTACACACAATGCATATAAACACAAGGGTTCTATACACAATCAATCAATACATAAAGTTAATGTATTCTAACAGTCGTCAAATTCCATGACACATTCCATTGATTAGTTTTCGTTTGCCTAATCATCATGCATTGTCTACAACAATCAAAACTATCCTCCACCGATAGCCCAAAGCAGTTATTTCTAAGCAGAAAAAAATGCACAAAATGGATAATATATCAACATTTCAATTTGGTGAGCGATAAATAATTCAACTACACCCTTTAATCCCATACATTCCAAATTTCAACATTTCCAATTCAATTCCTCATTTCCTTTAATTAATTATATACATTAATTAATTAAAACAATTAGGGCAAGTTCCCATAATTAACAAAACAACCCTAAGGTCCCGTTTTTATCCATAATCCATCATCTATCTCATCTTTCTATGCCAAACTTGCATTTAGGCTTATTATAAACAAAACCCCAACTTTTGTAAAATTACACAAAAGGCCCAAACTTCCTCAAAACTACCCTACAACACCCAACATATCAGAATGCTAAAATTTAAAGACAAAATCCATAAGAAAGAGTAGGATATCCCTTCCTCAAAGTTTGAGCTCCAACAAAGAAGATGGAGAAAACGAAAATGCTCCTAATCACAAATTTTTCGGATCAAAAGGTAGCCCTCGACGATCAACAACTTTTTTGTAAAGGCCAAAGGTGAGAAAATCACTCCTACTAGATCAATACCTAGAGAGAAGGTAGAGCTCTAGAGTGAGACGCTCAACAATGGTGTTTTTGGAAAAGTAGGAGAGAGAAGAGAATGTGAAAAAGTGATTTCAAAAGTCAAAACTCGGAACTTTAACCCAGTCGCTCCGCTCGAGCGTCCAAACCCCCGCTCGAGCGGCACTCACAGACTCCCGCTCGAGCGGCCAATCCCCCGCTCGAGCGGCGGATGCACACTCACAGAACTTTTGCAGACAGGTCCCCCGCTCAAGCGCCCAACTCCCCGCTCGAGCGTCCAAACCCCCGCTCGAGCGGACAACACTGCAGAGGAAAATACTGGAAGGGTGATTTTCCCGCTCGAGCGCCAAAACCCCCGCTCGAGCGAAGAAACAACAACGAAGGCCCCGCTCGAGCGTCAAAAGCTCCGCTCGAGCGGACAGGCCAAAATCTGGGCAACTACTTTTGGTTCTAAGTTCAACCCACCAGTAACAAACCTGCCCAACACATCCTAAAACTCAAATACAAAGTATGAAAGGATGTAAACAAGGTTTAAACAACTGCTAACATCTACGGAACCTAGTCCGGATCACTGTACAACAAGGGGTAAAACCCGGGATCGCTATATTGTTGGTCGAGCTGTTTTGTTTATCGAGTTTTGTTTATCGAGTTGTCAAGTTTTGTGTATTTGAGTTATTACTCTTTACTTATCAATTTTGTTTTGTTTTGTTTATCAAGTTGTAAACTTGCTAAGGTTTTGTTGTTTCTTAGTAAGTTAGGTTGTTTGGTTTGTTGTGTCGGTTCACTACCTGACCTGGTAAATACACAATGCACATTTCCATTCAATCTCATTTTTGTGCAAAATGATGCGATGCGATGCTGAGAACATAAAATACAACACTTTTTCAAAAAGCTGTTTCATTCCACCATGCTCCCTTTGTTACAACACTTTTTACAACAAGGGTACAAGTTTTGCAGAAAATAAAACTGTCTAACAATGTACAATGTGCTACAACTACTAGTAAAAAGGTAAATAAAGCAGGAAACAAATGCATCAATGCTCTTAGGAGCAGGAATAAGAGGCTCTCTTCGTCCTCTTCTGCGGAACAGCCCCTACACCATCATCACCATCGTCTGAATCGTAGCTACCATCCTCGGGATTCTCCTCGGCCTCACCTCCACTCCCGGAACCGGGGTCGGAGCCACCCTCTCTATCAGCAGATGTCTCTGACTGGGGATCTGCAGCCTCCTCCTCCTCGCTGGGCTCTTCCTCTATGATGTGCGCCCTGCGTCTGCCTCGTCCGTGAGACGACTCCCCTCTCCTAACTCCTCGAGAAGGCCTAGATGGCCCAGCCCCTCGGGAAGGCCTGGATGGCCTGGCCTGTGACTGAGCATATACCGGAGGCATCTGAAAATGAAGAATGCAGTTTGAATACATCAGCCAAAACATGTATATCAGATACAGATGCAAGCAAACTACACAGAGTGGATGTATGCAGGTATAGTGCATAAATGTGGTGTGTGTCAGATGTGCTCTGCACAGACAGCCTATCGATGCAGTAAGATGTTCAAGAACAGCATGTCATCAGAAGTATGATAAATGCAAGAAAACTAAAGGGTACCTGGAAACCCATAATGGACAACTGCGCCTCCCTCCGCAGGACCATGCCCTCAAGTGAGGCTACCATCTCAAGCACCTCGTCCATGTACTCCCGGGGTGGCTGCAGATACGGGCTCAAGTCATCAATAAATAAACAAATGCCAAAGTATCTGTGTGATAAACGGAAAATAGTGGAACATACCGGTGGTGAGTCAGGGTCACTGACATATCGGTGGCCAGGCATCGAAGGCTCTATCGGAATCGGAATCGGGGAGGTAGTCCCATATTGCCACCCCATCAACTCAGTCGGCATATCTGGCCATCCAGGATGATGATGAGTCGGAGGAATTGGGGGAACCAATCCACCCCCACCCCTAGATGTGCCAGCCCTGCTGGTGGAAGGGATATTTGTAGTCCGGGCCCGACTCGATGAGGGCATACCAGCAGACCTCCTCGTCAGAGTACGAGCTCCCATCAACGGAGGCATCAAGTATGTGTGACGATAAGTAGTGTAGTCCCCCTCCTCGAGATGGAGAAATGCATCAGTACCTAATAGGGCGTCGACAACACTCTGGGGAAGGAGCCTATCAGCAGTCCGCATGTCGCCTGAGGGTGCTGAGGGAGGATCCTGAGTGGGGTAGCCCCATACCTGACACAAAAAGCGGTGCCCCAAAAACCAGGCCCTACCAACTGGCCCCTCGAACAAGACCCTATACCGGGAGGCACCCCATGCTCCAACAAACCGAAATCGGAGATCTCTACCTAAAGGCACCCAGGGCTGCCATGTGATCTGCAGATAGCCCATGCATAAGCTGATCAGAAATTGTGGATATGCGAGATAAATCAAAGAGTGGAAACATGAAGAACTGAGAGTTCTGAAATACCTCGGACGTCCGCACGGTATCGAAGTACTGCCGCAGGTAAAGGAAAGACTCCCGAGGTCTCGGTCGGTACGGGCCCTCAAACACGAGTGAATATAGGGTCACGAGGGGCACCTCCACCTCAAGCTCTGGGGCTCATGTCGGGAAGTACGCATAGATCCATAGCTGTAGAAAACAGAGCAATAGCCATCAGAATACAGAATGCTGAGTGTAGAATGTAAATACGAAATGCTGAGAGCAAAGTGCAAGATACAGAATGTAAAGTGCGCCATGTGTGCAATGTACAAATAATGAGAAGTAGAAATGTAAATCAAGAGGACAAAAAGTACCTCCCAGGCCCTCCAATAACCGCCAACCATGTTCCCCCGTCCGCGGGAGGTCGCACTCATATAGCAATATAAAGTAGCCAAGCTGGCGCCACCCCAGTCATATCGACTGACCTGTGGTAGGTCTACTAGGGCACTCAGCAGGTAGAGCCCAACAGTATTCCCCCTATCGGCAAACAGAGTGGTGCTGAAGAGGAACATCAAAAATTCTCGGGTGTACTGAGCTACCTCCTCAGGAGTCTCGGGCACTCTCTCTCTGAAATATGAAGAAAACCAGGTATACCGAACTCTGCCCGAAAATCTATCAACTGGTGGGCGAGCTCCCAATAGATATATCCAGGCGGCCTCCCACTCGCCCATGTCCTCATCGTATGGGATGGCCCAACCTCCCACATCAAGGCCTGTCAATACGGCAAAGTCAAGAGGGGTCATAGTCATATCCCCGGTGGCAGAAAAATGGAAAGAGTTGGTGGTGTCCCACCATCTCTCTACCAAAGCACCCATCAGCGTCCTACTGGCAGGACAGCGAGATATCCCGGTGCAAAAGGGCCCGAACCCTGCTACGTCAACCAGATCCCGAACAGCCCCCGGGAGCTCGGCATACCACTCCCTCGCTGCGATAGAGCCATATCCTCGCGTAGTACGAGCAGTCACCTGCATTCAGGGTGAACACATGTATTCAATTTCAGAATGAAATGTATAAGCTGCGTGCAAATGAAATGTATGAGCTGTGTGCAAAATCAAATCAGATACGGAATCCGGGCTGCGTGTTCAGAAAATTCAACAATGAGCCGTGTGTTCAGAATTTAAGTTTGGGCTGCGTGTTCAACTCTCAATCAGTGTGTGCTGCGTGTTCACCTCAACAATGAGCCGTGTGTTCAGAAAATTCAAAGTATGGGCTGCGTGTTCAATTCTCGACAAGTGTGTGTTGTGTGTCCACAATCAATATATGGGCTGCGTGTTTAGAAAACTCAAAGTATGAGCCGTGTGTTCATCTCAAAGTTTGGGCTGCGTGTTCAATTCTACAAAGCGTGTGTGCCGCGTGTTCACCTCAAAGTTCGAGCTGTGTGTTCAACATCAAGTATTTGAGCTGTGTGTTCAGAAAATTCAAAGTATGGGCTGTGTGTTCATCTCAAAGTTTGGGCTGCGTGTTCAATTCTCAACAAGTGTGTGCTGTGTGTCCACAATCAATATTTGGGCTGTGTGTTCAGAAAATTCAAAGTATGAGCCGTGTGTTCAGAATTCAAGCGTTTGGGCTGCGTGTTCAGCCTTCTACAAAGTGTGGGCCATGTGTTCATCTCAAAGTTTGGGCTGCGTGTTCAACTCTTGATCAGTGTGTGCTGCGTGTTCACCTCAACAATGAGCCGTGTGTTCAGAATTTAAGTGTTTGGGCTGTGTGTTCACCTCAAAGTGTGTGCTGTGTGTTCATCATCGAGTATTCGAGCCGTGTGTTCAAGATTTTAAAATCAGTGGGTTGTGTGTTCACCTCAAGGTGTGTGCTATGTGTTCAATGTCAAGCAACTGAGCTGTATGTTCAGATTTCAAAATTATTGGGCTGTGTGTTCAATTCTCAACAAGTGTGTGTTGTGTGTTCGCAATAAACGGGCCGTATGTTCAGAAAGTCAGAGTGTTTGAACTGTGCATTCAAGATGCAAACGGGATACGGTGCTATGGACTAAACATTCAAAACAAGCTGTGTGCTTGAGTGAGCAGATGAACATAGCAAAAGCACGAAATGCGCGGAAAATGCAGAGTACGTTACGAAAAATGTAAAAGTGAAGTAAATACCTCTCGTGCCTCATGAGAGAGATGAGACTCTGGCTCCCGCAGTAGTAGATCCACAGGTGCTCGGTCATCAAAATCGGTGAAATGATAAAAAACTGCCAGTGGGAGGATGTGTATCTGAGGGGCGTACCTCTCAGGGATGAACGGCCGAACTCTCGGGGGCAAGGACATGATGTCCGGCTCACCCCCGGTGCCCGGAGGACCTCCACCATGAGGGAAATGACCAACCATCTCAAAAAATCTGCAAAAAGGAGCAAAAATGAGCAAAATGAGCCAAAATTAGAAAAAGTCAACAAAAGTCAACTCTCGGGAAATGAAAAAGTCAACAAAAGTCAACCCCCGAGAAAATCTTCCAAATGTTGAGACAAACTTACCTCAAGTGGTGAAAATGAGAAAAGAAGCCCCGAAATCAAAATTTAATCGGTTCAAAGTGAAGAGAACTGAAAGTTTTCGCGAAAACAACTTGCGTAGGGCGTTGGAAAACGCGTATAGAGTGCAGATCTGAGAGAGAAAATAGTTTGGGAAGGAGGAGAGAGCAATTTCGGAGCTGCACTTGTGAGGAAAAGTGCTTTGGATAAGCACATTTAAAGAAAAGAAGGTGAAAAGACCAAACTGCCCCGGATTTGGCCCAGGTGGCCGGCCGGCCACCTTTTCTGGCAGGCCGGCCACCCCTCTCCCAAAAACATGGCCGGCAGCCTCCCTCTGGGAATAAAACTGGCCGGTGGTGTCCCCCATGTGGCCTCCAAGGTCTCTGCAAATTTTGGTGATGATTGGAGTCCCCGGGACCTAAAAAAGTACAAGAGAAGTGCACTTCCCGTCGCGAAATCGCTCCGCCGGGACTTCAACTCCAATTTTTAATGTGTGTTTCATCATTACTCGCCGAGAGCAAAGTGTATCCTTTTTTGAACATTTTGTGACACCTCCGGGAGGTGAATCGGAGGCCGCGATCGAGTCGCCCTCGCCGAAACGCGCATTTCTTTGCTCGTTGTTTTGGGACAAATGTGCATTCTAGTTTACACTTATGTATATCACTTGCATTCTCATGCGTATACTTGCATTGTTATGCACATTTCCTCGATATTATCATGCCTCCATGCTTAAACTCGCGTTGTCACACGCGTTTCTTCTCGCATTGAGATGCACTCACCCATCGACACCACGTTTTTCTGCACTCGATATCACGTTGAACATATGTTGTTAAATATGTTGTGCTTGTTGAGTTTCCTTCTTTTACAGGCACGATATTGTATGTACGGCTCAATTAAGGCAGGTGCAACCAGACGAATCGCGCAGGTATTGTATCTTCTCCGTGTGAGACATGGCGAGAATTCGACAATTCTCCACATTCTTAACTGCATGAAATGTAGTATTGCCTTGCATTCTTACTTAAAACGGTTGCATCTATTGTGAATATTTGCCTCATTACAGCTTGCTGCTTCGCATGATCATTGAGTTACATCCGGCTTTATGCATATCGTTTTGCATTTTGCCCCCCCGCCTGCGGGCATGCCTACGGGCACATCTTCTTGTTCGTCTCGTATGTTTGTCTAAGTCTTCGGCCTTGTCAAAAATGGGTCGTCTCTAGGCTTTGACATTCACTCCCGTCACTTATGACTTTCGAGTTCTGTCAAAGAGGGGCAACTGTAGACATCCCATTTTTGACCGACCTTAAGACTCAGACGTCACCAACTGAGCGCTCGGTGATGTTGCATATTGTGCTCGTTCGGAGGTCGCGGAGGCTCGGCTGCGAGCTTTGCCTCCGGACTTTCGGACTCTTTTGTGCTTTGCCTCGGTTTGCGAACCAGGTCCCGTTTTCTCCGTCTTCTCTTCCCGAAGGGAGGGAGAGGTCTAGTAGACCATCTCTCAGTGGCCGTAGGCTACGTTTCGTGGTCGTAGGCCAATTTTCTCGTTTGGAGCCCGGTTCTCGGTTTTCGGAGCCGTCGGCCGTGTGCCTCGGTTCGGGACCGCTCAACCACCTCCGTTTGCTCTGGTTTTTGGCATAAATCTTATTTACTCCCTTTTGAGGGACACTGAGGCTCGAGAGACCAACTTCGTGGTCGAATGCCACCTCCGGTGCTTAATAGTCAATTTTCGGAGCCCCGGGCCGCGTGTTTTGGCCCCCGAACCTTCGTTTTGCATCGATTTGGGTTCATTTTTGGTGGAGACCTTATTTTCATTGTTATGAAGGTCGTAGAAGGGTGGGAGGCCAGCAATTGTTCTGAAGACCAGCTTTATTCCTTCATCGCTCTCCGTCGCCCGTTTTCCTCGCTAGAAAGCTGATGCTGACCATTCCCGGGCCACTTTCTTTGACCCTCAACCACATATTTGTGTTGTACACACCTGGGAGGCCACCAATATGGCCTGGCCGGCCATCAATCATTCTTGACCCTTTTGAACCCCTCTAAAAAGCTAGCTTTTCTCTCTCTTGGTTCACTTTTTCCAGTTTTTCTCCACATAGCTGTGTTGTGCACACATGGGAGGCCACCTTTTTGGGGTGGCCGGCCACTAATTATGGTTGACCCTTTTGACCCTGGCTGGCCGACCAGGGGAGGTGGCCAGCCGGCCACCTGGACCTTTTCTACCGGGCCGGCCTTGTTCCTCTCTCCAGGTACATTACAGGTGTACCCTCTGTTTCCCCCCAGATCCTGTATCCGGGGGGTCTTTTGGGGGGAAAATTTGAATCTGATTTTCCCCCCCTTTCCTCCACTCCTTTCCCTATAAAACCAGACGTTCCAGCTCCATTTTGAAGGGTTACAAAAATTGTTTGAAGCCCTTGCATACAATCCTCCCTCTCCCTCTCTTTCAAGCCTCAAAACCCCTTAAGTCCTACACCATTTTACACTACAACCCATAGCACCACACCTCCACACTCCATTCTAACCCTTTGAAGCTGATTTCCAGAGGTTGAGAGCTCACAAATTTGGTCCAAGAGCTGCTGGTTTACTGCTCTACAAGGATGAGTTCTTCTTTTCCCTTTTCTAGTCTTTTCTTGCTTCATCTCTAAGCCATACTTGCAAGAATTTTTGGGCTCTGACCAAAACTAGAAATAGTCTTATTTTGAGCTCATCTTCATGTTTGATCAAGGGTTTTTCTCTGTTTGAAGCCACCCGCTACCCCTTTCCCTTTATCCCTCTTTTATGGCTATTTCTTGCATGATATTTTAGCCCTGTTTGTAAGCATTTCTAGGCTTTGAGCCAAACTGTAAAGTGCTTCATTTTGAGCCCCTCTTCAACTTTGTTGAAGAACTCTTCACTGTTTGAGGCCAGCCACTGCCCCTTGCTTTCTATCCCTCTTTTAGGCCTATTTTTGCATGGTATTTTAGTCTTATTTGTGAGCTGTTTTGGACTTTTCCATAAACTGTGAAGTGGTTTTTTTTTAGCCCCTCTTCAACTTTGTTGAAGGGCTATCCTCTGTTTGGGGCCAGCTTCTGTCCCTTATCTCTAATCTCTCTTTTAGAGCCATTTTTGCATGATAGATTAGACCTATTTGTGTTCATTTTTGAGATTTGTTATAAACTGGAAAAAGACTTGTTTTGACATCATATTCATGTTTTATTAAGGGCATTTTCTTATTTGAGGTCTCATGCTTCTTTGTATGCTTGATTGTCCCTTGTTTTGAGCCTTACACCTAAGCTTCAATTGCATGCTTTGTTTGGTCTTCTAGCCACTGGAATCCAGTGGATTTCCAGTGGCTTTGATGCTGTTTTGAACCTCCAAATCAGAGGGGGGTGACCCCCTCTCACCTTGACTTGTTTGGTGGTCATTTTGGCATATTTGATTTCTAGGGTTTTTTTGGTCATGCTCCATGTCTATCTTGTATGTGTCTAACAACTCATTGTATGGCCCTCTAAAGGAGCCCCTCATTTTTGTATGTGTTGGCTACATTTCCATGTTTATTTGGATATATTTTGGCATGTTTAGTTCACTGATTTTTGCTGGTTTAATGAGTTCTCACTTTCTTCATGTACTTGCCATGTAAACCATGTTTGCTAGTCAAAGTTGCATGCTATTTTAGTCCATCTTGCTAGCATCTTTTGGCCATGCCTTAAACTAGAAATGTGCATTTTTTAGGACTGCCTTGGTTCTGTCTTTAGGTCTCATGATCAAATAATGCTTGCTTTGTATAGCTATAGGTCAATGTATGTGCCTAGTTTTGTGTTTCGGGACCATTCCATGCATCGGGTGCTATTTATCCATGTTTCGGGATCATTTTGCATCATATTTCAGTGCTGGAACTTGCATGTTTGTATGCCATATTTCATGCCTTGCCATGCCTTGTTAGAGTGACATTTGTGCCTTAGGATCGGTCCTCGGTTTGCGTGCATGCGTGCACGTATCTCGAGTATCTCATTTTCATCTCATGGCTACTGATGTGAGTGTGGCTGATGTTGGTGTAAGTCCATCATGCATTACGTATGCCATTTCAATTCATAACATTGCGTATGCTAGGTCGTATGTTAGAGCATTGTGTATGCCATATTACATCGTGCATTACGTATGCCATTTCATTTCATAGCATTGTGTATGCTAGGTTGCATGTTAGAGCATCGTGTGTGCCGTGTCACATCGTGCATTGTGTATGTCATTCCATAGCATTGTGTATGCTAGGTTGTATACTAGTTGCATTCATGCATGTCATGCATATTGCATTGTGTTTGGGATAGGAGTTAGCCCGAGCACGGGAAACGAGGGACGTTTCGTACTTCGAGTGACGGAACGTGTCTCAATTCCCAGTCACCGACACTTCGGATCATCCATGATGGAGCCTCGGTCTTGTTGTGTTTTCATGTGCATTCATCCCATATTGAGTTGTGCAATTCGACTCCTCGGCCATCATGCATCGAGATGCGTGATTGGTGGCACGAGGATCGAGGCATGCATACATACGTGAAAATACATGGCTATGCCCCTTTCCTGCTCTCTGTTGCAGCAAATCAGAAATCAGCAGCTTTCAAAAGCCTTGCACAGCATTCCGGCATCAATTGCAAACAGAGGCTAATCGGGGCGTCGCAATGGATTTCCGCGCAAGTAATTCAAGCATGCATCATTCATCATTACGGAACAGAGCCGAGGCGGTCCATGGATTTGCGTGCCATTTATTGCTTTCCTAGATTAATTTGTTAATTAGGATTTTTGTATTTATTCGGACTGTAACTATTTATTTGGGACTGTATATTATTTATTCGGACCCTCTGCGCGAGGGCAATGTTGTAATAAGTGTGCGTACGTGTGATGTATGTCTTCCAACCCCACGTCTTTCTCCCTTTTATTTACCAGCTTATGATGGTTAGATTAGGGCATATTTCAATTAGCATACAGTATGATAACATGTTTGCATTCATTCATCTGTTTCGCATGCATCGGGCTCGGCGCATCATAACTAACTACATTGTATTTCAATTCCGAGTTGAATACTTGCTAGCTGTAGCATTTCATATGCTATGTTTAGAATAGCCGAGCCTGCTATAGTTGCATTTTTGCATGTGTTGCATTAGGCATTTCTATATAGTTAGGATCATGCATGATTTCTAATCAGCTTCTGTTTTGGCTTGGAGTACTCGGTAAGTTTTTATGCTTTAGCATCCTTGCATGTGTGTGAGTGACTGCCATGATAGCATGCTTACCATGAGACTATGTGCTTATGTGATATATCTGCCTGAATGCCTGTGGGTGAAGGTTGGGTTATTTGGATTAGAACAATGCAATGACTGAGAGTTTTAAGCCCACTAGATAGTGGCAAAACCATCTTTCCTAAAGCCCACCCGAGGGTGGCAAAATCTGCATTTTAAGCCTACTTGCGAGTAGCAAACCATCTTTCAAAAACAAACATGAAGTGTTTTGTTCCAATTCAGGCGACCCGGTCTATACTTGTATGCTGTGCGCATCACATAGTAAATCTAGGCTAATAACCGGAATAAGAATGCATAATGTTTTCAAAACTAGATATCATGGTTAGTAGAGGCCGATCTTTGATCGGGCGAGCGGGGGTGCTCACGAAGTGACCTTCCCCAATCGTACCCAAGTTCTCGAGCCGAGGCAACTTTTGTGATGACGGACACGTGGCCTTAGGCACGAGTCAGGGTTTCCTAAATTTCCCAAAATAAAATATTTAGGTGGCGACTCTGTATCTGGCAAAGCAGTCCATGTTTGGCACTTCTTTCAAAAATCTATTTTCTCAAAGCGATTTGTCGGATTTGGACTCTTTGGTTCAGATTAAGAATAGTGACAATTTGAGTCATGAACTGTAGTGAGCCCAAAACGAACGGAACGGGGGACTCATCCCTCCCGGAGCGTTCGGGGACGTCTACAGTCCTTCACTGGGCCCCTTTTGAGATATGTGCATCCATCCCAGGTTGAAGAATTTTTTATTGTGTCACGACCCAAACCCGCCCCTATAAGTTTAGCGCCGTAACCGGCCAGTAATCCGTGATTACCAAAGGCCCGCTTAACAATAATGACAATAACACCGTAATAGCCAATCAATAATAGAAAATACCGTCCAATGGACTATGGGGACTTAAATGAACAAAACAAATTTCACACACTTGGAATTATATAAACACTTAAGTTCATAACACACATGTGTTCATAACAAAACATAAGCTAGGGAATTAAATACCATTGCCAAAAACAGTTAACAAAACTCAATAAATATTCTTATCTCATAAACACAATGTCAAAAGGGTGAATTTGAATCACCCAATAAACCCTAACATGCAATGGTTCGGAACCTCGCAGTGAGGTACAGTAGTTGGCATGACAAAAATAGGGTTCGGGTCGACGCCACTAACTCTGATCCGGTGCCTGATCACCTACATATATATAATAAACAATGAGCTAGAGACTAGTGAATAACAACTTCGTAAAGCGGTTATGAATAATGTCCCCACAATATTTGAAATGGTCGATTATCAATAGAACATTTTCTCAATCCATATCTTATGTCAATCAATCGGTCAATTTAACAATCATTTAAATTCATATAAGTCATACATGGTATATCCAATAGCAACAATACAATAGGTATTAAAGACCGAACAATCAATTGATGACCATCAAACAATAAACAATAGTTCCAAGAATTGGAACTGACAGAGATCTCTGTAACAATAGCGGTAACAATATCAATAACAATAGCAATATGCTATGGATGCCACGAATACAGTTCAGAAAATAGGATCATCATTTAGTCAATAAAAAGTATCAGTTCAGAAATCAATATAATTTATTAATCAGAAAATAAATACAATTTGAACATATCTTTACAACATTGTTACTCACAGTGGGCTTCCTGAAACACGTGTTAACAATGCCTTAAAGATGCGGCGTCTGACCTAAACAAACAAATTCAAGCACAATTCAATTACATTCAAGTCATTTCTATTCAATCGGCTGTTAATTTATTCGATTTCTATTTGTTGTTCACTAATTTGATTCTAACTTTTGTTCTATACATTATTCGTGTTCATGAGATGCAATGCACATGACAAACACTTCCAAACCATGCAAATTGCAATTTCCAACTTCAATTTCATACAATACAAGACCCAAAACTTCTTTCAAGAAAACATTAATTTTTATATTTATAGACGTGACTTTGAACAAAACCATAAATTTATAACAATACTTAATTGTTCAATTTATAACCAAAAATCTTTAAAGCAAATTGTAAAATATTAAAATGTGTATTGAAGCTACAACTTAAGCTTTTAAATGAGAATTTCCTAGAAATTATGAGAGAGCAAGCAAGAATTCATGTATGTAAAACAAATTTGTCCATGAGATGATCATATTTTTTGGACTCAAACATTTTCAAGTGTAAATTACCATTATATATACAAATTTTGTTATTTTCCAAAACTTTTGAGATTTCCTTCTTAAAGTTCACAAACCATGCAAGTAAACAATTGTTTTGTTCATGGATTCTTGAAAACATGACATGCATGTAAGGATCATGCAACCTAATAGGTGTTTGAACTAAAATTATGCCATGCATGTGAATATAATACATTATCTCTTTCAATTTCTACTTTTATGATCATATATGGATTCTCAACTTTATTTCTTCTCCAAAAACTCCTAAGTACTCCAAAATCCTTCCTATTTGTACTTAGATGCTAAGGAATTAGGAGTGTATCATTTCAATTTCATGAATTTTGAGATAAAATTTACCTTAATTTGGTGATTTGTTGAAATCTAGCTCAAGCTCCTACTTTTCTTCTTCCTTCTTCTTGAACTCAACCCTCTCTTTTCCTCTCATTCTCTCTTTCTACGTGGTGGGTCTGTTTGGTATATCAAAAAGATGATTAAACTTAGGCAGCCAAGTACTCTCTCTCTTACTATGTTTGTTGATTAAAATATGAGTAGTATTCCAAATTATTATTATCATTAATTCATTCTAATTAAGTTAAATAAAAATCAAATCTACGCAAATTAAATTAATCCTCATCACAATTACACTAAATTTAATTATATTAATGTGAATTGGGCTCTAATTCTTATCCAATTATTTAATTTTAACTTGTTAAAATTAGCGAATTAGACAGGTTTAATTTTCATTCTAACCTATCTGTTTAAACAATACAAGTCAATAAATCTCATAACAATCAATAACATTTAATCACATAATTAACATGTAGGAACATAATTAATAGTTCCAATTAAGGCTCAATTCAATCACAGGCAATTTTAGCAAACTGAATCAATTTTCAATTAAACTTCCCAAATAGTTCTAAAAATTCCCATGAGTCCATCCATGCATTCAATTTTAATTTGTGCACCCAATAAGATTGTCGATTTCAGTTTTAAAGTTGTAACCTTAATAGGTAATTTTTCTAATTTGGATAGACATGCTCAAATTAAATTACTAGGCATTTAGTTCAATTAGAATTAACACATAATTAATTAATTGAAATCACGATTAACAAGTCTGAGTCGTCACAGATTGAGATCCATGAAGGTGTATGTGGAAGCCATGCTAGGGGCAGATCACTTACTTACAGGGCCATATCACAGGACTACTAGTGGCCTTACATGTAGAAAGATGTTGAAGCCTACGTGTGGAAATATGAAAAGTGTCAAAGGTTTGCACCTTTGATACACCAACCAGCTGTAGATTTGAATCTAGTATCTAGTCCTTGGCCATTTGCCCAGTGCGGCATGGATCTTGTTGGGCAATTGCCCTAGGCAACGGGATAGAGGAAGTTCTTAATGGTAGCTGCGGACTACTTTACGAAGTGGGTAGAGTCTCCATTTGCCATGACATATGGCACTGAAGTAGTTATCCCATTAGAGATTAGCATCACTAGAATCAGAACCTAAGGAGTGGAGAATGGGACTAACGAGGCATTTCTTACCCGAGATCTTGATCAAATAGAAGAAAGAAGGGAGAGAGCAACAATTCGACAGGGGGCATACCAACAGTAGCTTGCTAGGGCATACAACAAAAAAGTCAATCCCAGAGAGTTTCAGACTGGGGACCTCGTCCTTAGAAAGGTTGTCGGCAACAAGAAGGATCCTAGGGAAGGCAAACTTGGCCCAAATTGGAAAGGACCATATCGGATCATCTTGGTCGTCGACATGGCGCATATCGGTTGGAAAACATTGATGGCAAGGAGTTGCCAAGATCTTGGAACACAAGCAATTTGAAATTTTTCTACAATTAATTTGTGTTTTTAAGATTTATATAAAAATTTTATTAGCCAAAATTTTAATAAAATGCTAGCTCAATTTTGTTTTTATGAATTTTTGTTGAAACTTGTGCGATAGGACTGAATAGTCTTATGACAATGTTTCTGAATGAAACATGGTGAATAACTTAGACTTGCCATGATGGTAGAGTTAAACTAAATTTACGATGTTTCTAAATGAAACATGATGAATAACTTAAACTTGCCGTGATGGTAGAGTTGAACTAAGTTTGCAATGTTTTCGAATGAAACATGACAAATAACTTAGACTTGCAATGATAGTAGAGTTGAACTAAGTTTGCGATGTTTCCAAATGAAACATAACGAATAACTTAGACTTGGCATGACAATAGAGTTGAACTAAGTTGGCGATGTTTTCGAATGAAACATGACGGGTAAACTTAGACTTGCCATAACGGCAAAGTTGAACTAAGTTTGATCTGGTCAAATTGCAAGAGACATCGAGGTAAAAAACCTCGGCCAGAATTATCTAAGTCAGACTGTGGCAGAAGTAGGAGATGCATCCTTAATGTAAACATAAGTGGTATTTAGGTTCACATTAGGAGGCAGGAAGTGAAAATGAGCATTATACTTGTGAAATTTTCTGAAATTTCAAGTTGGAGTTATCTGAGATCATTGATAGGTGGAACTATCCGAGATGAGTTAATCTGAGATAGGAGTACTGTACTATACCCGGAGTGTAATTGTCCGATATACCCAGCCAAGGTGCTAGACTTGAAAGGATGAAGTCTTGCAAAAAGATAGCAAATACAAGTGAAGAAACAGCATTTGTAAAATTTTGATGAAATATTTTTAAGTGTTGTTCAGCCGAGATAAATAGTAATAGTCATTATCCGAGGTAATTAGTATGTTCAACTCTGAGGTGTGAATTTATATGAGGTTGTAGACACCCCATTTTTGACCGACCTTAAGACTCAGACGTCACCGATTGAGCGCTCGGTGATGTTGCATGTTGTGCTCATTCAGAAGCCTCAGAGTCGCGGCCGTGCGCCCTGCCTCCGGACTTCCGAACTCTCTTCTGTGCCTTGCCTCGGTTTGCGAACCAGACTCGGTTTTCTCCGTTTTCTTTCCTGAGGGGAGGGAGTGGTCCCGTAGACTATCTCCCAGTGGCCGTGAGCTACATTTTGTGGCCGTAGGCCATTTTGCCCATTTCGGAGCCCGGTTCCCGGTTTTCGGGACCGTCAGGCCGTGTGCCTCGGTTCGGGACCGCCCAACCATCTCCGATTTCTCCAGTTTTTGGCAGGTACCTCTATTTTATCATTCCGAGGAACACTGGGGCCTTTGATACCCACTTCGTGGCCGTACGCCACTTTCGGTGCTTACAGCCCATTTTCGGGGCCCCGAACCGCGCGGTTTAGGCCCCGAGCTTTCATTTTGCATCGGTTTTTGTTCAATTTTGGCAGACACCTCTGTTTTAGCATCAGGAAGATCACTGGAGGGTGGGAGGCCAGCAATTGTTCCAGAAAACCAGTTTCGCTCTTCCGGCGCCCGTTTTGCTCACTTCCGGGCCAATGTTGAACACCCTAGGGATATTTTCTTCCAACCAAAGCTACATATCTGTGATGAGGGCACATGGGAGGACCCTAAAAAGTGGTGGTCGGCCAGTAATTGTTACTTTCATTTTTGAGCCTCTCCTTCAAGTGCAATGTTGTGACTCTTGTTCCAGAGTTGCCAAATTCCAACCATGGAGTCTTGTTCTACATACATGGGAGGACCCTAAAAAGTGGTGGTCGGCCAGTAATTCTTGTTTTCATTTTTGAGCCTCTCCTTCAAGTTGAGTGTTGTCTCTCCTGGTTCACAGTTGCCAATTTTCAACTACATGGTTGTGTTGAGGACACATGGGAGGACCCTAATCTCCTATGGTCGGCCATTAATTCAACATTTCATTTTTTGCCCTTGGCTGGCCGGCCATGGGGGGTGGCTGGCCGGCCATGAGGGGTGGCTGGCCGGCCACTTGCAGCAAAACCACCTGGGCGGCCTGCTTCCTGCTTTTGAGTACTTTACAGCTGTCCAGCTGTTTTTCCAAATATCTTCTGCCTCCGGGGGATATTTTGGGAGGGAAAGCTTGGGTGCATTTCCCTCCCTTTTACACCCTTTTCTTGCCCATTTAAGGGGCTGACCCTCTTCTTTGTCAAGGTTAGAACATTTCATCTCAAAAGCCTCTCTCCCAAAACCTTCATTTCCATAGCCAAAAACCCTAAAAACCTTCAAGGTTCTAGCTCAATCCTTCATCAACCCTAAGCACCACCATCATCAACTCCATTCCAGCAGCAAAGGAGTGTTTTCCAGAGGTTAAGAAGCAGCAAGTTGAAGCTAAGAAGCCACCAAAGTTAGATCTTCAAGGGTAAGCCTCTAATTCCCTTTTTCTAGCATAATTTTCTATCAATTATTTACCCTATTTCCTTTTTGTTTTGGGCTCCGACCCCTACTGGTTTTAGGCTTATTTTGAGCCCCTCTACAACTTTGTAGAAGGGCTCAACTCTGTTTGGTGTCTCCATGATGCACTTCTTTCAATATCACCCTTTATGCCAATTATTTGCATGCTTTGTTTGGCTTTTGAGTGATCTGATTTCGAGCCTGATGTAAACTATTAGTGGACTTATTTTGAGCCCCTCTTCAACATTGAAGAAGGGCTAAACCATGTTTGGCCCCTCTATCATGCACTTTCTTTGTAATCCTCCATATTTTCCGTAAAATTGCATGATTTATTTGGCCTATTTTTGATCTGATTTGGAGCATCTCATGAACTAATATTGTGCTTATTTTGAGCCCCTCTTCAACTTTGAAGAAGGGTTCAACCTGGTTTTCATGCTCTACATGCCACTTGCTTTGGATTCATGTTCTATTCCTATTTTGCATGCATTGTTAGACTTATTTGGCTTCTGATTTCAGCCTTCATCAGGCTTAGAAAGAGCCTTATTTTGGTCCATTATTCATGTTTTGTTAAGGGCCTTAAGCCATTTGGTGATTCTATCATGTACTTCATGTTATATCCTTTATATTTTCCGTAAAATTGCATGATTTTTTAGGCCATTCTAACTTCTGTTTTAGGCCTTAATCAGGCTTATAAAGTGTCTTATTTTGGCTCATTCTTCATGTTTTGTTAAGGGTCCAAAGTTGTTTGGTGCTTCCATGCATGATCTATCATTATAGCCTTCTTTTGGTCCATATATTGCATGCTATTTTGAGCCTATCTACATACTGATTTTGGAGTTGTCATTCACTGTAAATATGCATATTTTGGGCTCCTTTTTAAAGTTGTAGAAGGAAATTTTGTGGTTTGAATTTTCTAGATAATACTTGTTTAATAAATCCCCTCTTTTCCCCCATTTTTGCATGCCATTGTTGCCATATCTATGCTCACAATTTGGCCATGTTTTGTACTGAAAAGATGCTATTTTTGGGGCTTCCTTGCTATTGTTTTTGCTTTCATGTGCCAATTTTGCATGTTTAGCATAGCCGTAGGCCATTTCGGGTACTTAAAATCACATTTCGGGATGATTTCATGCATTGATTGTCATTTCGTATCATTTCGGAGCTGTTTTCCCCTTCATTTAGCTGCTGAAGTTTGGTTTGCATGCTTGCATATCATTTCCCATGTCATTTCATGCCTTAGTGCATTGCCTCGATTTGCGTGCCCGTGGGCACGCACTTCGAGGCACTCCGTTTTCATTCTCTCGGCATCTTATGTGAGTGCGGCTGAGGCCCTCTCATGTTAGTGTAAGCCCAATTTACATTTTCATGCCTTTATATCATGCCTCGATTTGCGTGCCCGTGTGCACGCATTTCAAGGCACTTCCTTTTCATCTTCCGGCATCCTATGTGAGTGCGGTTGAGGCCCTCTCATGTTGGTATAAGCCCATCATTGCATTTTGTATGTCATTCCGCATGTCTCGGTTTGCGTGCCAGTGGGCACGTATTTCGAGGCACCTCATCTTTATCATTTCGGCATCCCGTGTGAGTGTGGCTGAGGCCCTCTCATGTTGGTATAAGCCCATCGTTGCATTTCGCAGGTCATTTCGCATTCCTCGATTTGTGTGCCCGCGGGCACACCTCGGTTTGCGTGCCCGTGTGCACGCATTTCGAGGCACTTCGGTTTTATCCGATTTGCATCTCACATCATGGCCTCGGTTTGCGTGCCCGCGTGCACGCTTTTCGAGGCATCTCGTTTTCATCTCGTTTTCCCAGTATAGTGCATACCAGGTTGTATCTTAGATTGCATTCATGAATTTTCTCAGTTTGCGTGCATGCGGGCATGCATTTCGAGACATCCCATCTTTTCATTAGCATTGTGCATACTAGACTGTATCTTAGTTGCATTCCATGCATATCATTCCATGCATATCATACATATTGCATTGTGTTCGGGATAGGAGTTAGCCCGGGCACGGGAAACGAGGTCCGTTCCGTACTCCGAGTGACGGAACGTGTCTCAATTCTCCAGTCGCCGACACTCCGGATAACCTATGATGGAGTTAGGTTTTCATTGTAGCATTCATGTGCATTCATCCTATATTGAGTTGTGCAAATCGGCTCCTCGGCCATTATGCATCGGTATGCGTGATTGGTGGCACGAGGATCGAGGCATGCATATATTTGTGAAATACATTGCTATGGCCCTTTCCTGCTCTCTGTTGCAGCAAAATGGAGAATCAGCAATTTTTCGGAGTCTGGCACGCATTTCGAGAAAAATGCAAACAGAGGCTAATCGGGGCACCGCCATGGATTTCCGCGCAAAGGCATCCGGGCATACATCATTCATCATCCGGAATAGAATCAAGGCAGTCCCCGGGCTTGCATGCCAGTTTACAGCTTTCTTATTTAATTTGTTAATTAATTAGGAATTCGTATATTATTTCGGACTGTAATATTTTGGACTGTATTATTTTTATTCGGACTGTATTATTTATTCGGACCCTCTGCGCGAGGGCAATGCTGTAATAAGTGTGGGTGTGTGTGATGTATGTCTTCCAACCCCACGTCTTTCTTCCATTTTATTTACCAGCTTACAATGGTTAGATATAGGGCATATTTCAATTAGCATACAGTATGACAGCACGTTTGCATCATTCATCTGTTTTGCATGCACCGGGCTCGGCGCATCATACAAACTGCATCGTATTTCAATTCCAAGTTGAATACATGTTAGTTGTAACATTTCACATACCATGTTAGAATAGCCGAGCCTGCTATAGTTTGCATTTTCGCATGTGTTGCATTAGGCATTTCAGTATATTTAGGATCATGCATGATTTCTAATAAGCTTCTGTTTTGGCTTGGAGTACTCGGTAAGTTTTATGCTTTAGCATCCTTGCATGCGTGTGAGTGACTGCCATGAATAGCATGCTTGCCATGAGGCTATATGCTTATGTGATATAACTGCCTTGAATGCCTGTGGGTGGAGGTTGAGTTATTTGAATTGGGACAATGCATTGACTGTTTGTTTTAAGCCCACTAGATAGTGGCAAAATCATGTTTTCTAAGCCCACCTGAGGGTGGCAAATCCGCATTTTAGCCTACCTGCGGGTAGCACCATCACACCATTTTCAAACAAACAAACATGAATGTTTTGTTCCAATTCAGACGGCCCAGTCTATACTTATTTGCTGCGAGCATCACATAGTAACCTAGGCTAATAACCGGAATAAGAGCATACAATGTTTTCAAAAACAGATATCATGATTAGTAGAGGCCGGTCTTTGACCGGGCGAGCGGGGGTGCTCACGATGTGACCTTCCCCAATCGTACCCAAGTTCCCGAGCCAACTTTGGTGATGACGGACACGTGGCCTTTGGCACCGAGTCAGGGTTTCCTAAATTTCCCTATTAAAAAATATTTAGGTGGCGACTCTGTATCTGGCAAAGCAGTCCATGTTTGGCACTTCTTTCAAAAAAATCTGTTTTCAAAACGATTTGCCGGATTTGGACTCTTTGGTTCGAGATTTAGAACCGTGGCACAAATCGAGTCCGAACTGTAGCGAGGTCCCCCGCGGGCTTGTTACAGAGGTCTGGGGATCCGAGATGAGGAGCTAAGTTGCCAGACTTAGGAAGATCAGAAAAAATTCTAAGTATGGAAAGAACACGTAAGGCATAAAAACAAACAAGTAAGCATACATAAAGGAAGCATACAACACTTAGAAGAAAAAGATAAGACATATATTCAAAAGAAACTTGTTCAATTACAAAGATGGCACCTCGACCCAACAAAAGCGAGAAGAATACAATTTCTGAAAAGAGAAAAGTTCAAAGAAAAGAAAGAAAATATCTAAGTGCTAGAGTCTTTGGCAATTGTCTGGGACTGATCAACCTCGACCATGGGCGTTGTGTCGGCCTCGGGCACCAGTGTTGCACTGTTCTCCTCCTCTATCTCGACATCTATCTCAAGAAGAATCTAGTACAGACTCTTCTTGGAAGATATGATATCGGCCTCAAAGGTAGCCTTCTAGGGAGTGGTGCTTTTGAAGGCCTCGTCATCTTCCTCCCCAATCAAGTCCAGGACTTGATCATTCAGAGTGGGGGACTTGGCCCTGGCAACATCATTAGCCTCCTTGTCAGCCTCCTCAGGCTCAACCTCGTCGTCCTCTTCTTCCTCGGATTGGTTAGAAAATGGAGGAAAAGACACATTAAGTCGGCTGGTGTCCCCAAGGGATGAGTCGTCAGGGATGGAAAGTTCCTTGAGGGCAGCTATCCATCTGAGATAATATCCCTTATTGCAAGCTAGATTGACTTGAACTTTGTACGCATCATAGACAGCGACTTGCCCCTCTGAGTATGCATTCTCATTCTCTGCCTTGATCTCAGCCTCCTTGGTCGCCAAAACCTCCTTGAGCTCTGCCTCAGCTTTGGCGACTTTGATCTCGGCCTCCTTGGCCTTAGCCTTCATTGCCTCGGCCACAACTTTCACGGCCTCAACCCTCTTCTCGGTCTTATCTTGAGCAGCTCTGACAGTATTGGCCTCATCTAGCAGACCCTTGATCTTAGCATCGGCCTTGTTGAGGGAGGACATGAAGCCTTCAGCGTCTTGAGTCTTCTTGATCAACTCCTTCTTCATGGCCTCGACTTTCACAACGTAAGAGTGACCATGCTGGATGGCTTAGAAGGAAAGAAACAAACAAGTTAGTAAAATTTCTAAGTGTAAGAAATTAAAGCAGAGAGCCAAAAAAAAAAAAGTACAAATGTTGGAGACTTACCAAGACGAAATGTTGTATTATCAATGCGAAGTTCTCATACTCATTAATCTCGGCCATGTTGTTTAGGTCAGCTGGCAAGAGAACAACGGTGGAGAGAGCAACGCTGACCTCAATATTGACGATGGCAGTGTCGCCAGCTATCATTGGTCGGTCCCCAACCATGATTGCAGGAGCCTTGGGCTCATCGACTCTAAAAACACCTGGGTCCGTTGCACCCTCAGACCTCGGCTTCTTCAACTGAGGAATGTTTGAGGGCTCAGCCTTGGCAGGCCTCTTCTCGGAGACAGGTTGCCTCTTCTCAGCCTCAGCCAATTTCGAGATCGGCACTGTGTCCTCTAAGTTTGAAGGGATTTGCGTTACTGTGGCCTTAGCCATAGCTTTTTTAACTTATTTAGGTTTTGGCATGGGTTGGGATTGAGACAAGGAAGAATGAACAGTAACAACTCTTGGCAGGTCAGCCAGTAAGTTTTCAACCATAGCTTGACTTCGATCCATCTCTTCAGATACGACGACGACGGTGACCTTGGTGCCAAAGTGGATGGCAGGGAGAACAATCGGTAGGTTTGATGTGTCGGCCACCGAGACGTCAAAACCTCAATGTCTTCTGCTGCGAGTTCTACCGGTAGGAGCGTTTGGAGGAACTCAGTGTTGGCGTTGGGATGGAGGAATCAATTGGGGTGGTAGAGGTGGACGATTAGTCTGTTAGATCAGAGGTAGAGGCCTGGTTTGATGATGAGGTGGCTAGTGGAGTTGTGGCAGATTGAGGAGTCCTACTTTATTTGGAGAAGTCGGATAGAGGGCTCCAGTATGTTGGTATGTAGTTGAGAAAGATTGGAGCTTTGCGTGCTTCAACTGGTAAGCAGAGAAGGCGAACCAAATCTTTGCTCGGCACGTAAGACTGACAAAAGTTCTTTGGTGGCTGAGGAAGGGCTACAATGACAAGAAGAAAACATTAGAACAGATAACAGAAGAGTTGCTAAGTGTGAAATAGAAAAAGATGTTGGGGCAACTAAGTCCTTACCTTTATCATCCCTAAAGACTCCACGGCGCAACAAGAAAAGGTGAAGCTCATCATCTGGTGCGAACTCCCAATTACCCGAGATAATTAGGTAGTCGTCTTCCGCACCCTTATTGGAGTCTAGAATGTCGACTATTAACTTGAATTTTGTGGATATCGGCTTGAGGTAGTAAGTATAACCATTCTTGGCCTTGAGGCTACACATAGTGTAGCAATACTGGATATTAGACAGGGTTATTCTGGCATTTTGCCGACATACTAACTCGACAATGCCATTGATGACCCTAAAGGTGTTTATGGCTAGTTGCATGGGATTAAGCTAGTAGAAATGGATGACTTCCCTGAAGAGGATGTCAATGGGGAACCTGATTCCGCCCTTAATAATGGCAACTACTGGGAAGGGCATATAATCCTCTCCAGGCATGATAGAGTCCTCTTTTCTAGCTAATCTAAGTTGAACGTCAGCTGAGATAGAGAACTCTTGCCGAAAGTACTCTAACTTGGTAGGGGTATCTACCCTCCACTTGAACATGCCTATTATTTCGGCTAGGATGGGTTTGATAACAGATTTTTGATAAGAAGCTTGGTAAAGGTTTAAGGACCTCGGCTAAAAACTAAGGGTTTCGAGTGGCCTAGGAAGGGTTCTTGTTTCAGATTTCCTAAAGAACAGAGTTCTAAATCAAATCCCAAACCTAGAACTACAAAAACAAGGGTCAAAGGCAAAGATCTGAAAACAAGCAAGAAAAACAGAAAATGAACGTGATTCAGAATCAAGAAGGAAACAGAGGCAAAAAAAATTCAAGAATCAAACGAAGCAGAAGTATAGAGAGAAACACAAATATGGAAAGAACAGTGCCAGACATTCAAGAACACGAATATGATCAATGCAATGTGCAAATGACATGAGCAGAAATACGAATGGCAACCAAAATACCATCCTAGTATAAAGTGGTGCGTGTGACACAAAACGAAGTATAATCTAGAACATGAGAAACGGCAAACATCATTTAAGAGTATTTTATGGCCACGAATGGAACTTTTATATACAACAGCTCAAAAATAAAATTATTCACAGAACATTGAAAGACAGAAAAGTGAGAAAGAAGAAATCAAGGACTTACTGATTGGAGCTGAAGAAACGAACACCGGGATGAGATTCGTCGAAGTCAAACGACGGTGATAACTAGAAACAAACAACGAGGAGCTCGCCGAAAGAGACAAACGGAGCGGCTACAGAGCTTCGAAGGTATGAAAGTAGCGGGGCAAGGAAAAAACATAGAGAGAGAATGGGAATTGAAAGTGAAGAGACGAAGAGAAAGAAGAGGGAATTTTGTCAAAATTCAAAAGGACGGCAAACCATAATGAATTTGACTTGGACGACGTGCCTGTCAGGCGGCGTGGCCAGAATCTACGTGACTTGATGGCGCGTGCCAGGTACGGACCGGTGATAGGGTGATACATGGAAGAAACGGTTGGAACAGCGAAGCGTGACAGCTCATGCGCACTAAGAATGCGTGCGTGATTCTTGAAATTATTGAGTAATGGGTTGTGACCTCGGCCAGAGGTGCGATCTCAGTCGAGATGTGTAAAAAACTTGAGAATTGGTTCTTGATTCTTGATAAAGTGGGCTACTGAATCTTAGTTACTTGAAGTCGACGAGTCATGATCTCAATCGGAGTAGTATCTGAGTTTTTAGTTGACATGTTGGTTAGACAAAACGATGTAGGTTCCATTACCTTAGACTGCCGAGGTAATAGAAGCTAGGGGCAGTTGTGGAGAAGTATTTTGTAAGTGACAGCATGTGGCTAAGGTGACGCCAAAGTGTCAGCCGAGGTGCCACGTGGCCTAATCATGATTGTCGAGATTATCTTGGCTAGGCCGTGGTTATCTGCGGAGATGTCAGAATCCGAGATAACCGGATAAGGGACAAGAGTCCTAGACGAAAGAGGGTTCTAGTTTGGATAAGGATAAAGCTCTTAGGGAGTTTCTCTCTATCTAATTGAGAATCCAAGATAAGAATTATGTGCTTGAGCCCTGTGAAGTGAGGCTTCTAAGGGAATTTGGGCACTAATGGCTATAAAAGAGAGGCACTCCTTTGGGTCTCAAGCATGTGTGATATACTTTGAGCAGTGACTTATGAGTTATACTTTGATTTGATGTCTTTGAGAGATTACTGATTTGATCGTCGAAGTGCCCCCGGGTGGCGAACCACTGCGGTATTCTCGTCTTCTTGTTACAGGTTGTTAGGCTTAACCTATTCTATCAATGCTCTCCAACTGAGTTCCCCGTTTAGTTGTGTAGTCAAAAATCAACACCCACAAATATAATTATATATTTTGCAAGATGTGAATGTTCACATATTATTGGTTATTTGTTACTATACTTGTTGTTTGAACAATCATTTTTTGTTACCATTAAACAATTGAAATAGTCATTGTTTTTTTTTTTAAATTTTGTTTCATGTTGTAGTGTGTAGCTTGCTTTTCGTGCTCCTTTCGGATACAAGTAGCCCTACAGTTTGGACTCTCGTGGTTTTGAATCTGATCTTACAAGTGCAATGTACACAAAAGAGTCCAAATCTGGCAAATCTTTTGGAAAATTAATTTTGAATCAAAATGCCAAAAATTGACTGTTTTGCCAGATTACAGAGTCGCCACCTAAATATTTTTGGGAAATTTAGGAAACCCGAGACTCATGCCAAAGGCCACTTATCTGTCATCACCAAAGTGTTTCGACTCAGAAACTTAGGTACAAGAGAGGAAGGTCATAAATTGAGCACCCCACTCACCCGATCAAAGATCGGCCTCTACTAATCATGATGTGATTCTTATTTACATTATATACCCTTGTTCTGATTTATTAGACTAACATTATTATGTGTTGCACACAAGTATAAACTAATTTGCAAAAATTGGAACACTTTGATTTCATGTTTGTTTGAAACTTGTTTTGAATATGCACCACTTGAAAAAATAATCTCATATGTACATTTGATCAAATTATCCCAATTTAAGCAATTAGACTTCATTCACAAGTATTCAAGCAAGTATATTAATTAAGCACTTAGCCTCATGGTAATCATGCTCAACATGGCAACAATCACACTTTATGCAAGATGCTAAAGCAAAAATGCTCACCTAGTACTCCAAGGCAAGCCAAAAGAAAGCAAAAATAATTAGAAAACATGCATGTTCCTAACTGTAGACACTGACCGTCCTCAAGACTTGGACGTCACCGTTTGAACACTCGGTGATCATCCATGTTTGTGTTCGTCTTGAGTTCCCGGAGGTCTCGGCTACGCGCCTTGCCTCAGGATCTCTTGACTCGACTGTTTTGTGTTCAGTTTTGCACCAAACACTTGTGTTTTGCCTTTGAGGGGCAGGAAATGGCTTGTAGGCCATCCCCACACTCCACCGGCTGTGTTTTGTTGCCAAAGGCCAAATGTCTGGCCGGCCGGCACTCTGGATGGTCGACCGGCCATCTTTTTTGGCCAAATTGCATTTTTGGCCGACCGACCACTGTTCATCTGCTTTTGCAGATATTTTTATGCCAGCTATGCTAGCTAGCATACACTTTGCTCCCCTCCATACACGTGTATGGAGAGATCTCTCTCTTGTTAGCTTACCTTGGAAGCTTTACAAGATTGAATCTTCTATAAGAGGAGGCCCCTTCTCCCTCTTTTAGGTTAGACAACATTTTTTCAGAGCTTTGAGTTCTAGGGTTAGGGTTTGCATATATCATATCTCTATTTCTCTCTCTCTTTGTGTATTTGTGTGTGTTTAGCCTTACTATTGCACACAAACACCCACCATTACACCTTATCTTGGTTGCTGAGGGGCCAGAGGTCTGTTCTTGGTGTTCTTGGGTGGTTTTGAGCTCAACGAAGTAGCTGGTCCACCATTTGTGAAGAGGGTCTTCAAGGGTAACATTCTTGCGCTTTTTACCCCATTTTTGCATAGCTTTTTTGACTACCTTGCAACTGTTTTTAGACTTGGTGTATAACATATAAAAGTCTTGTTTTTGCCTACTCTAAATAGTTGTTTAAGAGTGTTTTGAGCTTTAAGATTGTTTGACCCCTCTTAAGCCTTGTTAGGCTCCATTTTTGTGCATTTCTGGTGAGCTCCGGGACCATGGTGTTTGGGCCTCCTCACCACTGAAATCCCTCAGGATTTCAGTGGTGAGGATGGTGCCTTGAGGTCCTAAGAAGGAGAGGGCCACCCCCTCTCCTTGTTGTCCTTGAAAAGGGCCATTTTTGCCTTATGTGTGAGCATCCAATTTAGGTTCATGTTGGCCATGTCCTAACTGATTTTTGTGCTTATTATGTCATAATATAGCTCTGTTTTCAGTTGCTTTCGTCATGCTCAACATGTTTTGTAATGTCTCTTTGCATTCTAGCTTGCAGGCCTTGCATGTGTGATGTCATGAGTATGCTTTACTTGCTTTAATTAGTTGGTTTGGCACCTCTATTTTATGCAATTTTAGAGTTTGGTATGCTAGCCATATATCCATGATCATCTCTTTTAAGTGTGCTTAAAAGTTGCCTTTTGATGCTTAGGAATTGGATTAGTATGCATGCATGCTTGTATGTGCATTTGGCCCCATTTCCATAGTTTATGGCCACTGTTTTAGGCTTGTTTGAGGGCTGCCTAAATTAGTTTAAGTCCATCCTTCATGTGTTATAGCATGCTTGCCTTGTGCATTGTTGCATACTTGGCCTATTACATGTTATTGCTTGCTTGAAATCATTATGCATTTGGCATGTATTTCATTGGTTAAGTTGCTTTGCATTGTTCCTATGCTTAGTCCACTTTACATGTTGTTACATGTTTGCCACTAGCATAGTTGTCACATGCCTTGCATGCTCATTTTGCATACTTAGCCTCTATGTCTAGGTCGCATTCCATTTGCATGCATGCTTCATCTCTTGAGTTGAGTATGATAGAGGTTAAGCCCCTTTGTTTGATTATGTGCATTGCATTCTATATCAAAATGCATACTTGGTTTCTTGGGCCATCATGCATTGAAATGCGCAATTGGTGGTCCGAGAATCGAGACCCATCCTCCTTTGAGTCATGAATATGATAAGGAGTGTGGTTGGTGCATACATTGCTTGAAATGCATTGCCATGCTATGTTTTGCCCTCTACTGCTGTCAAAAACAGATTCTGCAGGAAGATTTGGCCGGCCGGCCATCTCTAGTGCCGACCGGCCATCCATCAATGGCCGATAGCTTAATCAGTGGCCGGTGACCATTCCCCTTGGCCGATGGCCATTCCTCTCAGCCGGTGGTGTTCCACAGCACTCAGAGAAGCGACCCTGGGACTTGTGCAGTCTTCAAAAGAGGATAACAGTCAAAGCGGAGGCAATAGTGCTATGGCAGCGAGTTTCCGGGCGAGACAAGCCAAGCATGCATCATCACATCATCCCGAGACGGGGCTGCGGCCACCTTCTTTCTGTAATTAATTTGTTAATTAATTAGGTGGTCTGTAATATTTAATTAGCTTGTAGGTTAATTAAATTTGTATATTCTTTTGGACCCTCCGAGTGAGGGCAATTGTGTAATAAGTATGCGTAAGTATGTGTATGTTTTCCAACCCCACGTCTTTCTTCCCTTTTATTTACTAGCTTTCGATGGTTAGTTTAGGGCATGTTTCAATTAACATATTTATGATAGCATGTCTGCATACATTCATTTGTCTTGCATGCACCGGGCTCGGCGCATCATACTAACTTCATTGTATTTCAATTCCAAGTTGAATACGTGTTAGTTGTAGTATCATCATATGCCATCTTAGAATAGCCGAGCCTATCATAGTTGCATCTTGCATGTGTTGCATTAGCCATCTTAACATGAACTAGGATCATGCATATGATTACTAACTAGTTTCTGTTTTGGCTTGGAGTACTCAGTAAGCATTTATGTTTTAGCATCCTTGCATGAGTGTGAGTGTTGCCATGACAGTATGCTTACCATGCGGCTAAATGCTTATTTGATTAACCGCCTGAATGCCTGTGGGTGAAGGTTGGATTGTTTGAGTTGGAACAACTCATTGAAATCCGTGTTTTAGCCTACTTGCGAGTAGCAAGTTTCAAACGTTTTTCAAACAAACGGATATGCAATGCTTCGTTCCAAATTAGGCGATCTAGTCTATACTTTTGTGTTGTGCGCAACACATAGTAATTCTAGCTAATTAACCGGAATAAGAACGCATCTGTTTTCAAAACAAAATATCATGGTTAGTAGAGGCCGATCTTCGGATCGGGCGAGAGGGGGTGCTCATAGCTGACCTTCCCCAATCGTACCCAAGTTCCCGAGCCGAGGCAACTTTGGTGATGACGGACACGTGGCCTTAGGCAACGAGTCAGGGTTTCCTAAATTCCCCCAAAATAAAATATTTAGGTGGCGACTCTGTATCTGGCAAAGCAGTCCATGTTTGGCACTTCTTTTCTAAAAATCTGTTTTTCTCAAAACGATTTGTCGGATTTGGACTCAGTGGTTCAGATTAAGAACCGTAACAAAAACAAGTCCGAACTGTGGGGTAAGGCCTTCATGCGGGGCGCGTCCACACTAACTAATGCAACATGGCTAATGCAACACATATAAGCCCTGTCCTGAGATTTTCGGGGCCTAAAACCAATAATCAACTAATAAATTTTTGGGGCCTTTCACATTTTTTTTTCATTGAATGAAAAAAAAAATGAAGATAAAAGACAAAAAAATTGTGTCAAAATCACAAAAAAATACTTAGTATTACATTACAACAATTAATAAGTGTCGCTTGATCCTCGCTCTTCTTGCATTTTTAGAAGCAAATAAATCAATCATACTTGCATAATCTAGTTTTTTTGCAAAATCATTTTCAATGGATAACAATGCTAATTATTTTAAATGAGCCTTTCAATTTTTTAATGGATCAATTTATTTTAAATTAGTTTGGATCTTCCTTAATTTTTTTTTAGATTTAAAATATACCTAATATATTACAAATAAACTATAATAAGAGGGACCCTTTTTTTGGGTCTATTTTCAATGGATAACAATGTTAATTTTTTTGAATGAGCCTTTCTTTTTTTTAATGGGCCAATTTATTTTAAGTTAGTTTGGGCCTTTTAAAAAAAAAAATTTAAACTTAAAACATACCTAATATATTAACTAAACCATAATAGAAGGGGCCCCTTTTTTGGGTCTATTTTGAGGGGCCCTAAGCCATGGCCTTGTTGGCTCATGCCTAGGGCCAACACTGAACACATACGATATGCAACTAAATAGGCTCAGCTATTAGTTATGATATGTGAATCAACTTGATAGCATGCAGCTTAAGCACGTTTTCAAAGAAGTATTTAAACGACAATGCTTTGTTAGAATGATGCGCCGACCCTCATGCATGCAAGACAAATGAATGGTTTATACATGTAGAATGCTAAACAAAATATGATGCTCTAAACTATCCATCATAAGTTGGTAAATATAAGGAAGAAAGACGTGGGGTTGGAAGACATACACATTATTACAAGTTTGCTCTCGCGCAGGAGGGTCTGAATGAATGAATTAGCTAAGCTAGCTAACTACTTATTACAACACCGAATTTAACTAACTATTCTAGCTAATTAAATAATTACAACACAAAATTAAATCAACTAGCTACTCTAACTAATTAATACAAATTAACCAATTAAACTAACTAATTAGGTATATTAAGGAATTAATTAACTAAGTAATTAATTACAAGTTGTACAACATACTACTATTAGAAAAAAAACTAACAGGTCCCGAGGAGCGAGGAAATGGCTTATGCATGCACATGAATTTCTCACACGAGAATGCCTCTGCATTGTTTTACACATCAGCCTCTGCTCTACTCTGTGAAGAAAGTGGTACTGCCTGGCTGAAAAAGGTGGCCGATAGGCCAGAAGTGCTGGTCGGCCGCCCACTAATGGTGGTCTGCCGTACAGAAAAGGTGGCCTGCCAACCACTAATGTTGGGTTTCTCCTGCTGCAACAGAAAACAAACAGAGTACAAATAGAGCATTCTTAGGAGATGTCTGTCCACCCTATCTCTCTTTATCATCAAACAGCTCAAAGGATGGGTAGGCTCGATTCGCAAGCCATCAATCGGCGCAAATCCATTGCGTGATGACTTATAAACCAAGGGATACAATTTCAATAAATGCACAATTAAAGACTCATGAACCTCCTGTCTATCATGATATTGATCAGGAGAAGCGGTTGACGTTGAAACTTGAACCAATTTCATCACTAGTTAGTATGAAATGCTTCAATCCGATTGAACGCTAAATTATTTTATTATCTTGCAGCTCTTTTAGTCCAATTTATTATCTCTTTTAAATTACTTTCCATTCATTAGTCAATTAAGTCCAATAATGAAGATTAAGTTTACTAATGGAAAAGAAGTATCAAACAAAGAGTTGTTTTAGGCATGAGAGAGATGTCATGCCGTTGGTAATGAACTTCCGAAAAGATTAAACAATTAAGTACATCAATCTCTATCTCAAGCTTAAATAACAATCGGTTGAAACGACTCTCAAATCAAAGAAAAAGTCAAGAAAAGAGAGAGATTGCAAAGGTGATTAGAGGTGAACACAAGTATAAAAAAACACTAAATAAATGCCATCAACTCAAATAGGTTGGTGTCTAATGACTAAAATACCAAACCTATGAGGACCATTACACTACAAGCCTATCAAACAAAGCATGAATGGAACAAACGCATAAAAAATAGTCCTAAAATAAGCTAAAGTAGTGCTGGAATTGAAGTCAAAAAAGCTAAAGCAGTAAGCTACAATAATGAAGAATTTAAGCTAGTAAATAAGCCAAATGAGGGGTGGCTAACCCCGCCATTTTGGGACTTCAAAACCACTTTTTTAGCCTTTAAAAACCTCTGAAAATTAGCGGTAAAAAGCTCAAAAAAGGTTAATGAAAATGTGGGAAACACAAGGGATCTTAGCCTAGAAGACAAGGTTCAAAGAAGCTTGGTCCACTACTCTATCTTTAATGGCTTTAAGCCACAAGTTTCAGCCCACAAATACAAGTGAAAAACAACCCAAAAATAGCAATAAATAATATAAATAAATAACGGAAAGAAGCTTGAAGTTGTACCTCTTGAAGATGAACGATCCTTTTGAATTATAAACCACTAATTCCATACTTTCAAGAGCTAAAATGCAAGCTCAAACACCTCAGCAATGAATCCTCAAGGTTTGGTTTAGAGTGTCTAAGCAAAGGGTATAGAAGTTGCAAGAGAGAAAGAGAAATATTTTCCAAAACTTTTGCTCCACAAATTTTTCTAACCCTAATTTTTTAGAGAGAGTCATCTATATATAGAAATATATCAAACCATCTCGAAAATATCCATACAGATACAACTAAGGCAGTGCATGCATCTGTGGAGACAACTGGCACAGTTGGCAAAAAAATCTGAATTTTTACACAAGTGGGTGGCAGGCCACTAATAGTGGGCGGCCAGCCACTAGTGGGTCTGCTGGTCCCTTGGATGGTCAGGCCTGAAAAACTATAGTTTTGGTCCAAAAACAAGACACAAGGTTGTAGGTTCAAAATTGAGGTTTCTTACTGAGGAAATTGAGCATTTGGACAAGCGTACAAATCATCATTGGGTGATCAAATCGGTGACGCCCAAGTCGTAAGAGCGGTAAAAAATGGGATGTCTACATAGTGTAAATATTCATATTGGTATGAATTTAGGTTTTCTAAGATTAGTTGTATGTTAATTGTAAATTGTGAACATGCACATTGTATTTTGGTATGAGTTTTTTTTGAAGTTTTTTTGAAAGTTAGTTGTATTTTGTTATTTTTTTCTACTTTATTGTGCATATTCACATTGTATTTTAGTATGTGTTTTGTTTTTTCAAAAGTTAGTTGTATATTTGTTATTTACTGTGAACATTCATATTGTATTTTGATGTTCATTCAGATTTTTTGTTGCGTTATTTTTAAAATTTTCAAATTGTACAAATGTTCAAAATTCATAATTTGAGATTTTCTCCATAGAATGCGGGAGAGATTTTTTTCTTAAAATAAGGGAGAAATTTTCTCCATGGAATAAAGAAAATATTTTCTCTTTAAAATGTGTGTGTGTGTGAGAGAGAGAAAGAGAGAAAGAGAGAGATTTTCTCCATAAAATGAGGGACTATTATTATATACTATTAGTTTCAAAATAGAAACATGTGCAAAAAAATTAGAAAGGATGATTTGGTTATATTACATTAAATATGATTTAATAGAATACTCAAAAAGAATATAGATTAAATGGAATAAAATACTTAGAAAGAGAATTTATGAAAAAATGACCCATAATAATAATCAAACTCGCAAATAAAAATGACATAATTTGCATATTTTACCCACCTTATATTTACCTTTATATTTTTTATTATCTAATCCAATAGTACAATAGTGGGAAAGAATTTTTTTGGTTTCTTAGGTAAAATAATATTAAAAGGTATAAATAAGTTGAAATAGTTAATAAGATAAGCCATTTCATTAAATTTATAATTGTTTTTTTTTATAAATATCACATTTAATTATAAAAAAGATAAAAAAAATCAAACTTTCATCCTAAAGATAACTATTTTAATATATTAATCAAAAATTAAGAGGTGGTTTGGGATGTTTTAAATAAGTATATTTTTTGAATTTTTATAAAAAGATGTATAAAAAAATAGAGAGGAGATATTGATTATTATGACCTAAGGTCATGTTTGATTCACAAGATTAATAATGAAGTATTAATAATCCTATTAAATTAGTGTGGTATTCACTATCCAATTGGATTAATATTCATTGGATTAATAATCCCACTCCTACCCCATTATTAATAATCCTACAAATTTGTTGGATTAATTATTCATTTGATTAATAATCCTAAACCAAAACGTTAAAACAAACATAGGATAATTGGGTTCACAGATTAATAATCTCAATCTTATACTCTAATCCACCCAATCAAACATGCCCTAAAAAAAATAAAAAAATGGACTAAAATAAGTTAGGCCAAAGGCTTAAATATATAAGATAGAAAAAGACAGTATATATAGAGAGAGAGACGCAAGATATATACGTACATATTAGAGATATATAGATATATGGAGAGAGTTTTGTGGATCTCATCCAATTCGTATAGTCGAACTCAACCTCAGAAACCCTAGAAATCAATCACAATGAACGCCCAAACCCAACAATTTCAGATCTTCATTGAATCCCCAGAGCTCCAAATCCCAACTCGTGCCCTAACCCTAGACCCCAATCTCACTCTACGCAACCTCAAACTCTCACTCTTCCCCCAAATCCAAAAAACCCTAGACTCTCTCTTCTTCTCCTTCAATGGCCAACCTCTCTCCGATTCAATCACCCTCCAAAATTCCCCAATTACCCCCCTCTCCACCCTCATGCTCCGCCTCCGCCTCCGTGGCGGCGGTGGCGATGGCGGCGCCACCGGCGCCGAGTCCCGGGACTGTTATCTCAACATGTACGCTGTGAAAAAGCCCGATAAAGTCGATCCGAACGAGCAAAGATTGTCGAAATGGTTGAATTGCGCTCTCTCGAACGAGCCTTTGAAGCATCCGGTGGTTGTTGATTTGCTTGGGAATTTGTTCAATAAGGTGACTCTTGTGGAGGCTTTGTTGGGGAAGAAATTGCCGAAAGCTTTTTCGCATATTAAGGGTTTGAAGGACATGATCGCAATTCAGCTTTCGCCGATTCCTGGGTTGGAATTGGATGGTGGTGATGGTGTGATTGAT
Source organism: Camellia granthamiana (assembly GCA_036172215.1). Taxonomy (NCBI): domain Eukaryota; kingdom Viridiplantae; phylum Streptophyta; class Magnoliopsida; order Ericales; family Theaceae; genus Camellia; species Camellia granthamiana. The sequence goes on from CM069904.1 coordinate 14,644,158, forward strand.
GGGACAAGGTTTCAATGTCCGATTTCGGGTTTGGAGTTTCATGGGAAGTACAAGTTTTTCGCTTTGAGGACTTGTGGGCATGTGTTGAGTGCCAAGGCTTTGAAGGAGGTTAAGTCCTCGGCTTGTCTTGTTTGCCATAAAGAGTTTTCGGAGAGTGATAAGATTGTGATTAATGGGTCTGAGGAAGAAGTGGCTGTTTTGAGAGAGAGGATGGAGGAGGAAAAGGCGAAATTGAGGGAGAAGAAATCAAAGAAGGTGAAGAATGGGGAAGTGGGTGTCAATGGGGAGGTGGGTTTTTGTTTGGATTCGTCGCGATTGAGTGGTACAAAGCATGGCATTGATGTGAAGGATTTGCCAAAGGACAAGGCCTTGGCAAAAGTGGAAGGAAATGGGAAGGTTGCTAATGGTGGGGTGGCTGTGAAGGGTGCAAGTAATGGCTTGACAAAACGGTTCAAGGCGGGTGATATGGCACCGGCAAATGCTACTAAGGAAGTGTATGCATCGATTTTTACCTCGTCCAGGAAGTCTGATTTTAAAGAGACATATAGTTGCAGATCTCTCCCTCTTGGTAGAAACTGATTGAAGATATTGTGAGTTGATCTCTTAATGTTTGGCCTAGCCCATTTGCGGTTAGCATCAACAAAGAAAAACATATGTTGTGTTTGTTATGTTTTCAGTAGTTATTGTTTGCTAAAAAGAAATGATGATGCTTTAGCTGTGTAAAATATTGATTCTGATTGTTAACAAAACATTGCTTTATCAGGTTTGGTGCTTATGTCAATGTATTTTTTTCCTTGGTTTAGGATTCACATGTCTTCTTTCTTTTTTTCCTTGTTCATAAAAGAACTAAAACTTTGTTCAACTTTACAAAGCTTTATTTTTTACTTAAGGTTATATTAGTTGCTAAAGTCTGAGGGTTAAAGTTTTACTCTTGATGAATGACACTGAGGGCTGGTTTGGCTTAACCTGAATAAGTCAAAAAGTCAAAAAGTTACTCCAAAATATAAAAAGACATCACTATTCACCAAAAAAAAAAAAAATTTTAAAAATCAATTTTGTACAAAAAGTACACACCGAAGTGATGTACCTGCAGCGGCTGTGCTGTGGCAGTAGACAAACAGGAAATGATTGGGTGTGATTTGCACACACACCGCTGTTTGGCCTGTGGGGCTATCACGGGTCCCGTTTTGATAATCTGAACCGTTAATGAGTAGAACTCGTCGAGTATTATATGTCTGTAAAAAATCACATTGATCGGATATCAATAACTATATGATCAAATCAGTTATATACAACAAATGGATAGTGTTATAATTAATGATTGACAAATAAATAAATCTGATCATATAGCTATCAATATCCGATCAATGTGATTTTTTATAGGCACATAGTGTTCGACGAATTATACGCATTGAACGGTTCAGATTATTAAAATGGGACCCGTGATGACCCCCACGGGCCAAACAAAATCGTCCAGTGTAATGCCCAAAAATTAGACAATAATTTCCTACTCCAATTCATCCGCTCAGCTTGTACGGCTGTGGGCCACCCCTCCCTAATCTTCTCCTACACATTTTTTTTTATACAATTTTTTAATACACATTTTTCAAAAAAAGTCAAAAAGTTAACCCAAATTTCCATATTTTTTTCTCAACTTTTTTAGTCCAAAAAGACAAAAAAGTACACTTTTTTAGGACACCCCAAACAAGCCCTGATTAATTGAAAGTAGAAAAATGAAAAAAAAAAATGATTGTAAAATATTTTCAATCAATCTCAAGAAACTATTGAGAATAATTTATAAGCAAGTATCAACACCTACTTATGTCGTTATGCATCATCCTCAATAGATATATATTGTGCTTGACCACCATCAAACTATTCAAGTATGGTAGGCTTTTGCTGAAATGGCTAATGGATGCTTGTACACGGTGGGATTTCCCTTGGTTATTGATGTAATCGTGCAATTCTGATTTTCTCCTTGCTTCCAAATTGACAGACTTGTAAAGTTGTGTGGTAGTTCTTTTATCTCTTTTCTGTTTCTCCTGTCCTGTGTGGAATATCTTTATCTCTTTTTAGTTTCCTCTACTGTTTACTTTTTAGATTAGCCTGACTCTCCACATCTCTTCGAACTTGAGATGCGGCCTGTTTACAATTTGTCAAGAATATGACCGCATACAGGGGTTCCATTTTAATGTGCTGGATTGGTAAGACCAGTGAACTGATAATATTATTTACTGAGTGGGTGCAGAAGCTAGAGTATCACAACCGAAACCAAAACCAAAAAAAAAAAAAACATTGATTTGATCTATGAATTTTGGATGACTGTTGTCATATTTCAGTGATGCAGGGATGGGCTTTCTTACCCATGCCTATACTACTCTCTAAACTTCTATAAGTTGAATCTAAGGGGCGAGTGCTTGTAGGTGAATAAAAAAAAGAAGTTTGATTTTGGGGTGGGGCGTTTACTTGCTGCTCAGAAAAGGTCTGTTATGTAGACCATTACTTGGACATTTATGAACTCTCTCTTTCTCTTTCTTGGGGGGTGTTGTTAGAGGCAAATAAATATGCACGAGTCATTATTATGGATTTCCCTGTTAATGATTTGGTAACAGCTGGAAACAGTTTTAGGTATGAAATTCACGTTAAATGACAGGAATAAAAAAACACGAGTGATTTTTGACATCTTAATTTCATGATTGTTCATGATTGAATGGAAATACATGAATTAATGTACTAATTAAAACTTTTTTATTGGAATTGAGTAGATAAGTTAAAATTACAGCTACCTTTATTGCTTGAACTTAGTCGGGGAATATTTGTTATGGATTCGTGGACAACTTAAAACTTTTCATGCTAAGGTAAAAAGTGTTTGGCGAGAACAAAATTGTGGTTTACATGCTTTATGGTAAGTGGCAATGCATATGAATGGTCAAAACTAACTTTATTTGTGACACTTGTCCTTTTCGGTTTAGGTTAGACTGCTTAAAACTTCTTAATAGGGATTCAGGAGATGCTAAAGACTTTCGCTATCAGCTGAAATGTATTTGTAAGTGTCTAGAAATCTATTAGTGATGTGATGTGGCCACATTGTATGTATAGGTTCTCTCCCTTTCTCTTTATCATGTTCTATAGTTTTATCATTCAATTTTCATATATATTAATTTGAAGAATTCCAAAGTTCAAGAAAAGGTACTTTTATCTGTGATTGTCGATCATACTAAATATTTTATGCAAGCTTCCCTTTTTAAAGGAGAGAAGCATGAGCACATCCATAGCTTAGTGCTTAGCAAGGTGATTAGTTGTCTGTTTCTTCTCGTGATAAGACTCCATCTATTCTCTTCTATCTTGGTAAAAATTGAATGTCAATTTATTTGGGTAGCAATACTTAAAACTAATATGCTTTCCGGTCATTAGAGTAGGACATGCATCTCCAACTTTCAACTTTTGTATGGCGAAGCTCCTATATTTACACTTTTCATGGATGAGACTCTGTTTAATTTTCTTGTAGTGGAATTATAACCAAAACAAGTCCTTAAGCATTGAAACGCGTACACAAACAAACTTTTTATTGGCTAAAAGGCCCTTCCCCTTGCATCCCTTCCAGCTCAATAAGTCAGGCCGCTTGATTATTCGCCCCCATCCAATAGTTGTCCTACACAGTTGGTCATTCTATCTTGGTGAAAAACCAGTTATTCCAACTTGAATTCCAAGGAGAAGCTGGTTGAGTTTTACCAAGTCAGGATGCTGAAATATGCTGCTAGTTGAATATCCCTTCCCCATCTTTGTTGACAAACGTCTTGGTCATTCTATCTTGGTGTGCTTTTCTCCATCTCCTTTCTCCACCCATCAAAATGCCTGCCAATCCTGTCAACTTTCTAAGAGGACTGAAGGCATATTTGAAAGCTCATAATAAGGCTAAGAAATGGTTTGCTTTATTTTTGGCTGGCTAGAAGGATTTTGTTGACAAACATGGTGAGAGCGAAGGATGAGGAGGGACACTCTGATAGTACTTCAACACCACTCAATGGTTACATGGGTATTGAAAGAATGCAACGACACAATCAACAGATGTGCCATTTTGTGTCTGGTATTGATCTACTGAGAAAATTACACTCCCAAGTTGTTACCATTGCATGCTCGGGACATATGGAATCATGTTGTTAGCTTCTCATATCCTGTCAACCATTGTCTCTATTTATCTATTCCATTAGGCATGTGAAGAGCAGAAAAGGTATTCTATAATTTTTGTATGTTACTTTGCTGGTGAATCCTCTTGCTTTTGCTTTTGTCAATTGGGAGTTTTGGCATGGGAGGTACAAAGCTGTTTTGATCCTTGGAAGTTTTTGCATGGACTTCTTCATGTTTTTTCTCATCACTCGAGTTGGTTTGGGAATTCTCTCTCGGCTTCATGATGATTTTAAGGTTATGTATCTGAGGGGGAGGCTATTGCTTACTGGTTGCCATTTGTTGCCTTTGAATTGCTATTTATGGCGGTTGAATTTGTGTAGTCCAGGAGGAAATTGCTTCTTTACAGCTGAATGTGCCCATCTTCCATGTCTTTCTGCATGAAGACTTGAAAGACCATGGGAGGGGAGATAGGGTCTGTATCAAGCGTCTTAGTTAGCATATTAAACCCATGTTTTGCTCTATTTTTTTTCGTTCTCTGTTGGATCTCGATCATGTTACATAGTTGGCAAATGTGAAGTTTTTTGGTTCGTAGTCACCTAGATAGATAGATAGATATAATATGATTTTTTAAATTATTTTGTATTTTTGACCTTAAAATAATAAAGTTTGAGGCTATTGTTCCAAAAAATTTGAAATTAGAGTTATCACCCGAGTGCCTTTTTTTTAATTTCCCTTAATCTTAAATATCTCTTTAAATTTAAGATTTAAATAGTCTTAATGACTAATTCAATTAGGACAAGTATAAACTTCAACATATGCAGTTTTATGCAAGAATGAAGTCATAATTTTGTTTAGGGGGCCAAGGTAAAAGTAATAATTTTTTGAAAAATAATAGTAATTATTCACATAAGTGATATGGAATAATTTGTAAGAAAAATAATAAATCTGTATCAATCATTTCTTAATATACAATTTTTTAGCTACATAATTAAGCTTTTAGTGTATAATTTATCAGAATGTCATTTTTATGATATTTTATTGGTAAATATAAGTTATATAAATAAAAAATTTACCTGTAAATTTTTTATAATTGATAAAAATAAGTAAATGACATTTGCTTATCAAATCAATAAAATTGATGCTATTACATAACAAGTGAAATAGTTTGTGCCATATTGTAGGAATATTCATCAAAAAAAATTTTTGTAACAACTTGGGAGGACTAAAGCACATTATAAAAATACTCATAAATTAGAAGGATAATAGGATAAATTTGAATACTTAGGGCCACCTCCCCCAAGGCTCATCCATGATCCCATATTCTCTGTTTCTTAGTTTACGAGTTAATTTTTATTTGAGAGTGAGTTTAGTTAGTATGAAAGAGATAGAAGTGTGAGAAATAGTTTTTTATTTTTTATTTTTTATTTTTTGGTACAATTCATATCAACATGATCGTGGTAATTTCAATTTCAATTTCTTACCTAAAAAAAAAAAAAGAGAAAAAGAAAAAAAATGAAGAAGTTAGTTTTATCTCACTTCTTTATTTATTTATTTATTTTAACTCACTTTTTCTTTATCATTTTTACTTTTCATCCTATTTTTCAGTGTAATCAAATGGATTCATGTTTTAGAGTATGAGTTAAAACAATAGTTCTAACTATAATGAAATGTAAGGAAATGAGCCTCTACCAAAACATGAAGGTCTATATCAACAAAAATAAGAGAGTTATGTGAGTGACATTGTGATTTCAACATGTGTGCTCCATTAGAATTTCTCATAGACCACGATAGGTGATTGATTCATTTTCAGTTGCACATATAATATACTGACTTGTTTATTTTATTCTATTATACTTGTCAAGGAATTGATCTCAATAATCTGTAATTATAATAATTTTCGTAAAATGACAAACTGTAAAAAGAAAAGATACCTGATAGCTTGTAAAAAGCAAAGATACCTGACAGCTTGCAAAAGCCTACAAAAGAAAATGCAAAATTCTCATCAAATATTCCATGTGATATGATGTTCTAAGTAGAATGAAATCTAAGGAAATGAGCCTCTACCAAAACATGAAGGCTTATTATCAATAAGAAATAAGAGAGTTATTTGAGTGACATTTGAGAGTTCCTCACATACCACAATAGGTGATTGATTCATTTACAACTACACATATATACTAATATGTTCATTTTCATTCTATTAATTTTTTTCCCATTGTGTGAGGCTGAATTGGGGGATAATCATCAAGACATCTCTATCTAATTTCTACATGTTGTAGAGCATTTTTTAGTTCAAACTCCAAAAGCCAAACATGAAATGAAACAAAACGAAACGAAGAGAAAGATGTGAAAGAAGCATTACTACACTAGCCAGTATTCATCCTTGCCTTGCAACTCGCAAGAGGTGGTTTTGTGTTGTTCCATAATCTGACAAAGAAAAAAAGAAAAGAAAAAGAAAGGTACAAAGACAAAGACATTGCAATTAAACCATGCAAATTAACACAAAAACACAATATAAAGCAAGCTAAACAAGTAATGAATTAAGGGACTGGATTGCCAATGCCATGCATATTCATGTTTTTCTTTTAATCAAACACGTGGTGGGCATCCCAAAAAAGAAAAACAGAAGTAATGAATATGGAGTTACTGCCTTTTGTATACAGATAAGGAAGGAGAAGAACCAGGAAAAGGAGAAAATGAAGAAGAAGAGCCAAAACCAGAGAGAGAGAGAGAAATAAGAAAGAAGAGGAAAGTGCTTTCATTGAGAGTCGAACTCAAGACCTCCCGCTTACTAAACGGGTGCTCTAACCAACTGAGCTATGAAAGCTTTTTTCTTAAAAAAGCATGACTTTTATTATTTGATTAGTTCTGAAAATACATAGCCCTGCGATCCAAAAGCAAACAAATGACATCCTGCAGTTTGGACCGGAATGCAAAATCAATAGAAAACTAGGGTAAATTACACACACATCCTTTGATGTTTGCAAAAAAATATAATTACCATCACATTTTTTTTTACATAATTACACTAGTATCTCTTGAAATTTTAATTGACATAACAATTAAGCCCTTTGTCATTAGTAATTTGTTAGTTGTATAAATATTGTTGTCATCTTTTTTACACTAATATATATAGTTATCTTTGTTTATTTCAGTGTTTATCCATCATCTACATTAGTTTCAATTATTTTAATTTTATAAAAAAAAAACAATATAATTATATCAAAAATATAAAACTAATTATACTTTTCTTAAGCCCCATGAGAAGTTAGTGTAATTTATCCAAAATTTCAATAACTAGTAGGCAAGCTAATGGAATTAGTGAGATTTTATTATAAATATAAGTAAAATGTGAATAAAATATACTTATGTTTCATATAATTTCACATATTTTTTTCTTTTTATTTTTTAAACCCCTTAACAAATTTGTCAACCATACGCAGCATAAATCAAAAAATTTATTTCCTAATTATGCCTAATTTATTTCCTAATTATTCCTTTCCGATTCCCTTTTCGGTCTCTCTTGTTGTCTGTCAACACCCTCCTACCACACAACGTCCACTCCTTCCATTATTACACAACATTCACCCAAACTCACATCCAAAATTCCCTACACCAAACTCAATGTGAGCATTACAGACCCAAACCCTCTCTCTCTCTCTCTCTCTCTCTCTCTCTCTAAAACCCAAGTTCTCATTCTTGAAGAAGCCACACTGTTCACTTCCATCTCACCACTCTCCTTTTCCCCCGCATTTTTCAAGAAAAATCCTAGAATTTTTCCCAATTCGCTTCACAATCCACTGCCCAGAAGTTCTACAATCTTGGACAGCAGTCAGAAAGTTGGCGGCTTAAGGTTAGATCCGAAATTCTCATACTCTGTCTTCAATTGTTTCAATTTTTAGGGTTTTAGTGAGTTTGTACGTAATGGGAATTCAATGTAACTTTGTATTATTCTTTTTTCTTTTTTTTTTCTCCCTTTCAGGTTTAATGTTTGGATTTGCTTGTTTGGTCTGTTGTTGAATTGGGTTTTGTGGGTTTTTGTCGTTTTTATGATTCAATTTTGTTGAAGAAATGGCGGTTTTGTCAAAACCTGAGTCTGTTCAGATTAGGGAAGTTTGGAATGATAATGTTGAAGATGAGTTTGCTTTGATTCGTGATATTGTAGATGATTACCCTTATATAGCTATGGATACGGAGTTTCCGGGCACTGTTCTTGGCCCGATACCCAATTCCAAGAACTCTGTTGACTATTATCTTTGTGGCCTGAAGGCCAATGTTGATACTTTGAAGTTGATTCAGTTGGGTCTGACATTTTCTGACGACGAAGGGAATCTTCCCACTTGTGGGACTGATAAGTACTGTGTTTGGCAATTCAATTTTTGCGAATTCAATCTCGACGAGGATATCTTTGCCGATGATTCAATTGAGCTTTTACGCCAGAGTGGCATTGATTTTAAGAAGAACAACGAGAAGGGTATCGATGCTCGTTGGTTCAGTGAGCTCTTGATGTCTTCGGGGATTGTGCTGAATGATAATGTGCATTGGGTTACCTTTCACAGTGATTATGATTTTGGGTACTTGCTCAAGCTACTTACTGGCCAAAATCTTCCCGATACACAAAAGGAGTTCCTCAATTTGATCAGAATGTATTGCCCAACCCTCTACGATGTCAAGCATTTGACGAGGTTTTGCAACAATCTTCATGGTGGATTGAACAAGGTCGCTGAACAGTTGAAAGTTGAGAGAATCGGTATCAGTCATCAAGCTGGTTCGGATAGTTTGCTTACTTCTTGTACATTCATGAAGTTGAAAGAAAAATACTTTAATGGCTCACTTGAGAAATATGCTGGTGTGTTGTATGGTCTTGGAGTTGAGAACGGACATAATATGCACTGAAGGAAAAAGTATTAATTCATAGAAAATTTAAATAAGAATATATTTTTGGAGTACATTTGCGTGTATGATTCCTTCTGTTAGTGCTCTGACAATTTTCTTCTCATGTTTATTTTTCCTTTACTAGAATTGCTTATATTTCCAATTGAGTCATGCGACAAACCCAGAAATATATACCCAAAAGTTACCCAGAATTTACAATATGTGGTTGAGATTTATTATATAGATGGACCCACTATACGCTCATTTAATCTCCAACGTTGATATGCTTTCTGGGTACCCATTTTCTGGGTTCCCAGACTTGTCCTTTCCAATTTCAGTTAATGAACTGGAAGTGCAACCAGCCTATCTAAAGTGTGAGCCATGATCAGGTTTTAGTCTAACTCATGCTCTTCTTCTTAAACCCTTTGCCATATAAGCTTTCACCCGAGTTGCTCTCCTTGACTATTATTGTATGGCTCCATTTTGTAGAAATAAAATGTCTTAAATTTTTGTTATTTACGTCACAAGAAACTGAAATGTTTCACTTGAGCAACCCGAAGACAAATTTTTTTTGCTGTCACGTTGAAATTTCTTTTAACAGTATAAAAGCAGCACAAATAATTAGGGTAACAATTTTCATTTTCAAAATTTTTATTTTTTATTTTCTATTTTCCCACCCAAACAACCACTAGGAGGTGAATTGAAAGAACTTAGCGTCATGATTAGTCATTATCATTGAAAACAATGGTTAGTTAGTAAGGATTAAGTAAGTTGATGGAAGAATTTATATACACTTTTTTTGCAACTGTATATTTTTGCTATTGTATGTGGTTTCTTTTTTGGGTGCCTACAATATCAACCAATTTGATGTTTTGGAAGCGGATGCAGTTCAACTGTAATGACCATAGCTGAAATCTGATCATATTTTGAAAATTGATCATCTCCATATCCACGTGACAAGGCCACTGAACTTTTTGCTGTTTTGGAAATGTGGACATCACTTGTTTGGTAATATGTCAATGTCAAAAGATGGGCTTTGGGTTTTTTGAGGTTCTTGTAAGGGAGATTCATGATAGTTGACACCTTCTATTTCCCACTTTTGGGTTCCTTTCGGAAAACCTGTGTAACCAATAGCACAAGATGGATGCAGGTTTGTTTATATCCTTTAGTAAACAAGCTTGATAAAAGTGCTGTATGAAGAGATGGCTTCTTTCTTTGATTTTGAGTGCGTCTCAACGTATGCTGTGTCTGCTTAATACTTGATGTTATTTTTACTGTTTCCTGAGTTGCCCTTATGAAATTTTAGTTTGTTCTATCTCAGTCAGCAGGTGCTTGATGTTTTTTTTATTTTATTGTTTATAATTATGATATAGATTCTTAACTTTTTTCTTGATGATGAATCTTGCAAGAAAATTTTCAGGAATCATAGGGCATCTGATGACAGAATACCTAGAGTTTTCTCTACTGAGGTGCTTATTCTAAAAAGGTGTTTAGTCAGTTTTACACTGTTTTTTATATAATGTTTTTTAAAAAAAAATTTAAATGTGCTTGTGAGACTTGTACTGCCAGATTGGCTCTTTTTTTGTTTTCTTCTCCTTCATTTTGTGCAGGAGTTTCTTCTCACTAGCTCTAGGAGCCTGGGACATTTCTTTGGCATAGCGGTTGGGTCGTCCAGAAGTGGACTTCTGTGTCTCAAAAGTGGTTCTTCGTGTTTGGCATTATTGGTAGGTTGGGAATCAACTAAAAGTAGTAAGTTCTACCTGTTCCAAGTGTTTCTGCATAGTGCTCTGAACCGCTTGTCAACATAACATTTTAAGTGTTCAAATGCAATTGCCCTAGTCTGATCCAAAAAATTGCAATTGCCCTAGTACAAGTTATACCTTTTCTAAAGTTAATTGGACGATTTTTCAATTCTTTACGCTGTCTGTAACTCTGAATATTGCTGGTTACCACTAGGGCATTACATTAATCTCATGTAGTAAAAAAATTTGTGATTTAGTTGGCCAGTTACTGAGCAAGAGTGAGAGTGCCAACTTTTAGAATGCGTAACATTGAGAGTCTCGAGTGTCTTTGTCAATTATATTTTCATCATATCTGTATTATTATGTTTTTTACTATTTAGGATAATATTAATTGTATTTCATAATATTGGTTGACCCATCCTAGGCTCAAAACAAAATACATGCACAACCTCAGCTAACTCCTCCATTGCCTACCACCACTCTATTCCCTCTACATTTACCAAAACAATTGATGGTGTTTACCAAAATTTTCTTAACTCCCTTCCACTTCTGGTTGTGTTCTCCTACTCCTAAAAAGATTTTTCCATCCAATTTTGGTCACTTTTTTGTCTTCAGTTGCTTATATCAGCTTCAAAGTATCATTCTCAAATCCTTCTTCACATGGAATCCCAAGAAATTTGTTGAGTCTTTTCACCCTCTCCATAACTCACCTTTGACACCTCAGCCCCATCCCCCAAATCTAAAGGCATACTGACTCGTTGAATACTACTCATTCTAATTTCCCAAGTAGCACAGACACGGATATGGACACTAGATACAATGATTCTAAAAACCTTTAGGACATGGTCACAATTGGGATACGGCAAATTTTTATTTTATATTTTATTTAATGTGTAAACATATGAATATAAATTTAGGATACATATATCTAAGAGGCATCAATGTATATGGGGGTGTATTTCTATTGTTACTTGTGGATGTATATATATGTCTGCTTTTATTTTTACTGTTTCATAAGTTGCCCCTACAAACTTTAGTTTGTTCTATCTCAGTAGGTGCTCAATTTTTTGGGCAAATGACAGTAAGCCCCCCTTGAACTATGACCCATGTCTGAGTTGCCTCCCTAAAGTTTAAAACACAACACTTATCCCCCTCAATGTTTGTAACTTGCAGGAAGACTGGACGCCGTTTACGGTGAAGTTAAGTTTACATTTTTTTTCCTTGTACGGTATGAATGATGTGATGGACAATATATCTACTAAAGATACAAAAATGCCATGAAAACGGCGGGTGCTTTCCCTCCAATTCTCTGGTATAAGAAATGGTTTACCCTAATTTATTTTCATCAGAGGGGATTAACCTTATTCTCTCTTGATTCCATGCAAGCAGATCTTGGCATTGCTTCTACATCTTCATTTTCTTAAAATTGCTGAAGCAAGTATTGATTACTAAAGCCTAAATTATTGGTACTTTGTGTCTATGCTGATGTAAATTTGTGTTTTAAAATATTTTCAGTATATAGAAGTGTTTTGCAAGCTTTTGATGGAAAAAATGGTGGATTTACATATCCATGTGTGTGGGTCTGTGGCGGAAAGTGAAAAGTAGAGACTTGCGGATGGTTTGGTCAGTCAGTGTGGTCCCAAATGCATAAACCATGCTTTCAATGTAATACATGGTGAAAAACCATGTGTTTTTTGTATACAGACAAAATTGGTGAGTTCTTTAATGTTTGTTTTATTTACTATTTGTTATTATTGTTGAGTTGTTTAGAATTTGGTTTACCTTACCTTTGGTTATTGTTATGTGGTTACTGTATGAGACATGCCTTATTTGATTATTGTTTAGCGTTAATGATTTCTAAGTTTATATATTATGTACTTAGGATGGATGAGGCTCTCTGGGTGTTTGAGGTTCATGGGGGGGGACAATTTTTCCACATACCAAATGCTGATATCATTACAAATGTTGACTCTGATAAAATGTCCTACTTTGAGATGTTGGACGTAATGAAAGAGTTGGGTTGTCCAGAAACATGTATATTGTTTCATAGGCTACCGGACTATGATCTAGATGGAGGGTTGAGGTGAGGGAGCTGAAAGCAGATGGTGATATTCTTGATATTAGGGCTGTACAAAAATCTGAACCATCCGACGAAACCGACCAATCCGAACCGAAAAATCAACCCACGGACCGTTTTTCCATAACCAACGGTCGGTGGCGGGTGTTTTCAGTGAAAAAATCAATTTTCTCGGACAGGCCACGGTTTCCTACACGTGATAACCGAAAAACCGATCCGACCGATATTTATTATATTATATAATTTTACTCGTGTACGTGTGCTATTGGCTCTTCATATTATGTTTTATCTCTAAACATTATAACTGGACAAAGTGATGACTTTTAACATAGACTACGTCTCGGGAGTAGGTTACAAGTGATAGGGTTCTTAGAAGTTGGGCCTGACATTGAAGTCCTTTTCTCTCCCCTCTTTCTCTTTGTGTCTCTTCCCTTCACGTGTTCTCTGACTCTCTCTCTCTCTTTTATTTTTTATTTTTTATCTTCCTCCCTCACACGCCTCTTCAGCTCTCTCACTCTCACTTACACGCATTCACCCCTCTCTCTCTCTCTTCTCTCCTCTGTCTCTCACACCTACTTCGCTCTCCCTATTTTTCTATATCTGCCTCACGCCTCTTCAGCTTTTTCTCACACTCTTTCTCTCTCCCTCTTCCCCCAAAATCCTTCATCTACTTCCATTGTACCGATTTCTAGAACCTATCTGTGACGGTGACTTGATAATGAAGAGCCAAGCCCTAAACTGCGTTATTCCTAATAAATTGATGTTGAACAGCGGCCATGAACACTCAAAAGCACTTAGCAAAACAGATGAACACTCATTGACTCTTGGTGAGTGTTAATTTCTTATTCCCTTTGTTGTTTTGTCATTTCTTTCTCCTTCAGGAATCATTCTGTAATACCTCCTTTATTTTTTAGTGTTATGTGTTATCTTCTTCTCCAATTGACATTGAAACCCCTTTCTCTTTTGCTATTTTTTGTGTTTATGATTTTCGGTGACCCATGCAACTCGACCGAGACCGACCGCCAAACCAAATGTCACTCATGGTCGATTTCGAACAACACATCGGTCGGAAGCGGTTGATTATATCTTCAACCCGTCATGGTCGGGTCGGTTGACGGATTGCTAGGAAAACCGATCCGGTCCAACCCGTGAACAGCCCTACTTGATATGTTTGCAATGCGTAAGGGGAGGAGTACCATATCGATTTATGTGGAAAATCTTGACCATGAGCTGAATCCAAATGATGACAATGATTATGATTACTTTGCTGAAGGTGTTTGATAGTTTAGGTAACATTGTCAGTGATGAAATTTGTAATGAAGTTAGGTCAGTGGAGGTTGGGTATGGAAGTGGGGAGGGTACATCACATTCAGAGTTAAATGTGCCTGAGATTGATGAAATTAACCCTGATAATCTTAATAGCTCTATTCATTCTTCTGATGATGAGGACAGAGTAGAATTTCCTGAGTTCAATGAGAATACAGACATGGATAAACCAGATTATCAATAGGGGACGATGATCTCCTCTGCTACCGTTTTCTGAGCTGCTCTTAGGGAGCATGCAATCTTGAATGGACTAACTTCAAGTTCTTAAAGAATGAAAGTTACTGAGTCAATGTAATACGCAAAAATATTTGTGGTTAGAGAATTCATGCTTCTCAATTTCAGGGTTCTAATTTCCAAATTAAAAGTATTAGAAACCATCCATTTATCCATTTATGTCCAAGACAGTATAACATCAAGCATGCTAATTCTACATCTATATCCATAAAGTATCAGGAAGATGATCGAAACAGGAAGTTACGTGCAATGAGAAAGGATGTGAAGAGAGATTGGATGGTGAATGTGTCGCAGAACCAAGTGTATAGGGCCAAGAAAAGGGCAATAGAAGCTATTGAAGGTAACCATAGACAACAATATTGGAGATTGTATAATTACCATGAGAATGATTAGGAGACAACCATGAGAGTACAGCTCTGTTGAAGGTAGAAAGGACATGGGCTACCACAAGCCCTATTTTCTACTTACTTGCATTAGTTTCCCTGTATTTGTATAACTGCATTGATATGAGCTTGATCTTGAGCAATATCTTATGACTTTATACATATAAAAATGTTGGTGAGAAAGCAGAGGAAATAGCAATATATAATGTTGCCAGTCAATACTTAAACGTTAGGGTTTATGTTGTGAGAGAGAATAGTAATGCTATAATGACTAAATTTAAATACTAAATAATGTGATATCTTGTGTATTGGAACAAGTCATTGATGACGCATGCGATCCCCTGGGTTAATTTTGCTACCTTCTCACGAAGCGATGTGGAAGTTGACACCTCTTTTCCTTTTGATAATGGATGAAGATGCAAACAAGTTAATATGGAAGCATGGCTTTCTTTAGGTGGATGAAGATGCAAACTGGGTTTTGAGCTGTAAATTTATTTATGTTTTGTTTGGACCTTTTGGCTGCCCTACAACTCTAGGTTTCCTTTGTTCTCTTCTTTAGTTTTGTATGTTTTGTTATGGTTTTGTAAGATCTTATATGGTATGATGAAACTCTTGTAATATCTCTTATATCAATGCAGGTCTCTTATTTGTCCAAAAGAAAAAGAAAAAAAAAAACTTTTGGCATCCAAATTTGATCATCATACTATATATTTTATCATCAGGATCAAATAGGGCTTTGCTTTTACCCAAAACGGCCTTTGCCAAAATATGAGCCTGCCTTGCTAAGGCTCCGTTTGGGAACTTGGCGTTTGTGTGTTTGAGAATAGTTTTTTAGTTGAATAGATCATTGGGAAGAAAAAAAAGTGAGGGATTAGGTTAAAATTTTCAATTTTTGGCTTTTTTTGTGGCTGCTTTCCAAAAAAAATCGATGAATTTACAAATGAACAAACCAACTACAATATTGAACACTGAAAAATTTATGTCTTAACACAATTTCACAGAGGTTGGTGAACTTACAAAACATTAGATCTGTTGACAAACACATGCAAACACATACACACAGAGATTGAGAGAGATGTGGTGGTTCTGCATGCAACTGTGGTAGTATTCTTTTGAGAGAAATATAGAGAGAAAAAGAGTGGAGAAAATGGTGGTGGTCGTAATCTAAGGTTGGCGTAGGGAGAGAGAATATGTTTTGAAAGAATAAACTGGTTTTATGGTTTTAGGGTTTAAGAATATTTTTGGTCATTTATATTAAAATTTTTCTTATCCTTCTAAGGTTTCAAATTTCAGGCGCAAATAAACTTTTACTATTCTAGAAATCTAACAATAACATGTAAAAATGATGTGTCTCTAGTTTTTCCTAAAATGTATTTTGAAAAAGAACTTGGGTGAGTTTTCAAAAAAAAATTTCCCTCGAAAGATTTTAAAAACTAATTTAGTAAAAAAATAAAAAAAATCATTAACTTTTTGTCATTTTTTAGAGCAAAAATGATTTTTGATAATTCAAAAATATATTTTTTGGTGTTTATTTTTGACAATCCAGTTTCTCATTTTCAAAAAGTTTAAAAAAATTAATTTGGAAAACTCAACCAAAGAGTGCCGATTTTTAAAAATCATTTATGAAGCCCCAAAAAATATATAATTAACTATAACAATTTTGTTTTTTTATTTTTATTAAACAAAATTTTAATTTTTTTTAGAAACATTTTTCATAAATATATTCTTTTAAAACTAAATTCTTGTCATTCTTGGATTTGGTTGAGGTTTAAAAATTGTTTTCAAATTTTTTGTTCAGAAAATAAAAATTACTTTCCCCCAAAAAATATTAGAAGAATATTTTTTAAATTTCAAATATTAATTTTGCCCCACCAAAAAGATAAAATTATATGAAAAATAATGAGTTTTCTTTTTTTTTTTATATTCTTTAATTTTATTTTATTTTTTTGGTTTACCAAACTTGTATTTATTTTTTTTGACAAAAATACAATTTGTGAAAATTTAACCAAACATGGTGCAATGTTGGAAAATAATTGCAGAAGCAAAATTTTTTTTTCTTTTTTTACAATTTTGCCCCTTAATCTTAACCTTTCCTTTTCTTTCTCATGCTCATTCTCATTCTCTCTCCTTATTTCCCGTCTCTACCAAGCACTCCATTGACAGCACCACCACTACCTTCAATAAATCATTCCACTAATACTCTAACCCTCCTCCACCCTCCCTCACTATCCATCACCCTTATTCTTACTCTCTACTGTCACCGCTTCCTATCATTTCTTGCTACTCATTGTCATTCTTTCACTATGTTGCTATCCCAACCTCTTACTACACTTTTCTTGCCACTTATTGTCACGACCCACTCCCCGTACGCAAGGATTAAGTATCGTGATGGCCAGTAATTGGAGTTACTTCCGACCAATTCTTAAACAAATTAATAAATGCAAGCGAAAGTAATATTTAAATAAGAGTACCAAAATAATTATCGGAGCTTCTATTTTTATTACAAAATTTATTGACCAAAAAAACCGATATTTACATAGAAAAATATCATAAAAATACTGTGTGTGTGTCTATTCCGCAACCCGACTTTCCAAAAAGCTATTTTTAAAGTACATTGTTTCCTAAAAATTGGTAAACAGTTATAAACACATGGCAGAGTGAGAAATATTATACCAATAGTATAAGGGACACGAAATAACCATGGATAGTTAGCCTCTATTTGGCAAGTTGGTTTCCAGGCTTTTTTGGCTATTTTAGCCACAAAAAACAAAATAGGTTATTTTAGCCATAACAAACAAAACATCACATCCAACCCATAATCATTACACTCTTCTCTCACAAAAAAAGTCAAAAAAACCAAAAAGTCATTCCCAAACCAAGCTTTTTAACCCAGGCTAAAATAGCCAAAAAAGCCAAAAAGTCAAAAAGCCAACCCACTTCCCAAACGAAACCTTAGTTAGGCTAAAACATTTAAGATAACTTAGTCGGAACAAATAATCCTTTAAGTAGCAAAACTGAGATTATATAAATAACTAACCATAACCACGGTAATTTGGTAAACAAATCATTTAAGTGGCAGAAACTGAAATACAAAAATTATGTAAGTAAATGACCATAACCACGGTACTGAACAGAACAGAGGTCACAGAAGTGACAGTTAGAACAGATGTACGGATTCAAGAGGTGGCTCGTACGGATTCTAGAGGTGGCTCTCACAATAGTGTAGCACTTAGCTCCGCACAGCACTTTGCTCCGCACAAAACAGAGGTCAATAGATCCATGACAAACAGAGAACCACAAAGTGGTCAAACAGAGGCCAATGGTTATTTAAGTTCCCTAAGACGTGAGACTCCCGTGGTGGTACTTACAAAACATAATTGTATATAAGGTCATAGTTAAATATTCTTTAAAAGTAAAACAAATATATCCATGGGTTTTTTTTTAACAAATAGGGTTCAGAAATTAAACCACGTAACTAAAATATTTATATAGTTTATAATAACTTATAAAACATAACTTGTATAAAATAAATATGGTAAGTCAAAACATACGTAAAACATATTTTGGTGACTCAAGGTATAATATAACTCACCTTAACTTTAATACCTTACTCTTTCTTTCCACTACCAAAAACCCTTTCGCTTTCTACTATTTTTTCCTTCCTTCTCTCTTTCTTTCATTTCCTTTCTCTCTCTCTTTTCTTCTTTGTTTCTTTCCTTTCTTTCTTCGTTTCTTTCCTTCTTAGGTTGATCAACTCTCCCTATTTATAGAGAGGTGAGATCATCCGCGGGCCAACACGCGGCTATGCGTCACTATCCCCAAGATATTTAAGATAATTACCATTTGACCTAATATTTTAATATAATTATATAAATAAATTAATTCTTAATTAAATTACACTCTATCGTATACCAACATAAAATTAATTATTTATTTTACTACCACACCCATTATTATTATTATTATCTATATTATTATTATTTATATTTTGACCCCTAAACTTTTACTAATTATATTGTTTTACAAAATTACGCATAATAATATATAATAAATTATATATTTTCCGAATTGAGATTAAATAATATTAGTATAAATTCTACAGAATAATTAAAAATCTAAATTGTTACACTTATTGCTCTCTCTATCTCTCCCTCACCACCCCCGTTACCTCTAGCCCTTTAATTTTTCTTATCACACTCTACATTGCAACCTCCACCCTCAAAACTATATCCACTCCAACCAACCCAAACCCCTCTCATGATCTCATATGTTTGAATTATGTCCAGTACAAATGAAACTCAGGCCAAGTTTGGGAACTTTAAAATAATTCATATTTTTATCTTTTTTTCATCACATCACTTCTCTACTTTTCTGCACATCTTTTCGTAAAAAGATAAAAAATACACTTATTTAGATCATCCCAAACAACCACTCATGGTAGATGCAAGTTACTATGATTCCATTCCCTATGCCTCTCTAATCATGACTCTAAATTTTTTACTCTCGTGTCACTAGCCTTACCCACTCCTTACCTTTGTAGCCCCATTATAACCCCCCAACTCTAGTGCTACCAATCCAATCCCCTCCTAACTTTCGAAGAGAGAGAAATAGAAGTGGGTAATGACTATCATTTAGGATGGAAAAATGGAGAAAATTGGTACATTTGTTTTCCATTAACATGTGATTTATTTTGATAGAAAATATTTTTTACATAATCTTTTTTAAGAAAATGTTTTTTCATAAAAAATATTTTCTTATATTTGATTGCGTTATTGAAACTAATACACTAATAGTTGCATTAGTAGTGGTAGTAGTGACAGCAGCAGGATGGAAGAGGAGATAGAGGTGTTGGGGTGGTTGTGGTTGTGGCGATAGTAGATGCAACGGTGGTGGTGGTGGTGGTGGTGCATGGCGGTGATGGTGGTGGCGTGGTGGTGGAGGTGATGGTGTCAATGTGGTGAGATTGGTAAAAATTTAATTTAGAAAATATTTTTTGTTTTTTAAAATGTTTTCTATTGACTATGAAAAATGTTTTCCATTATTTTTTTTTTTTTTTTTGTCGTACCAAACACCAAAAAATATAAAAGAGATTTTCTTAAAAATGTTTTTCGTTGAAACATACGGAGCCAAAATGTGTGTTGTCCTATCTATAACAAAAAGTGTTTGGTTTTATTTTGTAATCATGATTTGAGTCAAAAAATATCAAAACTCATAACCAAACACATAATTCAAAACTCTATAAAAAAAAAAAAAATCAATTTATTATTATTATTTTGTTCTTTAAAATTATTATTTTTTACTTTATGAAAAAATACTTTTTTCACAAAATATATATTTTTATTTTTTCAGAAAAATATTTCGTATTGGGTAATGCACCAATAAATCTCAAATCTTTATCTTATGACCCATTTGGTCCTATGTTTTATCTTATGATCCAATTAGTCCCAAGCTAATGTTAATGACAAAATAACCAGTGTTACACTATGTTTTTACGCTTTTTAGTAAGGGTAAATGAGGAAAACCCCAACGTGGTATTGACTGAAATGCCCAAAACTCTGTAGATGTTTGTTTTCCCTCCAAACAAACATCAACAAAACATAATCAAAAACATCAACAACATCAAACATTAAAACATCAACAAAACATCATCAAACACATTAACAAAATATCATCAAACATCAACAAACATCATCAAAAAAAATGTGAATATCATCAACATCAACAAACATCATGAACAAAACATCATCAAACATCATCAAAAAAATTGTGAACATCATCAAACATTCGAACATTATCATCAAACATTCGAACATCATCAAAAATTGTTGAGTCTGCAGATGTTTTTGGAGTGTGATTTGATTCCATTTCTTTTTACATCAATACCATTTTCAATGTTGTTTCCTTATACATTTGATTACGATTTGAGAGAGAGAATCGGAGAGATTGGGATTGTTAGGGTTAGGGTTCGGAGCTTCGGAGATGGATGAGATGATTGGGGAGGCATCTTCCGAGAGATCGGACTGCGATTGTTGATGCTCGCCATCGCCGTCGAGGTCTCTGCCATCGTTGATGTTCATGTCCGTGAGAAAACAGTTTTTATTTTGGTCATTTTTATATATACACAAAACAGTTCAGAAATCAATCTAAGCATACATGTATAACCACAAAACCAATAGATTTGAATACAAGCATTTACATCAAATGAATCGAAAGAATCAACAAAAGAGTAATCTTGAAATGGAAAAACTAGGGATTACAGAGATTTGCATGAGACGAATGGAATTGAAATTATATTAAACAACAGAGAGGAAATTTGTCTACCGAATTTGAATTGGAGAGAGTTGAATTGCAGAGACTGAGAAAGGTGATAGAAAGATCAAAGAATTGGGATTGTGTGAAGAGAATCTGAATGAGTTGAGGTCTCTCTTTCGCCATTCATGAATAGTTGCAGAGAGAGAGAAATCACACCCTTAAAAGGGTATTGATGTGAAATAAAATGGAATCAAATCACACCCTCAAAAATCTGGCAATACATTAGGACTAAATGGTATACAAAAAAAACTTAAAAGACTAAATGGTTTAACTTTTCCCAGGATAGGATTTATGGGCAATTTTTCCTTTTTTTAAGTATTGGCCAAATAATTTGTTATGATTTTGGATATATATGGGCGATCCAAATTTTTTTTAAATTTTTTTAAAAATTTAAAAATATTAAATATTTCAAAAATAAAATAAAATATTTATAATAAAAAATAAGAAAATATTTAAAATAAAATTATATGTTTAAAATAAAAATAATTTTTTCTTCAATTTTTTTTTTAAAAAAACAATATAGCACATAAATGTAGTAAATATAGTGTAAATTAAAAAAATATATATTTATAATAAAAAATATTTATCCTAAAAAAATAAAATTAAAAATAAACCCAAAACAATTTCAAAATATTATTCAAAACTTTTTTCAAAATTCATAACCAAATAAATTTTATTTTTTCAAAACTCATTTTAAAAATTTATCTTTCAAAATATAACTCTACACTTAAATGATGATTTTAAAATTAAACCAAACGAATGTGTTAGAATGTAATTTTCATATTTTTCGTATTTTTATATTTTTTTATATTTCCAAAATAAAAAGGGAGGGTAACATTTTTTCCCATCACATCTCATTTCAATGATCTCATATAATAAAATTTAAAAGCAATACTCCACTCTGTGGCAAGAGCGAAATTTGTCAATCTCCTATCAAATTTATGGTAGAATCTAAATTATAAATTGTCATCTTCAAAATTTAAATCAAATATATATGGAAAAATATTTGAAATTCTTAATAAAATAAAAAATATCAGTTGGTGTAGGGGTACCACGTGACTATACTCCTGACTATTTATAAATTTCCATATCCCCTTATGTTCTTCAATCATCTAACACAAAATCGTAGACCCACTTCTTTAACCAATCAAAAAACATCGTAGACCCACTTCTTTAACCAATCAAAAAACACTTGAGGCACCACGTATAATAGCTCTCTCATAATAAAACTCCAAATTTCGAGTAGTTATTGGATACTTTTGGAACACGACTACATGATGCTCCAGAAATGTTATAATTGATTAAAAAAGTAAAATTTATATTTTTGTGTTGGATGATATGAAATGACATAGACTTATTTTGAGAATTTTTAAAAAAATATATAAAAAAAATAAAAAATAATATGACTTAAAAAAGAGCAAATAAAAAAAAAATAGTGTAATTTTTATCTCAGTTTCCAAAATAATGAAAAGTATAAACAAGTGATACCCAATAATTTTTTCACAATTGCACCCACAATTGCTCAATTATGAGGATCTCAAATATGGGTATAGAGAATTGCTCATAGATATGATGATACCCAAATGCTGATCCCCTCTCTCTCTCTCTCTCTCTCTCTAATTCCATTTACATTGTAGTGTCCCATTTTTGTGCCTAGACAAACATCAAAACCCATCATTCTGTCTAAACAGCTCTCCATCTCTCTCTCTCTCTCTCTCTCTATCTCTCATGGAGGACGACGATGACGAGTTCGGAGATCTGTACACTGACGTCCTCCGACCCTTCCAATCCTCGGCTCTCTCTCAGAACCGCCCGATCGATCTCAACATTCAGAGCGATGATGAAGATATTCTCTTTGGAGCTCCTAATTCTAACCCTAATTTCAATCTCACAAG
The DNA here is from genome assembly GCA_036172215.1 of Camellia granthamiana. Lineage (NCBI taxonomy): Eukaryota > Viridiplantae > Streptophyta > Magnoliopsida > Ericales > Theaceae > Camellia > Camellia granthamiana. The sequence goes on from CM069904.1 coordinate 14,667,130, forward strand.
CTCGCATCAGAACCAAACCCTAGTTTTCAAGTCCGATAAGGCTGCCCCCGAACTGGGTCTCGCCTCAAGTTCCGATTCTCATCGGAATTTGAATTTGAATTTGAATTTGGATTTGGATTTGGATGGTAAGCAGCAAAGTCAAGAAGTGGAGAAAGAAGATCGTTTATCTGAGGGGGTGAGTAATTTGGGGTCGGATTTGCCGAAGCCAAGTGTGCCTAGGGTTTTGGAGAGTGGTTGCGATGTGAAATTTCCAAATTTGATGGATGAGTCCGGGATTGATGTTGTTGTTGTTGAGGAGAGAGATGATAAAGATGATCTTTTGGTTGCAAAAGATGAGGGTTCTATGGATAAAAACGATAATTTTGAGAAATTTGATGTACAAGAGGTTAATACTGGGATTGGTGATTTGGGTTCAGAGCCAGTGATACCTGGTCTATCAATTCCCGGGGTTTCGGATGCTGTGGATAATCGAGGTAGCTCGAATTTTGTGATGCGGGATGAAGCGAGTGGGGACGGGGATGATTGGGACAGTGATAGTGAGGATGATTTGCAGATTGTATTGAATGATAACAACCACGGACCAATGGCGATGGGAAAGGCTGGACTGATTGGAAGTGACGATGAGGACGAAGATGGCGAGCCTTTAGTTATTGTTGCTGATAGTGAACCGGGTCATCAGCCAATAGAAGAGCAAGAGTGGGGTGAAGATGCAGCACAGGCGGCAGACGGGGAGAGAAAAGAATTAGGTGATGCAGCCAAAGTGAATGGAGGAATGGTTGTTCCGCCAAAGATTGGGTACAGCAATCATCCATATCAGCCATATCATTCTCAGTTTAAGGTCAGTGATGTTGTACGTGTGGCGTTTTGTGTTTTCCCCTTGTTTGATGATAATTTGAAATGTAATTATTGTACATTTAAAAATGATACTAGGTTCATTAATCCTGTGGAAACTTAGTGCTCATAATGTTGATCAATGTCCTTGTATATTCTTTTCAATATGATGTTTGGAAAGATTTGAATAAAAAGAGTGACCAAAGATGGTCGGATTTATTATTGTATTGATGCCTTTATTTATCTAAAACACTATTGCCACAAAATTTGCGGATTCCGAAATCAATACTGTAATTAAGCTACTTGTTTTTTTGAGTATCCTTTTCCAAATTCCAAATGAAACTATATTATTAGTGCCAGGGCAATCACTTGTTGATGATGCCTACTCCATGCATAACAATGTTTAGAATCACCTGTAAATGTGGATGTGTTCATTTACTGAAAAGCTCATCCAGCTTTAAACATGGGAGTCCCTTTTTATTATCAGCTGTACCATCTTAGATGCAAAAGCAGGTGGCAGTGGCATACTTGACCAACAATAGTTCATGTTCGCCAGTAAATTAATTTCAATTACATCAGGTTTCACTCACTGGACAGTTCTAGATTGGCTGAACAGTTTCATGCAATTTCGGTAATGGAGTTACCATGTACGTGCACAACCTTTTGTACTTGGAATTAAAATTCAGATCTTATCTTTACTGTCTTCCCTCTACTGCTCATTCTCTGGCAGTACTACTTGAAAAGGCAAAGGAAGATCAGAAGGCATGGTAACGTGAGTTTCTTTGAGCCATAGCTGACCTTGGTAGTTGGTCGCTGGCATTCGGCAGTGGTTGATCGGCAGTGGTTGACATGATTCATTTGATTATTGCTTCTTAGTAGGTAGCATTTTGGTTGCATGAGTTTGTAAGTCTGTTTAGCTAAGCCACCAGTCTTGCAATTTTGGTGCCCACAAACCATGTGAATAATGCAATAGATACATGGATTCTTTTTGATGACAGTCTTAAGAACAAGAAGTTACTCTTTGCTTGGTCAGAGCCAGATTCTGTGATCGGAAAATGCACATCACACAGTTGGCTAAATGTATTCTAGTTTTTGCAATAAATTGTATTGATAAAGTTTTAGCAAATCAACGCTGTATAAACTTCCAAATCTGATTTTTAGCTAAGTCAATAGATTTTGCCTTTTTTTGCTCTCTCTCTCTCTCTCTCTCTTTTTTTAGATGTTGATATTTCATCGTGATTTCATTTTCATGTCACCCAGGCAAGCCTTTTGGAAATTTCCTTTGTCATCTTGTAAGCTCTAGTAAAACTTCTGATTTACATGATAGCAAAACGAGTGTAAAATTTATGATGGTTTGCACTCCTAGTTTGCCCATTTATTCTTGCTCTTGGTCACAAATGCTTTTCTTTTCATGGAATTCTTGTGTAAATATCTTCATTTCCTTAGTTTCTTTTAAGTAGATTTTGAATGTTCGGATGTAACTTGAAATAACTTAATGATCTCTATTCTAATCATGGTGTCTTGAAATTAGAATGTTCATGCATGAGGATGCTTACAAATTGATTTTGTTTGATACTCGTAGCTGCTAAATTTGTCCATAAGATGTTTAAACCATTGTTATTGTAGGACTTTGTCAATTAATTTATTTGTCCTCTTTGTTAAGTGTTAGCTTTGTCGTCAAATCTTTTTCCTTTTTTATGAACCATGCAGTATGTGAGACCTGGTGCAGCTCTAATGCCTGGAGCAGCACCCGTTGGCCCTGGAGGAGCCCTAGGTCAAGTTCGTCCGCCAGTCAATGTGGGCACTGTTGCTGGTCGCGGTAGAGGTGATTGGAGGCCTACAGGAATAAAAAATGCTGCTCTAGTGCAAAAAAGTTTTCTTCCAGGGTTTGGAACGCCTGTTTGGGGGAACAATACACTGGGGCGTGGTTTTGGCAGTGGGCTGGATTTCACACTTCCATCGCACAAGTAATCTTCATATAGCTGTATTTGCTATGTATATTATTTACGTGCTTAATTTGTTTTGATGATGGCATGTGTTATTATTAGTTGAGCATATTAACTTAAACAAATCTACTATGGTTATAATATTGCTTCTTCTTTTTGGATTAATTACACAAATGATCCTTAAAGTATGTGTTTTGTTACACTTTAGTCCTCAGTTTTTTAATTGTTTCACTTTGGTCTCCAAAGTATGCGATTTGTTACACCTTAGTCCCTAGAATCAGCACCGTTCAAAATTAGTTACTTGAAGAAGGGTATTTTCATAATTTTACATAAAGCACAACAAAATTAATAGGTTAGGGACGAAAAAATATTAGTTTCAGTCGAGTTGCGGTCAGTTTCGGTCAAGTTGCATGGGTCACAGAAAATCACAAACACAAAAAAAAAAAAAAAAACAGAAAAAGGGTTTCAATTGCAGTAGGGGAAGAAGATATCACCCCCAACCCCCCCCCCCCCCCCCCCCCCCCAAAAAAAAAAAAAAAAAAAAAAAAAAAATGAAAAAAAAGAAAAAAGGAAAAAAAAAAAGGGGGGGGGGGATTGAGGGAATGATTATTGAGGGAGGAAAAAATGTGGAACCATAAAATAACAATAAAGGGAAAAGAAAAGTCTCGCCATGAATCAAAAGTTGTTTTGTGACTTCAACAGGTGTTCATCTGTTTTGCGAGTGTTTAATGATTGAATAGTGTTCAACAACAACTCACTAGGAATAACCCAGTCTAGGTTTTGGCCCTTCATCATTGAGTCACCGAATGGACGCTGAAAATCAAATAATTGAAGTGGATAGGGGTTTTGAGGGGAGAGGGGTGATGAATATTTTAGATTTGAGAGGAGCAGAGGCGTGAGGCGGTGAAGGAGGGAGTTTCGAAACTGTGAGGGAAGGGGATACGAAAGAGAGAGAAGAAATGATTGAGAGAGATGAGAGTGACTGAGTTGAATGCATGTGAGAGAGACGGAGAATTGAATGAGAGAGAGAGAGTTGCATGCGTGAAAGAAAGAGAGAGTTGAATGCATGTGAAATAGAGAATCAGAAGAAATGAGACGTCATTGTCAGGGCATGATGGCTTCAAGATAATGTGTAATTTGGACGGTCAAAAAAACGACACATGTAAAATTATTATCGATCGGATCGGTTTTGTTAGTTGAGATGGGTATTAAACTGTTGCCCATCCGAAGAATTGTATTTTTTTACTCATGATACCTGTTGCCAACCTAACTTAGTATGAAACCGTCTGCTTCTTTATTTTTCATGTCAGTTTCGTTGGTTTTGATTGGGTGATTTGGGTTTTTGTACAACCCTAGTGCTATGTAACCAATAGAATGAAACTCATAGGCATCAGTTTTTACTTGCTCCTACTAAAGTGAGGTTTGAAAGTATATGTTGCAGAAAAACAAAATAAAGAGACTTCTTATGGACCTGGAGGGATAGAAGATTTGGGCTTTGAATAATTGTAAAGGAGGCTCCTTTAAGAAAATTATTTTGAGATCATGCTTGGCTGCAACTGTCTACAACAGATGGGCAGACAGGAATCAATGAATTTTTCAAAGAAAGGGGGTAGATACTGCTACTATATAGCTTGCAGAATCGACAATGATTTAAGAAATAAGCCGTGTTCCTATAGAAATGTTAAAAATTTCTATAACTGGTTGCTGTGCTTTGAATGGGGTGTTTCACCCAAGATCCTTGGTGGTTCAGGTGTAGATGAAAGAGGTTACAACTAGGAGAAATCCAAGCTTGTTGTATTGTTTGGTTTTTTCAATAAAAACTTACCAAAAAACCAAAAAAAAAAAATTATTAGTTTCTTGGAGCATTTCTATTTCTACTTTGTGCCGTGAAACCAATTGAAGGAACACAATTATTGCTTAATTTGCTATATTTAATTCATGCATCCCATATTTGCAATCAACTGGGCCCATTATGCCATTATTTTCGTAAACCTCTTGAAGCCCCTAATGATTACCTCAATTGCAAGTTTGCCTTTATTAGACTCACAATTGATATTGAATATAAAATGAAAGGAATTAACATAATAAAAATGCATAATCATCTAAGAAAAATAGAATAAGTATACACTTTTAAGTAGTTATGACTGCGCGTTATTGGTCCGTGTGTCTACTCATGAAGCAAACATGTGTCACAGAGATGACGTGGCTTGTCAAGTAGTGGAGATGGACGCTTGTACCTACACTTTCTAGGCCTCATTTAATCTTCTATTGGTGCCACTTTTAACTTCCTACAAATGCTTTCTTTCTTTATTTTGTCATTGTTTATAACTAAACTCACTCAGTATTCTTATTTCAGTGACACTCCTTGAACATTTAAACTCACTCAGTATTCTTATTTCAGTGACACCCTTTGAACATTTAAATGCACTCAGTATTCTTATTTCAGTGACACTCATTGAACATTTAATTTTGCTGCCCAACATTTTGTATCTTACAACATTGCTGGCCTTGAGCTGTCTTATAGAACTTTCTTTTCTACGAGTAGGGGATATGATATTAAAAAAGTAAAAAAGAAAATCTGTAAATGGCCTTCACAACCAGGACATATCTTTACAAGTTTCTTACAACATTGCTGGTGTTGTAGCTGTCTTATAGAACTTTCGATATAAAAAATAAACTCAATCAGGAATTCTGCTTCTTTAAAGTCCCTTCCACCCCCTCACCAAAAAAAGAAAAGGGAAAAATAAACTTCCCCTCTTCCCTTCATGTTTTTTTACCTTACAGTCTGGACTTAGCTTTTGCTGAATTCCAACAGTTATTCATGATGAGGTTGTTTGGCATTCTGCACATTTGTGATGCCTCGGCATTGTAGCACGGCAAAAGCTGCAGAAACAAGCACTGTTTTTGTTGCAGGAAATAATGCTTTACATAACTAGATGCTGTAACCTGCTTCTTGTTTTATTATGTGTATATATATATTTTCATGTTGGAAATACATTTAAATGTGAAAACATTTCTTCTGTTGACCTTCTCTACTATTCACAGGACTATATTTGATGTTGACGTTGATAGTTTTGAGGAAAAACCATGGAGGCTCCCTGGTATTGATATATCAGATTTTTTTAACTTTGGTTTAAATGAGGAGAATTGGAAAGATTATTGCAAACAGCTGGTAAGTATTACCCTTTATTGTGTCCTTTTCTATTTGATGGAATCTGGGAGGATGCTGAATTTAAATTCTGCAGGAACAACTTCGTCTGGAGGCAACCATGCAAAGCAAAATTCGCGTCTATGAAAGTGGGAGAACAGAACAGGTAATAGAGTGCTTTCTCATAGTGATGTATCCATGACTATTAGTATCTTTCATTGCCTAAGTCACCTTTTGTGGCTAAAGAAACAAGCAAAGGAGGTTTTGTCTTTTATTGCTCTCATTTCAGGAGTATGATCCAGATCTGCCTCCAGAACTAGCAGCAGCAGCAGGTATTAATGATATTTCATCTGAAAATGGAAATCTCGGGAAGATGGATGCTGGACAAAGTGATATAGCTAAAGGATCTGCACGTGTGCGACCACCATTGGTATGTGTTGGTGTTGATCTTGTAGTATTTTTTGTTTTTGTATTTTCCTTGTCCTGAAGAAACCTTGGTCATTATTTAGATTTTAATGTATCTAGTAAAAATGGAACTCTTTAAATGCATAGAGTTAGTTTCTTGTGCCAGTTTTTGGGCTCACTTGTTTATGTGGTTTTCTACCAGCCAACTGGAAGAGCAATACAGGTGGAAACTGGTTATGGTGAGCGTCTCCCGTCCATTGATACTCGGCCACCACGTATACGTGATTCTGATGCAATAATTGAGGTGAGTGGTCAATTCTGTCCATGAGCACATTGATATCAATCTTATTATTCTGATGCATATCTCTACACCATATGTGCATTACAATTGCACTCATATTGTTTGGGAAACAGATTGTCTTGCAGGACTCAGCAGATGATGATTCCATTCAGGGAAATGATGTCATAGAGCAGCCGGAAAATGATTCCTTGATGGAGGATTTCAGAGGAGGCCATGAAATTAAAAGGGATGTTGCAGAGGAAGATGCTGTACATTTTGATGGTTCCCCACATGCCTATAATGGTAGGAAGAGGGAACTGATTGAAAGAAGAGCACCCTTTATGAATCCTGTTCAGGATAACCTTACTGAAGGAGATGGAAGTTTGCCTTTGCCCCCAGAAGCACCAGTTCAGCATCCCGATTCTGGGGGGCAGACCTCTGCATATGCTGACAGAGATGTTGGCACCCTCTATGAGGAGAGGTATGATATATTGTTGGATTAAATTGAATTCGTTTTCTTGAGCTTAACGTTCTTAAATCAATTTGACTCTCGCTGGCTTGATAATTCTTTGTACTACCCTCATCGAAGTTAATTGGTCAAAGGCACTCAATTGATTGTTGTTCATATATTTTTTTTGTCCCCCCTTTTGTAGACAAACATTTTCATTAATTTATGATTTATGTCATCTGTATGTGCCACAGAGAGAAGAAATGGGAAAGCAAGCAAATGACAAACTATATGCTTGTAAAAAGCTCACTTTTTATAAACAGTTGAATGCATGTTGATGAATTGAAATAGAACGATGACTAAATCATGTCCTTGTTATGTTAACAGTCATGCTAGCCTTAATGAAAACAATGTGGTCGTTAAATGCTCACTTTGTTCAAGAAAAACCAAGTAAAGAATTAAATGCCTTCTGAGGAATTGTAAGAGAATCATGAACTGAATCGTTTTCGTTGAGAATTGTTATGTTAGCAATTATTCTTGGAATTTGTGCTATTAAGTTTTATTTCTATTGTACAGTGTTTTAAAAGGCTCTAGGCGTACTCAGGGGATAAGGTCTCCTATAGCCTAAGTGCGAGGCGAAGCGCGCGCCTCACCAAAGCGAAGCTCAAGTAGTAGAAGAAAAACAAAATTATAATATAGGCAAAATTTTCAACATAACAAATAGATATATAATTTAAAAAATCATAACCATCTTCGATAATCTCTAAACGCAACATTCAATTTTCTAAAAATTAGAAATATAATATCCAACAAAAAATATAAAGCATAACATTCAATCTTTTATCACTTTCTACTCTCTTTTGACCACATTTAGTCATTTTATATTGAAGAGTTTTGAATCCTTGTGGGTATGCCCACAAAAAAAGCACTTAATCAACAATTAGAGTAGAAAAATAGGTAAAGCTCATGAAGCCCACGCCTCATGCCTCGAAAAAAAAGCCCTCACCTCAGCGCTTAAGTTGCGCCTTGCCTTGACCTGTTCGAAGTGCAATGTTGTGCCTCATTGTGCCTTGCGCTTAGGTGTGCCTTTTAAAATATTGCTATTGTATATATATGTACTGCTCGTTTGTCTCCTCATTGCCTTTCAAGTCGTATGTAGTGCTGATTTGGTGGCCTAGAACTCGGTTGTTTTCATTTCTCAAATTAGGTGGTGTTTGGTAACCTAATTCAACACTTAAAACTGAATGTAATAATTGATAATCAATTAAGCCTTTTTGATAACCACGGTTGATATCATTTAAAAAATTAAGTGCCTCTTAAAATGTAGGCCAAAAATTTGAAATTTTTTAAGTGATATGATTTGTTATTGTTGCCGTAAGTACCACCATCATTTCACCACCGCCGCCGCCGTCATGCCACTACCACTACCACTACCACCACCACCACCACCACCACCACCACCACCACCATAGTCACCACTGCCATTACTACCGCCACCACAATAACCACTACAACCTTTCACCACTGCTGCCACCCCTTCTTTTTATCTCCACAATATTACCCTTTCACCAACACCACAAGCACTATCCATTAATCTCCACTACTATTTCCATTGGCGTCATAACTAATGCTGCCGATGCCTTTTCCACCACTACCAACTCACCATCACAATATAAAAAATGTAAGATATACAATTTGAAAATTTCAAATTTCAAATTTGATCTTGTATATGTCAAACAATTTGTTTTAGTTCAGCACTTAATTTTTACCAAATATCTTTGCAGCTTAAAAAATTCAGCATTCAGTTTTTAGTACATTATTTTCAGTTTTATCAAACTCCACCTTAACCAATATCTTCTTGAGAAAGCTCTGCATATATTTAATGTTTGACACGTGTTGCAATTTTATTCTTGTGATTTAGGTTTCTTGGTTATGATTTTTTATCCATTGTGTAACATTTCTTATCTGTTGTTTAAGTTTCCTATGGTATATATGTCGGATAAATTGACTTAGTAATTTAAACTAATTTTCATTTTGTTACGTTGCATCTGATGTTAAGTAAGACTTCTATTCTTCTTAATCTAGGCAAACAAAGGGAAGAACACGTGACAGATCCCCCAATATGACCTGCAGTGGAAGTATATTGGATAAAAGATTTCTTGACAATCAGAAGGAAGGTTCAGTTGAAAGTATTGGTGGTGAACATAACCCTCGATTATCATCTCCTGTCACTGTTGGGAGTACTGAGGATCTTGACGATGAACATGGTGATGGTTTGCGTAGAAGCTCTAGCATGGATAGAGAGGAATTGGCCTTGGATACAACTACTACTACTACTGATACCCGCAGAGATGAAAATCTTTCGCCTTCTATGAAAAAGCAAAAGATAAGTTTGCGAGTTGAACAATCTTCTCTTCAAGAAATTGATGATGGAGGGCACCTAAAGGCATCAATAAGTAGTGAAAACAGCAGAGATAATCAGAAGTTTCATGATAGTGTTGACGAGGGAGTTGTTCAGCTTGGATGTTCTACACGAATGGTGAATTTGAAGCGACCCAATGGTGAAGATGAGCAAAGAGTCAGAAGAAAAGGCCGTGATGAGAGACGCGAGATGGGCAAAAATCGTTTGGTGGAAAAAGGTAGGGAGGATTTATATTCTCATAGAGATTGGGATCCTCACTCAGCCCATCAGTCGCACAGGAAAACTGAGGGTATAGACAGGCGAAAAGAGAGAGAGAATTCTGAGGGAGCTTGGCAATGGCAAGATGATGATTCACATGGTATGAGGACTAGAGCTGAAGACACAAGGAAGCGAGAACGTGGTGATGAAATAGGGTCAAGGCAACGGAACAAGGTTCAAGAAAGTGAGAGGATGGACAAAGACGAACATCTTCAGTTGAGGAAACAGTTGGATAATGGTAATTTAAGGGCCCATCACGATAAAGATGTGCGATCACGGCACAAGGAAAGGGATGATAATATGAGGAGTCGATATGAGAACATGGGTGATCACCATAGAAAAAGAAGGAAAGAAGAGGAACCTTTGAGGAGGGATGCTGAGAAGGAAGAAATCTTGCGGGGCCACAGAGAAAACTCTAGTCATCGAAAGCGAGAAAAGGATGATGCTTTGGATCTGCGTAAGAGAGATGAGCAAGTGAGAACTAGAGATGATGATCAACTTTCTGTCAGGCACAAAGAAGAGATCTGGATTCACAGAGAGAGGGGTGAGAGACAGAGGGAGCGGGATGAGAGGCACATGATCAAGCAATCACATGAAGAAAGTTTATCGAAACGGGAAAGAGAAGAAGAACGGGGAGGAGTAAGGAGTGCTCGAGCTGTAGAAGAAAAATCGTGGGTTAGCCATGCTAGATTGAAGGATGAGTACAAGGGTTCTGTTAGAGATTACCAATTTAAAGACACAGGGCGGCTTGGTGAGCCATTTAAGAGGAGGGATCGGGTTGAGGATGGAAGTCCTTCGCAACATATGGGATGGGAAGATGTCCATGCACGTGGAAACCAACGCAGCATTGATGAGAGAAGGTCAAGGCAGGAAAGGGCAGGTACTCGCGATCGTGCTGTTACTGGTTCTGATAGCAATAGGGCACATGAAAAAAAATATAAAAAGAACACCAGGAAGAGTAGAGAATCTGAGGGCGGTGAACAAAACTCCGAGCGAAATCAAGAGGACCGAATTGGTCGGATGAATGAGCCGGTATGTTACATCTCTTGACACAACAATATGCCATTCTGCAGAGGTGAAAAAGTCTCCCCCAGGTGTTGAAATATTATGAAATGAACTAATACTGTAGGAAAAGATTCCATAAAATTTGCTACTCTATATTTGGTGCTTGGCCTTGATGGCCGCTAACCAACAGACCTTTGGTGTAGATTCCTTGACTAAATATGCTTGGTCTTGGTTGAAGTATTCATTTTAGTTAGCTTTGTGAAAGGACCACTGGGGGTGCGATGATTTTGTCATGTTGTTTTAGTTATTTTCTCTGAAAATGTAAATGCATTTATTCAAGTATGTGTGGTCTCATCATGGTTTTAGATATAGGTATCAACTTTTGTGGTTCCCCTTCTGACTCAATGTCGGCTATATGACTTGCTATTTCTGAACATGCAATGACATACCAAAGAGATCCATTTAATATCTGTACAAGTGTTGGAACTATGTCATAGATAAATTTTGATATGTTGTTACAGGTAGTATATATTGAATGGGTTTCAAATGGCTATTGTTTTAATTCATCTGACTATTAAACCATACTTTATTTAGGTGGCTATTTCCATATCCATGACTCTGAAAATAAGCTGTAGATTTGGCCAGTTGTGTGCCGCTTCATTTCTTTTCTAGAGAATATGGTTATTCAATCTTGTAAATCATTTTTTTTAATTCACTAAAAGTTAATTAATTTTAGTTTGTAGCAAACCGTGGTCAACACATATTAGTTTGGTTATAGAATTGTGTTGTCCTTAAGAGAACTCTGGACGAGAGATCATGGTAGTCTCTCTGTTTTTGTCTCTTCTCGTTCTCATCATTTTCTCTCTCTTCTTCTTCCTCCCTCTTTCCACCTTCCCATATCTGTCTATTCTACTCTCCCTCTGATGCCAAACAGCTATGAAGAAATCCGTTCAACGATCTAATTGATTCAAAAACCAAAATGTATAGAGAATGGTTCCAAAAGAAAAGAACCAAGATTCAAGAAAAGAATTTCAAGAGAACACGGGCCACAACCCTATACACAAAGCCAGAACGTTTCTCAACTCAAATTCATTAATCAACTCTTCCCAATTACAATGTCAAAGCCTTTATATATAGGCTAAAAAAAACAGTAACAAAATAACAAAATAAAGGAAACTAAAATTATTTATAACTAAAGAACACATCAAAAGGAAACAAATCCTGGGAATTCTAATTAAAAATTATTGATCACTAAGGAACATACTAAAAGGAAATAAATCTTCAGAATCCTAATTAACTATAATTGAAAAGAGAATAAATAAATAAATAAATACTAATGGCATAGATTAGAAGATAGGAAAGAAAATATCCTGTACATGTTCCTCATCATTCTCCCTGACTTAGAAAAAGAGCTTGCCCCGAGCTCTCCCTCAAATATTGAACACGACCATGGCAACGAAATAAATATGTTGAGTATGCTAATTGCTTGATCTGTGTCCCGTTCTATGAGAACTCACAATTTCAGATAACTGTTAAAGAGATTAATTATTTTAAAAAAAATGAATTTCCATTAATTGAATTAAAATTTATAACAAGTGTTCCTCTATGATTGCCAATAATTTTAAACTCTTTAAAATTTAACTCCATGTATTATTTTCTATGTTCAAGATATGTCTTAACTTGTTCAACTGCGTTAGCAACCAAGTCAAACTAGATAGTTATATATACACACTAGATATTTCTAGGAGAAGATACATTATAATAGTAGAAATGTCTCTTATACTAGTAAAAAAAATTGCATATATACACTTGTTGCATTTATACACTTGAGAGAGAGAGAGAGAGAGGGAGAGAGAGAGAGGGGGGGGGGGGTGACCACAACCCCTTTTTCCCCATGCCATTTTGACTTAGTGTAAGGCATGTTTACCCATGCCAACAATCAACCACTCTTGCTACTTAGGTGCTAGAAGGGTGGCAATCCCACCCAATGAGATTGCTTGCAAGGATGACAATTCTTTTCTTTTCTTTTTGTTTTATTTTTATTTCATAAGGTGCCTATATAAGAAGGCTCTCCCCTCCCCTTTTACACTCACTCACAGTTTTAAAAGGCTTTATTGAGGCTCAACTTGATGCTCACCTCGCCTTGAGGGTAAGGTAAAACGTATCAAGGCTTTGATTTTTAGGATATACTCCCTAAAAGCTTGCGCATCATAGTATGAGGTATGTGCCTTGTACGCCTTTGGCGCATAAGCATATGAGGAGTACGCATATGAAGAAGTTGCCTTTGGATCTTGTTATACTTAGTCTAGTAGATGGTTTAAACATAACATAACCAAACCAAACCAAACCAAATCAAGCCTTAAGTTCTATCAAATGGGGGCGGGTACGTGAATCTTTCTTCTCCATTCGACTCTATCAATGGCCATTTGGTTAGTCAAATTCAGGAGATTCATATTTCTATTTACTACACTAGTCCACGTCAATCTAGGTCTGCCCTTTCCCCTAACACTTTCATCTACCGTCACTATATCGCATCTCTTCACTATTATCTCTGTTGGTTTCCGTTGTATATGACCTAGCCATCTCAATTTATTCTCTCTCAACTTATCTTCTATCGGTACTACTTCTACCCATTCACGAATGCTCTTTGCTAACTCTGTCTTTTCTAATCTTGTCACACATCCACTGTAGCATCCTCATCTTATGTACATGTTATTTCTCAATTGTCCAACATTCCGTCCCATACAATATCGTCAGTCTAATAGCCGTTCTATAGAACTTTCTTAAAAGTCTAGTGGATACTCGTTTATCACACAGAACCCCAAATGCACTTCTCCACTTAAGCCACTTCGCCTTAATTCTATGGATCATATCCGCACCAATCTCTCTAGCTGTTGTGATAATCGATTCTAAATAGCGAAAATATTCACTCTTTGGTAATTCGCTTCTTCTATTGTTACTATTACTAAAATTATACCTCATGTATTCTGCCTTAATTTTGCTTATCCTAAATTTTTTAGATTCAAGTACTTCTCTCTAAGTCTCCAACTTAGTGTTAACTCCTCTAGTCTCATCTACAAAAAAAATACACAATGACACATCATTTTGAATATTTCTCCTCAACTCATCCATAACTAAAACAAAATGATAAGGACTTAAAGTTGATTCTTGGTGTAACCCCATAATAAATGAAAATTCACTTGTCTCTCTAGCAAACTATCTAATAGTGGTCACTATAAAAAAACAAAAAAGTAAAGATGAACCCTTTTGTAACTATATTCTATAGCAGTAAATGATCAATCAAGAAAAAACAAAAAGTTAATGCTCAAGTGAAAAATTCAATTACTAAAGCTAAGAATGTCAAATTCACTTTCAATGAAGGGAAGCTTCCTTCTAGTGAATGTTCAATGCCTTGAAAAGTAAAATATTTTCACCTTATATTTAATTGATTTATTTATTTACTGTTTTATAATATTTAATTTATTTACTAAGTATTGCAATTTAAAATTCAAAATTCTTACATCTTGACGCCTTGAGGGTTACGCTTATCTCGTGAGGGGCAAAACGCCCCGAGTTATGCATTTGCCTTTTAAAACTTTGCACACACCATATGGCTACAAAGAGGAAGAGAGGAGAGAGAAAGAAAAGGAAGAGAGGAAGAAAGGAGATCTCAACTTTTACCAAATTTCTTAAAGCTTCTAGAGGTAGGAATACTCCATCTTTACCCCCTCCTTAGATTATTTAGCGTTGAGTTATATGATATATATGCAAGATCATATGTTGTCAGTATATTCATAGCAAGCAAAGTTAGATTAACTTAGTGCATGTTTATCTCTTGGTTTAGGGTTTAGAATTTAAAGAGTCGTGAGCGACTGCGATACGGTTTTGAGGGAGTTTTCAATTTCAATCAGATTTAGAAATTTAGATAGCAATGAATGGTGGTTGTTGGGGGTTTACGGCCCAAATAGTCCTTCTTGGATAGGGTTATGGTGGGATGAGCTGGTTGGTTTATATGGGCTGTGTTCGCCAAACTAGTGCGTAGTTGGAGATTTCAATGTGGTTAGAACAGTATCAGAAAAGCTCAATGGCTCTCGGGTTAATAGAGGTACGAGGGATTTTGATGGGTTCATCGGAGAGTGGTTTAATGGATCCTCCTTTGTTTAGTGCTAGGTTTACTTGGTCTAACCTTCAAGAAAACCTGGTATATTGTAGATTGGACAGCTTTTTATTTTCTTTGGGGTGGTTCGACTTGTTTTCGGATGTAAGGCAGGAAGCTCTCCCGAGACTTATATCGGATCACTGTCCGATTGTAGTTGAGAGTTGCCCATTCAAATGGGGACTCACTTTTTAGATTTGAGAATATGTGGTTGGAGCATCCTTCGTTTCGAGAAAACTTCGCACTCTGGTGGAATGATTGCAATTGTTTAGGTTGGGCGGGTTTTAGTTTCATAAGGAAGTTGAAACAAATTAAGGAAAAAGTAAAGGAATGGAATAGGGAGATCTTTGGTAATTTGAGTAGAAAGGAAGGGGAGGTCATTGGGAGGATAAAAGAGATTGATGCTCTTGAGGCTTTTGCAGGTCTGGATGATGTATTGAGGAGAGAAAGGAATGAGTTGAAATCTAGGATGGAGGAGATCATTTTCAGGGAATAAATTTTCTAGGCTCGAAAGGCAAAAATAAAATGGCTTAAGGAAGGAGATCTTAATTCTAAGTTTTTTCATAAGGTCGTGGATGGGAAAAGAAAAAAGAAATTCATTAAGAAGCTTGAGGTGGGGCAAGGGGTAGTGGTCGAAAATGAGAATCACATTATTGATGAGATTTTAGGTTTTACTAAAATCTCTATTCTGGAGGGGTAGTTAGACATGGGATTGAAGGTCTTGAGTGGGCACCGATCAATGAAACTTTGGCTAGGTGGGTTGAAAGGCCTTTTGAGGAGACGGAAATTAAAGTAGTCTTTGATTGCGACAGAGACAAAGCTCCAGGGCCTGATGATTTTTCCATGGCAATTTTTCAAGATTGTTGTGAGGTGGTGAAAGGTGACCTGATGAGAGTTTTCGCAAAATTTTATGAAAGGGGGATAGTCGATATGAGCACTAATGCGTCGTTTATTTGCTTGATCCCCAAAAAGGAATTTTTAGTTAAGTGATTTCAGACTCATTAGCCTAGTCTCGTCGCGCTACATAAGATTTTGGGAAAGGTATTGTCAAAAAGGCTAAAAGCGACTTTGGGGGTTACTGTTTCTGCGGTTCAAGGAGCTTTTGTTAAGGGCTGTCAAATTTTGGATGTGGTTTTGGTAACAAACGAAGCGGTGGAGAAGTATAGAGTTTTGAAGAAGGAAGGCGTCATTTTTAAAGTTGATTTTGAGAAAACCTATGATCATGTGGACTAGCGTTTTTTGAACTTTGTAATGGCTAGAAAGGGTTTTGGAGATAGGTGGAGGAGATGGGTTTGGGGTTGCTTGTCAACATGTAATATGTCCATCATAGTTAATGGGAAACCGGGAAATTCTTTCAAGGTGACAAGGGGTTTAAGACACAGCGATCCGTTGTCCCCTTTCCTTTTTATCTTGGTAGTAGATGTGTTGGGTAGGATGGTTGATAGAGAGAGAGATTTAGATCTCGTTGACAGTTTTGTGGTTGGGGGGATAGAGTATGTATTTCCCATCTTCAATTTGCGGATGACACCATGTTTTTTTCATCAGGGGAAGAGAGTAAGGTAAGGTGCATTTTTGTCGCTATAAGATTATTTGAAGTTGTTTCGGGTCTTAAGGTTAATTTGAGCAAGAGCAGTATCGTGGGCATTAACTTACAACAAAGTTGAGTTCAAAGCTTAGCAGAGATTCTAGGGTGCTCTAGTGAGAAGCTCCCTATGAAATATTTAAGGCTACCACTAGGGGGTAATCCCATAAATGATTCTCTTTGGATGCTGGTGGTGGAAAAGATAGGTAGGAGATTGGAGGGTTGGAAAAGGGTTTTGCTTTCAAAGGGAGGGAGGTACATGCTGATTCAATCCTTTTTAAGTGGTATCCCCATTTATTTTTTTGTCCCTTCTCAAGATACCGGTTAGGGTTGTTAAATCTATTGAGGGCCTAATGAGGGATTTTTTGTGGGAACAGAAGGATGAGGGTAAAAAGATGCACTTGGTTAGATGGGAGATTGTTTCATTGCCCAAGGACAAAGAGGGGCTTGCATTAGGGAACATTGTAGCAAGAAATATTGCTCTTCTCGGAAAGTGGCTATAGAGATTTCCTCGGGAGAGTGAATCATTATGGCATTCTATTATTAAAAGCAAGTATGGGGTTCATGATGATGGTAGGTCTGTTCATGTGGTTTTAAGAGGTAATTGTTGATCTCCTTGGAAGTCGATATGTCACATTTTTTTCTCTTTTCTCTAGATTTCTCTCTCTAAGGGTGGGAAATGGGGAGTCAATCCAATTTTGGGAGGATACTGGGGTCGGAAATTCTTCTCTTGCCAAGGATTTCCAGGGTCTTTACAAGGTTGCAAATTCTCATGGTTTTTCCATTGCGTCATTGGCATGTTCTAGCTTGGCTCTAATTGCATGGAATTGTAGATTTGCTAGAAATCTGGCCGATAGGGAGGTTGGTGAGTTAGCCTCCTTGTTCTCTCGCATTGATCATTTGTCTTTGGATTCTTCCTTGAGTTATAAATTGGTTTGGCTTGTGCATTCTTTCGGGATTTTTTTTTGCAAATCCTTTTTCGGACAAATCATTAAGAAACCAAATATTCCGTTTTTTCCTCTTCACAAAAGAATCTGTCTTTTGCACCTCTCAAAGTGAATTTTTTTACATGGAAGTATTTTGACCAATGATGTCGTTCAAAAGAGGAGGCCTAATCATTATCTTTCTCCGCAATGTTGCATTATGTGTAAGGGTGAGGGGGAGACTCATAATTATCTATTCTTGCATTGCCCAGTGGCAAGGAGTTTGTGGCAGCAGTTCTTTTCATGGGGTGGTCTTGCTTGGGCGGCACCCAATTCATGTAACTGAAGCTCTCTTTTGATTTCCGATTTTTGGGTTTAAATAAGAAAGCGAAGGTGTTGGGGCTTTGTGCGGTTTTTGCTCTATTTTGGGTCATATGGTTGGAAAGGAATGCAAGGATCTTTGAGGATAAAAGTATTGACGTGGGAGAAGATCAGATTCTTGGCTGGGCTTCAGTGGCTCCCCTGTTTAGGGGAATCCTGCTTTTTTTGATTTCTAGTGATTGGAAGTCCGTGTGCGATTTTTAGTCTTTTCGGTTTTCGCTTTTTAGGACTTCTTGTCCTTTGTATATCTTTTTTTTTCTCTTTTCTTCATTTTAATAAAATTTCTGTAGTTGCTGATCCAAAAAAAAAAAAAAATTTGTTTTATCTCTTGGTTGAAAAAAGCTTGCATGACTCCTTGAGTTCTATTCTTCTTGCAAGTATCCACTTGGTAGTTTAGCTACTGATTTTGCTTCCTTATATGTTTAAATACATCCCATTATCTTGGAATGACCTTGCATGTGAGTGGAAATAGGTAATATTCTTCAGATTACTTCTGGGTTGTCCTTAATAGATGATTTTGGCTCAGATTTTTCCATTTCTTCTTCGGAATCTACCTCAAACCGGCTCTCATCAGCCAAGTCCCCTTCGAGTAGAGCCATATCGACTTGCCCCGGCATTGGTTCTTCTTCAGGCTCTTCCTTTTGTTCTTCCTTGGGATCTTGTTCGTATGGCTCATACTCCTGGTCGGAGATCGACTCTTTGGGATCCACATCGTCGATGATGCACCCATTACCTGCTACTGGGTTTGCCATCGTACACATAGTATGCTAGGGTAAAGATCATTACTCATAACTGCAATTTATTTATACCAAGATAGGCCCTACAGGTTAAACAAAGTCTCAAGGGTTTCTAGACCTAAGCTTTGATATCAAGTTATGACGACCCAAAGTTTTAGGACATCATTAAGTTGTAAGCCACCATTGATGTAAGATCAAGGATAAACCGTTGATTTCACTTGAAAACCGATTAGTATGGAGAGAGAAATGGCCATTTTTCTTAACTGCGACAAATTCTGTCCTATTTTCTTTAAAGAAGTTTTACTCATAAGAGGTTTTTGGTCCTTGATTTCTTCTACAAAAACATTCTTTACTCATTTATCTAGCAAATGGTTCTGTCCCGCCACTATTTGGCATCGTTTGATGCCCCTTTTTGTTTTTGTATCATGAACCACCTGCTCTGGAATTTACAGATAAAGGTTTATGACTTACTAAGTATCGATCCTTTTTTCCCCTATCACTATAGTTTTTTCACAATCACTTACCTGCATTCGCATGGCGTTATTTCAGATCAGTTCAGAATGTATTTTGAGTGGCTATTTCCGATGCATGCGTGGTTCGCTTTGTTAATTGTTCTTCTTTATTTTCTCGTTACTTGTGGATAGTTCCCTTTTATATTTCATTGGGCATGCACAAGATATGGAAATAAGGATTTGTACGTGGCATGTATTGCTTGTTGTTCCAGGGTGCGCCCTGGTGGTGGTATGGTGTGAACTGGTTTCGAACCCTAACATGGCACGAGAGGTATTTTGGCTCCTTAACGGATTTGGTTTTAGCGTAAGGGTGGCAGTGAGGGTGTCTCACATTGAGAGTATCCCTGGAAGGCCGTTCCCTTGGGGTAGACCGACGATATTACGACTTGAGTACGTAATTCGAGGTGTATGTATCCTTGGTATTTACTAGAATGTTCTAATGGACCAAAGGAAGTCCGAATATCCTGGGGCCAGTGTTAGTAGTTGGGTTAGAATGGCACTCCACGGGGAGTCGCCAAGAACTAACGTAGATGATTAAACACTAGAGAGTCTAAAACTTACAAAATTGCTTCATATTAATTTTTGCTTCTGCCGTTTATTATTATCATGCTTGTCATTATATTACTTGTGTTCTTGTTTATTCTTACTTGTCATGATTCATATCGTTGTAACTGTGTACTTGTATTATATCGGGATGTGTAATGTTGGTTAGATTGTTCCTATTGGGCTTCGTAGCTCATGTCATCTTATGCTAGGTACCAGAAACCATGGAGGAGCTGACGAGGATTACCTAGGTGATTACCAACATTACAAGCCGTGGTTGAATGCTGCCAAAGCCTTAGCAAACTTTCCCTTAGTTTGATTTACCTTTTCTTTTGGAGTTTAGTATGAAGAAGCGCTCTACTAGTTGATTTGGATTTTTGGATGTAACATGATTAGTTTGGAGTTTAACTTAATTTCTTTTAAATCAATAGTGTATTATTTAATCCCGAAAGATTGAAGTCTATTTGTTCAGAGACTTCCCTTTTATATCAAGGTAGATTTTGAGATATTATTATGTTGTGGTTTATCCTTGATCTTACATCAATGGTGGCTTACAAGTTAAAGATGTCCTAAAAGTTTGTGTCGTCACTCGTTCCACCAAATTTTTGTGGTTTTTGACGACTACACCAAACATGGATTGAACATGTAAAAGGGAAAAAAGAACATAGGAAAAAAGACTTCCTGGGGTGCAGGGGGCTCACTCGTACTGCAACGACTTCTTGAGCATTGGACCGATTTGGTCAACAATTTCTACATGATCCTTGTTACACAGTATTGGGTAGAACTCAACCCCAAAAGCTAGCTCAAGAGGTGAGGGTGCCTTCACGCTTATATACTTAACATTACTTTAGTACTCGGCGATGTGGGACTTCGTTTCCCAATCCTCACAAACACTTTGAGAAAAATTTGAAATATTTTCTAAAACAAGGAACAACAACTTATTCAAAATTGATTTCATCTCTGCCAGGAAGACCATCGTTTTTAGGTTTTGATGGAAGGCATCAAAACAATCGACAAAATACACCTAATCGATTGGGATTGGGAAAATTGTGTCCCTATTATTTTGGTAATCCTCCCTTCCTGAAAGGAAGAACGTGAAATTCTTTTCCGTAGGGACCAGGAGATTGAATATGCCCCTGCATTGGTTAACTTACCATGGTTAAAGGGGTCAAAAAGGTTTTTTTTTTTGCCCAATCAAATCGTCAAAGCTGTATGAATGAGTCAAAAATGTCGATTTGATTCAAATGATAATGATGATAGTTCGAAGCAAATAGATCACATCGAAAGGGCATCCACCTTGTTCAAAGAGAGAATGGATGGAAGTTGGGCTTTGATACCAAGTGATGCTGAACAACTATGAAGAAATCTGTTCAATGATCTAATTGACTCCAAAACCAGAATGTATGAGAATGGTTTCAAAAGAAAAGAACCAAGATTCAGCAGAAAATTTCAAGAGAAGAACACTGGCCACAACTCTACACACAAAGCCACAACTTTTCTCAACTCAAATTCATTAATCAACTCTTCTCAATTACAATGTCAAAGCCTTTAAGTATAGGCTAAAAAAACCCCTAATAAAAATATGAAAACAAAAATTCTTGATGAATAAGAAACATATTAAAAGGAAACAAATCCTGAGAATTCTAATTAAAAATTCTTGATCCCTAAGAAACATACTAAAAGAAAATAAATCTTGAGAATCCTAATTAACTATAATTGAAAAGAGAATAATTAAACAAATACTGATGGCATAAATTAGAAGATAGGAAAGAAAATCTCCTGTGCATGTTCCACATCACCCTGTGTTCTTCTTCTTCTTCACCCTTTTCCTTTTCTCTTTCCATTCTCATTTTCGCTCTCTTTCTCTTCTCTGTTTCCCTCTTTCTAACCTCTTTTTTATGTGAGTGATCCGTCAGTGTTCTACAACATACATGCATTATAAGTATATTTGCAATAATACCTCTTATAATATTTGAAATTTTAGTTTTTAACAGTCTGGGGTATCCACAATTCATTGATATATTGCTACAATTTTAGAAATAAAGTAAGAGTAGTTACTTTTACAGCCCTTAATCACTTTGGAATGGCTCATAATTTGCCAAGCTCACCATTGGGATCTATACTTTTATTGTGCTTGTTTTGCATATCAAGTATGGACTAGCACCAATCTATAATAAAATAGGAGGGATACAATCCTGAGGCTTGACCAGAAATGAATCTTGAGGTTTATAAGAATAACAATTCAAACATCAAGTGTAGTTTAGTAAGGGGCTATACTTACATCAGGTGTAATTTTATCCTGCCCCTTTATTAAATTAGTACATATGCAGTTCTTCTATAATGTATCGTGTAGTATTAAACATTTAATCGGATATACTTTTGATTGTCTTTCAATGCTTTTTGTTTATTTTATTTTCTCATCATCAGTGTGCTCTATTCACTGTATTCACAACACATGTTGATCAGTATACCTTATTCATCATATATTGACTCTAGTCTATAGGAGGGGAAAGATTGGGTACACACCTAACTTTTAGCATAGTGCACAAAGTGGTTGCCCATGACTTGACCCCATAAACTCAAGATTATTAGGCCAAGGTTTTATCATTGAACCAATGGTCACCCCTCCCAAACACATTAATGTGTACTTATTGGGCGTTGTTTTTTATTGACCAGTGGTGCTACATGCACCAATTAGTGTACTAACTAGTGTACCAACACTAGTTATGACATTATTATTGATCTCACTCATTATACAAATTACAAATACTAAAAACATCTTAAATTATGTCACATCATCAATTGGTACACTAATTGGTACATATAACATTATTCTTTATTGACTCTAGTCTACAGTCTATGCCATTCAACAGAGTTTCTTTCAAAAAATTCTGTACTTCCATTGAAATTCTAAGAAAACTGAAATCAATATTGATGTTCATTAGTATTCCCATGCTTTGGGATATTTGATCTCTCTTTTAGTATCATGGTTTGAGAACTTGGTTTCTGGTGCCACTTATAATACCTCAATACCATGAAAGCATGAGTTGCTTTAAAAAAAAAAATACCATGAAAGCATGAGTCTGACTGATAATTTGATTTAAAACCATGATCTTAAAGGCGCTGCAGTAACTATTGTTTGATTAAATAAATTAGGTTATTAATAAATTTATTAGTGCTTAGAAGATAGAAACAAGGAAAAAGTCTATATTGAAAGAGATTCATACTCGGGGAAAACAGAAAGAACAAAATTTGTTGATTAAGATTCTGACCCAATTAGGGAACCTGAAGTCATCATTTGATGTTGGAAGGAATTTTATCTAAAGTCATCATTTGATTGCATTGCTAATGTCATTTTTTTACATGAATTGGTTATAGTTGAGACTGTTTGTGTGAATGCATGGTCTATCATTGCAAGCTTGCAGCGTGTTGGCTAGATAATCATTCCTAGCTTGATTTTCATAGATAAGTATCTATGGTCTCTTTATTTTTTAATGTTGTCTATAATTGTTTGCAGACATTTTCATCCCTAGTAGTTGCTGTAAAAGTATTTTCTGAAATGTGTATAATTACAATTGACAAACTTTCCTTAGTGTCATTTCACTGGGTTAGTAACCTTTACACACAACATTCATATATGCATGTACATTCTGCAACCTTATAGATGGCTTGTTTAATGATAACTTCTCTGGGGTTGTTGATTATTTGTAAGGATAACAGGTTATCCAACTATATATTATTCAAATATGATGTATGTACTACGTAATAAGTGGTATTCAGCAGTTTCAGCTGAAATTCTTCCCTTGGCTAAAAGAGTAAAGGTCAGTAGCTATCAGAGGTAGTCCAGAAAATCTTTAAATCATTTAACCACTATGTGGTTAATATCCATGCTAGGACCCAATGAAGTACCTTCCACAAGATTACATTCATGTTTTTGACTATCCTACTTTCTTATGGATGATTGGAAATGCCCTAGAGAATTCAGCTCTAGATATTTATGATTTTTCATTTTTGATGATAATCATTCCCTTTTTCAGGTGAAATTGAAAGGCACAAGTGTGCGGGGAAATGGTGAGCATGAGAGCCTGCTGATTCATCACTCTTCCAGAAAACATAGGGAAGATGATGCTTCAGATGATGAGCGCCAAAATTCAAGAAGAGGTCGGTCCAAATTGGAACGTTGGACAAGCCATAAGGAGAGGGATTGCAATGTCAACTCTAAGTCATCATCTTCCTTGACGGTTGAAGAGACTGATAAGTTTAACAATGGTGGCTCTTTTTCCTTAGCCAGCAAGCTCCCAAACGAATTTTCCAAGACAGTTGAAACCATTGAAAATCAACATCCCTTGGGTGATCAAAAAGATGTTGGTGATCTGGAGATTGAGAATGTCAATGCAAAATCGTTGGACGGTAGACACTTGGACACAGTTGAAAAGTTGAAGAAGCGAAGTGAGCGTTTCAAGCTGCCAATGCCAAGCGAGAAGGAAGCCATGGTGATTAAAAAGATGGAGAGTGAACCATTGCCTTCCACCCAAAGTGAAGCCCATGCAGACTCGGAGATCAAACCGGAGCGTCCAGCTCGGAAGCGGAGGTGGATAAGTAACTAATTGTGGAATCAAGGAATTGATTTTCAATGTTAAAATATGCCATGTTTAGGCTTTTCAGGGTTGACAGCATAACCGTGCTGCAGCCATATACACTTTCTTTATAATGTGTACATAACAGTGAATGTAACATTGTTCCTGGCCATTGATGGTGGCTCAGAATTTTCATTTTTTGGTTCGAAGTGACACTTCACAGTGCATTCATTTATAGAGATTGTATACAACTTTTCTTGGTGGTCACTTACCTGGTTGTTCCAATAACCGTGTCTGATCTGAATGAAGGCTGGCGCTTCACAAGGCAAGGCAGTTGATTGTTGCCGGCTACGTCAAGTATTGGTGGCAGAGATTTGGGGAAATTTAATGCGGGGAACATTTGGTTGAAAGAGAATGACCCCTCTACTCTGGAGTAGGAAAGTCATTGAGGTAGATGTAGATTGGTGATCTGCACTTACTGTAGTTTGATTATCTCTGTACCTGTATGATTAGGGTTTTCTCACCCTTTTTTTATTTATTTATATAAATCTGTACAGAGGTTGAGTTTGTATTGTTGACGTTCCTTTTGTGTTTAAGGGACGAGATAGAGAAAGTATTTGGAAGAAAAGATCAGTTACTAGTCAACATTTACATGGACCTGCATTTTCCCAGTGTGTTGATATGAGAGAGATGTGATCCTGGTAATGCCAGAAATTATCTAGTAGGTCTGCCGATCCAGTAGCACTTTTGTGTTTTATCCACCATGTTACTTGTTTTCAAGATTATGATTTGGCTCCTGTTATTTGGTGGGCACATAGCGTATAATTCTTTTGGAATACAGGATAATTACATAATGGCCGATAATGGACCTTGCATTGGCTGTAGGTTTGTTTAGTAAGCTTCTGTTTACATGCTATAGGGATCCAGATTACTTCATTTAGGGATGAAATTGTTGAGACTCTAATTCTCTCAGAAACTTGTTTCAACCTTTGGGGGGCACTCCTTTTTTCGGTTGACATTGAAAGGTTTGTCATCCGTGCTTTAGAATTGATATTGGAGGTCATCTGCATTTGGCATTCTGAAATCCAAGGCGGTCTCTAATTCTAATATCTATTTGTTGATGCTCACAAGAGATTAGAGCTAATAGAAGTTTTGAATTAGAAAACCACCACTTTGGTAGAGTATTTTGATCAAAGTAAATTAACCTTGATTGTGAACCAACCAACCACCTATATCTACCATCTAAAGCTATCAATGGCAGCCCTATTATGCAGCAGAGGAAATGCCCAAGTGAAATAAGCCTTTTTTCTTAGCATGGTAGCTGGAAGTTTAGAACAATGGCATGTGAAAGGATTAAACTAAATACAGTTTGGTTCACTTTGGGTTGGAAAGTGTGTCATTTGTTTCCTTTTCATTTGTGATGAATGTTTGACTATAGTAGGCGTCAGATCTGGAATTATGTTTCAAGAACTAACTGTTCAAAAATTGGAACTACATGTCATTGTGTAGCATCCAAAACAACATCCCAAAAGATGTAGTCTCAAACCCTCTTCTCTCTCTCTCTCTCTCTCTCTCTCTCCACACACACACACACACACACACACACATTAAGGTCGGACTTAGTATTTATTTAGGCTCATTGGGGATCAGATTGGGCAAAGGAAAGGCCAGATTGATGGACTATTGAGTGGCAGTCCCATTCCTCCCAAAGTGTAAAGGAATCTGCAACAGTTAGGCCTCAAAGGCATAAGAGATTCTTGCTCTGTTAACCTTACAAGTATCTGTGCATTCATGCAGATTTGCATCCTAGGTTTCATGTTGTCCTAAATATTCTCATTTGAAATATTTTGTGTTGCGACTTGTTTTTAACTTTGGGTGTCAAGACATTTTGAAACCAAATTAGAGTTGGGCACTCATTCAGCGTATGCTAAACAATTGAGTGAATTTATGCGCTAAGGCGATTGAGCGTCTTTGTGTCAAGTGTAGTAATTATTTTCAACTTTTTCACTCCATTAAGCATTTGTTAGGGACTTCCACTCGTATTATTTTGGGCAATCCAACTTGTTTTATATTTTGGATCCTATTGTGCTTATATATAACCTCATGTTTACATTTTTTTAGTTTCCAAACTTTGAGTTTTTACATAGCTATTTCATAAACTCGAGAGAATTTTGAGTTCTCTCATTTTCTAGCATATTAGTGATTATCTGGAGTGTCTTTGAACAAAAATCCTCGTAACTTTGCATTACATTGTCCAATCACTCTTGTTCGTTTAGGTAAATGGAGTCATTAATATGTAGAGAATGACGAAGGAGCTTCATAGTGGTCAAACGAATCAAAGAGATTGACTAGGTCAAACCATACTTGTAGAGCATTTGTTAAATTTGTCATATAAAAAATTAACTTGGAATATTTAGGGGTAAAATTGTATTTTTAACTTTTAGAGGCATTTTGATAATTTGGACCCATAGGGACGTATGGTCATTTTGATTCTCAGGAATAAAAGGGTAACTTTATACTTAGAATATCTCCTAATAGGCCTAGGGAGCATTTTGGTCAAATGTCTAAAACGAAAATTTTGATAAAATTGTGTAAGTGTTTAAAATGCTCTAAGAAAGGAGAAATCTAACCAACTACAGATGTAATTGGTTTTTTTTTTTTTTTAAGTGAATAAGTCATAAATTAAAAACAAAAAATATACACAAATACAATGGGCATGTCCCAGGCCCTAACCCCAACTATACAAGCAAGAACAACCAGCCTAAAAAAGCATGCCAAATAGAGAACAAGCTGAGACAAAAAACAACTTCAACTAACAAAACTAAGATAAATATAGAACCTGGAAAATCCAAAGCTATTAAGTAGATGGATAAAGATATACCAAACAATTAAATAACTTGGAATTATAACACAAATAGGCAGACTAAACTCACACTCTAAAATAGATTTTGATTCCTTAAATGTGTTCACACTACAAGAAAAGTGGGTTTATGAGACGGAACTTTTTGCGACGGCATAACTTGCCGTCTCAAAAAATGTGACTTTTTGAGACGGCACAACTTGCCGTCTCAAAAAATAGAGTATTTGTGACGGTACTAGCTGCAGTCGCAAAAAAAAAAAAAAAAAAAAAAAAAAAGGGAAGAGTTTTTTGCGATTGTAATACGTATCATTGCAAAAAAAAAAAAGTCAAAAAATATATATATATATTGTGGCTTTGAGACGGCTTCATATATATATATATAATCATAAAATGATTTAAATAAATGCAACGGTATTTTTCTGTTACAAAAAAAAAATAAAAAAATAAAAACGACGTCGTCTTACTCTTTTGAACATTTCTCTTTTCACCCATTTTTTCATCTTTCTATCTCTCTGTCTCTCTTCTCTTTCTCTCTCTCACTCATAACTCTTCTCTGTCTGTTTGTCTCTCTCTTTCTCTATGTGTCTCTGTCTCTCTTATCTCTCTCTCTCTCTCTCTTACTCATCACTCTTCTTTGTCTGTCTGTCTCTTTCTTTCTCTCTATGTCTCTGTCTCTCTTCTCTTTCTCTCTCTCACTCATCACTCATCACTTTTCTCTGTCTGTCTGTCTCTCTCTCTCGTCCATCTTTCTTCTCTTTATCTCTCTCATCTCTCTTCTCTCTCTCTTCTCTTTATCTCTCTCGCTCTCTCGTTCATCTTTCTCTATCTCTCTCTCGTTTATCTCTTTTCACTCACTCTCTCTCTCTCTCTCTCTCTCTCTCTCTTTGTCTATATCTTTTTATCCATTTTTTCATCTTCATTTCTCTCTTCCCTTTCTCTCTTTCACTCATCACTCTTCTCTCTATGTCTGTCTGTCTGTCTCTCTCTCTGTGTCTCTTACTTATCTATCTCTTCTCTCATCTCTTTTCTTATTTCTTTTCTCTCTTTGTCTCTTTCGCTCATCTCTCTTCTCTTTATCTTTCTTGCTCATCTCTCTTCTCTCATCTTTCTCTATCTCTCTCGCTCATCTCTCTTCTCTCTATCTTTCTCTCTGTCTCTCTCGTTCATCTCTCCTCTATTTATATCTCTCTCGCTCATCTCTCTTCTCTCTATCTCTCTCGTCCATCTCTCTTCTCTCTATGTCTCTTTTCTATCTCTCACTCTCTATCTCTTTCTTTTTTCTCTCTCTCTCTCTCTCTCTCTCTCTCTCCCACTGTGTTTGCGTTGCTCACTCTCTCACTCTCGTCTTCTCTATTTACTGAGCTCCCTCTCGATTTATCGATCTACTATAAGAAAATGCACTTTTAGCGACCTCTCTCTCTCTCTCTCTCTCTCTCTCTCTCTCTCTCCTCTATCTGTCTCTCACTCATTTCTGTCTCTCACCACCCATCTCCTATACCACCTTCACCACTACTGCAAACGCCATTCCATCACCACCACTACTTTCACTGTCGCCACTTCACCTCTATGACTACCATTACTACTACCATCGCCACCACTCCACTACCACCACTACCACTACTGCCACTACTACTACCATTACCTTTCCTTCACCCCTGCCACTCTATTTACACTACCACTACCACAACTTCACTACTAATCTCTTTCGCCATCACCATCACCACCACCATCATCTCTTATCCACCACCTTCACTACTACTGCCGCTCTATTTCCTCTACCACAAAAAATTAGTTCATGATTTTTAGTAACCAAAAAAAATAGGCTGCAGAAAAATATTTTTCATTGACTACAGAAAATTAACTTTTATTTTAGTAGAAAATATTTTTCGTTAAAATATTACCCCTACTTCTACCAAATAAAAAAAAAATATTTTTTTTCATTAAAATAAAAATGAAACAAATAAATTTTCAATCTTAGTAACTAAAAAAAAGAAAGAAATTTTTTTTTAAAAATTCATTAACTACAAAAAAATATATATTTTAACAAAAAATAAAATTTTTTGACGACGGCAACCCCCGTTACAAAAAAAAAAGAAAAGAAAAGAATTAAATGGTATTATTTTGTTATTTAAATTTCATTTGTGACTCAAAAAAAATATATATATATATATATATTTTCTTATTTTTTATTCCCGCCCTTTTTTTTCCCATTCCCACTCCCTTCCCCCCCTGCCCCACCCCCCCACGCCCCAAAACAAAAAATCCCCAATCTCAAACCCAAAAATCCCTAATCTCTTCTTACCTTCTCTCTCTCTCTCTCTCTCTCTCTCTCTCTCGATCGACGGCGAGCGGCGTCGGAGCAGCGTCAGCGTCGGCCTCCTCTTCCTCAAGCCTCATTGTCTGAATTCAGCAGCGCCCGATAGTTTCTTCCTTTGATTTATCTGTTCGACCTGATTACAGTATGCTTTAGATAATATTTTGGTTGATTGATTTCATGTTTTAGAGAGGATCTATTCAATGAAGTTTGATTTTAGTTTTTTTTTTTTTTTTCAAAAAAAAAATTAAAATGTTTGCTTCGATGTTCTTAAAAAAAATTAGGTCTTTGTTTTGAATTTCCTTGGTTGATTAGCTTGTGATTTTGATTTCATGTTTTCTTTGTTTGATAATAGCATCACACATTGATTTTCAAGTTGGGAAAATAAACCTTTTCTCTTTTTGCATTGCAACTGTATAATGAAATGTTTTCTCTTTTTCCTTTTCTTCATCCCTGCTTTTGTAGAAAAAAATTCAAAACGGGTTATGTTAATATTCATTTATAGGAGCAGCCTTAGATTCACTAGAGTTGAGTGTATAGTTTAAACAAAACAATGCCATGTGGAGGCCAAAGAGAGTGCTTGAAAATGCAAAACTTGTTGAGATAATATCTGGTTGTCAATGATGCACCCAAAGTTTGGAAAATGCAAGTATTAGTTGAATGTGTTGTTGGTGATATGATTCCACCAAATCGAATGAACATATCAGCTTTGCCAAGGAAAGGAAACTTAAAGTTAATGTTTGTGAACCAAAGGAATTGATTGAAATATGTTAGCCTGATTTTTTTATCCTTTTTTCTTTTTTGTTTTTTTTGTTGAAATATATGCTTGTAAGTTGTATTTACCATCTACAAAGTTACCGCAAAGAGCTTTCTTTGTGTTGTATAAACTAAGCAATATTTCTTTCCCATGTATCGGGGGTAAAAAAAAAAAAATAGAAAATAAAATAAAAAACTACAGCAATATAATGAATAATATTAGTAATTTATATGTTGGTCGCCTCTAATTTTTTTTCTTGTCTGATCCTTGACCTTGGTTTTTAGACAAAAATGTTTGAGAGTTCTAAAATAAGGGCTCTAAAGGAACTCTGAGGTAAGACTCACCAATTGATGCGACGTCGCTACGGTTTTAAAGTCGTCACCATATATCAACAAGCATTCTTCGTCTCTCTCATTTGCACTTTCCAAAAGTTGTGGAATTTGAATGTCTTCTTGTGTTCAATTTTAATAGGTAAAGGACATGATTCATCAAGCTGGCTTTTATGTTGATGTTGATACAACAAACAGAACAATCTAGAAGAAGGTGTATTTACAACTCTCTTTCTGAGCCTTAATTTATCATACTACAAACTGCATTTATGCTATGATCTGTTCTAAAAGGATTTTTCTTAAAAGACTAATAAGCCATTATTGCTTATGCATTTTTTTCAAATGTTTTTTTCGGGGCTCTTTTGGTGTCTTAGAGGGATGTTTAATTTGACATTTCTTTCGTAAGTGCTTATTGAGCCTCTGATTATTGTTTGAAATTAATAGAGGATCTCAGTTTCTTTTTCTTCATTTCTGGTTTTAGTTGTGATATAAACAGCTTTTGATGCTAGTCCTTGCAGTTGTGTAAATTAATGACTGAATTAAGATTCCAAACTAAATGTACTGTATGCGTGCGTGTTTGAATTAAGATTTCTAGTTCGGATTTCACTGAATCTCTAATAATTCTTCTTATTACCAAATTGAATTTCCAATAATATATACAGAATCATATGCTGCACACTCATTTCTGCATATCAATGAAGTAACATTTCTAACTTCAAATTTCCTTGGGTTTGTGAAAAAAATTATAAATTATTATTTAGGGTTTGTGAAAAAAATTTCCTTCAGATATTTTACTTAGATCACAGTGTACTATCTGACCCGTCTTATAAATTATCAAGCATAAACTATCCAACGGTAAGCACAAGTTCATTTTCGTATTCTGATCTATCAAATGACTTTTCTCAAGTAGTTAAGTGTTACAATGTTATGTGAAGAAGGTACGCAATCAAAAGCAAAATTTCAAAATATTTTGTTAACAACTATAGTTTTTGGTCTAAATTTGTAAATTAATTGCCAAATGAAGCTAAACGGTAGGCTCCTGACAAATAAAAGCTTCAAAATAGAATTAGTTTATAAATGGTTCCTAGGTTTTCTCTTCTTTCCTTTTTGTTTATGTGATTTATTTGCATACACAGATATGATTAATGTTATACATAAATGGATTTCTCATTTAATTTTCTTAACATTAGATACAAAGGCATGGCAGATGCAGGAGGTGGCTGGGGGGACCCCATGGCCCCTGCATCTATTTCAAAAATATTAATTTATATACTATATTTGTTTGTAAATGTCGCCCCCAAGTCCTAACATTTTCCCACACTAAGTTTCAATTTATTTGAAGCCTTTAGCTAAAGTCATGTTATAATACACATTATATATACCATATTTAAATTTTAGTGTAAATTAATGTTAGTTATAAATAATAAATAGTTACATCCTATTATGATGTTTAATTACGTTTCAAAGTAATGTGCATTACGATTCATTATGGTGGTTTTGATTGCAATCAAAATGATCTTCGGTTATGGATATAATTGATGTTAATCACGACTCAATGTAACAGTGATCAATGTGGAAAAAGTGCTTATATTATATTTTTTTATTATATTTTGATCTTTTTTTGTTTTTGTTTTTTTGTTTTTGTTTTTGTTTTTGTAAAATATTTTATAAAATCTTTTTTTGATACTTTTTGTCTTGTAAATGTCTATTGATTGAAAATTTTATTTACAAATTATTTTGTTTATTATGATCTTGAATTTTTTTTAATGCCTGTATCTGTTTGGTAGTGTAGCAAGTGTCATAAATTTTTTACACAATAATTTCAGTCAAATATTAACACATAATTATATTGTCATTAATTATTTTTATTTTTCAGATATTTCCCATGTAGGAGAGTGCTTCTTGTGGAATGCATGCCTGTGGAGAATGTGGCTAATTTTTGTTTTTGTTATCTACGAAGAATGATGAGAAAAATATTTAATTTTGGTTTATGTTATTTTGAATTATGAACAAAATCATGTATTTAAACATTATATATGTATTATGGAACATTATGTAATGTGATAATTTTGTTAATGTGTAATTATGAATGGAATAATATTTTATTATGGAGTAATTGTTATTTTTATACAAAAATTTTTATATTATTATGTAATTATTATGGAGAAATTTTAATATTTTTAATAATTTTATCGCAGGATGTTTTTTTCTTTTTTGTGATGGCACTACACCGTTGCAAAAAATAGAAAATTTTAATATTTTTATTGATTTTGTTACAGGTTTTACTTTTTGCGACAACACTAAATTGGCGCAAAAAATAGAAATTTTATTATTTAAATAGAAATTTTATTTTTTTAATACTTTTTGCGACGGTAGTACACTATCGCAAAAAATAGAAATTTTTATATTTTTAATACTTTTTGCGACGGCACCACACCGTCGCAAAAACAGTGTTCTGGCCGTTGCAAAAAAAAAGACTATTAGCGACGACATTTTTTGTCGTCTCAAATAACATTTTTAGCGATGGTAAAATAGTGCTGTCGCAAAAGGCTAAAATGCCGTCGCAAAACATTAGCGACGACACTGTGCCGTCGCAAAAACTCTTTTGCAACGCCCCTAGTTGCGACCCCCCTCTTGCCGTCGCAAAAAGTTTTTTGCGACGGCATTAAGAGTATTAGCGACGGCATTTTACCATCGCAAAAAGCTGAAATTTTAGTAGTGTTAAGCTTCCCATACAAACTATATGTAGACCACGGACACATTCCATAAGCTCAAAAATCTGATACAAAAATGGAGACAAAAAAGGACCATCCCTTACACAGCCCATAAGGGTAGGCCAACAAAAGATTTTCAAAATAGCCACCCAAACAACAGTACAATAGTATATCGGATTCAACAGATATATACAATTTAAATAAAAGCTTTCTTCACACTTGAGGCACTTAAAGTAGCCATCCCTCATTGCTGCCAGCTTCTAGAATTTAGCAAACCCTGCCCAAGATAGACAGTTACATGAGTTCCAAAAGTGCCAGCTATACAAAAGCAGATAATACATAACAGCTACTGTAGGTTTGCACAAACACACAATATATATTCTCATTACAGTTAGTCCACTATATAGGATCTCACATCACCAAAAAATTATCCTTTCCATGCAACCTGCAAAGAAACAAAGCAACAAGAAAATATAATTGTTAGCACTCAATGTGGCCATGGATGTTGGTTAGGAAATATATATTGCTCACAAACACTCAACTCTCAGTTAAGGTAATTTCACACTCTCAATGCAGACATATAGCAGCTTAATTTCCTGCAAAAATAGCAAAAAATTAGATAACCCCTCAGTTTTATGCTCTCATGCACTCAACCCACAAGTACTGAACTCCCATCACTCAATGGTTGTGTGGTCTTCAGATGGTATGGGGAAGCCTCCAAGAATTTAGGAACCAGCTGTCACTTGAATGCCTTGTAATATTAGTCATAAACATCATATGAAATCTAATCATATCCACAATGCATTTAATAACAACCTCCTCAGGAATAATCTCTTTTTTGAAAATTTTGTTATTTTTAGCAATCCACAGTGCAAATGAAAGCCAGTTCAACAATAATAGCTCTAATAGATTTACCTTTAGCAGATTGTGCCACATGCTGAGTAATACCGGGCCATTGAATAACAGGCCAAGTGACATCCAACTTACATTGAATACAAGTCCAGAATCTAGAAGAGAAAAGGCAATCAATAAACAGATGATTGTGATTTTCACAAGAGTCCTTACAAAATACACATTCAGTAGATTGAGAAATGCTAAACAATCTCAGTCTATCCCCAGTATTCAATCTACCAAGGATTGCCATCCAAGTTATAAAACTAGCCTTAGGGATATTATGGGGGCCCCAAAGAATGGCAACCCATGATATTATATCCTCAGACTTTCTCAAATAATTCCAAGTTGAAGTGATAGAAAATTTCCCATCAGAGGAGGGAAACCATCTAATAGAATCTGGGCCATTATTGGGATGGAGAGTAGAATGAGTGCTCTTAATCAATTCCTTTAATTCCCAAGAAGAAGCAACAGGCCATCTCCAACTAGAATTATCAACAATATCTTTGACCTTAGACTCCATGCTAAGGGCAGAGTCATAAATAATATGGTCCCCAAACTTAGCCCTAAGAGACCCAAGGGGATGTCAATTATCAAACCACAAGAAAATCTTATCCCCATTCCCAACATAGTGCTTAATTAAAGGGTAAATGATAGGTCTGAGGGAAAGAATTTTCCTCCAAACCCAAGATGGAGCACTAGGCATTTTTACCCTCCAAAAGCTCTTGCCTTTAAGCAAGTAAGATTTGACCTATTGACACCATATGGATTGTTCATCCCCAGAAAAGAGAAACCAAATGTGCTTGGCAATGACAACTTTATTCCAAATTTCTAAAGATTTGAACTAGTTCTAGGTGATTGATTTTAGAAGCTTGGTCTAAGTTATAGGTTTAATAATCAATATTGTGGCTCCATAAGCATGATGGAGATAGGTACCACTATTTGCAAGTTAAGACACCTGGATACACATTCAGTGGTCTCTGGTGGTTGAAGATGGAGTTTTTGTCTAACATGTAACTTGGAGTGACATGTAACTTGGAGTGAGTAGGGGCTATAGACAATACATTTTTACTATTCATAATGCTAGAATGCCATCTATTGATGAATTCAAGAGATGATTAGGAACTTACAATTTGCCGACTTTCAGCTGAAATTGAAATGCGCCATGAGAAACTTTATCTTAGTCAAATAATTTAGTTAACCCATTCTAGACTAATTTGAGCTATATTGGATCTTCTGGGGTTCAATTCCTTTTATTCTCCGCAATTCCAAGCGGTTGTTTAAATTATTAACCAAATAATTATAAATTTCAATTATGGTCCCTAAAGTATTTGTCTTGTGTCACTTTGGTTTCTAAAGTTTCAATTTTGTCACTCAATATTATAAAGTTATGTCTTGTCATCATAATCAACATCTTTAGGACTAAATTGACAAAATTAAAATTTTAGAGACTAAAATAACACATAACACATATTTTAGACACTATATGTGTATTTTATTATCATTATTTAAATGGTCCTTTTGACCAAATTCACTAAAATTGAAAATTTTAAGAATTAAATTGACAATTAAAGTTTAAATGACCAGATTGACACGAAACACATATTTTAAAAACCATAAATGTATGTAGTCTTTTCTACCATAAACCCCTAAAAGGGGTATACGATATGCAAGTTATGACATTTTGTAATGTTAATACCACAGAATGTCATAACCAAATCATTCTTAATTATAACTAAAAAGACTACAATGAATCATAATCAAACATTGTTAACAACCACAATAATTCATAATTAACATCACAATGAGTCATAATAAAGTAGGGTCATAACCAAACTCCACTTTAAGCATAATCAAATACTTTTTTGTAACCAAAATAACAACTACAAGATGTCATAATTAAGTTATAACCAATACTACAATTAATCATTATCAAATCATAACTAATACCATAATTAATCATAATCAAATATTACAAAGATTATAACTA
Organism: Camellia granthamiana; assembly: GCA_036172215.1. Lineage (NCBI taxonomy): Eukaryota > Viridiplantae > Streptophyta > Magnoliopsida > Ericales > Theaceae > Camellia > Camellia granthamiana. The sequence continues at coordinate 14,703,139 of CM069904.1, forward strand.
AAAAAGGTGTATTAATCTTAATCAAATATCAAGAGGATCATAATTAAAAAAATAAAACCGTTGCTAATAGCCTCATGATTTTCCTTAGGACCCCTCACTTCTTTGAACCCCCACTTACCAAAATAGCTTATCATCTCATTTACTTTGAACTCTCACCATAATTCCCAAATATCCCTTATACTTTGTACCTCCACCCCCACCTCGCCTGCCCTTTCTCTAATAAACTGTTGTCAGCTCCCATTTTTGACAGCCTAGTTCTTCACTATCGTTTCCAAATCTATCAACCTATGTCCCTCTCATTTTCTCTCAGTCTCATTGTCACTCCATCTTTGTTACTTTCTACCACATTAGTACTCTTTTGGCAATGACTTTTTTAGTTGGCTTTTTGATTTTTTTGACTTTTTTAGCCTGAGCCTTTTTTAGTCGCTTGGTATTCTTGTTTGGCTTTGGAATTAGGTTTTTTTTTTTGTTTTTTTTGTGATTTTTATCCTTTTTTGACTTTTTTTTGTCCTTTTGTGATTTTTTAGTCCAAAATGAAAACCAAACAACCCCGTAGTAGCCCTACTACCTTTACAGTGGTGCTATATGTAGTGCCCACTGTAACAACCCCCGTACTGATTACTGATTACTGATAAACTACTGAATTAGCTACTGGTTACTGCTAAACTGAACTGATAATGACTGATAATTGAATTAACTGAAGTACTGAATGGACTGATTGAAATCGAAACTGAAATTGAATAAGTTTATCTATTGAATTGCATATTGCGTCTGTTTGATTGATTGATTATCTGTTTGAATTCATATGTGTAAACTGCTAATTGAAGGCCTTATCGGCGGCCGAGTTAGGAACCGTTTAGAGTTTTGGGATCAGTAGAATATTTGTGATTTAATGGTATATTTATCTGAAAATTGATTAGGAATGATTAAATTAGATTAAAATAAGCCAAACACATAAGTTGCCGTAATTACCATCTTGCCATCCCTAGTGGACCACTAGGCAACACACTTAGAGGCATTTATACATGTAAACAAGCATTTTGCCCAGCTCTCTTCTTGCACACAACCGAAGTTAGAGAGAGAGGGAGTGAGAGACTTGAGTTCATTGGCTTGATTTGCTTGGAATTGAAGTGTAGATTGGCATAATTGAGCTCTTAAACCTTGAAGACAAGGCTAAGGTAGGACATTCATCTTCTTGTTGTCTTTAAGCTTCATCTTGCATGGTTCATGCTCCATTGTAGGATTAAACCATGATTTAGTGCTAAGAGGTTGAATTATGCTTGGATTGTTGCATGCATGTTTGAATTGAAGAGTTTTGGGTTGATTTCATGGAAAATGTTGCATGCATGTTCATGTTAATGTTTAGGATCATGACTTCATCTTGTTTTTGGAGCAATTGGCTCCTTAGAGCACCAAATTGAGCTTGGAAATGATTTGAATCCATGCATGTTGCATGTTCATCTTGTTCTTGAAAAATGGTTTGAGTTTGGGTTTGAATTAAACACCTTTGGGCTTTGATTTCTTAAATTGAGTTTTGAAACTTGTTGTACATTGAGTTTGCAAGAGTTTTTCCAGAAAATAGCCCAAGAGGATCGAAAATATTGCTTTTGAACTTGGTTTTGAGCTTGGGACTCAAATCTGGAATTTCCAGATTTTGGTTGTCCGCTCGAGCGGGGGAGGTAGCGCTCGAGCGGAGAAATCGAGCTCCCAGCATCTTGCACTGTGCATCAGTCCGCTCGAGCGGAGGACTAGGTGACACGCTCGAGCGGGCGTCGAGCGGAGATTTCACCTATCCAGTACTTTTTGGTCCGCTCGAGCGGGGATGTTGCGCTCGAGCGGGTACCTTTGTTTGCTTGTCCGCTCGAGCGGGGAAACCTGCGCTCGAGCGGGACTCTGTTTCACTGGAAATTCTGCAAATGTTTTCTAAGTGCATCTTTGCATCCTCTTTCCATCCTAGGCATTCCTAGGGCGTATTTAAGGCATCTTAATGAGGATGTAGGTGTAGAACACACCGAGGCATTTAAGGATTAAGTTATTATCCTTCCCAACTGTATAGCTCAGTGTGTTCGATCTGTTAACTGTGTAGGGTTGGCGACTGGGGAAATGCGCTCTAGCATACTGTAGCCCAATCTCTGTGAGTAACGATTGTGTAAAGATATGTTCAAAATGGTTATCTTTTGAATACTGAACTGAACTGTTTATTGAACTGATATTATTTACTGAATGAATGTATGTCCTGTATTCTGAACTGTATTGTGGCATCCTTAGCACTTACTGTTTACTGTTACTGTTACAGAGCTCTGTCGGTTCCCTTGTGGAACCATACTGTTTACTGATTGATGGCCATCATTACTGTTGGGTCTGTTAAGACCCGGTCCTTTTGGACCTACTGTTTATAGGCTAATGGGTGTACCACATATGACTGATTGACTGAAACACTGAAAGACTGAAATACTGTTTAATGAACTGTTTTCATTACTGTAAGGACATTCATTCATAACCTCTTTACGCTTTATGTTATTCACTGGGCTTTAGCTCACTGCTCATATATATATATGTAGGTGTACAGGTACCGGATCAAAGCTAGAAGCGTCGGAGTAAGCTCCAGTTTTGTCAAGCCAGCCTATGTGCCTCACTGCGAGGTTCCGGGTTGCCATACTATGGCTTGGGGTGTTTTTGTGTCCCCCCATCGGTCTCCTTACTGTTTTGTACTACTGTATAGACTGTCTACTGTTTTACTGTGCTATTATCGAGGGATTAGGTCCCCGTACTGAATGTTTGTATATGATTGTATAGACTGTATATAGACTGTACTGTATGAATGCATGAAAAATGTTTTTGGCATACAGATTTTCACAGCTCAATGGACACTAGTTACTTACTGTGTTGGCTTCCGCTAGGCCCTGTACTCTGTTTAACTGTATTACTGTTCAGCAGGCCTTCGGTAATCTCGGATTACTGGCCAGTTACGAGTACTAAACCCATAGGGCCGGGTTTGGGTCGTGACACCCACCAACTCACTCTTGCTATCACTGACTGAGACAATGGGAGATTGCCAATAAGATGGATACAAATAGAGAAAGATCGAAGTTGTAGCATCTGGTTCAAAAAATCAGTGTCGAACAAACGATGTTAGTTTGGATGTACACTACTGAACAAATAATGGTGGTTCGATCATAGACTATCGAACGAGATCTAGGCAATGTAGACCATCGAACAAATGGCAGGAGTTCAGACATATACCTTCGAACAAATGGTGGTGGTTTAGTCATAGACTATCGAAGCAGATCTGGGTAGATTACAAATTAGAGTGGTGGTTGGGAAGGTCGACAAAGAGAGAAAATCACGATTAGTTATGTGAGGAAAAGAGATTGTTGGATTTTAGAGGAAATATAGGTGGTGGTCGCGAGTGGGAGAGACGTGGCAATGGCATTGGTTTATAGGAGGAACGACGAGGTTAAAACCACCGGGTTTAGAATTTAGGATTTAGAGTTTTGGGAGGGTGAGATAAAGTTAAGGTTTTGGTTTAAAAGGTTAGGGTTGATATGAATAAAATTAAAATTTTGTGTTGGTATTTGTACGAGCACAGAATAGTCTTCTCATATAATCCTGTTGACCAAGTTTACACTTCTCCAAACGTCGTCGCTTTGCTACCTGAAAAATAAAAACGTGAACTAACTGGTAGGGGTGTGTCGAAAACCTCTTCGATGTCTAAATTAGCACAATAGACAGTAGATACCAAAAGCTCTGTGTATTCGTAGGTAAATTTTCAATACCTGTGCATAGGTCTTGGCATGAGCTTTTATAGAATCTGCTTGGCACAATCCTAGTAGGACTCTAACTCTCCTTAGCAAAGTTTTCCTAAGAATCACATACTCAAGGATAATGTTTATCCCTAGAACTCCCCTCTTACTGCAAGCCAAGTGAGATGGCCTAATACTTTGCTCGGTTGACCATGCCCAACCGAGCTACCTCGGCTCTGTGCTCATTATGGCCGAACCGTAATGACCCTTACAAGCTGGAAACTTGCCAAGCTACACCTAGCTTGGCCCACTGTACTTGTAACCATCTCGATCTGATAAAGGTTTTATCCCCAGATAGCTAGGTTCAAGCCCTAGCAACACATCTGTGACCGACCAAGCTACTCAATAGCTTCTCTTCGGCCCATCGTGCAACCCAATTTTCACCAAATGATGTTGCCTAGCTCGACCCCATTTGTTCGCACAAATTGACCTCTCAGTATTAAAATCATGAAAATTGTATTTGGTTCATGGATTTAGAAAGAAATTTAAAAATGGAAAAAGAAAAGATATATTATATGTAAATAAAATACAGTTATATTTTGACCTTATTTGGGAATAATTTTTTTGGTTAAAATAGTCAATAAAGACTAAAAAAAACTAAAATAGTTAATAAAATAAAATATCACATTCTATTTATCAATCAATCATTTTTTTTTCTCACAACCATTCAACTACAAAAAAAATAAAAATAAATAATAATTCATAAATCATCCTAAACACAATTTTTTTTATCTCATAAAATAGTCAAAAAACCAACTAAAATAGTCGAGTTTCCAAACAAAGCCTTTATTCACAGTTCATCTATCTATTTCTTTTCATCTTCTAAATCTCTATTTAAATTGTTGAATCAAAGACGTAGTTAGAACCACCAAGGGTTGTGGCACCGTGAAAAGGCACTAACCTTCCATACAATTCAGCAGGTCTCGATTCTTGGGACATAACTAACCACTCATTTATTTGATAAAATTAACGGTGCTATATTCCACTCGTGACTTTATTTTATGTATTGAAATTGGTGCAATCTCTGCTTACCTCGATAGTGAATCCTTCTTTTAAAATTAAGTTAAATCTGACAATCCACTAATTATTATAAAATTATGACCCACAACTGTTAGGGGCTTTTCCCAAATTACGCCAAATTAGCAACTTATTTTCCAAACTAGGCCTAGTTTGGACGGAATTCCCAAACTAGGCTAAAGCGCTATTACAAACCACGCTTTCACTGTTTCTAGGCCCCTCCCGCGAAAAATTTGTGAAATAGTAAAAGCGTAGTTACAAACCACGCTTTTAATTAAGAAGACGTGGTTATAAACCACGCTTTTAAGTTAATCATAAAACGTGGTTTCAAACCACGTTTTTAAGTAAAATATTTTATTATTATTATTTTTTTAGAAAACGTGATTTCTAACCACGCTTTCTTAATTAAACTGTGTTGTAAAGAAAGCGTGGTTAGAAACCATACTTTCAATAATGCACCAAACACACGCACTCACAAATACTCTCTCTCTCTCTCTCTCTCTCTCTCTCCCTGACACACACACATGACTCACACACACACTCACACTCAATATATATATAAATTTTAATATATATTTATAATTTAATATATATATAAATTTTATTTCATAAAATTGAAACCAATATTAAATATATAATAATTTATAATAGTAAATAATAATCAACTATATAAAATGATTACTTTTTTATTTTAATTCTTAATTTTTTTTTATTTTACTGTTTAGGTATAAATTTATTTTTTATTTTTTTATTTTAGGGTTTAAGGTTTAATTCTTAAAATTTATTTTTTTTATTTTAGGGTTTAGGTTTAATTCTTAAAATTTTCCAATAATTTTTAAAAACCACGTTTTTTTCAATTAAATTTTTATCAAATATTTTTTTTAGTTATTTTTTTTTTCAATTATAATATGTGTGATTCCATTGTCATAAATAATAAATATAAATATAAATATTTTTGGCTTGAACAAACATATTTTTTAGTTTATGTTTTAAATTTTTTTTAAACATTTTGTTCAAACCAAACACGTTTGTAATTTATGTTTTTCTAAAAATAAACAGAAATCAGTTTATAAAATTTTTATAAATATAAACCAAAAACATAAATGTTACCAAACGCTACCTTAGTGTTTAGGGATAAAATTTATTTATTTTTTATTTTAGGGTTTAGGGTTTAATTCTTAATTTTATTTTATTTTATTTATTTAGGGTTTAGTGTTTAGGATTTAGGGTTTAGAATTTATATTTAATATATATTTATAATTTAATATAAATATAAATTTTATTTCATAAAATTGAAACCAATATTAAATATATATAATAATAATTTATAATAACAAATAATAATCAACTATATAAAATGATTACTTTTTTATTTTAATTCTTAATTTTTTTTTATTTTACTGTTTAGGGATAAAATTTATTTATTTTTTTATTTTAGGGTTTAAGGTTTAATTCTTAAAATTTATTTATTTTTTTATTTTAGGGTTTAAGGTTTAATTCTTAAAATTTATTTTTTTTATTTTAGGGTTTAAGGTTTAATTCTTAAAATTTTCCAATAATTTTTTTCAATAATTTTTACAAACCACATTTTTTCCAATTAAATTTTTTTCAAATATTTTTTTTAATTAATTTTTTTTTTCAATTATAATATGTGTGATCCCCTTGTCATGAATAATAAATATAAATATAAATATTTTAGGCTTGAACAAACATAATTTTTAGTTTATGTTTTAAATTTTTTTTAAACATTTTGTTCAAATCAAACACGTTTGTAATTTATGTTTTTGTAAAAATAAACAAAAACCAGTTTATAAAATCTTTATAAACATAAACAAAAAACGTAAATGTTACCAAGCGCTACCTTAGTGTTTAGGGATAAAATTTTTTTATTTTTTTATTTTAGGGTTTAGGGTTTAATTCTTAAAATTTATTTATTTTTATTTTAGGGTTTAGAATTTATAGTTTAATTCTTATAATTTATTTTTTTTATAAATCCTAAACCCTAAAATAAAAATAAATAAATTTTAAGAATTAAACCTTAAACCCTAAAATAAAAATAATAAATTTTATCCCTAAACAGTAAAATAAAAAAAATTAAGAATTAAAATAAAAAAGTAATCATTTTATATAGTTGATTATTATTTACTATTATAAATTATTATTATATATATTTAATATTGGTTTCAATTTTATGAAATAAAATTTATATATATATTAAATTATGTTGAGTGTGAGTGTGAGTGTGTGTGAGTCGTGTGTGTCAGAGAGAGAGAATGTGTGTGTGTTTGTGAGTCCATGTGTTTGGTGCATTATTGAAAGCGTGGTTTCTAACTACGCTTTCTTTACAACACAGTTTAATTAAGAAAGCATGGTTAGAAATCACGTTTTCTGAAAAAAAATATATATATATATTTACTTAAAAGCGTGGTTTGAAACAACGTTTTATGATTAACTTAAAAGCGTGGTTTGTAATCACGTCTTCTTAATTAACAGCATGGTTAAACAACGCTTTTACTATTTTACAAATTTTTCGTGGAAAGGGTCTGAAAACAGTGAAAGCGTGGTTTGTAATAGCGCTTTAGACTAAAATAAGTTGCTCATTTGACTTAATTGGAGAAAAGTCTCCAAATGTTATAGTACCCTATAGAACCTGTTTTTTTTTTTTTTTTTTTTTTTAGGCTAAGTTTGGCATCCCTTTAAAAAGTTAAAAAGTCAAAAAATCACTATCCTATTTAAGTCATATCATCTTATTTAAATCACATCATCTCTCTACTACATCACTTCAAACCCAACCCATATTTCATAAAAAAAAAAAAATACACTTATTTAAAACATCCAAAACAACCCTTAAATAAACACGAGCTTAAAATAAATAAAGATGGTTCAATCAAATATGTTACCCAATGTAGATCTTCCTATATAATCCCCATTTACAGTGTCATATATCTTTGTGCCTACACAAACCTGAAAACCCATTCGCTCTCTAAAAAGCTCTCTCTCTCTCTCTCTCTCTCTCTCACTCTCATGGAAGACGACGATGACGAATTCGGAGATCTATACACTGACGTCCTCCGACCCCTCCAATCGTCTGCTCTCTCTCAGAACCGCCCGATCGATCTCAACATTCAGAGCGATGATGAAGATATTCTCTTAGGAGCTCCTAATTCTAACCCTAATTTCAATTTCATCAGCTCTCACCAGAACCAAACTCCAGTTTTCAAGTCCGATAAGGCTGCCCCCGAACTGGGTCTAGCCACAAGTTCCGATTCTCATCGGAATTTGAATTTGGATGGTAAGCAGCAAAGTCGAGAAGTGGAGAAAGACGAGGGTTTAGCTGAGGGGGTGAGTAATTGGGGGTTGGGTTTGCCGGAGCAAAGTGTGCCTAGGGTTTTGGAGAGTGGCGGCGATTTGAAATTTCCAAATTTGATAGATGAGTCCGGGATTGATGTTGTTGTTGAGGAGAGAGCTGATAAAGATGATCTATTGGTTGCAAAAGATGAATGTTCTTTGGATAAAAACGATAATTTTGAGAAATTTGCTATAGAAGAGGTTAATACTGGGATTGAAGATTTGGGTTCGGAGCCAGTGATACCTGGTCTATCGATTCCTGGTGTTTCGGATGCTGTGGATAATCGAGGTGACTCGAATTTTGTGATGCGGGATGTAGCGAGCGGTGAGGGGGATGATTGGGACAGTGATAGTGAGGATGATTTGCAGATTGTATTGAATGATAACCACGGACCGATGGCGATGGGAAAGACTGGAGTGATTGGAAGTGACGATGAGGACGAAGATGGCGATCCTTTGGTTATTGTTGGTGATACCGAACTGAGTCATCAGCCAATGGAAGAGCGAGAGTGGGGTGAAGATGCAGCACAGGGGCCAGACGGTGAGAGAAAAGAATTGGGCGATGCAGCCAAAGTGAATGGAGGAGTGGTTGTTCCGCCAAAGATTGGGTACAGCAATCATCCATATCATCCGTATCATTCTCAGTTTAAGGTCAGTGATGTTGTACATGTGGGGTTTTGTGTTTTCCCGTTGTTTGATGAGAATTTGAAATGTAATCTGAATTGTAATTATTGTACACTTCAAATGATACTGGGTTCATTTATGTTGTGAAACTTAGTGCTCATAGTGTTGATCAATGTCCTTGTATATGCTTTTCAGTATGATGTTTGGAAATATTTTAATAAAAAGAGTGACCACAGATGGTGGGATTTGTTATTGTGCTGATGCCTTTTTTTCTTATAAAACGAAATTGCTACAAAATATAGAGATTCCGAAATCAATACTATAATTAAGCAACCGGTTCTTTCGAATATCCTTTTCCAAATTCCAATGAAACTAAATTATTAATGCCAGGGAAACCACTTGACGATGATGCCTACTACATGCATAACAGTGTTGAGAATCAGCTGTAAATGTCGATGTGTTCATTTACTGATAAAGCTCATACAGCTTTAAACATGGGAGTCCTTTAATTTTATCAGCTGTAAAAGCAGGTGGCAGTGGCATGCTTAAGCTACAATAGTTCATGTTCGGCGTTTATTTAATTTCGATTACATCAGGCCTTGTGCACTGGACGGTTCTTGATTGGCTGAACAGTTTCAGGCAGTTTGCTCAATGAGTTTCTTTGAGGCATAGCTGACCTTGGTAGTTGATTGGTGGTGTCCGGCAGTGGTTGACAGAATTCGTTTGATTGTTTGTTTTCAGTATGTAGCATTTTGGTTGCAAGAGTTTATGAGCCTTTTTAATAACGCCACACAAGCTTGCTGATCCAAAAAGAAAAAGAAAAAGAAAAAAATTGAAGCCACACACCGGTCTTGCATTTTTGGTGCCCACAAACCATGTGCATAATGCAATGAAATGATGGAATCTTTTTGATGAAAGTCTTAAAAGCAAGTTACTCTTGATTGTCAAAGCCAGATTATGTAATTGAAAAAGCACAACACACAGTTGGCTAAATTTTTTCGAACTTTTGTAATAAATTTCATGGATAAAGTTTTAGCAATTCCAAGATGTTTAAACTTCCAAATTTGATTTTTAGTTAATTGAATACATTTTGTTTTTATTTTTTTTTGGTTTATTTTCTTTCCAATTGCATATTTCGAGATGCCCAAGCAAGCTCGTAGGCAAGAATTATGGAAATTGCCTTTCTCGTCTTGTATGCTCTGGTAAATCTTCTGATTTACATGTAAAAGTTATCATGATCTGCACTCCTAATTTGTCCATTTCTTCTTTCTTTTTGGTTAGAAATGCTTTTCTTTATGGACTTCTTGTGTAAGTTATCTTTATTTTCTTTGTTTCTTTTATGAAATCCGTTTACTGTCAAATAGATTTTAAAAGCACGGATGTAACTTGAAATAATTTAATAATCTCTATAATTCTAAAAATAGTGAAAAGTTACTGTTTTCTTGAAATTGGGATGTCCATGCATGAGGATGCTTACAAATTGATTATCTGGACATTCCATTGATTTTGTTTGATACTGATAACTGCAAATTTTACCATAAGATGTTTAAATCATTGTTATTGCAAGCTTGTGTCAATTAATTTCTTTTTCCTCTTTGTTAAGTGTTAGTTTTATCGTCAATTTTTTTTTTTTGTTTTTTCAAACTGTGCAGTATGTGAGACCTGGTGCAGCTCTGATGCCTGGAGCAGCTCCTTTTGGCCCTGGAGGAGTCCCAGGTCAAGTTGGTCTGCCAGTCAACATGGGGCCTGTTGTCGGCCGTGGTAGAGGTGATTGGCGGCCAACAGGAATAAAAAATGCTTCTCCAATGCAGAAAGGTTTTGTTCCAGGGTTTGGAACACCTGGAACAACAGGACGTGGTTTTGGAACAACAGGACGTGGTTTTGGCAGTGGGTTGGATTTCACACTTCCATCGCACAAGTAACCTTCATATAGTTGCACTTGCTGTATATATTATTTACATGCTTAATTATGCTTTGTTTTGATGATGGCATGTGTTATTAGTTGAGCATATTGCTGCTTCTTTTTAGATTCTTGAATTTACTATATTATGTCTTTGATTCTTTTTGGATTAATTACATGAATGATTCTTGAAGTATGTGTTTTGTTACACTTTAGTCCTCAAATTTTTAATTGTTTCACTTTGGTCCCCAAACTATGGATTGGTTACACATTAGTCCCTAGAGTCAGCACCGTTTAAAATTAGTTATGCAAAGGAGTATTTCATAATTTTACAAAACAAATACAACAACATAAGAAAGTTAGGGATACAAATGTAAAAAAGTTCACAGTTTGGAGACAAAAATGAAATAAAACACATATTTTAAGACCCAAAATCCTACAACTACAAAATGCTTACTTTTAGATCATATGCATATTTTAGTCATTTTGATTTTGTTGAGACTTCATATAAAAATTTCAAAAATATTTCTCTTTCTCTTACTGATTTTGAACGACACTGAGTTTTGGGACTAAAGTGTATCAAATTGCATACTTTGGCGACCAGAGTGGAGCAATTAAAAGATTGGGGACTAAAGTTGAACGTATATTTTGAGGACCATTAGTGTAATTAACCCTCCCTTTTTTATTCTAAAGTTATTGAATTGTGGAGAAAGTTCATGTATCATGTTGACAGCCCTTTTTAAAAAAAAAAATCATTATCTTTATGTGCAGTTTCTATTGAGCTTATGTGTATATGGAGATGTTTGAGTCTTTAGTCCCTTATCCTGTAGTAGGAACTAGGATGGCTATGATACATGCAGAGCATGGCGAGCTTGTTTTTGCATTATACTATTAGGGTTTGGATATAGTGCCAGTGATGCAAAGTTGTTAATCCTGTATGTGCCGTTTTCATTGTTTGTATCGTACATACTAGTAGGAGTGCATTGCAGGATACTGTTTCAGATTTAATGCTATGAATTATGTATTTAATACTTTTTTTTAAATAAGTAATTAACTTAAATATGAGGGCAAAAAGATGCACTTGGTGAGATGGGAAAGTATTTCGTTATCTAAGGATAAAGGGGGGCTTGGCCTAGGGAACATTATAGCAGGAAATCTTGCTCTCCTTGGAGAGCGGCTATGGAGATTTCCTTTGGAGAGTGACTCATTATGTCATTCTATTATTAAGAGCAAGTACGGGGTTCATATCTAGTCATATGGTTTTGAGGGGTAATTGTTGATCTCCTTGGAAGTCGATAGCTCAAATCTTCCCTTTTTTCTTTTCTAGATTTCTCTCTCTAAAGGTGGGAAATGGGGAGTCAATCTGATTTTGGGAGGATATTTGGGTGGGAAATTCTTCTTTTGATAGTGACTTCCCGGGTCTTTATAGGATAGCAAATTCTCACGGCTTCTCCATTTCGTTGTTGGCATGCTCTAGTTCTGCTCCAATTGCATGGAATCTTAGTTTTGCTAGAAATCTCACTAATAGAGAGGCTGGGGATTTAGCATCCTTGTTGTCTCGCATTGAGTATTTGTCATTGGTTTCTTCCTTGAGTGATAAGTTGGTTTGGCTTTTGAATAATTCCAGAATTTTTTCTTGCAAATCCTTTTTCAATAAGATCATTGACAAGCCAAATATTCCACTTTTTCCTCTTCACAAAAGAATCTGGAAATCTTTTATGCCTCTCAAAGTGAAGTTTTTTATATGGTCCTCGGTTCGTGGGAGTATTTTGACCAACGATGTTCTTCAAAGGAGGAGGCCTTACCGTTATCTTTCTCCTCAATGGTGCATTATGTGTAAGGAAGAGGGGGAGACTCTGAATCACCTTTTTTGGCACTGTCCAGTGGCAAAGGGGTTGTGGCAGCAGTTTTTTGCATGGGGTGGTCTTGCTTGGGTGGTGCCCAAGTCATGTAGTTCAATGCTTTCTATTGATTTTCGTTTTTTGGGCATTAACAAAAAAGCAAAGGTGTTGGGGCTTTATGTAGTTTTTGCTCTATTTTGAGTCATATGGTTGGAAAGGAATGCGAGGATCTTTGAGGACAAAAGTATTGACGTCCGGTCGATGTGGGAGAAAATAGGATTTCCGGCATCTTTTGGGGCCTTAGTTGCTCCCTCGTTTAGGGGAATCCCGGTTTTGTTAATTTCTAGTGAATGGAAGGCTGTGTGTTTTTCTTAGTTGTTTGCTGGCTTTTGCTTTTGAGAACTTTTTGTCCTCCTTTGTATCTTTTTGTCTTCTCTTTTCCTTATTTTAATAAAACTTTCTTTTGTTGCTGATCAAAAAAATAAAATAAAATAAACTTAAAAGTAAAACATGATGTTGCTTCTAGATCCTTCTCAACCCCCAAATCACGTGTTTATCTTTTTCCTTTATGTAACCCTTTCTGCTCCACAATCGCTTGGATCCTTAAATCCTCGACCATTGGCAGCTAAATTTTGAGTCCCAAAACTCACTTGCAGAAATCACTGAGTGCTTGCCACAGTTCCCCTCACTGCTCCTTCTCATTTCCCATTCCATAGCAGCTGCCGCCACTGCTACTGCATTCATTGATTCACTCTGCTAAGCTCATGGCCATGGTCCCAAGACAATGACAAGACAATGCAATCAATGTTTAGGAAGGTGCTTTATTGTTGAGGTCAATTGATCATGTTTGTTCTTTGATTGAACTCTCTTCTTCCTTTTTTTTTGTAATTAATAATGTTACACAGGTTTGATGATATGAAGATATTTTTGTCTTGCTTTCCAGAAAAATTGCCAACCATTACATATCCTAGTAGACCCTGGCAAGCCCAAAATTATCCAGTGCAAACCGAAAAATACACAGAACCAAATTGGGTCCCCATTCTACCAAGCTCTTGATAAAACGTTATGTACCAGGCGTACCTTTTGGCACAATTCAGTACGAAATGAGATTCACAGGAATGCCCTGTTTGTTTGTCTGTCTATTTGTCCCTTCCAAGTTTTATATTTTTCAGGACATCATGATAGTAGTATAGTACTATATCCCACATGAGAAGATGAACAACTTTGCTATATTATCTTGTTAGAGTGACATCATTTTTTTACCACTCTTTTGTTGTTCTATTGTTTTAAGTTGTTGAAAAGAATTTTTGCTGATATTGTTAAATGTTGTTATGATTACGTTCCATTTTAAGGTGAGGCTTAGACATGGCCTATTTCGATTGATGACTTCTCATGCCAATGATCAATTTCCTTTTCTTCACCCATGTGCAACTTGTTTGTTTACTAATGTCAAGGAGACAGGGAAATTTAAAAAAAAAGAAAAAGCGCCCAATTAATACACATTAATGTGTGTTTGGGAGGGAAAAGATTGGGAAATTGATATTTATTATTTAATTTAGAGGAAACATAGAGGGATTTAAAGTGGAGCAGTAACGATCGTAATACAAATTGAAGTAAAGAGTGGACACAAATTAATTTCCTAGTATGGTTTTCACTGAGTATTTCTTTTTGTGTTGTTTGATGATTAAACTATTGCATGGGAAGAGATTCATAATGTATGTCTTTTGCTGCTGAGATTTAAGGTTAGAAAGGATGGTGCATTCTAATATAGAATCATAGAAAGAGGAGTAATGCTCTGTAGGTTTTTAGGATAAGCGGGAGTTAGCAAAGGATAGGCCTTGGAAAGTTCTTTATAGTAATAGTATGACAGTAGGCCTTGAAATGATATGGTGGTGAAAATTCATGGCAACAAGATTACCTGAAGGCTATCATGTTTTGTTAACTTCTTGAATTGATTTGTAGGGAGAACCTGGCAGAGAATTTTGTAGAGAATGCCAGTCAAAGAAGCATTGCTTTAGGATGTCAGTCAAAGAATATTGTAGAGCCAGGGCATTTTTCTTGCAACATTGCTGGCCTTGTAGCTGTCTTATAGAACTTTCGATATAAAACATAAACACTGTAAATGGCCTTCCCAATTAGGACATTCGGTCACAATTTTTCTCAATCAGGTAATCTGTTTCTTTGATGTCTCCCCTGCCCTCCGACCCCCCCAAAAAAAAAGGGAAAAAAAAAACTTCCCATCTTCCTTTCATGTTTTTTTATCTTACAGTGTGGGCTTAGCTTTTTCTGAATTCCAACAGTTATTCATGTTGAGGTTGTTTGGTGGCTTTTTCTGCTCGTTTGTAATGCCTCGGCATTGTAGCACGTCAGAAGCTGCAGAAACAGGCACCGTTTCTGTTGCAGGAAATTCTGGTTTACATAACTAAAGATGCTGTAACCTGCTTTTTGTTTTATTATGTACATATATATATATATATTTCATGTTGGAAACACATTTAAATGTGAAATTTTGCTTTTTTTGACCTTCTCAACTATTCACAGGACTATATTTGAAGTTGACGTTGATAGTTTTGAGGAAAAACCGTGGAGGCTCCCTGGTATTGATATATCAGATTTTTTTAACTTTGGTTTGAATGAGGAGAATTGGAAAGATTATTGCAAACAGTTGGTAAGTATTACCCTTTATTGTGTCCTTTCCTATATTGATGGAATCTGAGAGGATGCTGAATTTAAATTCTGCAGGAACAACTTCGCCTGGAGGCAACCATGCAAAGCAAAATTCGCGTCTATGAAAGTGGGAGAACAGAACAGGTAATAAAGTGCTTTCTCATAGTGATGTATCCAGGGGCAAAGGAAAGAGGAGGGGGGGGGGGGGGGGGGGGTGGGTGTGTCCCGGCCCCTCCAACATTCTGAGCAAGCATAGGTTTTATAGTAGATAACTTGAAAAAAAAATTATGGCACCAAGGCTTTGGCCCCTCCTAGCTGTGACAAGTTTTAGTTGATATTTAGTCTTCTACTCTATCACCAATGATGGGACATCTTCCCTTGTTTGCACCAATATACACTGTAGGCTTCCAAAGGGATTAAGGCTTGTTTGCATAGGGAAGGCAACTTGGTGGGGAAGCTAAAAGAGATGATAAAACTTGTGTATTAATTTTAAAAGGAAGGCCATAATATTTGAAAGGGTGGAGACTCAGTTTATTCACTAATTAAGGTAGTGAAAAAAAATTAAGGTATTGCTTCATTCATTCATTAAGTTTTTTTTAAATGATCATTTAATAATTAATGATGATTTAATTTATAATTTTTTTTTATATCATTTTTCAATCAACCAAACGTGAAGTGTACATTCTAATGAAATAACCGTTATATTTTTATTCATTCTAATTAATTAAACACTAAAAAAGAGTTCTTTAGTTATTTGAAAAGCTACTAATCAATAGTAATAAAAAAAATAAGACAAAATGACAATTATAAAAATATAGAGATTTCAAAGAAAACATAGAGGAGAGGCAAGAACAATAATGCTCTTTAGGTGGCCTCCCCAATCTCGGAGTTCTGGCTCCGCCCCTGGTTGTATCCATGACTATTAGTATCTTTCCTTGCCTAAGTCACCTTTTGTGGCTAAAAAAACAAGCAAAGGAGTTTTTATCTTTTATTGCTCTCAATTCAGGAGTATGATCCAGATCTGCCGCCAGAATTAGCTGCAGCAGCAGGTATTAATGATATTTCATCTGAAAATGGAAATCTTGGGAAGATGGATGCTGGACAAAGTGATATAGCAAAAGGATCTGCACGTGTGCGGCCACCATTGGTATGTGTTGGTGTTGATCTTGTAGTATTTTTTGTTTTTGTATTTTCCTAGTCCTGAAGATAACTTGGTCATTATTTAGATTTTAATGTATCTAGTAAAAATGGAACTCTTTAAATGCATAGATTTAGTTTCTCGTGCCAGTTTTTGGGTTCACTGGTTTATGTGGTTTCCTACCAGCCAACTGGAAGAGCAATACAGGTGGAAACTGGTTATGGTGAGCGTCTCCCGTCCATTGATACTCGGCCACCACGTATACGTGATTCTGATGCAATAATTGAGGTGAGTGGTCAACACTGTCCATGAACACATTGATATCAATCTTATTATTCTGATGCATATCTTTACACCATATGTGCAATTCAATTGCACTTATATTGTTTGGGAAACAGATTGTTTTACAGGATTCAGCAGATGATGATTCCATTAGGGGAAATGATGTCACAGAGCAGCCAGAAAAGGATTACTCGAGGGAGGATTTCAGGGGAAGCCATGAAATTGAATGTGATGTTGCAGAGGAAGAAACTGTACATTTTGATGGTTCCTCGCGTGCCTATAATGGTAGGAAGAGGGAACTGATTGAAAGAAAATCACCCTTCATGAATTCTGTTCCGGATGACCTTACTGAAGGAGATGGAAGTTTGCCTTTGCCCCCATTAACAGGAAGAGATGTTGGCACCCTCTATGAGGATAGGTATGAAATAATGTTGGATTAAATTCAGTTCATTTTCTTTAGCATAAAGTTTTTAAGTTAATTTAACTCTCGCTAACCTGATAATTCTTTGTACTACATTTATGGAATAATGGAAGTTAATTGGTCAAAAGCACTTGATTGATTTATGATTTATGTCATATGTGCCAGTGAGCAAGAAGAAAAAGGAGGTAAGCAAGCAAATAACAAACTATGTGCTTATAAAATGCTACTGAATGTAGTCTCATAAGCAGTTGAATGCATGTTGAGGAATTGAAATAGAATGATGACTAAATCATGTTCTTATTATTAACTGTCATTCTAGCCCTAACGAAAAACAAAGTGCTTGTAAAATGCTTACTTTGTTCAAGGAGGACCAAGTGAAGAATTGAATGCTTGTCATGAACTGAATCATTTTTCTTCGGGATTGTTATTATCAACTATTCCTGGAATTTGTACTATTCTGTTTTATTTCTATATGTATATCTGTACTAGTTTGTTTCCTCCCGCCTTTCAAGTTGTATGTAGTGCTCATTTGGTGGCCTAGATCAGTGATGTTTTCATAGCTCAAATTAACCACTATCTTCTTCTTGAGAAACCTCTGCACATATTTAATGTTTGACACATCTTCCAATTATTCTTGTGGTTTATGTTGTCATCATGGTTATGATTTTTCTATATGTTGAATAAATTGACTTAAGAATTTAAACTAATTTTCATTTTGTTACATTGCATCTGAAGTTAATTAATACCTCTATCTAACTTTCTTCTTAATCCAGGCAGACAAAGGGAAGAGCACACGACAAATCCCCCAATATGACCCATAGTGAAAGTACACTGGATAAAAGATTTCATGACAATCAGAAAGAAGGTTCAGTTGAAAGCATTGGTGAAGAACATAGCCCTCGATTATCATCTCCCGTCACTGTTGGGAGTGCTGAGGATCTTGATGTTGAACATGGTGATGGTTTGCATGATGAGCTGGTGCTGGCCAGTAGAAGCTCTGGAATGGATAGAGAGGAAGTGACCTTGGATGCAAGAACTACAACTGATGCCCGCATAGATGAAAATCCTTTGCCTTCTGTGAAAAAGCAAAGGTTAAGTTCGCGAGTTGAACAATCTTCTCTTCAAGAATTTGATGATGGAGGGGACTTAAAGGCATCGAGAAGTAGTGATAACAGCAAAGGAAGGTCAGGGAGCAGCCGAGATTATCAGAAATTGCATGATAGTGTTGACGAGGAAGTCGTTGAGCGTGCACATTCTACACGCATGGTGAATTTGAAGCGACCCCATGGTGAAGATGAGCCTAGTGTTAGAAGCAAAGGTCGTGATGAGAGACATGAGATGGACAAAAATCGTTTGGTGGAAAAAGGTCGGGAGGATGCCTATTCTCGTAGAGATTGGGATCCTCACTTGGCCCATCACTTGCACATGAAAACTGAGGTTATAGATAGGCGAAAAGAGAGAGATGATTCTGAGGGAGCTTGGCAATGGCAAGATGAGGATCCACATGGTATGCGGACTAGAGCTGAAGACACAAGGAAGCGAGAGCGTGATGATGAAATAGGGTCAAGGCACCGGAACAAGGTTCAAGAAAGTGAGAGGATGGACAAAGATGAACATCTTCAGTTGAGGAAACAGTTTGATAATGGTAATTTAAGGGCCCATCACGATAAAGATGTGCGATCACGACACAGGGAAAAGGAGGATAATATGAGAAGTCGATATGAAAACGTGGATGATCTCCATAGAAAAAGAAGGAAAGAAGAGGAACATTTGAGGAGGGATGCTGAAAAGGAAGAAATCTTGCGGGGCTATAGAGAAAACTCTAGTCATCGAAAGCGAGAAAGGGATGATGCTTTGGATCTGCGTAAGAGAGATGAGCAAGTGAGAACTAGAGATGAAGATCAACATTCTGCCAGACACAAAGAAGAGAGCTGGATTCACAGAGAGAGGGGTGAGAGGCACATGATCAAACAATCATATGAAGAAAGTTTATTGAAGCGGGAAAGAGAAGAAGAACGGGGAGGAGTAAGGAGTGCTCGAGCTGCAGAAGACAAAGCACGGGTTAGCCATGCTAGATTGAAGGATGAGTATAAAGGTGCTGATAGAGGTTACCAATTTAAAGACATAGGGCGGCATGGTGAGCAACCTAAGAGGAGGGATCGGGTTGAGGATGGAAGTCTTTTGCAGAATAGGGGATGGGAAGATGTCCATTCACATGGAAACCAACTCAGCATTAATGAGAAAAGACCTAGGCAGGAAAGGGCAAGTACTCGTGATCGTGCTATTAGTGGTTCTGATAACAATAGGTTGCATGAAAAAAAACATAAAGAGAACATGAGGAAGAGTAAAGAATCAGAGGGTGGTGAACAAAACTCCATGGGCCATTCCAAGAGAAATCAAGATGACCAAAGTGGTCGGATGAATGAGCCGGTATGTTACATCTCTTGATACAATAATATGCCATTCTGTGGAGGAAAAAGCCTTCCCCTGGTGTTGAATTATTATGAAATGAACTAAGAGCACGTTTGTTACGATGGAATGGGCTGTAATGGAACTCCCTTATTTGGTATGCCTTATCTAAGTGGGAATAGTAATTCCTGTGGAATAGCTATTTCAACAAATTGTGGGAATGCCTAGTCTTTCCTCCAAACTAAGGAACTTCTCATTCGATCATAGAATCACCTTAAAACAATGTCAATTGGCTATCACTACCATTCCCTTCTACTACCACCCTCCGTCCACCGCCACCACTACAACCACCACCATTACCACCACATCACCACCACCTTACTACCATCACTACCACTAGTGCCACAACCACAACATTATCACTACCAACCTATCGCTGCGACCACTACACCGCCACCACCGCCACAATCATTATAACGATCGTCGCCATAATCATTACAACCACCACATCACCACCACCACCACCATCGCTACTACAACCACCACTTTACCACCACTACCACTCTACTACCACCACCACCACTGCCATCTCCTCTACAACCACACCCAGGATCAAAACCAAACCAAAGCAAGCCTTAAGTCCTATCAAATAGGGTTTGCTCCATGAACCTTTATTCTCCATTCGACTCTATCAAAGGTCATTTGGTTAGTCAAAATAAGAAGAATCATATCTCTATTTACTATACTAGCTTACGTCAATTTAGGTTTGTCCCTTCCCCTAACACTTCATTTACTGTTACTGTATAGCATCTTTTCACTACTGCCTCTGCTCATTTTCGTTGTATATGGCCAAATCATCTCAATCTATTCTCTCTCAACTTATCTTCTATCGGTACTACTACCCATTCACGAATAGACTCATTCTTAACTCTGTCTTTTTTAGTCTTGCCACACGTCCATCTTGGCATCCTCATCTCAGCAACACTCATCTTATCTACATGTTGTTTCTTAGTTGACCAACATTTCGTCCCATATAACATCGCTGGTCTAATAACCGTTCTATATAACTTTACCTTCAGTTTAGTGGATACTCGTTTATTGCACAGTACTCGAGACGCACTCCTCCACTGAAGCCACTCTGCCTTAATTCTATGGATCACATCTACTCTAATCTACTTAATCGTTGTGATAATCGATCATAAATAACGAAAATGTTCACTCTTAAGTAGTTCTTGGTGCTCAATCTTTACTTTTCCTCTGTTTCCATTGTTACTGTTATTAAAATTACACTCCACGTACTCTGTCTTAGCTATGTTTATCCTAAATCCTTTAGATTCAAGTGTTTTTCTCCAAGTCTCCAACTTAGTGTTAACTTCTCTAGTCTCATCCACTAACACGATATCATCTGCAAAAAGTATACACCATGGCACATCATCCTGAATATTTCTCGTTAACTCATCCACTCCTATGATCAACTTTGATTTTTTTGGGGCCTAAAGCAAACTCTCAATATGGGGGCTTTCATACATATTGAAAATAATCGTGATTAAAAGATTATGTATCTTCTTTCTTTTTTTTTTTTAATTTGAAAATGCTTACAAAAAGGTTAGTTTCTTGTATAAAAATTAAACACAATTAAAGTTTACTTAAATATATAACAAAGTCTACAATAAGAAAAAAGGACCAAAATAATTCAAGCTGAAGACCAAGCTTGCATAATCCAACTTATCAACTAAATCATTTTTAATGTATAAAATTGTTAATCCATTCATTATTTCTTGTGATGGTTGATTGAAGGTAAGATGTAATCAACTTCAACTTTGAAAAGTTTCTTTTTCCAGAAGTAACTGTAATAGTGAACCGTATTCTATACACAATCCTTACATTTGGGAAATAACCATTCATTAGTTCTAAATAATTCATCACATCACATCAATTGGCTTTTTGATTTTTTCGAGTAGTAAAAACCATTCATTAGTGTTAAATCTCATCATTGAATTTTGTTGGGGCCTTTCAAATTTAAGTGGGGTTTTTTTTTTTTTTTTTTTTTTTTTTTTAGGGTTAATATAATAGCTAAAAAGAATTTGGTGCCCTCTTTTTAATCAATTTTCGGGGGCCTAAAGTGGGCAGCTTTGCCGGCTTTACCTCAAAGCCTGCCTTGACTACACCACCTTACTACCATCACCTCCACTACCTTCACCACCACCACACCACCATTGCTACCACAACCACCACCATCGCTGCTTCAACCACCACCACCTCCATCACCACAACAACTACACCACCATCGCTGCAACCACCACCACCACTACGTCACCACACCACCATCGCTGCCACAACCACCTCACCACTACCATTTTCACCACCACCACCACCACCACCACCACCACCATCCTACAATGATTTCCCATCACCACCATCATACCACACTACAACCACCATCGATGCAACCGCCGTTGCCACTACTCTCACCATCACTTACACAACTATCAACACTATCAGAAATTTTTAAATTATGTGACAAGAGGATCATTGGGGATGGGGGGGTATTGTCGTATTTTTTTAGTTATTTTCTGTGAAAATGTAAAAACATTTATTCAATTACATGTAGTCTCGCCATGGTTTTAGATATAGGAATCGACATTTGTGGTTCCCATTCTAACTCAATGTCAGCAATATGACTTGCTATTCTTCTGAACATGCAATGACATACCAAAGAGATCAATTTAATATCCTTAGAAGTGTTGGAACCATGTCATAGATAAATTTTCATATGTTGTCGCAATTAGTATATATTCAAAGGGTGTCAAATGGCTATCTTATTAGTCCATCTGACTGTTAAACCAAACTTGATGTAGGTGACTATTTCCATATCCATGACTCTTAAAGTAATCTATAAATTTGGTGAGTTGTGTGCCATTTAATTTCATTTCTGGAGAATATGATTATTCAAATCTTGTAAATCATCCTTTATTTTTTCTTTCATTTTTTCTTTTTTCTTTTTTGGTGGTTAAAAATGCTCTAAAAGTTAATTAAGATTAGTTTATTGCAAACTATGGTCAACCTGTGTATTAGTTACGCTATAGAATTGTGTTAGCCTTGAGAGAACCGTGCACACTGGTAGTCTCTCTCTCTTTTCTGTTATTCTCCTTTTCTCTCTCTTCTTCTCCCTCCCTCCCTCTTTCCCCCTTCCCATAACTTTTTATTCTTGACTCCCTATGTTCTTCTTCCCTTTTCCCTTTCTCTTTCAATTCTCCTTTTCTTTCTCTCTTTCTCTTCTCTGCTTCTCTCTTTCTAACCTCTTTTTTCTGTGAGAGATCCATTGGTGTTCTACAGCATACATGTATTATAAGTAAAAGATATTTGCAATAATACCTTTTATAATATTTGAAATTTTAGTTTGTTAGAGCTCAACTGGAAAACAAACAACTGGCATTGGGGTATCTAAAATTTATTGATATATTACAATTTTGGAAATAAAGTAAGAGTAGTTACTTACATCCCTTTATAACGTTTAAAGGGGCTCATGTTTTTCCAAGCCCACCATTGGGATCTATACTTTTATTGTACTTGTTTTGCACATCAAGTATCAACTAGATTGGATATGGCTAGTGTCTGAACAATAAACTTGAAATTTGCTAGATAAACTATAAAAATGAAACTGTTAAATTAAGTGTGATGTTGATGAGATGGTTGCTCAATCACTAATCTATAACAACATAGGAGGGATACAGTCCAGAGGTTGGCTTGACCAAAAACGAATCTTAAGGCTTGTAACAACAACAATTTGCACATCAAGTGTAGTTTAGTAGGGGGCCTATTCTTACATCAGGTGTAATTTTATCCTGCCCCTTTATTAGATATGTATATATGCAGTTCTTCTATATTGTATCATGTAGTAGTAAATATTTATGCAGATCTACTTTTGATTGACTTTCAATGCTTTTGTTGATTTTATATTCTCATCAGCTTGCTCTGTTCACTGTATGCACAACGCATGTTGATCATGTATATTCATCATACATTGACTCTTCAGTTTACAGTCTACGCCATTCAAGAGAGTTTCTTTCAAAAATTTTGGGGCTTTCATTGAAATCTAAGAAAGTTGAAATCAACGTTCCCATGCTTTCGGATATTTGATCTCTCTTTTAGTATCATGGTTTGAGTACCATGAAAGTATGAATCTGATTGATAATTTGATTTAAAATCATGATCTCAAAGGAGCTGAGTCAATTGTTCATTAGGTTTTAGGATCATGAAGGAGCAAGGTTTCAAAAAGCAGTGTTACGTAATAGTTGCGGTGGTAGGCAGTACCCAAGGTTTCAAAAACAGGTGTTACGTAACGGTTGCTTCCATTATGTAATGGTTGCGGCGGTAGGCACTACCCGTTACACCCGCTTTTGTGGTGTGACGGAAATTCACACCTGTATTGGTTGTTTTGGTGTTACGTAATGGTCGTAGCGATATCGTAACGGCCCGTTACACACCATTACATATATTTACCATATTCTGAATAGTTTCCTTTCCAAAAAAAAAAAAGCTTACAAAATATGCATTATACACTTTGCAATATTCAATAGCTCAAAAATAATTTTTGTTTATGTCTCAATTTTTATTTTTATAATCATTAATAATTGTAAACATTTTTTATTTAGTTAGTTCAGATATTGGTCAAAAATAATTTTGTAGACATTTTAAAAATAAATAAAAATAAGAGGTATAATATGGATTTATGACATATAAAGTCATTTAACTATTGAATTAAAATCTAAAAAGCTCCTTTTATAGTGATTTAAAAATAGGAAATATATTGGATCATACTTAAAAACTAACAAAAATTGATCAAAATCTATTTTAAACCCCAATAAATGTGATTTTGAAGAAAAAAAAAATGCATATCGTGTAAGTTTTTTTCAAATTGTGTGAAAAATAAAAAATTCACGATTCTGGTTACCGAAACCGTTACGCTACGGCTTTTGCACCCTGCAATCGCAACCGTACCACTGCATCCACTTTTTGAAACCTTGGAAAGGAGTCAAAGACATTAGCTGCACCAACTATTTTTTATTTAAATAATTTGGGTTACTAATAAATTTATTAGCACATAGAAGATAAAAACATGGAAAAAATTATTTATTGAAAGAGATTCATACTTGGGGAAAACAAAAAGAACAAAATTTGTTGATTTAGATTTGAGTACTGATATACAAATAGAAATTCATACATAATTTTTATACAGAAGGATGTGACTTAGTGTGGACTTTTTCACTTTAAAATCAAGCACCCATGAAGTTGAGTTTATTTACTAGAATGGCATCGTCAGATCATTCTTGTACAAATTTTGTATGAATTTTATGTATGAATAGAGTTTTCCTTAAGATGCTGACTCAATTAGGGAATTTTAACTTGAATTGTTGGCTTTGATGTTGGGAGGAATGTTATATTTGTTGTTGTACTCTGTCGATAAGATGTTGCTCCCACTCATTTGGTAAAGTAATCAATTAATTGCATTGCTAATGCCATTTTGTTTACATGAATTGGTTATAGTTGAGACTACACCCATGAAGTTGAGTTTATTTACTAGAATGGCATTGTCAAATCATTCTTGTACAAATTTTGGATGAATTTTATGTATGAATAGAGTTTTCCTTAAGATTCTGACTCAATTAGGAAATTTTGACTTGAATTGTTGGCTTTGATGTTGGGAGTAATGTTATATTTGTTGTACTGTTGATAAGATGTTGTTCCTACCCATTTGGTAAAGTAATCAATTGATTGCATTGCTAATGCCATTTTTTTACATGAATTGGTTATAGTTGAGACTGTGGTAGTGAATGCCTGGGTTATTATTGTAAAGATTGCTGCATTGTGTTAGCTAGATAGTCATTCTTTGTTTGGTTTTCATAGATTAGTATCTATGATGTCTTTGTTCTTTGTTCTATAATGTTGTCTATAATTGTTTGAAGACATTTTCGTCCTTGGTTATTGCTATAAAAGTATTTTCTGAAATGTTTATAGTTACAATTTACAATGCATTACTCAAATATGATGTATGTGCTATGAAATACATGGTATTCAGCAGTTTCAGCTGAAATTCTTCCCTCGGCTAAAAGGGTCAAGGTCAGAAAATCAGAGGTAGTCCAGAAAATCTTTGAATCAATTAATCAGTATGTGGTTGATCTCTGTGCTAGGACCCAATGAAGTTATCTTCAACAATGTTAGATTCATGTTTTTGACTATATGCTACTTTGTTATGGGCGATTGGAAATGTCCTAGAGATTTCAGCACTATATGTATATTTTTATTTTTCGATGATTATCATTGCCTTTGTTCAGGTGAAATTGAAAGGCACAACTGAGTGGGGAAATGGTGAGCATGAGATCCTGCTGAACCGTCACTCTTCAAGAAAACACAGGGAAGACGCTTCTTCAGATGATGAGCGGCAAGATTCGAGAAGAGGACGGTCCAAATTGGAACGTTGGACAAGCCATAAGGAGAGGGATTTCAATGTCAACTCCAAGTCATCATCTTCCTTGAAGGTTAAGGTGATTGACAGGTTTAACAATGGTGGCCCTTCTTCCTTAGCCAGCAAGCTCCCAAATGAATCTTCCAAGACAGTTGAAACCGTTGAAAATCAACATCCCTTGGGTGATCAAAAAGATGTTGGTGATCCAGAGATTAAGAACGACGATGCAAAATCCTTGGATGATAGACACTTGGACACAGTTGAAAGGTTGAAGAAGCGAAGTGAGCGTTTCAAGTTGCCAATGCCAAGCGAGAAGGAGGCCATGGTGATTAAAAAGATGGAGAATGAACCATTGCCTTCCACCCAAAGTGAAGCCTGTGCAGACTCGGAGATCAAACCGGAGCGTCCGGCTCGGAAACGGAGGTGGATAAGTAACTAATTGTGGAATCAAGGAACCAATTTTCATTTTTGTTTGGGAGTGGGCAAGTAAGAGGAACCAATTTTCAATATTAAAATATGCCATGTTTTGGGTTTTTGGGGCTGGCGGCATAACTGTGCTGCACCCATATACACTCACTTTATTATATGTACATAACAGTGAATGTAACATTGTCCTGGCCATTGATGGCGGCTCAGAATTTTCTTTTTTTGTTCCAAGTAACACTTACAGTGTATTCATTTATAGAGATTGTATACCATGTTCCTTGGTGGTCCCTTAAAAGGACCTGGTTGTTCCAATAACAGTATCTGACCTGAATGAAGGCTGGTGCTCCATGAGGCGAGGCACTTGATTAATTCTGGCTGCGTCAAGTATTGGTGGCAGAGATTCGGAGAAATTTAATGCAGTGAACATTTGCTTACTCTGGCGTAGGAGAGTCATTGAGGTAGATGTCAATGGATGATCTGCACTTACTGTAGTTTGATTATATGTACCTGTATGATTTGGTTTGTCACTTCTTATTTTTTATTTTTATAATAAATCATGCACAGAGGTAGAGCTTTTTATGTTGATGTTCCTATTGTGTGTTTAAGCGACGAGATATAGAAAGAAAGTATTTGAAGAAAGGAGCAGTTATTAGTCAACATTGACATGAGCCTGCATTTTTCCATTATGTTGATATGAGAGAGATGTGATCCCTGCAATTCTAGAAATTATCTAGTAGGTCTCATGCACATTGTCTGTGTGCCCATTCAATAGCACTTTGTGTTTTGCCCATCATGTTCCTTGTTTTTCAGACTCTAATTGTTCGGCCCTCGTTATTAGGTGGGCACATAGTTAGCATAGAATTCTTGGAAGACAGGATAATTACACGGTGGCTGATAACAGACCTTTCATCGACTGCAGGTTTGTTTAGTAGGCATGTGTTTATGCGTTATTAGGATTGGGAGGACATTGTTTAGGGATGAAATTATTGAGACTAATTCTATCGAAAGAGGGTCAGGAACTTGTTTCAACCTTTGGTGGGCACTACTTTCCTCAGATGACATTGAAAGGCTTGTTATTTGTGATTTGGACTTCATGTAGGAGGTCATCTGCATTTTGCATTGTGGAATCCAAGCCTCGGATTTGGATTTTGATGCAAACTCAGTTAAAAATTTTTGGCTTCTGATTTGAATTCCATGGCCTGGATATCATGTTGCCAAATGCAATAAATTTTGTACTAAGGTGGTCTCTAATTCTAATTCCCAATTGTTGATGCTCACACTGACACTAGAGGAATAGCCTAATAGAAGTTTTGAGTAACAAGACCACCATTCTGGTATTGTGTTTTGATCAAAGTAAATTAACCATGATTGTGAACCAACCAACAATCTATATCTAGCAATTAAAGCTATCAATGGCAACCTTATTATGCAGCAGAGGAAATGCCCAAGTGAAATGAACCCTTCTTCTTGGCTTGGTAGATGGAAGTTTAGAACAATGGCATGTGAAAGGGTTGACCTAAATGCAGTTTGGATGACTTTGGGGTAGAAAGTGTGTCATTTGTTTCCTTTTCATTTGTGATGAACGTTGGAATATACTAGGCATCGGATTTGGAATTATGTTTCAAGAACCAACTGTCCAAAATTGGAGCTAAATGTCATTCTGTAGCATCCAAAACAACATCCAATGCATTGTATTACGTTTAAACAATAGTTATTATCGTGTATAACAAAACACTATTCACAGGTATTGTTCATAGCACCCAAAACAATCACAGTTTTGAGCTCCTTTCTCTATTTAATTAAGCCCACCTTCCGTACACTAATTAAACCCTAAAACTCCCGCTAGAAATCAACTTTAAATCGTGATATAAACCTACAAATTCCAGCTTAAAAACCCTTCAAAGCATTGTTCTGCATCAAGACAACAAGAAGTGGTACGCTTTCCTGCATTAAATGGTAAGTGAATTGTGAAATAGTTTTGGTGGTCCATTGTTTGTTTGTGTTACTTTATTTAGATCTCTAAGGTTGTGTTTGGTTTATGGATTTGGAAAAAAAAAAAAAAAAAAAGGGGGGGGGGGAAAAAGTGTGTGAAATTAGGTAAAATGTAGGTATATTTTATTTACATTTCATCTATCTTTTCCATTTTCCTTTTCAAATTCCTTCCCAAATCCTTAAACCAAACGCAACCTAAAGCAAAAAGCATGAGATTCCAATTAACACAACATATGGGTAAACAATCATTATGCAACATTCCATGCTAAAACTACTCAAACGATTATGAACAACCCCATCTCTACGTTGAACCAAATTTCAAATTGATGCCTTTCTTTCTACAATGGAGTTCTTTGGGAGCATTTGAAAACTCAAACTATCCAATTAGTGTAAACTTGTAGAATGAGAATTGTTCAAGTTCAACAAAACCTTTGATGCCTCTCGTGCTATTAATGAACTAAGAATGGTTTTCATTGTTAACACATTGATAATTCATTTCTCTTTGTTGTAATTCCACTTTAATGAAATCACTTGAAGGCCAAGCTATTACATTAAAATGCCCATGTGAATGAAAACACATGGTGAACAACATTCCTAGTACTATTCACTACTAAAAAAAGGGTTTTTGTCGCAAATAATAGAAATACAGTCGCAAAAGACATTTTGTAATAGCCCATGCGACGGCAAATGGGCGACGTGAATGTGGGGGCGGCAAATACTTTTTACTACTGCAAAACAATAGTAGCAAATTATTTGCGACTACCTAACCTACTTATAGCAGCAGATGTTTTGCCGTCGCAAAAATAAATAAATAAATAAAAATACCTACAATGTACTAGCGATCATCTTCTTACCCTCGCAAAAAAAATTTAAAAAATGCCTACAATGTTTTGGCAACCTATATTCTCATATATATATATATGTATGTATGTATATATATTCAAATATTATACACAATAAATATACAGAGATATTTGCAAAAATTTTAACATTCATGTATTATTTTCTATCTCTTCCCTAAATAAAATTCTCTTTCAAAAAGAAAAAAGAAAGGAGTGTCTAACAATAACAAGGAGTTTCTGAAAGAATTTTGCAAAGCTTTTCCACCTCTTACAATTACAAAGAACATTTGAGGTTACATTAATTCTGATTCCAAGAATACTTGCAATTACCCACCCTAACACATAAAACTAGTATATGGAAACAAGAAACAGGACGCTCCTTCATAGTTTTGTTACAGAGTCTGGAAGCAACTCTTGAGAATACACGTCTTTTGGTTTCGTCAACTGCTCTTTGAAAACTGTTAGAATAGCAAATCAAAAGAAAACAGAATCAAGCAAAATGCAACTTGAAATTATGGGAATAGTAAGGCAGTCCAACTATAGCTCGTTCTAGTTCACATTTTATAAGAGATATGTGGAAGCGCATTTGATATTATTGCCAAACTGACCATGTGGAAGTCCACAACCTAAAATTTCAGAGCATTAGCACTTCAAGGGGTACTGAACTTGCCCTCTCCCTATGTCGAACAAGGTTACTGCTAATTATAGCTCAAAAACAAAAACCCACAAAAACAAATCACAATTCCATTGATTCACACCTATCAAATACCATATCCACCAAGAATTTGAAAAATACCTTGCAAGCAATCACAATTCTTAGCCTCATTTTTCACAACAAGAACAGAATCAACAAGCTTATCTCCTTCAGTGTAATACCCTTTAGCAATCCACTCAAAGCACCAAAACGGGTGCAAACACTCGGGCAAATATATATATATATATGTGAAGCAATAACAGAAAATAATATCTCGTCTAACTCACCTTTGTCCTGCTGGCACCTCTCCATGGTAATTAACAGTAGAGATTTGATTTTTGCTAAGAAAGTGGTCCACAGTGTGACTAGAATTAAATGTGTTGCAAAACACCATCACTCTATTTCCCTTCGCTAAACTTGGCTCAAGGACCTGTATTGACATTATCAAATTGCAAAATGTGAATTTAGTTATTGATTAAAATAATTGTAAAGTTACACAAACTCAATTCTATCAGTGTTCTGCTTTGCAGATAAACTTTAATATTGATACTGCCGAGATTAACACTTAAGTCGTTCTGTCAAATGTTCCCCAAACATGATAGGTAAAATAAGAGGTGTCAGCTTCATGTAAACCCCAAACATGATAGGTAAAATAAGAGTTGTCAGCTTCATGTAAAGTTTGGGTCATGAGAGTTAGAGATTAGATAGAATCATAGATGGTAATACCATGAATCTATAGAAAAACTTGTGGCCCATTCGCAAGGGGCATATGCTTTTCAATAATCAAACTTTCGCTACAACAATTGTATAAAATATTAAACCAAAAAAAATAAAATTCGTCTTTCCCTTGCAACACAAGGTTTTGGGATACAGTTAGAAGTCATCCTACTTCCAACTCCCAACATGAGATTTACATCCCTTAGAGACATCTATTTTTTTTTTTCCCCTTCCACAATTAGGCTAATCAAGTTTAGCTATCCACAACAGCAAAAAATTATCAGACAGTACTCCTTTTGGCAGAGTTTATTAAATGACATACAAATAATTTGTGTCAAAAGCATCTTGGTAATATGATAGCTATGTAACACCCTCAACATGATGTCTATGTTGCTATGTGTAAAACACTTTTTTTTCTTTTTTCTTTTGGTCAGGAAAAAAGATAGGTCATTGCTACTATTAGAGGTTTTACATTTCTTTCTTATACTTAAATTAAAGGGCTTTTGGTTTTGTGTATTGACCATTTTTTCTTTGGATGATAAAAAAGACAATTCATTAACAAGTTAAGATGATACACAAATATATTTGGATATGGAGATATGTACCAATCAATTGTTGTCAAAGAATATGTTACAATTACTTAACTAAGATAACCAATAGTATGAAAATTTCACCATGGAGATAAACACAGTTGAACTCCCCCGAAATAGTCTGATCAACCAAATGTTACATACATCTTATTTAATTTTTTTAATGACTCGATCTCTTGCTTATATTTGATATTATTACAAACATTCCAATCATACAACTTTTACATTGTACTCTTTTGTAACTCACCATGAAGATAAAACAGTTGACCTCCCTACCATTTTCGGCTACTCATTGCCACTCTTCCACCATCTCCTACTGTTACTTGCTACCCCAACCCTTCACCTCTCTTTCCCACCACTCTTTGTTGCTCTCTAGCCCTCCCTAGCCACTCTTCGTCACTCTCTGCTACCCTTGGCCCATTAATTTTCTCTTATCATGCCACTCTAACTTGCAATCCCCTCCTCAAAAACCCTAGCCACCTCAACCACCCCCAAACCCCAATCTCTTCTTTCATGACCTCGAAAGTGTGAACTATGATCCATGTAAGTGAAACCCATGTTTGATGCAAATGAAAATCATACTCAGTGTTAAATGTGGCTTGTACAAGTGCAGATTGTGTCTAGCGCAAGTTACTATGACCTCATTCTCTTTGCCTCTCCAATCATCACTCCAATTCTTTACATCTCTTGTACTAATATCCTTAACCCTCCCTTACCTTTGTAGCCCCCACAACCTCCCTTACCTCCATGAGCTACCAACCCAGCCCCTTTCTACAACCCTCTTTCTAGGAGTGTAAAAATGCCCCGTGGGTGGCCTAAAGCCTGCCCGCGGCCTATAATGGGCCTGGCCCGTTTAGGCCCACTTGGGCCCAAGCCCAAGCCCAGTTCGAGTCCTTGGACTATCGTTTTGAAGCCTGACCCAGCCTGTAAGCCGGCCCATCGACCCACTTAAGGCCCATTTAGGGCCCAGTTCGAAGCCTGCCTCTCCCGAGGCCTAGTGTATTTTTTAATGGAAAATAATAAAATTTTGGTAAAAAAAATTAAAAAAAAAAAAAAAAAAGTTAGGCCCGCCAGCTTGCCCAAGACCCGAATACCCTTGGGCTTGGGCCTAATTTTTTAGCCTGTGAACTTGTACGACTAGGCCCAAATTTTGGCGGGAGCCCGCGAGACCCGACATGAGCCAAGCTGGGCCAGATTTACACCCCTACCTCTTTCCAAGCTTTGAAGAAAGAGAAATAGAAGTGGATAATGACTAATAATTGGGATATAGATTGAAAAAAGATAGAGAAATGGATATATTTGCTTTCCAAGTTTGCAACAATTTTCAAAAGCCTTCCACTTAATTGATAATAGATTTCCTATTTTTGTATTTTTTTTCTTTTATTTATATTTTCAAATTAAAAAGGGGATAATACAATTTTATTATTAATTATATATCTTATTTCTATTCTAAATAAATTATCCAAATAACAAGAAACTAAAAGGGCACTCAGACTATAAATCTATTTCTACAACTTTTGGGCCAATAGGGCCAAGCTTAATTTTTTTTTGGGATAAAAGGACATTTATTTGTCCAGAATGGACACCTATATGTTCAAAACTTACTTATTTGTTTTTCTATTCAAATGTCACATATTTATCCAAATATCACGTACACATATCATCTATCTATCAAATTATCTGTTCAAATGTCACATATTTGTACACGTGTTACTTATCTATTCACATATCTGTTTAATGTCATCTATTTGTCCATCTCATTGCCACCGGCAACCGTCAACGACTTTCCTTCTCACAAAAAAAGAATAAACCTTAGACTAAAAAACATGACTCATAAGAATTAACTTTTCACCAATCAATCCAAAACAAAACTATTATCATTATTTTCTATTTATTTTTCTAATATTTTTTTGTTGATACTAGGGGTGCTCGTGAATCAGATTGAATCAAGTGGCTTCTCATTCACCTATAATTCTTTTATTTAGGCAAATTGAGAAAAATCAATCTGCATTCATTCATTTAGTTAGCAGATGCTAATTGAGTGAGCCATACGAGTTGATTGTTAATGCTGATCGACTTGGCAATTCGGACTTTACTGTTTTAGGCATTTTTCAAACTATTTTAAAGTAAATTTTTTACTACTATTTTGAGCCTTATGTGAGTCCAATATTTTTTGTTATAAAAATCGAAGTCTAACTTTTATATTTCATAAATAACTAATATTATTACTAAATAAAATGTCCCTTTTTTTAAACATACACAGCATAAAAATATAACATCATTTATTTAGGGGGTTGGTGGATCAGATGGCCTCCCATCCACTTCCGTCTAAATATAAGCGTATTTAGAAAATTCCCACTTACAACCGTTAGCTCATATTGTCGGAATCATCTAAAATGGTTGGATTAAGGCTTCGCTTGGAAACATATTATTTTATTAATTTTTTTACTTTTTGATTAAAATATGAGATTAAAAAATTAGTATTTAGCCTCTGTTTGGAAAGATATATTTGGGGTTTTTTTGGCTAAAATAGTTTTCAAAAAAATAAAATAGATTTTTTAGTCCAATAAGATAAAACATCACATCAAACTCATATATTATTTTTCTCACAAAAGTCAAAAGAAGGTCAAAAAGCTTATCTTAAACGAGACATTTTAGTCTCAAGTTAAAATAGCCAAAAAATTAAAAAATCAACCCACTTTCTAAATAAATCCTTAAAATGACTTTTTAATTTTTTCTAAAAAAAATGTGTAAAAAATAAATATAAAAAAAACTTTGAACTTTTTTGTAAAGGCTGTTGACTTTTTAATTTTTAAATTAAAAAGCTTGTTATATCTTATCATTTTAATTTTTTAAATCATATTACTTTTTTATTTTTTTATATATTTTTTATAAAATATTTAAAAAATATATTTATTTAAATCAAGACTTAAACGGAGTTTATGGATTTCAACAAGGCGGCTAAGGTCCTATTCACTGAAAACATTAGGCATTAGAGAGAATTTCATCTCCCCTCAATGATCACATAAATTTGTACAAATACTACTACTTCGCAACGTGGAAGCATCACGCAAGATCATGAAATTTAACAACTTCCCATTAAATTTATGGTACAATCTAAATTCATAAATTGCAATCTTCAAAATACCAAATCAAATTAAGATGATATCTCTTTGGAGAGCTCGCCCTTTACTCCCCTCGTTCCTGAGCTCTGCTGCGGCGTGTGTCTGCCCTTCCCTGGTGCCCTGGTGGTGGGTCCCCCACTTGGTGGGGGTTAATTCCTAGCTGGCAACCGGTTACCCCGGGGCTAGGGCCCACAGGGGCCATGATGACACCACAGAGCCCTTTTTTTATAGTTCAAAAAAAAAAAAAAAAAAAAAATTAAGATGATATCATAACCAATCTAGATCTTCCCCTCTCTCTCTCTCTCTCTATATATATATATATATATATATATATAAATAAAATCCCACTTACATTGTCAAATTTTTGTGCTAACGCAAACCTCAAAACCCATCATCATCCTCTGTATAAAAAGCTGTCTCTGTGTGTGTGTGTCTCTCTCTCTCTCTCATGGAGGACGACGACGACGAGTTCGGAGATCTGTACACTGACGTCCTCAGACCCCTCCAATCCTCGGCTCTCTCTCAGAACCGCCCGATCGATCTCAACATTCAGAGCGATGATGAAGATATTCTCTTGGGAGCTCCTAATTCTAACCCTAATTTCAATTTCACCAGCTCTCACCAGAACCAAACCCTAGTTTTCAACTCCGATAAGGCTGCCCCCGAACTGGGTCTCGCCTCAAGTTCCGATTCTCATCGGAATTTGAGTTTGAATTTGAATTTGGCTTTGGAT
Source organism: Camellia granthamiana (assembly GCA_036172215.1). Taxonomy (NCBI): domain Eukaryota; kingdom Viridiplantae; phylum Streptophyta; class Magnoliopsida; order Ericales; family Theaceae; genus Camellia; species Camellia granthamiana. Next base: position 14,738,174 of record CM069904.1, read on the forward strand.
GGTAAGCAGCAAAGTCAAGAAGTGGAGACAGAAGAGGGTTTAGCTGAGGGGGTGAGTAATTTGGGGTCGGATTTGCCGGAGCCAAGTGTGCCTAGGGTTTTGGAGAGTGGCGGCGATGTGAAATTTCCAAACTTGATGGATGAGTCCGAGATTGATGTTGTTGTTGTTGAGGAGAGAGATGATAAAGATGATCTATTGGTTGCAAAAGATGAGGGTTTTATGGATAAAAACGATAATTTTGAGAAATTTGATGTACAAGAGATTAATACTGGGATTGGAGATTTGGGTTCGGAGCCACTGATACCTGGTCTATCAATTCCCGGGGTTTTGGATGCTATGGATAATCGAGGTAACTCGAATTTTGTGATGCGGGATGAAGCCAGCGCCGAGGGGGATGATTGGGACAGTGATAGTGAGGATGATTTGCAGATTGTATTGAATGATAACAACCACGGACCAATGGCGATGGGAAAGACTGGAGTGATCGGAAGTGATGATGAGGACGAAGATGGTGATCCTTTAGTTATTGTTACTTATAGCGAACCGGGTCATCAGCCAATGGAAGAGCAAGAGTGGGGTGAAGATGCAGCACAGGCGGCAGACGGTGAGAGAAAAGAATTAGGTGATGCAGCCAAAGTGAATGGAGGAATGGTTGTTCCCCCAAAGATTGGGTACAGCAATCATTCATATCAGCCATATCATTCTCAGTTTAAGGTCAGTGATGTTGTACATGTGGGGTTTTGTGTTTTCCCCTTGTTTGATGAGAATTTGAAATGTAATCTGAATTGTAATTGTTGTATACTTAAAATGATACTGGGTTCATTAATGTTGTGGAAACATAGTGCTCATAATGTTGATCAATGTCCTTGTATATGCTTTTCAATATGTTGTTTGGAAAGATTTGAATAAAAACAGTGACCACAGATGGTGGGATTTATTATTGTACAGTTGCCATTTTTGCTTATAAAATGCAATTGCCTCAAAATTTATAGATTCCAAAATCAATTCTGTAATTAAGCAAAATATCCTTTTCCAATTTTAAAATGAAAATAAATTATTACCGCCAGGGTAACAACTTGATGATGACGACTACTCCATATGTTTAGAATCAGCTGTACATGTGGATGTGTTGTTTATTTACTGAAAAATCTCTTCCAGCTTTAAACATGGGATGGGAGTCCCTTAATTTTATGAGCTGTACTATCTTAGATGCAAAAGCAGGTGGCAGTGGCAAACTTGTGCTACAATAGTTCATGTTTGCCAGTCAATTAGTTTTGATTAAATCAGGCCTTGCTCACTGGACGGTTCTAGATTGGCTGAACAGTTTTGTGCAGTTTTCTCCGTGAGTTTCTTTGAGGCATAGCTTACCTTGGTAGTTGAAAGAGGCCACCAGTCTTGCATTTTTGGTGCCCATAAACCATGTGAATAATGCAATGAAACAATGCAATCTTTTTTATGACAGTCTTAAAAACAAGTTACTCTTGCTTGGTCAAGGCCAGATTATGTGATTAGAAAAAGCACATCACACAGTTGGCTAAATTTATTCAAACTATTGCAATAAATTGTATTGATAAAGTTTTAACAATTCCAAGATGTATAAACTTCCAAATTTGATTTTTAGCTAAGTGAATACATTTTGTTTTTATTTTTTTGGTTTATTTTCTTTCCAAATGCATATTTCAAGATCGTCAGGCAAGCATGTAGGCAAGACTTATGGAAATTGCCTTTTCTGCCTTATACGCTCCGGTAAATCTTCTGATTTATGTGATAATGAAAAAAGTGTAAAAGCTATCATGGTCTGCACTCCTAATGTCCATTTCTTCTTGCTTTTTGGTCAGAAATGCTTTTCTCTTTATGGCCTTCTTGTGTAAATTATCTTTATTTTCTTTGTTTCTTTTATGAAATCCATTTCCTGTAAAGTATATTTTAAATGCCCGGATGTAACTTGAAATAATTTAATGATCTCTATAATTCTAAACATAGTGAAAAGTTACTGTTGTCTTGAAATTGGGATGTTCGTGCATGTGGTTGCTTACAAATTGATTATCTGGACATTCCATTGATTTTGTTTGATACTCGTAACTGCAAAATTTTACCATAAGATGTTTAAATCATTGTTATTGCAAGCTTGTGTCAATTAATTTCTTTTTCCTCTTTGTTAAGTGCTAGCTTTATCGTCAAATTTTTTTTTCATCTTTTTTCAAACTGTGCAGTATGTGAGACCTGGTGCAGCTCTGATGCCTGGAGCAGCTCCTGTTGGCCCTGGAGGAGCCCCAGGTCAAGTTCGTCCGCCAGTCAACATGGGACCTGTTGTCGGTCGTGGTAGAGGTGATTGGCGGCCAACAGGAATAAAAAATGCTTCTCCAATGCAGAAAGGTTTTGTTCCAGGGTTTGGAACCCCTGTTTGGGGGAACAATACATCAGGACGTGGTTTTGGCAGTGGGTTGGATTTCACACTTCCATCGCACAAGTAACCTTCATATAGTTGCACTTGCCAAATATATTATTTAAGTGCTTAATTATGCTTTGTTTTGATGATGGCATGTGTTATTATTAGTTGAGCATTAACTTAAACAAATCTGCTATGGTTATAATATTGATGCTTCTCTTTAGAGTCTTGAATTTACTAGATTATGTCTAATTAACTAACAAATGCCAAAAGGACGAGTCAATTGACTTTGTTCCTTTTTCGGTTAAATACATAAATGATTCTTAAAGTATTGGTTTTGTTACAGTTTAGTCCTCAATCTTTTAATTGTTTTACTTCGATCCTCAAAGTATGTGATTTGTTACACCTTAGTCCCTAGAATCAACACCGTTCAAAATTAGTTACGTGGAGAAGGGGTTTTTTCATAATTTTACATAAAGTACAACAAAATTAACAGATTAGGGTAAAAAAATATACGAAAGTGCATAGTTTGGAGACAGATGAAATAAAGCGCATATTTTAAGAACCAAAATGTTACAAAATGCTTACTTTTAGATCATGCGTGTATTTTGGTCATTTTGATTTTGTTGAGTCTTCATATAAAATTTCAAAAATATCCCTCATTCCCTTATTGTTTTGTAATGTATGCCTTTTGCCACTGAGATTTAAGGTTAGAAAGGATGATGTATTCTAATATAGAATCATATAAGGAGTAATGCTTTGTAGGCAAGGTTTCAAAAAGCGGTTGCAGTCACCGTAACGGTTGTAGTGACGCGGAAATGCCGTAGCGTAACTATTGCGGTAACCGGAACCGTGAATTTTTTTATTTTTCGCACAATTTGAAAAAACTTACTGATAAGCATATATATATATTTTTTTTCAAAATCACATTTATTGGGGATTAAAATAGATTTTGATCAATTTTTATTAATTTTTAAATATGATCCAATATTTTTCATATTTTTAAATCACTATAAAATGAGTTTTTTACATTTTATTTCAATAGTTAATGACTTTAAAAATAATTGATTTTAAATGTCTACAAAATTATTTTTGACAAAAACCTAAATTAACTAAATAAAAAATATTTACAATTATTAAATAAAATGATAATAAAAATAAAAATTATGTCATAAATAAAAATTATTTTTGAGCTACTAATTTTATTTATTTTTTTAAAAGACATTTTTTAAACAACACATTATGGTAACAAAAAAAAAAAAAATATTTACTATTAAATATTAAATAAATGATTATAAAAATAAATGCAACCATTGTTTATATATTTTTTATTTTATATGCTAATGTAATGAAATAGAAATTTAAAAAAAATTATAATGAAAAAAAATTCATACAAGGTTTTTTCTTTGGGTTTGGGTCACATGAGTATTCATTCTTTTTTTGTAATTTTTTTTTTTTTTGGAAAAGAAACTATTCAAAATATTGTAAAGGGTTGATTACACTAACGGTCCGTATAGTTTGGGGCTTGTGTCATATTGGTCCATGACTTTTCAATTATAACATAATTGATCCTGAATTTTAAATCTTGTTCCAAATAAGGACAATTGAAGATACTATTAGATTTTTCAAGGGCATAATCGTCAATTTGATAAAATATAAACTAATTTGACAAAAATAAATGTCAAAAAAATATTTTTGAATTTTTAAAAATTATTTCTACCCACTAAGGATAAAATTATGAAAAATTGATAAATCTTTTAGACATTTATTTATTTATTTTTTGCCAAATTAATTTTTATTATGTGTTTGGATGATAATCATGTAATGAGTAGTTGTTTTTATTTTCATTAAATTAGTTTCTATTTTTCTAAAAGTCAAATATGGTGACAACTTTGATATCATTATTAAACCAATCCATTAAATAAAAAAATTCAAAACTAAAAACATTTCATATTTTAAATATATCGATTACACATTAAAAGCTTAACAACTACCCATTTCATGATCATCATCCAAACATATAATAAAAATTAATTTGGTAAAATAAATAAATAAATAAATATATGTCTAAAAGATTTATTAATTTTACATAATTTTATTTTTGGTGGGTAGAAATAATTTTTAAAAATTAAAAAATATTTTTTTGACATTTATTTTTGTCAAATTAGTTTATATTTTATCAAATTGACGATTTTTCCCTTGAAAAGTCCAATGGTATCTTCAATTGTCCTTATTTGGAATAAGATTTAAAATTCAAGGTCAAATGTGTCACAATTGAAAAGTCAGGGACTAAAATGACACAAGCTCCAAACTATAGGGACTATTAGTGCAATTCGCCCTATTGTAAAAGTGTGCAACGGTGTGTAACAAGCCGTTACAGTACCGCTACGACCGTTACGTAGCACCGAAACGGCCGCTACACATGTCAATTTCCATCATACCGCAAAAGCGGGTGTAACGAGTAGTGCCTACTGCCGCACCCGTTACATAACACCGCTTCTTGAAACCTTGTTTGTAGGTTTTTATGATAAGCATGAGTAAGGAAATGACAGGTCTTGGAAAGTTCTTTATAGTAATACTATAGTAGTTGAACTTGAAATGATATGGTGATGATAATTTATGGTGACGAAACTACCTAAAGGGTATCATGTTTTGTTATCTTCTTGAATTGATTCAAAGGGAGAGCATGGGAGCTATGTTACATGGACTCGGGTACGAGTGTCAGATGTGGATATGTATTTAGAGGTCGGACTCGTCAAATCATAAATTTAAGGACACGTAGACTCGGCAAAAAAATGTCATATTTTTATATTTTTAATCAAGTATGTGAGATAAAATGGTGTTATATATAATTTATAGTGTCAAAAAGACATTTATAGTAATTATACAACAATATGTATATATAATAATAGTGTTATATACAATTATATGAGAAGTATCCGACACATATTCTATACCTTTGTTCAAGTGTCGGGTGTCCGAAATGGGTATTTGATTTGTTTTGAAGAGTCCGTGTAACATAGCCTAGGAGAGAATATTGTAGAGGATTTCAATCGTAGAAGTATTGCTTTAGGATTGTTATGTGGTTGTTGTAACTATGCTTGATGGCATAAAATGCAGGAAACATTAAAATATCACATTTGAAAACGAAGGTTGTCGATTAAGGTGAGAGATAGATTGGTAACATTTAGTGAATTGGGAGGTTGTTTCACTTCCGAGAATGATAGCAGGTCTCGCTATGGGTAAGATTGTGTCTAGAAACATTGCTTTTCTAAGAAAATGGTTATGGAAATTTCCTATTGAATGTGATTCATTATGGCATTCCATTATTAAAAGCAAAATTGGGGTTCAAAGTAATGGCTGGGACTCTTACATGGTTTTAAGCGGTAATTGTCGATCCCCTTGGGAATCCATTTTTCGTATCCTTCCTCTGAGATAGCTGCTACTTACCTATGCAGATCGGTGGTTTCAAAGACTGAACTTCCCTAGCTCTCGTTGGGGCTTCGTGCACTGGAAAAATGCTCTAGCAACAAGAACTGGCCACTAGTTGCAAAGTTCCAATAAGTATCGAGAGGGCTATCACAATCAATCTCCATAAATAAATAAAGTGAACATATGTACGTTAATCCTTTATCAGATAGTTTCTAGGGCTGACCGATACTTCCTCCTGCTCATTAGATCGCTCTTCCCTTGCTTTGCCTGCTTGCTTCTTTGCTTCCCCTTCGAATGGATTGATCCGCTGCCCCTCCAATATTTTCAAAGTGGGGAATTGGGTCAATGTCCGATTTTGGGAGGATGTTTGGGTGGAGGGTAATTCTACTTACACCACACTTCCTACTCTTCACACCCCTTAATTTAATTTAATTTTTATTATATTTCTATTTCTATCTAAAATTACCAAAATGAACTATCATCCCCAATTTGAAAACGTAATTTTTCATTACACACCCATCCCATCACCACCACCTCCACTGGCCCACTACTGTCACCATCCTTCTTCTCCACCCAGCCCCTCTCTGCCTCACCCATCTCCTCCGGGGAGAGAAGATTTGGGTTCTGAATAACCGTAAAGGAGGCTCCTTTAAGAAAATTATTCTGAGATTGAGTTTGGCTGCAATTGTCTACAACCTATGGTCTGAGGGGAGAGTCAAGGAATTTTCCAAAGAAAGGGGGTAAATACTACCACTATAGCTTGCAGAATTGAGAATGATTTAAGGAATAGGCTGTGTTCCTTTAGAAATGTTAAAAATTCCTTTAACTGGTTGTGTGCTTAGAATGGGCTGTTTCACCCAAAAGATACTTAGTGATTGAGTTGTAGATGAAAGAGATTGGGCTTGTTTGATTTGTTTTTGGGAGAGTAGTTTTTGAAAATTATTTTGGGGAAAGAGTTTAGAAATTTTTTTAGTTTGTTTGGTTGTATATTTTGAAAGTAGTTTTAGAGTTTGAGAGTTTGTAATGATTTGATGTTTTGTTATAATTGAGTAGATGTGTGTGAGAGAAAAAGTGATTGAGAAGGAGAGAGGAGAGAGAAAAAGTGATTGATTGATAGGTAAGAGAGAGAAAGTGATTTTAAAAATTGTTTTAGAAAATTTACAAACCAAACAAATTTTCTAAATTTTTTTTCCGAAAATCACTCTAGAAATTCAAACCAAACATACCCATTGACTCTGAGAAATCCTAGCTTATTGTATTGTTTTGTTTTTTCAATAAAAAGTAATTTACGAAAAAAAAAAAAAAGTAATTTCTTGCAGCATTTCAATTTCTACATTGTGCCATGGAGTATATGTTTCACACTCAAGTTGACACAAAAAAATCATGTTGAAACTCTGCTTGCACTACAGCCTTTAAAGAGTAAACCTAAGTTGTTTTTCCTGAGATTTCTTTCAAGAAAACCTTAAACTCTGCTTGCAGAACATTGTTACTGTGAACATATTCATCACATAGGTCGTGTTAAGAAGGTTCAAAAAATGTTGCCAAAGTATCTGTAAAGTGTATGATAGAATTTAAGTTTTCAATTAAGACATGTTGAAGAAGTGGTAGAGACTCTTTTAGGAGTGTCGTGTCGGACATGACATGCCTCTTCCATAAAAGTGTTTGTGCTTCTTAGTATGTCATCTAAGATATCAAATGTCTTAGTCAAAGCCCCCCCCCCCCCCCCCCCCCCTCCCTCTCTCTCTCTCTCTCTCTCTCTCTACAACTGGTCAAGGTGGCACCACCCTGGAGGGTAGGCCGAGAAACCTTGACGGTTGTCCCTTGCCTCTAGACTTGAAGCCACATTCTTTAATCCCAATCAGATGTCCTAGGCATTGCTGCCAGCCTAGGTTAACGCTTGAAAACCAGTTGAAGCTTGGATATCTGCTGGAAGGTCGCTTGGCCAATGAATGGTAGAGATGCTTGATCATTGTGACAAATTGTGAAGCCGGAAAGTTACATTGGAGACTGATTTTTATGGGCTGATTTGTGGAGCCGAGCAACTGCATGGTGGCTGATCGGTGACGGCGATTTGGTAAGCCATTGTTGGTAGCTGCTCGTTGTGGATGATCGTGGAGACCATGTGACAATTGGCAGTTGCTCAGTGACACCAAGCAATCTTCGTGGTGATAAGATATTTCATGAACTAACCTTAGTCTGCTGGCTTGTCCAGGGATGTCCATGTGGCTTTGCATTATTGGTCCATGTGTCTAATCAAGAAGCAAACATGTGGCGCATGGAGATGGACACTTGTACCTACACTTTCTAAACAAATATAGCCTTATTTAATCTTCTATTGGTGCCACTTCTAACTTCCTACAAAACATTATTTCCTTATTTTGTCATCGCTTGTAACTCACTCATTATTTGCTGCCCAACATTTTGTATCTTACAACATTGCTGGCCTTGTAGCTGTCTCATAGAACTTTCTTTTCTACGAGTAGGGGATATGATATTAAAAAAAATGCAAATGGCCTTCCAAATCAGGACATCTCTTGACATTTTTTCTCACAACATTGCTGGCCTTGTAGCTGTCTTATAGAACTTGCGATATAATAAATAAACACTGTAAATGGCTTTTCCAATTAGGTAATCTGTTCCTTTGAAGGCTTCCCGGCCCTCCCACCAAAAAGGAAAAAAAAAAAATCCCATTTTACCTTCATGTTTTTTATCTTACAGTCTGGACTTAGCTTTTGCTGAATTCCAACAGTTGTTCTTGATGAGTTTGTTTTTCATTTTTTGCACGTTTGTAATGCCTTGCATTTTAGCACAGCAGAAGCTGCAGAAACAAGCATCGTTTCTGTTGCAGGAAGTTCTGGTTTACATAACTTCAGATGCTGTAACCTGCTTGTTGTTTTACTATGTATATATATATATATTTTCATGTTGGAAATACATTTAAATGTGAAAAAATTTCTTCTGTTGACCTTCTCTACTATTCACAGGACTATATTTGACGTTGACGTCAATAGTTTTGAGGAAAAACCATGGAGGCTCCCTGGTATTGATATATCGGATTTTTTTAACTTTGGTATGAATGAGGAGAATTGGAAAGATTATTGCAAACAGCTGGTAAGTATTAACCTTTATTGTGTCCTTTTCTATATTGATGGAAGCTGAGAGGATGCTGAATTTAAATTCTGCAGGAACAACTTCGCCTGGAGGCAACCATGCAAAGCAAAATTCGTGTCTATGAAAGTGGGAGAACAGAACAGGTATTTTAGTGCTTTCTCATAGTGATGTATCCATGACTATTAGTATCTTTCCTTTCCTAAGTCACCTTTTGTGGTGGCTAAAGAAACAAGCAAAGGAGTTTTTATCTTTAATTGCTCTCATTTCAGGAGTATGATCCAGATCTGCCGCCAGAATTAGCTGCAGCAGCAGGTATTAATGATATTTCATCTGAAAATGGAAATCTTGGGAAGATGAATGCTGGACAAAGTGATATAGCTAAAGGATCTGCACGTGTGCGGCCACCATTGGTATGTGTTGGTGTTGATCTTGTAGTATTTTTTGTTTGTGTTTATTTTTTTCCTTCTCTTTTTTTTTTTTTTTCTTCGTATTTTCCTCGTCCTGAAGATACCTTGGTCATTATTTAGATTTTAATGTATCTAGTAAAGAAATGAAACTCATCAAATACATGAAGTTAGTTTCTTGTGCCAGTTTTTGGTTTCACTGGTTTATGTGATTTCCTACCAGCCCACTGGGAGAGCAATACAGGTGGAAACTGGTTATGGTGAGCGTCTCCCGTCCATTGATACTCGGCCACCACGTATTCGTGATTCTGATGCAATTATTGAGGTGAGTGGTCAATCCGGTCCTTGAGCACATTGATATCAATGTTATTATTCTGATGATGTGCAATACAATTGCACAATATTGTTTGGGAAACAGATTGTCTTGCAGGACTCAGCAGATGATGATTCCATTCGGGGAAATGATGTCACAGAGCAGCTGGAAAATGATTGCTCAAGGGAGAATTTCAGAGGCCATGAAATTGAACGAGATGTTGCAGAGGAAGATGCTGTACATTTTGATGGTTCCCCACTTGCCTATAATGGTAGGAAGAGGGAACTGATTGAAAGAAGAGCACCCTTTATGAATTCTGTTCAGGATAACCTTACCAAAGGAGATGGAAATTTGCCTTTGCCGCCAGAAGCACCAGTTCAGCATCCCGATTCTAGGGGTCAGACGTCTACATATTCTGGCGGAGACACCCTCTATGAGGAGAGGTATGAAATGATGTTGGATTAAATTCATTTAATTTTCTTGAGGATAAAGTTCTTAAATCAATTTAACTCTCGCTGGCCTGATAATTCTTTGTACTACACATGGAAGTTAATTGGTCAAAGGCACTCAATTGACTTTTTGTTCATCTTTTTTTTTTTGTCCCCTCTTTTGTGGACAAGCATTTTGATTAATGTATGATTTATGTCATATCATATGTGCCAGTGAGCAAGAAGAAAAATGGAAAGATAGCAAATAACAAACTATGTGCTTATAAAAAGCTCATTTTAAAAAAGAAAGAAACTGAATATAGTCTTATAAACAGTTGAATGCATGTTGTGGAATTGAAATAGAATGATAAGTAAATCATGTTCTTATTATGTTAACTGTCATTCTAGCCTTAATTAAAAACAATGTGCTTGTAAAATGCTCACTTTGTTCAATAAAAATCAAGTAAAGAATTGAATGCCTGTTGAAGAATTGAAAGAGAAGCATGAACTGAATCATTTCTCTTCAGGAATGCCTTTCAAGTTGTATGTAGTGTTAATTTGGTGGCCGAGATATCTAATGTTTTTATTGCTCAAATTAACCAATATCTTCTTCTAAAGAATGGCACATCTTGCAATTATTCTTATGATTTTTTTTTCTGTTGTGCAACTTTTCTATGATATTTATGTCGAATAAATTCACTTAATTTAAACTAGCATCTGATGTCAAGTATTACCTGTATCTAACTTTCTTCTTAATCCAGGTGGACAAAGGGAAGAACACAGAACAGATCCCCCAATATTACCTGTAGTGACAATCAGAAGGAAGGTTCAGTTGAAAGCATTGGTGGAGAACATAGCCCTCGATTATCATCTCCCGTCACTGTTGGGAGTGCTGAGAATCTTGATGTTGAACATGGTGATGGTTTGCATGATGAGCTGGTGCTGACTGATAGAAGCTCTGGAATGGATAGGGAGGAAGTGGCCTTGGATGCAACAACTACAATGGATACACACATGGGTAAAAATCCTTTGCCTTCTGTGAAAAAGCAAAAGTTAAGTTCTCGAGTGGAACAATCTTCTCTTCAAGAAATTGATGATGGATGGGACTTAAAGGCATCAAGAAGTAGTGAAAACAGCAAAGGAAGATCAGGGAGCAGCAGGGATTATCAGAAGCTTCATGATAGTGTTGACGAGGAAGTTGCTCAGCTTGGACGTTCTTCACGCATGGTGAATTTGAAGCGACCCCATAGTGAAGATGAGCGAAGTATCAGAAGAAAAGGTCATGATGAGAGACATAAGATGGTCAAACATCGTTTGGTGGAAAAAGGTAGGGATGATTCCTATTCTCGTAGGGATCGGGATCCTCACTTGGCCCATCAATCGCACAGGAAAACTGAGGGTATAGACAGGCGAAAAGAGAGAGAAGAGAGAGATAATTCATGGCAACGGCAAGATGATGATCCACATGGTACGAGGACTAGAGCTGAAGACACAAGGAAGCGAGAGCGTGGTGATGAAATAGGTTCAAGGCACCGGAACAGGGTTCAAGAAAGTGAGAGGATAGACAAAGATGAACATCTTCAGTTGAGGAAACAGTTGGATAATGGTAATTTAAGGGTCCATCACGATAAAGATGTGCAATCCCGACACAGAGAAAGGGATGATAATATGAGGAGTCGATATGAGAACATGGATGATCCCCATAGAAAAAGAAGGAAAGAAGAGGAACATTTAAGGAGGGACTCTGAAAAGGAAGAAATCTTGCGGGGCCATAGAGAAAACTCTAGTCATCGAAAGCGAGAAAGGGATGATGCTTTGGATCTGCGTAAGAGAGATGACCAAGTGAGATCTAGAGATGATGATCAACATTCTGTCAGGCACAAAGAAGAGAGCTGGATTCACAAAGAGAGGGGTGAGAGGCAGAGGGAGCGGGAGGAGAGGCACATGATCAAACAATCACATGAAGAAAGTTTATCGAAGCGGGAAAGAGAAGAAGAACGGGGAGGAGTAAGGAGTGCACGAGCTGCAGAAGACAAAGCATGGATTAGCCATGCTAGAGTGAAGGATGAGTATAAGGGATCTGACAGAGATTACCAATTTAAAGACACTGGGCGGCATGGTGAGCAACTTAAGAGGAGGGATCGGGTTGAGGATGGAAGTCTTTCGCAGCATAGGGGATGGGAAGATATCAATGCACGTGGAAACCAACCCAGCATTGATGAGAGAAGATCAAGGCAGGAAAGGGCAAGTACTCGTGATCGTGCTGTGAGTGGTTCTGATAACAATAGGGCGCATGAAAAAAAACATAAAGAGAACACAAGGAAGAGTAAAGAATCTGACAGTAATGAACAAAACTCCATGGGCCCTTCAAAGAGAAATCAAGAGGAACAAAGTGGTCGGATAAATGAGCCGGTATGTTACATCTCTTGACACAATAATATGTTATTCTGCGGAGGAAAAACCCTCCCCCAGGTGTTGAATTATTATGGAATGAACTAATACTTTAGGAAAAGATTCCTTAAAAATTTCTACTCTATATTTGGTGCCTGACCCTGATGACAGCTAACCAATAGATCTTGGTGTAGATTCCTTGACTAAATATTGATTGGTTGAAGTATTCATTTCAGTTAACTTTGTGTATATGTGACAAAAGGACCACCAGGGGTGGGGAGGATTTTGTCACATTTTTTAATTTATTTTCTTTGAAAATGTGAAAACATTTAATCAAGTGCATGTAGTCTCGTCACGGTTTTAGTTTTAGATATAGGTATCAACTTTTGTGGTTTTAGTTTTCTCTCTCGTCTTCTCCTTTTCCCATATCTTCTGCTTCTTCTTTTCTTTCCATTCTCCTTTTCTCTCTCTTCTCTGCTTTTCTCTTTCTAACCTTTTTTTTTGTGTGAGTGATCCATCAGTGTTCTACAACATATAAGTAAAAGGTATTTGCAGTAATACCTCTTATAATATTTGAAATTTTAGTTTTTTAATAGTCTGGGGTATCCCAAAGTCAATGATATATTGCTATAATTTCAGAAATGAAGTGAGAGTAGTTACTTTTACAACCCTTCATAACTTTTAAAGGGGCTCACATTTTGCCAATCCCAGTATTGGGATCTATACTTTTATTGTGCTTGTTTTGCATATCAAGTATTGACTTGAACAGATATGGCTAGTGTCCATTCAACAAACTTAAATTTTACTAGATAAACTATTCAAATGAAGCATTTAAATTAATTGTGATGTCGATGAGGTGGTACTCAATTACCAATCTATAACAACATAGGAGGGATACAGTCCTGACATTTGCTTGACTACAATCGGATTTTGAGGTTTGTAAGAATTACAATTGGCACATCAAGTGTAGTTTTAGTAGCTGCTATTCGTACATAAGGTGTAATTTTATCAGGCCCCTTTATTAAATTAGTATATATGCAGTTCTTCTATAAAGTATCATGTAGTAGTAAACATTTATTCAGATCTACTTTTGATTGACTTTCAATGCTTCTTGTTGATTTTATATTCTCATCAGCTTGCTTTGTTCACTGTATTTACAACCAAAGTTTTTAAAGGTGAATGCATAACTTGAGGCGTTTTACCCCCCATGAGGCGCCGCTTAAGCATTTCAAATTATAAATTGTAATATTTAGTAAATAAATTAAATATTATAAAATACTAAATAAATAAATAAAATTAAGCACTGAACATTTCACTATAGAGAAGAAAGCTTGCTTTTATTGGAAGTGAAATTGACTTAGCTTTAGTGATTGAGTTTCTCACTTGAGCATTAACTTTTTGGGTTTTTTTATTATTAATCAGTTCTCTTATAGATTGTAGTTGTGAAAGGATTCTTTATTTTTTGCATTTTTATGTTTAAACCATTTACTTGACTAAGTTTAACAAGAGCCTAAGGCAACCTCTTCATATGCATACTTCATATGCTTCTGCACAAAAGGCATACAAGGTGCACCTAGGTCATATGCCTCAGACCATGATGCACAAGCTTTTGAGGGATATAGCCTAAAAATAAAAGCCTTGATGCGTTTTACCTTAGCCTTAGGGCGAGTGAGCCTCAGTAAAGCCTTTTAAAACTTTTTTCACAACACATGTTGATCATGTATACATTATTCATCATATATCGACTCTTTAGTCTACAGTCTACACCATTCAACGGAGTTTCCTTCAAAAAACTCTTTCACTGAAATTGTAAGAAAACTGAAATCAACATTGATGTTCATTAGTTGCGACCATGATCTAGCATGAGTCTGATTGATAATTTGATTTAAAACCATGACCTTAAAGGAGATGAGTCGATTGTTCATAAGGTTTGAGGATCAGGACACAGACATTAGCTGCACTAACTGTTGTTTGGTAAAATAAATTAGGTTACTGATAAATTTATTAGTGCATAAAAGATAGAAACAGGGACAAAAATCTATACTGAGAGATTCATACGCAGGGAAAACAGAAAAACAAAATTTGTTGATTAAGATTTTGATTCAATTAGGGAATCTTAACCTACCCATTGAACTGTTAGCTTTGATGTTGGGAGGAATTTTATATTTGTTCCTGTAGTGTTCGATACTGCTCCCACCCATTCAGTAAAGTCATCATTTGATTGCACTGCTAATATCATTTTTTTTACATGAATTGGTTATAGTTGAGACTGTTTGTGTTAGTGAATGCCCAATTTATTATGCAAGATTGCAGTGTGTTGTGTTTGTTAGATTATCATTCGTAGCTTAATTTTCATAGATTAGTATGTATGATGTCTTTTTTCTTTAATGTTGTCTATAATTGTTTTTAGACATTTTCATCCTTAGTTAATTGCTATAAAAGTATTTTCTGAAATGTGTATAATTACAATTTACAAACTTTCCTTGGTAACCTTTACACAACATTTCATCCATGCATGTAGATTCTGGAACTTTTATTTTTTATTTATTTATTTATTTTTTTGATTGATGAAAAGAAGACTACATTGATGAGATCGATAAGTATATATTGATGTAAAACATCAAAAAAGAGTAATGCTAGAGACCCAAAAAATTCTACCAAATGTCTCACACACATGGGTGTGGGACCACACCCATGTGAGACATTTGGTAGAATTTTTTACAAAGAAAAGGCAAGTGCAGCAAGCGTCAAAGCAAAACTTAATGATCTCAACTAGGTTGGCACTGAGAAGCAAGCCCTATCATGTGTTAGCACTACACCAAAGGTTGGTGAGAAACCAACCGAAACAAGAACAGAATAACAGGACTTTTTACAACAACACAGTCACCCAACAACAGACCCCAAACAAACCATCAATAACAGCCTGCATGTTCTGTAAATCATGCACCAGGTCTCATCCTTTCAGACACAAATTTCTTAGTCCAAATTTGCCAACAAAACCAGACCTCCTTCAAAGACAATCCTTAATACTCTGACAATTGAACATAAAATCATTCACAGAGAAATCTTTCAATTGCTTCTTGGATTTAACCCAAATAGCCAAATTTGAAATAATTCTTTCCTGAGCCTTGACCCAATCTGGATGACCATCATTAAACATTCTGGAACCTTATAGATAGCTTTTTTAATGATAGCTTCTTTGGGGTTGTTGATTATTTGTAAGGTAACAGGTTATCCAACTATACATTATTCAAATATGATGTATGTACTAAGTGGTATTCAGCAGTTTCAGCTAACATCCATCCCTCCGCTAAAAGAGTAAAGGTCAGTAACTATCAGAGGTAGTCCAGAAAATCTTACAATCATTTAACCAGTATGTGGTCAATCTCCATGATAGGACCCAATAAAGTATCTTTGACAACATTACATTGATGTTTTTGACTATTCTACTTTCTTATGGATAATTGGAAATGTCCTAGAGAATTCAGCTCTATATATTTATGGTTTTTCGCTTTTGATGATTATCATTGCCTTTGTTCAGATGAAATTGAAAGGCACAACTGAGCGTGCAAACTGTGAGCATGAGATTCTGCTGAACCGTCACTCTTCCAAAAAACATAGGGAAGATGCTTCTTCAGATGATGAGCGACAAGATTCGAGAAGAGGACGGTCCAAATTGGAACGCTGGACAAGCCATAAGGAGAGGGATTTCAATGTTAACTCTAAGTCATCATCTTCCTTGAAGGTTAAAGAGATCGACAAGTTTAACAATGGTGGCTCTTCTTCCTTAGCCAGAAAGCTCCCAGATGAATCTTCCAAGACAGTTGAAACCGTTGAGAATCAACATCCATTGGGTGATCAAAAAGATGTTGGTGATGTGAAATCCTTGGATGATAGACACTTGGACACAGTGGCAAAGTTGAAGAAACGAAGTGAGCGTTTCAAGCTTCCAATGCCAAGTGAAAAGGAAGCCATGGTGATTAAAAAGATGGAGAGTGAACCATTGCCTTCAGCCCAAAGTGAAGCCTGTGCAGACTTGGAGATCAAACCAGAGCGTCTAGCTCGGAAACGGAGGTGGATAAGCAACTAATTGTGAAATCAAGGAACCAATTTTCAATGTTAAAATGTGCCTCGTGTAGGCTTTTTGGGGCTAGTGGCATAACTATTCTGCAGCCATATACACTTTCTTTATTGTGTACATAACAGTGAATGTAACATTGTCCTTGCCATTGATGGTGACTCAGAATTTTGGTTCCTAGTAACAATTACAGTGTATTCATTTATAGAGATTGTATACCAGTTTTCTTGGGGGTCACTTAAAGGACCTGGTTGTTCCAATAACCATATCTGACCTGAACAAAGGCTGGCGCTCCACAAGGCGAGGCGCTTGATTAATGCTGGCTGCGTCAAGTATCAGTGCGTCAAGGATCGGTATGGCATAGATTCGAAGAAATTTAATGCAGGGAACATTTAATTGAAAGAGAATGACCCCTCTACTCTGGAGCAGGAAGGTCATTGAGGTAGATGTAGATGGATGATCTGCACTTATTGTAGCTTGATTTTCTCTGTACCTGTATGATAGATTTTTTGTCACTTTTTTTTATTTTGATGTTCCTTTTCTGTGTTTTAAGGAACAAAAGAGATATAGAAGTAATTGAAGAGAGAGAGCAGTTGGTTAGTCAACATTGACATTGAGGAAATGGCCTAGTGCAGTGAACCCCTTTTTCTTAGTAGATATGGCAAGTTTGGAATAATGGTATTTGATAGGATTGACTTAAATGCAGTTTTGGAACACTTTGGTTCTTTTTCGTGATGGATTGTGTGAATATATACTAGGAAACATAATTGCGATTATATGTTTCAAGAACCAACTCTCCAAAAAGTGGAGCACTCTCTCTCTCTCTCTCTCTCTCTCCGGTTGTATTCACAAAAGGAAAGGAACTTTCTTTCTCCTATTTTTATTATGGAGTTGAGAGAAAGTTAGAGAAATTACGCAAAGATGTAAGCAACAAAGAGATAGTGAGAAATTATATTGTTATATTATGTTGGCTTGAAAGTCAATTTATAGAATAAAACTCTATAAACAAACAAAATCAAAA
Source organism: Camellia granthamiana (assembly GCA_036172215.1). Taxonomy (NCBI): domain Eukaryota; kingdom Viridiplantae; phylum Streptophyta; class Magnoliopsida; order Ericales; family Theaceae; genus Camellia; species Camellia granthamiana. Next base: position 14,755,741 of record CM069904.1, read on the forward strand.
AGTCTAGTCTAAATTTAATACATATTTAATTGGTTGGACTATCAAATACATACATCTAAATTTGCAAGGCTTTCCAAAAGTCTATACTCCAAAAGTTTACTAGCCTAGACTTAGGCTTATAAATACAACTTGACAATTATACATGATACCTAGACATATATTTATAGAGGTTCTAACAAACTCTAACTAAGCTACAATTATATACAAATATACATGACTTTCTACCCTCCTCAGTTTTCAAAGGGATAGACTGAAACAGATAAGATTTGGCTGATCTTTTCTGTCTTGTAGTGTCGGCTGAAAGGATTTGTCTAACCATTTTCCGTTTAATAATGCAGGTTGCTCCACATGTCCTGGATAAGGTTGGAGTTGATCATGAGACAACTGCATGTGATAGTGAGGTCCATTATGCTTCCATCCTGTTGACGAGATTGTGATATTCTTCATCAGTCTCTAATGGAGGGGAATCAGGATCTTGGTTGTATCGTTCATTCCGAAATTATTCTACATCATCCGCGGTCATGGCTAGTTCTAATGGAAGATCCAAATTATTTCTCTTTTTAAAATTTAATAACATGTCAAGAGCGTCATTAATTTGTGTAGGAGGCCTTTGATATGTTATGGGAAAATGAGTTACAAATAGTATTCTATCATCTGTGATCATGAATAGCAATTTTGTTGAGCCATGGATATTAGAAGCTATATGTTATGGGAAAATGAGTTACAAATAGTATTCTATCATCTGTGACCATGAATAGCAATTTTGTTGAGCCATGGATATTAGAAGCTGCCTGTGAAACAGTTATTAGACTGTCTATCCAAATTCCGTCAAGAGAAGTTTGTGAATACTTTCCAATCGCTCCATTCTGCGATCTTCATCCAAATAATCATTTTCAAATTCAAAATTTTCAGTTTCTTTGAGATACCAAATTTGGTATGGTTGGAAAAAATGTTCTCGTTCTCACCAACAAATTGTGCTAGAGATCCAGAAAGTAAAATATTTACTCCATCGGAAGCCTTTTACTATCCATGAAAGCATTGTTTTTATGATCATTGGATATTCTATCCACTAGATTGGATTTAAAATTTGAAAAATAACTTGATTAGTTATTTCTCAATTTATCTCTTCAAAAAACTACGTGTCATGGTTTGCCATGATGGTTATTTTGGAAATTCCATCTTTAAAATTTAATTTATCATAGGATTGTTCTAAGATTTGTCTAATCTTATCACAATGATCCTCAACTCGATTTTTGATTAACAGAAAATTTTCTTTTGGAAGCAAAGTTCTTGTTTTTTGAAAAAGACAAATTCTTTTTATTTGTTCAAAAACTGAATCAGAAAACTCATCTGATATGAGGTCTGATAGCTGAAGAAAATTATTTATTTTTTCGAAATTAAAATCTTCATTCCAATTCATTTGTTTAAGGATATTGAAACTGTTAATCATATTGTTTAATTTTGATGATGTCTAAAATATTATTTGAGAATTTTAAATTTTAATATACATATTCTATATTATTTGGCACAAAATATTATCTGTTTAAAATATAAGTTGTATGATATATTTTTTATAAATTTTAATTAAATGAAAATATTTTGAAAATATTATTATTCATGATTTTGAAAAAATTCGGCTAATCACTATTCACTTTTTGACAAAATTAAAATTGATTAGTTGTATCTTTTTGACAAATGTGATTTTAGTGAGTTGTCATCTTTTGACAAATTTAATATACTCACATGGGATGATTGGTTATTTTTATTTGAGTGTATTTATAATCTGTTCAACAATTATAAAACTTTTAGAAGGGATATATATTTACATATATATATATATAAAGAAATGGTTGCAAAATTGCAACATATTCACATGCTGAATTTTAATTCATATGTTGAAGTTTAAAATTGAATGTTGAAGCTACATCTTTATATAAATTAATATGGACTTTGCAGGAATTTTTTACCTCATTTCTTTATATATATACAATATATATTAGTCAAAACCCACATGTTTGTTAGTTTTGTTCAAATTTCAACCATAATGTTTGACAAAAGGAAAGGGTGCCTCATAATGAAAAGTTGAAACAAATAGATGCCTCATGATTTGTCAGAGGAGCGTCTGCCTCTCCAACGGGTATATTTTTGGGTATAAATGGAAGTGTTTTGTGTGAAAAAAAATTAAGAACTTGAAGAAATTTTTTTTATGTGTGCTCCAAAATTTTGAGTATATTGTATTCTGCTCTTTCACTTTCAAATCTAAGTGTAACCTTTGTTCTTACACTTTCATATCTACTCTTTGTGAGAGAATTATTGTAAAAGGGAATAAGTACCACTTATTTTTATTCATTATTTTTCTGAGAGATTTTTGTAATGGTGAGACATTTATTATTGAGTGAGGCTCAATAGATAAGAATAAGTCCTGTGCAAAATTCACAAGCTTGGTGAAGACTTGGTGGTGTATTAATTCATTTTGATAGTAAAGAAATTCTCAAGGAGGTTCCTTGGGGAGTGGACGTAGGCCTGGCGTGCCGAACCACTATAGATCTCAGTGTTTGATTTTCTCTCCCTATCTCTCTTATTTTTTATATTGATAATTATTATTCTATTTTTTATTTGTTAAAATTCTGAATATTGTGTTTATAAATTTTAATATTATAAAATTTTTTAAATAACCCAATTCACCCCTCCTTTTGGGTTGCCTACCTGGGATAACAATTGGTATCAGAGCCTAAACTCTAGTTTGTGTGACTTAACCATCTTAGAGTAGATCATGGCAACCCCTAGTTATTCCTTATCTGAGGGACAAGCATCCAATAGGCCACTACTATTTAGCGGCATAAATTTTAGCTATTGGAAAACTAGAATGACTATACATGTTCAATCTAATGATTATGAATGCTGGAAAATTATTTGCAATAGTCCAAAAATTCCTACCAAAACCATAGATGGACTTAGGGTACCAAAACCTGATGATGAGTGGAATGAATCAGATACTAGAATGGCCCAAATTAATGTCAAAGTCACAAACATGTTGTACTGCGCCTTAGATGCCAACGAGTTCAACAGAATTTTTACATGTAAAACCGCAAAAGAAATTTAGGATAAACTTATAGTGACTCATGAGGGAACCGAACAAGTTAAAGAATCTATAGTCAGTTTACTAGTCCATAATTATGAACTCTTTAAAATGAGTCCTCATGAAACTATTCTTCAAATATTTACTCGCTTTATTGATATTATTAATGATTTAATTTCTCTTGGCAAAATATATACTAATGCTGAAATTGTAAGAAAGTGCTTAGGTCATTACCAAAAAGTTGGGAGACAAAAGTCATTGCCATTACCGAAGTCAAAAATTTATCAAAGTTAAGTCTAGATGAGTTAATGGGATCTCTCTTAACTCATGAGCTCATAATGCAAGAAGGAAAAGAAGAGGATGACAACAGCAAGAAGAAACGAATAGCCTTCAAATCCACCTCGAAACATCAAGAGGATAAGGAAGATGATTCGGATGATGATGAGGAAATAGCATTCATCACTAGGAAGTTCAAAAGGTTTGTGAAAAAGAAACAAGGTGTGTGAAAATTTTTCAGAAAAGATTTCAATAATAGGGATTTTCAAAAGGGAGAAAATCACAAAAAAATTGAAGTTACCTGCTACGAATGCAACAAACCTGGACACTACAAATCAAAATGTCCAGAACTTAAGAAACAATTCAAGAAAGATAAGAAGAAAGCCATGATTGCAGCATGGGGAGAAAATAGTGATGAAAGCGACTCAGAAACCGAAGTTTGCAAAAATGAGGTTGCTAACCTATGCTTAATGGCACTTGGAAACAAAGATGAGGTAAATGACGAATCTTTTACGTTTAATGAATTACAATCAGCTTTTGATAAATTACATGCTGAATTTATGAAACTTAGGTTGAAATGTAACTGTCAAAAGAAAGTGATTTCAAGTTTATCAAAAGAAAATGAATCTTTAACTTCCAAAATAAATGATTTAGAAAATGAAACCATGAAAATGAAAAAGGAAAATAATATCTTAACTCGAAAAGAGTCTTTTATTTCTGAGAAAACATTAGTTGTATTGTAAGAAGAAAATGAGTTTTTAAAAAAGAAGCAAATTGTTTTGAAAGAAAATATCGAAGACTTGAAAAATACTCTTTCCAAATTTACTCAAGGTAAAGAGACTTTAGATAAAATTCTTAAAAATCAAAATCGTACTTTTGGTAGAGTCGAAATTGGATATAAACCTTTTTCAAAAGTAAAAACTGTCAAAAATAGTTTTGTGCATGCATCTTCTAATCACTCTCATCTCACATGTCATTTTTGTGGTACAAAATGTTATATTTTACCTTCATGTTCTGTTAAAAGAAATCCTTTTGCTAAAATAAAAAAGATGTGGGTTCTTAAGGACATTTCAAGAGTGTCAAATTCTAACTTTTATGGACCCAAGAAAATATGGGTACCAATAGAAAAATAAAATTTTTGTAGGTATGTTTCAAGACAAATCCAGTAACGATAGCTGGTATCTCGACAGTGCATGTTCGAGACACATGACCGGAAATAAAGCTATGTTCGTCATACTCTAACCAAAGGACGGCGGATATGTGACTTTCGGCGACAATAGCACGGGTAAAATCATAGGTGTAGGTAGTATCGGTAAAAATCCTTCTCCTATTATTGAAAATGTTTTACTTGTTAAAAGTTTAAAATATAACTTGCTTAGTATTAGTCAATTATGTGATAAAGGGTATAGAGTTATTTTCGAGAAAACTCACTACACTATTGAGAACATCCTAGAAAACAAAACTTTATTTGTAGCTTATAGACATGAGAATGTATATGTGTTTGATTTACATGATTTGTCTTATCATTTTAACATTAAATGATAATGGTTGGCTTTAGCATAGAAGATTAGGACATGCTCATTTTGATTTAGTTTTCAAATTTTTAAAAAATGAGTTAGTCATTGGTTTACCAAAAATTATTTTTGAAAAAGACAAACTTTGTGTCAATTTGGAAAACAAACTAGAATTTCTTTTAAATCCAAAAATATTGTTTCAACTACTAGACCACTTCAACTCTTGCATATTGATCTATTCGGACCATCTAGAATATTAAGTTTAGGAAGAAAATCTTGTGCCCTTGTTTGTGTTGATGATTATATTAGATATACATGGGTATTATTTTTAGCACACAAAAATGAAACTTTTTATAATTTCTCGAGACTTTGTAAAAGAATTCAAAATGAAAAAAATCTTAATATTTGTAGTATTAGAAGTGATCATGGTAGAGAATTTGAAAATAATGATTTCATTATGTTTTGTGATGAGTTTGGAATTGATCATAATTTTTCTGCCCCTAGAACTCCTCAACAAAATGGTGTAGTTGAAAGAAAAAATAGAACTCTTGAAGAAATGACCTGTACTATGCTTTGTGAAAATAATTTGCCTAAATATTTTTGGGCGGAAGCCGTTAACACTGCATGCTATGTTGTAAACCGAGTTATGATTAGACCTATTCTGAAGAAAACACCTTATGAAATTTGGAAAGGTAGAAAACCTAATATTAGTCACTTCCGTGCATTTGGTTGTAAATGCTTTTTATTGAATAGCAATAAAGATAACTTAGGAAAATTTGATGCTAAATCGGATGAAGCTATATTTCTTGGTTATTCAATTTCCAGTAAAGCTTATAGAGTATTCAATAAAAGAACTCTACTTGTTGAAGAATCTGTGCATGTTGTTTTTGATGAATCTAACATCATTATTTCCAAGAATCTTGTAAGTAATGATATTGTAGAAAATCAACCAAACATGGAGAGCATTTATATAAAAGAAAATGAAGAAAATCCATTACGCGAACATGAAGAAGAAATGACAATGGAGAAACTTCAAGAAATATATGTTCTTCTAAAAAACAACTCAAATCTACCAAAAGAATGGAAGTATGCTCATGGCCACCCCAAAGACCTCATCATAGGTGATGCGGCGGAAGGTATAAAACTCATTCCTCTGTTAAAAATGTTTGTGGTAACTTAGCGTTTGTTTCACAAATTGAACCAAAATCATTTTTAGAAGCTGAAAATGATGAAAACTGGATTTTAGCAATACAAGAAGAATTAAATCAATTTGAAAGGAATGAAGTTTGGTTTTTAACGCCTCGACCTAAGGATCATCCTATTATTGGAACAAAATGGGTTTTTTGAAATAAAATGGATGAATCCGAAGTTGTTACTAGAAATAAAGCTAGATTAGTAGCTCAAGGTTATAATCAAGAAGAGGGCATTGATTTTGATGAAACTTTTGCACTAGTTGCTAGACTTGAAGCTATTAGAATGTTACTTGCTTTTACATGTTTTAAAGATTTTAAATTATATCAAATGGATGTTAAAGGTGCTTTTTTTAATGGGTATATTTCGAAGGAAGTTTATGTTGAACAACCTCCCGGTTTTGAAAATCATAAATACCCGGATCATTTTTTCAAACTTTCAAAAGCGTTATATAGCTTAAAACAAGCTCCTAGAGCTTGGTATGAAAGATTGAGTAATTTTCTACTTGACAAAGGTTTTTGTAGAGGAAAAATTGATACAACATTTTTTATAAAAATAAAAAAAGAAGATATGCTAATTGTTCAAATTTATATTGATAATATCATTTTTGGTGCTACTAATGAAAATTTGTGCAAAGAGTTTGCGAAAGATATGCAGGGTGAATTTGAAATGAGTATGATGGGGGAGTTAAATTACTTCCTTGGTCTACAAATTAAACAAACTAATGATGCGATCCATTTAAATCAAACGAAATATATCAAGGATCTACTCAAAAGGTTTGAAATGGAATTATCAAAGGCTGGAACAACTCCAATGAACACATCAATAAAAATTGACAAAGATGAGCAAGGTAAACCTGTAGATGAAAAGAAAATATCGAGGTATGATTGGTTCCCTACTCTATCTTACTGCAAGTAGACCCGATTGTAGACGCGCCCGTGGGCCTCACTCTACAGTTCGGACTCCCTTTGTGTCACGGTTCTTAATCTGAACCAAAGAGTCCAAATCCGGCAAATCGTTTTGAGAAAACTGATTTTTGAAAGAAGTGCCAAACATGGACTGCTTTGCCAGATACAGAGTCGTCACCTAAATATTTTTTAATGGGGGAATTTAGGAAACCCTAACTCGGCGCCAAAGGCCACGTGTCTGTCATCACCAAAGTTGCCTCGGCTCGGGAACTTGGGTACGATTGGGGAAGGTCAGCTATGAGCACCCCCTCTCGCCCGATCCGAAGATCGGCCTCTACTAACCGTGATATCTAATTTTGAAAACCTTATGCATTCTTATTCCGGTTGTTAGCCTAGAATTACTATGTTATGCGCACAGCAAACAAGTATAGACCGAATCGCCTAAATTGGAACAAAACATTACATGTTTTGTTTTGAAAATGGTTTGCTACTCGCAAGTAGGCTAAAATGCAGGTTTTGCCACCCTCGAGTGGGCTTTTAGAAAAGATGGTTTTGCCACTGTCTAGTGGGCTTAAAACTCACAGTTTTAAATGCATTATTCCAATTTAGGTAATTCGACCTTCATCCACAGGCATTCAAGCAGTTATATCACATAAGCAGCTAGCCTCATGGTAAACATGCAATTATGGCAACACTCACACGCATGCGGTATGCTAAAGCATAAAAGCTTACCTAGTACTCCGTGCCAAAACAGAAACTAGTTAGTAATCATATGCATGATCCTAGTTCATGTTAAGATGGCTAATGCAACACAAGCGAAATGCAGCTAGAATAGGCTCGGCTAATCTAAACGTGGCATATGATGATGCTACAACTAACACGTATTCAACTTGGAATTGAAATACTATGATGCGCCGAGCCCGATGTATGCAAGACAAATGTATGGATGCATGCATGCATAGCATAAGGTATGCTAATAAATATGCCCTAGTACTAACCATTGAAAGCAGGTAAGTAAAAGGGAGAAAGAAGTGGGGGTTGGAAGACATACACACACTCACCCACACTTATTACAAATTCGCCCTCGCTCGGAGGGACCAAAAGAATATACAAATTAATTAACCTACAAGCTAATTAATCATTACAGACCACTTAATTAATTAACAAATTAATTAATGCTAAGGAAAGTAGTAAAAGGCCTCGGGAAGCGGGTCCAATGCATGCGTGCTCGGGTTTGCTCGGAAATCCGTCGTCATGCACAAGTTGCCTCTGTTTTCCCTGCTCTGCTCCTCTGAAAATTGTGCAAGTCCCAGGGATGCTTCCATGAACACCGTGGAGTGCCACCGGCTAGAAGGAATGGCCGCCGGCCATGGGGAATGATCACCGGCCACTGGTTAAGCCATCGGCCACTGATGGATGGCCGGTCGGCACTGGAGATAGTCGGCCGGCCAAATCTTCCTGCAGAAACCTGTTTGACAGCAGCAGAGGGCAGACAAGGCATGGCAATGCATTTTCAAAGCAATGTTTGCACCACCACCCTCCTTATCATATTCATGACTCAAAGGAGGATGGTCCTTGACCCTCGGACCACCAATCGCGTATTTCAATGCATGATGGCCCAAGAAGCCAAAGTGTGCAATTTCAATGTGGAATGAAATGCACATAAACAAATAATGAACTCAACCTCTATCGTACTCAACTCAAGAGGCAAAGTATGCATGCCAATGTAATGCAACCTAGGCATGCAAGCTAAGGATGCATTATGAACATGAGGGCAAGCAATGCAAACATGCAATGTACACTAGGTACACAACACTTAAGCATGAAAAGACAACTTTTAAGCACACTTAAAAGGAGATAATCATGGACTAATGGCATGCATATCAAGCTATGAAAACATGTAGAAGATGATGCCAAATCAAACTACCAATGCAAGTAAGACATGCAACCAAGCCCAAGGACTTAAACTAGGATCAAATGACATGTGAAGCAAATGACCAAAGTGAGTCAAAACAGCCCTAAATCATGCAAAAGTAAGCCCCAAAAACCACTTAGATGGCATCTAAAAGGTCTAAGTATGGAAGCATACACAAGGGTCCAAGTATGGAGCATAAGACAACAACCTTATAAAGCATTAAAGGAGCATCAAATGCAAGCATACGAGCACACCACAAGGACTGAAATGGCATGATAAGTGGTTCCAAACCACTGAAATGAAGCAAGTAAAGCATGCTAGAGGGGTCAATACTCAAGGCATACAAGAGAGGTTGCATGGTAGCTATACAAAGCAAGCCCTAGATGGCCTAAGCAACCAAAAACAGACCTTAAGCATCCTAAAACAAGCATAAAAGCTTCACAAAGCTAAGCCAAAATCATGCTAGAAACAAGGCTTAAAGCACAAAGCATGTTAAGGCAATTTCATGGCATTACAAGACAAGTATGCTAAGCATGCATGGTGTGTCTAAACCAACTTAAAACAGTGCTATATCATGGAAAAATAAGCACAAATAACACTTAAGACATGGCCAACATGAACTTAAAAATGGTGCTCACATATGAGGCTAAAATGAGACTTTTTGAAGACAACAAGGAGAGGGGATGGCCCTCTCCTTCTTAGGACCTTAAACCACCATCCTCACCACTGAAATCCCTCAAGATTTCAGTGGTGAGGAGGCCCAAACAAGGTGGTCCCAAAGTTCACCAAAAACACACAAAAAAGAGGCCAAACAAGGCCTAAGAGGGGGTAAACGACCCCAAACACAAAAGTGACCTTAATGAAGTATCTTAAACACAAAAAAATAGAACTTTTTTTATGTTATACACAAAGCTCAAATCAGCAAGAAAGACAGGCTAAAAGTGTGTGCAAAAACGGGGAATAAAAGAGGGTTAGATGCTCACCCTTGTAGACCAACGGGGACAGCAACCTTTGGTCCCAAAAACCAGCTCCTTAGCCTCTGAAAATGGCCTCCAAGAAGCTTAGATGGATGATGGAGAGGTGTGGTTGAGAGGTGGTGTGCAAAGGGGTCAAGAACCAAGCACTTTGGAGGCTTGGATGTAGAGATATCAAGAGAGATATATGTTTTTGTCTTGGACAAATTTCTTGGAACCCTTGAAATGGAAGAGGAGCTCTTCTATTTATAGAGAAGATGGAGGCTTGAAGCTTCTAAGAGAAGCTAAGCAAAAAAAAAAAAGGGTCAAGGGGGTCAAGCTTCTCTTAGAAGCTTGGAGCAAAAGGGCCAAAAGGCCAAGCTTCTTGGAGAAGCTAGAGAAAAGAGCCAGGCTTCTTGGAGAAGCTAGGCAAAAGGTTCAAGAGGTGCAAGCTTCTCTTGGAAGCTTAGAAGGGTTCAAGCTTCTTGGAGAAGCTAGGCAAAGGTGCAAAAGGTTCAAGCTTCTAGGAGAAGCTAAACCAAGGTGCAAAAGGTTCAAGCTTCTTGGAGAAGCTAAACCAAGGGTTCAAAAGGTTCAAGCTTCCTTAAGAAGCTAAAGACCAAGGGTTCAAAAGGTTCAAGCTTCGTCAAGAAGCTAAAGACCAAGGGTTCAAAAGGGTCAAGCTTCCTCAAGAAGCTAAAACAGGGGGTTCAAAAGGTTCAAACCCCCCTTAAGAAGAGGTCTCGGCCAAAAAAAGAGTCAATCGGCCAAATAAAGATGGCCGACCGACCAAATAGAGTGCCGACCGGTCAAATATATGGCTGATGGCAACAAAACACTAGCCGGTGGCCTCTAGCCATGGCCGGTGATGTATGGGGATGTCTCACAAGCCATTCCCTGCCCCTCAAAAGCAAAACACAAGTGTTTGGTGCAAAACCAAACACAAAACAGTCGAGTCGGGAGATCCTAAGGCAAGGCGCGTAGCCGAGACCTCCGGGAACTCAAGACGAACACAAACATGGATGATCACCGGGTGTTCAATCGGTGACATCCAAGTCTTGAGGACGGTCAAAAATGGGGTGTCTACACCGATATAATGTTTAGTGTTTGTATGTGTGCACGTTTTCAATCCGCACCAAAAGAGTCACACATCACCGCAGTCAAACGTATTTTCAGATATCTTTTTTGCACTCCAAATTTGGGATTATGGTATCCTAAGGGAACCACCTTTGAACTTTTTGGTTACTCAGATGCCAACTTTGCGGGATGTAGACTTGACCGAAAAAGCACTAGTGGCACTAGTCATTTTCTTGGACACTCACTCACTTCTTGGTTTTGCAAAAAACAAAACTCAGTGGCTCTGTCAACTACTGAAGTAGAATACATTGTCGCCGCTGGGTGTTGTGCACAATTGCTTTGGATGAAACAATTTCAAGATTTTGGACTTCACTATAATCATATTCCTATAAAATGTGACAACACAAGTGCCATTAACCTTTCAAAAAATCCTATTCAACACTCACGCACTAAACACATTGACATAAGGCATCATTTTCTAAGAGATCATGTACTCAAAGGTGACATTGAACTCGAATGTGTACCTACAAATCGTCAATTAGCTGATATATTTACCAAGCCTCTAAATAAAGAACAAGTTTGTTATATTAGAACTGAACTTGGTATGATGAATACTCCAATATAATGTTTATATTAATTTTTTTAAAAATAAATAAATAAATGATAATAATAATAATAATGATAATAAATAATCAAATAAAATAACTATAGTAATAATAATAATAAAATTATATACATATATATATATATTCTCTCTCTCACACCCGCTCTGTCTCTATCTCTCACCCACTCTCTCCCTTACTCTCTGTTTTCTCTTTTTCTTGCTCTCTCGCTCTCCCTTTCTTCCTCTCATCCTCAGCCGACGCCATCTTCATTCTCACCATCATCTACAACCAGCTCCACCATCCACAACATCATCCATCACTGTCATCACTACCATCATCCATCTAAATCCATCACCAATCTACCGAGATCCATCACTACTCTACCTAAAATCTGCATCACGATCATTACCGATGCATCAAGTTCCATCACCGATCTATTAAGATCCGTGACTGATCCATCAAGATCCATTGTCGATCTACAAAAATTCGTCACCGATCTACACGATCTTCTCCATTTCTTCCGATCATCAAGGTCATCACCGATCAACATGTTAAAATTCTTTTTGCACTGTGTTATATTTTTTTACTTGTTGTATGTGCTCCAAACTCTCTTAGATTTAATAATGATTGCTTCTACCTTGTCTGAAGAAATTATTTTTATTTTTATTTTCTCCTTTATGCTAGTGCACTTGGTGTAGTTGTTTATGGCCGGATCTTAATGACCCTTGGTATTATAGATTGGTAATTTGTTTCTTCAAATTTATGTAATTTTTAGTGTATTAATTTAGGGGGAGACTCATATATTTTGAGATTAACAATTATTATAAAAAATAAAATAAAATAAAATAAAAATAAAAATAAAATAAAAAATGGGCGTGTGTATATTTTGTGCATAATTTTAAGGGGAGTATATATATATATATTTTTTCCTTATATGCACTACTTCTTTTCTGCATCACCAATTTTTTTTTGTAAAGACAAAATTTATATAAATAAAAAAAAAGGGAGGAGAAATGCTTGCAATTTTATTTCAGAAGGGAAAATATTACTCGGTTACATGTAAGTTTTCAGAAGGTTTCACAGATTTTTTCCGTTTCACTTCTCTTAACAATTTTTCATGAGCCTCTTTTACATGTCTCTCTCTATTTTCGACTTCTGTGAGTCTTGGCATTATAACCGTTGCATAATATTGCACCGCATTCTCCAACTATGCATTTTTTCCTTTTTAGCTCTTTCTTCTCCTTACACATATTAACCAGTTGTTGTTTTAACAAGCACACCTCATCTCTTCATTGCTGATTTTCTTGTACTCTTGCTTGTAATCGTTGCACCATATTGGAAACTGCAGTCCTTGCCTATGTACTAAGAGCCATAGTGTTATTAATAGCATCGATATCATTTCGATTACCAATAACACTAGGACCCTCATTTACAGAAATAGCATGTGCCTGCACCACTGGTACCCTCTCATTTTCCTGCATTACAGGCACCTCATACATGTCCGAACCATTGATGGCTAAGGTAAGGAATGACATGATTACACAAGAAGGTCAAACAAATTTTTCTCTCCAACACTTGATATTTTCGTCTCTTTGCCTATCATCCTTGTCACTTTTTATACACTCCATCGATCCAATCCTTGATGCATATCTGCTCAAATCTTTTGGTTGTCAACATTTTGTGCGCTTGAGATACTCCAAAATCCCCACAATGATCTCGACAAGACCTGCGAACCATTATTATATTTTTGACATCTGAAATTATTTTACCAACTGTGTTTATTTCCTATCTCCATATTTTATCTTGATGATGTCAAAGGGGGAGAAAAAGTATGACTTTGAATTGCTGTTCATGCATGCGCTTTAAATATTTTATGTTGCAAAATTATCAAATAACTTGTTGATTTTTGTTTTGTGTCAAATCCATACAAATATTGCCATCATCAAAAAGGGGTGGATTGTTAATCATATTGTTTAATTTTGATGATGTCTAAAATATTATTTAAAAATTTTAAATTTTAATATACGTATTCTATATTATTTGACACAAAATATTATCTGTTTAAAATATAAGTTGTATGATATATTTGTTATAAATTTTAATTAAATAAAAATATTACTATTCATGATTTTGAAAAAATTCGGCTGATCACTGTTCACTTTTTGACAAAATTAAAATTGATTAGTTGTATCTGTTTGACAAATGTGATTTTAGTGAGTTGTCATCTTTTGACAAATTTAATATACTCACATGGGATGATTGGTTATTTTTATTTGAGTGTATTTATAATCTCTTCAACAATTACAAAACTTTTAGAAGGGATATATATTTACACACACACACACATATATATATATGATATAATATAAAAAGAAATTGTTGCAAAATTGCAGCATATTCACATGCTGAATTTTAATTCACATCTTGAAGTTTAAAATTGAATGTTAAAGCTACATCTTTATATAAATTAATGTGGACTTTGCAGGAATTTTTTACCTCATTTCTTTATATATATACAATATATATTAGCCAAAACTCACATGTTTGTGAGTTTTGTTCAAATTTCAGCCACAATGTTTGACAAAAGGAAAGGGTGCCTCATAATGAAAAGTTGAAACAAATAGATGCCTCATGATTTGTCAGAGGAGCGTCGGCCTCTCCAACGGATATATTTTTGGGTATAAATAGAAGTGTTTTGTGTGAAAAAAAATTAAGAACTTGAAGAAATTTTTTTTATGTGTGCTCCAAAATTTTGAGTATATTGTATTCTGCTCTTTCACTTTCAGATCTAAGTGTAGCCTTTGTTCTTACACTTTCATATCTACTCTTTGTGAGAGAATTATTGTAAAAAAGGGAATAAGTACCACTTATTTTTATTCATTATTTTTGTGAGAGATTTTTGTAAGGGCGAGACATTTATTGTTGAGTGAGACTCAATAGATAAGAGTAAGTCCTGTGCAAAATCCACAAGCTTGGTGAAGACTTGGTGGTGTATTAATTCATTTTGATAGTAAAGAAATTCTCAAGGAGGTTCCTTGGGGAGTAGACGTAGGCCTGGCGTGCCGAACCACTATAAATCTCAGTGTTTGATTTTCTCTCCCTATCTCTCTTATTTTTTATATTGATAATTATTATTCTATTTTTTATTTGTTAAAATTCTGAATATTGTGCTTATAAATTTTAATATTGTAAATTTTTTTAAATAACCCAATTCACCCCCCTCTTGGGTTGCCTACCTGGGATAAAGAAACAAAGGTTATGTAAATCTTTAAACTTAGCTGTTTGCTCAGCTAATTTGTTGGCCAGAACTCTCATGTGTTCTCAAAATTTCACTTTGTTATCTACAATGTGAGTTTTCCAAACTCCATTGAGTTCTGTATAAATTTCTGTGGATACGCCAAGGTTGAAAAAATCTTTTATTTCAGATTCATCTAGTTTAGATGTCTAAATATTAGTTGGAACTGTGCTAGATCTCATTTGACAAAATATATTTTGATAAACAGACATAACTGGTGCACTGTAAAAAGTTTTTTAGCTTTGGTCATGCTATCATAGGATTTAAAACTTGCTCCTGTAAATCTGCAAACTTGCTTATTGCGCTCATTCTATTCTGTATAAATTTCAGGTTGTCTTTTGCAAACACAACATAAACTTTTTCTTGTCTGGGAATTGTTTTTTTAGTAATTGTCACCCAATCTCTTTGAGCGGGTTGTTTTCCCTTGTCCATTTTTTTCTCCTGGTCTAGAGGTCTTCTGGAAAAATGAAAATTACTTGTTTAGTAATTTAATTTTCTGACACAATTCCTACTAAGAAAATCTACAAGAAATTGTTAGTATCTTTAAGGTATTTTACCTTAAAAGTATATTCAGAAATTTTATTATACCAAGATAATCTTCTTCCTTGCTCAATAGGTTTTTAATTGATCATGAAATCTCTTACTATCTTATTATCAGTGCGTACAATAAAATTTTCTGGGGCTAAATAAGTATGAAAACTTTTTATTACCAATTTTATTACAAGTAATTTTTTTCAAAATAATATATTTCTGTTTATTTGGTTTAAATATTCTAGAATTATATCCACAAATTAGTTCTTCTTTTTATAATTTTATGGGTATTGGATTTTTTCTTGGTCTAATCTCATTTTCTGATAAAGGTATCTCTTTATCATGCCATAAGTTACTTGGTATTGCTTTCAGAACACATCTCCAGCATGCTTCTAAGGTATCCGTTTCTAAAATTAATTTATCACATGTTTTAGAAAGATAAACATCTGGTAAAGTTTTAACATTTTCTTTAATTTGTTCAATTAAAGCAACATCCTCTACTGTCCATTCGAAAATAACATTTTTCCTTAATTTGGTTAAGCAAGGAATTTCTATTTTTGAAAGATTTTTGATGAAATTTCGTCCATAATTTAAAATACCTAATAAACTCTGTAATTGTGTTATATTTTCAAGAGTATCAGGAAAATCTTGTACTTCAGACAAAATATGTTCCTATAATTTTAAACATTTCTGGTCTAAAATTATTCCCAAAAATTCAATTGATTCTCTTTCTAGTTCAATTTTTTTGGTGATGCCATAATTCCATATTTTTGGAATTTTTCACAAAGTAATTTTAAATGTTTCTTATGCCCCTCCCGGGTTTTAGAGAAGACAAGTATATCATCAATATAAACTACACAACAGTCTTTAAGATCTTTAAAAATTGTATCCACCCATCGTTGAAATATCTGTGGTGCTATATTTAACCCAAAAGGCATAACATTCTAGTGTTAATGTCCTTTAGGTGTACTAAAAGTGTCACAACCCCAACCCGCCCCTAGAAGGTCGGCGCCGAGATGGCCAGTAACCCGAGGTTACCAAAGGCCTCTTACAAGAAATCACACACACAAACAGAGTATACGTATGGGGCTTACAAATGCGGAAGCAATAAATAAAACTAAGTAATCCATAAGAGCATTGCTTAAGTTAAAATGGAATGACATACATCTCATAATGGCTTCAGTACAACAAAATAGAGTACAAAAATTACATCTTGACCAAAAGGCTTCTCAGCCATCAAATACAAAATACAATGAAGTAACTAAGAAGCATGATCTTCAAGACGTCCCAAACATGAGTCCAAAACACATTAGCAAAATACTTCAGCAAAACACCTCGGCAAAACACCTCGGCAAAACATACTTAGGCGTCATCGCCGCCCTGCTCATCACCTACATATATATATAGAGAGGGTGAGCTTGGATACTCAGTGAATGGCATAAGTAATAAAGGGTTTACATGAACGATATCCGAGATCTTTTAACAAAACAGCACAAGGCATAAATCAAGTTCTTATATCAAATCTTTCAAGCTTCATCAATCAAGTCTGTTCGAGGCTTTCAAGTTTCAAGGGATGACATCAAGAGTTGTGCTACAAATGCTTATAGTCCCCTAGCACGTACGGACTTTCAAGAGTTGTGCTACAAATGCTTATAGTCCCCTAGCACGTACGGACTTTCAAGAGTTGTGCTACAAATGCTTATAGTCCCCTAGCACGTACGGACTTTCAAGAGTTGTGCTACAAATGCTTATAGTCCCCTAGCACGTACGGACTTTCAAGAGTTGTGCTACAAATGCTTATAGTCCCCTAGCACGTACGGACTTTCAAGAGTTGCATCAAACGAGGTATAATACAAGGCATACGAAATAGGGATAAACATTCATGCTTACAAATACTTTTCAAAACAGGCAAAACAAGACTTTCATCAAAATACTATAACATAGCTTTATTAAAAATGCCACTCACATAGTTCTTCAGACGTCGGGGTCAAGGCAAGTCCAAGTCCTACAATCACATAACAAGTCTATTGAATGCACTTTCAAACAAGCTTCATATGCATGCAAATGACCTCGGCAGTCGCTCAAGCTAAGTCAAATCATATCAAGCACTGCTTCTTACTTTGGGAAAACATGCTGGGCACCATCCAGGTCTTGGCCGAGGTCCCACACTCTCTCGCCGAGGTGTGGTCCCGAGGGCCACATTCAAGGATAAATGAAGCCGGGGAAAACCTGGGTTTCCCTCTGCTCAAGAACATGAACAAGATGAATGCAAAGATCATAACTTACATTTATGAAGTCTAAGATTTCGTGCCATGAGTTTGAAAACATGGACCTGGGTACCCATACAAGAAGATCTTGATGAAACAAACACAAAAACATGGGTTTCAATACAAGCTTTCGGATCAAATCAAGGCTTTTCCTCAAGAACACATGAAGGTCTTATTTTCTTTCTAAAACCAACTTTAAATCTATGCATGGCATACAAGACAAACTCAATCATGCAATGTGACTGGACAACCAATAAAAGTAATCAAAGGAGAACAAGAATCTGACCTCAGATTGCAAATCCAACGGATCAAACACCAAGAATCAAGCTTGCTATCTACTTCTCACTCTAGAACTCTTCCTAGAGCTTCTCTCTCCTCAAGAACAAGATTTGAGACAAGAATGATGTGTTTCTAAGTCTGTCGGCTACTTAACCTTCAGCTCGGACACGTGGCAACAGGTGGTTGGCTCTATTCAAAAAGGTGACTGATTGAAAGGACAAGACTCTGACAAAGCGTATCTAACAAGCTACCCAGTGAAACACTCCGGCGGGTAAGGACATCGGCTAACAACAAGACTTCGGCAAGCAATAACATCGGCCAAAGGTAGGACTTCGGCTTCAGGGTAACAAGGACATCGGCTAGGGAGGACGACACTTGACTAAGCTGTGCCACACCTTGGCCAGGGTGTGCCACACCTCGGCCTATGTCATACCATCCCGGGAACAAGGTCACTAATGTAACATACCTCGGCTAAGTAGTACATCTCGGCTAGAATGCCGGGGTGAAGGTGAAGGTTAAACAAGTGGTTCTAACATGATTCTAAGCACAAGGGTTCAAAGGTGAACTAGTCCCAAGGTTACCTCGGCTACACACACGTAATCAGTAAGGAACATAACACTCAAGTGTCGCTTATGCAAGACAAGTCAAAGATGCAAGGCAAGTCAAGATTCAAGATGCAAATTTAACAAAGCAAAATCATATAAAATGCATATGAGCATGGCTAAGACAGTGGGAGGGTTATTACAAAAAGCTATCAATTTTTTTGATTCTTTAGTGAATTGAATTTGCCAAAATCCATTCTTACAATCAAATTTGCTAAAGATTTTTTATCCTTTGGTTAAGTTAATCAAAACATCTTTTCTTGGAATAAAATATCCATCAAATTCTAAATTTTCATTTAGTCGTTTATAGTTGACTACCATTCAGGCTTTTCCTCTATTAATTTCAGCATGGTTTCTTACCATAAAAACTGGACTAGAGTGACGGCTTCTAGTTTCTTCAATTAACTTTTTGTCAAAAAGTTCCTAAAGTTGAATATCAAATTCATCTATAACTTGTCTAGTATAAATCATTGGTCTTACTCTAATGATAACATTACGGTCTTTTAATTTCAAACTACAATAACGTGGACTATGTTTCGCCATAGTTTTAATGGATTTTCACTAAAATTTTCTTCTAGAATTTTATAAATCCAATGTGATTCATCAATAGTTTTGATGATGGGAATTAAATCACCACGTTGAACGGGCGCAAACTTTTTATCACAAATATATTTACGTTGTTCTAACAATGGAATATAAATTAAGACATTGTTCATGCTTTAATAAAATGGTTTTTTCCTGTATTTCCATTGGAAGGTATTTAGATATAAAATTATTTTCAATAAGGAAGTCTCCATGCATATAAGGAAAACATAGAATTTTTGGTATAATGAACTACCTATCATTTAACCGAATAGCTATATTTTTAGCCTTGAATTGTATGGAAATATGATTTCCATCAATTCTAGTAATCAAAATTGAATGTTTCATTAATGTCCAATTTTCTTTAGTATGGCATTCCATTTACATGAGCTGATTGTAGCTCCTGTGTCTATGAGAACATTGAGGCTATAGGATTTATAACCTGCAAAATTAAATGTTCCCAATACATATGTGTATCTTTTTTTTCCTTGGCTTGAAGAAAAAATAATATCATTATTTTTTGTTTGAAAATGATACATATATGCAGACTTAATATGCTCAGATTGTCTTCTTGTTCTTGGAAAAATAAGAATCTGAACATTTGTTGAAGTAATAGATTCTTGATTAGAATTATTACTCGATTCACCAATGCTTAATTTTGAAAATACTTTGTTAGAATTTTTTTTTTCAAATACAGAAGTTGATCTTTTAATTTTTGGAACTGTAATTTGAATATATAATTTTTTTTCTTGATACTTGCATTTGTATTTGTGTAAGATTTTTTTGTTTTAGACGATTCTCCTTGCCCTACGAGGTCTTGGATTAACCATTGTTGAGGGACTTCTAAATCGCTCCAATTCATTAGACGTGGTTGGATTGCCGTGTCAAATGGTCTTGGTTCAAATATTTCAATGATTTTATTATCGTTTGATCTTGTTTTTGTTTCAGGAAATTTGGTTAATTCGTGAATTATTTTCCAACGAATAGCCAAATCATGGGAATTAGATTTCATTCTTAATCCTTGTGTTTTATTTCTTATTCTGACTGTGTCCTCAAGATTAGGATCATTTGTAGAAATAAAGAAATTTGGTATAACATTAAACCAAACTATTCCATTAGCCAAATTAGATTGAATTCCTCCAATGATTGCTTTTATTGGGTCAGAAAATCTTTTATCAAAAATTACTGCCAAAATAGGAGTATCTATTCGTTGGCGGAATAAGGCTATTTTGGTTACTTGTATTAATCCAATATGAATATATTGAATCTCAGGATATTTCTTTTTCCATCTTGCAACATTTTTCTTATCAAAAAAAGGAATATCAATATTTCATTCTTCTGACCATTTTGCTTGAATGTTACCACTGTATTATTCAAACACTCTTGCTGAAAAGAAGTTAAATTTTGAAAGTTTGTAAATTTCTGACACAGCAACTTCTTGCATTTTTTCAAATTTTGCTGATACTTCTTGCATTTTTTCAAATTTTGCTAATTCTTCTTTGATAAAAGTTTTTTCTTCTCTGATTACATCTCCAAGTCGAATGGCTTGTAATTTTTTTTGAGATATATTATTTGCTTCTTGAGATATTACTTGACTATCTATATTAGTCATCATGAAGATTAGTTCTTCATCTGAACTTTCTTTATCACTAGAAATTTTGTACAAGATTTCTTCTTCTTCAGAAATTTCTTCGCCATATATTATTTCAAAATCTTGTTCTTCAAGAACTTTGATAATTTTCTTTGCACTTTTTCTGCTTTTTGGGCATTCGGGTGTATAGTGACCCTCTTCGTTACAAATGTAACATTTACAAATTTTCTTTTTTGAAACACTTGTTGGTTTCTTTTTTCAAATATACTCTTTATTTTTTGAAAAAGTTTTGTTCTTTTTCCAAGGTTTCCATTTATATTTTTTGCGTTTTTTTGGAAAATCCTTTTCGCTTTGGAAATGTATTACAACCAATTTTTTAATTTTTTTTTCAAAATTTTATCAAAACATTTTTGATCATATTGTGAGTTGGAAATTTGATTTTTTATTTGTTTTTTCGCCTTTGCTTCTAGACACCGATCTGCTATCAGTCTTAGAACATAATTAATGCGAAAATCAAGATTATCATATTCTTCCTTCTCCATTTTTTTGAGAAAGTCAGGATATGTTTTTATAAATAACTCATCCCATGGATTAGGGAGTTCATGGAAAAATTGATCTAACCATGGTTGATTTGCTGGTAGATCAATAAGATAATAATATTTTCTAAAAGTTTGAACATAGTCTTCAGAAAGACAAATGTTACATAATTCTAAAAACCAAACCAAACCAAACCAAACCAAACCAAGCCAAGCCTTAAGTCCCATCAAATGGAGCTGGCTACATGAATCCTTCTTCTCCAAGTGGCCCTATCAAAGGCCATTTCATTAGTCAAATTAAGTAGATCTATATCTCTATTTACAACGTTAGCCAACGTTAATCTAGACCTACCCCGTCCCCTAACACTTCCATCTACCGTTACAGCATCGCATCTCTTCACTATTGTCTCTGTTGGTCTCCGTTGAATATGACCAAACCATTTGAATCGATTTTCTCTCAACTTATCTTCTATCGATACTACTCATACCCATTCCCAAATACACTCATTCCTAATTCTGTCTTGTCTAGTCTTGCCACACATCCACCTTAGCATCCTCATCTCAGCCACACTCATCTTATCTACATGTTGTTTCTTGGTTGCCCAACACTCTGTCCCATACAACATTGCTGGTCTAATAGGCATTCTATAGAACTTACTTTTTAGTTTAGTGGGTATTCATTTATCGCACTGTATCCCAGACGCACTTTTCCACTTATATCATCCTGCCTTAATCCTATAGGCCACATTCGCATCAATCTCCCCCGCTATTGTGATAATCAATCCTAAGTAATGAAAATGTTCACTCTTGGGCAGTTCTTGGTTCTCAATCTTCACTTCTCCTCTGCTTTCATTGTTACTGTTACTAAATTTACACTCTATGTACTCTGTCTTAGTTCTGCTTATTCGGAATCCTTTAGATTCAAGAGTTTTTCTCCAAATCTCCAACTTTGTGTTAACTCCTTCTCTAGTCTCATTCACTAGCACGATATCGTCTGCAAAAAGCATACATAATGGCACGTCATCCTCAATATTTCTCGTCAACTCATCCATAACTAAAACAAAAGATAAGGACTTAAGGTAGATCCTTAGTGTAACCTTACAGTGGTAGGAAATTCATTTGTCTCTCCAGCAGACGATCTAATAGTGGTCACCACCCCTTTATATATGTCCCTAATCACATCAATGTAACCTTTTGTTACCTCTTTCTTCTCTAACACCCATCATATTATATCTCGGGGCACTCTATCATATGCTTTCTCAAGGTCGATAAACACCATATGAATGTCTCTTTTTTTTTCTCTATACTTTTCTATTACTCTCCTCAAAAGATAGATCGCTTCCATTGTTAACCTGCCAAGCATAAACCCAAATTGATTCTCTGATACCTCTATTATATCTCGCAATCGGCATTCCATCGCCTTCTCTCACACTTTCATTATCTGACACATTAGCTTGATTCCTCTATAGTTGTTGCAATCGATTTTTTTGCCTTTTCTTTTCCCTTATTTATTTATGATGAAACATCTTGATCTATTGTTTCTTTAGATGAGGATGATTGATTATCATCATCATTAGTTGACATATTAATATCATAATTAAAGTGTTGTAAAAGGGTTTCATGTTCTAGATAAGTTTCTCTTATCAGCTTTAGTAGCCTATTTCTTTCATCAATACCTAAATCTGGTTCTTTATATAATTTTCTCCAATAATCCAATATTTCAACAATATTTTCATATTCAATCCTATTATAGGTATTGGTTTGAAGTACCAGAATATCTTTTGTACCATAAAATAGCCTAGGAATGGAGTTATCTCCTAGACTATTCATTCCATCATTATTTATGAAGGATATAGTTTCTAATTTTGTCATCAAATTGTTTATTTGGGTTTTTACTTCTTTGTTTAAGTCAATATTTATTATAGAACCTAAATTGTCTATTTTAGATTCTATAGACTCAACTTTGGATTCTAGATAATTTTGATTTTTATCTAATTTAGAAAACCAAAAGCACATAATATCAGTAATATTATTTAAACTAGAACAAACACTATTTATATTTGCAGACTTTTAGTAATATGCAAACTATGATCATTATTTTTTGTATTTCCAAAGCATATTATATCTTCAAGGTTAATTGCCATTATAGATTGTTATTGGTACCTAAAACCCTCCTAGTGTATTTATTTGGTATTTAAAACATCTCTTTATGATCTTAAAGACTTAAAAATGCCTAATTATGGCTAATAGTCAAAAGATCTTAATGAGTATAAGAGCTTTGACATACACTAAGCATATAGGTTTTACAGCAACTATAAATGAAACAAATAATTATGAAGATATAAAATACAAAGGATACACAATTAAAGACTAAACTTGACAATCAAAATTTGTTTTATTTTATTTTATTTTTATATCATTAAGCACACCAAACACACTTATATATGTATATATATATCAAAATTTATACATAAATAGAAATACTTACATAGCTTGATCTTGCTTCAAAAGCTCTTCACCAAGTTGTGATACCAATTACATAATCACAAAACGAAAGGAGCTTTCTTTCTACTATTTTTATTATGGAGTTATGGAGTTAAGAGAAAGTTAGAGAAATTAGGCAAAGATGTAGGCAACAAAGAGATGGCAAGAAATTACATTGTTGTATTATGTTAGCTTAAAAGCCAATTTATAGAATACAACTCCATAAACAAACAAAACTAAAAAGTCCAGTCTAAATTTAATACATACCTAATTGGTTGGACTATCAAATACATACGTCCAAATTTGCAAAGCTTTCCAAAAGTCTATACTCCAAAAGTTTACTAGCCTAGACTTAGGCTTATAAATAAAACTTGACAATTATACATGACACCTAGGCATATATTTATGGAGGTTCTGAAATCAGAGCTTGGTGAAGAGCTTTTGAAGCAAGATCAAGTTATATAAGTATTTCTATTTATGTATAAATTTTGATATATATAAGTGTGTTTGGTGTGCTTAATGATATAAAAAAAAAAAAAAAAAAATTTGATTGTCAAGTTTAGTCTTTAATTATGTATCCTTTGTATTTTATATTTTCATAATTATTTGTTTCATTTATAGTTGTTGTAAAACCTATATGCTTAGTGTATATCAAAACTCATATACTCATTAAGATCTTTTGACTATTAGCCATAATTAGGCACTTTTAAGTCTTTAAGATCATAAGGAGAGGTTTTAGACACCAGATAAATACACTAGGAGGGTCTTAGGTACCAACAACAATCTATAATGGCAATTACCCTTGAAGATATAATATGCTTTGGAGATAAAACAAAATAATGTTAATAATAAATATGACCATAGTTTGAATATTGCTAAAGTGTCTGCAAATATAAATAGTGTTTTTTCTAGTTTAAATAATATTACTGATATTTTGTGCTCTTAGTTTTCTAAATTAGATAAAAATAAAAAAATAAATCAAAATTATCCAAAATCCAAAGTTGAGTCTATAGAATCTAAAATAGATAATTTAGGTTCTATAATAAATATTTGACTTAAACAAAGAAGCAAAAACCCAAATAAACAATTTGATGACAAAATTAGAAACTATATCCTTCATAAATAATGATGGAATGAATAGTCTAGGAGATAACTCCATTCCTAGGCAATTTTATGGTACAGAAGACATTCTGGTATTTCAAACCAATACCTTTAATAGGACTGAATATGAAAATATTGTTGAAATGTTGGACTATTGGAGAAAATTATATAAAGACCCATATTTAAGTATTGATGAAAGAAATAGGCTACTAGATATGATAAAAGAAACTTATCTGGAACATGAAACCCTTTTACAGCACTTTAATTATGATATTAATTTGTCAACTAATGATGATGATAGTCAATCATCCTCATTTGAAGAAACAATAGATCAAGATATTTCATTAGAAATGAAAAAGGGAAAAAGAAAGGCAGAAGAACCGATTGATTCCGAATTGTTTGGCACATGGGGAGATGGAGAAAATTTTGACTTTATTCAAACAAATGAAGTTAAAAATGATACTAACACTAGAAGTACCTCAAATCCTACACTTGAGCCAATAATATCTAGAAAAGATAATAATCATAAGTATCCAATAGCTCAAAATGACACTTAATTAGATTTGTCTCATGTTCCATTTAAGGATTAGCCACAAGCAATTGATGATTGGGCACAATCATTGTCCATCATTATTACCAATTATAAAAATAGTTGGCCAAAGGAAAAATTCCTTGATTATATTGCAGCAACTCTCCAGGGAGATGTGTTGTAATAGTTAAGATAATGGGAAAAATCTAAAATTGGAAAATGTCAAAAAACAGCTTTGTTGGCAAATTTTCTCACACTTGATACAATATTAGCTGAGTTTGCAAAAATCATAAAAGAAAATTTATGTGGTTTTGTAGGAGATACTAATTTGCAAGTTGATTCAAATTATATTTTGACTAAATTAGAATTATGTAACATTTGTTTTTTTGAAGACTACGTTCAAACTTTTAAAAATATTATTATTTTATTGATCCACCAGCAAATCAACCATGGTTAGATCAATTTTTCCATAAACTCCCTAATCCATGGGATGAGTTATGTATTAAAATATATCCTGACTTTCTCAAAAAAATGGGGAAAGAAGAATATGATAATCTTGATTTTCGCATTAATTATGTTTTAAGACTGATAGCAAATCAGTGTCTAGAAGCAAAGGTGAAAAAACAAATAAAAAATCAAATTTTTAACTCACAATATGGTCAAAAATATTGTGATAAAATTTTGGGAAAAAATTGAAAAATTGGTTATAATACATTTCCTAAGCGAAAAGGATTTTCCAAAAAACGCAAAAAATATAAATGGAAACCTTGGAAAAAGAATAAAACTTTTTCAAAAAAGAAAAAGTATATTCGAAAAAAGAAACCAACAAGTGTTTCAAAAAAGAAAACTTGTAAATGTTACATTTGTAACAAAGAGGGTCACTATGCACCCGAATGCCCAAAAAGAGAAAAAGTGCAAAGAAAATGATCAAAGTTCTTGAAGAACAAGATTTTGAAATAATATATGACGAAGAAATTTCTGATGAAGAAGAAATTTTGTATGAAATTTCTAGTGATGAAGAAAGTTCAGATGAAGAACTAATCTTCATGATGACTAATATAGATAATCAAGAAATATCTCAAGAAGCAGATAGTATATCTCAAGAAGAATTACAAGCCATTCGACTTGGAGATGTAATTGGAGAAGAAAAAACCAGGGATAGCAATTTGAACTCGGCCCGACGGGGACCTGACGGGGCGGGGATGGTATTCAAAAATCAATCCCCGATCAGTTTTGGGCCAAGGACGGAGATAAGTGTCCCAGCCCCGTACTCGGCCCGTCCCTATTTGTCCCCGAAGTGAAATTACTATTTTATCCCTCTATATATATATAAACCAA
Organism: Camellia granthamiana; assembly: GCA_036172215.1. NCBI lineage: Eukaryota > Viridiplantae > Streptophyta > Magnoliopsida > Ericales > Theaceae > Camellia > Camellia granthamiana. Next base: position 14,782,394 of record CM069904.1, read on the forward strand.
ACTTTCATCTCACTTTCACGTATCTCTCTCTCAGTCTCACCGCGTCTTTCATCTCTCTCTCCCGCACTCACTCACTCAGTCAGATTTCTCTCTTTCATTCTCTCACTTCTTATCATCATCAATATCATCCACCATCACCACCAATCTGAACAAATCTGAAAAAGTGAAGAAGCCCTCCATCCGTGAAGCCCTCCGTTGCCACCGATCTGAACAGATCGTAAATCGTGAAGCCATCGATCTGAACAAATCGTGGTCCGATTGATGTCTTGATCAATGGACATATCGTGAAGCCCTCTCTCTCTATATATATATACATATATCTGTTGCTGTTGATGAATAAATTTTTTTTTTTTTTAAGTTGTTATATATATATCTGTTGTTGTTGATGATTGTTGTTGATCTGAACAATTGTTGTGTGTGTTGAATAGATCTGTCGTTCATTATACAGATTAATTTTTTTTTTGGTTCTTGTGTGTGTGTGTGTGTTGAACAGATCTGTTGGAGATTTTTCAGGGTCGGGAAAACCCAATCCCCCTTAGGGGACAGGGGCGGGGGAGGTGATGGGTTCCCTGCCGAGGATCGGGGGAGGGGACGAGAATTTTTTTACCTTCGGGGATCAAGGATGGGGAGTGTCATCCCCGGCCCCACCCCGACCTGTTGCTATTCCTAGAAAAAAAACTTTTATCGAAGAAGAATTAGCAAAATTCGAAAAAATGCAAGAAGTTGTTGTGTCAGAAATTTACAAACTTTCAAAATTTAACTTCTTTTCAGCGAAAGTGTTTGAACAATACAGTGGTAACACTTAAGCAAAATGGTCAGAAGAAGGAAATATTGGTATTCCTTTTTTTGATAAGAAAAAGGTTGCAAGATGAAAAAAGAAATATCTTGAGATTCAATATATTCATATTGGATTAATATAGGTAACCATAACAGTCTTATTTCGCTAAGGGATAGATACTCCTATTTTGGTAGTAATTTTTGATAAAAGATTTTCCGAACCAATAAAAGCAATCATTGGAGGAATTCAATCTAATTTGGCTAATGGAATACTTTGGTTTAATGTTATACCAAATTTCTTTATTTCCATAAATGATCCTAATCTTGAGGACACAGTCAGAATAAGAAATAAAACACAAGGATTAAGAATGAAATCTAATTCTCATGATTTGGCTATTCGTTGGAAAATAATTCACGAATTGACCAAATTTCCTGAAAAAAAAAAAAAAAAAAGATCAAACGATAATAAAATCGTTGAAATATTTGAACCAAGACCATTTAACACGGCAATCCAACCACGTCTAATGAATTGGAGCGATTTAGAAGTCCCTTAACAATGGTTAATCCAAGACCTCGTAGGGCAAGGAGAATCGTCTAAAACAAAAAAATCCTATACAAATACAAATGCAAGCATCAAGAAAAAATATTATATATTCAAAATACAGTTCCAAAAATTAAAAGATCAACTTCTGTATTTGAAAAAGATTTTTCTAACAAAGTACTTTCAAAATTAAGCATTGGTGAATCGAGTAATAATTCTAATCAAGAATCTATTACTTCAACAAATGTTCAGATTCTTATTTTTCTAGGAACAAGAAGACAATCTGAACATATTAAGTCTACATATATGTATCATTTTCAAACAAAAAATGATGATATTATTTTTTCTCCTAACCAAGGAAAAAGAAGATGCACATATGTATTGGGAACATTTAATTTTGCAGGTTAAAAACCCTATAACCTCAGTGTTCTCATAGGCACATGAGCTACAATCAGCTCATGTAAATGGAATGCCATACCAAAAGAAAAATGGACATTAATGAAACATCCAATTTTGGTTACTGGAATTGATGGAAACCATACTTCCATACAATTCAAGGCTAAAACTATAGCTATTTGGTTAAATGATAGCAAGTTCATTATACCAAAAATTCTATGTTTTCCTTATATGCACAGAGATTTCCTTCTTGGGGTTCAGATGGGATGAGAAGTTAATCAAGTTAAGCACTCAATCCAGAATGTAGAATAATCAATCCAAGTTTGAACATGTGTCTAATCTCTATTCAGGCTTGCTTGCTCAACTTGAAGCCTAAATTAACCTAAACAATTTGAAATAGGTTCAAGTTACTCAAATTTAAAAAAGCAAGCGCTCGCAGCAAAAAAAAAAAAAAAAGAAAAGAAAAACAAACCTTCCATTGACTAAATATATTGCATTTTTGAAGATAAAAAAGGAAAAAAAAATTCAAAAAATTATAAACATAAAACATAAATAAAACATTGGGACAATTACACAAACAAAAAAAGTTAGGGTTTGAGACTTGTAACCAAATAAATTCTTAATTTTTAATTTTGTCAATTTAAATTTAAATTTTGTATTTGCTTTCAGTCTAAACATTCGCTTATTTTTATTAAGTAAAATTAATAGAAAAAGAATATTTTCATTATTGAACTCAATGTAAGTATATATAAAATGTCTAAAATATCATTTTTTTAGTTGATTTTACTTAACGAAAATAGGCAAATTATAACGCCCCAAATTCTAGCCCAAATGATAATACAACAATCATGGCTCTTTCAAGGAAAACCGAATATAAATCTCCAAACTTACATTACATGATACAATAGTTCTTCATGCAACAATACATTAATTCAACATTAAGTAAATAAACAAATAAATACCCCCAAGGGTTTACAAGTTTCCAAGGCTTGAGCCTGGTTACATAAAACGGTTATTCAAACCCACACACATACAGCCCTTGGTTTACACACAGAGTCACAGCAAAATGAGAGTCTCGTACTCTCAACACACATTTCCTCGCCTTTAGTTAGGCGGCATCACCATATCTTTTCCTACACAAAAATCCCGTAGGGTGAGCATAAAGTCCAGTAGGAAATCCTTAACAAAGTATATACATTTTATACAAGTCTCAAGAGATGAAATGCACATGCCATGCTATGTCTCTTTTTGAAGATAAATCACATTTTCATCTTTTGAAAACCATCATGCTCAATGATGTCATGCAATTTCAATTGTTCAAAACTTAACAATTTATTTCAAGGGCGGTAAATACGACTCTGGTAATCCCTAGGTCGGTGTCTGCAAGTAGACTATACAAGTACTACCAAATTATCATTTTTACCGGTATTAACCGGAAGGCTCGACACCTATCCGCGCGAGTTTTCGGCCTTTCACCCCGGACTCTCATGCCAACTTATTCAATATCATCTACACCACCTATCATGACTTACCAACATATTTATCCCAAAACCATTTCATGAAAACTTGTTTCTCAACATTCTTTTCTCAATGCAAGTTTTCAAATCAACTTTCAAAGTTTAATGTAATCAAATGAATTGTTATGCCAATAACACAAGATAAATATAAATACTTTTATTCCAATTCATCATCCAAGGAATAAAACAATTCCCTCTTCTCAAGTATCCTCAACAATTAGTCATTTCAAGACTATTTCAACGTTTTAAACAATAATTTCCAAAATGAATAACAATTCTCATATTCCCTGAAATTCATCATTTATATAAATATAAATAAGAAATTTTCCAAACATCCATTTATTTTGACATACAAAATAAATACAACAATATCATTTATAGATTTTCAATCTCTTTTAAAAAATCCCCAAATTCTAGGCTTTCTCACACAACTCAAATCCTTTGAAAGAAAACTTTTCAAAATCATCTTTTCTTCAATCAATAAAGATTAAAACCTATAAGATCATTTTAAAAGAACAAGAGACAAACCCACTTTCAAAATCGCTCAACTTCTTGAATCAACAATCAATTTTCAAAGTTATCGAAAGATGATTTCGAAAATCATATAGATCTTGCAAAAATATATATATATATAACTCTAAGAAAATCTCTACCTTAAGTTTTGAAGAAGAAATGAGATGAAACTCGCAAAATCAACGGTGTCGAAACTCGATCTTCACCGCACATAACGAAACCCTTGAGAAGTTAACCAACTTTGATGAAGAACTTATAACAGAACTCTAATGGATCTTGAGAAATCAAGGTTTTGATCCAATTTGGCGTAGGGAAATGTAAAGAGAAGGGAGAGGAAAGGGTTTTTAGAGAAAAAGAGATATACAAAAGTGATCTGAAATATCAGATTCACGAACTGATATAACATGGTCCGTTCGAGCGTGGAAAGCCCCGCTCGAGTGTCAAATACACTTTCCCAGTACTTTTGTAGACAGGTCAAACTTCTGAAACCAAATATTCTCCGCTCGAGCGCATAAATGGCCGCTCGAACGGACAAGCAACTTCTAATGCATTTTGCATTTTTGCTTCGGGGGCGCTGCCCCTCAACCCCGCCAGGGCACTGCCCTAGGACCCGTTATACGGCGTTGCCCCCTAGATCCCCGCGAGCTGACCGGGCAGCTCGATCACCGCTAGGGCGCTGCCCTTAGACCCGCCAAGGGACGCTGTTTCCTGGACCCCCGCGAGCTGACCGGACAGCTCGATCCCCGACATACTCAGCGAAGTGGCAAAATTGGGATCGCTACACAAATGACTTAGATTAAAAACAAATCAAAAGTTTGAGATTTAAATAGACAAAATTAAAAACTAAAGGTTTAATTTGTTAAAAAGGGTCAAACCCTAGGTTTTTTTTTTATTTTTATTTTTTTAACTGTCTCTTAAAAATTTTAGTTTAAGTTATGTGTATTATATAGTAGAATATATTAATATGATTTAATCCAAATGATAGAAGAATAATTAATATTTTATAATAGGATTTTGTTAACGTGTGCCCTAATAGCACATGTTAAGAAAGCAATAAATGAAGAATAATGACTTGGACCCCCTTTTTTTCCCACCCCCTTGACCCCCTCTTCACTTGATTGGCTACTTTTTCTTTCTTTCTTTTTTTTTTTATTCCTTCTCCTCCAATCATCACCTGCCATGTGTCTGTGGGGGTGGTGGGGGTGGTGATTGGAGGGGGTTCTCAATCATTACCCATAAATGAATTTCAACTTCCTACGCTTGCATGGACAATGTAAGGGTACAATGAAAATTAATTATGATATTTTTAAAGAGTTAATTTTTTTATTCTTATATACATAATTACCCTTTGTTTTGGTAAGACAAAAATTCTTTAATTACTACTATGTATGTGTAATTAAAAATAAAATAAAAATATTTTATATTTAATTTATTATTTTTTTTGAATCGTTCTAAAGGCACTTTTTTATAAATCCCTTTTCACTACTTATGTTCCATTTAATCCATATTATTTTATTATATTCTAATAAGTCCTAATACCCCTAATAATATTTTATTATTATTTTGGTGGACATAGTTACCAAAATACCCCTAATAATATTCATATTTACAGTGTGAATGTTCCGTGATATGAATGTTCAGACCGTCAATGTGAATGTTCACGCCATCACTGTCAATGTAAACATTCACACGTCAATGTGAATATTCACACTGTAAAATATGTATGTTCACATTCCCAAATTGCTAACCGTTCAAAAAATATTTGTAAGGATAGAAATGTTCATAAAATACTTTAAATATGAGAATTAGAATTTGGCAGATCAAATGTTCAAATAATATGATTTATTCGAATACAAGAATATCTTATGGACTAATTGGGATACAAATACTTGAAAAATGATTTTCTAATAAATCTCTCATTGTTCTAATATGGTGAGAATCCGACCAACATTTATTATTTATGAATGTACTGTTAAAAAAGCTTTAGTTGTAAAATATTTTTATTTATTGAATTTTTAGAATTTGTATTTAAAATTTATTTTCAAAAAGTTATAATTTTTTTTATCAAAACTAAATATAAATATATATTTTAATTTTTAAATATTATTTTATGTTCCAAAAAAAATCATTTGAAAATAAGTGTTTGATTTTTAAAAATTTTATTTTTCACCAAACTAAATTTTAATTTTTTTAGAAAAAAATAATAAAAAAATTCAATCAAAAATAACAGAGGAGAATGGTGCAAAGCAAAAAGGATATTTTGGTCTCATTATAAATATAAAAAATCTTTAATTAAGATAGCTTTTAATGTCTTGTTATTCTATACAAATGTACTCATTTAATACTTTCTTAATATGGGTAAATTACACTTTGCCCTCCTAAAGTTTCACCTATTTCTCGTTTTGGCCCTTTAAGTTTAATTTTTCTCACTTTGACCCTTCATATTTACAATTATTCCCACTTTGGCCCTTTAAGTTTAATTTTTCCTACTTTGGCCTTTCATGTTTGTAATTCATCCTACTTTGGCCCTTCATATTTGCAATCCTTCCCACTTTATTCCTAAACTAACTTCCATCCAAAAAACTAACAGAATCTGCTACATCGCTAACACATCAGCTCCATGTGTGATGTAAAAAATTCACTAAACATGCAAAAAATAAAAAATAAAAAACAAAAAAATTGATTTTTTTTTTAAGCTCTAGTGAACTTTTTTTTTTCAAATTAACATTAGGGTAAATTACACTGGCACCCCCTCAGGTTTATATTTAATACAGATACCCCCTCACATTCGGGAAATTACATTCCCACCCTTGAGGTTAACTATTGCATTATAGAAACACCTCTACCGTCATATGGTCGTTAAGGCCATCAAAAGAATCTTGATGACATCAGCCCAAAAAAGTTTAATTAACTAAATTACCCTCTGTGAGACCTGTATATCCATTTAAAAAAAAAAAAGTTTATCCCCTAATATTGTACAAATTAGTTTCCTCAACATTAATATATTTGGTTTGATTTTCATAATCTGTTTATGAATTTTTTGAAAAAAAACTAAAAACTAATTTATTGAAATAAAATAACAAATTAAAAATACTCATCAATTTCATATAGTTTTACATTTTTGAAAGAAAAAAAAAACTCAAAATTTAAATATATATATATATCTTTTTCGTATTTATTTTTGTAAAATTAATTTTTATTTAAAAAAATTGGAAATTCAAAACCAAAAATTAGAAAACTGATTTTTATTCAAACTGATTTTCATAGTCTGTTTGGTTTTGTTCCAAAATCAGTTTTCTAATTTTTTTTAAATAAAAATTAATTTGACAAAAATAAATACGAAAAAGATATATATATTTAAATTTTGAGATTTTTTTTTTCTTTCAAAAATGTAAGACTACATGAAATTGATGACTATTTTTTATTTGTTATTTTATTTCAATAAATTAGTTTTTAGTTCTCTTCAAAAAATTCATAAACAGATTATGAAAATCAAACCAAACATATTAATGTTGAGGAAACTGATTTTGTACAATATTGGGGGATAAACTTTTTTTTTTTAATGGATATACAGGTCTCACAAAGGGTAATTTAGTCAATTAAACTTTTTTGGGCTGATGTCATCAAGATTCTTTTGATGGCCTTAACGGCATATGACGGCAGGGGTGTTTCTGTAATACAATTGTTAACCTCAAGGGTGGGAATGTAATTTCCCGAATGTGAGGAGGGTACTTGTATTAAATATAAACCTGATGGGGTGACAATGTAATTTACCCTTAACATTATTACATTATAGATGCATCTAAATTAGATGTAGCTAGAAAAATAAAAACAAATTTAACTAAAAAAATAAAAACAATTTACTAAAGACAAAAAAATAAAAATATACTGACTCAATCACTTGTATTGTCAATTCTGAAATGAAAAATTTACTATCATTTTTTTCATCTTTAGTGAACTTTTTTTTTTTATAGTTAAATTTGTTTTTATTTTTTTAGCTGTATCTAATCTAGATGCATCTATAATGTAATAATGTTTATGAATAAATTTGAATAAAAAAAAAAGTTCACTAAAGACCAAAAAAATTCAATTTTTTTTGTTTTTTTATTTTTTGCACTTTAGTGAATTTTTTACATCACATATGGAGCTGATGTATTAGTGATGTGACAAATTCTATTATTTTTTTGGATGGAACTTAGTTCAAAAGTAAAGTGGGAAGGATTGTAAATATGAAGGGACAAAATAGGAAGGATTACAAACATGAAGGGCCAAATGGTCAAAATGGGAATGATTGTAAACATGAAGGATCAAAGTAGGAAGGATTGTAAACATAAAGGGCCAAAGTAAGAAAAATCAAACTTAAAAGGCCAAAGTGAGAAATGAGTGAAACTTTAGGGGGCAAACTGTAAATTACCTTTCTTAATATATAAATTTAGGACGCATGCTAATAAAAGTATTTATAATATTTTATATTTATTAACATATTATTTATATTAGGACATAAAATTATTTGACTCGCAAAAACCGCCTTATCTAATTTGACCACCATACAAATGGATGATTTTGAGTGTACAATAGAATCGGATGCCGTTTAAAATATGACTTTGGTGAGGTGGACGGGGCTCAAGTTTTACCTACACTTGCAAGCACCACACCCGGCATTTACACAATTTTTTTTTTTTTAAAAAAAAAAAAAAACCTAAACCGTTTATTTTCTTTCTTATTGACAAATTCATATTAGATTTTTTTTCCAAACCAAACCAATCTCTCTCTTCACTCTCATACTTGTTCTTTCATCTCTCTCTCTGGCGATCGGTGATCGAATCGAATCAGTTCGCCTTCACATTTTATTTGGCAACACTTGCGCGAGCTGTCACTGTTAGGGCTGTGCACAATACTACCAAAACCGTTAAAATTGCATTGAATTGAGCCATACCGTGATTTTTTTTAATTTTTGGCGGGCAGATTGGCGGGTTGGGTTTCCAGCTATTGCGGGTTGGCGTGAGTGGCGGCTGGAGGAAGGCAACCCGCCTATTCTAACCGACCCGATCCGCCTATCTTTATTATTTTTTATTTTTTATTTTTTAAAATACAGATATGCGTATACAGAGACTCAATAACACATTACTCAGCACAGCTTCCCCCCCCCCCCCCCCCCCCCCCCCCCCCCACACACACACACACACACACACACACAATCAATTCTCAAATTAGACCCTAGCTCCTCTGACATCTCAATTGGTGAACAACATTTGTCTCACCTCTTGCTCCTCCACCACGCCGATCGCCATCATCGTCGCCTCTATTAGCCTTGCCGGTCGCCGTCGCCACTAGTAGCCTTGCCAGTCACCGCCGCATCTTCTCCGCTCGCCGATTTGGTACGTGATTTCTCTTTGCTCTTTTTCTGCTGTCTCTTTCTCTTATTCTCTGTTTTGGGTTTCTTTGTAGTGTTTTTTCACGAAATGGGTCTCTAGATTTGGACCTTTTGCTTCTTGATTTGGTGTTTCTGTGTTTTCTAGGGCTGGAAAGAGAATATATATATAGATATATTCCCAGTGGCGTGGCAAGAATTCAGTGAAGAGGAGCACAAATTAATGACAACATTAATTTTTTTTTTTTCAATTACTAAACTTAAATATTAAGAGTTCATTTAGATAAATGTGAATTTTAAATTAGAGGTTTTGAAATTAAATTTTATATAAATATTGGGGAGTAACTATTTTATAGGTGGATTGAAAAATTAAAAAAGAAGATAAGTTGAGATAGAAATGATATATTTTAGTATAGAAATTCTATAAAACATATCGCAAAAAAAGTGCCTATCATATGTCGCAATTATGATATTCAGTCTTTAGTTATAACACATTATAGTGTTAGATATAATTTAGTTATAACTTCTTGAGATTGTTATTTTGGTCAGGACTATATATCAAGTAATAGTTAGTTATGACTCAGTCTGATATTAGTTATGACCTATTGTAATTTATGTTTTATTTTTTTATTTTTTATAATTGGAGATGTGTTGTTTGATTATAATTTATATAGTTGTCATTTTAGTTATAAATGGAAAGAGACGCATGGAGGATAAACTTTACATGTCAAATGAAACTAACAATCTAATAAATTCCATATCTTCATTGAAATTAATTATGTTTGCATATTAACGATAGACATCACCATTATATTGAAATTTTCATAGATAATAATATGACTTATTATAGTCTCTTTATTTTCAATTAAAATAACCATTATTGTTCTCATAATTTTAAAAATGTCATTGACGTTTCACTTTAAATAATATTTTTATAAAATTTTTTATTTAAAATATTTTCTTTATGTTAAAAAAAAAAAAATCCCAAAACCCAGGGGGTGCACGTGACCCCCCCGGGCCCTATATGCCTCCGCCACTATATATTCCCTTGTATTGGACACATGTTTTGCAATGGGTTTCAATCTTGTTCAAATCTGAGTTTTGCAATGGGTTTTTAAGAGATATATTCAAATATGAGTTTTCAATCTTGTAATGCAAATTTCTTCATTTCTTCTTTTGTTGCATTTCTTTTTTTTTTTTTTCCCCTCTCTATTCTTCTGGAGAAAAGATTGCTTTGCTTATTAACAGATTGACATATATGCATCAATTACTTTTTCCATACCTAACAGAAACTAGGATCCCATTCTTTGTTTGTTTTTCCTGTTTAACTTTTGAGTAGAATTGTTGGAGACATTATCTAAAAATTTTGTGAAAGAATTATATGGTTTTAATGAATCTGTGAATAAAATTTTGTGAAAGAATCTGTGAATAAAATTAGTATTGCTGATATATGATATACACAAAAAAAAGGTAACTGAAATTTTATCTGAAAATGAATTATATGATATATATTTAAAATTAGTATGATGTGAATCTTATCTAGAATGACTGTGATTTATAAATATATTTATTTGAATATTTTCTAAGTAATTTTTTTTAATATTGCTGATAAATATTATAGCCAGAGCAATTTTGCCTCAAAATTACATGATTAGGCCAGTATATTGCCGCAAAGATTGACATTGATATACACAGATGGACACATGCATAGTATATATGCACTTGTTTCCTTTGAGTGCAGTCCAGTTCAAATTCTTCTAGTGCTCATGCTTTTTTGGGCCTGAATCTGGTTTGATTCAAATTCATTATTATAGTTCTTGTAATTTGATCATTTTTTCCCAGATCTCAACTGAGGTTCTGAAGTGTGTGTTTGTATATTAGTAGGAAAACTTTTGAATGCAACTAGCACTTGAATAATGAACCGTAAATCAAGATCGACCCAACACAAGTTTGTTATCTATTATATAATGGTTGCTTGTTATATAGCAAAATCCTTGTTGGCTTGCTGGACCAAAACACTATTGCAATTTGCAATCAACCAAGTTTGGGAAAGAAGTTGACCTTGTTTTCTTTTTCTTAGTCATTCATATAAGCTATTTAATCTGTTTATAGCTGATGTATACTCCAAGGCAAAACTTGATGAACTTGGAGAAACTCATTGTAGTTTGACTACTCATGTGAATCTTAAGCAGATGTTTGTGACATTGGATGATCCATGATGCTTCTTACTTTCGTTCAGCTTATGGAACTACTTATAGGTTTGTTTATTTGAGGAAATTGTGTCAGATTGTTTGCTCAGTTTCTGCATACATTTTGTGAGTCAAAAATAATTTAAATAAGCTGAACAAAATTTATTATTTAAAAGTTGGGGAGAGATGCTTTTAGCTTTTTCTTTTTGATTTTCAATTTTCCACTTGCAAAAAAATTTGCACCAAATAGGCTCATGTATGTGCACAGCAAACTGGATTGATCAGATTTCATGTGATGGAGTATAGAGTTTTTTAAGAGTTTAGTTCAGTTTTGAGATCTAAATATCTTATTATTGTTATGTTGTGTTATGTTTTAATGGATTAACACCGAGTTTGATGCTTTCAAATGGAATTTGTCATGGATTAGTAGTGATTTTAGTCAATAAATGGAATAAAGAGCTTCTAATACCTGAAGTTTGACATTTCTGTGGATTAGCTCTAGAATTTATGTTACTCTCATTCAGTTACTATTAAACAAATAATTAAATCTACTGCTTAAAGAGCAAAAACACAATCCAGTCCAAGTCCATAATATTTTAAAACACAATCCATAATATTGCTGAAAATTAATTTGAAGCATGCTTTCTCAGTTTTAAATATTTTTACTTATCATCATGGTAATTTTTTTATTTTTTACTAGATAATGGACGAGGGAAATGCAAGTAATAGTTGTTTTGATGGTGGAAACCCTTCTACACTAGTCCAAGTCCCAACTGCAGAATCAACTATTGTTGTTAGTTTTTGAGGTTAGACTTAATTCTTATTTTTGAAATTCTTGTTGAGTTTGATGATTATATTAACTTTTAGTTTACTAGTTTGTTAATGTTTAATGTTAGATTAGATGAATGAACATCTATTTTAATTTTGACTATCTTCGTTAATATATAAATTAGATCTTTTTACTCTTTAATTCAAGTTTTGTAATTTGAATTATTTTTTTTATAAACTGCCAATCTGCTCGAACTGCTAAGTTGAAACTGCCAATATTTGCCAACCGAACCGCCAGTTTTTGATAAAAAAAAAAAAATGGCAATTTCTAATAACATTTTTATCAATCTGCCACCCGCCGTACGGTTTCTATTTTACTCTTAAACCTCACCGGCTCGCATTGCGCACACCCCTGGTGGCTGCCACACCATCGTTGAGGTCCGTCGGCCAACATCTTCTCAGGTAAACTCTCTTCTTCCCCAACTCTAGGAATTTTAATTTTAAAATTTGGGGCTTTTGAATTAGGGCTTGTTTAATTTAAAATTTTAATTTTATTGTTGTTGTTCTAGGTTGTTTTTCTCTATTTTAATTTAATATCCTAACCCAATAATGCATAGGGGGGTGTGTGCGCTTTGCTAGCATATTTCATTTTGACAGAGGAGTTGGATATGTAGGATGGATTGATTGTGGCTTTGTGCCATGACTTGCACGCAAAGGGAATGTCCAATGATTCAATTCCAACTCTTCCAAACACATTCACCAAGCAATCCATTTTCTTCAACTCCTCCCATTTTCCTCCTTCCATCTATGCCAACAAATAAATAAATACTATAATTTTCCTTACAGATTATAAAATTAAATTTAAAAGCAATAGAATAAAGTATGAACACTTTAAATCATCTAGATGTCCATGTATATGAATGTATGTATGTACCAAAGAATGCAAAGTGTAAGTAAAGAGAGAACCTTTCAAAAGTTATAATACTTGCAAGAGAAAAGATAGAGACCCATATCCTGATTTGGGTTACTCACTACATCAAAGTAATTTTTGATTTTTAACCTAGTTTAATATTTTATTGTTGTTTGTTATGGTACTTTTTGTTGGAAATCTAGCACTAATCTTGCTACAAATGGCATATACAACATACGTACAGATTGCATATATGACATGAAATTCTCTCGTCCAGTCTACACTTCTACCTAAAGGATATAAACTAGCCCAAAAAAATATAGAATAGTGCATGTATTTTGACAAAAACAGTGAGTCACTTTCATTCATTGATATCATTATGTTTTAATTTTCATTATTTTGTTTCAGTTTTAGGTTCATTCAATTTCAGTTTCAATTGTGAAAAAGCAGAAATGGAGATTGATTCAAATAATGGTGACAATCCTTCATTCGAAGTTGTTTGCTTACAGTTCGCATATTGTCCATTTGCACTTCTCCTTCTAGTTGTCTTGGAATTCCATCACCTGTATATTGTGAATTTGTAGACAAGCACCATCTAATAAAACTACCGCAATCATTACAAGAGTAAATAATTTGTTTTTGTTTCGCTCTGTCTCAGAAATTCAAATAGTTGTCTTTTTATGACATCTAGGACAATTTTTGTTGTAATATGTCAATCGATCTGAGCTACTGCCGTTAGCACTTGAAGTTGACATCTGCAAAAATATAAAGCCAAAAGAAAAAAAACTATATTACAATTACAATTCAAGTAGCTATGACTTTCCAGGTGTTTTGAGTAAATCACAATTACAATTCAATCACAAGTCTGAAAATCTGCCAATGAGGAGCTGAGGCAAAAGTTTCGGATGATTATGGTGAGCAAATTAAACACTGTTGTGATAAAGTTTGGGATGATTAACTCTTAGTCTTTGCTTGTTTGCCGGAGACCTTCGAATTTTCTGGCAATCTTCTTGGACCCTCTCATACACTCTGCTCTACATCTTCTCCTTTAATTTCTCAATCTATCTATGATAATTAACTCTCCTATATTCGAACCTCAGATTCCTTCATTTCAAATCTGTGTTCCAAACAAAACCTAAATGTCATTTCAATCACACCAGGACCTTCAATTTTGCAATCTTCACAAAAGCTCATTGAATTAACTAGATTGGAAACTCTTAAGCAGAACTGCTGCAAAATAATGCAAACCCAAAACAATCAAAACCCACTTAGGATTTTTATCAAACAGTTGGTGTTCTTGCAGTAAATCCCATGTATCAGCATAAAAAGAAAGCATAGACGCACATAACTAATGACAATCAACTAGTAACCACTAAAAAAAAAAAGAAGAAAACACCACCACCACCACATCATCCATCATCATCATCAAGAAATCAAGCCATAGTCAGCAAAGGATGACGCAGACGAGGGACAAGATCAGAAAGGTGGGTTTGAGATTTCACAATCCTAGCCGACAGAGGAAGCGTGTCGTCCGGGTTTGAGTCAAGTATATTTGCAAAAATGAGGTCGAAAGCTTGAGAAGAGGAACTAACAAAAGAGGAAACTTTCAGAAAGAAAAAAGGTTTTTATTACCCTTGTGTATAGCTGCCTCAGGGGTAGGCCCGATAGGGGCAGCATGGCCAATATTCGGAACAAGGAACATCAACAATCGTGAGACTAGAAGATGGGGTGAGGTCTTGCATAACGAAGAAGATAAAAGTGCTCATTTAAGAAAACATAACCCCAAAAGGAAAAGTAGCTATGAAAAAGAACCAACAAATGTCTATTTAATACCTGGCGGAGCCTTTAAAAAATAGGAACGTTGGCATCAGGAGCCCGCTTATGAGCCATCATCTTGGAGCGAGTCATTTGAGGACCAAAAACCTTATTCAAAAGGACCGGCTCCGAGACAGCAACCACCGAATTGGCTGGGGCAGATGAAGCAAAGAAACTTTCATACATATGGTCAAACTTTCGGGACTTGGGCAACCGAAATGTTAAATCTTTCTTATAGATTAGCAGGGTGAACAGACAACTAGCTTACTTCGAACAAACTCGATGAAGGCATCAATATTCTTCCACCAGTGAAACCCCTTACCCGACTCAAGCACGACAGTGTCAGAGAACCGGATGCAGGAAGTAAGGCATGTAGGAGTCCACAAGTAAAGCGTACGTGACACTCTAAAAAGGACAGTAGAGAGACTGATCGAACCCAAATTGACATGTCACCTCGTTAGGCCTATAGGCAACACTACCAAAGCCTTTCTCATGCCATACCGGCAGAGAGCTGGGACAAACCATTATCAGGACATCAATAAGGTGCGCAGAAGCATCCTTTGGCAAAGGAAATGATACTGACTGGGGAGAAGCATGGTAAATAGGTGACGCCGCCACACCCACATAAGAGCGAGCCATGATGCCCTGAAAATCATCTACTAAAGTGTTCAGAAATAGAGTGGAAATGACGCAAGATCAACAGTTGACAAGTTCTCGCCTTCTTAAACAAAGGGACCCATCCCTATCTACTACCTCCCGAAGAGCTTCCGTCTTGAAAACAGTCGGAGCAGCAGCAAACTTCGAGAATCTCTTAAAAAAGAAGCAAAGTAAGAACTGATTGTGGTCGAAGGAGATAGGCTCATAACGGCCCATAAACCGTACCATATCCTGATGAAGCAGATCTAGTCGGTAGTATAGATTCCCAAGAAACAGTGGAGCCAAGGGGATTCGATCTCCCTTAAAGAATCTAACCACCAGTGGAAAGACGAAGGGGCTAAGAGTATCCAGGGGTGTGCTTGGAAGGATAAAAAAAGAAGAGTAAGCAGGTTAGGAACCCTAGAGAGTAAAACTCAGAGCCATACATTGGACCAACCTCATACTCTTGAGCAGGGTCAACATCTTTAGCCAAGGGCTGAAGATCTCTAAAGAAATGATGGATCCATACAGTATAGGAAGCTTGGTCTATTCTTACCTGTAGCCTTCCTCTTTGGGCCATCAAATCAGGAACTCAACCGACCACAATCTTGAAGATTTTGTTTCAAAGGCTCATTATCGGAAGGAATCCGCTCAGGGCAAAAGACATGAGTGCCCTTTACCTCCAAGCGCAGTAAGATAAATACATCTTCAAGCGTTGGCTCCATTTCATGGTTACCAAGCATGAAGGTGTGTGTCTCAATACTCCATCGAAGAGCCATAGCTTCCAGTCTGGCATTATTGCGTCGAATGGATAATGATCGGGAGATCCTCACAGGAATTAGTAGTCGGGTTGCCTGAAGCCTCTAATAGAAGCCCTTGTCCAAAAGGATATCATTAACCCATTCTTGCCAACCAAAGGGAAGATTGGAAAAAGCTTTGAATTGAGGGTAGCAATAAGGGAAATCCCTTCGCTCAATTTTGAGACGCAGCACCGAGGAATGAGAGTTTCCTGTTTGGAGTCAATGTCTTCAGAAAGATACAGAGGTGCCCCCCTGGGAGTTGGAGGAGAGGTGGTGGATTCAGCTGATCCTCAGAACGGGTCTTTCCTGCCAAAATAGGGTGATTTCTTCCACTTGGATGCCAGAGGAACAACTCTCTCTTTCATAAGCGTTGGTTCTAAGGGCCCTGGAATGATGGATCTCTTTCGGGAAGCCATATAGCTGAAACAACAAAGATGACAAGTAGGAGCAAACAGTATCAAACTTATATTATTAGAGTCGAGTTGACAGCAAACAAATGGTAACAATTTATTTATGCTACTGCATTTTATTTCTCTAACCCAATTCATAATTAACAAAAAGTAGGGATTGGTATTTCTGGGTTTGTCTCTCGTGAGTCAACACAAATCAACAAGAATTCCAATGAAATTTCGGCATCAACTATTTACTTCTCGAAGTATCCACAAGTGACAATACGTGGCTCAACGCTCAACTTCAACATTAATTCTTCAAGCAAAAGCATTCTCTAGCTTCCGGTGTCAGGAATTCATTTGTCAAGTTTGGTGTGCTTACACTGTCAACAAATTCTATATTAAGAGTTTGAGCATGATATCTACTTTAGATCAAAGGGTTCTAGAATATGACGTGCAATTGTAAAGTTCATGACCTGGGAAAAAGAATTAATCAATATGCAGTTAATTTTAAAATGATAAGAAGAATTAGGATAACTTCAAAAATTGAGGGTTTAGAACCATGAAACTAGTTTTAATATCAAAGTTGTAGTTTCCATTTCATTCAGGAATTTAGATAATTGAATAGACGGTGGTTGTTCTAAGAGTTCAACGTTTTTGTGGATTTGAGCTTAATAACGAATCTGGCTATTTTAAATCACTTAGACCAATATGGAGACACATATTGTCTGGGACTTTTGCTTCATTGGCCATTCGCTATGTGACTAGTCTAGATTGGAGTGTTGTTGTAAATAAATTTTGTGTTCTTGTTGATTGAAGTTCTTTTAGCAAAGTTGGTTGTTGGAAGTGGTTCCACCAGTGTATGAGTTCTCAAGTCTAGTTTTGAAGTGAGATGTTGAACAGTTTTGGTGAGAAATGACACAATTGAAGCCTTGGTGATATTGTTCTTTGACTTGAACTAAGGGCATCTCCGGCGATGCTAGTCAAAATATTTAGCCTTCTAGCTTATAAAATTTTCAATTGAAAAAATATGGTTGTTGAAAAAATATAATTGCATTTAAAAAATGAAATAAATAATATTTATTTTAGAAATAGTTAAAATAGGGAGTATTGTTGGAATGTGTATTGAAAAAGTGAATACCTAAAATACAAAAAGTGAATTTTAGCTAGTTAATTTGACTAAACATTGTTGGAGATGCTCTGACTCAACCGAAGTAGCTAGTCATTATTCACAAAACTATTTTAGCTATAGCCTTTTGACCAGTTTGTTGAAGAGATTTTTCATGAGTTTGGCTAGTTATTTTAGTAAGATTGATAGTTTAGCTAGTCTATTGTGGATGTTCTAATGGTGGTTAATAGATAACTTTTTTACTTAGATAGCATGTTGCTCCATGAAGATTATTTCTCAGAAAGGGTTAGCTTCACAAATTTGTTGGATGCAGAACATATTTGTGCTTTTTTATATATTTATCTTTGTAAAACAATAGATAATGCTTGTTACCAGTCAATATGGTTTTATGTGACTCTATTCTTGAGATAATTTAATATTTCTATGAATGCTTCCTTCATCTAGATCCTTATTAGTTATTTCAAAGAAATTTTGACTTTGAATTCATTTGAACTAATGTCTGTTCTGATTTTTCTTTTCAATTTCATGACAGCAGATTTCTTGGTGACTATTGCCAACTGACTCCTGCAATCTCTACATCAAATGAAGGTTGTTTTTTGTTTGTCAATTCCCTAAATTTATGCTTGGATTCTGAACACTTGAGATTTCTTGTAAATCTGTAAATTTGATTGTAACAATCCATTTCCAAACTAAAATGTCTCTCCGAAGACCCCCACTACCCCGTCTCCTTCTGAACAACGTCTCTTGCATGAGAAATGCCCAACAAATCCTCCGTCACGTAAATATCTCCCTTCATGACGGTGGGGCACTTGTGTTGACAGGTGCCAATGGCTCAGGCAAAACCACTTTCTTGCGCATGTTAGCCGGATTCTCCAAACCTTCAGCTGGTGAGATCCTCTGGAATGGTCATGACATAACTGACTCGGGGGTTTTTCACCAATACAAGCTTCAACTCAACTGGCTTTCTCTCAAAGATGCGATCAAAGAGAAATTCACTGTCCTTGACAATGTTCAGTGGTTTGAAGTTCTTGAAGGCAAGCAAGGGAAGTCTCTCCCTGCTCTGGAGCTTATGGGGCTTGGAAGGTTGGCGAAAGAGAAAACGAGGATGCTCTCAATGGGTCAACGGAAAAGGCTACAACTTGCGAGGTTGCTGGCAATTGATCGGCCGATTTGGTTGCTTGACGAGCCTTCCGTGGCATTGGATAATGACGGGGTCAAGTTGCTGGAGTATATTATTGCAGAGCACCGAAAGAAGGGTGGGATTGTCATCGTAGCAACACATTTGCCGATTAAGATTGAAGATGCCATGTATTTGAGGTTGCCACCAAGGTTCCCAAGAAAAATGACTTTGGTAGACATGCTTGATCGAGCTGGTTAGAGAAGTAAGATGTTAATTCCATCAATTTTTTGGACCTCATGTAGTATGCCCAGAAGCTGAATCAATGAAAGCATGAAGAAAGCATACGTTGGACGGAACCAAAGAGACCTCAATGTTCAATATAAAGGTAGTTACTTTGCTTAAATTATTTTTTGTTGCCCAGTTGAAGAACTTTAGGCATGTTTAAGCTATAGTTGTAGTCTTCGTTGTCTACTGCATACAAAACATCAATCAATATCTTGTAAAAAGGGTGACGATTAAAATTTTCATTTAGAAGCTCCATGGACCTTGAGATAGGATTTAGGTGTTGGCAATTTTTGCGTGACCACGTCTCGGCTTTATTTTGTAATGGGGCTTAGTAGTTGAGGGGGCTGAAAGTGTCTTGTTCAAGTACAATATTAGACCAAGATTTTGTATTGCTGATTTTCTACATTTTGTTGGGCCTTGAGATAGGATTTAGGTGTTGGCAATTTTGCGTGACAAAATGGTCTCGGCTTTATTTTGTAATGGGGCTGAAAGTGTCTTGTTCAAGTACAATATTAGACCAAGATTTTGTATCGCTGATTTTCTACGTTTTGTTTAATATTTTAATTTTATTTGTTTCTTGTTGGCTTGAAATTTTGGATAGCTCTTTGATATATGAAGCTTCAGAGTTATATGGGGATGTTTTGCAGAGTACAACCATATAGTGTCATGAGATTGTGTATTACATAAACTGAAGCTTTGACTCCCCAGATCCTCTGAAGGGAAAAAATAAGTTTGAAAAAGTAACTTTAGAATAGGAAAAGCTATAAAAATAAATAAATAAATAAAGTGAACACAAATATTGAGATCAAGATGGTTTTGGGGTCTGTTCTTGTGGTTGGATTATCTCATGGGTTGGGATTCTGTGTTTAAAATTTTGTTGTACCTTCAATATATTCTTGGTCATACCATTGTTTATGAGATTTTGGTGTTTTGAAATTTCTGTGATTAAGAGTAAGAGTGCATTGGCAACATAGGAATAGAAAATTTTGAAAACAGAAAATTCTTATCTGTTTGTGTTTTAAAGGTTTGCTTGGTGGAGTGGAGACATAGGCAATGCTAGTGCATTGGATGGAGGAGTTATTGGGTGTTTTGTTTTGGAAAGTTAGTTAAAAGTTGATTTTTTAGTTTTTTTTTTTTTGAAAAAACGTGTAAAAAGTAGAGATGATATGACTTAAAATAGATTAAAAGTCAAAATTCGACTTTTAACTATGTTCCCAAATGGATAATTATTTTAAAGTTGCAAACTATCATGTGATATTATTTATAGTGTTTTAAATCAATTACGTAGAAAATTTAACGGGACTCACCTCTCTTATATAGTTGATAAACAAATAATGACTCATTGTTTGTTGCAATTTTTTCTTCTTGAGAATATCACATTACATAACATTAGAGTGTGTCTAACAATTTTTTGTTTTTAATTGTTTTGTGTTTATTGATGATTTTTAAGGTAGTAGAGATACTAGCAAATAGCAAAATGAAAAAAATGTCACCAAATCTAAACGAAAGATGTGATGAAGGTGATTGTAGATGAGCATTGTTGGCATTGGATGTTTGTGAGGGTTGTTTGACTTTACTAGTGGGCAAGCATCACCATGATAATTCTTCCTCGGAGTGTTTGAAGGTGAAGAATTGTTTTTAGGGTTGCTATGGAGAAAGAGAATCAAACTGTTTGGCAGCATCTCAAATACACAAGTCCCCGTTTCACCACAAGTTATCACAAATGCTTTTTAGCAATTTTTTTCCTCTTAGGCTATAGACTTGTTTGATCTAGCAAGTTATTTCTGTTTAATAAGTTATATACAGAGTTATATTAAACAATTTAGCATAAATTCTTAAATTTAAAAATTAAAAAAAAAAAAACTATAAATATCTCAGATAAATTGTACTAAACAATCTCTATATTTGAATCATAGATTTAGGTAATGATTTGAAATCTGAAATATATATATATATATATTAACAAAATATAAGCAATTTTTTTATATATTCCCTTTCCTTTTCCTTGTTCTTTTTAAATTCTTACATAAATCTATGATTCAAATGCAGATTTGATGAATTTTTTTTAAATATATTTCTAAACCATAAGCCCCTAAAAGAAACATAATCAAATTTTAAAAAGATGCATTTAAAAAATGGCAAAATTACATGTAGGTAGGAGAAGGGAAAAAAAATTATCAACACATGAGTTGCACCCTCACAATATTTCATTTGCACTCCATTATAGATACATTTACATTTTCATATGTTAGTAATTTTTTTTTCCTTTTCTCACCTACATGTAATTTCTCCTAAAAAAATTGTCTTCCATGTACTTTTAAAAAATTATTATTTTTACTTATTATTATTATTTTTATTTTAATGGTGGTGTGTTTAATTTTGCTATGATTGGCGGCAACAAAACAGGGATTAGCTTATTTGGCAACACTGTAAAAAATAAAAAAATAAAAAAAGCGACTTATTAATTTATTGACTTATTTGAGTCACATTATCTCTCTATTTTTTACACGTTCTTTTATAAAAAATAAAAATAAATAAATATTTTTGGCACTTCCAAAATAATCCTAAATAGGTTGTTTATTGACTTATTTAAGTCATATCACATTTATACTTTTCTATACGTCTTTTCCTAATAAAAAAAAAAGGGAAAAAAATGAGACCTCTACCACCCAAGTGAATTCTGATTGGTCCATTTTTTTTTATTTTTTATCCTCCTCTTGTTGCCCCCCACGTGTATGTGGGGGTGCTGGGGTCACCTCCAACTGGGAGTCTGGATCATCTCTCTAAAAAAACTGAACTTGTAAACTATACTCAAAGGATGGGGCTTCCCTCCAGTATTGGATTGAAGAGTACTATTGGGCTTGTGGGGGTCCATCACGGGTCCTGTTTCGATAATCTGAACCGTTGAATGTGTAGAACTCGTCAGATACTAAATGCCTATAAAAAATCACGTTGATCGAATATCGATAGTTATGTGATCAAATTAGTTTTATATAAAAAAAAATGGACGTTGAAAAATAAACTGCTCGTTTAGGAACTTGGCTATTGGCTATTTTAAATTCACTAAAAAAAAGTTGTGATTGGGAAGATAATTGACCTCTTTTTTTCTTTTTTTTTCTTTTTTTTTAATTGGTTTGATGGTTGTAAAATAAAAAATGAAATCTATTGATATATTATATAAGGAAAAAGAGAGTTTCTAACTCACAAGCCTTATAAAAGCTCCAAGTTCCCAATCTAAATTTCATAATTTTTTGATTTTTAAAAATTTTAAAAATCTTCTATTAGCTAGCTCTTATTCAAGCAAAAATAAATAAATATTAATATCCCTTGATTTATGACTTTCAAATGGAAAATATATCAAATTTAAAAAAATGAAAAAGTATGCTAATTCATTTCAAAATTTAAATTTGAGGGTCACTAAATATGGAAATCAATCTATTAATTTAAATTTAAATTTAAAACAATATAAATTTAAAATTAAAATGATCTATCCCATGATTTATAAGTTTTAAATAAAAATTTAAAATTATCATAATTAGCTCATAATTTTTGTATTTAGGAGCAATAAGAATAACGTTGAAATTATTTATATATTTTACAAAAGAATGTTTTAAGAAAAGATATTATGAGAGTTTCAAAACCTTATACAAAATCTATATACTATTATAATTGAAAAATATTGTCATCCTATTAAAGTTTAAAGTTGCATTTTTTTTTATTTTGTTTAATTTTTGTTAATATGTGTCACAATATCATTGATTTATAAATTAATTTTATATTTTTAAAATAAAATTTTAATTTAGATTATTCCTTAAATTATGTTCCAGAATAAGATCAATATTCATTCCTTAATTTATGCATCTTTTATTAAATTATAAAATAAAGTTTTAAATTTAAATTCTTTTTTAAATTATGTTACTACAATTAGAATGAGATCAATATTCACATGTGTCATAATATTATTGGTCTAAACATATAATGTTATTAAATACACGTATTCAAATTATTAATCACTATTAAAAGTTTACATTTTTAATTATTAACAATTGCTAAACATAATGGATTCTATGTTTTTTTTTAATCTCAATTGTCAACTAAACAAATTAAAATAAAAAAAAATCAATTTTTTTTGGCTTAAATAGTTAAGAAGTGACTATTGCTAAAATCAAATAGAAATAAATTTTTTTTTTCTATTAAAAATGATAGTTGGTGAAATTTATTTTTCTTACATAATAAAAAAAGAAAATTGGAATTACATGTGATAATTTATTGTTCCAGTAATATTACAGATCCACACTTTCACCCACAATAATGTGTCAAGGGAGTTGGGCCCCATGTCATTGTGTGTAGCAAATCAAGAGTTGATACACATTATACCATATCATTGTAGATACAATTGTGGGTGTTATTTTTGAATCTCAAACATTTTTCTTATTGTTCATCTAGACTTTTTTTAGCACTTGCAAAATATAGTGGATCCTGTTAAATTTTTTTTTTTTTTTAAATTTCAGTTGTCAATTAAACAAATTAAAATAAAAAATGAAATTTTTTTGGCTCAAATTGCTAAAAAGTGAGTTTTGCTCAAACAAATATAAATAAATATTATTTTTTTTTTTAATAAAAGTGATGATTTGTGAAATATCTTTTTTTATGGAATAATTATATTTTACCCCCCGTGGTTTAACGCGTTTTCACATTACCTCCCTAACGTTGATAAATGTACTCATAAACCCCTGTGATTTTGACTAAGGTGCAAAAGTGATGAAATCTGGTAGACTTAACCGTGCGTGGGGTAAACGCACTAGAAAAGTGTGTTTGTACTAAAATTAAAGATTTTGACACCAAATTTGAAGTTTTAAGTGACTAATTTTCCCTTCCACTTTCTTTTATATATCTATCTTCTATCTATCTATCTATACTATTATAAAGTGAGCTCCCCTTATGGTATCTTGAAGCCTTGGTTTCTTATGCTGCCACGTGTCTACTTTTTTATTTGAAATTAAAAAAAAAATTAGATTAGATAGATGAGAGGAAGGGATTTGAATCTTACACTTATGTCAAATGAATAAGACTCTTACCACTTAACTAACACACAATATATGATAAATGTTTTATTTTATTTCTATTTATTTGAATTGCACACGCATTGTGTGTAGTAATCGCTAGTATATATATATGTGCACGCGCGCGCGCCCCTATGAAATGTTGTTTCAGAGAATTTGAGCATGGATTTGGCTTCATGAAACATCAAAAATGTTTTAGAGCTCTAATATAGGAGCTTTAATAGCTCTAATGGAAAGGTGGATCCCACTCTGATGTGATATTTGTGCCTTACTTTGTTTTTTTTTTTTCTTCTTTTGTTTTAACACATCATTAGAGCTCTGTATCATTTCCCCATGAAACATTGATATACAACCTCAAGATCGTCGTTCATGGCCACTGATTTGGAGAAAGAGAGAGAGTGTGTGAGAAAAAGAGTAAGAAAGGGAGAGAAGGTGTAGAGAGTGATATGCGAAAATCACCCCCAAAAATTTCATTTCACCTGATAAAAACCCTCACTTCTTTACTACATTCTCGTTCTCAATCTCCTTTTTATTCTCTCAATCTAGTTTTGAATTTGATTATAAAAAACGAGTCGTTTAGGGTTTAAATCGGTGGTCTACCATGGCGATTCTTGTTTGGGTGAGTTAGACGCCATCCCTGTCAAGGACCAAAATTTCCAATTCCCAAATAACGAGACTCGAATCCACCACACATCTCCTCTCAGCAAACGATGCCTTCCTCTCTCAATCCTCCAAACAATTTCCTCAAATTCAATCCGATGCAAGCTCGAATCCACATCTCCAATTGAATAGTCTCAATTGATCAATCTTCACGCCTCTTGCTTTTACGTACTCAAGGTTTCAATCTCGCGCGCACACACACACACACACACATATTTGTTTGTAATTGGGTTTCATTTGGTATGTATTGATTGGTTTTAAGCTGGTTTTGTAGACTGCAGTGGTGTTGATCGGAGACGAAGAGGTTCACTTGGTGGCAATGCCGCGTAGGCTGGTTATGTTGGTTTCATTTTCATTATTTGATTCATTACTTGTTCTATACCTTCCTGTATGATGAGAGAGAGAGAGAGAGAGAGAGAGAGAGAGAGAGAGAGAGAGCGATTTTGGGGGTTGGATGTATTTCGTACCTATATAATATCTATCTATACTATATATATAATCAAATGTAGTTGTTTTGTCAAAAGTCTCCAAATATTTATTTCTAAATTCTCATAATTTTAAAATTCTCTCTTTCTTACATAGCATCTTTCTTTGATTGCCTTTCATGTTTTCTATTTTTCTTCATTTTCTATTTGTTTGATTAATTATAATTAAAATTAATTTCATTGCTTATGGATAAAGATTTGAATTTCAAAATTCCTCCATATAGATAAACATATAAAAACTGAAAATTAATTTTATAGTCTACAGAAAAAGATAAAAATTAAACAATTAATTTCATAACTTATAGATAATTTAAAATTTCTTCTCACAAATAAACATATTTAAAAATTTTATTTTATTTAAAAATTTTTATTTTATGAAATGCCCTTATCTGTAACTTCTTATCTCATAATAAATTCTTAATCTTCTCTTGATAATTTTTATTATTCATTATTATCTACCAACTGATAAAGATTTTAAAAAAATTATTGGCTCTAAATGAGAAGAGTATTAATAATGAAATTGGTTGGCCTTGAATGAGAATCCTCTATATAAATAAACATATAAAAACTGAAAATTAATTTTATTGTCTACAGATAAAAATAAAAATAAAAATTAAACAATTAATTAAAAAAATTAATTTCATAACTTATAGATAATTTAAAATTTCTTCCCATAAATAAACATATAAAAGTTGATAAATAACTTATAAAAATTAATTTCATGGCCTACAAATAAAGATAAAGAATAAATAATTGATTTAAAAAAAAAAAACGAAATTACTCCCTTTTTTTTCCCTTCGTTTTGTACTTTAATTAATTTCATTATAGATAAACATATAAAAATTCATAAATAATTTATGAAAATTTATTTCATGACCTATAGGTAAAGATAAAAATTAAAAAAATATTTTTAAAAAATTAATTTCATGACTTATAGATAAATAAACATATAAAAATTGATAAATAATTTATAAAGATTAATTTCATGGCCTACAGATAGAGATAAAGATTAAATAATTGATTTACAAAAAAATTAAAATAATAAAATTTAGATAAAGATATGATTTGTTAATCTATATATCTATCAAAAACATATATATCAAAATCTTTATTTTGATTTACTTATATTTTTTTTCTCCTTTTATCACATATTATCTTTTTTTATTTTAAATTTTTTATCTTATGAAATGCCATTATCTATAACTTCTTATCTCCTATTAAATTCTTAATTTTCTCTTAATAATTTTTATTATTCATTATTATCTACCTAGTGATAAAGATTATAAAAAAAAAATTATTGGCTCTGAATGATAAAAGTATTAATAATGAAATTAGTTGGCTCTGAATGAGAAGAGTATTAATAATAAAATAATGAAGGCCACATGAGAGAAGGCAGCACAAAAATCTCACAAAATTAATTTTTGTCACATATTTATACAAGGTAATAATTTGATATTCTTTCTATTAGTTATTAAAAATAGTTTGCATTAGATCATTGTCATGTTTTTTTATTTTATTTTATTTTTTTATAAGGTTGTCATTCGTTATATTATTTCTTTAATCCCATCTTTAAATTCTCTCTTTGAAATTTTGTTTTTTGCAATAATAAAGTTTAGAATCAATTTCTTATCAAATTTGTTTTCTTGGTCCTTATTTTATTGAAGGATCAAAACGAGTAAAACTTTTATATGATATACAAAATTAATGAATATAATAAAAAAATGATAGGAAAGTACTACATATTTGTTAGTATCTCTATGTTATTATTAGTTGATTTGCTAGATTATACTATCAATTTAGAGCCCATGTGATTTAATTCAATATCCATGACTTTATTTGTATTCCACCATTTTTTCGTTGCGTAACCTTTTTTTTTTTGTTTGGTATATAATGATTAAAGCTATCATTTGTTATATTTCTTCAAGTACAATTCAAATAATTTTTCATCATTTTTTTTTTTTATAAATAAAATGGATTAAAACTATTTTCTTATATAATTTTTATAATCTTACGAAATTCTTATCTTGATTAATTTTTTAAAAATGATGTAGGAACTATGCAAGTATTATTCAAACTATGGAGAAGGATTTATACTTTGATATGATATATGTGTCATTGATAGAGAAAATCAAAGATAGAGAAAATCAAAGATAGAGAGTTGTTAACATAATCAGTTAATGATTTGTTTGAGAAGTTCTTTTATGAGCAAAGCAACAAATTTAGATTAAAATTTTTTAAAAACTACTTATAAAGTATAATTAAAAGTTGATATTTATTTATAATATGATCCCACAATAATAATATACACCACTGATTTAAAAGTCCAAGTAAATTTATGATAACTTTTCTGAATTTATAGAATTTATCTCTTTTAATGTTTTGTTTAGTTTGATACAAGTTATTTATGTTATCAAGTGATTGTGACACTATTATTCTCAATAATTTTTATAATTAATAACTTTTTATGCATAGACATAATTTAAGATTAAAATGATTTATTTATCACACAATATATATAGTTTATTTTTTCGTGCATCGCACGTGTTACCACTAGTATGTATATATATATATGTATTAGCATATCACATGTGCTATGCACGGATTGTTTTTACAATTATCTATATATGTGAATTGTGATTTTTAAATGTCTTATTATTTTTTTTTAAATGCCTTCTTTTTTTTCTTTTTTATATTATATTAAAGTTTAATATTTTGATAATAATCATGTGTTAGACTTTTCAAGAAATTAAATGTTTTTTTTTAAATTATATTATATTAAAATTTAATATTTTGATAATAATCATATGTGTTGGACTTTTTAAGAAATTTAGCATTAATTAACTTTTTTCAATCCACATGTCTTTCCACATGCCTGTATTTATTGATTTGGTCAAAATTCCCTGATCAGCATTTAAAATCCCCTCATACAAATAATTATAGATATAATCCGTGTATAGTTACTACAGTACCATTTTCAACTTCTCCTATACACTATGGTTAGTGATAAGATTATTAAATTATTTTTATAAAAAATCTTAAAAAACATAATTTATATATTAAAAAAAATCTAAAACAAATATAAATATCTATAATTATCCCGTGTATAGCACGGGTGATGGGCTAGTTATCTATATATGTGAATTGCGATTTTTAAATGTCTTTTTTTTTTTTTTTTAAATGTCTTCTTTTTTTTCTTTTTTATATTATATTAAAGTTTAATATTTTGATAATAATCATATGTGTTAGAATTTTCAAGGAATTAAATGTCTTTTTTTTTATTATATTATATTAAAGTTTAATATTTTGATAATAATTATATGTGTTGGATTTTTTAAGAAATTTTTTAATGTTTGTTCTTAATGCATTAAAGTGTTATTATGAGGAATAATAATCATATGTGTTGGGACTTTTCAAGGAATTCATATGTGCTGGATTTCAAAGAATTTTTTTTATGCTTGTTCTTAATACATTAAAGTGTTATTATGAGGGTAAGACTTGAAATTGAGAAAAGTTAATAAATGCTAAGATTTTTTTTTTTTTTAAATCAAAAAATCAGGAAATTTAGATTGGGAGATTGGAGTTCCCACAAGACTTGAGGTTAAAAACCTTCTTTTACTTAATATATAGTATAGATACATATAGTGAGAGAGAGTTTATGGAGAGAGAGTTTAACTGTGAAAAAAAATTGGAAGTAAAATAGCATTTATAAGAAAATTAAAGAAAAAAAAAAGGGTATTCTAGTCTTTTCAATAATTCTATTTTGTCCCATCATTTTTGCACTTTAGTTAAAACCACAGGGGAATTATGAGCACATTTATCAACGTTGGAGAGGTAATATGAAAACGCGTTAAATCACAAGGGGTAAAATGTAATTATTCCTTTTTTTATTTAAAAAATTGAGAGTTATATGTGATAATTTATTAATCATCTATAATTATTTTCAGAACAAATGAGAATATCATTCTAAATTTTTTTCTTACCTTTTTTATTTTTATTTTTATTTTTTTTATATATAGATACTTTTATTTTGTAAAAATTTAATTTTATTATATTTAAATATTTTATTGTAATTTTGAAATTAAAAATAAAATTTGAAAAATCATATTTAAATTATTTTGTGTCATTATAAAATATAATTTTTTTTAATATAAACTTATTCGATGATCCCTTTAAAAAAGTGTATTTGGTTTTGTACATTAATATTAAATTTTTATTTAATCTTAAAAAATAAATTAGCAAATAATTTTATATATTTATATATACAATTTTGTTTGGATTACTCAGATTATCTGGCATCTCTGTCCAAATTTATTCGAATTTTTAAATTTTAAATAGGTTCTCACCGAATTAAAAATTATGTTGCACAATCTTTAAAAATTTACAAATTTGACTCGAGTTGTTTGAGTTCAACTTACCCAAATTTACAACTTTAACAAGTGGATTGAAAGTTATATTATTACAGTTGTAACAAATTAAAAATTGATACCTAAATTGTGATAAAATTATAAAACTTAAATTATAAGTTTCAATATTTTTTTATTTTCATAATTTACATACAAAATTCTAACTATTTATATTATTTCATATAAACATATTTTATTAATTTTTTTACATCTACAAATTTTCACTAATAATTATAATTTAAATATGAAATTAAAAATTGATACATAAATTGTGATAAAATTATAAAACTTAAATTATAAGTTTCAATATTTTTTTATTTTCATAATTTACATACAAAATTCTAACTATTTATATTATTTCATATAAACATATTTTATTAATTTTTTAACATCTACAAATTTTCACTAATAATTATAATTTAAATATGAAATTTTACCTTTATTAATTATTTTAATTAAAACATAAATTTCCAAACAGGTATAAATGTTTTTTTGAATATTTTCTCTTTACTTTGACGCTCAATTTGGGTCGAGGTGACTGAAATACCCTTCTATATCCTTCTCAAAAGGGGTAAAACGAGATTCAAAACAGGGACAAAAATGAGAACTAGGGTTACTATAAATAGAAGAATTTAGGAGCCAAAAAAAATTGGG
Source organism: Camellia granthamiana (assembly GCA_036172215.1). Taxonomy (NCBI): domain Eukaryota; kingdom Viridiplantae; phylum Streptophyta; class Magnoliopsida; order Ericales; family Theaceae; genus Camellia; species Camellia granthamiana. The sequence continues at coordinate 14,812,815 of CM069904.1, forward strand.
AGAATTGAACCCAGAAGAATGAGGCTGATGAGAGACAGAGAGAGATGGGAAGTTTCTAAGGGTGGTTGCCCCTCTCTGTGTAACACTGATTATCCATAATCAGATCCATCATCACAGCCTATGATTTCATTTCCATCTTCCAAAACAACAACCCTTTGTGTGTGTGTGTATCCATGTGTGTATATATATATATATACTAGCGGCCGGGCACACGCGATGCGTGTGCAATTTTTTTTTAATTTATATTATAATATGAATTTCATATTATTTTTTTTAATAATATACATATAAATAAAATAAGTAACTATATACAATGTAACATTTGATATTAACTTATTTGATAAATAAAATACATGTACATTAAAAGACGTACAAATCTTTAAAAAAATACAATATTTACTAATCTTAACTAAAAATTATTTTTAAGAAAAACACACACACAAAATTAAGCAATCAAACAACTTAATTTTTTGAAAACATAAATTGTAAACACACAAACACAAATATTGATGTCAAAATTGAGATCCCTCTGTGAAACCATATTTGACAATCAAACAGCCTAATTTTTAAAAAACATAAATTATAAACACACAGCGATGTGAAAGAACCCATACCTTTAGCATTTCTTCCTCTTCAGCAGTCCATGGTAGTCTTTTCCGCTTCACATTAGGAAATCCCAAGTTTGGTCTGCAATTTAGAAATAAAAGAAAAAATACAAAAAAAGTTTCAATTAGTAATTTAGTAATTTTAAAAAAATTATTAAAGCTATTATTAGGTGACATAATTATGTCTAGTAATTTATGTTATAATTATATGAATTACTCACGTCCAGATTTGGTTGTTGCATTCTTTTTCTCCTTGTGTATCACATTGGTTTTTGCTTCAGAGGATAACTTCCTCACTGATTGCCTTGTACGATCAACATTTGGAGGCTCCAATGTTGTGAAACATCCCCACTCTCTCCACAGATAAATCACTAATTTTTGCATGCTCCTGTGGCATAGAATCTCCTCCACTGGAGGATACAGTAGTTCCCTATTCTTGTTCCTGCACCTTTTCTTCTCGCCTTCTGTTTCTGAATCGTCGATTGCAAGAAAGAGTTGGGAAAAGGTAGGTTACTGTTTGAAATTGTGAAGAATACGAAGGAAGATGCAAAATGCAATTGAAGGAACATGTTAACTGCTCCAGACGTGTGGAGAATGGGAAGTGGGAGTTGGAATTAGTGTTTAAATTTACCATTTTAACCCTAATTAAAATTGATGTAAGTGTAAGAAGTGACGGTCATTTTAGGAAAAATTGAGAAATTTTTTTTAGAGATGGCTTCAAGACACCAAAGTTCATGTTCCCTTTTAATAATAGTATAGATATTTGTGTTTGTTTTAGGGTTTAGGGTTTGGTTGATCACCGATTCACCGACCTTTCTTTCTTTTCTTCTTCTTTTTTTTTTTTATTTTTATTTTTAACAGCTTCTGCTTCTGCTTCTGCTTCTGCTTCTGATTCTGATTCTGATTCTACTAGTGGTATAAAGAGGCTATGATGATATTTCTATTTCGATTGGGTTCATATAATTAGATACTGAGATTGTGTGCCGTTTTTCTTGGCGGGGCAACAACTCTTGAGATCTGATTCTCACAGGCAATTGTTGTTTGCAGCCATGGCGGATAACACCCTTTCTCTTTGTCTGATCAAACACAGATCTGAGCCTCACACTTATTTACAGTGATTAAATTTTGTTCTTTTTTCAGGGTTTTTTTTGGGGGTTCTGTTTAGGGTTTTGAATTGGTTGTAAAATTGGTTATTCTCTTTTTATTATTTATTTATTTATTTATTTGCTAGCATACTAATTAATTAATTATTTAATATTTCTTCATAAGTTTGAATTTCAAATCTATGTTATAAAATCTGTTTTTAAAAACTGAAATGGACAATCAGTTTTGCGTTTGTTATTTTTATTTTTAGAGTTTATAATTGGTGAATTTTGATGTTCATAAATTTGGGAATTATAATAATAAAATGGATTGGTCCAACAAAAAGGTTGTGAAAAAGTAAAGTAAAATAAAATAATACCCCATGCTTTGACAACTATTGGAAGGCCCCGTATGTGCTATTTTCAAAAAAAAAAAAAAGTCTTTAAATAATAAATTTTTTAAATGAAGGTTGTTGAATTTGTTTATTTTTTAAATAAGATATTTTCAAAAGTTATGTTTTAAAAATTCATTTCAAGAAGCTTTATATTAAGTTGACTAAAATAAGTTTACACAAATTCAGTATAAATAACATTTAATTTGAGAAACAAATTTAAAATTATTTAATTTTGAAGACATATTTTAAGGCAAAATTACATTTCAATCCAACTTTTCAAAAATAATTACAAAATAAAAAATATATATATGATTTTAATTATTAATATTTATAAAATTTATCATTGATTTATAATTTTTTTTTTCATAAATCACTTAAATTTTACATTTTACCAAAAAGTAAAATTTTGAAATATCTTACAAAATTTTATATTAATTTTTTAATAATTATCATACATATCATCTTTTTAAAATTAAAAAAAAAAAAAAACATAAAATATTATTAAAATAGTAATTGTCAAATCCCACATAATTATATCAATCTTCGTGCCTTACTTTTTTCAAGCCTTCATCCAGCTAAAATCTATGAAATTGACTCCTCCAAACAAAAATAATGTAAAGATGACAACAAAATATAACTAATTTTAAATTTATTTGTTTTACTTTTTGGTAGAACCTGAAACTGTAAAAAAAAAATAAAAAATAACAAATCAATAAAAACAAAAGGGCAAATTTCACTTAACACCCACTTTATCCCAGTCTCATTTTATCCCGACCTTGGAAAAGTGGCAATCTACCCTTCACATTTTTCTGTCGAGTTCTAAGCCAATTCATTTGTTGCGTCACGTTAAATAAGGCACTTATTTTTTTATAAATATCTTACGTAGGTGTGAGTTTTATGATGTGAGATATTTAGTATAAATTTTGATAAAAGTCTTGAGATCGCTAATATTTTTGTTTTTCTATTTGCCTTAAGATTGTCAATGGATTGGATTTAATTCAAATTTGACTCAAAAATTCAAATCTCTTTACAAAAAATTTAACCTGGTAATTCGATAATCCGAATTAGTTTAATTCGATTATTAAACAAATTAGATATGCAAGAATCCAATCTGATCGGATTATTCTCAATTTGAATGAAGCACACACAAAATGAGAAAACAAAAAAAAATCAAATTGTATAAAATTGTAGCTCCAAAAAAAAAAAACTATATAGATCGGATCGACTCGGATCGACTTATCAGATTGGATATTCAAAATTATCGGATTCGAATTTGGGTGATCTATAATCGAATATGGAGTAAATGGATTCAAATTGGATTCGGATTTTGATAGTTTCAACTCAAATCCGATCAATTTATAGGCCTAATTTGCCTTATTTAACGTCGGTTAACAAATGAGTTATATTGAAATTTGACCGAAAGAGCGAGTTGTTTACTATTACTTTTTTTTTTTTTTTTTTTTTGAGAACAAAGCACAGCAAAGCAAATCTATTAAGCTAGAAAATGTTGTCTTACAGCAGTTGCAAGGTAGTGAGCATCTTGAACCACATCCCTGTTTACCTTTTCTAATACAACATGATGAAAATATTTACAATAATACAATATATCAGTCAAAATAGATTGGAGACACCAATCATTGTCCTGATCTTGGTTTTGAAATAACAATACTAATACTAAGCAATCCGTTTGTAAAAGCAACTTTGTGATGCCGTGGCTGTATGCCCAACGCAGAGCCTGGAGCACTGCAGCCGCTTCTGTTTGTTGGGGAGATAGCATTGGTGGCCCTAGAATAGCTTCCTCATAGACCCGCTAGTGATCTTTATCAAAACATACCCATGCCAATCCAGTGCTTTCGCCGATCGAGAGCCAAGATCCATCCACAATGATACGCATCTGCCGAACATCTACAGAATAGGTGGTGCAACAATGAAATATAGGATTGCTTTGAGTATGATTTATAAGTTGATTTTTTTACTTATTACGAAAAGACGTAATAGAAAGGTAATATAATCTAAATAAGTTAATAAGCTGACTTTTTTAAATGTTGTAAAAAAAAAACTAAATGTAATTTATCCAAAATAAAGTAGAAACCAAAAAAAAAAAAGTGATCCTCACACCCAATTAATATCTTTAGCATTTATAAAATAGAGGTGTTGGTAATTTAATTGGAGAGTTAGAGTTAGGCTTGATTGGCTCACTTCCAGACTTAACCTAGTGATTTTTATTTTTCTTAAATTTTTGGGTAAATTATAAATATATTTTGTGAGGTTTGTTTAAAATATAAATTATTTTTCTGTGGTTTAAACAACTACAAATACTACCTTATTAGAATTTTTTATTTAATAGGATTAACTAAAAAAATGAAATTTATAATTGCTCTCCTATACAATAATAAAATTACTTAAATTATTAATTGAAGCATATTTTTAATATCATTAAAAACTGTTAATTGACTTGATGATTTATTAATAAAATGGGCAATTTGTTATGAAATTAGAAACCTCAGTGGGTGGAATGTAATTTTTAAAATCACAAGAAGCGATTCGTATTTTAATCAAACTTCAGGGAATGTATTTGTAATTTATCCTAAGTTTTATTAGGAGAAATACATATCAATGGTACTTTGAAAAAAAATTATAATTTCACAAAAAAATTTAAGATTTTTGTTATTAATATTTATATAGTGGCGTTACACACACTAATTGATATACTAATTAATATATTAATATATGTTATGATATTATCACTTTAAATTATGAATCCCACCATTTATATAAATTACAAAGATTTTGGCTTTGTTTAGGATGTCGGTTGACTATTTTAGTCTGGGACTAAAAATAGTCTCCTTTGGGATGTACTTTTTGACTTTTTTAATTTTTGTGAGTAAAAAATGAAGTGATTATAGTTTGGATATAACAACTTTTAGTTTGGGGTTAAAAAACTTATTTTATTTTATTTTTTTGACTATTTTAATCCCAACCCACCCCTAAGAGCAACTCCAATGGTTTAGTAAAATTTTCACTAAATCTTAGTAAAAAAAGGGTAATTTTCTCAATTTGGTCCAACTATTCACTGTAGCGTGCATCAAACAAAGGGGACGTTCGGTGGGACGACTGGTCGGTCAACCGGGTAGACAACTGAATTTTTTTTCCCCCTTCCCTTTCTATTCCCAATTCGTTTATTATTTCTTTTTCCCTCCATTACATATTTTTCATTTTTAGTTGCCTCCAATAATGATTTTCTTCCAAAACCTGATATAAACATATTATCCATGTACCATGTGCCATATACCAAACAACTGGTACGTTATATCTAAAAGGCACCATAATTGAAAGAAAGCAGAGTATAACAAGTATCTTAAATTCTATGATGTTCACTTCATTTTCATCATCTTTTTCTTCCTCATCCTCTGGTGTAGAACGGCTACTTCTCAACTCAAAATTTATATGTATATATAATGTAACTTTTCCATGTTGCATTTTGATAGAAATTTAAATTTATATCAACCTTTAATTTATTCATAGTGCCACAAAAGTAACCTACCTATTTGAACCAGTTCGTAGGCCAATCGAAAATTGAAGCAAATTGAGGCAGCTATGCATGCGCCGGTCGACCGGTGGGTTAACCGGCTGGACGTCAGGCCAGTTGACCGGTGGACCCCATCTCTAACATAAACGCACAGTGAAATGATGAAATCTCACGCGGGTCCTTAGTTTGGTGAAACTTTTGCTCCGTTCTCAATTTGATATCAGTTTGGTGAAACCATTGGAGAGAGAAAAAATGATTTTTTTCATTAAATTCAAATCTGATGCTCAATCTGATACAATGTTAGAGATGGTCTAACCCACATTCCAAACTAATGCAAAGCCTCTAAAATTATGTCACATCATTCTTGAGAGGGAGATTTTATGTGAACTAGGGTTGAGCTAGGCCTAGACATAGTAATGGACCGATTTGCGGGCCGAGGTGAAAAAGGCTTCGCAACTGGACCTTGCTTCTATTAGCTCGGCCAGAAATGGCTGCAAATTAGCTCGGTCTATGTATTCCGAACCGAGGTATAGTTGAACAATGATCAAGCTAGGCATCACCCATGAAAGCGCCGAGCTGAATGTCTCAGAAGGCTAGAGATAGCTCGGTTGTGCTGTTACGCTACCATGGTAAAACCAACTCACTTGGTTAGGCAGTGGGGAGGGTGTAGAAAGATGAGCATTATCTTTCTGATTCCTAGCAAGACTCTGCTAAATGAGAGTTGAAGTCCTACTAGGATTGTGCCATATGGATTCTATATAAGCTCATTACAGACTTATGTACAGGTATCACAATTTTGACTCTCAAATTCACAGAACTTTTGTCTATTGTCTATTTGTGGACTTAGGCATCGGAGAGGTATCCGGCACACACCTGCTGGCTAGCTCACGTTTGTGTTTTCAGGAAGTAAAGCGACGATGTTTGGAGGAGTGCAAACTTGATCAACAGGATTATACGAGAAGATTATTTTGTGCTCGTACAATTGGCGCCGTCTGTGGGAATACACAAAGAACAAAACCTTTTGATTGAGTTTTCCTCTTTAGTTGAAATCAATGGCGCACAATGAAGACTTGCCGCAATCCGTTATTGACGGGCAAACCCCGGAGGGGGGATGGGAGGCGGGAAGGTTTACCTTCTATCCCACCCATGGCAGAATTAGAACCCCAGCGACGGAACTCTCGGAGGGACAGACGGGAGAGGCGGGGCACCAGTCCCCGTCGCTTTCAAAGTCTTGAAAAACAGAGGCGGAGGTTGGATCCACAAGTTTTGGAGGATCGCGTGAGGGAGCAAGACGAGTTAATAAGGAAGATGACGGCAGACATGGAGACTATGAAGCGCCAGATAAAGGAAAAAAGGAGTGGCGACAAAAGAAGGGCGCAAAGGCAACACGCCCTCTTACCACTCAGAAGATCGTGACAGACATGTCACGCCATCGCAAGCAAAGTTGAAGCTTTAGAACATGCGACACTCAATCAAAGATTTCCAGGACTCGTTACTCCAGGTTTGAGAGAACGAGGACTGAAAGGTCGTATACAGAGGGAAGCAGCTATCGGCCCTCGCACACGCACCAAACGACATCTAGGCACACGGAGTTACCTAGGTCAGCGGATCTGTGAACAGTGCTCGATGAGATAGCCCGATGGAAGGAGGACACCAAGGCTCGCGACCCTCGTAGAGTTTCAGCTTTACAGCGATTGGCCCCTAGGACACATAGGAGTGTCGAGGTAGGGATGTCAATACCACACCTTGCTCATGAACTAGCGGATAAAGTATTAGCAAGGTTACAGAGTTCACCATTCATTCCGGCAATTGAAAACGCACCACTACCCTCAGGCTTCCACCAGCCCAAATTCACCACTTATGAGGGAAAGTCAGACCCCTACATGCACTTAAGCCACTTTCGCCAGGTTATGGCAGTATACCGGCGAAACGAGACTCTAATGTGTATCCTGTTTCCATCAAGCCTTGGCGACCTAGGTCTAACCTGGTTCGAAAGGCTGCCAGAAGGTAGCATAGCCTCATGGGCGCAGTTGGCAGAAGCGTTCGTGACTAGATTCAGAACTAATACCAAGACACCAGTGGAGATTGACCAGCTACTCTCCATTAACATGGGCAAAAAGAAGACATTGAGGTCTTACAACAGTCGGTATTGGGAAACTTTCAACCAGATTGGGGATTGCCCTACAAATCTCGCCATCGCACAATACAAACGGGGTTTACCAGTCGGTAACAAATTGAGGGACTCAATGACAATGATGCCATCCCTCACGATGTAGGCCCTAATGGAGAGAGTGCATCAACATATCCGAGTAGAGGAAGATAACGCCCGTGCTAAAGTAAAATCTAGCACAACAGCGATACCAGATAAAAAGGCTACAGCAAAAATCAACACGGCAGAACAACTAAGTAAGAATGGGCGAGGCAGGCGAGCCAACAGAAAGGACCCAAAAAAAAAGAAGTTAAGAGTCTGCATTGCCATTACCACAGTATTCAATAAACCTATCTATTGGATTCTCAGCGAGATATGTGATGAACCCTTCGTTCGGCGGCCAGCCAAGTTGGGAGAAGCACAAAAGGGCTATGATGAGAGGTCTCGTTGCACCTTCCATGATGAAAAGGGGCACCCCACTGAAAATTGCACATCATTGAGGCAACATCTGGAGGAGTTAGTGGCTGCTGGACACCTAGACCAGTATATAGAAGAGGGAATACAGCCAGCCTCCCAGGACCTCAACAGACCAAGCGGGATGCCAGTCGACGGTCCACCCCAAGGCATAATCAACGTTATACATGGGATCGTCGAACCTGAGCGGGTATGTGAACTCAGGGGGATGATCAAAAAGGCTGAGCACTTGAGAGAGGTATTAAGTGCACAATCTACCGTTAAAAGGGGCAGAACAGAGGCTACGAACGTCATATCCTTTTCAGATAGGGATCTAGCAAGGCTATATTGCCCTCACAATGACGCACTGGTAGTCACTTTACGCGTCAAGAATTTTGACATCAAGCGGATTCTGATTGACCAAGAAAGCTCATGCGAGATAATGTACTACGAGACCTTTAAACAACTGAAATTGGAGGACAAAGACTTGGCACCTGCGACATCTCCCCTTGTCGGTTTCAACTCAATGCTAGAGTGGCCAGTGGGCAAGATAATCCTACCAGTCAAGGTAGGAACCATGACAAAACAGGTAGAATTCTAGGTATTGAAGGTCCCTTCCACTTACAACATAATCTTGGGAAGGACATGGCTGCATGCCATACGCTGAGTAGCGTCAACCTACCATTAGGCATTACGATTCCCTAATGAAACTGGCGTGATCGAAGAAGTCTTAGGAGACCAAATCATGTCGAAGAAGTGTTTCGTCACAGTAAACGGCAGCCGTGCTGCAAAAGGGTTTGTTCAGATAGTGGAAGAGCCAGAAAGCAACGAACTGTTTGCAGATGTCGGCAAAGCAGTAGAGTAGAAGGCAGTGGAAGACTTGGTTAAGGTAAGAATAGATGAAAAGAACCTAGAAAAGTTCTTTTTGCTTGGCTCGTCTTTGTCTAGCACTGAAAGATAGAGGTCATGGAATTCTTAACTTTTAACATCGAAGTGTTTGCCTGGACACTATACGACATGCCTGGCATTGACTCAAATTTCATCTGCCATCAACTTAATGTCCACCTAACTACCAGACCAATTATTCAGCGAACTCGCTGATCGACACTCCATCACGCAGAGATAGTGGCAGAAGAAGTAGGAAACCTGTTGGAGGCAGGAGCCATCAGAGAAGTACATTATCCCAGGTGGATCTCCAACACTGTAGTAGTGCCAAAGAAGAACGGCAAGTGGCGCGTTTGTATGGACTACAAAATGGTCAACAAAGCATGCCCAAAAGACAATTTTCCCCTACTACGGATACACCAACTGGTGGACCTAACGGCAGGGCATAATCGACTTAGCTTCCTTGATGCATATCGAGGTTACCATCAAATCGCTATGTATGAACCAGACCAGGAGGTCACATCATTTACAACGCCTAGAGGATTGTATTGTTACAAAGTCATGCCCTTTGGCCTAAAGAACGCGAGGCTATATTCTAATGGATGATCACCAAAATGTTTGAACCATTGTTAGGCAGAACAATGGAGGCTTACATAGATGACATGGTGGTCAAGAGCAAGGATGAGAAGGACCATCTCGGGGACCTAGATGAAATGTTTCAGATTTTAAAGTCCAACAAGTTACGTCTAAACGCATCTAAGTGTGCATTCGGTGTAGGATCAGGCAAATTCCTAGGCTTTCTAGTGACTAACCAGGGTATAGAAGCTAATCCTTCTCAGATCAAAGCAATCCAAGATCTTGAGAGGCCCAACATAGTCAAAGAGGTATAACATCTCATTGGCCTAGCAGCCCCGCTCAACCGATTCATAAGTCGGTCGTCAGACAGATGTCGACCATTTTTCCAAGCACTGAAGGCCAAATTTGAGTGGGATGAAGAATGTGATCGCGCCCTAGAAAGCTTGAAAAACTACATGACCTCTCCTACGTTGTAAGTAACCCCGGTACCAGGAGAAGAGCTCTTTTTGTACTTAGCAGTTTCATAGCATGTAGTCAGCGCAGTGTTGGTAAGAGCGGAAGGAATCCAACACCTGTCTATCTTTTATGTCAGAAAAACCTTGATGGGCGCTGAAACAAGGTACCTACCATTGGAAAAGCTCGCATTAGCTTTGATGATAGCCTCAAGAAAGTTGTCACACTATTTCCATGCCCACATCGTGATCGTCCTAACTACTTTTCCATTAAAGGCCTTGTTTGAGAGGGCGGATTTTTCTGGATGAATCTTGAAATGGGCGGTGGAGTTGAGGCAGTTCGATATCAAGTTTCAACCCAGAACAGTAATAAAAGCCTAGGCTTTAGCAAACTTTGTAGCTGAGTTCACACTAGGAAGTCATCACATCTGCTCAGTCGATTTGACTGACGCAACCTAAGTAAGGGAGGAAAGTACCGCGGGAACTGCGCAACCCCTAATGCAGGATGCCCAGCCACATTGCAAGCCACACAGGATTGAGGAAAGGAAGGAATGAGCAAATCATGCTATTCCCAGTGAGGACTAATCAAAAACTAAAGACTTAAGGCAGTCAGACAGTGAAGATCAAACCCCAACAGCAGGCATGGACTTAGAAGAAAACATCAACAACACCCATGATCCCAAGACATCATCCGATCCCACTATTTGTTGGAAGTTATTCGTCGGAGAGATGTGGAAACTCTTCGTGGATGGAGCATCCAACATGCATGGTGTAGGACTTGGCATAGTCCTCATCTCACCAGATGGCCTAAAAATTGAACAGGCAGTCAACCTCGGCTTCCCAGCATCCAACAATGAGGCGGAGTATGAAGCACTGCTAGCAGGCTTAAAATCAGCACTTTTCATGAAGACCACTGAGCTGATGGTTTACAGTGACTCCCAGCTGGTGGTAAACCAGATCTCAGGTGACTACGAGGCAAAATATGAGAGGATGGCCAAGTACCAAGAGTTAGTCACAAAGGAGATCATGAAGTTTGAAGTAGTTCGAATAGAGCAAATCGGCCGAGAAGAAAATAGTAGAGCAGACGAGCTGGCAGGTTTTGCTTCAATGGCAGATACATCTATCCCACACCCATTATTGATCGACTTCATACCTAGACCAAGTATTGAGGAACCCGAAGCAGCTGAGACATGTCGCGTTGAGCTAGGCCCATCATGGATGGATCCCGTTATAGTATTTTTAAAAGATGGCGTCTTACTTGAAGAAAAGAAAGAAGCCAACAAAATTAGAGCAAAATCACAGCGATTTTGGCTTTCTCGATCATTGGCGTTGTACAAAAAATCCTTCACAGGGCCTTACCTAAAATGTGTCCATCCCAGCAAGGTCGAGGCATTTTTGTTCGAGATACATGAAGACGTATGCGGAAGCCACCAAGGGGGAAGATCATTGGCTTACAAAGCAATTTCACAAGGATATTGGTGGCCATACATGCAAGCAGATTCAGCGAAATATGTCAAGAGGTGCGAGAAATGTCAGAAGTTCGCACACCAAATACATCAACCAGCCAGAGAACTTCTACCATTAACTAGCCCATGGCCCTTCGCAATGTGGGGCCTGGACATAGTGGGACCACTTCCAACTGCACTCGGCAACAGAAAGTGCTTTTTTGCAGCAGCAGACTATTTCACGAAGTGGGTGGAGGCAGAAGTACTCGCATCGATAAATGAGAAAGATGTTAAAAAGTTCGTTTGACAGAACATCATAACTCGATTCGGCATACCCAAGGCTCTAATATTTGACAATGGCACTCAGTTCGATGGCAAAATTTTCAGGGACTTTTGCGAGGAATACATGATAGAATTCTACAACTCTATACCAGCATACCCTCAAGCAAATGGCCAGGCAGAAAAAATTAAGACATGGCAACCAAGCAAAAAGTTCAAGACATGCAAATTAAAGTTGAAGGGCAATTATAAGCAAGAGTGAAACCGAACAAAAAAATAGGAAAAATTGCAGATTTCATTCCATTTGAAAAAATGTCCACTACAAGAGGAGGGGCTTAAGCCCGGTTACAAATTCTTTCAAAAGTGAACATCAAAATAAGAAAAACAAGATCAAGCAAATTGATCGTCCAAATCTGCATCCAGGTCAACCCGAGCTGCACCACTCGGTAGCCCGGTTCTAGCAGGTAGGTCGGTCATAGGCGCATCATCAACCGTACTTGGCACCGGTGGTTCTACCCGAGCTGGCTGAGTAGTCTGGAGACCGTGATCATTGGTAATAGGTGGGGCATTGTTTGGCTCTGGGGATTCTTCCTCATCCTCCCCCTCTTGGGGCAACTTTTGTTGAATGGCATTGGCGTAGTCCGCCATATAACTTGGAATGAAGTGGGGATGAGGGTTCTGGAAGACCTCGATTTCTTGATCATAACCAAGCTTTGTTGTAGCTGTCTTCCATCCGCATTTGAAAAATATGTCTTTCTCAGCTTCACACTGCAAGACATAGGTGGCCTCCCATTCTTTATAGCCACGATCTTCAGCGTCTTCCATCTTCTTATTCAGCTTGGCGATCTCTGCATCTTTTTTCTTCTCGAGCTTGGCCAGCTCGCGCAAATAGCGGTCTTTCCTTTCAGCCAAAGCCTTCTGCTTGTCCGCTTCTGCCGAGTTGACCAGCTCGGTGAGTCGAGCGATTTTAGAATGGAGTTAGGTCATTTTTTGCTTGGCTTCGTTCAGCTAGACCATCTTAGTATTGGCGTCTACTACGGCCAGCCGTGCTATCTTGTGCAGCTCCAGCACGTGCTTATGGGCAACATGGTTCTTCTGCCTGGCCTGCAGAAGAAGAGATAGTGAGTATAACTAAAACCGAGCAAACAAATGTGTAAACCGGAAAGCAAACAAATAGAGCACTTACAAGCACCATTGACTTAGTGGCCGAGCGTATGGCTTTGAGCTCGGTCAAGTGGTCGTGGTGTTCCATGTCGGCTGGCAGACACACACTTTTGGCAAGGTTGATGGCAAGCGCGTGGTTCTTGTCTGCAACCACTGAGTCTGTGTTCGAGATAGAGCGGTTCTTCTAAGTCATTTTTGGTGCCCATTCCGAAGGGCTTGCTTAGTCAGAATGCACGGGCTCAGGGCTCAGCATCGTGGTGTCAAGAAACACGGTGTCCTTATCAACTAGGCATTGCGGCTCGGCTGAAGTGGTTTGTGCACGCTTGCTCAGTCGAGATATGGAGAGGGCGACCACAGTATCGCGGGGTTGGCCAGATGGCTCTAGCCCGATTTGTGCTTCACCAGTGGTCTGCTCGGTGATAAGCGCTCGCACGGCTCTCCTCTTTGCCATTTCTTGTTCTTCTGTCAGAGGGATCAAGTTAATTTGGAGAAGTGTGGGATCTGGTTCAGGTGATGGTTCAAGGAGAAAGTCCATCACCCTAGTCTTCCTCCTTTTGCTATATTGGTAGGTTGATTTGAAGTTTAGTAGCTCGACCCAACCGCGATGACGGTATCGTAGCGCGGCGCGAAGGGCGTCTTAGTTGGTGTATGGGTACTGTGACTTTAGTTGGTTGAAGTCTGCACAAAAGAAAGACAAAATACAGTGCCAGCACGGTGTGGAATTATAACATGAAATAGCGAAGCAAAAAGAAAATTGGATCGAGATATTCTTACCAGCAGTCCCCTTATTCCAATTTCTGTTATATCTCGGTATCTGGGCTTCTTGGTTTTCAAAATTGCCTGAAACCCAAAAAAAATCATCATCATTTAGGTCTTTGTCTGGTGTATTTTTTATGATTTTTTCTCGGCCTCTTCGTACTCTTAAGTAGTACACCCAACAGTCGTCATTTTGGCCGAGCGAATATTAGTGAAATAGCTTGGCCAATCCGAGGTTGAGGCCGAGCCGGCGGTTTAGCTCGGCGATGCCGTTTATTAATCTGTAAGTATTGGTGCTGAGTTGAGTTGGGCATAATCTCGTTTGCCTGAGGAACTCGCATATCAATGGTTGTACAGGGAATCGGAGACTGGCCTCTACAATTGATATTACGGTAAAAGGAATGAAGCTCGGTTTTTCCTAGGACGTGGTATCTAGCTCGGCTAAAGATAGATGGACATCGTCAGGAATATTATAATCCTTACGGAATTCAGCAATGGCCCCAGGTGAGTCTACCAGGAACCGATATTTACCAATTTTAAATTAAATTGTGTACAAATTAGCACAGTAGCCTAGCTCGATGTTGAGATGACATTGAATGTCTCGGTTGAGTGATAGTGCAAAGGTGTACCTGGCCAACTTAGTCAAGTCTGCAAAGTGGAGATAAAAAGTGTTATGCCTAGATCATTGGACTAGGCTAAGAAAGAAGGTAAAATAAATATAGCCCTAGTTCGGCTAAATGGGTTGCAACCGGTTCTTAGTTCGGTTGTAACACAAAGTTTTTAGCTCGGTTAATGAGCAGGAAGGTTCTTAGATCGGTCGTAACACAAGGTATGGCTCAAGGTTTTAGCTCGGTTATTGGGTGACGTTTTCTAGTTCGGTCGAGTACGCGCCTATCGCAAACAGGTTCCTAACTCGGTCGTGGTGTTATTTTGGATCAAAAGGATCGCATTCCAGATTGATGGAGAATCCAGCTAAAGTGTGATTGAGGTTTAGTCATGTGGTTTTTGGGGATTTAGTGGTTTTTACCCATTTATGAGAAAACTATAGGAGTGCGTTTTGAAAAACATATGTATATATATTTCTATACAATACATACTCACGAAATAAACGGAAAAAGAAAAAGATTGAACCACTTACAGTGTTAAGATGAAAGGACGGAGATCAAGACAGTGAGGATGCCAGCTAGAACGAGCTTTGCAGGTGCTATGGTCGTGAAAATGGAGATTCAGAAGCTAACGGAGAGAAGATGAATAGTGGAGTATTTGGCTCAAAAGTGGGGTTTTTTTTGTATAAAGCACAAAAGTAGGCGGGACTGTTCAAATTTTCATGGTACAAAGACGGCTGTGACAGGTGTACGTGACCAGTGGGAGCAAGCCACGTGTCCAAGGGAATAGATAACGACTCAGACATACTTGAGAAGCGGAATGACGTACAGAGCAATTGACAAGACGTTTTTGGACCGGGCCAAATCGGTAGCCCGGTAACAAATAAGCTTGGTTGGAGGTTTGGGCCTTTAGCTCGGCTGGTAACAAGTAATCACAAATCATGCGCTGCAGATGGGATTAAGGGGCAATTGAGAGGGAGATTTTATGTGAACTAGGGCTAAGCTAGGCCCAGACATAGTAATGAACCGATTTGTGGACCGAGGTGAAAAGGGCTTCGCAACTGGACCTTGATTCTGTTAGCTCGGTCAGAAATGGCTGTAAATTAGCTCGGTCTATGTATTCCGAACCGAGGTATAGTTGAACAATGACTGAGCTAGGCATCGCCCATGAAAGCGCTGAGCTGAGTGTCTCAGAAGGCTAGAGATAGCTCAATTGTGCTGTTACTCTACCATGGTAAAACTATCTCACTTGGTTAGGCAGTGGGGAGGGTATAGAAAGATGAGTATTATCTTTCTGATTCCTAGCAGGACTCTGCTAAATGAGAGTTGAAGTCCTATTAGGATTGTGCCATATGGATTCTATATAAACTCATTACAGATCTATGTACAAGTATTACAATTTTGACTCTCAAATTCAGAGACCTTTTGTCTATTGTCTATTTGCTGACTTAGGCATCGGAGAGGTATCCGGTACACACCCGTCGGCTAGCTTACGTTTGTGTTTTCAGGGAGTAAAGCGACGACGTTTGGAGGAGTGCAAACTTGATCAACAAGATTATACGAGAAGATTATTTCGTACTCGTACAATTTATTAATACACTAATTAATATATCAATTAATGTGTATGACTTTATTCATACTTTTATAAGGTTTACCATCGATTTATAATAATTTTAAATATTTTTTCAGTTTTATTCAGCAGATTATTCATTAAAATTTTTAAAAGAGCACTGATTTGTACACCCAGTGGGGGTTCACCCCCAGTGACGTGGGGCACCCCCACTGGTCAGTTTTCCTTTTTTTTTTTTTTTTTAATTTCAGGCCAATCACCCAGTGACACGTGGCACTGGGTGTCACTGGGTGTCAAGTTTACTGGGTGTACGAGGCTTTTTCCTTTTTAAAAAATAATAAATAAATAATCTCGACTGGACCCGAAATGGCGTTGAAGTTTTACCCATTTACATACGATGACAGGTTGTTTCTGTACTAAATTGTGGTAGAGTAGAATGTCCAAAATATCCTTCAATAATCACACATTCACGCTCTTCCACCAGACCCAGAAGATGTAAATAAAGTGGTAAAAGAAGGAAGAAAAGTAAGCAAGGCGCACTATAAATAGAGGGGTTGGGACATCAACTAGGGTTTGAGATGCTCAAGAATGAGGCTCCCATCAGAGAGATTTGGGAAGTTTCAAAGGGTGGTTGCCCCTCTCTGCTTCAGGAAGATGATGATTCCTAATTCAGATCATCATCGTCATCATCAAAGCCTATGATTTCTACTTCAAAATCAACAACCCTACTCTCTCTCTCTCTCTCTCTCTCTCGCTCTCTCTCTCTCTCTCTATGTGTGTGTTTGTGTGTGTGTGTGTGGAGGTTGCATTCAATTGCAGCTTCTACTTGCTGGTAAAACAGCAAGGGTAAATTACACTGACTACCCCTTTCCCTGAGGTTTCTTGAAAACAATGAAGTATATATATATAGGCTGTGATGATAGCTTTCTGAGAGCTCTCTTTATTCGGGCTTTGAAGATCCGATCCGTATCTTGGCTTGGCAACACGGTAAGGTCTGCTAGAGAGAGATGTTTGATTTCTTCTTCGTCTTCTCTCTCGTAGGCAACTGTTGTTTGCAGCCATGGCGGACTCACATTCTCTCGCCTGTTCATACACAGATCTGAGCCTATTTTCCTATAATATACATATATATATATATGTTTGATGTTTATTGATCTAATTTGTGAGATTTGTAGGAGCTGTGTGATTGGTTTATGTTTTTGTGTTTTTATTTCATTTGTTGCTAATAATTCTCCAAAACCTAGTTATTAATGTGGGTAAGTTACGCTTTGTCTTTTTAAAGTTTCATTCCTTTCTTACTTTGTCCTTCAAATTTAATTTTTTTTCACTTTAGTCATCACATATGTCAGTACATTATTTGATATATTAATAGCTGCATGTACCATTATTATTTATTTTTTATATATTTTTTTTTTTGGTAATAAGTTAAAAAGTCTTAAAAGTCTGAACTTTTTAAAATCATTTTTGAATTTTTTTTTGTATATTTTTATATTTATTATTATTTTTTTATAATTTTTTTCATAAATGTTTTAATATTAATATAAAAGGTTTGGTAAAGATAATAAAAAATAAAAATTTAAAAACTCAAAAATATACTTGAAATTTCAAGACCCAATAGAGCAATTTTTTCGCCCTTGGGTGATAATTTTTGGCAATATTTTTTATAATTCTTTTATCATGGCACTATCACATAACAACACTGATTGGCACCTCCAGTGGGGGTCGACCCCTAGTGACGTGGGGTGCCCCCACTGGCCAGAAAATTGTTTTTTTTTTTTTTTTCTTCCAATCCCACAGTGGCACGTGGCACTGGGGGGTAGTGGGGGTGATGAATCACTGGGTGTAAGAAGCATTTTTGATCACATAATTATTCTCGTCACTTTTTTCAGATATGGTGGTAGAGCATCTCTAAGCCTACGAGGCACAATGTTTGGGAAAAGTAGACGTAAAAGTATTTATTTAAGAAAAATGAGTTAGATTTCTAAAAAGGGAGATTTAAAAGAGCATTAATTTATTTTTTTTTTTCTCATATTTTGGTTTTTACCTCACTTTTTTTATTTTATTTTTTATTTATGTGCGCCAGCTCATTAGAGCTGCTTGTCACGTCCCGAGAATTTATGTGACACGAAGGGCAGCATTTGAGGTGTGCCAAATGCGCCGAAAGGTTCCAGAAGGTGCGAGAACGAGCTAGAGTATGTTGGAAGACTCTAGAACGTGGTAGAAGGGTCCGAAGTGGCCTGGAAGATTCCGGAATGTGGAAGAATCTTAGGTCCCGTTTGTTTCATTGGATATAAAATGAAGGATATAATATGATGTGGGATTTAGTCAAGATATCTAATGAATAGGATATAGGTATTGGATAGTATATCCCCCAAGTCCTGTTTGTTTCACTGGATATAAAATGGAGGATATAATATGCATGTTTGTTTTACAAAATATATTGTGAGATATAACAAGTAATTTCCAAGATTGCCCTCATAATATTATATTATATTAAATTAAATTAAATAATATTATATTATATTAAATTCAAAATTTATATTAAATTATATTATATTAAATTAAATTCAATAATATTATATTAAATTATATTAAATTAAATTCGAAATTTGTATTAAATTGTATTAAATTAAATTAAATTAAATTAAATAATATTATATTATATTAAATTAAATTCAAAATTTGTATTATATTATATTATATTATATTAAATTAAATTAAGTTAAATAATATTATATTAAATTAAATTAAATAATATTAAATTATATTAAATTAAATTAAATAATATTAAATTAAATTAAATTAAATTCAATAATATTATATTATATTAAATTCAAAATTTGTATTAAATTATATTATATTAAATTAAATTAAATTCAATAATATTATATTATATTAAATTCAATTCAATAATATTTATATTATATTAAATTCAATAATATTAAATTAAATTCAATAATTATATTATATTAAATTCAAAAAATATATTAAATTATATTATGTTAGATAGACAAAAGGGTAAATTGGACTTTTTACATCATATCCCAACCAAGGGGATATGATATAATTTTTGGGGGAGGGAGGTTGGTATTGTATATCCTCCACTTTTGGGGGATATACAATCCCACCGGATATTATATCCCCTTCAAAAAAAATTTGCAAACATGGGATATATGGATCCCACCGGATATAATATCCAATCCCAACCTTCTTATCCCCCAATCAAACAGGGCTTTAGAGTGTCCAGAGAAGTCTGGATGGGTCTGAAACATCCTAGAATATCCTGGAGAAGCCTACCATGTACTACACTAGTGTAGAGAGTTCTAGAATGTAGTAGGAGGGGTAGTTGTCCTAGATAGTTCTATGGAGTGTTCTAGATGAGAGTGTGTAGCCCTTGGATCAAAATGATCCTAGCCGTCCATTGAGGAGGGGGATGGCTATATAAGGGTGAGGGGTCTCATTTGCTAGGCACCTAGAGACCTGGAGATCCAAGAGAGCTCTAAGAGTGAAGCACTTGTGAGTGTGAGTGTAAGAGCCTTGTAAAGCTTTGTACACGACTATACTTGTAAAGTTAACTTGTATAGTGAAGGCATTCTTCCACCTAAACCTTGTGTGTGTTAGTGTGGTTGAGTGGGTAAGGCTGACTTAGGTGCAACCAAGAGGGTTGAAAAGCATCTAAGGCCGCACTGTTGGCTTGCGAAGTCTAAGGCCGTGACATGCTGCAGTGCAGCTCTAATTAGAGTTATGCAACACTGCTGATTTATTTAACTAGTTTAATTAGTGTGTATTTTAATTTTAATTATATATTTTTTTATTTTATTTTATTTTTAAATATAAATAAATAAATAAATAAATAATTTTTCATAATATACATCATATATTGATGTGGCATTTGTAAATATATTTTTTAAAAGTATAAAATTAAATTATTTGTTAAACATATATATATATATATATATCTATATAATATGGCAGGACGGTTTTTAAAAATATGTCAAAATGTATTAGAGATATATTTTGAATCAACAGTTCAGATTATTTCATTTGAAAATTTAAGAGTCAAGATGATTTCTTTACTTTTATTTTTCCCTTCAAAATATATCTCTCTTTCTCTAATTTTTTGAGTCTTTTTACCTATCCACCCACCCATTCTCCATTTTCTTTTTTTTTGGTTTTAATCTTTTCCCAAATTTCAAGTATAGTGCACTATTTTCTCCAATGCAATTATCTTTTTCGAGAATGAGTCTTTGGTTTTTTTTTTTTAATTTTGTTTATTTATTTATTTATTTTGTGTGTGTAAAATGATATTTGACTTTTAAAAGGATCTCTTAGGACAAAGTTTGATTGCAGTTTAAAATATATATTAAAAAAAAAACTTGGAAAAATCACCCAAAAAAATAAAATAAAATAAAATCTTAGAGCTTAACCATGGTAATTAAACAAATCTTGTGGTTTTAATTTTTTTTTAATTTAAACCTTTATTTTTTTAATCTAAATTATTTGTCTATTTTTATTAAATAATCGACATAAAAAGTGTATTTTAGTCATTAAATTTAATGTAGGTATACATAAAATGTTTAAAATATCATTTTTTGTTGAGTTTAATGGCTAAAATATTATTTTTTTTCGTTAATTTTACTTAACATAAATAGATAAACAATTTAGATTAAAAATAAATCAAAATATTAAGGTTTAAATTGACAAAATTAAAATTTAAGAGCTTATTTTGTTATAAGGATCAAATCATAGGAGTTTTGTTTTATTTTATTTTTTTAAAATTATTTTTATAATTTCCCCAAAAAACTTTAACCAAATTATTATTGATTTTCTTATTGGTTGTATTTAAAAAAACTAGGCTACGAATTGTTAAAAATTAGATAATGTTCAAAAATTAAAATTTTAATACACATTTTACATATTCTTACCCACTTTTATATATTTATATAGATGTTTACATTTTTAATATAATTTATAAATAAATATGTATTAAAAATTTTATAAATAAATTTTCTAACATTATTTGATTTTGAACAAATACTCAGAGATAGGTTGTAAGCATAATATTTTTTAATAACCAATAAGAAAATTAGAAGTGATTGATAGCTCGAATTTGAGCCCCCCGAATTCCCCCTGAATTTAAAAACGACGTCGTTTTCGTCGTTTTTGATTTTTTTTTTTTTTCAAAAGAAGAAAATCAGAAGAAGAGAAGGAAGGAGGAAGAAGAAGAAGAAGAAGAAGAAGGAGGAGGAAGAAGGAAGAAGAAGAAGGACTGAACTGGAGGGGCCAACAAAATCGGGTTGGAGGCGGAGGTAGAGGCAGAGGCAGGGGGCGGAGGTGGAGGAAGAGGCGGGGGCTGCGAGGCAGAGACGGAGGCGGCGGCGGGCTGCGACGAGGCGACGGCAGGGCGACGATTGGGCGGAGGCGACGACGGGCGGAGGGGCTGCCATCTCTTCCCCTCTTTTCCTCCTCTTCCCCTCTCTTCTCTTTCTCTCTTCTCTTCTATCTGATTCTTGGGATTTAGAGAGGCTCAAATTCGGGGGAAAAAACATTTCTCTAAGAAAATTAGTAATATTTTGGTCAAAGGATTTTTCTTTAAATAAATGAAACCAATAAGAAAATTAATAAAACATTTTGCTACAAGGAATATTTTTAAAAGCAAACACCATTCAACAACAATGAGAGCCCCCTCCCCCCCCCCCCCCTAAAAAAAAAAAGACACAGAGACATAAAAACAAAATGATATTGTAACATGTGCAACAGTTGTTGTTGTGTTGTGCACAACATCATCTTCACATCTAATATCACCATCTAAAACTTTGCACCCACCCACCCTCCCCATTTCTCTCTCACGTCTCACCTCATTCTTTCTCTGCACTCTCCTATATCTCTCTTTCTCTCAGCCTCACTTTCCAGATTTTAAATTTCAAAACACACATTCACTCTTTCTCTTCCCTTAGGCTCTTCTCACTCTTTCTCTAAACTCTCTTATCTCTCTTAAGGCTCTTAGTCTCACTTCTCAATTTCCAGCCTCACTAAACACTCTCTCTTTTGTCTTTCAGTCTCATTTCTCCTGGTACAAACCCAACAACCTGGCGGCCTCAACGAACAAGCCTTCGTTGTTATGACCACATCTGAGAGCAACATTGGGGACTTTGGTCCTCCGAAACGTCAACATTTCAGTTGAGAAATTGACTACCGTGAATAAATCGTTGCTATACAATACTTGGTAGAGACATATTTGACGGTTGTTGTAGTTCAGTGAGTCAATTTGGTCAGATTGAAGATTGGGTCGGTCTGAGTATAGCATTTTCGGCATGGGGAGCACTGGATCCAAACGAACCATCACCGTATGATACCTGCTGAAGTTGCGGCCGGTGGTAATGTTGTCGTAGATAGTTGTGGATAAGGTTTTGGCCTTTTTGTGTCGCATTGGAGGTGGCGTGGAAGAGGCGTTTTGGGATGGCAGTGAGGGTGGTTTTGGAAAGGGTTGTTGCCAATTTGGGTGGTGTAACTGTATGGAGAAGGTGATTTTGGATTCTGATCGACAGTAAGAGTTTTTGAATCTTGGGTTGTTGTCCATAAGAGAGATTGTGGTTTTGGAAGAAATTGTAAAAAGAGGGTTTGGAAGTGGAGGGGTTAGGAGAGAGAGGTAGGGAGAGAGAGGAAGAGGAGTGTGAAACCAAACATTATTTTTATTTTATTTTATTTTCTATAACTCGGGCATGCCCTAGATTTATGGATTTATATGTTTTATGCTCTTAAAAGTGAAGAGCATGCCCTAGATTTATGGGTTTTTATAGTTAGTATAGAAAATGTATATATATAAAAAATAAATAAAATAAGAGAGTAGGGAATAGAGATTTGGAGGCAATAGAGATTTGGAGGCAAAGGGCATGGAAAATTGGTTCAAGTTATTTTTATTTATTTATTTATTTATTCGCATTTGCTTTGTGTGCTGGCTGGTGCTACTGAGTTTGATTATAGTTATGTTAAAAAATATTTGTGAATTTTTTTTTAGTTTACAAAGTTGAATTCAAAATTTAAACAAATAAAAAAATTGAAGTTGTTTGGCTATTAAAAGACAAAACATCATTAGAAATATTTATACTTAATGATGAGATCAAAATATAATTGGAAGATTGTTTTTGGAAAATGTTTTTTTGTTTGGTGAACAAATTTGAATTCAAAATTTAAATTGGGTTTAAATTGGGTTCTGTTAACAAAAAAAAAAAAAAAAAAAAGGTTTGTTTTTACTATTAAAATGTAATCTTTTCACAAAGAGAGATAAGAAAGATAATGGGGATGGTGTGATTTGTTTAAAGACTGAAAAAGCCTACCTCAGTGACAAAGATAACATATTTTTATTTTCGGATAACTAATAGGACCTATATTTATATTTTCACATCAGATTTTTAGCAACAAATTTGATAAGTTACATTTTAACTTAATAATTTTATACTCAATTATATTTTGATCTCATTATTAATTATACTGTGTCTTTAGGCACAGGCATGCACTAGTATATATATATATATATATTTCAAATAACCATATTTTTAAATGCAATATTTTCCTTCGGTGGAGATGTTTTGGCATAATCCAATGGTATAAAGTCATTTTAACCCAATTCCAATCAAGATCAAGACATTCTTAGGATGATCACTCAAAACTATTGAAGTCATCTCCTAGTAGGCCTGTAAATGGATCGGATTCGGATCGGATCTATCAAAATCCGAATCCGATCCGATTAAGACAAACCCGAATCCGATCCGAATCCGTTTAGCTCATATCCGATTATAGATATTCGAATCCGAATCCGATGATTTCGGATATCCGATCCGATAATCCGAATCCGATCCATTTATTTATTTATTGAGCTACACTTTCATATAATTTGGAAAAAAATTTCATTTTGTGTTTTTTTATTCAAATCGAGAATAATCGGATCGGATCGGATTTTTGCATATTCAATCCGTTTAATAAACGAATTAAATGGATTCGGATTATTGGATCGGATTTTTTGTAAACGGATTCGGATTATCGGGTCGGATTCGGATCGGATTCGGATTAAATCCGATCCATTGACAGCCCTATCTCCTAGGACCATTTCTAACGGTGAATCAGATTGATCACCATATTTGGATTTGATGAAAAATGATCACTTTTATCTCTCTAACGGTTGTTACCAAAATGATATCAAATTGAACGAGCTAAAACTTTCACCAAAATGAGGAACTGGTCAGATTTCACTAAAATACTGTGTGTTTACGTTGGAGGTGGGTCTCACCGAACAACTGGCCGGACGTCTGGCCGGTTGTCCCACCGGTCGTCCGCTGCATACAAAAAAATGCAAAGCTGTTGTGTTCAGGCGAAAATGAGCTATGTTCAATTCTTTCCTGCATTGCTAAGCCTATTTCTTTGATCAAATTTGAATCAATACGTACAAATTGTTTCCCAAATCTCGACTTGGGTTTGAAGAGCACTGACCTTGCTAGCGATAAGTACATATTCTTTTACCATTCAAATTTATAAAAAATAATTAAGAAAGAAGAAAATAAAAAAAAAAAAGAAAAGAAAAGAAAAGAAGAAACTCTGTATATATATATATATATAAATGATAGTAAGAAAAGGAAGATGCATTTGATAAATTTTTGGGAGAAAGTGTAGCGACTTTCTGGGTTTGGTAGTAATGGGAAAAGGGTATAATTTCAGTAGTGCATTGATTCCAAAAGCAATTGCTTTGTACTATATTTGTATACTTTCTACCTACCTACTAAAGATGTTCATAATATATATGAAAGTAGCTATTTTTCAGAGAGAGAGAGAGAGAGAGATTGATTGATTTATGAGCAAAAAACAGAGGGTAAACCGGGGGTGCTGTGTTCAGGTAAGACTTTGAGATACTCATTATGCCCTGCTTTCAGTTATGGTGCCTTTCAGATATAAGCCCTGTTTGGTACAGCTTAATTTAGCTTATTTTAGCTTTCAGCTTAATTTAAGCTATTTTGATATGTTTGGTTTAGCTTAACAATACAGCTTATAGCTTTTTGTAAGTCAGAAATCAACTTATTCTTTGAGTGGGGCAGGAGAAGCTTAATTTATAAGTCAGAAATTAACTTATATTCATAGTTATAAGCTATAAGCTGTTAAGGTATAAACTATAAGCACTTTCCTACAGTTTTACCAAACAGGGCCATAATGTATCTCTTGTCTAGTATATGGTACATAGATTAATGTGTATATATCAGTTCTTGGAAGGAAATCATTATTGGAGGAATCAAAAAATGGAAAATATTTAATGGAGGAAAAATGAAATGAGAAACAAATTGAGAAACAGAAATGGAGGGGAAAAAAAAAAAAATTTAGTGCCTTGACCGGTCGATCGACTGGTCGTCCCACGGATGTCCCTAGTCTTTTGATGCAAGGCACAATGCAACCGTTGGAGCAGCTCGTATCAGATTGAGGAACTTGCCTTTTTTTTTTTTTACTTAGATTTGGTGAAAAAATTGGTGAATCATTGGAGATGTTCAAAGAGGATAACCTTGTGTAATAGTTGAAGTAATCGGTATGTGCATACATTGTTATTGTCTGATTCTGTTTAATAAAAAATGGTGAAATTTGTTTTAATTTTTTTTTAAGGGTTCGGTGGTGAATTTTGTTTTTAATATATTTTTTTTGGTGAATTTTGTTTATAAAAAAAAATTGATATGTTTTTGGGAGTTTTTAGAGTAAGGGAAGGAAGGAAATTAGTTCGTTTTGATTAAGTTGGCAGATTTAGAGACCCTCTTTTTAACGGGAATAAATATTTGCTTATCAAGTTGGTTTTGGCTAAGTTGGCAGATTTGAAAACCCGCTTTTTAACAAGAAACAACATTTGCTTATCAATGTGGTGAGTGAAAATCAAAATAGGCAATAGGGTTTACTAGCAAAAATATCTAACGATACTGCTATGCCTTCCTTTTGGAGATGCTCTAACAAGAGAACGGAAAGAGGAATTAACGAGAACTAATAAATATTTTATTAGTGTTTTAGAAAAATAAAAATTTATTCACTCTGTTTGTTTCTAGTTTTTAGAATTTATTTTTTAGAAAATTGTACTTTTTTGTTTTACATATATATTTTTTTTATTGAATTTTTTTACTCTCTCCGTTCCAAAATATTAGTCATTTATTCCATTTTTCGTTGTTCCAAAATATTAGTCATTTTTCAAAAATCAAGGACTCATACTATAAATTTTCTATTTTGCCATTCTTTTAAATTAATTAACAATACAAAAGTACAATTATGACAATTGATATTCTCAAAAAAATATACTGGGTAATTTTAGAAAACTAATATTTTTAAAGTGCAATAATTGTACTATAAAAAAAGTTAGATTTTCCAAAAGAGATTATTATTTTAGGACAGAGGGAGTAATGTTTTAAGGATTTTTTTTAAATTTTTAGACACACCTAACATAAATACACTTAGAAAGTATAATATTCGTAATTTTTTTTTTAAAATTCACTAAATACCAAAAATAGAAAAAAAAAAGAAAATTCAGTACATTTTTTTTTTTGTATTTTTGTATATTTATTAATTTTTAAAAATATTTTTTCACAAATAATTTACTATTTATATACATCTAAGTAAGGTACATTTAAAAAAGGTAAAAAAAAAAATTGCTTAAAATTTAAAAAATATTAACTAAAAACAAAAAAAATACGAAAAATAAAATATTCAGTTTTTTAAAAATTAAATTCAAAAAACTAAAACAAAAAATCTTGATTAGTATTTTTAAATATTAATTGGCTAAGTAGTATGTAGATCGGTGATCGTGAAAGTGGTGATGGATTAGTAACGGTGCACAGCTGGCCCTAGCTTTGGCCTAAGGTGAGGAAAGCGGCCGACTTTGGGTCCCCAAATTTTGATAAATTTTAAGGATTTCCGAATAATTTTAATGCTTATGATGTTAATAAGTTTAAAAATAAAGATCCAAACTAATTCTTATAACTTCACAATCTATATTAAAGTTTTTTAGAGTATTTCATATTTTTTATTTTTTTCGTTTTAATTTGATTATAGACTTAAGTAAAAAATTTAATTTAATATGAATTATTCCAATTTTTTCATCAAATTTTTATGAAAATCTTTTTAAAAATTCTCTTTATATTTCAAATTTCTCTTTTCATCAAATTTGATGAAAAAAAAAAATTATAACTTTACAATCTATATTAAAGTTTTTTAGAGTATTTCATATTTTTTTATTTTTTTCGTTTTAATTTGATTATAGATTTAAGTAAAAAATTTAATTTAATATGAATTATTCCAATTTTTTCATCAAATTTTTATGAAAATCTTTTTAAAAATTCTCTTTATATTCCAAATTTGATGAAAAAAAAAAAATTATCTTCAATATCTTTTTAAATTTTTATCAAATTTAAATTTGATTTTAAAAAAAAAAGTTTTTCTCTTAAATACCAAAGTAAAAAATATATATTTATAGATCTCATTCATTATAAGTATGGTTCACATTATATTAACTTTGAATTTATATTATATACTTCTAGAATAAAAAATTTCAATAAATTATTTTCTTTATTATTTATACATGAAGGGTCCTTATTTTATGATTTCGCATTGGGTTTCAAAAATTTCAGGGCCGACCCTACAACGATGCCAATATAGTTTGATGACAGTAGTAAATGGACGATGATGGTGGCAATGGTAGGTGGAAGGTGATGGTAGTTAGTGGATGATTACAATAACAATAAGAGCATGTTTGTTTTGAGGGATAAGGGGGTGGGATTGGACTATTAGTCCCACCGGACTAATAGTCCATTGTTTGTTTGAAAAATTTTGCTCCGGACTAATGGTCCCCCGGGACTATTAGTCCCACAAATATGGGATTATCCTATCCCATGGGGGGGTGTGGGATAGAAACCATGGGATTAGTATCCCATGGGATTATTTTATAAAATGTCCATTTTACCCTCCATGCTATTACTTAGTAAACAATTAGAAAGGGTAAAATAGTCTTTTGAACATTTATAAATTATTTTTTTAGTGTTGTTAATTTAAAACTATATATTAAATAAAAAATTTAAATTATAAATTATAAATTATAAATTATGGCCTTATAAATTAAATTTTTTTAGTGTTGTTAAAAAATTAAATTTACATATTAAATAAATTTTTTTTTAGTATTGTTAATTTAAAATTATATATTAAATAAAAAATATAAATTATAAATTAAATTTATTTAAAAATAATAAATTATAAATTATGGCCTTATAAATTAAATTTTTTTAGTGTTGCTGAAAATTTAATTTATATATTAAATAAAATTATTTTTTTATTGTTGATAATACAGTTCGTTCCTGGTGGACGGGTCGGACTGGTCCAAGTTCTTCTAGCTTGAATCCAAATGGTCAAGCCCTCCAAGTAACCTGCAGACAAGTTCAACGGGGAACGGGGTAGTCCCCCAGTGAACCCTCCGACGAGTAAGTCAGTAGAAGAAATAGAGAATGTAGCGAGAGAGAGAGATGGGAGATAGATGACTTAACCTTCTTCTTGTCTTCAACGTTTGCTTATATCCTTTGATAATCATTTCGTTGTCTCTTCCGACTTGCCCTCCTCGCCGAAAGTCCATGCTGTAGCTTACCTTGTTCAGGGTAAGGGGGTCCTGTTCCGACGGGGAGGTGTTGTCGTAATAAATGTGTGATGGACTGCATTAATGGTGATGTGCACTAGCAATAACTTTGCAGATCTTTGTCTGCTGATGTGGCTCGTCCTTCACTTGCCATGTGTCTGAATACCATTGGCTCTTTATGCCATGTTGGATTCCAACTGTTCTGGACTTCACCAGCTGGGTTATGTATTAGGCTTCGATTGATGGGCTTGGGTTGCTTATAGTGGTCCATGGTCTTTGTGGGCTTGTACACGTCAGTAGTTCCCCATTCCCAAGTGCTGCTTTAGTCAAACGAAGGGAATAGTGATGAAGAGGGCAAGGGTGGCAGGGAATGGTAATATGGAGGTCGGCCGGCGGGAGTGGCCGAGCGGGTGGACCGGTCGGGAGGTGGTCCGACCGTGCAAGGTGACCGAGTGGAAGGGCCGACCGCGAGGAGGGTCGACCGCGAATGCTGGCCGAGCGGGAGGGTCGACCGTGAGGAGGGGCGACCACGAGGGTTGGCCGAGCGGGAGGACCGACCGTGAGGAGGGTCGACCGCGAATGCTGGCTGAGCGGGAGGGCCGACCGTGAGGAGGGGCGACCACGAGGGTTGGCCGAGCGGGAGGAGCGACCGTGAGGAGGGTTGACTGCGAATGCTGGCCGAGCGGGAGGGGCGACCACGAGCGTTGGCCGAGCGGGAGGATCGATCGTGAGGAGGGTCGACCGCGAATGTTGAGGTGGAGAGGCGTGGGGCTCAAGAGGCGGCGTGTCACGTGGTGATTTAAAGTGGAAAAGACAAGGTAAGGGCAAGAGACAGTGGACCATGGTCGTACATGTGACAATACCCCGGGATGGGAGAAGATTAGGCGTTGGATCAGAAATGAAACGTTAGGGCACTAGGGGTGTTGAAAAAGCAGTTTTGGCGGATGATTTGAAAAGTTTTCAAACTGGCAAAAATTAATTAGGATCTTTGGAATACGGGCAAACCGTGGGCTTTTGGCATCATTCGATTCACCTACTTGTTTACGAAAACTCAAAACATCCCGAGTGTTAATTCCTTCATTGCTCACGATACACCTCTGCAACACTTTTTTAATTTCCTTGCACCTGCGTCAGAAGCGATTCGCAAACATACCATTGAAATGGCCCAAGAAGAAGCGGTGAATGTGAGGGTGGACCCACTTGGTGATGATGATGCAGTGGAGCTAGCGGCGCGGTATAAGACAGAGAGGGTGGGGGAGTCGGTGGTGCGATCCCATGGTTCCACCATGATAGCAGCTCCAAAGCCAATCAGCCAGGTGGAACCAGATCATTGGCACACGAAGGCTGACAAATCCACGATTACTGCGACGGAGTTGGAGGCTATCTGCGAAAAATACCAGATCCCTGTGGAAGTAGAGTTATTACTGCCGACATCAACGGAAAGGCCGTCTGACGCCAGGCCAGGGGAGTTTTCCCTTTATGAGGAAGCTTTGAAGGGAGGACTGAGGTTGCCACTGCCGCAAGTGGTGGTGGATGTGCTTAATCGTCTGGAGGTAGCACCGGGCTAACTAATGCCCAATGCATGGAAGATCTTGCTGGCCTGTGAGAGTGCATGGCCGAAGGCGAATGGAGGGGAGGCCATGACAGTAGACGAATTCTTTGCATGCTATAAGGCCTTAGGGCAGCAAGAGACTTGGGTCACCCTGCAGGCAGCGGCAGGAAAGGGTTTGGTGGCGGGGCTGCCAACGTCAATCAAAGGTTGGAGACCACGGTGGTTCTATGTGTCCACCAATGGAGGGGCTGGGGTGCGCACGATGTGGAGGGTGCCCACCAAATCTGTGGAGCCAAAATTAGGGGCAGCAGCAGAGGAGAGAACAAAGAAAGTGAAGGCCTGGAGGGAGAAGGAGGGAGCCAGGTGGGACGAACTCGTTCAACCCTCAGCCTTGTTTGCGGCGGGGTTGGGTCCTCAACCGAGTGGTGAGGATATGGGGCGAGCTGAATTGGAGGCAAGGAGGAGAGCGCAAGAAGCTGAGGATAGGGCCATATTGGCCAAAGCCAAAAAATTTAAGGAAGCGCAGGAAGACCGACCTCCCCAGCCGATCGCGCGGGAGAGAGTCCGACCTCGTCCCAAGCCGCTGGGGGGGGAAGGACTTAAGCAGTTTTGTGCCGTGACCGCCCCCAGTTGATCCCGTGAAAGAACAGGCGAGAAAGGAGGGGGAGGTTTTGAAGAAGAAGAAGAAAAAGAGGAGTGCCCCTGGGGGGGCTGCAGATGCCCCTGGGTCAAAGAAGGCGAAGGTGGTGGAGGTTGCCCCAACAATGGAGGTTGTGGAGGTGGCGCCAGCAGTGGTGGAGATCGTCCACGGCGTCGAGAGGACTGCCCCGGAGTGCAGGCAGAGGGTGTGGCAACTGGGGCTGAGCCAAGTGAAGAGGAAAAAACCAAAAAGCGTCCTGCGCCCCAAGGGGGTATTGGTCTTGCTACCGCAGTCTACCACCCTCGGGCGGTGGCTGGGCGGCTGGAGGGAAAGGAGGGCCCAGCCAGGGCAGGTGCAGACCGCCTGGTAGCGATCGTGGAGGAAGCATCCGTGCGCTCAGCAGCTGCCAGATTCAATGAGGCTGACCTGCTGAGGGGGTTATACTCTGCCCAAATGGAGGTAACCACCTTAGCAGGGGCTCTGCTAAGAAAGGCGGGGGCTGCAAAGCTGAAGGCGGATGAGGTCAAGGCCCAGCTTGCTAAGTTGAAGGAGAAGAGTGCAAGTTGGGAGAGCGCCCACACCGATCTGCAAGCAGTCAGGTTGGAGTTGGAGAACACACGCCGCCAGGTTGTGTCGCTCGAGTTCCAGTTGTCTGGCGAGCAGAAGAAGTTGGAGGAGGCCCAAAGAGCCTGTGTCGTCGCGGTCGAGCGGCATGAAGAGGCCATGAGCGGCAATGAAGAGCTGGTCAAGCAGAAAGATGAGACAGATGTCAAAATGGGCGATCTGCAGAAGGAGCTGGAGGGCGAGCGTGCCAAGGCAGTGGAGGAGAGGGGTAGGCTTCAGAGGGAGTTGGAAGCAGAGAGAGCGAAGGCGACGGCGGAGAAGGAGAGCCTAAAGAAAGAATTGGAGGAGAAAAGGGCAAAGGCTACGTCTGAAAGGACGACCCTGCAGAAGGAGCTGGACGAAGAG
This sequence comes from Camellia granthamiana, assembly GCA_036172215.1. Lineage (NCBI taxonomy): Eukaryota > Viridiplantae > Streptophyta > Magnoliopsida > Ericales > Theaceae > Camellia > Camellia granthamiana. The sequence continues at coordinate 14,844,552 of CM069904.1, forward strand.
AGGACGAAGGCAGCCTTTGACAGGGCGGCTTATCCCGATCTGTGCGTTGCAGCGGTGGAGCAGTTCAAAGGGTCTGCTGAATTTCAGATGGCAGTTAATGCTGCGGTCGCCAGCAGCCTGGCTAGGCAAGAATCTGGGGGGGCGGGCCCATCGAGGACGACTGCTGGAGGCAGAACTGAAGCAGAAGTTATTGAGAGTTTCCAGCAGTCAGACTTCTATAAGCACGAAATGGCTGAGTACTGGGACAGTGGCTGGAAGATGTTCAAACGTAGAGCTGAAGAGCTGTTCCCAGACTTAGACCTTAGTAGTGTGACAATTGGCGAAGACGATGTGGCCCAAACCCCCCTGGATGAGGGCATTGAAGAAGAGGACCTCATCTCCAGTGAGGAGGAATAACTGGAGAAGAAGGGGAAGACTCTGCACAGACGTTGTTTTTGTTTTGTTTTATTTGTTTTCTTTTCTCTTTTTTTTTTTTTTTTTGAATTGCTGTAATGAGCTTATGTATAAAGTTGTGAATAAATAAAATGTCAGTTGTGTTTTGCATTTGACTGTGTTTGGTTGTGTGTTTGAAATGGATGAAAACTTGTAATAAAAACTTGTGAGAAGGACTGGATTTAGAAATTCCTCAAGACAGAGTGGGAGTGAAGTTGTAATAAGAACTGAGTGCAGAGTAAAGTTAAGGACTCCTTGATGCAGAGTAAAATTGAACTTGTAATGGAAACTCAATGCAGAGTGAAGTTAAACTTCTAACAAAACCTCAATGCAGAGTAAAGTTAAACTTGTAACAAAAACTCAATGCAGAGTAAAGTTAAGAACTCCTCAATGCAGAGTGAAATTTACAATGTAGTAAAATTATAAGTTTGCGTTTGCCACACTACGCAAGTAGGTTAGTGGTTTATGGAGTGAGGCTTGGTTTGTGAGGAGGAAAGCTGACTTGCGAGGGTTTGATTGAGAAGAAATTAACCTGAGTCTAACCCTGAAGCTGTGGCACTCGGTCTGGCTAAGACTTGTTAGGCAAGCCGAGTGCTTCATGCTCGGTCTGGTAGGGGCTCTTAGTGCTCGGTCTGGCTGAGGCTTTTAGTGCTCAGTCTGGCAGAGGCTTTGTAGTGCTCAGTCCGGCTGAGGCTTTTTGTGCTCAGTCTGGCTGAGGCTTATGGTGCTCGGTCTGGCGGAGGCTTTTTGGTGCTCAGTCTGGCTGAGGCTTTTTGGTGCTCGGTCTGGCGAAGGCTTTTTGGTGCTCAGTCTGGCTGAGGCTTTTTGTGCTCAGTCTGGCTGAGGCTTTTTAGTGCTCAGTCCGGCTGAGGCTTTTTAGTGCTCAGTCCGGCTGAGGCTTTTGTGCTCAGTCTGGCTGAGGTTTTTTAGTGCTCAGTCTGGCTGAGGCTTTTTGTGCTCAGTCTGGCTGAGGCTTATGGTGCTCGGTCTGGCTGAGGCTTTTTGTGCTCAGTCTGGTTGAAACTTATGGTGCTCGGTTTGGCAGAAGCTTGAAATAAGTGCTGCAAATGAGAATGTTATTGAGACAACACGCAGATGGCTTAAAATATAGAATTGTTATCATGGACAGTGTAATCCAGTCGATCTAAGTTTACATTATGTATCAAAAAGAAAGTACAACAACTGAGCAATACAACGGTAAGAACTTATTGAAAGTAGCGCTTCAAGTGTTCAGCGTTCTAGGGGTGGGGGAGATCTCGGCTTTTCATGTCCTGAAGTCGGTAAGTGCCCGGACGTGGTCGGGCTTTCACAACGTAGGGTCCCTCCCATTTGGCTGCCAGTTTACCCTCAGTCGGATTTTTGGTGGCAAGGGTTGTTTCTCTCAAGACGAGGTCCCCTACGGCGAACTCCCTTCGTCGGACTTTGCGGTTGTAGTGCGTTCTCATTTTCTGTTGGTATGAGGCCAGTCTGACAGCAATAGTGTCTCTGAGTTCTTCAATTAGGTCCAGGTCTGCCCGACGGAGCTCTTCCGTTAGTGCAGGATCCGGGTGTAAAACTCTAGGAGTAGGCAGACCGACTTCCACCGGAATAACCGCCTCAGCGCCGTATATTAAGCGAAAAGGGGTTTCCCTAGTGGGAGTCCGAGCTGTAGTTCGGTAAGCCTAGAGTACATTGGTAGTTCTTTAGCCCAAAGTCCCCTAGCAGCTTCTAGCTTGGTTTTGATGATCTTCAGAAGAGAACGGTTGGTGACCTCAACTTGGCCATTGGCGACCTCAACTTGGCCATTGGCTTGGGGATGACCGGGGGAAGAAAAACATGGTTGAATTTGGAGGTCTGCACAGAACTTCCTGTACTTGGTGTTGTCGAATTGTTTGCCGTTATCGGAGACGATGGCCTGAGGGATGCCAAACCTGCAAACGATCGACTGCCAGATGAACTTGGTTGTGTTACGCTTGGTAATGGTGGCAAGGGGTTCTGCCTCTACCCATTTAGTAAAATAATCAATGGCGACAATGGCAAATTTGGTCTGGACTCGGCCGGTGGGTAAAGGGCCAACTAGGTCGATCCCCCATTTGGCGAACGGGTAGGGGCTGCAAAGTGTGATCAATTCAGTAGGAGGAGCATGGGGGATGTTGGCAAAACGCTGACACTTATCACATTTGAGCACGAAGTCAGCCGCATCCTGGTTGACAGTAGGCCAGAAATATCTAGTGCACAGTATCTTGTGGGCTAGGGACCTGCCGCCTGAGTGATTGCCACAGATACCTTCATGAATTTCTTGCATCACATAGGTTGCTTGAGTCGGATTGAGGCACCGTAGATAGGGGCGTGAGAAACCACGTTTGTACAAAATGCCACTGACGAGGATGTAATTGGACGACCGAGCCCTGACTTTGGCGGCTTGCTGGTGGTTGTCTGGCAGTTCCCCCATTGTCAAAAATAGGAAGATGTACGACGCCCAAGGGATGGGCTCATTTTGAAGGAACTGTATTTCGTGCTGGTCGGGGCAAATGGCAGGGTGGGATAGGTATTCTAGGCGGACACCACGGCTGAGGTCGGACTGGTCTGCGGAAGCCAACTGAGCCATCTCATCTGCCTTAGAGTTTTCCGGCCGGGGAATGTGCTTGATGTGGAAGGTATTGAAAAGGCGAACAAGGGGAAGTGCAATATCCATGTAAGCCCGCATTGTGTTCTCCTTGGCATCGAATTCTCTCGTGATCTGTCCGACGATGAGCTGGGAGTCGCTGAACACTCGGATGTGGCTGACACCAATATCCCTGGCTAGGCGAAGACCTGCAATCAATGACTCATATTCGACCTCATTGTTGCTGGCCTCAAATAGGAAACGGAGGGCGCATTTGAAATAACCACCCTCGGGGGCGGTGAGGATGAGGCCAGCCCCACTGCCTTCTCGGCGGGATGATCCGTCGACGTTGAGGGTCCAAGAATGAGGGTCTTTTGGCTCGATGGGAGCTGGAGAGGGTGGAGAGGTAGTGGTTGGGGTAGGGTTGGTGAATTCCAGGATGAAATCGGCGATGGCCTGCCCCTTAATTGCTGTTCGAGGCCGGTAAGAGATGTCAAACTGGCTGAGTTCTACTGACCATTGCATGAGTCTGCTTGAAAGTTCTGGTTGCTGCATGACCTTCTTCAAGGGTTGGTCGGTGAGGACCACTATAGAGTGGGCCTGGAAGTAAGGACGGAGTCGTCTGGATGCAGTGACCAAGGCCAGGGATAATTTTTCCAATAGTGGGTAGTTCTGCTCTGCCCCCCTGAGGGCCCGACTGATGTAGTAGACTGGTCATTGGACAGAATCGTCTTCCTTGATAAGAGCTGTACTGACAGTGGTGCTTGAGACGGCTAGATAGAGGAAGAGGGGCTCGCCCGTGATTGCCTGCGAAAGGAGGGGGGGATTGGCCATGCACTGCTTCAACTGTTGGAAAGCCTCTTTAGATTCAGGCGTCCATTCAAAAGTTTGTCGAAGAACCTTGAAGAATGGTAAACACTTATCCGTTGCGCGGGAAATGAAGCGGTTGAGGACTGCAACTCGGCCAGTGAGTCTTTGGACCTCCTTAACCGTTCTGGGTGACTGCATCTCGATCAAGGCCTTGATTTTTTCAGGGTTAGCTTCAATACCCCGCTGACTGACCATAAAACCCAAAAACTTCCCAGATCCTACCCCGAAGGCGCACTTCTCTAGGTTGAGCTTCATTTGGTACTTGCGTAGAGTGGCGAAGGTTTCTCGCAGGTCGGTCAGATGATCAGTGGAGAGCTTGCTCTTGACCAGCATGTCGTCGACATATACTTCCATATTCCGACCTATATGGTGATGGAAAACGGCATTGACCAGTCGTTGGTAGGTGGCCCCCGCGCTCTTCAATCCGAATGGCATCACACGGTAGTGGTAGGTACCTCGGTCGGTAATAAAGGATGTATGTTCCCGATCGGATGGGTGTATCAGGATTTGGTTGTAACCAGAGAAAGCATCCATGAAGCTGAGCATTTGATCACTGGCCGTGGCGTCGACTAGCAGATCTATGTAGGGGAGAGGGTAGCTGTCTTTGGGGCAAGCTCGGTTCAGGTCAGAGTAATCGACACAGAGTCGTCATTTGTCGTTGTGCTTGCGGACTAGGACCACGTTTGACAACCATTTAGGGTAGTCCACGTTTTTGATGAATTCGGCCTCAAGGAGCTTGTCAACCTCTGCAGCTATAAGAGTATTGCGCTCCGGATGAAAAATGCGCTACTTCTGGCGGTAAGGTCGGAAATGGGGTTCAATGCTGAGGCGGTGAGTTATGAAAGAGGGGTCAATGCTTGGCATATCTGAGTGAGTCGAGGCGAATACATCATTGTGCTCGGTCAGAAGGGCAGTAAGGTCGGCCTTAGCCTGAGGGGATAGTTGGCTGCCGATCTTGGCAGTTTTCATTGGGTTGGTGGGATCGATGGGGATCTCAACGAGTTCCTCAACCGGTTCGCCTCTGACCAGCTCGTTCTCATCTTGGACATCAAGTCCTTCAATAATCATGGCCTCCTTCAATTTGACTTCCTTGAGCGAGGCGACATAACATTCCCTGGCTATAGTCTGTTCTCCCCTTACTGTCCCCACGCCCAGGTCAGTAGGGAACTTTATGGCGAGGTGGTAGGTTGAAGTGATTGCTTGGAAAGCGTTGAGGGCGGTGCGGCCAAGGATGATGTTGTAGGCAGAGGGACAATCGACCACAAGGAAAGTGAGCAACTTGGTGGTCTGCCGTGGGTACTCGCCGATGGTGATGGGGAGGTCGATGGAGCCGATGGAAGTCACCCGGTTGCCTGTGAAACCGACCAGTGCGATTTGAAGGGGGGATAGACTTTCCTCCCCAACTTTGAGCTGGCAGAAGCAGTTGAGGAATATGATGTCTGAAGAACTACCGTTGTCGATAAGAACCCGTCTGACTTTATAATTAGAGAGGAGGGCAGAGATGACAAGAGGGTCATCATGAGGATAGCGGATGCCTGTACAGTCAGCGTTCGTGAAAGTGATTGGCTTTGTCTACTGCTTGGGCTGTTTGGAGGGTCGGTCGACCGTGGCAACTACTTTGTCTGAGCCTTGCCTTATCTTTCTGAGTTCTGCCCTCTGAGCCGAGCGGGATGGTCCCCACAAGCAAGGCCACCTGAAATGACTCGGATTTCACCAACTGGCGGAGGGGGATTACCTGGCGGACGAGGCTGTTGTGGAGGGCGATCATGGCCTTGGTTAGGTTGGGCTGGCTGTCAGGGTGGGGTGCGCCGGCGGTCATTTCGGAGGGGCTCGGTTCTTTGCCTCTGCTGTGGGCGGGTGTCAGGGAACCGGCTGAGACGCCCTTGACGTATTAGGGTCTCGACTTGATCCTTGAGGTTGATGTAGTCGTTAGTGTTCTGGCCATGGTCCTGGTGGAAACGACAATATTTGGATTGGTCTTTCCGACTGGAAGGGGTTCGTGAAGGTAGGGGCCATTTGAGGGGGTAGTCCCGTTGGATTTAGTTGAGGACTTGTTCCATGGGAGAATTAAGAGGGGTGTACCACTCGCACCGACCGGGCGGTCGGGCTGGTGTCGACCGGTCAACACGGGGAGGTCGGTCTGTATAGTGGTGTGTTTGGCTATTATACTGGGTGTTTCTGGGTTCTGAGTCTTTTCTCTTTTCTCTGGTGGTCGGGTTTTTAGCTATTGGATCCTGCCGAGCGGCTAGTGAATCTTCAGCATTCATGTATTTCTGGGCTTTGGAAAGTAGGGCTGCCATGGAGGTCGGGGGGTTTTTGGAAAGGGAGAAGAGGAAATCGGACGATCGTAGCCCGGCCATGAAAGCCGTGAGGATGACTTTGTCATCGTTTTCCGCTACTTGTAGGGCCTCGGTGTTGAAGCGGGTAACGAAACTGCGGAGCGACTCCCCCTCGGTCTGACGGATGTTGAGGAGTTGGGTTGCCGGGCGGCATTGGCGTTGGGCTCTAATAAAATGGCTAAGGAAGGAGTCGCTGAGGTACTGGAAAGTGGAGACAGAGTCTGCTGGTAACTGGCTGAACCATAGTCGAGCTGACCCCTTCAGTGTCACGGGGAAAGCCCGACACATGATCTCGTCAGGGAGGGCATGGAGGATCATGAGGGTTTGGTAGGTCTCCAGATGGTCGACTGGGTCCGTCGTACCGTCGAAAGAGTCAATGGTGGGCATCTTGAACTTGGCGGGCAGAGGTTTGTCCCAGATGGAGGCAACAAATGGTGAGTTTACCGTGGTAGAGGGTTTATGTTGAATGTTCTGCATGACCCCTTGGAGTTGGAGCTTCATGGCTCGGATTTCAGCGTCCCAGAGGGGAATTTTGTCACCATGGTCAGTCAATGGGGGCTGGACACTGCTTGCTTCCCCTTCAGGGGCTGGTACCACGACTGATGGGCGTGGGGGTGGAGGTAGTAGATTTATATGTGGAGGAGGAGGTTGCAAGCCTTCCAGGTTGGGTGGATAGGGTTGCGGAATGGTATGGCGCGGGGCTCTTTCTTGGTCGGGTGGAATGTCTGGAGGTGGTGGTGGAGGCATGGGAATGTTTCTTTGGAGTGAAGCATTTATTAGGTCCTGATTTTGCTCGGCCATACGGTTAATGCTGTTGGTAAGCTCGATGAAATACTGAGGTGGGTTGTTTGGATTGGGAGGGTCGGTTTGATGGTCGGCAGCGTTATGGTGAGAAGCCATGAATCTAGTCGTGACCATACACCTTGACGGGTAGAAGAGAAAGGTTGTTGGAATAGGGTCTTCGGCGACAATGAGCACAACTGGCGCACGAATAAGAGCTATTCCCACAGACGGTGCCAACTGATAATACAGTTCGTTCTTGGTGGACGGGTTGGACTGGTCCAAGTTCTTCTAGCTTGAATCCAAATGGTCAAGCCCTCCAAGTAACCTGCAGACAAGTTCAACGGGGAACGGGGTAGTCCCCCAGTGAACCCTCCGATGAGCAAGTTAGTAGAGGAAGTAGAGAATGTAGCGAGAGAGAGAGAGATGGGAGATAGATGACTTAGCCTTCTTCTTGTCTTCAACGTTTGCTTATATCCTTTGGTAATCATTTCGCTGTCTCTTCCAACCTGCCCTCATCGCCGAAAGTCTATGCTGTAGCTTATCTTGTTCAGGGTAAGGGGGTCCTGTTCCGATGGGGAGGTGTTGTCGTAATAAATGCTGTGATGGACTGCAATAATGGTGATGTGCAGTAGCAATAACTTTGCAGATCTTTGTCTGCTGATGTGGCTCGTCCTTCACCTGCCATGTGTCTGAATACCATTGGCTCTTTATGCCATGTTGGATTCCAGCTGTTCTGGACTTCACCAGCTGGGTTATGTATTGGGCTCCGATTGATGGGCTTGGGTTGCTAATAGTGGTCTATGGTCTTTGTGGGCTTGTACACGTCAATTATCGTTATTTAAAATTATATATTAAATAAAAATATAAATTATAAATTATAAATTTAATTTAATTGAAAATAATAAATTAAAAATTGTGGCCTTATAAATTAAACTTTTTTAGTGTTGTTAAATTATAGATTATAAGGGTAAAATAGTCTGTTGAACATTTATCCTTATCCAGTCCGTCTAACCAAACATTGGATTTACTAAAAATAATCCAATCCAGACATCTAATCCCATGACTAAACAAACATAGAATACAAATCCAATCCAACCAAATAGTCCCGGGACAATGTATTCCGGGACTAACAGTCCGATGGATTACAATCCTCCCTTATCCAGTCCGTCCAAACAAACACATAAGCGTGATGTGAACTTTTTGGAAAAATGGTGAAGAAAAATAGCGAGAGAAGGTAAAAATGTGAAAAAATTTAATAGATAAAAAAAATTAATGAGGAGAATATGAGTATTGTAAAATTTATTAGCGCATTCAAAAAAAGTCAACATGGGTTAAGTATTGAATCTGCTTAATGGGCTTTACTAACTTTATTATTTTGTATGCAAGGGAGTTAATTTAATTTATTTATTTTTTTGAAGAATCATCAAAAGCATATATATATATATATTAGATAAAAAAAAATCATTTACACAACGAACTACATCATGTGCCGACTTTACTAAAGACGATCGACTTTGTATACAATAAGAAAATTAAAATATCTACTAGTAAAACATGCCATCTATTACTGTTGTTGAATTCCAAATTGAATTGGACATTTATCAACCCTTGGGAATGAGTACAAATTGCAATACAAAGCATGCATCGCTTCTTCGCCCACTAAATATTCAAATGACCATATTTTTAAATGGTAATATTTTCCTTCATTGGAGATGTTTTGGCACAATCCAATGGTATAAAGTCATTTTAACACAATTCCAATCAAGATCAGGACATTCTCAGGACGATCACTCAAAACTATTGAAGTCATTCCATAAGAGGACCACCATGTGTAGTATTTGATGTAATTGGTATGTGCAAACATTGGGGGGTGTTCGCGGTTCGATTTTGGATGGTTTTCAGATCAGTTTGGACCCGCCTACATATATGTAGTTTGGAAAAAATTCAACCCGCAATCGATAACAATGTGGGTTGTGGTTTGTGCGGATACGGTTCGTAGATGTGCGGGGGGTTGCAAGCGGTTTGCGGATTGGACTTTTTCTTTAAAAATTTATTTTGGAGGTTTTTTTTTATTTATTTTCCATGTGTAAATATTTGTTTTAAAACTTATTCTTTGTTTTTGGTAAATAGAACTCCATATTCATTAAGGAATTTAAAATTCCAATTCACACTTCATCCAGGACATGTTTAGTTAAGAAACAATTATGCAGTAGACAATCAAGTGTTGTCAAGGCCGAGGGCGATGACCAATTGTATCATGCAGTGTATATGTGGAAAATTGAGCACAACATAACCTACATACAAAGCTACTATACTGTGTTCTTTATATATGTGGAAAATTGAATTGGCGTATGATACACAATCAACAATGAAGAATAAACATTTCTCACCGCAAGATTCTCTATCTCCAAAATCTTTGTTCCCCTATTCAAACACATTTCTAGACAAAAATACATTTCTCACCACAAGATAATGTTAGGAGATTCTCTTATTTTGATATTCCTAACACATCTTTCAATTAAGAGTATATTGAGAAAGGTGCTACAGATCAATTCAAACTTACACGGTTAATGTCGATCATTGAAGGTCACCAAGAGAGAGAGAGAGAGAGATGGTCGAAGGTCGATCTTGCCGGCGAAGGTCATCGATCGCCGAATCGAAGGTCACCGATTGTCGAAGGTCGATCTTGTGAAGGTCACGAATCTTGCAAAGGTCGATCTTGCTAGAGAAGGTCACCGATCGTCAAAGGTCGATCAGTCGTTGTGGTCGCCACAAAGAGAGAGAGAGAGAGAGAGAGAGAGAGAGAGAAGAAGAACGAAAGAGAGTGAGATGAGAATGGAGGGCTGCGCAGATGTTGAGTTGAGAGATTAGGGTTTGGTGTGGGGCAAAAATATCTAGGATACGAATGAAATTAACGGTCCAAATTAAATATGTATAATAATAATAAATAAATAAAAGACTAAGTACAAGCGGGTTATTGCGGGTGCGGGTTAAACTCGCAACCTGCAATCATGCAATATTCCAAACTGCATTCACCCTTATTTTGTTTGTGAAACTGCCCATTCGTATGCGGGTTGGGCGGTTCAGATAACCCTATGCCCAGCCCTAGCATACATTGTTGTTGTCTGATTCTATTTAATAAAAAAAATGGTGAAATTTGTTTTTAAATTTTTTTTAAGGGTTCAGTGGTGAATTTTGTTGTTAATATATTTTTTTTGGTGAATTTTGTTTTTTAAAAGAAATTGATATGTTTTAGGGAGTTTTTAGAGAAAGGGAAGGACAAAAATCAGTTGGTTTTGGCTAAGTTGGCAGATTTGGAGACCCTCTTTTTAACGGGAAACAACATTTGCTTATCTATGTGGAGAGTGAAAATCAAAATAGCCAAAATGCCTATTCAAATACAGTCGATTGCAGGAGAAAAAAAAATAAGGTTCACTAACAAAAATATCTAACGATATTGTTATGCCTCCCTTTTGGAGATGCTCTAACAAGAGAACGGAAAGAGGAATTAACAAGAACTAATAAATATTTTATTAGTGTTTCACAAAAATAAAAACTTATTAGTATTTTTAAATAATAATTGGTTAAGCAGTATGTAGATCGGTGATCGTGAAAGCGGTGATGGATTGGTAACGGTGCACAGCTGGCCCTAGCCTTGGCCCAGGGTGAGGAAAGCGGCCAACTTTGGGTCCCCAAATTTTGGCAAATTTTAAGGACTCCAGAATAATTTTAATGCTTATGGTGTTAATAAGCTTAAAAATAAAGATCCAAACTAATTATTGTAACTTTACAATCTATATTAAAGTTTTTTAGAGTATTTCATATTTTTTTATTTTTTTTCGATTTAATTTGATTATATATTTAAGTAAAAAATTTAATTTAATATGAATTATTCCAATTCTTTCATCAAATTTTTATGAAAATCTTTTTAAAAATTCTCTTTATATTCCAAATTTCCCTTTTCATCAAATTTGATGAAAAAAAAAAAATTATCTTCAATATCTTTTTAAATTTTTATCAAATTTAAATTTGATAAAAAAAATCTTTTTCTCTTAAATACCAAAGTAAAAAATATATATTTATAGATCTCATTCATTATAAGTATAACTCAAATTATATTAACTTTAAATTTATATTATATACCTTTAGAATAAAAAATTTAAATAAATTATTTTCTTTATTATTTATACATGAAGGGTCCTGATTTTAAGATTTCACATTGGGCTTCAAAAGTCTCAGCGCCAACCCTACAATGGTGTGAATATAGTTTGATGACAGTAGTCAATGGAAGATAATGGTGACAATGGTAGGTGGAAGGTGATGGTAGTTAGTAGACGATTACAATAACTATAATAGTGGTGTGAATTTTTTGAAAAAATGGTGAGAAAAAATAGCGAGAGAAGGTGAAAAGGTAAAAAAAAATTAATGAGGAGAATATGAGTATTGTAAAATTTATTAGAACATTCAAAAAAAAGTCAACATGGTTAAAGTATTGAATCAGCTTAATGGGCTTTCTAACTTTATTATTTTGTATGCAAGGGAGTTAATTTATTTTATTTTATTTACTTATTTTTTTGAAGAATCATCAAAAGCATATATATATATATATATTAGATAGAAAAATCATTTACACAACCAACTACAATCATGTGCCGACTTTACTATTGACTTTGTATACAATAACGTCACGTTTGTTTCGCGGTGTAGGAGACCGGATTGGACTAGCAACGTTGTGGGTTCTATCCACAGTGTGTTTGGTGATGGTTTGGATGAGTGGCTTCATACTCCAAGCGGCTAGAGGGGATTAGTTTGGGTGAATTTTGAGTGGGATTAAGAAAATAGTGAGATGATTGAGTTTATTTTATACAAAAATTTTATTTTTTTATACCAAGTGCACCTGTTTGTTTTAATATTTGTTTTAATTTTTTTAATATAGAAATAATTTATTTATTTATTTTATATAAAAATAATTTAATAATCCCATCACTAACAATCTCCCACACTATCATCAAAACAAATATACTTTAATTTTTTAAATTATAAATTAAATTTAATTAAAAATTAAAAATTAAAAATTATGGCCTTATAATTTTTTTAGTGTTGTTAAAAAATTAAATTTATATATTAAATAAAATTATTTTTTTAGTGTTGTTAATTTAAAATTATATATTAAATAACAAATATAAATTATAACGGGAGATGCACCAATAAACCCTAAATTCTAATTTTTTGATCCATTTAGTCCTAACTTTAATCTTATAAACCAATAAGTCCTATCACAGTGTTAAAGATCAAGTTGCCCATGTTTTATTTCGCAAAGTAAGGATAATTGTGAATTTTGTTGATGTTGAATTTACGCGAATGCCTCAAATATTCACCAAAGGGAATATTGGTTTCCCTCCGAAACAATCGGAACGGAAGCGACGTAATAGGAAATTTGTGCTTTGTTCCGATATTAATGGGATATTGGTTGGTGTGTTGATGATATTCAGTGTGGATTGGTACTCTGAGTTGAACATTCCTTCAGGTGTGTATTACCGTCATTACGTTTATTGATTATTAGGGTTTCAAGTGTCATGTGTTTTTGGTGTGGGGGTTTCGAGTGTCGTGCCTTTTCGATGTTGTGTTTGTTGTTGGTGTTGACATTTGTGGTGTGAGTGGGTTTGTTAAATTGTGTTGGGAATTACTATGCATTGTTGTGACAATGTTATTGCTGGAACGTTAGTGTATAATATGTAGTCTGTTAATCGTATATTGTGTGACATGACGGTGGAACGTAGCTAACATTTGTGTGAGTGTGGAATTGGATTGGTGTCATACTTTGGTAAGTGGTTATATGGGTCCTGTGTTTGCCTCTGTGATATACATGGTTGTTAATGTGCATCGTACTGTAAATCTACCATGCATGAATGTTGTACACTACTGAAGCATATTGAGGTGTGTTATCTATGTGACAATATGAGGTGTGGTTGTAGGGAAATTGTGGTTGTTCGGCATACTCTTGGATTCTTGAGTTAAGGTTTATGTTGATGTTGGTACGAAAGGTAAAATTCAGTTGTGTAGTGATAATTGTGAATTTGTGAATTCTGATCATAGGCAATATGAAGCACACATTGTAGTTAACGTTGAATTGGTGTTATGGCCGTTTATTGGCATTGGTCTACATGCCCTGTGTTTTGGATCTATATTTGTTGGTAACAAATCAGTATGTTTGTCCGGCCCGAACATTCGACTAACGACATTAGCATTCCCACCATCCTCCATACAAACCACTCTCCCAACGTTGAGACCCGATCCCACACCCAGTGATTGAATGAGGACGTCAATGTATTTTAAACCGAATAACTTTGCAAGACACATGTTTTGGATATCCTCATCGCCGTCCACCTTAAACTTATTGTACCCAGGCACATCGAACAACATATGAACCGCACCTGGGACCAATCCATCAAATTTCCCATATATAACATCGACTAACCGTGCGTACGACAACGCGTGATGCAACTTAATGACAACGTTGGTTTGTCCGTAATTGCAGAGTAGCAAAATAGCAGTGTCCACACCTGTGGCATAAATAAGAGGAAAAAAAAAAAACACATAATCAGTGAGTTTGGTTTGAGTTTTTTGGATTAAGTTTTTTAAAAACTGAATTTTTTGATTTTCATGTTTTTTTGTTTTTAGTAAATATTTTTAAAATTTTAAACATTTTTTTTACTTTTTTAGATACACCTTACTTAGATGTATCTAAAAAGTAAAAAATTTGTGAAAAAATATTTTAAAAAATTAATAAATACATAAAAATACAAAATATGTACTGAATTCTCGTATTTTTTTTTTGTATTTTTGGTATTTAGTGAATTTTTAAAAGGTTTCTTTCACAAATTTTTTACTTTTTAGGTATATTTATGTTAAGTATGTCTAAAAAGTAAAAAAAATTGCTTAAAATATTTAAAAAATTCAGTAAAAACAAAAAAATACGGAAAATAAGAAAGTAGAATTTTCTGAAAAAAGTTTTTAAAAAACTCTAACCAAGCATATTGCGGTTCACAATGTAACATCGAAACCCATACCAGAAATAGCAACATATCCGCGCACCGATTGAAATTAAAAAAACACCTCCCATTTCAGTGTGTAATGTGACGTAACATATAATCCGAATAAAAATACACCACAACACCAGTCTGATACGGTCGATTTGTGCATAATAATCGTCTCACAATAACACGATACACCATCTGTGCCGTGCAAGTATCCATTTGCATTACAAATTACACAGCAAAACCACCACAACATACCACTAGAAAAAACAACAGCCACAGACCATTGCCACCAGTAATGAACTCGAACAAAAATCAAACCATTACAAACAAAAATGACGCCATAATACACACACTAACATCACGAATAAACCCATAGAAACTGTTAACCCCCAAACAACAAATGACTCACCTATATTACAGTTTGATCAGCAACGCAACACTCCAAACAAAGCACCTGTTGGAATGGGAAAAACACAACAAACCAAAAACAACTCACCACTATTTCTGCCCTAAACAAAGGTAACGTTAACCAATACAAGCATCTTGGGAAACGCCAAACAATCCATATCCATTACAAATTAATTTGCCGAAAATATGGAAAATACATCAGAAAAGGAAACACGAAAGGGTAATCATGTAAACTACAATCTCACCAAAATCACCCAAATATGACTTTCCAAAAACATAGGACTAATTGGTCTATAAAAAAACTCTTAGGACTAAATGGAACATCTTTTCCTCATATAAGATTTTTGAGTAAATTTTCCATTATTGAATTATAAGTTTAATTTAATTAAAAATAATAAATTAAAAATTATGGCGTTATAAATTAATTTTTTTTAATGTTGTTAAAAAATTAAATTTATATCTTAAATAAAATTATTTTTTTAGTGCTATTAAATTAAAATTATATATTAAATAAAAAATATAAATTATAAATTTAATTTAATTGAAAATAATAAATTAAAAATTATGGCCTTATAAATTAAAAATTTTTGGTGTTAAATTATAAATTATAAATTATAGATTACAAATTTAAAATTATATATTAAATAAAAATTATAAATTACAAGGGTAAAATAATCTTTTGAACATTTAAGTCCATCCAACCAAACATTGGATTCATTAAAAATAGTCCAATCTAGATATCTAATCTCATGACTAAACAAACATAGGATAAAAATTCAATCCAACCAAATAATTTAAGGACAATGTATCTCAGATATGGTCTGATGTATTACAATTCTCCCTTATCCAGTCTATCTAAACAAATACACCCTAAAAAAATTAAAATATCTACTTGTTTGTGCGATTTATATTCCGGAAAATAGCACAAACTATGAATCATCTAGTTTGTGCTATTTTTAGTTTCAACATTCACTTTTCAGCAAATTATTATTATTATTTTTTCTGTGTTTCTTTGTTTTTATTGATTTTTTTTTTAATTTTTAAATACACTTAACATAAATATACTTACAATATATAATATTTGTAAAAAAAATCTTTAAAAAATTCACTAAATACCAAAAATAAAAAAAGACACGAGAATTTTATACATTTTAATATTTTTGTATATTTGTTAATTTTTTTTATAAATATTTTACTTTTTAGATACATCTAAATAAAATGCATCTAAAAAAGTACAAAAAAAATTCTTAAAATTTAAAAAATATTCACTAAAAACAAAAAAAATATGAAAAATAACAAATTTAATTCTCAGAAAATTGAAACAAAACACTGTTTTAAAAAAAATTATGTGAGAAAAATAAATAGGGACTTTCAACTATTACTCTTATTTTCCAGTTTATTTATTGAGATTTCTCCTCCACTATTAAATTTTTCAATCCCGCAACATACACCCAGTGACGTGGCAATCCCCAGTGACGTGGCGACCCCCAGTGACGTGGCAATGAGGTGGCAGCTGATGTGTAAACACAGCTGGAAAAAAATCTCTGTTTTTTTTTTTTTTTTTTTTTTTCTTTTCTTCTTCTTCTTTGATGGATACCGATTCATCAACATTTAAACAGAGGAGGAAGAAGAGAAACATCCATTGATTTTTCTGAAGAAAAATCTGAAGAAAAATCTGTAGAAAAAAAACAATTGAAAAACAGAGGAAGAAGAGAAACAGAAAAAAAAATCTGCAGAAAAATCTGAACATCTTCATCAACATATCTTCATCAACATGTTCATCATCAACAATGGGTTCATCAACATCAACAAAAAAAAAAAAAAAATCTTGTTCATCAACATCAAAATTTTGCAGATCCAGATCACCATCATCTTCAATCCAGATCAACATCATCAACATTTTTTTCCTTCATCTTCAGATTTTGAACATCATCATCATCTTCAACATCATCATCAGCTTCATCATCTTCATCAACAATGGGAAAGTGAGGAGGAAGAAGAAAATATATATATATATATATTCTGACCCACCAAATGGGTTTTGTTCGCTTCATCATCTTCATCAACAATGGGAAAGTGAGGAGGAAGAAGAAAATATATATATATATATATATTCTGACCCACCAAATGGGTTTTGTTCAATGATTGTACATAAAGTAGAGATGAACAAAATATATGATCAATTAATCTGTGATGAACAAAATTTTGTACTTTCGAACAAAATATATGATGAACAATGTTGACAAAGGCCATTTGATTTTGCAGATGCAGATCCAGATCACCATCATCTTCAATCCAGATGATGAACAAAATATATATATATATATATATTAACATTTCTATTTGGCTTTTTCCAGATTTGAAAAAATAATACAAGTAATCTGTGTAGATTTGATTTTACAGCTATGGTAATTTTTTTCAACACAGCTATGGTAATCTTTCTGAATTAGATTTGTAGATATGTTTGAATCAAGTTTCCAGATCTGTAAAAAAATGGTAAATTTGTTGATCTAAATTTTTTTTTTTCAAATTTTTGGTGAAAAATCTGTGGATCTGCAGAAGATTTTTTTGAAGATTTGAATCAAATTTTTTCTAAATCTGCAGAAAAACGCATTGTTGATGATGAACCCAAATCTGAAGAACGCATTGTTGATGAAAAACGCATTGTTGATGAAATGGGGGCTGGAGCCATTGGGGAAGATGAGTTTGTGATGGGTTTGTGTCTTACAGTCACGTGGCAATCACGTGAGTGCCACCTCAGCTGGGGGTCGCTGGGGGTGGGAAAAATTGGGGGTGGGAAGCATTTTTGTAAATTTTTTTGTACCAGTAATATATTGTTTTTGACGATTGTAATTCACTAAATTTCATTGCAATGATGGCTTTCCTCATTTTGAACCCCAAGACAGTGGTGTAAATGGGTTTACACTTGGGCCGGCCCTGTTCTAAGACACTCTTCTCTTCCTTCCAGAAACATGAGCGGGAGAGAGATTCATGTGAGGGATTCGAGCCGTACTTAAAAGTCCTTTTTGTTTCCCTCCTATCCCTTGCTCACTTTTTCTTCACACAAATAACTTCTTTATTTCTCACTACCATGTTACCCAGAGGAAAGTAGTTCGAAGGTTCTTTATCTATATACCGCCCACCACTTCTACTACTACCGTCACAACAAAAAAGAAAGCAGTTGGAAGCTTCTTTTTATCTATATAATACTATTACCATTTGAATGTGTCCCATTTGATGACCCCACCTTCCCTACTCCTTATAAATTCTCTCCTCTTTCTTCAATCATCTTCAAACTCACTCTCTCTCTCTCTCTCTCTCTCTCTCTCTCCATCCATATACACTCAACAGAAAACATAAAAAGTGCAACTATATACATATACATGTACATGGGGAACAAAATTGAGGCGGAGAAGCTGTCGAAGAGATAGCAAATTTAACAATAGGCAAGAACAAAGTTGTAGTCCCTCCGGTTGGAGGAAGTGTTAAGCGCCGCATGTTTACAACTTTTTCCAAGAGTTTGAAGCTCATGAGCTTATACCTCATCAATTCCGCTCCCTGCAACAAAAAACTATGAAGATTGTTATAACCATCTTTTGTCTTCTGTCCCAACCAAATTTATGCAAATTCTCACCCATTTGCTTCCTTTCTACAGTTGCAACATATATAGCATATTGTATTTTTAAGGAAAATAAGCTATTGTGAGGGCGAGCCTTCAGTGTAGTTTTTGTTTATAGCTTTTAAGTTGAAATCGACTATTAAGAATTTTGAGAAGTTGAGAAGGAATATTTTAACTTCTGTTTTCTGATAATTAATTTTTACCTTGTAGACTACATGAAATAAATCAGCATAATCAAAGTACCAAAATTGGGGATTAATTAGGTAGCTCAAACATTCTTCTACACTGGTATGAACTAAAATCCCAAAGCACTTGCTATACAACAGACTGAAAATGAACCCAAAATCTTTTCTGGGACTGAGACACGAGAGACTATAGGTCCTTGCCAAACCTAAACCAGTTTCAAAATTCCACAGAAAGTACACTAAGCAACATGATTGTCACTAGGGAAAAAAAAGAAAAAAAAAAAGCAAATGTTTGGCAGCTCCAGAATATGATTTTCCAGTTGGTGCAATGGTAATCAAATACCAGATTAACAAATTCTTCCCTAAAAAGAAAGAAAAATCCAGAGATTTTATAGGACACTCATGCATGTATTGTCAACAACAGTGGTGAAGGCCTTGGCGAAAGAATCAGAACTTCTAACCTAACAATGGAGGATCTTGGGACAGTAGCTGCATCACATCAGCATAATTATTGATTTCACCCACCATCATATTCGGCGTAGGCAATAGCTTTGCTGTGAGATATCAATCATATGATCAAAGAAATTATAATTAGATTCTCAGCATTAATGAGAGAAAGAATAACTTTGTTGATCATCTCCGTATTATCCTCAGTTGATGTAAAATAATGCACATCAAAAAGCAATTAAAATTAGTTTCTCAGGTTTCACAGGCCTGCTAGCATTGTCATTGTGAGCTAAGCATGCTGCACAAGAACAATTTAATTGATGATTTTGAGTTATTAGGACTGACCTATTTTCAGCTACAGAAGTGGTATGTTGGGGTTTTAGATTGGTGTATTTTGTTGTCATGAATTGTTCCTAATGAACAGGAGAACATAGGCCGACTATTAAGAATGAGCAACAAAAGCTAATCACACCAGTTGATTCTGAGGCAGCAGAAGAAAAGTCCATAATCACTCCATCAACAGAAAACTGAAAATAATCAGTTACTGCAGATACTCGGCTGTTTGATCATAGCTATATTTGTAACTTGCAGGTTTATAATCAGCGAAATCAGAAGCATATACTTCTAGACCTTGTTTGTGACCATCAGAGTATTAGCATCCTCCCAATACATAAATCTTCTGGGATAAGAATTCCCAATGCAAATGACTGACGGTGGAAAGATCCTCGTGTTAAACCATATGTCTGCTTGGTTGTGGGTTCAACATGTGTCTGTTTCTAGGAAGCAGAAGATAAGCATTGTCTTCCCTTTGTTAACTTTTCTAATTAGTTTCTTCTTCGAGGAACTGATCTCAGGAAATGAAATGTAATTATTTTTTCACCACCACGCTTAAAGCCTTTTGAACATGTAGATTGAATTTGTGTTGTGTGCAGAAGAAGCAATACTGCTATCGATAGCAGAAATATGTAGCAGATGAAATTATTCAAATATGTGTGACAGACATATTTCAATTTCTTGGCAGAATATAAAAATTTGAAGAAAGTGAAAGCTAGAGTGAGATAGAGATGGAGATAAAGATAGAGAAATACCTGAACATACAAAACTGAGGGGGGTTTATGCCTGTTGCATCTTCGACAGTAGATATAGATATTGGCAGTATAATATCCAACAAATATGTTGTCACTGCATGAGATGAACATTACACCAACGATAAAATAGTCATGCTCAGTTCTGAAGAATGTTTTCATATGTGATTGAGTGCATCTCTAACCCTCAACGTTTTTCTCATCAAAGTACTCAACAATCATCTCCATCCATCCCACTCATCAAACCTATGAAGCACGGATACGGACACGGACACGCATATGGACACGGACACGGACACGGGACACGGCAATTTTTAAAAAATGGGGACACGGACATGGCAGGGGACACGACAAATTTTTTAATTTTTTTATAAATATTTTTATTTTAAAACATATTAATTATTTTATTTATTTATTATATTTTTAAATAATGTGTTGTAATTAATTATTTTATTTTATTTTACATACATGTGTTTATTTTTTTATTTATTAATAGGTATAAGTATATATTATCTTATAATATGTATTATCCATTATCTAATAAGTATATTTATGTTATATAATAATAACTATTATATAATATATAATAGTTATTAGTTAAAATAATAATAGTTATTAGTTATATATATTATATAATAATAGTTATTAGTTACATATATTATATATGAATATATAATAATAATAATAGTTATTATAATAGTTATAATATCAAGACAAGAAGACAGACGGGAGAGAATCGAGAGAGAGGGAGACAGAAGCAAGGGAGACAATCGCGATCAGAAGCAAGAGAGAGGGAGACGATCGCGATCGCGAGGGAGAGAGAGAAGGCGAGAGAGAGAGAGAGAGAGAGAGAGAGAGAGAGAGTTCTGCGAAGGCAAAGGCGAGAGAGAGCTCGTCGAAGTCGAAGTCGAAGGGGCTGGATCGTCGAAGTCGAATGGGGCTCTGGATTGTCAATCGAAGTCGAAGGGCTCTGGATCGTCGCCGACCAGGTTTGTACTCATTTTCCCTTTCATTTACTCTTCTCGCCGTGTCCATGGCGTGTCCAGATTTGGACACGCGTGTCCCCTGCCAAAAAATAAATTAAATTAAGGGGACACGCCAGATGCCGTGTCCCGTACGTGTCCCCGTATTCGACACCGCCACGGCTTCCATTTTGCCATGTCCATGCTTCATAGCATCAAACATTCCTCAAAATCAAGGGAGAACCATTTTTTCATCAAATCCTTCATCAAGTTAGAATTTTTTGAAAATTTAAGAAGATGAAGCATTGGAGGTTTTTTTTTTTTTATTTCAAGAGAGGAATTTTAAAAAAAGATTTTGATGAAAATGTGATGAAAGGGTTGGAATAGTTCATATCAAATCAAGCTTTTTACTCAAATTTGAAATCAAATTAGATGAAAAAAAATTGATGAAGGGTTCAATGATCCCTATTGATGTTGGATTCAAATTTTTGAAGACAGACAAATCAATCCAAATATATTCCATTTTTTCTTTCTTTTAGATTTCACTTACATTGGATCAAATGTCTCCTTGATATAACTGCATAGGATGTAACAAATGGAGTCTTCAAGAAACAATCAACACAATCTCATCATGTCATTCACCAAAATTCTATGTGCACAAAAAATTTGAAGTAGTGGGTTTGATTATGTAGTTGGGTGGATTTTCATTTACCATTATAAATAAATAAATAACAATAAAATAAAAATAAAAAAACAGATTATACAAGCAATTAAGGTATCTTATTATTTTTCAACTAAATGTTCACATAAAATTTAAGATTTTTAAAGAAAAATCAATCAAAAAAACCTTAAACCCTATTCATACACAGGTTTTTCAATTCTGCTTACCTGGTTTTGGATAACTCCTAGTTTCTAACAAATGCAATTTCACTGAAAATCAACAAGAACAAAACATAAACCCAAACCACCAAAAAGAGACATCAGATTTTTCAATTGAAATCACATTACAATGATGTGATCTAGCCAACATTCTAATTTCATTTCAGTTTCATGTATTTGCTAACATTTGCAGACTATTCAAAGAAGGAATTGATAGTTCATGAATTGCATTTTGTATATTTTTCTTCATTAAATTTGAAACTCTTATTCTTAAGATTACAAATGATCAAATAATAGATAGAGAAGTATAAAGTTAAAATGCACAGCAAATCAAAATTAAGATTTTAAACACCACTCACATTATCATCACACATATAAACACTACATTTCACATATACAATTAAATAGTTGTATACATTAATTTTAACTAGAGATTTCAATGGATTTAACATCAGGATTCCTAACCTCAACCTTGGGAACTGTAACGGTAAGTATTCCGTTCTCCATTGACGCCTTGACCTCATCCATTTTCGCATTTTCCGGCAGCCGGAACCGCTTTGTGAACCCGCCGGAGCTGCGCTCGACACGGTGCCAAGTATCGTTCTTCTCCTCCTCGAAATTCCTCTCACCGCTGATCTGCAAAACCCTATCGTCCTCCTCGATCTCGACCGTCACTTCCTCTTTCAGACCAGTTAGATCGGCCTTGAACATATGAGCTTCCGGTGTTTCCTTTCAGTCCACGTGAGTGCTCGCGAATGCCGACTTTTCCCGAGAAAGTTGAGGGCAAGGGAAGTCTAGAGAGAAGGGATCGAAGATGGGTGCCTCGTCGGTTGCCGAAGAAGATGCTTGGGATCAGCGACATCTTTTGCTTATTGGATTTGATGATGAAATCGAATTCAAGGATATTGGGTGCGTTTGTTTGGAAGGACTGAATAAGGGGGTTTTAATTCATCGGACTATTAGTCTTGGGATATATTGTCTCGGGATTATTTGGTTGGATTAAATTTGTATTCTGTATTTGTTTATTAGAAGTCTGGATTGAACTATCATATTGAATCCCATGTTTGTTTGGGATATTATGGAGAATGATAAATGTTCAAAACATTATGGAAAAATTACTCATAAATCTCACTTTAATAAATGTTACTCTAGTTAGTCCTAAATGTTTTTTCTTAAACCATTTAGTCCTTTTTATGATTTTCCTTCTTTTTAAACATCAACAAACATCAACTACGTCATCAACATCATCAACATCAACAACGTTATCAAACATTATCAACATCACCAACATCAAACATTATCCAACACCACCAACATCAAACATTATTCTATTCAACATCAAACAATAAAAAAACCGTTCGTCAATTTAGGATTAAAATTTGAACATTTCACGTAACAATTAAAAAAATAGAAAACCCTAATCAAGATTGAAATATAGGATTAAAATTTGAACCTTAAAACTGAAAACCCAAATCAAGATTGAAATTTAGGGTTTAAAATTGAATCTTTCGCGACGCTGTTCATGGGTCAAGCCATCATCTTTGCCCTTGCCTTTGCCGCCGTTTCGAGCCTGAGCTCTTTCGCGATCACGTTCCCTCTGGTTACCGCGTTAGATCAAGAATCAAGGAAAAAAACACAAGAACCAATCGATATATACATATGTATATATATAAAACATATACCTATATATACACAATCAGCGAATCAATAAATTGGAAACATCCAAGTTGCGAATCATACATGGATTTTTGGTGAATTGATTTGAGAATTGAATAGTGAATTGATGAGATGAAAAGAAAAAAATCAACATTGTTGATAATTAAAAAAAAAATAGATAAAAGAAAATTGAAAGAAAGGTGATTTGGGATTTGGGATTTTGGGTTTTCGATTTGAGAGGATATGAGTCATCGCGAAGCTGCCGAAAGGTTCGCCGCTGTTGAAATTCTTCACACAAAGAGGAGAGAGATGTGATGTGTGTGGTTGAAATTGAAGAGCCTCTGGTTTTTTAGAGAGAGACTACGTTATCAAATGTTATAGGAAAGAAAAGTCTCTTTGGCAGAGTTTACAGATTCGATGATGTTCAATGTTAGAACGAAACATGAAGGTGGATAAATTATAATGATGTTTGAACTTCATTTTTTCAGATCTGGCTTTGTGTGTTTAGGGCTAATAAATTATGATGATGTTTGATCAAAAAAATTGTTATGATGATGTTTGATCAAAAAAAAAATTGTTATGATATGATGTTTGATCAGAAAAAATTATTTAATTGTTATTTTGATGTTTGATGTTATTTTAATCGTTATTTTGATGTTTAATCGTTATTTAAAAAATTGTTTAATCTTTATTTTGATGTTGTTTTGATGATGATGTTGTGATGTTTGACGTTATTTTGATGATGATTTTTGATGTTTGATGAATAATGTTTGATGTTTGATGAATAATCCTAATGTTTAATGGTTGTGTTTGATATTTGATGTTTGATGAATAATGTTTGATGTATGATGAATAATCCTAATGTTTAATGGTTGATGTTTGATGAATAATCCTGACGTTTGATAATGTTTGATGTTGGATGAATAATTCTAACGTTGATAATGTTTTCACCCAAATTATACATGTTAGGACCTATCTTGTCAAAATCCCGCGCACAAAACTTAGTTTCTGAGTTGTAATTTTTTTGTGTTTTTTTGCCTTCCTCGCTCGAGCCAAGCAGTCTTCGCTCGAGCGAAGAACTGCGTATGGGCAAAACCTGAAGGCTATGATTGTGCGCTCGAGCGAAGAGCATGGTGGATCGAGCTAAGCATTGCGTCTCTACTGAACCTGCAAGGATGTTTTCCTCGCTCGAGCGAAGGGCTCGTGGCTCGAGCGAGGTCACTAGTAGAAATCACGCAATTTACACTCCTCGCTCGAGCGAGAGGAGACTTGCTCGAGCGAGCCTCAGAATCCGGGAAATTTCAAGTATTTGGGTTCTTTCAGGATTGGGACTCTTTTTGGTTTTCTATAAGTAGCTGGTTCTCTCCTAAAACCAGTCTAACTTTTGCTAGATCAGATTCAACAATTCTAGAGTTCTATTTGAAGTTTTCTTCTGAGAGTTTGATCAGTTTTCTTTGATGTTCTTGAGAGAGTTCTAAAACTCATGAGTTGATATTCATACATCAAAGAGGTTGTTACTTGATATTCAAGAGTGTTCTCTTCGGTGTGATCCGAAGATCTTTACGTAAAGTTTCAAAAGGTGTTTGTTCTTTACGTAGTCGTTAATTCGACAAGTGAAGTTGAGGAGTGGAACCAACTTCAGAATCAGTTCCGTGGCGAAGGCGTGGTGAAAGAGTTACAGAAGATTCAGAGACAAATTGACTGTGTGGGTAATTTGTATGGTTTCTTTGTAACCTTGTAGTCCTTCTGTAGTGGATTGATTAGTGGCGGTTCGCCCGTGGTTTTTGATTACAATTGAAGGTTCTTCAATTGTGGTTTTTCCACGTAAAAAATCATTGTGTTGATTTATTATTTATTCCTAAAAACAAACAAACTAAAATCACTCTCGTAAGTGCTTGTTGATTTTAGTTTGAGTGTTTTGAATTTTTTTGGGATTTGGAATATTGTTTATCATTATCTAATCACGAATCACTTAGGATTTTCACTTGGTATCAGAGCGGGTCACTCTTTGTTTTTTCAAAACTATAGGAGTGTGATTTTGTGTGACTAGCTTATGGATTCTATTCGTGAAGGTAACTCGACTCATAGACCCCCTTTACTAGACGGTACAAACTATTCTTATTGGAAAGCTCGTATGAGAGCATTTTTAAAATCCATCGATGAGAAAGTTTGGCACTGCGTAGTCTTTGGGTGGAGTGAACCTACTGTCACTATAGATGGCATTGATATTCCTAAACCCCTTGATAAATGGGACACAACTGATTACCAGAACTCGAGTTGGAACAGCAAGGCTCTCAACTCCCTCTTTTGCTCTGTCACACCTGAAGAATTCCGTCGAATTTGCACGTGTGAAATAGCAAAAGAGGCGTGGGACATTCTTGAAACAATTCACGAAGGAACTACCTCTGTCAAAAGGTCAAAACTTCAACGTCTCACATCTGCTTTTGAAACCCTTTTTATGCGCGACGATGAGACGTTTGATGATTTCTATGCAAAACTCAGTGATATCGTGAATTCCTGTTTCACTCTCGGTGAAAAAATCCCGGAAGCTAAAGTTGTGGGAAAAATTTTGAGGTCCCTTCCCGAGAGGTTCCAATCAAAGGTGACAGCCATTGAGGAGGCTCAGAATGTTGATACCCTCAAGCTCGATCAATTGGTTGGAAATTTGCAGACTTATGAGGCACACCAAATTTCTAAGAAAAAGCAAAAAGAAAGTATGGCTTTCACTAGTACTCATGAGACTGCAAAACCTCCGGAGACTGAATTTGATTTAGAGTCTGAGATGACGGCTATGCTTACAAAACAGTTTAAAAAATTTTTAAAAAAGAAGCCTAATTTCAGAGCCCCTATTTCAAAAGAGAAGAGTAATGACAAACCCAAAACTTTTCCACCAAAATTAGCTCAAACTACTGAAAAGAAGGCTGTTAGGGGGCTAGGGGTCAAGTGCTTTGAATGTCAGGGGTTTGGCCATATATCTCTTGAATGCCCTACGAAAAAGAATCGGAAGAAAGTCTACACCGTAACTTGGGATGACGAAAGCGGGTCGGAGCAAGAACCCGAAGAACCTGAATCTGGTGAAGATGGGGATAGTGCTTTCATGGCATTTTGGGCCACGGTTTCTCAACCTCTTCCAAAGCCTTCGGAATCAGCCCGTGGTCAGAACTTGCATCGTGCTCCCACCTTTGATGGGACCAACTACCTGTATTGGAAAATCAGAATGAGGGCTTTTCTGAGAGCCTTTGAACCAGAAGGTTGGCAAACCATTGAAGAAGATACGGAAAGTGCAGAGAATCCAGGCAATCAGAGAGCCCTAATCATCATTCGTGAAGCAATTTCTAATGAAGAACAGCAACGGGTCGCTCACTGCACAAAGGCTAAAGATGCATGGGAAATTCTGAGCCAATTCCATGAGAGAGGAGATTCACCTCCACCTCCATCCAACAACTTGTCTTCCTTGGTTGCCAGATTGGATGAGGTTAAGGAGAATGAGAAGCAAAGAGAGGATGATGAACTATCTGAAGACATTGATGAGATCAATGGTGAAGAACTACAACAAGCTTACGAGAAGCTGTATGAGGAATCTCTGAATTTGTCTAAAACCAACGACAAACTCTCTCTCAAGCTCAAAACATGCGAGAGTGAGAATGTCCGGCTCAAAGGAGAACTCTTGACAGCAAAGCAGAATGTCATCAAGATCTCAAGTGAAAGGCAAGACTTATGTGGAAAACTTCTGTCCTGTGAAACTGAAAGGAAATACTGTCTTACATGGGGTTCGCACATCTGATAACTGCTATGGGATTCTTACAACTAATGATCTCACTTGTCATTCTGCCATCTTAAGTAACATTGATCTGTGGCATCAAAGATTAGGTCACATGAATTTCAAAGACCTAACTAAGATAGCCAACAAGGAACTTGTGAGAGGAGTACCTAAACTAGGTAAGAATTTGAGCCATGTGTGTGGACCATGTCAGCTTGGCAAGCAAACCCGTGCTCCTCATAAAAAGGTGAACAGCTTTACAACCAAACGTCCTCTTGAATTAGTTCACATGGATTTAATGGGTCCTACACGCACTGAAAGCATTGGAGGTAAAAGATACATTTTTTTAACTGTTGATGATTTTACTCGATTCTCATGGGTAAATTTTTTAAGGGAAAAATCTGATACGTTTGATGCTTTTCAGGCTTTAGTCCTTAAAATCCAAAATGAACAGGGTGTTCCCATTGGGCGTATCATAAGAATCCGAACTGATCATGGTCGTGAATTTGAAAATAGTTCGTTTTCGGATTTTTGTGATATGCATGGAATTAAGCATGAGTTTTCTGCACCTATTACTCCACAACAAAATGGAGTGGTTGAGAGGAAGAACAGAGTTGTTCAAGAAATGGCTAGGGTCATGCTCCTTAGTAAGAGTCTTCCTCCAAAGTTTTGGGCCGAAGCCTTAAATACTGCTGTTTATGTCATAAATCGTGTGTATTTAAGGCCCGGCACTTTACAAACTCCTTATGAATTGTGGAAGGGTATGAAACCTAATGTAAAATACTTCAAAACTTTTGGGAGTAAGTGTTACATCTTCAAAGATAGAGAGCCCTTGGGCAAATTTGACTCCCGAAGTGATGAAGGTATTTTTCTAGGGTATTCAACCAACAGTAGGGCTTTTCGAGTCTATAACCTGCGAACTTCATCATTAATGGAATCTATCAATGTGGTTATAGATGACACAGGTTCACCTACTTCAGCAACAAATGCGGATGACTATGGTGAGCTACCAATCTTGGATACTGAACCACAAAATCAAGGAGATGTTGCGGCTCAATCACAAGAAATTGTTACAGCACCATCCTCACAGGTAAGTTCAAGTCCAAAGAGTGCTCAAAAGAACAGCACTCCTGTTCCTCCTGTCACCCAAAGTCCTGAACTTAAACCATCAGCAAGGGTGAAACTGAATCATCCAGTTCAACAGGTAATTGGGAGTGTTTCAGATCGAATGAAAACCCGAAGACAGATTCGGGATGAGGTATCACATATGTGTTATGTTTCTTTGATTGAACCTAAGAATGTTAAAGAGGCCTTGCTAGATGATAGTTGGGTTAATGCTATGCATGAAGAATTAGGTCAATTTGAACGTAACAAAGTTTGGACTCTTGTTCCCAGACCTAGAGACATGAATGTGATAGGTACCAAGTGGATCTTTAAAAATAAATCTGATGAGAATGGTACTGTTGTGAGAAATAAAGCTAGGTTGGTTGCTCAAGGCTACACACAAGTTGAGGGTATTGACTATGATGAGACGTTTGCCCCAGTTGCACGTCTCGAATCCATTCGTATTTTACTTGGTGTTGCATGTTTTCTTGGCTTTAAATTGTTTCAAATGGATGTGAAAAGTGCTTTTCTGAATGGGTACTTAAAAGAAGAGGCATATGTTGAGCAACCAAAAGGGTTTGAGGACCCTAAATGTCCTAATCATGTCTACAAGTTAGACAAGGCTTTGTATGGGTTGAAACAAGCCCCTCGGGCTTGGTATGATAGGCTTACTACCTTTCTTCTTGATAATGATTTTCAAAGGGGTAGTGTGGATAAGACATTATTTGTGAAACATACTAAGTCTCATATTCTTGTTGCTCAGATATATGTTGATGATATTGTGTTTGGTTCCACTGCTGATCATCTTGTGAAATATTTTTCGGACTGCATGACACATGAGTTTGAGATGAGCATGATGGGAGAGTTGTCTTATTTTTTGGGTCTCCAAATTAAACAGTCTCCTTCGGGCATATTTGTTTCTCAGTCTAAGTATGCTAAAAATCTTGTGTCTAAATTTGGTCTTGAGTCTGCCAAACATGCACGCACTCCCATGAGCACCAGTCTTCACCTGTCTAAAGATTCCTCAGGTATTGATGTTGATCCTACCCTTTATAGGAGTATGATAGGGAGTCTTTTGTATCTTACAGCCAGTCGTCCTGATATTTCTTTCAGTGTCGGTGTGTGTGCCCGTTACCAAGCCAATCCTAAAGAGTCTCACCTTCTTGCGGTAAAACGCATCATCAAGTATGTTAATGGGACCTTGGGGTATGGGGTTTGGTTTTCCACTGATACTACAGCTGAAATTACTGGTTTTTCTGATGCCGACTGGGCAGGGTGTGCTGATGATAGGAAAAGTACATCCGGGGGGTGTTTTTACCTTGGGAATAATCTGGTTTCTTGGCATAGTAAAAAGCAAAATGCTATTTCTCTGTCTACTGCTGAGGCTGAATACATTGCTGCAGGGAGTTGTTGTGCCCAAATGTTGTGGATGAAGCAAATGCTTCATGATTATGGAATTGAACAGAACACTCTCACTCTTTTTTGTGATAACACAAGTGCCATAAACATTTCAAAAAATCCTGTCCAACACTCTCGCACCAAACACATTGACATCCGTCATCATTTTATTCGAGAGTTAGTGGATGAAGGCCTTGTTGTTTTGGAACATGTTTCTACTGAGCATCAAAAAGCTGATATTTTTACAAAACCCCTTGATCTTCTTCGATTTGAGTTTCTTAGAAAGACCTTGGGTGTTATGTCTCAGTAACTAGGCTGTTGCTTGTGAGGTGAGTGTGAGTGGTTGACTTACTGTTCTTGGATGTGATAATCTATGATTGAGTTCTGATATCTTTGCATCAAAATTTATATGAACACTGCCCATGTTGCATACAAGATCTTTTTCATCTTTGTTCATAGCTCATTCTGAATGCCCATACTCATCTACTTCATGATCTCATTCTGTACACATCCTTGAGATAAACTGTTGCAGGGGTTTCCGCACAAGTGATCAAAGTTCTCTATGGACCACTGACAGCGTTTCTTGTACTGTTTCAGAGGAATTGACCTATACTGGTATATCATGGGTGATGTTAAGTCTCTTAACCATCTACCATCTTATTTCACTTCCATGGTTTCTCCCTCAGTACATGATTTTCGGGCATTAGGAAAAGGCTACCTCAGAGGCACCAACCAGGCCATCATTATAATTTCATTCTTCTCTGGTTGGTTTCCATACTCTTGAGCGTGTATGCCACCAGTGAGTGCCCACAAGAAAGAAAAGTTAAAAAAAAAAAAAGAAAAAAAAAAGGATCATTGTCTGAGGGGGAGCTTCCGCATTTACTCAACAAATACCCCGTGATTCCCAGTGGTTTGACTTTTCTTTGTGATGGACAGTTACTCTTGTCGGAGGTCCAGCCATCAGATCACTACGAGGATTAACTCTAGCTTTGTGGCTCTCGAGGATTGCACACACACACATTTTTTATATGAGCTCTCATGTGTGTTTTTGAGTTATGCATTCTCATGATGCGTGTGGCTTTGATTTAATATTATCTGTTTTATTCATGAGCTGTTGTTTCATCCCTTTTCTCAAAATTTTCAGGACTCATACTTGATGGATTCTCTTGTCCTTGTGGAATAGTCCGTCACCTGGTCACCTTGCTGCTTACAAGACATCTTGGTGTTTTTTGTTTTATTTTAAAAATTAAAAAAAAAAAAAAAAAATTGTTTTTTTTTCTCTTGGCTCGAGCGACTGGGTCCTCGCTCGAGCGTGTTTCTGCTTCTACACTTCGACCTGAGAGCTTGTTCTTCTCGCTCGAGCGAGCGTGCCTTGGCTCGAGCGAACTGTCGCGATTCAGTTTTTATAAAACAGGGGTCTCTTCAGTTTTGTTTACTCTCTTCATATTCCTTTTCTCTCTCTCCCCTAGGGCTTTGTTGTGTTCACCTCTGCTGAACTCGATTGAGGTTTTCTTGCTTGGTTCTAGGGATTTCTCCTTCCCATTCCTCCTCATTGGTAAGTTTTTTTATTTTGTTTTATTTTCGGATTAGGATTGTGGTGTGCTCTGCCTCCTTCTAGAATTTCTTTTTGCATTTTTGCTACTGATTTAGCTTCGTTTCATACTCTCAGCTACTTGGTTTGTTTGTTATGTTTTGCATTGCTTCTAGGGATATGCATTGCTTCTGGGGTTTGCTTATCTACGGTTTTGGCCCTTATCTCTGCTCTAGGGT
The DNA here is from genome assembly GCA_036172215.1 of Camellia granthamiana. NCBI lineage: Eukaryota > Viridiplantae > Streptophyta > Magnoliopsida > Ericales > Theaceae > Camellia > Camellia granthamiana. Next base: position 14,875,873 of record CM069904.1, read on the forward strand.
TCATGGTTTTCATCTTATACTCTGCATTTGTGGAAGGTTTCATATGTGTCTGTTATTTGTTTCACATTGGGAATTTTAGGGCTTTTCATGTCTCATCTTGGAATTGCTTGATTGTTCCATCTTGTTGACCATATGTGCCATAATCTGCTCATGCCGTATGATCTTTGTTCATCTTGCCTTGTTCTGTTTTTCTGATTATCATTTACTTAGCCTGGATTCTCATTATTTGTTTTATTTGGCTATTGATATATGATTATCTGCTTATCCTTTACTTGCTCTTCTAACATGTTTTTGGCCTAATGGACTAATGGTTTTCTGTCTGTGTTTCTTGGTTTTGTCTTGGGGATTTGGGGTGGTCTGTTTATGGATTGTCCCGTTGTGATTTGTTTAGTCATGGCAGAACCGTCCAAACGTCGCAAGTTGCTTGCTTCTCGCCCTTCATTCCATACTTCCAAGTTTGAGTCAAAAGAAAAGGCCAAATTGTTTAGGGAGTCTTATGTCTCTCGGAAAGTTCATTTGGAACGAAATGTTTTACCTAATGCATTTGAGGTGATTCCTTTTCGGTCCTTGTTTGATCCCTTAGGTGGTGACCAAGTGTTACACTTTTCCGGTCCCCAAAACCTTAGTCTCATCCGCGAGTTTTATTGTAATATGCATTCTATTAATCGCGAGGCTTGTACTTTTCAAACTTGGGTTAGGAAACATCCTCTTGTTATCACTGATGATGTGTTTCGTGAGTTTCTTGGTCTTCCTGAGATTACTGATTGTCATTTCCCTTTTCTTACCCGGGCTGGTGTTAATTTTGATTTGGTCGCTTCAGAGTTGTGTGGTGTCACTAGGACATGGATAGCCGGGGCTCTCATTCAGCAGAATGAGTTGCTTCCTAGGTTCCGTCTTCTTAACATCATTGTGTGTGCCAACATTTTTGTCACCACCCATTCTTCTCATATTACTCAGGACCAGGGGTATGTTTTATACTGTATTCATCATCACCTTCCCATTGATCTTCCAGAGATGATTATATCCAAAATGATTGGGGTTTTCGAGGGCAGAAAATCTTTGGGGCTTCCCTATGGGTGTTTTCTTCACCGTTTTCTCTCTTCTCTTAATGTCCCTGTTTTTGACGACGATGAGTTTGCTTCTCCTGTCAAACCAATTACTAAACTCACCGTCTCTCAGAGTCAGGCTCATGTTAGGGGGAGTGGGTCCGGGGTTGGGGGTTCTCATGTAGGTGGTCCCGGTGTTGCAGGTGATGATGATGATCCTCTTGCCGAGGAGGAGGAGGTTGAGGCTGCCCATGCAGGCCCGGCGGCGGATACTCATGATTTGGATCCAGCTCTTGCACGTCGTCTTGACCATATCGATGCTCGCCTTGATGAGCACAGTGCTATGTTGTCCCAGATTTTATCTCTTCTTCAGCTGCAGCATCCTCCACCATCTTCCTAGTGGTTGGTTTTTGGTTTGTTTCTCTTTACTTTTGTTTTTCCCGGACAAAAAGGGGGAGATGGTTTCTATGTATGTTGGATATCTTTGTTTGATTTGGATATATATGATGGATATATTGGTTTGCTTTTGATATATATGTCTGGCTGTATCTGATGGTTTTATTCTGCAGGATTGTTGGTTTATTTACAGCTCAATGGTTGTTGGTTTTTTACAGCTCAATGATTGGATGGTTCTCGAGTTTGGATTCATTGTTTTCTTTTCATCGAGTTGTAATTTATTAGGTCATTAGATGAGTTGTTTGTTTGGCTAATTCTTTTGAGTTGTAATTGTTTTAGTTAGTTCTTTTGGTCAGGACTATTGTTTAGAAAGTTTTGTCCGGGTATTGACAAAGGGGGAGATTGTTAGGACCTATCTTGTCAAAATCCCGCGCACAAAACTTAGTTTCTGAGTTGTAATTTTTTTGTGTTTTTTTGCCTTCCTCGCTCGAGCCAAGCAGTCTTCGCTCGAGCGAAGAACTGCGTATGGGCAAAACCTGAAGGCTATGATTGTGCGCTCGAGCGAAGAGCATGGTGGATCGAGCTAAGCATTGCGTCTCTACTGAACCTGCAAGGATGTTTTCCTCGCTCGAGCGAAGGGCTCGTGGCTCGAGCGAGGTCACTAGTAGAAATCACGCAATTTACACTCCTCGCTCGAGCGAGAGGAGACTTGCTCGAGCGAGCCTCAGAATCCGGGAAATTTCAAGTATTTGGGTTCTTTCAGGATTGGGACTCTTTTTGGTTTTCTATAAGTAGCTGGTTCTCTCCTAAAACCAGTCTAACTTTTGCTAGATCAGATTCAACAATTCTAGAGTTCTATTTGAAGTTTTCTTCTGAGAGTTTGATCAGTTTTCTTTGATGTTCTTGAGAGAGTTCTAAAACTCATGAGTTGATATTCATACATCAAAGAGGTTGTTACTTGATATTCAAGAGTGTTCTCTTCGGTGTGATCCGAAGATCTTTACGTAAAGTTTCAAAAGGTGTTTGTTCTTTACGTAGTCGTTAATTCGACAAGTGAAGTTGAGGAGTGGAACCAACTTCAGAATCAGTTCCGTGGCGAAGGCGTGGTGAAAGAGTTACAGAAGATTCAGAGACAAATTGACTGTGTGGGTAATTTGTATGGTTTCTTTGTAACCTTGTAGTCCTTCTGTAGTGGATTGATTAGTGGCGGTTCGCCCGTGGTTTTTGATTACAATTGAAGGTTCTTCAATTGTGGTTTTTCCACGTAAAAAATCATTGTGTTGATTTATTATTTATTCCTAAAAACAAACAAACTAAAATCACTCTCGTAAGTGCTTGTTGATTTTAGTTTGAGTGTTTTGAATTTTTTTGGGATTTGGAATATTGTTTATCATTATCTAATCACGAATCACTTAGGATTTTCAATACAAATAATCCTGACGTTGTAATGTTTGATGTTTGATAAATAATTCTGACATTGCTAATGTTTGATGTTTGATGAATAATATTTTACATAAAAAGGCCTATAGTAAGCTTTTAGAGAAATAGGACCTATTAGTCCAACAAAAAACATTCAGGACTAAATGGTTTAACATTTTCAATTTTGGGATTTATTGGAGCTTTCCCCAAAGATTATTTTATCCTTGTAATTTATAATTTTTATTTAATATATAATTTTAAATTTGTAATCTATAATTTATAATTTAACAACACTAAAAAAATTTAATTTATAAGGTCATAATTTTTAATTTATCATTTTCAATTAAATTAAATTTATAATTTATATTTTTTATTTAATATATAATTTTAAATTAACGACAATAAAAAAATAATTTTATTTAATATATAAATTAAATTTTCAACAACACTAAAAAAATTTAATTTATAAGGCCATAATTTATAATTTATTATTTTTAAATAAATTTAATTTATAATTTATATTTTTTATTTAATATATAATTTTAAATTAACAACACAAAAAAAATAATTTTATTTAATATGTAAATTTAATTTTTTAAAACACTAAAAAAAATTAATTTATAAGGCCATAATTTATAATTTATAATTTATAATTAAATTTAATTTATAATTTATAATTTAAATTTTTTATTTAATATATAATTTTAAATTAACAACACTAAAAAAATAATTTATAAATGTTCAAAAGACTGTTTTACCCTTTTCTAATTATTTACTAAGTAATAGCATGGAGGGTAAAATGGACATTTCACAAAATAATCCCATGGGATACCAATCCCATGGTTTCTATCCCACCTCCCCCTATGGGATAAGATAGTCCCATATTTGTGAGCAAAATTTTTCAAACAAACAATGGACTATTAGTCCGGTGGAACTAATAGTCCAATCCCACACCCTTATCCCTCAAAACAAACATGATCATAAAGCTAGTTGATTTTGATTTGCAGGAGGGGGTTTTGTTTACTTTACTACTCTGTTTGGTTGACGAGAAAATAGGGACATGTTAGGTATTTAAAGTAGGGGTGGGTGTGGGTCAGTTGCGGCCACGGAACCTCCAATTCGCCATTCGTTCGTTAGATTGGCGGATTAGAGAAAATCAATCCGCATCCGTCTGCCAATCTAGTGGACGTGAATTAAGCAGATTGGCGGTTTGATGGATGGCTGCGAATCGGTTTGGCGATTTAAAATTTAATAAATTTTCAACATAATTAAACTTGTGCACTTTCTAAAAAAAGAAGAAGAAAGTATTATAGTCAATGACTTAAAAAAATATTACAATTACTGCATGCCTCATTTATATACTACAATCACAGCATGCCTCATTCACATAAAGTATTACGGTTCTTAAAATATAAAAATAATTCAAACCACCAAAACCATGAATAGAGCAGTAGTAAAGATTGTATGTCTTTGTATTGTTACATTTATATCTGTTTTTGAAAACAAAAACCAACCAGCATATATCATATTTTCTATTTATTATTTTTAAAAATAGATTTAAAAACCACAAAATCTAGATAAATAATACGTTTATTTTTTTCAATTCAAAAAAGATGTTCAAGTTGAAAACTTTTTTTCAACAGAATATTTAAACTCTTTTTTAATTGAAAACACAAACAGAATATTTAAACAAACTGAAAACACAAAGTCTTATAAATTACTAGGGGTGCTCGCGGTTTGGCGGTTCGGTTGCAGCCAAAAGAATCTCAAATCCGCCATCCGTCCACCATATTGGCGGATTGGAGAAAATCAATCCACAACCGTCCGCTCATCATTACGCATCCGTCCAAAATACGGCGGATCGGTTCAGTTCGGTCGGTTTTGGAGGATCGATATATCCACTGCTTACCCCTAATTTAAAGCAAGCAGAGGAGTGTTCTAGTACTGTCGTGGCTAAAATTTATTGGGCAAATTACACTTAGTCTTCGTTTGAAAAAAGTTAAAATAGTTTGACTTTTTAACTTTTTAATTATTTTAGTCTATTTTTTTAACCTTGTTTGGTTTTTGTTTTTGGATTTTTTAATTTTTGTGAGAGAAAAAATATAATGATTATGGTTTGAATGTGCCATTTTGCCTTATTGACTTATGTAGTTAATTTTATCTTTTGTGCTTTTTTAGCCAAAAAGTCAAAACCAAACATAGCTTAACACTACCTGTAGTTTAGGACTTGTATCACTTTAATATTTGATTTTTTTATTGTGATATATTTGGTCATGAATTTTGAATCTTGTTTTAAATAAAAATAATTAAAGATATTGTATTCGCAAATGGTCCATTTTAATAGCAAAATCGTCATACAACTTATTTTGTGTTGATTAACTTATATTTTGTTTGAAATGTGATGGCATTTTTTTTGATGAATAATGTTGGCACTTTCTTAATTATAAAGTTCTGTTTGGTTTGGTTTTTAGAATTTTTTTTTCTAAAAAACTATAAATTAAAATTGTGGAAAAAAAAAATTAAAAACACATCATTTTTATATAATTTTATCTTTTGGGAAGGTAAAAATAATTTTTAAAATTAATTTTTTTAATATTTATTTTCGTTAAATTAGTTTTTATTTTTTTCAAAAATCAAATATGACGACAATTTTGATATCATTATTAAACTAATCCGTTAAATCAAAAAATCCAAAACTAAAAATACTTCGTATATTAAATGTATCGATTACACATTAAAAGCCTAATATTCATCCATTACATGATAATCATAAAAAAAATATCTGTTAATAACAAAAACAAAAACATCAACAAAAACAATTGCTCATTACATAATCATCATCTAAACACACTAAAAATTAATTTAGTAAAAAAATAAATATATAAAAATGCAAAAGATTTATTATTTTTATATAATTTTATTTTTGGTGGGTATAAATAATTTTTAAAAAGTTCAAAAATAACTTTTTGACATTTATTTTTGTCAAACTAGTTTATAGAAAATGGGTGATGATTGAGACCCCCTCCAATCACCACCCCCACCACCCCCCATAGACACGTGGCAGGTGGTGATTGGAGGAGAAGGAATAAAAAAAAAGAAAGAAAGAAAAAGTAGTCAATCAAGTGAAGAGGGGGTCAAGGGGTGAGAAAAAAAGGGGGTCCAAGTCATTATTCATAGAAAATTAATGACTTTGCGTTTGAAATTGAACATTTTCCATTTGCAAAGGAAATAGTGTCTTCGATTGTCCTTATTTAAACCAAAATTTAAAATTTAAGATCAAATGTATCACAATTGAAAGATCAATGATCAAAATGACGCAAATTCCAAATTACAGGCACCATTAGTGTAATTCGTCCAAATTTATTTGTTTAAAAGCCAATTTCGGCCCAACATGTAGTAGGCCTTATGAATAATGTTGGAGATCTCAAATGAATTACTAAATATTCTACATACTCTAAATGAATTACAAAAGCTAGGAGAGTGAATGGGATTAGACACTCTAATTGTCCTAGCTGTGAACAACGGATACCTAGGGCTGTGCATATTGATTTGTGCATAGCATTGTTACTAACGTGTTCCGGCTTGGAGAGTACATTCGTAATAATGAAACTCAAAAAAATTTGGTAATTTATTTTGAACAGCGCTGCTTCCAACCCCCAATGACGTGGCGTGCTGTCATTCGTTGAAAAAAAAAAAAAAAAAACAATTTTTTTTTGGGCCAATCACGGGTCTACACGCACGACCCCTAGTGACCCCCACTGGGGGTCTTAGGCATTTTTCTTATTTTGAATCTCTAACACTTTTGGAGCTTGGTGCAATTTAATATTATTATTTTAGGGATACTTTTTACATATTTGTCTCTTGTTTTGATAATAAAAAAAATTAAGATTTTTTAAATATATGTTTTATGTTTGTGAAATTATTATTTGGTACTCATAATGATATCGAGAAATTTATTAAAATGATAAATGATTGGAACATTTTTATTTTTGTTTGTAAATTTTAATTTATTTGCGTTAATTTATAGTGAAAAATGTGAAAAATATAAGTAGTTGAATTGTATTTTCAAAAATTATTTTTGTAATGAAAATATATCAGTAAAAATTAGAGTAAGACCTATGAATAAATAAGTTTGACCGATAAAATCAATTGTAATTGTGCCTAATATTTAAGGGAAAATAACATCCCAATGGTAACTGACACCAGTAAAAAAGTTTTAGCAATTACAATATTAGTGAAAAAATAAAAATAATTACCAAAGGATGAAATCTTCAAGTAGAGGCTTGGGTAAAAATTTAGAAATATGAAATAAATTTGGGTCACCGCAACCCCTTTCCCCTATTGACATTTCCTTCCTTTATTGTTACACATCTTTTCACCATTGACCCCTTCCCTTCTTTTCTTTTTCTCATTGTCACGTTGGTTTTGGTTCTTTGAAAAAGTTTCATTTGACTCTAATTTATCGAACAAATTAAGAGAGTGAATTAAAATTTTATGGTAAGGCAAAATTGTAATAATAAAAGGTAAATGCCACTAGCATCTACATCTTTTATTTGGACCACCCACCGTCCCATAATTTTTTATTACAAATTTATTCTATCATAAAATTTCATTTTTACTCTTAATTATCCAAACCTTAAGCCTAAACCCCCTCCACTCAACCACCACGCATCATTACTATCACCAGTTATTATTAGGGATGGCCATTTTAATCTGATCTGCAAGAACCCGTTCATATCTGTCCAAATGGAGCAGATTTTACCCGACTTGACACTTATATGGGGCAGGGGTGGGTATCACATCTCCCGATCTAAACCTGACCTGATATAATTAAAAAATATATAAAATAAATAATATATATGTATATGTATATATATAATATAATTAGATATAAGAAGTGAATACTAAAAGTCTATAGTTCTGTTTAAATATAAATAAATAATAATCCTAAAAGTCTCATTGTTTATGTATATGAAATTAAGAGATATTATTTAATATATTAAGGATTTAAATGATTCTTAATTTTTTTGGCTATTTGAAATGTGGTCAGGTATCCCTGGGTATCAGGTATTTGTGGGAGCAGGGGTGGGGTTGAAAATTCCACCCGTAGTGGGAGTAAGGGATGACAAACAAACCCCAAACCCGTCCCGTGGCTATCGTTGTTGCCATCCCCAATCCTTCTCCATTGGGACCTGCAAAACTAACAAGGCCGTTAAAGGCTTCCTAATTTCGGAAACGAAATATCCTAAGGTGGGGAGAGTGTAACACTCCATATTCCTTAGACTAGTGGGATTGCTCTTGACACTCTTATTATTGTACTTGGAGCCTCTTTGATTTATTTTAGAATATTGATTGAGGTGGTATCATAATGATAAAATAGGATTGAACCAAAAACATTGGTTCGAATAATTGTCCAATGAACAATCTTCACTCTTTTACGTTTTTCTCTTTCCATTCTTTGAATTTAAATGTGAAACTAGAACCATTGGAAAGCTTGTTTCCAGGGCTTCGATTAGACATAAGAACCACCCAAAACGGAGTCTGGACGAGAGAGTTATGCTTATTTGAAATTTGAATATCTGAGTTGGAAGCAAGTCCGCTCGAGTGAACTTTTGACCGCTCGAGTGGTCTGCGAGAATTTCAGAGATTCTGGGAGCTTTTTTTCACCGCTCAAGCCAAGTTTTGACTGCTCGAACGGTTTGCTCGAAATTAGGCACTTTAAAGTGAGTTTTTGGCCCAAACTTTTCATTTTTTCTTCCTCTCTTCTCTCCCTCTTCTCCATACCCGAAACCCTAGACCTCCAAATCTTGATTTCTTCTACTTTTATCAAAGACTCATCCTAGATTTTGCACCGTAAGCAAAGAGAAAGTGAAGACCAACATATCTACCGATTGAATCGCTTTACCTTCGAAGTTCTCTTTGGATATTCTGTTGGAAAAATGGTTTTATATAGGCATATTTTTTAGCTCAATTTGAGTGGGTCCCAAACGTCTTTTGGGGTGGGAGCGAAGAGGTGAAGTGTTCCTTGCCGCGTGGCAAGTCACACGGTGAAGACGGAACGTCAAAACCATTTATGAGTGAATGGGAAGTTGACATCGTTTTCGAGTCTAACATTAATTTTTATTTGATAAAATTCATTTGAATTTTTTCAATAAAAAAAATTATTGTGGGAATTTAATTTAATTCTAAATTCAAATTTTGGGTTCCTAAGTGGTTTCCTAAAATTTGTAATTGTGGGAATTTAATTTAATTCTAAATTCAAATTTTGGTTTCCTAAAATTTGTACCTCTTACTTTATTTATTAAACTATTCAATTTGTTTAATATATATATATATTCAATAGTTTGATATATATATATATATATATTCAAAGTAGTTTATATATTAAAGTTGTAACAGGTTGGGATAGTTCCACCAACGGTAAACAATTTGGAAAATTGTTTTATCTATTCAAATAGTTTATTACATTATTTCCCTACAGTTGCTTTGACTTTGTCTCCGACGGATTCTTTTTTGAATAAATTCGAATCAGTTGAATTCAAAACATGTGGCACCTGTTGACCATTGTTTGTACTGGTTTGGACTATTCAAATCTGTCTCTTTGTTGCCTATATATAGAGTTTATATTCCAGCAATTTTGAGGATTGAGAGACATCCGAAAATTTAGTCTGTTTATTTTGCATTTGCTGTCCAGAATTTATAACATTTGCATTATTCTTCATATTAGAGTTAGAATAAAATTCAGAGAGTTAGAACACAGGTTTGGTTCGCCGAACAAATTGTTTGGAGTACTACTACAATTTGTAAAGATCATTGTATCCTGGGAGATAGACGCCACTCAACCGTAAGTACCGTAGCGGGGCGAATCTGTCTTAAGGACAGAGTGTCACACACTCGACTTGGTCTTAATTTTAATTCGGTTCGATAAATAAATCTGGTATGTTATTTATTTATTTTGTTTAAATTTGTTTCAAGTTATTTTATATACACAGAAGATTGTTCTAACATATTCATGTTCTTGTCTTTATTCTTGAGGTAGGGATACTTTTAACTTGATATATTTATGATTTGAGATATATATGTGATATTTTTTTAGTTATAGTAATATATGAGATGATTTTGTGATATAAAGTGGGTTTGTTGAATTAAAAAGGGTTTGCCTTTATGTTTTGGAAAAGTTTATGCATATCTTTCTTGATTATTGTTAGAAATGATGAATATTGACTCTTTATGTGTAAAGGAGGGGAAAGCCCTAATTTTTTTCCCCAAAAACCCTAGTTCTCAAATTTGATTTAATAATGGGTTTGGCCAAATTGACTCCTAAATCTTGAAATTGAGTGAATGATTATAGAAATGTTGTTGAGACATGAGATCATTAAATTTTTTTGGATGTATGTATTAAAATAGAGGAATATTGAGATTGTGGAAATTGTGAGACTAAGAAATCTTTTGATTGTTGATATTATTAATGTTGTTGTGGATTAAACAAACCTTAGGGAAAATTTATTTGAAAACTCATGCATCATGTACATTATAAGTCCTCTTGTGATCCTACAATTTTGTGTATGTTTGGAAAGTGTTGGAAGGGGGAGTAAATAGCATATGAGTCAGTCAGGTTTTGGTAATAGGTTGTGTATTGTATTTGGTATCCGCGCGGAGAGTCAATGTGCCTAATTGCCCTGTCTGCGCATATTGTTGGACGAATATGGGAAAGGTTTTTGAGTATCCACGATCCTACTATTTATAGAGTCGGCAAATGTGAAAAAACTTGATTTTGGGTGTTCACGAGTCTGCTGTTTATAGAGTCGGCAAATATGGAAAAACTTGATTTTGGGTGTCCAGGAGCCTAGCGTTTATAGAGTCGGCGAATGTGAAAAAAACTTGATTTTGAGTGTTCACAAGCCCGCTGTTTTAGGAGTCGGCGAAAGTGAAGAGAGAAAATTTTGGGTGCCCATCGTCCCACCATTTTTAGAGTCGGCAAATGTAGGAATATTTTATGTATATAAATCCATATATGTATATATGGTTTTGTGGCTCTTACTTGGGGCGTCTTAGCGCATTTGCCACCCCATGGTTGTAGATGAGATTTTGAATGAAAATCATGCATTGAACATTTTTGGTTTTAAAAGAGAAAATAAGGATTTTGTCTTAACAAGTGCATGGCATGATCATATGCATCTCGATTATTTATATGTCTTGTTAATAGTATTTCCTATTGGGCATTAGCTCACCCCAACTAACAACATTTCAGGAATTGATGGTGTGACTCCGCCCAAGTGACAAGGCGGTGAAGATTTTGAATGGAGCACGTGGACTCATTGGATATTATTTGTTGAAGCTTCAAGCTAATGTGTCTTGGGACTGAATGTCCACCCTTTTGTGTAACCAAGGGATCTCCCTTGAAACTTGTACGCCATTAGGGCATCTTTACTTTTAGTTTCTTTAATTTTGAAATATATAACCTGTATTGTGAGCATATGATGTAATAGTTTAATATAGTTCATTAAGAACAAGATTTACTAAATGAGAGATAATAATTTTCTTAAAGCATTATCTTACGAGAAATGAATTTATTTGATGGAAACTAGTGAATATTTAATAAAAATTGACTATATAAAGGTTTATAATTTTTAGGGCGTTACATGCCACCCCCAACCTATCCTCACTTAACCCAACGTTGTAGACGACTAAAACTCTAGCAACTAATATCACCTGAAACACCATTTCTTTCTTTCTTTCTTTCTTTCTTTCTTTCTTTCTTTTACCTTTGCAATTCCGACCGCCAATGCCGACCGCCGTCCTCTAATTTCTGATGCTTGCCACCACTCCCTAATGATCTGTAACCCATCATCCACGCTCTTCTGCCATTGCAAATCTCTTTATTGCCTTTCTCACCGATTCTCACCACTTCCACTACCCTTTCCACACATTTCTCCTTTACTTCAACCCTTTCTTCCCATCCAACACCCTAAACAACTCAAACCCTAAGCCACCAAAACCCCTCAAAGCCCTTAAGTCCCTCATTGTTGCTACCCCCTCCTTACTTCGTTGCTAATAAAACTAGTCAAGTGAAAATCCAATGTCTATAGGGTACATGTTCGATATGTGTAAGATGTTAGTCCAAGTTGTATATATTGTAATAGACTGTCCCAATCCATCTCATTTTCCACTTCATCCACTCTCCCTCACTACTCCCACCATATCTCTACCCACACTAACACTCCTCCATGACTCTCTCTCCGATTTTGGCCATCATTGTCCCTTTCTTACCCATTTTTATCGCCCCCTCACCAATTCTTGTTGCACATATTTTAACCTGTACTTTTGCACAAGTTAAACCTGTACTCTACTAGTTTTTACAGCAGTAAATGGAGGGAGCATGGGGCCGCGACGAGGAGCTAGAAGGATTTGAGGGGTTTCAAAGGCTATGGTTTGGGTTGATTAAGTTGTTGGGTTTAGTGGGAAGAGGTTCGGGTAGATGAGGACGATAAGAGAATTGCGAAAATGGGTGGAAGAGAGATTGTAGTGGTGGTAGATGAGGGTGTGGGATGGGTTATAGGTTGTTAAGGAGGGTGTTTTGGCTGATGTTAATGGCTATGATTTGAATTGTCTATGGTGTTGGTTGGGTGGATGGATTAAAGGTAGTAGAGGTGAGTGAAGGAGTATCAAGAAGGGTTTGAAAGGAATGGGGGAGTGTCAAAGGAATGTGGAGGGGTGGGCGACCAAGAAGGTAAAAGTGGTGGAGGTGGCGAGGAAAGACAGAGGAAGTAGTGCAAGAACGAGGGTTGCAAAATATATGAAATATTTTTAAAAAAAAAAATTATTTTGAAAAATTTTAAAAATTATTTTTTTTTCCAAAAAAGAAAAAAAAACATGAAAATGATAATTTCTTATTTATTTTATTTTATTCATTAAATTGTTTTTTATTTTTTAATTTTACATTTGCACTCAGCATAACTGTGTTATTTTTAATTTCTATGTTTTCATTTAAATACTTAAATAACATTTTTTGTTTAAGTAATTTTATTATTCATTCTAATTTCAACCATCCATCTCATTTTAGTTTTGCAATTTTTTAAAGATAGCGTATTTTTAATTTATTTTAAAATATAAATATTTAATATTAATCTTATTTTAGTGTTATCGTCATCTTTTCAACCATAGTAATTTTATAAAAATTAAATTTATATATTAAAAGTTATAATATTTTTTTAAATAAAATAAAATGAAAACAAAATAAAAAAGAAAAGAGGAGAGAAAAGCTTAGCTAGAAAAAGAAAGAATGAAAACAGAAGAAATGTTGAAGAAAAAAAGAAAAGAGAGAGAGAGATACGTGGGAGAAAGAAGAGAGTGAGTGAGTCGTTTTAACATTTTCACCACTTTGTAATCAAAATTGTTGGGAGATGCTGCACATACCAAAAAAAAATTGTACTTTTTTATTTTTATTTTTTACCATAATACTTCTTTATTTTTTTATATATCTTTTTATAAAAAGTCAAAAAAATATATTTATTTAGTACTTTCTAAACAATAATGTATCCTTAAAAAGGTGTTTATAATATGAGTAATGTTACGTATCATAAAATAAATATCATAAAAAATTTCATGAAACTAATTTAAGGGTGATTGAATAATATATAATAAAACACTGCAAATTAATCCAATAATAAATAATCTTCATAAAGTCTTTTTATGATATTTCTTTCATGATACTTAATATTATTGTTATGATATTTGTATAATATTTTTACAAAATTTTATAATATAAATTACGAAAATGTGGTAACTTTTCACATTATAAAAGTCTTTTTTACAACAAAACATCATAATAAAAATTACAAACTTTCTTAACTTCATCATTCATAATTTTAGGGGGCACGCATAAATTCACTACTTGTAACTTAATCACAAAATATTCATAATTTTTATTACAAAAAAGATCATAAATTTATTTCTATTTATTTATTTATTTATTAAACCATGTACACCTTTTTGGGGATGCATTGAGGATCTTTTCAAAACGATTGTTGTCATCTATCTTGTGATTCTAACAAACTTCCTACTGTCGGGTAATTAAATTCCCCAAAAGCCATGGTAGCTTTCCCTTAATTTAACTATAGATTTCAATGGCTTTAACATCAAGCTTCCTGACCTCAACCTTAGTAAAGTTTGAAATTATATTACTAAAATAGTTGAGTCTAAAATAAAAAATTCACGTAAAAAGTCTAAAAAAAGCTCAATCCGTTGCCATCCCTATGTGACAGTGAGAACTCAATTCTTTGCAAATGCCTTGACTTGATCGATCTTTGCATTTTCTGACAGTCGAAACCGCCTCGTGAACTTGGCAACATGGTGCCATGTATCGTTCTTGTCTTCCTTCTTGAAATTTCTCTCTCCATAGATATAAGGGTAAATTACTCATAGGTTCTAATAGTTAGATTTAATTTCTATTAAGTCTTATTGAAAATAAGTCTTGGTAAAATTGTCGCTAAAAATGATTTTTTTTATGACAATTTTTTATATATGTCGCTAAAAATTGACAATTAGTAATTTTTTTTGTCATAATTTTTATAAATTGTCGCTAAAATTTACAATTACTGACTTTTTTTATGATTTTTTTTTCTATAGGACTTATTAGACAATAAGTTCACTTATTAGGACCTACACGTAAGTACCCTCAGGCCCCGTTTGTTTTGGGCTATAGGGAGGGTATTGGGACTAGTAATACCAAAGTATTACTAATGCCCTTGTTTGTTTGGAGAGATAGCCTTGGGACTATTAGTTCCTTGGTATTACTAATATCCTTGGAAGGGGGATTGGTAAGGAGGATGTAGAGATGGTATTAGAAAATAGTGAGGGGATTAGAAATTTTTTTATTTTTTACATATTGGGAATTTTTTTTTAAATATAATGTTTAATTTTTTATATTTTTTTATTTGTTTTATTATTTTATATAAAAATAATTTAACAATTCTTCATTATTAATCCCCTCACTATTAATCCCCTCACTAACAATCCCCTCACTATTAATCCTCTCACTATCAATCCCCTCCATTCTATCTCCCAAAACAAACGGGGCCTTAGATATAATGAAAATTATAAATTACCCTTATACAACATATTAACATACGAAAAAACTTTCTAAACTTTAAAATCAAATCGAGAATCAGTATATGTAAATCGAATTACAAATTATGTAAAAACGTCTAGATAACAATATATAGATATTAGGGGTGTTCGCGATTTGGTTGTGGTCAGAGAACTTCTAATTCACCATCTGTTCGTCGGATGGGCGGATTGAAAAAAATCAATTCACATCTGTCCGTCGAATTGGCGGATATGGATTGAACGAATTGGTAGATGGATATGAATGTTTAAAATTTTACAAATTTTGAACATAATATAACTTGTCAACATTTTTTTTGGATAATAATTTAACTCAACATAATCAAAAGATTATCAAATAAATTATCAAATAACAATAATAAATACATATAAGAAAATCACGCAATATCAAAAACTATTTCACTACTTTTTTTATTCAAAACTATTTGATTTGAATTTTTAAAAAAATGACAAAATTAAGCATTATATTTTCTACACAAAAATATCAAATATCAACATTTGTCACTTGATAAAAGGATTTTCAAATTGAAAACAGAGCAAAATATCTAAACTCTTTTTCAATTGAAAATACAAACAAAATATCTAAACAAATTGAAAACACAAAGTCTTACAAATTGTTAGGGGTACTCGCGGTTTGGCGGTTCGGTTGCGGCCAAAGGAACCTCAAATCCGTCATCTGTCCAAAACTAGGGGGATTGAAAAAAATTAATCCACAACTATTCGTTCATCATCACACATCCATTCAAAATATGACAAATTGATTCAGTTCGGTTAATTTAGACAAATCGAAATATCCACGGCTCAACTTTAGTAGACATGAATGGTTGAGGTTATATAAGGATGGTGTAAATGCAAAAATTCATCCGCTCTATGTATCTTTCCTTCAAATTCCCTCCTTTTTGTCTTGATAAAGAGCCGTTTCCTGGCATATCTTTTGTGAATCACTAGTCAAAGGTCAACAAACTCCATATACTCTCTTTTTGCATCCCCCAGCTAGCAGGCACCGAGGGTTCCTGTTGAGCGGCTTTGTGGGAGTTTTTTTTTTTTTTTTTGTAATCAAAATTGTTTATATTGTAGAGCTTGTTAAATATATTATTTATGTAAAAAATTAAATTGGCTGAATATCTATAGTTTCGTAATAAGAGTAGATTTATTTTTATAAAAATAAACGGTTAATACAATCTTAATAATTTTTTTAAAACAATTAGCAGTTGATCGTGGGGCTATATATGCCCAATTAATTTATTTTTTTTTATAAATAATATACTTGACGAATCCTACAATATCAACGGTTGAGATTATCCAAAAAAAAAAAACTCAGGATAAGGCCCCATAAAGGCTCACAACAGCCTACTCTGATCTAAACTCACAACGGAACCCCATCTCTGTTTAGCAGATGCCCGTGTCTCTTTCTAAAACACTCTCATTTTCTCTCTCTCTTTCTAACCCATCTTTGTTTGATTTAATTTTAAAATTATGACTTGAATTTTAAAAAGAGAAAATTATTTGATTATGAGTTTTAAAAAGAGTTTTGAATTTTTGAGTTTTGAATTGTATTTTGAATTTTTTTGGATTTATTTTTTAAAAATATTTTTAAAAAATTAATTTTAATTTTTTAGGATAAATACCTTTTATTTATTGTAAATATTTATTTATTTTTTAATGCACGTTGTATTTTTAAAAATATTTTAAATATTAAAAAATTTAAAATGAGTTGTATTTTTTTATTTTAAATATATAATTTTTATTTTGAATATTTTATTTTATTTTTTATATTTAATTTTTTTTTTACTTTTTTAAATATTTAATTTTTTTAACTTTAAAATTTTTTTAGATCACCCATATATATTTAAATCATAACAAGTTATTTGGTCAATACTAAAATAACAAAATATTTTTTTGAAAAATAAAAAAAAAAAATTCTTAAAAAATAAAAATAAACAAAATATTTTTTGAAATTATATATTTTTACAAAAAAAATATAAAATATAAAATAATTTTAAAGAACAAAATAAAAAAAATTGATTTTTTTTTAATAAAAAAATTGAGTTTTGAAAAGAATTTTCAAAAGAGTTTAGTTATAAGTTTTAAAAAGAGTTTTTAAATTGAGTTTTGAGCTGTGTGTTTGGTTATCAATTTTGAAAAGAATTTTGATTTTTTTTTTTATTGGAATCTCGATTCCAAACTAAACTAAACACTACCTTAGTTTATTGACTTTTTAATCAGAAAGATAACATCCTAAACATGGCATGAGTTATACAAATTTTATTTTATTTTATTTTATTTTTTGTTGTTATTAATGTTTTGTTCCGAGTATTAACAAATAGATATATAATAATTCAATTGGTAAAATTAAAACAAATGAATTTTCTAAAATTACAAAAATTATACTTTCTATCAAGTATAATTACATTCAACGAAAATCGTAATTATAATTTATTGTACCACAGTTTGTCAAATGATATAACAATCTTATCTTTTTTTTTTTTTTTTTTTTTGTATGTTCCTCTCTCCCACTCATCTTCTATCTCTCTTTATTTTTAAGGCAATGTGGCCAAAAAAAAAAAAAAAAATTGAAATAAAAAATTGAAATTTTTATATTTATTTCGGTAAGTTTATTAGGAAAAATATTTTCGTATTAGTAAAATTTAGTTTGCAATTGATAGAGTATAATAAATTTAGGTTGACCGTCAAATGTAAGGGTATTTTTATTTGTTTATGTAACGCCCTCAAAATAAACCCGTAATACATACAATATTAACATGCGTTGACATAAGAAAATAAACTTTATTCCATTTATCAGAGTATTCTTATTGAAAGACATTACATGTAAACGAAAGTAAATGCCCTACGGCCTTACAGCTTTCTAAGCCAACATTTGGACACAAAAACAGAGTTCTAACTCATCTACATGTTAAGCCCGTGGCTTGAAATTACATGTAACATCAAAATAGCAAAACAACTAAAAAAAAAGAGTCTTCAACTCCAAATTCTCCCTAGCTAAATCCTTGGAGGTAGCATATCACCTGAACCTGAAAATGAAGTTCCCATATAGGGTGAGCCACAGCCAGCAGAAATATACTAAACCAAATATAAGAATTGACTAAAGTAATAGCATTCGATAGATGGTTAATACTTAAGATTCAATTGCACCAGAATACAGTTTCATGACTATTATGTCCATGATATGTTTCACTTTCCATTATTTAACCAACTTTCCATTATATATACATGGCTCAGAACCTGGCCAACCAATAAAATGAGACTACATCTCATATTAATATTACTTCCAATATCAACTATTCAAATGAGGTTAAGGCTCATACTAAAACACTTCCATAAATCAATAAGTACACATATTTGCTGTACTAATGGAGTCCATCCCCTTTCTCCTCCCAAACAGGTTTGAGAGTCCATCCCCTATCTTCCCTCAAACCATGGAGTACATCCCCTATCTCCTCCCAAACAATATGCATATACAATGTATTAAACACTTGTCACATACACTTATTCAATCAATACACGTATTTGCTGTATTAATTCAACCGTCATATTCAATGACTTATTCAATGCGATTAGTTTTAGTTTTCCCTAATCAGCATGCAATGTCTACAACAATCACAACTATCCTTCACCGATAGCCCAAAACAGTTATTTCTAAACGGGAAATAAATGTATCAACAGATATAATCTCAACATTTTCATAGGTGAGTGATTAAACTATCCAACTACACCATTCAATCTCATAATTCCCCAATTTCATGAATTAAACTTAATTCCACACTTTTCCCAAAATTAATTACACAAATTAATTTGTTTTCAACCATTAGGGCTTTTCCCTCTTTCCTCAAAATTAACCCTAAGGTTCAATTTTCTCAATTTGACACTATCAATGCCATTTTCATGATTTACAAACACATGGGTTTTAATATATGAAAAACTCCATTTTCTCAAAATTACAAATCAAGCCCTAACTTTTTCCAAAATTACTAAACAACACCAATATATCAAAATGACCAAAACTTATGACAAAACCTATAATATAGAGTAGGGTATCCCTACCTCGGAATTAGAGCCCAAACGGAGATGAAGGCCAAAAACCAAAGTGCTCCAAATCGCCAAACTTGCAGATTAAAACGAAGCCCTCAACCCACTCTACCTTTCTTACAAAGGACTTAGGATAGATTGACACTAGAGGGAGATGAAAACCTAGAGAGAAGGTGTGTAGAGAGAGAGAGATAACGGACCTAGGGTTTTGAAATCAAAAGAGGGTGAAAAAGTGATGTTTAAAACCACTGCTGCGATCTGATATAACACAGGCTCGCTCGAGCGAAGACTTGGTCGCTCGAGCGACTAGACATAGAAAACCCTCGCTCGAGCGAAGAACGTCTCGCTCGAGCCAAAAACTCGAAGCTTCAAGTCTGCAGCCCAAAAGCACACTCGAGCGACAGAATGCTCGCTCGAGCGACAGAATGCTCGCTCGAGCAAAGGAACCCAAAACATACACCTCGCTCGCTCGAGCCAAGAAACACAGCTCTCAGGTCAGAATGAGACGTAGACGCACGCTCGAGTGCAAGACTTCTCGCTCGAGCCACCAGACACAAAAATCAACTCTCGCTCGAGCGAAGGAACCCTGGCTCGAGTGAAGGAACTAAAGCACAGAGCTCGCTCGAGCGACAAAAGTCTCGCTCGAGCGAGGATACAAAATTCTGGGCAGCAACACTTGGTTCAAACTCACTACTAACCTGTAACAAACCTGCCCAAACAACCTATAACTCAAATACATGGTAGTGAAGGTCGGAAACAAGATAAAAACAACTACCGACATCCACGGAACCAAGTCCGGATACAACAACCAAAGAAGGAAGATCCGGGATCGCTATAACCTCCCCCCTTAAGGAATTTCGTCCCCGAAATTAAGTACAAGTTTCGAAAACAACTTTTTCTCAATTTTCAATAGTGTTACCAATTAACATTTCACAACCTGACCCAACACCGGTCATCCCATCTCTATTCAAGAGGCAACTTAAAATATATGTTCCAACATGCATTATTAACATGCATCTTTTTCAATTTCAACCATTTTCAATGCCAATATTACATTTGCATTTCTATAACACATTTAACATAAACAATCCTAAAATAAACTTCTATCTCAAGGCATATATATTAATACCTCCACAATATTTCTATAAACCAAATATACATAATGCTCTTAAGGTTCGATAATATTACAAAATCTCAATACATGATTACACATCAACAAACATGTCCGGATATTTCTCACGGACTTCCAACTCACGTTCCCAAGTGGCTTCCTCTACTCCGTGATGTTTCCACAGAACTTTTACCAAGGGAATGGTCTTGCCTCACAAGACTTGATCCCGCCTATCTAAGACCCGAACCGGTCTCTCCTCATACGAGACATCCTCATCAACCTCTAAGTTGGTCCAATCCAATACATGCGATGGATCTGGCTCATACTTCCGAAGCATACTCACATGAAACACGTCATGAACTCCGGACAACTGCGGCGGCAAAGCTAAACGATAGGCAACCTCGCCAATCCTCTCAAGGATCTCAAAAGGGCCAATAAACCGAGGGGACAACTTCCCACTCTTCCCAAACCTCATCAATCCCCGCCTAGGTGATATCTTTAGAAAGACATGATCACCCACCTCAAATACCAAAGGTCGCCTCCTACGGTCGGCATAAGATTTCGGACGACTCTGGGCTGTAACAAGCCTCCTACGGATAAGCTCAACTTTCTCCGTCGTTTTCCTCACCAACTCCAGACCCAACAAAGGTGCGTCACCCACCTCGGCCCAACAAACTGAAGACCTACACAGTCGGCCATACAAGGCCTCAAATGGTGCTATACCGATACTAGACTGGAAACTGTTGTTGTAGGAAAACTCCACCAAGGGCAAGTGCCTCTCCCACGTCCCACTAAAGTCAAGGACACAACCTCGAAGCATATCCTCAAGGATCTGAATAGTACGCTCGGACTGCCCGTCAGTCTGAGGGTGATACACTGTGCTAAAGGTCAACTTAGTACCCAAGGCACTCTGCAAACTCTACCACAACCTGGCAGTAAAATGAGGATCTCTATTTGAGACGATTGTCACTGGGACCCTGTGCAATCTCACTATGTCTCGAATATACAAGTCGGCAAGATGATATACCGAATCTCTGACGTGCATAGGGATAAAGTGCGTCGTTTTAGTCAACCGGTCTACAACCACCCAGATAGCATCACTACCATGCTGAGTCCTCGGAAGACCCACAACGAAGTCCATAGTGACATGCTCCTACTTCCACTCGGCAATAGGCAAGGGTTGCAGCAAACCCGCTAGCCTCTGATGTTCGGCCTTCACTTGCTGACAAGTAGGGCACTTAGACACGAAAACTGCCACATCCTTCTTCATACCCCGCTACCAAAACTGGCGACCCAAATCATGATACATCTTAGTACCTCCCGGATGCACTGCAAGGCGTGAATGATGAAACTCTCAGAGTACCTCCTCTCGGCAGGACTCCGACACAAACAAACGGTCTCGGTATCTCACACTTAAGTTAGGATACATCGTCAAACCCTTCTCAACCTTCCCATTGGAGATCTTCTCTCGGAGGGATTCTACCTCAAGGTCACCTCTCTGTGCCTCTAACACTCTAGTTACAAGTGTAGGCTACGCAACAACAGAAAACAAGGCCGCAGCCTCAACAGATTCGCCCAGAAGCAAATCAAACTCGCCAAGGGCACCCAACATCTCCCCACTCCCGGATGGCTATACAAGCTACATCACTAATGGATTTCCTGCTAAGGGCATCGGCCACAACATTGGCCTTTCCCGGATGATAGTGCAACTCAAAGTTGTAATCCTCAATAAATTCCATCCACCTCCTCTGCCTCAAGTTCAAGTCTTTCTGTGTAAACAGATATTTCAGACTTTTATGATCCGAGAATACCTCGAACCTCTCACCATAAAGCTAGTGCCTCCAAATTTTTAAGGCAAAAATCATAGCTGCTAACTCTAGGTCATGTGTAGGGTAATTCTTCTCGTGTATGTTCAACTGACGTAAGCCATAGGCAACCACTTTCCCCTCTTGCATCAACACACAACTGACGTATATTTATAGGACGAGAAGGACGTGAATCACTTGGAGAATGTGTAATGTATGACGATTAGGGTTTCGGGATAGGAGAAAGAATTGGTTGGAGAAAGAGTGCACAAAAATGATTTTCTTCATCTTTTCTTTTTTAAATCATAAATCATGATTTTTTTATTTATTTTTTCAACTTAAAACTTAAAACTTCACAAATTTAGTATGGAAAATAACCAAATCAGTTTATTTAATTTATTTATAGGGAAGCAATTTAATTATAAGGAAACAACTAAATCAGTTTTCCAAATTAATTACAATGAAACAAAATCAATCAAATAAAATAATTTAAACATATTTGAATCAATTTTTGTTTAATTAATTATTTTAAGAAATAAAAGATTTTATGTAGAGATTTTAACCGATAGACAAATAAATTGGAAGAATAACAAATTATATTTTTATATTTAATTTTAAGAAATGATTGTCTTTTAGACAATGATCTTAGTAGAAGAGATGAGTTTGAAATTTTTTTACTTTTTTAATTCGAAAATTATGTATGACATCGAATAGTTTATTATTTTTTAAACAAACCCCCACCGCCCGGTACATAGTTCAGTCAATCTCACACGAAACCCACCCCTCCCGCCCCCGGGTAGGAATTTGGATCATCGGCCGCCCTACCCGGCAGCCCCCCAAAACGACGTCGTTTTGGGGTTTTTTTTTTTTTTTTTTTTTTTTTTCCTTTCTTCTTCGTTCTTGCTTTCTCTCTCTTCGAACAGAAACCAGAGCAGAGCGGAGGGGAGGGGAGGGGGAGAAGAGGGAGGAGGGAGGGGGAGGTCCGATCGTCGCCTCGCCGCCGGCCGTCGCAACAGTCCAATCGTCGCCCGATCCGCCGGCCGTCGCAGCAGTCCAGCTCGTTGCAGCACCGCCGCACCGCCGTCTCCTCCGCCTCCGCCTCCTCCTCCTCCTCCTCCCCCACTGGTTATGGCCCCCTCCAGTCCGGCGACTCCCTCTTCTTCTCCCTTCCCCTCTCTCTTCTTCCCCTCCCCTCCCCCTCTCTCTCTTCTTCTCCTCCCTCCCCCTGGTTCTGTCGAGCTCGACGAGGAAGAAGAAAAGAAAAAAATTCAAAAAAAATCAAAAACCCCCCAAAACGACGTCGTTTTGGGGGGCTGATGGAACGGCTGCCCAAAAAGGGCGGCCGAGGATCCTTGCTCCCCGGGTAGAGTATATATATCCGAATTTGGATCATCGGCCGCCCTACCCAGCAGCCCCCCAAAACGACGTCGTTTTGGGGTTTTTTTTTTTTTTTTTTTTTTTTTTTTTCCTTTCTTCTTCGTTCTTGCTTTCTCTCTCTTCGAACAGAAACCAGAGCAGAGCGGAGGGGAGGGGAGGGGAGGGGGAGAAGAGGGAGGAGGGAGGGGGAGGTCTGATCGTCGCCTCACCGCCGGCCGTCGCAGCAGTCCGATCGTCGCCCGATCCGCCGGCCGTCGCAGCAGTCCAGCTCGTCGCAGCATCGCCGCACCGCCGTCTCCTCCGCCTCCGCCTCCTCCTCCTTCTCCTCCTCCTCCTCCCCCACTGGTTATGGCCCCCTCCAGTCCGGCGACTCCCTCTTCTTCTCCCTTCCCCTCTCTCTTCTTCCCCTCCCCTCCCCCTCTCTCTCTTCTTCTCCTCCCTTCCCCTGGTTCTGTCGAGCTCGACGAGGAAGAAGAAAAGAAAAAAATTCAAAAAAAATCAAAAACCCCCCAAAACGACGTCGTTTTGGGGGGCTGATGGAACGGCTGCCCAAAAAGGGCGGCCGAGGATCCTTGCTCATATATATCCCTCTTCACACAAAACTCTTCTCATCTCTCTCTCTTTCTTTCAACACAGAATAGAAACATAAAGAGTGCACATATATATATATATATATATATACATATACATATACATACAAGATGTTCAAGATGAAGAAGATTGAGGTGGAGATGCTGCCAAAGATGGCAAATTTAACAACAGGAAATAACAAAGCTGTAATCCCTTCGGTTAGAGGAAGCGTTGAGCGCCGCATGTTTACGACTGTTTCCAAGTGTTTGAAGCTTATGAGCTCATACTTCATCAATTCCCTTCCCCGCAACAAAAAAACAACTATGGAGATTGTTTAACCATCATTTGTGTTGCTGCGTTTTTCACATAACCGAAGATCACTCCTCGTCCGTAGATCCCAGCGGCTACGGCGACATCTATATTGCTAAAGTCTCCATCCCTCGCTTCATCATTACACATCCAGCGCCGACGTAGGCATACATTGATAGTTGTTTTGTGACTTTGCTCTCTGTATATTTGGAATTCATGTTCATGTGTTGCAAATTTCTCTAGTAATCCTTTGTTTTCAATCCCTTTATTTTAATACTAGTATATATGTTATTATTAGATTGTTCAGGATTTTTTCTTTGATCCATGGTAGAAAATTTCAATGTTTTCAGCATTTTTTTTCAGAAATTGATCTTCACTATTTGGAAATATGTATTCCTATAACAAAATTGAGAGCCAGGGCTACTGTGAGAGACGATGAAGGGTGGTCGGCGCTTCCGTGAGAATGAAACTGAAGGTCGCCGGGGCTGCTGGGTGTTGTGGTCGCGTTGGGCAGAAACGATTGAGGATGACAAGGAAAAGGAGAGGGAGATGAGAGGCAGAGACGATGAGAGTGAAAAAGAGAGGGGTTAGGGCCAAAATTCATCTCTCCTTTGTTAGGTCCGGATCCGTCGAAATCTAATCCAATCCGATTAACATTAATCCAAATCAGAATCTGATTATTAAAAAGGGATTTTTGGTGAAACCCTATTTTTTGGGCCTTTTTTTTAACATAAAGGACAACTCAATGAATTCTCCTTCAAAAAGTCCTTAAGTAAGAGAAGCCCAGCTCAATAAGGACATTCTATAATTTGTATTTTTTTTGACCATATTGCCCTCATATATATATATATATATATCATATATTTGAACAATCTCAGCTCATGCATACACCGATCTTGAAGACGATCTGCGAAGTGAAGATGATCTGCGAAATCCATGAAGACGATCTCAAAGTCTGAAGATCTCACCGCCGACGATCTCGCCCTTGGTCAACAATACACGATCTCGCTATCTAAGATCAACCTCTCAATTAAATGAGAGATTACGTTGCAAAGTTGTATAAATCTGTTGTTATTTTTGATTTGTTTTTGTTGATTTGCCGAGTTCAATCAGGTGTGTACTCTATTTTTGTTTGACATAATGAGAGTAAAATTTTACTCTGGTTTGTACTCTATTTTTGTTTGACAAAATGAGAGTAAAATTTTACTTTGGTGTTATCTGTTCTGTTTTCTTAACATGCAAGTAAAATTTTACTTTATTTCAAAGTAAAATTTTACTGTATTTCAGAATAAAATTTACTCTGAATTGAAAGTAAAATTTTACTGTGTTGTTGAATGTTTGTCTCTGTAGTTTCTGATTTGTTTTCTGGTAAAATTTACTTTGAATCTTCAGAGTAAAATTTACTCTGAATCTTCAAGTAAAATTTTACTTTATTTCAGAGTAAAATTTTACTGTATTTCAGAATAAAATTTACTCTGAATTGAAAGTAACATTTTACTGTGTTGTTGAATGTTTGTCTATGTAGTTTCTGATTTGTTTTCTAGTAAATTTTACTGTATTTCAGAGTAAAATTTACTCTGAATCTGAAAGTAAAATTTTACTGTGTTGTTGAATGTTTGTGTATGCATAAGAGAATAAACTTTATTTTTCATTAACCAGAGTAAAATTTTACTGTTGCGAAAACAAAGTACATACTAGATAAATGAATTATAGTCGAATTTTACTTTAGATCTATGAACAAACAAACAAACAAAAAACTCTCGATTTTTTATTGTAATATATCAATTTATCATTTTTTTGACATATACGAGGTCATTTTATCTCAGATCTCAAATTATTGATTTCAAACATGAGTTCATAGGCATCAAATCTGAGATGGTGATGGATTTTAATGGACAATTTCAAGATTTCGATTTTGTGAGATGGATCGAAGATGGAGATCAAAAGGGTTTAGGGTTTAGAAAGAGAGAAAATAAATGGAAGAGAGAGGATACCAGTAATGTAGAGATAAAAAAGAAGAGAAATGGTTCAGTGAGGGTTTTGGATTATATGGAAGGGTATTTCAGCCTTTTCATCATATTTTTTTATTTGAGGGACTTTTGAAACTATTATTTTATTCGGTGGGTTTCACACAAAAAAGCCCCCATAGAAGGGGCTTTTCACCAAAAATCCCTATTAAAAATCCGATTAAGTGCAATCCGATCTGATCCGTTTATATAGATATCCAATTCGTACAATCCAATTCGATCCGGGTTTTTTTTCCCCACTCTCTCTCTTTGTGTTTAGCCAGCCATATGAAGTTAATAAAATACCAATTATAAAAAATAAAAAAAAAACTAGTTCGTAACATCAAATTTTAATTGATTTATACATTTATATCCACATTTCACCACAAAAAGAAAATAAACCAATTAATGACAAATTATCCACAAGCAAGCTTCTCTTGTTTTAGACTTTCTTTGTATGCATTTAACGGACTCCTTCATCTCTTTCTCCATCAACACCATCGTGAAGTTCTACGTAATTGAAATAGTAAATAGTTCAATTGAACTTGGGTTCAAGGACAAAACAAAAACAAACCCTTGTAATTCCAATGAGATGACAGTAAAAAAAGAAAAAAAAGGTGTGTAGACAACTTCTATCACAATGCAAATGACATACCAAGTGATTCAATTTGTCTATATTTCTCAATTCTGCTCATATAAATATTTGCATACACAGTGTAGATATCTAAACTCTTTTGGAAAAAAAAAAAAAAAAAAAAACTCTCTAAATTCTTTATGTGGGTAAGCAAAGAAAAGCATAACCAAACTATGTAACTATCATATGCACAACAATCATTGTCAATACAAGTATGATGATTATTGAACTCCATAAACTACTACAGTTGAAATAGTAAGAGCAGAACAAAATTAATAATTTTTTGGGAAAAGAAAATAACTTTATTTAGGAAGCAAAAAGAGAGCCCAAAAGAGGGAAGAAATATACTGACCCATAGGCTACAGTCTACAGAAAACAGAGTCACTCTCCAACTTAAGATAACTTCTCCTATCACAATGAAAACGACAAACCAAGTGATTCAATTCAATCCATCTACTCGTGAGCATTCTTCTACATCTACAATTTTAAAATAATGAGACATTAAGATATTTATAGAACTAAACTAAAGAACATCTAATTATTTAAAAACTTCAATATTTCTCTTACTTCTATTTTTGGTTGATTCAATCCAATCATTGCAAGTGATCAAGGCCTTCGCAATATCTGGAAGTAAAGAAGCACGTGTCTCATCAATCACCCTACCTTCTACACTAAGCACCGCCTCTGATGCAATCGTAGTAACTGGAACACTTAAAACATCACGAGCCATCCTTGCCAAAGTAGGAAAGTTTGCTTTATTCACTTTCCACCAATGTAGAATATTGAAACTCTCATTACTTGGAAACACCAACTCCTCCAAATATTGCTCCACCTCTAATTTTTGATAACCGTAATTGTTATATGATAATAGACCCAACCTATAAGAGTTCCAAAACTATTGAGCTTGAATTCATCCCACTTATATGATAAAAAACAAATACTCACATTGCATTCAATATTGACTTTGAAAAAGAGCATATGTGGTGGGAAGAAATTATCATATCTAGAATTGGATGAAACAAATTTTTTTTAAGATAATAGACTCAATAATCTTGAAATGACATTTCTCATTGTTTACAAAATTGTCAAATATCACCCCCTCCCCCTCCCCCTCATTCCAACACTGTCTTCTAATCTTCTACAGAAGCTAAAGCTAAACAAACTCAAAAGAGGACTATATCTGAAAAATCACCTAATATAAAAAGAAATAAAAATGCATTTAGTTATTAGAAAAAAAAAAACCCAGATATCAGATCAGTGAGATGGGTAGTTCTGACATCCAAAATGAGTTCAATCTTGATACACTGTTAACATTTAGATCTACAGACACTATAAGCCTCATGACAGATTTAAAACCTACTATTAACACAAACCCACATTGTCAAAACCAAACCAAAACTTCCCCCCCCCCCCCCCCCCCAAAAAAATATGATTTCAACAAAAGCAAAAACAGAAGAGGAAAAAAAAAAGAAATTGAACGCAAGTAGAAAAAGGCATACAACATGAAGTATGACGAATTTTGAGAAGAGAATCTAAATTCCATGCTCTTACCTGAAGTTCTTGTGTGTGCAAATTACAGAGTCTGATGAATTTTTACTACCTATCAACTAACAAATATATAGAGTCCCAAAAACATCCAAGAAAATGTTTCAGAATTGATTTTCCATTCAAACAAACTGCCTAGATCCGAGCTTGTTTCATCGAAGTCAGAGAAGAAGCCCAGTCGCCGACACTCGATTGGATGATGAGAGAGAAATTTGAATTTTCAAATCTAGGTATTCTTCGATGAGAGATGATGAAAGAGTCGATGAGAGAGAGATTTGATTTTGAGAGATCAGATTTCGTTTTCGGGAATTCAATATAATTGGATTGGGAAAACAAATGTACCGAATCAGATGTATCTGAATCCGACCCATTTTAAATCGGGCTATGCAGATACGGATTAAATGGATATTCGAATTCAGATTGTATAAATGGGCCAGGTTAATCGGATCGGATTTGGGTTATACCCGATCCGTTGACAAGCCTAGTTACAATTAGTTCAAATCCTCTACAAGTTTTTCTTGTAAGCCTTTCTTGCAGTCCCTAAAACGACGTTGTTTTGGGGAAAAACTTTAAAAAAAAAACGCAACAGCAGCAGCAGCAGCAGATAAAACATAACCGAAACAAAAGCCCCATCGTTGGCCACCTCCCCCACCAGCTCCAGCGACCCCCAATCCCTCCGACGAAGAATGTTTACATATTTATGAAAAAACCTTCACTCAAATTTGTACACCATTAGTAAATTATACAAAATAAAATGGCAAAATAAGAAATTCAAAAACAAGCTAAGGGGAAATTAGGCAATCCAAGACAAACATTCTCAACTAAAGCAACCAAAATTTATTACATAACTAGTGAGATGGCTGCACGCAAGGCGCGCTATCTCATGTGCATTGTTGGTGCTCATTATTAATATATATAATAAAAAAAATTAAAAATTTTAAAAAACCATAATTAAAGAAATAAGTAACACAACTCTATTAAAATTAGTTTTTCATAATTGTTGTTATTATTGCTAATTTCTTAGTTGAATTCCTGACACAAGGTGGAAACATATTAATGCATATAGAGGAAAATGTTGAATTGTGGCAAATCATAGACGTAATTCTAATATGAGAGTTAAACATAAACCAAACAAACAACAATAAACAACATACCAAAATACAACTTATAACAACAACAACAGCCGCCCTTTGAGCCATACGAAAAACCACCTGAGGAGCCATACGAAAAACCATCTGAGCAGGCATAGTTCCAGATTTGCTTCAATTCAAGTAGAGCAGCCATTGTATGCATCAGTAAATCACCCAATACAACATCATATAGCAATCAAAATTATAATAGCCAAGTAAAGCAGCCTTATGCTTAAGACTTCTATCACCAACAAAAGCCAATCCTCAAGAAGCTGCTCTAATCAGAAGCATTCCCTTGCATTTCCCCTGCATTCATCAATGCAAAATGCTACAAGTGCTCACAACAACAGTGAAAGGCTACACCCAAACACAAGCCACCTTCAAAATTTTCAATCCAAATAGATCAGTCATCAGCTGCACCAGCTTAATCCCAGCATCAAAATAATCTCCCTTTTGTAGCAAAGAACTACAAAAGCAGAAAATGTATGGCATCCATATGACAAGTAGTATAACCCATGCTTCAAACAAGCAACATTAGTTAAAAAAAAAAAAAAAAAACCTATTTAGCATATCTCCTTGATGAGGGGAAAAGTTAATTAAATAACAATACAAGGAAAAATTTCAACAAATAGATAGATAGAAATCAATATGTTATAATTTTCAATATGTTTATCATTGTTTAAGTTTTCTAGGCAATCATGAAGGAACACCTAATTCTTGAATTCTTCTAGTCGGTCAAAAACTCATAAGTTTTTTGGGCAACCAAATAGGATATGATTATGAAGTAACACCTAAATTAAATGCCACGCAAGCCAAAATCACTACAAGTTTGTGTGATAAAGTTTTCTAAAGTACATGAATGAATCAAATTTTGGCATTTTTGCATAAAATTTAGAATCTTCTTTCACTTGAAGATGAATAGTTGTTGCCGCAAATGGCAATAACTATGTATCTAACCATGAAGAAAAATAAAAATAAAATACTAATAACAATAACAATAACGATAATAGCAAGTTTTGGATAGGCAGCCCTTAATTATGAATGGAAAGAAAAATGATTAGATATAGAAAGAAGGAAGAAAAATATAGTAGGCTTTAACATATATCTTCTCATTTGAAGCATAAAAATGCATTTATTTTCTTTAACAGATATCTTCTCGTTTGAAGCATAGAAATGCATTTATTTTATTTCCAAATTACGCTTTCTATTAGTTGGATCATTAATTAAGTTCTTTTTTCCTTGACCAAACCAAGTCAAGAATTGTCAAATGAGAGAGAGAGAGAGAGAGAGAGAGAGAGAGAGAGAGAAAGAGAGAGAGAGAGCTATCTTCAAATAGAGATTCCAGATGCAATGTTTAGTAATTACTCCTAAGCATAGGCCAAAACAAAACAATACACCAACAAAAAGAATAACATGAGGGTTATCCAACTGAATAGAAATTTGTCTCACATGACAACCAAAGAGAAAAAGGTTCTTAATTGATTTTGAATGTCATGACATAACCAAATGATAGCTAAAAAATCTGTAAAAAGTCTTAACTCTTTTTTTTTTTTTTGTGTGTGCAAATGAAACCAAATGATAGCGAAAAAACCTATGAAAAGTGGCAACTTAACCTAACTTGAAGAATTCCTCTGTGTCAATTTTTTGATCAAAATAGCACCATGTGTTCTAGATACCTTACCTGCATCATAAAATCAATGAAAATATAGAAATATTATGATATAGGAATTAATTAATACCATAGATATATGCTTCAATTCAATCAAAAGAATGAAGGCAACAAAAGAAATTATAAAACTTATTGCAAACTAACATCATAAAGAAATATAAAATCACTAAATATGAAACAAACCATTGGCCAAGCTCCAATGGCTATGTGTAGTTTTCCTCACATTTTTATTTAACCCTCCATAGTAGCCCAAGGCATTGGCCCCCAATCAAATTAAAGCATGATTTGTGCTAACGTAGTATAATTCTCTTTTATAATTGAAACTTGAACAAAAGTCATTTCCAAAACCAAAAAAAAAAAAAATGAAAAGAAAAGAAAAGATTGGATTCACACCACTGATTTATTTTTCAATTCAATCAATGGAATAAAAATCAGTAATAATAAATTTTTGAAAGAAAGTATGATAACTTTCTGCAAACCCATTTCGCAAAAGACACCTAATGAGGCAAAGAAAACCATTGGCCAAGATTACAAGTTACAGAGTTTTTCCATAGGCATAACTCAACATCATTCAACCTAAGAGTCAAATAAAAAAAATTATGATTTGTATAACCCTAACTTTGTCACGTCTCATAGAATTTCCATTTGCGTCACCAAGTCGTGCTCCATTCTCGAAGCAGTTGCCGATCTCAACTCCAGTTTGAGCAATCTAGTTGGGAAGAAGAGATTAAAGAGCAAGGGCCCGTTTTAAATTCCATTCGTACAAAAAAGGGAAAAAAATAAGAAGATGAGAAAATAAGAGATGCAAAAATTGAAAGTTCTATACTTGATTATTCTTCCCAAAATCGGCCCAAAACTGATCTGAGTTCAAACTCATACCAATTCGAATTGATAATGAGTGACAGATGAGAGAAAGAACAGATAACACAAGGGATTAGGATCCTCTCCAGCCATCCTTGGTCTAGCACTGTCTAGTAGTATGAATAGGATGAGGACACGTTGGGCAGACCAGATCCAGCGATGGAGAAGAGTCTACGTCGGTGGAGGAGGCAAAGAATGTGCAGAGTGACGTCGTTTTGACCAACAATCTAGAAACGAAATGATACAACGTCCTTTTTGGGTTAACAGAGACCACAAATGTCAAATGAATGTTCACTCCAAGCCCTAGATCCCCAAATTTCCAATCCTCCATAGCGTCCCAAGGGGAAAATAGAGCTGCAGCGGTAGAGAGACCTTGTGCCGGCCGGCTTACACTCAATAGCGTATTCATGAGGAAAATCAAATGTGAACTTTGTGGGTAAGAGCTCTATTGAAAGTGTTCTTCTGCTTAACCTAACCGAACCTAGCAGTGGAGAAGAGCTGGGCATAGAAGAGCTTGCTTCAAATCTCTCTACTTATAAAGAGCAGCTTCAACTGGGATTTTTTTGATGATGGTGGAGAAGAAAGCTCTCTTCTTTTCATATTTTGTTAGGGTGTAATGACTGGAGTGTATGATTAGCTGTTGTATGGAAGAAAAGTATTATGTATGATGTTGGTTCTATATATATGACACTTCATGATTTGAGAATTTTGTTTATGATTTGAAGAGGGAAATTTTAGCAAGAAATCCTTTTACCTTTCAATGAAGACTAACTAAATGTGGAAAGACAAATAAAAATGGGCATTTCACCTCTTCTAATGCAGAGTCCTTTAGAGGAGAAGAAAATCAGTTGCACTAGCAAAAATGCCTCAATATGATGTTTTGTCTCCTCTCTTACACTATGTTTGGGAACTTAGGAGAGAAAAGAAAAGAAATGATTACTTAAGTTATAAGAGAAAAGAAAAGAAAAGAAATTATTGTGATTTCTCTCATTCTTGTTTGGATAAGTAAGAAATAAAAGAAAAAAATGATTATGATTTCTCTCCTTTTTGTTTGGTTAGATTTCATAAAAGAAAAGAAAATAAATTATTTTATGTTATATTACCAAAATAACCTTTTTATATTCTCAATCATTTTATTTCTTTTATTTTTATAGAGACAAAATTGGTATTATGAAAATATTGGTTTCTTTTCTCTCTCAATCTCTCCACTTTTGAAAAGATTGAAAATAAGGGTTATAAAAGAAATGAGTTTCTTTCCGTTTCTCTTTATTTCTCCCAATTTTTCTCCACTTAAGTTATCCAAACAAGTAAGAGAAATACATATCTCTCCATTTCTTTTCTTTTCTCTCCAAATCACTCAATCCAAACATAGCGTTAGAGATGTTCTTATACCTTATAGAGGTATAGAGGAAATCTAGAAGTTATTTAATGGTTTTGGGGAGTATTGTAATTGATAGAGAATGTGAGACTCCCAATTTCGTATTAGGTGATGGGAAACAGTAGGAAGCTATGTGAATTTGGTGTTGGGTGATTGTGATTGGTGGAGGGAGTGACATCAACTATTTCGTCTCAAGAAGTTGTGGACAGTATTGTAATTACTGGAAAATTATATAATAATCCCGAAGTATCATGTGGCCATACTTCCTCACCAATCATTATTCATTATGCCTCCTTATATTCCTCAATCATCCAATACAAATAATTAATATTCTACTTTTTTTATCAATCATACTATCATAGAACACTAAGAGACCACACTCCTAGACTACTGAATATCACGATTTGGTACAACCATGATTTGGGTGATGTGAGAATAGTAGGGAGTGTAATTCGTTAAACATATGAGTAAAAATGATTTCATTGTATATTTTATTTTTTTTTACTTTTATATTTTTACATCAATTACATTAGTTTTAATTTTTTTAACATTATTATTTTATTTTTTTTTACTTTTATATTTTTACATCAATTACATTAGTTTTAATTTTTTTAACATTATTATAAAAAAAAAAGTATAATTATACTAAAACTATAGATTTTACTAATTTTCTCTAAATTTCATGCAAGGTCAATATAATTTTCTCTAATAAATATCATAATTATATGTTTTTTTAGCATCCCTTGTTATTATTTGACATTTGACTTTCATATTACTAGTGGCGTAGCCATGCCCGTAATAAGAAATAAAAAAAAATTGAATTGTTGAAATTCTACAATTTTTCAGAAATTACGTGTGTACTCTAATGTTCACTTGTATGAAAGCCAATAGTAAAGTATGAACCATTTCTTGTTAAAAATGCTTCATGCAAACATAGGCTTAAAGTAAAGAAATACAAATCCATGAAAGTAGAAGATACCAAAACAGGAAATCGAACATGGTAAAAGTCAACACAAGTGGAAAAAGAAAAAGAGAAAATATATTTTTTTAAACAACATAGATAGAAATTCATGGTTGTAGACCATATCCAAAGGCCAAAGACTACAAACTTTCTGGCTGCTGGCTCATGCTCAAAAGCAAAAAGATAAACTACTAGTCTTGAAATGCTAGCTCCCAAATTCGAGAACCAATTTTCAAACACAACCTGTTGACTTGGATTTCACATCATTGAATGAAATTTGGGAGGGATGTTCTACAAGGACATGCAAAAATAGAAGCAGCAATATTTTTATTTAGGATTAATTACATTTTTCTTTCTTATGGTTAGTACAAAAACACATTACCTCTTTGAAGTTTAAAAATATATATATGACCCTCTCGTAATTTAGACTAAAATGTAAAACAAACAAACTCTGATAAAATTAAGAGATTCTATTACACACACACTAAATTGAATGTGTGAGATAAAACTTAAGAGGTTAATGACATTTTTACCCTTTTTCCATTTTTTTTTTGTTTTAGTTTTTGTTCTCTCATTTTCTTTCTCCTCCTGTCACTCACACTACAACCAGCAACCACTCCATTCACCAGTCACGCTATTGGATTGTTATTCTTTTAACTTCTAGTTGTTTTCTTGTGTGGTTCATCACTTGATTTTAGTTACTTTGAAAAAAAATCAATAAAAGAGTTATGTTCAAGATGGGTTCATTTCATGCAACAAAGAATGGATTCTATTGTTACATCCAGTCAATTCACCCGAGAAAATTTTGCCCACCTATTTAAGTATTGCAAGGTGGTTCTGTAATTAATTTTTTATATTTATGTTTAAATCAATGGGAGGGAGAACAATGTTAGACAATGGATAATGACTAGGTTAGCATAAGGATGATGGTGGTGGACGGGGGAAAGGAGGAGTCGAATGGTTGGGGCTAGGATAAGAAACAATGAGGGTGATGAAGGATTCAATTGGTTGGGGATGGAAAAGAGAGAAAACAGTGATAGAGAAAAGGGGAAGGGGGCAACGGTGGTGGTGATGGCGGCTTGGGTGTCTTTTGGGCATTGGTTCAGTGGCCAGTGTGTTCTGTAGCGTATGGGTGAGAGATGTAAGGAAGTGGTGTAAGGTGATTGTGGCTGGTGGTTCTTGGTGCCCTAGTGGGCTACCATGGTGAGATGTACTACTAAAAAAAGTACTTTTTGCGACCGCTACAAGCCGCTGCAAATAATAAAAAAACAGTCGCAAAAGACTTTCTGCGACGGCAAATGAGGGTCGCGAATATGGGGGTGGCAAATACTTTTTGCTACCGCAAAATAACAGTTGCAAACTATTTGCAACCGCCTAATCTACTTATAGTGACTGATATTTTACCGTTGCAAAAGAGTTTAAAAAAGCCTTTAATGTATTAATGACCATCTTCTTACTGTCGCAAAAAAAAAAAAAAAAAAAAAAAAAAAAACCTACAATCATATATATATTTAAATATTGTATACAATAAACGTAAAGATATATTTGCAAAAATCTCAACATTCATGCATTATTCTCCATTTCTTCCTTTAATAAAATTCTATTTCTTAAAAAAAAAAAAAAAGTATGCAACAATAACAAGGAGTTCCTGAAAGAATCCTACAAAGGTTTTTCATCTCTTGCAATTACAAAGAACATTTAAGGTTACAGTAGTTCTGATTCTAAGAATCCTTCACAGTCTTGTTACAGAGTCGGAAGAAGAGCAGCAACTCTTAAGATTACAGACATCTTCTGATTTCGTCATCTTCTTTAAAAGAGAGAGTGAGTGAGAGAGAGAGAGAGAGAGAGCAAAGTAGCTCAATTATTAACCCGGGGAAACAATGGAGCTTAAGAATGCTTTAAAATAGCAACAATGATCTATATAATATCTATAAATTCATTTTAAGTTCTGACAGATGATAATTAGGTGCTAAACAGTCAAAATTCACAAGCCCAAGCATACAAAGCAACACAAGCAATACGATTATGAGCAAAATAGAGACAAAATGTTAAGCTATGAACAAAAAAGTGATTTGTGGACACATCAAAAAGTATGACGCAACAAAGACTGACAAGAATTTATGTTGCAGAGTATATGTTAATAGATTCTTAAAGTTCCTCCTCATTATTCTTTTGCCAGGCCTGTAGATTCAAGAGACATCATGGAGCTACAGCTAAAGCAACTGGATTGTGAAGCCATTATAAGAAAAGGAGAAGCAAAGAGAGTTCAGTTTAAATATAAAAAAAAAAAATGTGATATGAAGTGAAAGTATATGTTACTGATGAAATCAGGATGTACAAAGCAATTACCCCTTTCAAACTCAAAGTAGCTGTTTCGTCTATCAACTGATTAATTTCTCCTCAAAACCAACCTGCATACAACAAGACATTAGATTACACCAGCTTCCTAAAAATTTCAAGAAAACCTCAAATTACTAGATTGCAAAAGCCAATCAAAATCATTTCATGGTTGGAGAATAAGGGAATGGTTGTTAAAAGATTACTGCAAAAATAATCATGTGCAGTATTTATGGAAAGAAAACTGTTGTTTTATCAAATAAATTTTAAACGGGAAAAAATAAACTACTGAATTCCAAAATATACAAACTTCAAGATATTCCCATCATCCAACACAAAGCGCACCTCTTTGTGAAGCCACAAATCTTTCTCACTCTATAATTACAAAAGTTTCATCTCCAAAAAAGCCTGTGAATCATACAGTATAATGGATCTATCATTGTGTCGGATGGCCAGATGGCTAACTTGATGCAAGTGGAAACAAAATGTAATACGTTTCCAAAGTTCTTTGTTAATTTACTACTCCCACTAAGTGAAATTTTGATCACCTCTTTCTGCATGTGTGTATCATTTTCTTTTTGCAATTTTTTGATTGTCTCTTCCAATCTAGCCTGTGAGTCATACAAAAGAATAGATATCATCACGAAACCAGTATGTTAAAAAAGTAAGCACAAGCTGCACAACTACAAAGACATTTGTTGAACTACCACTATATTACTCCCAACAAATTAACCTTCTATTACCTCCTCCAGTATGTGTGCCTCATTTTCCTTTTGTAATTTTTCAATTGCCTCTTTAATTGCAGCATGTAATTTATACAGTTGAATCGATGTTTTATCCTATCACAAAACCAGGAAGTTAACACAATAGAAGAAAAATACATCTTAATCTATTCCTCCCAATAAATAAAGCATCTCAACAAAGTTCTAAATTGCCTCTTCAATTGCAGCATGTAATTTATACAGTTGAATCGATGTTTTATCCTGTCACAAAACCAGGAAGTTAACACAGCAGAAGAAAAATGCATCTCAATCTATTCCTCCCAATAAATAAAGCGTCTCAACAAAGTTCTATTCCTCCAAATAACCAATCTATTCCTTCCAGTGCATTCCATTATCATTATCATTTGCAGAGTGGCATACCTATTCATTTTCTTTTGAAGCTTGTTGCCCACTAGATGCATCTGCCACCTACAATTTGTTAGTATAATGTGTTAATAATTTCCATATGTATATATACAAATTGATAAAACGTAAAATTCGTCAATTTGTAAGTATTGCACCTCTCTCAAGCTCGTACTCCTAGCCACATCTTGTGACTCTAAGAACAAAACATGTGCCGTTAGGTTCTTGATCATCGTAGTGAACCTAGACTCAACGTCTTGTGTCACACGCTGTGTGATCTCATCAATAAATGAAGGGGCTGCTAATGATTGGGATGGGCCGCTGCCTCGCGCATATATTGCACTCCAGGGCACTCCTCTTCCATAGGTCTTTGTTGATCGCCTTTTAGAGAGGGTTTGAAAAGAAGGCCTCATAGTTCGGACTCCCGCGGTTCTGAATCTAATCTCATAAAGTGCAATGTGAAACTGATAATCACCAAAGAGTCCAAATCTGGCAAACCTTTTTGGAAAATCAATTTTAAATCAAATAATACCAAAATTGGACTGCTTTTTCAGATACAGAGTCGCTACCTAAATATTTTATTTTTGGGAAAATTTAGGAAACCCTGACTCGTGCCAAAGGCTACTTGTCTGTCATCACTAAAGTTGCCTTGGCTCGGGAACTTGGGTACGAGGGGGGAATGTCATGAAATGAGCACTCCCGCTCGCCCGATCAAAGATCGGTCTCTACTAATCATGATATGCGTTTTTATAAACATTATGTGTTCTTATTCTGGTTATTAGCTAACATTACTACGTGACGCGCATAAGCAAGTATAGACTAAATTTGCAAGAATTGGAACAACTCAACTCATGTTTGTTTGTGAAAATAGTTTGAATTTGCCACCTCAAGTGGGCTTAAAAAAATGCGGATTTGCCACCAAACATAGTGGGCTTAAAACATGATTTGCCACTCAACAAAGTGGGCTAAACACACATTCGTTGAATTGTTCCAATTCAAACAACAAACCTTCATCCACAGGCATTCATATAGTTTAGCATCTAAGCATATAGCCTTATGGCAAGCATGCTAATCATGGCAACATGGCAATCACAATCATACAAGTATGTTAAAGCGAAAAACTTACCGAGTACTCCAACTCAAAACAGGAACTAGTTAGAAGGATGCATGATCCTAACTATGTTAAGTGTCTAATGCAACACATGCAATATGCAATTAATAGGCTTGGCTACTAATATGACATATGAATTGATTTGAACAACATGCGATTAAACACGTATTCAAATAAGATATTAAAATGACAATGCAGTTTGAATGATGCGCCAAGCCTCGGTGCATGCAATACAAATGAATGGATGCAAGCATAAGGTATGCTAATTGAAAATGTCCCTAATCTAACCATCGAAAGCGATTAAATAAAAAGGAGAAAGACGTGGGGTTGGAAGACATACACACACGCACGCACACTTGTTACAACATTATGCCCTCGCGAAGGAGGGTTCGAATGAATGAGCTAACTAACTAGCTACGCTAATTAAGCTAACTAATTACAAACCGAAACTAATTAAATATTCTAGTTAACTAATTATTACATCACAATATTTAACTAACTACTCTAAGCTAATTAAATATTACAACACTTAACTAACTAATTACAAAGCAATTAAGTTAATTAATTACAACATAAATTAATCAACTAATTAACTAGACAAGTTAACTAAACAGCCTCAGGAAACGAGGGATGCATGCATGCTTGGTTTCTCCACCCGAAAAGCCACCGTTTTGCTGCTGCGAGCCTCCATTTGCACATTTGAACACCAAAAATTCTGCCAACTTCCAGAATACCTCTACTCCACCTCAGGAATACACTGTGCAAATTTCATTGGTGGCCAATAAGGGGCTTGTCGGCTACCACCGATGGCCGGTCGGCCACTGATGACATGAACTCCTCTTTTGCTGCAATAGAGAGCAGATAGAGCAAAACAATGTATTCTCATAGATTATTTGCACACTTTGCCTCCTTTTCATGGAGAAATCAAAGGAGGGACAAAACTTGGGTTTACAAACCATCAATCAAGCAATTTCATTGCATGATGGCTTGTGAAACCAATTGTGCAAGTTCAATAAATGCAAAATGAGACCAAAGGACCATCACCCTATTATGCATGATCAAGGGCAATGGAGACCAAGGAAAATGGCACGTTTCGTCCCTTTTGAGTATGAAATGTCTCATTTC
This sequence comes from Camellia granthamiana, assembly GCA_036172215.1. NCBI lineage: Eukaryota > Viridiplantae > Streptophyta > Magnoliopsida > Ericales > Theaceae > Camellia > Camellia granthamiana. Next base: position 14,915,960 of record CM069904.1, read on the forward strand.
CTTTGTGTTCAAACTAACATCTGATTTGAATACATGCAATGCAACACAAAAGATGCTTATCTTGCCTCTTTTACTTGTTTAATTTTGTTTACTCATTTTAATTACCAAAACCATTCTTTAATTGATTTGTCCATTAGTAAGTGTCCTTTAATGGAAAGATGGCTCAAACCTCAAGTAGCTTTGGGCATGAAAGAGGTATTACACTGTTGGTAATGAACCCCCTAAGGGATTAATCCATTAGGTGCAACACCTCCATTTCACACTTAGGCAAACAATGGGTTTAAAACCACTTTCAAAGCAAACAAAAGAGTGAAGAATGGAGGGAGATTGCAAAGATTATAGTGTTGAAATGAAATGCAAAACAACACTAGAACATGCTATTAACTCAAAACAATGATGATTAAAGCATTGAAACATCAAGATAGTGAAGGAAATTGCACTACAACTATGCAAAACAAGGCTCAAATGAATTAACCAGCCCAAAACAGAGCCAAAACAGGTCAAAATAGAGCTTAAAACAAGCTGGACTTGAGCCACAAAAAGCTAAAATAATAAGCTAACATGTGAGGCTAACTAGGCATGCAAACAAGACACAAGAAGGGGAGGTTAACCCCTCCAATTTTGGACTTCAAAACAAGGTTTTTACCACTGAAAAACCTCTAAAATTTAGTGGTTAAAATGCCCAAAAAAATTGGTTTAAAAGTTATGAAAAATAGAACAAAAGCTTAACAAACAAAGGAGCAAGAATGGTGGACCACCCCCTAACGCAAAAAGACCTCAAACCAACAATTTTAAGTCACAAAAATAGAGTTTTTGATAGTTCAAAATCTGCCCAAAAACAGTTGAAATAGATGGCAAAACCAAGATACAAAACAAGTATAAATAAGGTAAGTGCTATACCTTTGAAGCAAAGCAAAAAATAACCAATAATCCAAGCTCAAACCACCTTCTAGAGCTCAAACAAGATTCCAAGTAATCTTAGCCCAAAGGTGAGAGTATTTGGTTAAGGGTTGGTATGCAAAAGCTAAAGACTTGTGAGCAAATGTGTACAAAATATCAAGAGAGAGAGATATTTCTGCTCTAATTTTTCTAACCCTCCAAAATGGGTGAGGAACCCCCCTATTTATAGAAAAACACCCTTTGAGCTTAGAAACATCTCATCATACACGTGTATGGAGATGCAGCTCAGTGTGCAACAGCTGGCACAACTGTCAATAAATATCTGGAAAAAGGCACTAGTGGCCGTCGGCCACACCCATGGCCGACATCGTTGGGTGGTGGCCGACAGGTCACTAAGAGGTCCAGACACCAAGTTTTGGTCCAAAACAAGGCATAGAAAGAATAAGGTTTAGAGGCTCAAAGACAAGGCGTTTTGCCGAGGACTTCGGGCGCTCAAAATGAACACAAACACACAATCATCGAGTGCACGAGCGATGACGTCTAAGTCTTGAGGATGGTCAAAAATGGGGTGTCTACAGTCTTGCAATACCCATGTCCATCCTTCCCAAGAATTAATTTTTTTGTAGAATGTTGAAACCATTAGAAGCTGCCTGGAGATTAAAGACAAGGAATTACTTGTTTTGACAGAAAAGCTTAGTGCCAGAGAAAGAGTTGAGTTGCAACACCTAATATTTCACTACTGAGACCACATGCTATGTGCACATTCTTGACCTTATGAAATTTTTTTCCCATGCATTCATATACCCTTTTTTATTTTTTATTTTTGGAGAAAGCATTCATTGATCTTCCACTTTCCTCTATTTGTTGTTAGTTTTTTTTTTTTTTTTTTTTAATGAGAATTACTCTCATATTGCCTAGTGGCACAATGCTTGAGAAAAGAGACAAAACATGCTAATTGGATGAAATGGGGTGTGAATTATGAAGTCAAATTTTGGTTTTTCATCGCCTTGTCTTCTTATTTGTTTCTTCAAGTAGCGAGTAGTGTTCCATACAAGACACATAACCTAAGCTTTGCACATGATTCAACATGTCTCATATAGATCCATTGCTTTCTCATGAATTTTACTTATACCATGCACCAATTATTTAGGTTGCACTTATGATTTGCATTGTATAAATATAGTTTATAGAATACAATAAGTATGTCCACATGTTAAAAAGGAAATGATTTGTGTTGTCACCTACTTTATCACTTCTAGTTCTATACATTTCCATTCCATCCACATTTTTATTTTTACTGATTTGTGTTCATCTCAATGGGTTATATTGCATTGAATAGTCTTTTTTTTTTTTGGTTCATATGATTAGCTGCCAGAGTTCTGTATTTCATTCACAAGTTGGCATTGGTATGATTGATATTTGAAAATGACTTGGATGATTTGGAAATGGAAGAAAGAAGGAAATCTTTCGATGGCGCAATAAGAAGCAAGGCAGAAGCAGTGCACCAAAAGGAGGCAAAAATCAACCACATGGAGAAAAAACTGGAAAAGCAAGAGCACAAATTGGAAATGAAATCAGAGAGACTAAAAGAGAAAGAGAAGGACCTTGAAGCAAAGTTAAAAACTTCCAATGAGAAGGAAAAATCTATCAAAGCCAAGGAGAAAAGGTTGGAGATTGAAAAGAAACAAATGCTTTCTGATAACATAAGTTTGCATACTGTCAAAGATGAGCTTGAGAATTTAAGGGCTGACATTAGCCGACACGAACTGTAGATACATAAAGAGAGGGAAAACTTCGGAATTACTGAAGAAGAGAAGGCTGAACATCTCCATTTGGAGTTGGAGCTGAAAGAGGATATAAAGACTTTTAGACTTCAGAATGAGTTGCTTTTGAAGGAATGTGAGGATCTGAAGCAGGATAGAAATAATTATGAGAAAGAGTGGAAAGCATTGGATGACAAGCGAGCTTCAATTACTAAAGAGTTAAGGGAAATTGATGGAGAAAAAGAGAAGCCAGAAAAATTGCAACATTCTAAAGAATAACAATTGCAAAAGGAGAGACTTGCGATGCAGGATTATATACAGAGAGAATTGGAAAGTGTTAAATTAGAGAAAGAGTCATTTGCAACCATGATGAAGCATGAGCAGTCAGTTTTATCCAAAAAAAGCACAAAGTCAACATAGTCAATTACTTTGTGAGTTTGAGTTGTGGGAAAAAGATCTTGAGACTGATTTGCAAAACAGGAAAGAAGAAATGGAGAAACACCTGCATGAAAAGGAGAGAGCATTTGAGGAGGAGAGGGAAAAAGAGCTTATTAATATCAGCTAACTAAAGGGAGCTTTTCCATAAGGAAATGGAAGAAATGAGATCTGAAAGCCATAGAACAGTAAAGGTAAGGCAGGAAGTTGCTTTGAGCAGGAAGCAACTAGAAACACAACAACTTGAAATTCATAGGGACATTGATGAGCTTTTTGTTCTTAGTAAGAAGCTTAATATTCTATGATTAATATTCATCATAGAATCTGGTAAAACACTAGAAATAAGCCAACAAATTAGAAAAAAACAAGATCAATCACCGAAATCATGTCTCTATCTATCTGTATAACTTTAAATTGGCAAAAACAAGATGAATCACCTGATAAATCAACAACACAGATTAAAGAACGATCGAAATCAACACATAAATTCAGAATAAATCAACACAGAAATTTAGCAACTAGGCATGAAACAAACATGCTACATTACCGGGAGAAAGTAGCTTGCCGATTATGAATCTCGATTATGAGCCGATCGAAATCTTCATCAACAGCAGATTGAAATCTTTAAATCTTCATCACGTGAGAATCGAGTGAGAGAGAGTGGAAAGTGGATAGTGAGATTCAAGCGAGAGAGAGTCGAGCGAGAGAGAGATTTTGAGAGAGAGAGATTAGGCAACAACAGGAAATGAGGTACACCACAGTTGGAGACAAATTTGGGAAACAAGAGTAAAATGGGAGATATGTCAAGTTTTAGATATTTAAAAAAAAAAAAAAAAAAAAGTTAAGAACACGATTGGGTAAATGATTTTGTGATTTTTTTTTAATGTAAAAAGTGATTTTTTGCGACAGTTAAATAATCAGTCGCAAAAAAATAGACGCAAAAAGTCATATTTCTAGTAGTGATGGTGGCTCAGAAAATGCATTAATGTCCAGCCACAGTAAAGACATGAGGAAGAAGAAAATAATATAATTGGGTGAGATGAATAGTGGTGCAGAGTGCCTAAGTGGTCTAATTTTAGAGAGAGCAAATGCATTAATGTCCAGCCACAGTAAAGAAATGAGAAAGAAGAAAAGAATAAAATTGGGTGAGATGAATAGTGGTGCTGAGTACCTAAGCAGTCTAATTTTGGAGAGAGAGAGAGAGAGAGAGAGAGAGAGAGAGAGAGAGAGTTGCCTAAGGATAGTATTGACATTGCCTAAGTGGTCTAAGCATATTGAATGATGATTGGTTAGGGAGTACAAACACGTGGTACTCCGGAAATATTGAATAATTTCCTGACTAGAAGGGGTTATGTGTATATTTTTAAACTTGAAGAGTTTATGTATTTTCAAGTTAAATCATAAGGAGTTAAAATATAATTAATCCTTTTATTTAACATCTGAATTGAAAAAGGAAAATGTAAAAAAATTAGTAACATCAATGACACCAAATAAAGAAGACATACCAAGAGTTTTGATGCATTATCGAGGCCTACTGATTTTTAGAACTAGTACCTTTCAATTCTTTTGTTACACATATATACAAATTCCAAACAATGAATTGAGTCTGTTTTTGAAAATATTAAAAACGTAAAAGCAAATAAAATTCAAGAATGAGATTAAGGAAGAAATGTGCACTTAAAGTAATAAGAGTATTAAAAATACCAAGTTCATGAATGATTTGCGACATTGTCATACTATATACCATTATATTGCTCTTTGTTTTTATAATTCTCCACTTAATATGAAAAATCGCAAAATTCAAATAAAACCCCAATTTGAATACCAATTTCAACCTCTACAAGCTTCTTCAAGATGGTGCAATGATCTTATTGAAAAGAATTGGTCACACATATACATCATTGCCTAAAGTGAAGTTAAATCGCATAAGACAAAATTCAAAAGGCCACCTTACAAAGCATATTTTTTGCCATGATACTCGCATTATAAATATGCCATATTTTTACAATTAAATAAAAAGAACTAATGAGACACTTTGGATGGAATTAAACACAAACAAATTGGATGGGGAAAAATTTAAGGAGACAAACAACAATTCATCAAAAACCTAACATGAGCTACCACATGTGATAGCTTTGCTGCATAAAGAGCACTAATTGGGAAAATGTTATATAGTATATTTGTTGTTATATGGTATTCGGAAAATGTTATATTGTTGTAATTGAGAAGGGGGAGGAAAAACAAATGGAAACAGACGGAGCTAAACTACTTAAGGGATCCATAAGATTTCAGTGGTATATTTGTATAGTCTACAATACAAAATAAATTTACCAAAAGTAACCCTCATTCATATTGCTTGGGCAAAGTCCAATCATAAAACTAGGTACTCTTAGTGTAAGAAATGAATTTATTTCAACATTATTGATAATATGCTGTCTTTTTTTTCATCAAATAGGCAAAGGAATTACAATTGTGGAGTGTGCACAGACATATTCACAATCACACTAAATGAATAAACATCTCTACTCCATCTTTCTAAGAAAATTTAAAAATGAGTTAGTCAATGTCCACAATTTTTTTCCTTCACAAAAATTATTTCAAATAACCTTACAAATCAAACATGGAGAGGTAATCTGAATGGATATGAATATTTGTAAATGAATAGAACAAATTATAGAACATGAAAATTAAACCCTACAAATCCACACATTTATGATAAATTGATAATAGATTTGTAATACATATTTTTTGTGTTTTAGCAAATGAGGGACGAATCCTCAACCAGAAAGCACCAAACTTAAAGCCCAAAAAACCAAACTGTATGAAAGCCCAACAAGCTAAAATCTAGAATTCACCCAGGACCATATAGCAATTTGAAGGAGTGCTTCACACCTTTACTCAAAGATAAATTCTTAAAGTATATCTAAATGGTAACGCAGCAAACCTCCGAACAAGATGATTAATCAATTACTTTCATTATAAGTATGGCTCATATTACATTAACTTTGAATTTATATTATATACCTTTAGAATAAAAAATTTAAATAAATTATTTTCTTTATTATTTATACATGCCCTAATTTTAAGATTTCACTTTGGGCTTCAAAAATCTCACGACCGACCTTACAACTGTGCAAGTATAGTTTGATGACAATATTCAATGGACGATGATGGTGGCAATGGTAGGTGGAGGGTGATGGTAGTTAGTGGACGATTACGATAATTGTGATAGTGGTGTGAACTTTTTGGAGAAATGGTGAGGAAAAATAGCAAGAGAAGGTGAAAAGGTAAAAAAATTAATAAGGAGAATATGAGTATTGTAAAATTTATTAGTACATTCAAAAAAAGTCAACATGACTTAAGTATTGAATCCGCTTAATGGGTTTTACTAATTTTATTATTTTGTATGAAAGAGAGTTAATTTAATTTAATTTATTTATTTTTTTAAAGAATCATCAAAAGCATATATATATATATATATTATATAATAAGGGAAGAGAGTTTTTGAAAATATATAAAATGTATGAGAGATACATTTTAATTTAATGGCTGAGATTAATTCCAAATTTATATCAATGGTTCAGATGAATATATCTCCCGCCCAAGACTTCTCTCCACCTACCCACATCTGCCTCCCCACCTTCCCCTTGCCTTTACATCTCTATTTCACAGATACATCTCTCTCTTCCTCCTATCTCTTTCATACGCTACTCTCTCTTCTCTAGCGATGACCACCGACCACCTCTCCTCTCCCTCGCCGGAGACCCAAACTCGAACCCTCTATTCCTGTCTTCCTCCCTTCATCTCCCGCTCCTTCATCCCCCTTTCCCATTTTAGGCCTTTGTTTTGCAACAAACCCATACCTTCTTCGATTCAGTGAGAGGAGAGAAAGAGGAGGGCATCGTTGTCCCGCCCCACCGACGCCGACGCCCTACCCCGCCATCCCCGACAAGAAGGTTCGAAATACATGAGGTAAAAGGTCGCAGTCCACCTGATGAATTTAGATTCAGTTTTGGAACTAAATCTAGATTCAGTTTTAGATTCAGTTTTTGATAATAGTAGATGTTGTGTGTGTGTGTCTTTGCCCAGGAATCTGTGATGTTATGTGATACTGTGTGTGAGTGTGTGTTTTGACAGTATGTGAATCAATTTTTTTAAATGGTTTCGATGGGAATCAATTTTGACAGTATGTTTTGACTGTAACGCCCTCAAAATAATAACATAAATCCCAACAATATAGACATGCTATGATATATAAAAAATTCACATCTTTCCATTCATCAGAGTCTTATTACAAGAAGTATCACATGTTGACAACAAAAGCAAATGCCCTAAGGGCTTACAGCTTTCCAAGTTAACACTTGGTTACACAAAAGTAGAGTGCTAACTCATTTACACATAAAGCCCTTGGCTTGAATTTACATGTAATACAACAAAAGGAAAGACAACCAAAAAGTCTGTCCGCCACTAGCCTCCCAAGCTAAGTCCTTGGAGGTGGCATACTTCCTGTACCTGAAAATGATGTTCCCATATAGGGTGAGCCACAGCCCAGTAGAAATATACTAAACCAATTATGAATATTGACTACAAGATTAACAGTTGATAGATGGCCAACACTTTTACATTCATTCATAATATAACACAGTTCCAAGACACTTAAGTCTATATTTCCTTTCACTTCCATTTCTTTCCTTTTTACTTGCCATTTCATAACCTTGGCTCAGAACCTGGCCAAACATCACACATGAGACACACACTCATGCCAACACTTTTCACTTCATCAAAGATAAACATAACAGTTATATCAATACTTTCAACGACAAGCATATCCGCTATGTCAACACTTCTAGATAAGCATACCCGCTCTATCTACGGAGTTCATCCCCTATCTCCTCCCAACAACATCCGGTTTAGAGGTTCATCCCCTATCTTCCCCTAAACCGTGGAGTACATCCCCTATCTCCTCCAACACAACACAATGCATATAAACAACAATTATATACATCACAAATCAACACAATTAATTATTCAAATTAATCAATCAATGTAATTAGGACATCCTCCATAATTAACATCACAACCCTTAGGTTCCAATTTCACTAATGTTTCAACATTAATTCCATGTTTATATACCAAACATGCTTCTAGGTTTATCATAGATAAAAACCCCCAACTTTTATAAAATTACACAATGGCCCAAAGTTTCCCAAAATTACACAACAACTTCCAACATATCAAAATGCTAAAATTGAAAGACAAAACTCATAAAGAGGAGTAGGGTATCCCTACCTCAAAGAATGAGCTCCAAAAGAGATGATGCCCAACACCCAACTTGCTCCAAAACCAAATTTGTTCCGATTAAAACGAAGCCCAAGTCACCCTCTAACTTTTTAACAAAGGCCTTAGGGTAGGAAATCACCCTAGGTAGATCAATTCTTAGAGAGAGTGCAAGTGTAGAGAGAGAAGCTCTCAAAATAAGGGTTTGAAGAAGATGAAGTGTAGAAAAAGTGATGTTTAGTTCGGTGCTGCCTTGCTGATATAAACAGGCTCGCTCGAGCGAAGACCCCGTCGCTCGAGCGACCAGACACAAAAACTGGTCTCGCTCGAGCGAAGACACACGCTCGCTCGAGCCAACAGTGCAAATTTTCCGATTTGCAGTACGACGCTCGCTCGAGCGAAGACGAACCAGCTCGCTCGAGCGAAGAAACACAACCTTCAGGTCTGAGCCAGACGCAGTCGCTCGCTCGAGCGAAGCCACTCTGGCTCGAGCCACCAGACACAAAACCAACCCTCGCTCGAGCGACCAAACCCTCGCTCGAGCGACCAGCCAAAATTCTGGGCAGCAACACTTGGTTTCCAAACACAACCAACCTGCAACAAACCTGCCCAATACATCCTATAACTCAAATACAAAGTAGGAAAGGATGTAAACAAGACAATACTCAACTACCAACATCCACGGACACATGTCCGGATCACTGTACAACAAGGGTAAACCCGGGACCGCTATATTGACAGTATGTTTTGATGTTATGTGACGGCTTCTACTGGGAATCAAATTTTTTTTTTAAAAATTTTGTGTGTTCCTGTTATGTCTATAATGGCCCCTGTTTATGAAGATTCTGCATCAACTTATGGCCCCTGTCTATAATGGCATTTTGTAGTTTAACAGGAAGACACAGAAACACACAAACTGCCATAACTTATAGATTAAAATAGAGGTGACAAACAAATATGAGACTGCCATAACCTTATTATATAATATACAAAGGTTAGATTACCATTAAAAATTGAACCTGCATTTTAAATGAAAACAAAGCTAGAAATAGTCAAAAATAGTATTTAAAAAAACTTGAAACTTTGATATTGAATTAATACAGAAAGAAAGTCTTAACGCTCAACAAACACTGATAAAAATAAATTCTTAATCCTCCATAAATATTAATATAACCACATCTAATTAATCAAGCTTAGAGTGTGAGTCATGACGACATCTAATTAATAACCACATCTAATTAATCAAGCTGAGAGTGTGAGTCATGAAGACATTTGCATCTCTAAGCTGAAAAAGATGAAGTTTAGCAAAAATCAATATAACTATGTCGTAATCTCAAAATTTTGAAAAATTGGCCAGAATTTAAGTCTCTGCTTGGTTTAGTTGTCACCATCTTTTTTGGAAATTGTTTCTCAAGATTTAAAAATTAATTTGACAAAAAAATGAAAAAATAAAAAATACTCATCATTTTTATATAATTTTATCTATTTGGAGAGTAGAAATAATTTTTAAAAATTTAAAAATATTTTTGTAACATTCAAACTGCCATAACAGGAATGTTACAAAATGCCATTCATTTTAAAATAGAGGTGACAAACAAATATGATTATAATAAATTAAAATTTTGATTGGATGGGTTAAAGTCAATTTTTTTTTTCTTCTTCCCTTTACCCCTGGGACTCAACTCAATATATTTTAGTTTCGTTGGGTGAAAATCATCTCTTATTTTGTACAAGAGCTAAACCTATTTTTTCCTTTATTTTTTTTATTTTCTTTCTTTCTTTCTTTCTTTCTTTCTTTCTTCTTCTTCTCCTCTCATTTTTTTATTTTACTTTCAGAGTGAGGATTGTAATTTGTGATAAAAAAATAAATAAATTATACTTTCAACTTTGCCAGTTATTTTGTAAGACTCTATGAACAATGCTGAGATTGGCTCAATGTGGACTAGAAAGAATTTGTAAAAGAAAAACAGTAAAGAGGTCTAGAGTAACAAAAACCAGTTTTAACCCTATTGGTTGTTTCTTTTTTTTCTTCAAATATTTGGCTGTTATTAGTTAGTCATCTTGGAGTAATGAGTGATAGCATAAACTTATAAGTGATTATGCATAATGGTACCTCATAAGTGAAGAAGAAAGTGGTTTTTCTTTCAACCCTTAATGTTGGTGAAGTGCCCTCTTGAATGTTGTGGGCAAATTCTTGGTGATTGATTTGGAGTATACAACATGTTATCAATCACTTAGAAAGCATACAAACTAACTAATCCCTTTTTCTTTTTCTTTTTCTTTTTTTTTTAGTAGGCAGGTCAATTGATTGGTTTGAGGCAAAGGTGGTGTTGGGTATGAGGTGAGGAAAAGCCGTGAATTTCATGTAATGATTTTTTGAAATGGTTTAGATTTTAGAAACCCATCTTCATGTAATGATTTTTTAAAATGGGTTAGATTTAAATGTGTTTCTGAATGGTTTTGATTCCAAAAATATTAAAATGATAAGTGAACCAGCACAATTATTAAAATGGGTTTCTGAATGGGTTTCTAAAATCAATTTTCATGTACTGATTTTCGGAAACTTATCTTTATTTTGTTTAATTTAGTTCCCCTATGTAACTATTCTGTTTATATCATTTGGAGTATTAACTATGTTTCTCTCATTCCCTTTTTAACTGTTTCGTTTCTCTGCTTAATTATGTTTAATTATGTTTCATTCTCTCTCTTTCATTTTTCAGTTATGGTATTCTTCTTTTATATGTATTTGGTTGTAATCTTTGTTTAAAAAAATAGTATAATTAATTTTATTTAATGAACCTTGGGTTTAATTTTCAGTTTGATTCTTTTTTTGTTGCCTACTAATTGTTATACATAATGCTTCAACTAGAAAATGAGTTATGCATTATCACAGGGATGGAAACTCAAAGGAGCATGATCAGCCAAAAATGGATACTTCACACAAGGTAAGTTTTAATTGTTTTAAAATTTAATTTTGTTTGGTTTTACAGCCTTCAAAAATTCTTCTTCCTTATAACAAGACTCTCTTAGTCTTAATAAAGAAAATTATTCGCTCCCCTTACAAAATATGAGTTTAATTCTATTTGGAGGTTTGTATGATTTATCGTCATTCTCAATCGGTCTATCTATACTATTATTTGCTTTTCTATTCATTTGTTTACTTTAGTAATGCATACATATGTCTATTCTCACTTCACCATTGAATGACATAATTCAACTGACCATAATAGTTATGTTCAATTCTTCTTAATTCATAGCTATTGATGTTCTTATTTCTCATATGTATTTTGATGTGTTTTTCATGTTACAGTTTCTTTTGATGCAATTATTCTTGAAAAATAATACATGGAAGTGTAAGGTATGCATTCCTTTTAAGCACTAAATTGTATAGATGCAGTCAGTTTGTTTTTTATTTTTTTGCCAGGAAATAACAACCACTTTTTATAATAGGAATGCACTTACAAATACTTGGTAGTATGGGATCTGTTACATTTGAGAGGGACACAAATGCCTTGAGAGATAGAAAAGTATTGAGGGATCTGTTAAACTCCAATTCCCTCTCAAAACAAGAATGAAATCAGAATCCAGAAAAGCCCAGAGTGTTGCTATAAAAAATAAAGAATAAAAAGACATCCAGAGGGATTGCCCCCATTTTGGTCTAATAATAACCCAGACGCCCTGTAACATCAATGGGCAATTTTGGCCACAATTTTCTCCAACTAAGAAAGCAATATCAGAATAATGGTTCCAGATCTTTCTGTTCAACTCAAAAATAAATAAACATATAATTTCACAGCCATTCCCATAATTAGATTTTGATTTCTGACAAACAAATAAGGTATGTGTACAGTACTTTTGAGATCACATAGTTATGAACAAATATCAAAGTTCTGTTTCATTCAAGCTAGAATAAGCTCCTTTTGCTTAGAATAGACATGTTTATAAACCAAATTCAATATTTTATCACATAATTCTTGACCATATAGTCAATTTTTTGTCAGGAACATAACCCCAATTTAAAACAACATTATGTCAAGAGGTGTTTAAACAATCATCTAAATATCGCTGACCTGTAATTCTGGTTCTGCATGCCAAGCTGTTTTGGAAGATGATGAGCAGAAACTGGTTCAATGAGAGAAGAATAGTGTTTGGCCTCAGAGAAAGAGGATGACTTATTGAGAGAGTTCACGAAAGGGCAAAGAATCAGACATTAGTTAAGAATTGGAGGCAAGTAATCTTAGTGACATTTTTTTTTTCTTTTTTCTTTTTTATATGTTGTGACTAAGGAGGATGAACCAGACACTTCCTACTATTTTTGGGTCTCAAAGGTACTGACTCAACACACACACACAGAGTTAATGAAATGTTTGATTCTTTAATGAGAAATGGGTGTTAATTTTTGAATTGGGTGCTAACTTTTTATTTATAAAATGGGTTTTTCTATATTATGAGTTTTGCTATTGTTTGCTAAATATGCATAAATGTATACGGATCTATAAATACTTCTGAGTTTGCTAAATACTCTTTAAATACTGATATGGATTTTCCTATATTTATTGGGCTTTTTGTGTTTTTCTATTTTTTTTTCCCCTTTATTTGGGAGTGGGGATTGGTAAGCTGTGATAAAAAAATATATATATATATAGTTTCCGCATTGCCTATTACTTTTTTAAGACCCTGTAAACAATTGTCCCCTTACTGCATGTTGTTGATTTGTTGTTTTATCCATTGAATTTTATTATATCAGTTTAGTCTTATAGTTTATTTAATTTCAATCTAAATTTTGTTGGTTGTTGCCCATGAGCTAACCAAATAGATCCAAAGGGGTTGGTTTGATATTTTGTTTATGGTCATGTATTGCTAACAAATATTCAAAATTAATTTAAGGTTGGAAGTAAAATGAATCTGAATCGGTCCAGGTGAAGATTGAAGAAGGTGATGGAGGGTTACATACACAAAACTGATAGGACTAAATTGATATAATTAATGGTTTTGGGTTTTTGGACAAAATAAATGGGGTTTTTTAGGCTGTATTGATTTGTAAATGATGGAGGAATTAAGTTGGTTAGAATTTGTTGTTGAATTACCAAGTGAAGAGTTTGCTTTTTGAATTTTATTTTATTAAATTCTTTCTTCAGAACACTTCTTTCTTAAATTTTCCCCATAACCTTATGTGATCAATTAAAGAAGTTCCAAAAAGAAAGAGTTGAAAAAAATAAAACCCGAAGAAAATATTGATTGATTTTTGTAAATTAATGTTTTTATCAATCATTAATTTGTATCTGTGTTGACAATGTGTTGTGTTTGTTCGTAGTGTTTGCATTGGGTAACCAATTATTATTTTGCAACAATGTTTGCGTTTAGTTTGAATTGGGTGGTCTATAAAAAACCTTTCATTAGTGTGACAGTGCATGTGTTTGTTTTGAATTGGATAATCTCTTTTAATTATCATATTGGCTTTTTTCTGTATTTTATAGGTAATGTTGACTTATATTGGCTTTTTGAATTGAAGACTAGAAGCGAATGGTAATATTGACTCTTTTTTTACAGATCTACATTTTTTTAAGCTTAAGTTTTTCTTATCTCTCTAATGATTTTGTATTTATTGTTGTGTAAACTAAACGTGTACTTCTTTGATTGATGAGTGTTGAAAGAGGGGCAATCTCGAGTGAGCAACAATCTCGATGGCAGAATCTACACTATTTTTGGTTTTATCGTTGACAAACTTTGAAAATGATTGATGTTGTATAAAGTTAAAGATTATTTACAGGCAAATTGACGTTGTGTAAATTTATATAGATTTTGTTTGGTTTGAGAGGTAGACATTTGGAGGTGTTTGTTATTTATATTTTGATCAAGAATACTATTTTTGTATTGGCATGGTGTGCTCGAAAGGGACAGCACCATTTTGTTGTTCCTCTTATTTTGAAGTTGTCTATAATAAAGGGGATCCTCTTGCTCAAATGTATGTTATCTATTTATTTTTTGTATGTCATGGGAAAACAGAATTTTAGGTATACTTGATTCTCAATTCCTAGCTTAAGAGAGAGTGATAAATGAAAATTATTCAAACAAAACATTATTGACACTGTGCCTTTAGGCACGGACTTACACTAGTATATATGTATATTAGATAGAAAAATCATTTACACAACAAACTACAATCATGTGCTGACTTTACTACGGACGATTGACTTTATATACAATAAGAAAATTAAAATATTTACTAGGCAAACATGTCATCTATTACTGTTGTTGAATTCCAATTTGAATTGGACATTTATCAACCCTTGGGAATCACTACAAATTGCAATACTAAGCATGCATCGCATCTTCGCCCACTAAACAAGCTCTAGACTCTGCTGCGAAAGGCGCGATGAAAGGAGTTAGGCGGACCTTCCCTTTGTGCTATCTACTCTCACCATTGTAGCAAACCCACGCTATAATTCTATGAATCATCCACCACAAATCTATATTCCTTAAAATCCAGTTTGTGCTATTTTAGTTTCAAGATTCGCTTTTCAGAAGATTAAATTTTTTTATTTTTTGTGTTTCTTTGTTTTTATTGATTTTTTTATTTTTAATTTTTAGATACATTTAACATAAATACACTTAAAAAATATAATATTTATCAAAAAATCTTTAAAAATTCACTAAATATCAAAAACATATATATATAAAATTATGAAAATTTAATACATTTTCATATTTTTGTGCATTTGTTGATTTTTTACAAATATTTTACTTTTTAGATACATCTAAGTAAAATGCATCTAAAAAAGTTTTTAAAAAAATATGAAAAATAAAAAAATCAATTTTCAAAAAATTGAAACCAAACACAGTGTTTTAAAAATATATATATACTAGTGTATGCCCGTGCCTAAAGGCACGGTGTCAATAATGTTTTGTTTGAATAATTTTCATTTATCACTCTCTCTTAAGCTAGGAATTGAGAATCAAGTATACCTAAAATTCTGTTTTCCCATGACATACAAAAAATGAATAGATAACATACATTTGAGCAAGAGGATCCCCTTTGTTATAGACACAACTTCAAAATAAGAGGAACAACAAAATGGTGCTGTCCCTTTCGAGCACACCATGCCAATACAAAAATAGTATAATTGATCAAAATCTAAATAACAAACACCTCCAAATGTCTACCTCTCAAACCAAACCAAATCTATATAAATTTACACAACGTCAATTTGCCTGTAAATAATCTTTAACTTTATACAACATCAATCATTTTCAAAGTTTGTCAACGATAAAACCAAAAATAGTGTAAATTCTGCCATCGAGATTGTTGCTCACTCGAGATTGCCCCTCTTTCAACACTCATCAATCAAAGAAGTACACGTTTAGTTTACACAACAATAAATACAAAATCATTAGAGAGATAAGAAAAACTTAAGCTTAAAAAAATGTAGATCTGTAAAAAAGGAGTCAATATTACCATTCGCTTCTAGTCTTCAATTCAAAAAGCCAATATAAGTCAATATTACCTATAAAATACAGAAAAAAGCCAATATGATAATTAAAAGAGATTATCCAATTCAAAACAAACACATGCACTGTCACACTAATGAAAGGTTTTTTATAGACCACCCAATTCAAACTAAACGCAAACATTGTTGCAAAATAATAATTGGTTACCCAATGCAAACACTACGAACAAACACAAAACATTGTCAACACAGATACAAATTAATGATTGATAAAAACATTAATTTACAAAAATCAATCAATATTTTCTTCGGGTTTTATTTTTTTCAACTCTTTCTTTTTGGAACTTCTTTAATTGATCACATAAGGTTATGGGGAAAATTTAAGAAAGAAGTGTTCTGAAGAAAGAATTTAATAAAATAAAATTCAAAAAGCAAACTCTTCACTTGGTAATTCAACAACAAATTCTAACCAACTTAATTCCTCCATCATTTACAAATCAATACAGCCTAAAAAACCCCATTTATTTTGTCCAAAAACCCAAAACCATTAATTATATCAATTTAGTCCTATCAGTTTTGTGTATGTAACCCTCCATCACCTTCTTCAATCTTCACCTGGACCGATTCAGATTCATTTTACTTCCAACCTTAAATTAATTTTGAATATTTGTTAGCAATACATGACCATAAACAAAATATCAAACCAACCCCTTTGGATCTATTTGGTTAGCTCATGGGCAACAACCAACAAAATTTAGATTGAAATTAAATAAACTATAAGACTAAACTGATATAATAAAATTCAATGGATAAAACAACAAATCAACAACATGCAGTAAGGGGACAATTGTTTACAGGGTCTTAAAAAAGTAATAGGCAATGCGGAAACTATATATATATATATATTTTTTTATCACAGCTTACCAATCCCCACTCCCAAATAAAGGGGAAAAAAAAATAGAAAAACACAAAAAGCCCAATAAATATAGGAAAATCCATATCAGTATTTAAAGAGTATTTAGCAAACTCAGAAGTATTTATAGATCCGTATACATTTATGCATATTTAGCAAACAATAGCAAAACTCATAATATAGAAAAACCCATTTTATAAATAAAAAGTTAGCACCCAATTCAAAAATTAACACCCATTTCTCATTAAAGAATCAAACATTTCATTAACTCTGTGTGTGTGTGTTGAGTCAGTACCTTTGAGACCCAAAAATAGTAGGAAGTGTCTGGTTCATCCTCCTTAGTCACAACATATAAAAAAGAAAAAAGAAAAAAAAAATGTCACTAAGATTACTTGCCTCCAATTCTTAACTAATGTCTGATTCTTTGCCCTTTCGTGAACTCTCTCAATAAGTCATCCTCTTTCTCTGAGGCCAAACACTATTCTTCTCTCATTGAACCAGTTTCTGCTCATCATCTTCCAAAACAGCTTGGCATGCAGAACCAGAATTACAAGTCAGCGATATTTAGATGATTGTTTAAACACCTCTTGACATAATGTTGTTTTAAATTGGGGTTATGTTCCTGACAAAAAATTGACTATATGGTCAAGAATTATGTGATAAAATATTGAATTTGGTTTATAAACATGTCTATTCTAAGCAAAAGGAGCTTATTCTAGCTTGAATGAAACAGAACTTTGATATTTGTTCATAACTATGTGATCTCAAAAGTACTGTACACATACCTTATTTGTTTGTCAGAAATCAAAATCTAATTATGGGAATGGCTGTGAAATTATATGTTTATTTATTTTTGAGTTGAACAGAAAGATCTGGAACCATTATTCTGATATTGCTTTCTTAGTTGGAGAAAATTGTGGCCAAAATTGCCCATTGATGTTACAGGGCGTCTGGGTTATTATTAGACCAAAATGGGGGCAATCCCTCTGGATGTCTTTTTATTCTTTATTTTTTATAGCAACACTCTGGGCTTTTCTGGATTCTGATTTCATTCTTGTTTTGAGAGGGAATTGGAGTTTAACAGATCCCTCAATACTTTTCTGTCTCTCAAGGCATTTGTGTCCCTCTCAAATGTAACAGATCCCATACTACCAAGTATTTGTAAGTGCATTCCTATTATAAAAAGTGGTTGTTATTTCCTGGCAAAAAAATAAAAAACAAACTGACTGCATCTATACAATTTAGTGCTTAAAAGGAATGCATACCTTACACTTCCATGTATTATTTTTCAAGAATAATTGCATCAAAAGAAACTGTAACATGAAAAACACATCAAAATACATATGAGAAATAAGAACATCAATAGCTATGAATTAAGAAGAATTGAACATAACTATTATGGTCAGTTGAATTATGTCATTCAATGGTGAAGTGAGAATAGACATATGTATGCATTACTAAAGTAAACAAATGAATAGAAAAGCAAATAATAGTATAGATAGACCGATTGAGAATGACGATAAATCATACAAACCTCCAAATAGAATTAAACTCATATTTTGTAAGGGGAGCGAATAATTTTCTTTATTAAGACTAAGAGAGTCTTGTTATAAGGAAGAAGAATTTTTGAAGGCTGTAAAACCAAACAAAATTAAATTTTAAAACAATTAAAGCTTACCTTGTGTGAAGTATCCATTTTTGGCTGATCATGCTCCTTTGAGTTTCCATCCCTGTGATAATGCATAACTCATTTTCTAGTTGAAGCATTATGTATAACAATTAGTAGGCAACAAAAAAAGAATCAAACTGAAAATTAAACCCAAGGTTCATTAAATAAAATTAATTATACTATTTTTTTAAACAAAGATTACAACCAAATACATATAAAAGAAGAATACCATAACTGAAAAATGAAAGAGAGAGAATGAAACATAATTAAACATAATTAAGCAGAGAAACGAAACAGTTAAAAAGGGAATGAGAGAAACATAATTAATACTCCAAATGATATAAACAGAATAGTTACATAGGGGAACTAAATTAAACAAAATAAAGATAAGTTTCCGAAAATCAGTACATGAAAATTGATTTTAGAAACCCATTCAGAAACCCATTTTAATAATTGTGCTGGTTCACTTATCATTTTAATATTTTTGGAATCAAAACCATTCAGAAACACATTTAAATCTAACCCATTTTAAAAAATCATTACATGAAGATGGGTTTCTAAAATCTAAACCATTTCAAAAAATCATTACATGAAATTCACGGCTTTTCCTCACCTCATACCCAACACCACCTTTGCCTCAAACCAATCAATTGACCTGCCTACTAAAAAAAAAAGAAAAAGAAAAAGAAAAAGGGATTAGTTAGTTTGTATGCTTTCTAAGTGATTGATAACATGTTGTATACTCCAAATCAATCACCAAGAATTTGCCCACAACATTCAAGAGGGCACTTCACCAACATTAAGGGTTGAAAGAAAAACCACTTTCTTCTTCACTTATGAGGTACCATTATGCATAATCACTTATAAGTTTATGCTATCACTCATTACTCCAAGATGACTAACTAATAACAGCCAAATATTTGAAGAAAAAAAAGAAACAACCAATAGGGTTAAAACTGGTTTTTGTTACTCTAGACCTCTTTACTGTTTTTCTTTTACAAATTCTTTCTAGTCCACATTGAGCCAATCTCAGCATTGTTCATAGAGTCTTACAAAATAACTGGCAAAGTTGAAAGTATAATTTATTTATTTTTTTTATCACAAATTACAATCCTCACTCTGAAAGTAAAATAAAAAAATGAGAGGAGAAGAAGAAGAAAGAAAGAAAGAAAGACAGAAAATAAAAAAAATAAAGGAAAAAATAGGTTCAGCTCTTGTACAAAATAAGAGATGATTTTCACCCAACGAAACTAAAATATATTGAGTTGAGTCCCAGGGGTAAAGGGAAGAAGAAAAAAAAAAATTGACTTTAACCCATCCAATCAAAATTTTAATTTATTATAATCATATTTGTTTGTCACCTCTATTTTAAAATGAATGGCATTTTGTAACATTCCTGTTATGGCAGTTTGAATGTTACAAAAATATTTTTAAATTTTTAAAAATTATTTCTACTCTCCAAATAGATAAAATTATATAAAAATGATGAGTATTTTTTATTTTTTCATTTTTTTGTCAAATTAATTTTTAAATCTTGAGAAACAATTTCCAAAAAAGATGGTGACAACTAAACCAAGCAGAGACTTAAATTCTGGCCAATTTTTCAAAATTTTGAGATTACGACATAGTTATATTGATTTTTGCTAAACTTCATCTTTTTCAGCTTAGAGATGCAAATGTCTTCATGACTCACACTCTCAGCTTGATTAATTAGATGTGGTTATTAATTAGATGTCGTCATGACTCACACTCTAAGCTTGATTAATTAGATGTGGTTATATTAATATTTATGGAGGATTAAGAATTTATTTTTATCAGTGTTTGTTGAGTGTTAAGACTTTCTTTCTGTATTAATTCAATATCAAAGTTTCAAGTTTTTTTAAATATTATTTCTGACTATTTCTAGCTTTGTTTTCATTTAAAATGCATGTTCAATTTTTAATGGTAATCTAACCTTTGTATATTATATAATAAGGTTATGGCAGTCTCATATTTGTTTGTCACCTCTATTTTAATCTATAAGTTATGGCAGTTTGTGTGTTTCTGTGTGTTCCTGTTAAACTACAAAATGCCATTATAGACAGGGGCCATAAGTTGATGCAGAATCTTCATAAACAGGGGCCATTATAGACATAACAGGAACACACAAAATTTAAAAAAAAAAAAAATTGATTCCCAGTAGAAGCCGTCACATAACATCAAAACATACTGTCAAAACATACTGTCAAAATTGATTCCCATCGAAACCATTTAAAAAAATTGATTCACATACTGTCAAAACACACACTCACACACAGCATCACATAACATCACAGATTCCTGGGTAGAGAGAGAGACACACACACACAACATCTACTATTGTCAAATTTTAGTTCCAAAACTGAATCTAAATTCATCAGGTGGACTGCGACCTTTTACCTCATGTATTTTGAACCTTCTTGTCGGGGACGGCGGGGCTGGACGACAATGCCCTCCTCTTTCTCTCCTCTCACTGAATCGAAGAAGGTATGGGTTTGTGTGTTCCTGTTATGTTGATGCAGAATCTATAATGTCTATAATGGCCATAAGTTATGGCAGTTTGTGTGTTCCTGTGTGTTCCTGTTAAACTACAAAATGCCATTATAGACAGGGGCCATAAGTTGATGCAGAATCTTCATAAACAGGGGCCATTATAGACATAACAGGAACACACAAAATTTAAAAAAAAAAAAAAAAATTGATTCCCAGTAGAAGCCATCACATAACATCAAAACATACTGTCAAAACATATTGTCAAAATTGATTCCCATCGAAACCATTTAAAAAAATTGATTCACATACTGTCAAAACACACACTCACACACAGTATCACATAACATCACATATTCCTGGGCAAAGACACACACACACAACATCTACTATTGTCAAAAACTGAATCTAAAACTGAATCTAGATTTAGTTCCAAAATTGAATCTAAATTCATCAGGTGGACTGTGACCTTTTACCTCATGTATTTCGAACCTTCTTGTCGGGGATGGCGGGGTAGGGCGTCGGCGACGGTGGGGCAGGACAACGATGCCCTCCTCTTTCTCTCCTCTCACTGAATCGAAGAAGGTATGAGTTTGTTGCAAAACAAAGGCCTAAAATGGGGAAGGGGGATGAAGGAGCTGGAGATGAAGGGAGGAAGACAGGAATAGAGGGTTCGAGTTTGGGTCTCCGGTGAGGGAGAGGAGAGGTGGTCGGTGGTCATCGCAAGAGAAGAGAGAGTAGCGTATGAAAGAGATAGGAGGAAGAGAAAGATGTATCTGTGAAATAGAGATGTATTCAAGAACAGAGAGGGAGAGGGAGAGAGAGATGGAAAGGGAAAGGGAAGGGGAAGGTGGGGAGGCAGATGTGGGTAGGTGGAGAGAAGTCTTGGGCGGGAGATATATTCATCTGAACCATTGATATAAATTTGGAATTAATCTCAGCCATTAAATTAAAATGTATCTCTCATACATTTTATATATTTTCAAAAACTCTCTTCCCTTATTATATAGATATATATATATATATGTGTGTGTGTGTGTGTGTGTGTGTGTGTGTGTGTGTGTGTGTGTGAGAGAGAGAGAGAAAAATAAAGGGATTTTTGGTGAAACCCCTCTTTTGGGCCTTTTTATTAGGGTAAAGGATAACTTAATCAATTTTCTTTCAAAAAGCCCATGAGTAGGAGATGCCTGCCTTAATAAGGACATTTTATAATTTCTATTTTTTTTATGACAATATTGCCCTTCTATATATATGTATCATATATTTGAAATCTGAGCTCATATGTAGTATATGGATCTGCTACAATTTGCAAAATCAGGAACGAAATCAATGAAGACGATCTCCAAATCTGAAGATCTCGCAGCCGAAGATCTCTCCCTTGGTCAACAATAGACGATCTTGCCACTGACGATCAATACTCTCAATTAAACAAGAATTTCATTGAGATTTGTGAGTGTTGATCGAGTTTTAGAAGTTTTTCTTCTTAATCAGGTATGTTGATTTGTTCATTAATTATTTTTGTTTGTTTGTTTGTTTTTTTTTTTTTTTGGATTTATTTTTGTTGTGTTTGATCTGATTTCGTCTGACAGAATTAGAGTAAAATTTTACTCTGGTTCTATTGCTCTATTTTTTGTTTGATAGAATGAGAGTAAAATTTTGCTCTGATTCTATTGCTCTGTTTTTTGTTTGAGAGAATGAGAGTAAAATTTTACTCTAATACATGCTCTGTTTCTGTTTGAGAGAATGAGAGTAAAATTTTACTCTGGTATGTGCTCTATTTTTGTTTGATAGAATGAGAGTAAAATTTTACTCTGGTGTTAGAATGACAGTAAAATTTTACTCTGGTATTCTATACTTCTGTTATTTGTGTTTTGGACTTGTAGTGACAGTAAAATTTTACTTTGATAGTCACAGTAAAATTTTACTTTGATTGACAGTAAATTTTTACTATTAATTGATTGCAGATTTGTAAAATGGTTCCACCTCTTATGTTCTTATGCAAGTATAGTGATCGTACCATTGTGTTCAAGGTTGTGTCAAACTGCACGTTGAAGGATTTAACTGATTTCTTAAGTTGTAAACTGAAAAAGTTCGACAATAGTGGTTGCATACTATTATCGTACTATTTACCTGGACATTCGCAATGCATGATTGATGATGATTCTAATTTTCAGAATATGTTGTCGCTTGTTTATCCCCTTAGTATTGACCGGGTTTATAGCGATCTCGGTTTTGACTCGACTATTGTTGCATTCCGGACCCAAGTTTCATGGTTCGAATATTGTTATCCATGTTTTTCTTCCTTCTACCCTTTGAGTTTGAGTATTGGAATGTTTTGGACGTGTTTAGAACAGGTTAGTTGCTAGTTAGACTAGATTATTGTTGCCTAGATTTTGGTCCCTTCGCTCGAGCGTAGCTTCTTGTGCTCGAGCGAGGACATCCTTTTGTGTCTGGTTGCTCAAGCGACAACTTTTGCGCTCGAGCAAAATTTGTGATCTCCTAGTTTTTGGTTCAGACCTACAAAGTTCTGGGAGGGTGTAGTTGTTCGCTTGAGCCAGAATTCTTGCGCTCGAGCGACGGGCTGTTGTGTTGTTGTTCGCTCGAGCGAGGACTCTTGTGCTTGAGCGACGATCTTCTGTCTACAAAACTTCTGGGAATTTGTATTCCACGCTCGAGCAACGCTTCTTGCGCTCGAGCGAGGTCACTTGTTGTGTCTGGTCGCTCGAGCGACAACTCCTTCCCTCGAGCGAGCCTCGCGTCTATCAGTTCATAGCAGCATATTTTTATATGCCTTTTTACTCCAAAACCCTAACCTGACTCTCTCTCTCTAAAATCCACTCTCTCTTTACATTTTGACCAAGATCCTTTGATCTCTTCACCCTAGTGTCTTTAGAAGAAGGGTGGAGCATCTTGAGGACTCCATTTTCATCCAATTGGAAGTTGATTTCGTCATTTTCGAAGTCTCTCCTCTTCTCTTTTGGGGTTCTACACTTGAGGTAGAGATATTCTACACCTTATTATAGTTTTTAACCTAGATATTTGTTGTTATGTATAAATGATGAGTTTTGGGTGTGATTTGGGTAGAGTTAGGGTTTGAACTCAAATTGAAAGAGGGGTTTCTATGTTAGGTTCTATAAATGGATTTAGGGCTTTGAATGTAAGGTTACCTTGGGTTAAAATGATGAAATTTGGCCTTAGGGTTGATATTTGAAAAAGGGAGAAATTTGCCCTAATTTGTGTTAAATAATTATTTTGTATAAATAATGGAATTGTTATGGAGAATGTGGAATTAGGAGGATGTATGAATGAATGGTGTAGTTGGACTTGTTAAATCACTCACCTATGGAAATTTGATAAAATATCTGTTATATAGATTGTATATCTGCTTAGAAATATCTGTTTTGGGCTATCGGTGGAAGATAACTATGATTGTTGTAGAAATTGCATGAGGATTAGGTAAATCAAAATTAATTATTTAAATTATGTCATTGAATATAACGGTATGATTAAATCATTGAATATGTGACGATATTTTGGATACATTGTATATGCATAATTGTTTGGGAGAAAAAATGGGATGTACTCCATTATTTGAGAGGAGATAGGGGATGGACTCCATTTAAAATTAAGTTGGCCGAAGTGTCCTGGGTGAAAGTCCCAAAATCTTGTGTATATATATATGGATGCTGATTCCGTTAGATGAAAGTTCCGTAAAAAGGCAAAGTTGAAGTGTTTGAATAATGAATGTTATTGAATTGTGAACCAATGAGTTGTAGTCTCATTTGGATTGTTTAGAGAACAGTGAACTAGACTCATGAATTGATTTATGATAAATAATAAAAATGAATTGAGATATGAATATCAATATTGAATGGTCATGTAAAGATGTAAGTCGGTTATGCATATTGAACATTTATCTGACACTTATGTCTTAGTTAAACTTCATATATTGTGTTAGTCTATCTCTACTGGGCTTTGGCTCACCCTACTTGGGAAACCATTTTCAGGTACCGGTGACATGCCTCCTCCAAGGATATAGCTTGGGAGGACTTATGAGCTGAAGGCTCTTCTTTTTTGGTATTTTGTGTTTATATGTTCATTCAAGCGAAGGGCTATTAAATGTACAGAGCTTATAACTCTCTTTTGTTGTAACCAAGCAAGCCTTGGAAAGATATAAGCCCGTAGGGCATTTATTTTGTTGTTATTATCTAGTATCACATACTGTAGATTCAGAATGAGTATTTATGAATGTATAACGCATGTAATACATTTTGTAATTCAAACTCTGATGCATGAAAGTATATTAATTCTATTGTATTCACTTCTCGTGTGAATTGGATTATTTGCATTATTTTGTGGGTGTGACAAGGTTGATGTGACTATTACTGAAATGGGCATTTCAAATGAAAAACATGGTGTTAGAGAATCAGGGGACGCTAGTAGATCTAACATTACTGATGGTAAAATGGATTTACTCCTTATGTTTTGTCAACATTTTACTCTTAGATTTCAGAGTGTAACATTTTACTTTTATTTCAGAGTAAAATTTTACTTTTATGTAGAGTAAAATTTTATTTTTTTGTAGATTAACATTTTACTTTTAGATTCAGAGTGTAACATTTTACTCTTATTTCAGAATAAAATTTTACTTTTATGCAGAGTAAAATTTTACTTTTAGATTCAGAGTGTAACATTTTACTCTTATTTTAGAGTAAAGTAAAATTTTACTTTTAGTAAAATGTTACTTTATTTCAGAGTAAAATTTTACTTTATTTCAGACAGTATGTTAGACCCTTAGAAAAATATTTCCAACTTGCACCAAAATTTACTATAATACACAAACTCCCCTGATGCTCATTATGTAATCTTTGTGCAAAAACAATCTACAACACAACTAAATATATCATCAAAGATACACAAGTATAACCTGTACCATTGTATTCTATCCATAACAACGTTTATTTCTAGTCAAAACACACACACTCTCTCTCTCTACACATATATAATAATATTTCTATATTGATGTTGTTAGGGAAAATCGATGATTCCCCACAAGTAAATCAATCAATGGGAATAAAAACTAATGCGGAAAAATTAAATCAAAGGCAACACAAGAATTTTTACGTGGTTCCCTCAATGTGAGGTACATCCACGGGATCGAAATCCGATTCCACTATCAACCAAATAGGTTCCAAACGATTACAAACGAGACACTAATGGTCTCACAAAACCACCCTTAGGTGAATTCCAAATAATCACAAATGAACAAGAGGAAAGACCTCACCAAATAGATGAACCAAAATCTTCAGAACCCAAGTTGAAGAAGACCCAAAATAACGAACCAAACACCAACCGATAAAGCCCCAAAAACCCGAGCTTCAAAAAACGAAATTGACCCACTATTCCAATCTTCGGCACTGTTCACAAAAGTCCTATAGCAGTCGCCGGTTCTTTTTGATCATTCCAAGCAAAAAAAACATAAACAATATATATATATATATATTGTGAATCTAGGGTTGTGTAAACAAACCCTAATTGTATCCAAATTGGATTGGGCCTCCACAAATATAATATATAAAAATATATTATACTAAACCAAGCCCAATTAAAACTCTTTTTCCAAAACCAATTGTTTCCCACACTCCAATAAGGAGGTATCCCAACAATTCTCCCCCTACCGACTTAGGTGGAGACATCAACCATACCCGCCAAAGTTCGACACTTTAAAAGTTTGTCCCTCGACAAAGTCTTAGTCAACATATCCGAGATATTATCATCTGTGTGAACCTTTTCGAGTTGCAACAATTTCGAATCTAACACATCACGAATCCAATGGTATCTCATATCAATGTGTTTCGATCTCGAATGAAAAGTAGAATTTTTACTCAAGTGAATAGCACTTTGACTATCACAATAAAGCACATACTTTTCTTGCTTCAAACCCAACTCTTGCAAAAATTTCTTCAACCATAACTCTTCTTTGCAAGCTTCTGTAATGGCAATAAATTCAGCTTCGGTAGTTGAGAGAGCAACATATTTTTGTAATTTAGATTGCCATGCCACAGCTCCCCCTGCAAAAGTCATCAAATACCCCGAAGTAGATTTCCTAGAATCAACATCACCAGCCATGTCAGAATCTGTGAATCCATCAAGCATCGGCTTACCATTCCCAAAACACAAACACACCTTCGAAGTCCCTCGAAGATACCTTAGAATCCATTTTACCGCTGCCCAATGTTCTTTACCCGGATTAGAGAGAAAACGACTCACCACACCAACGGCGTGAGCAATATCCGGCCTTGTACAAACCATGGCATACATCAAAGAACCAACTGCTGAAGCATAAGGAACTTTCAACATCTCTTCCTTGTCTTTCTCACTTGTAGGACATTGATTCGAACTAAGCTTGAAGTGACCCGCAAGTGGACAACCAACTGGCTTTGCTTTATTCATGTTGAACCTCTCAAGAACTTTCTCAATGTAGCTCTCTTGAGACAACCAAATCAGTCCCTCTTTGCGATCACGAACAATTTTCATACCAAGTATTTGCTTTGCCGGTCCCAAATCTTTCATAGCAAAAGATTTACTCAACTCCAATTTCAACCTGTTAATCATGGTAGAATCTTGACCCACAATTAACATGTCATCAACATAAAGCAAAAGAATAATAAATTTGCCATCCGGGAAATTTTTCACAAACACACAATGGTCCGAAGTGGTTTTAGAAAAACCATTATTCATCATGAAAGAGTCAAATTTTTTGTACCATTGCCGCGGGGCTTGCTTGAGACCATACAAACTTTTCTTCAATTTGTAAACAAATTTCTCTTTCCCTTTTTCCACAAAACCTTCTGGTTGCTCCATGTAAATTTCTTCTTCAAGATCACCGTGAAGAAATGCGGTCTTCACATCAAGTTGTTCAACTTCAAGGTTCATACTTGCAGCCATGCCAAGTACAACCCGAATAGAAGACATCTTTACAACCGGCGAGAAAATCTCGTCAAAGTCAATACCTTTCTTTTGCCCAAAGCCTTTCACAACAAGACGTGCCTTGTACCTCAGATTCTTGCCATCATTCTTCAATTTGAAAACCCACTTATTTTTCAGAATTTTCCTCCCCTTAGGCAACTTCACTAAATCATAAGTCTGGTTTTCAAGTAAGGAATTCATCTCCTCGTCCATGGCCTTTTTCCAATCATCTTTCTTTGTATGCTCAATTGCTTCTTGGTAGCTTTCAGGCTCCCCTTGATCAGAAATTAACACAAATTCATTGGGAGGATACTTTCTTGAAGGTTGTCGGTCCCTTGTAGATTTCCTCAACTCAAGCTGTGGTGGCGGTTCTTGAGTTGGATGCTCTTCCTCAATTTCTGGCTCAACTTCATTAGGATTAGCATCATCCTCCACTTCTTCAATAGGTGGCTGCACATCTCCCCCATTTTCATCATCAACTGAAGATGAAGGAGATGGATCCATGTCAATGAGATCACTAGTTTTTGGCTCCGGTTGATCACCTTTGCCAAAGTCTTCAATTGTTTGGTCTTCAAGAAACACAACATCACGGCTTCGAATGACTTTCGTGTCGACCGGATCCCACAATCTATACCCGAATTCATCACGCCTATAGCCAAGAAAAATACATTGTCTTGACTTACTATCAAGCTTGGACCTCTCATCCTTTGGAATGTGAACAAAAGCTCGGCAACCAAACACTCTCAAGTGCTCATAAGACACATCTTTGCCAGTCCAAACTCTTTCAGGAACATCACCATTCAAAGGATAACAAGGAGATAAATTGATCAAGTCAACCGCTGTACTCATTGCCTCACCCCAAAAGGATCTTGGCAATTTAGCTTGTGAAAGCAAACATCTTGTTCTTTCCACAATGGTGCGGTTCATCCTCTCAGCAACGCCATTTTGTTGAGGAGTCTTCTTAACTGTCTTTTGATGCCGAATACCTTGGCTGCGACAATACTCATCAAATGGCCCAATGTATTCACCACCATTGTCTGTTCGGATGCACTTCAATTTCTGCCCTGTTTCTCTTTCAACCATGGCCTGAAAATGCTTAAATACTTCTAGAACTTGATCTTTAGTTTTTAGTAGATAAGCCCAAACTTTTCTTGAATAATCATCAATGAAAGTAACAAAATAAAGTGCACCACCATGTGTTCTAACTTTTAAAGGACCACAAACATCCGAATGAATTAACTCCAACACATTTTCTTTTCTAGAAGCAACATTTTTATGAAAAGAAACTCTATGTTGTTTACCCGCCAAACAATGAACACAAGTTTTAAGATGTGTACCTTTCAAACCGGGTAGAAGCTCTTTCTTGAATAATACTTGCAGCCCCTTTTCACTCATGTGGCCAAGCCGCTTGTGCCACAATTCGGTAGAAGTATCATCTTCAAGTGCATTGACAACACCTTTACAAATTTTTCCTTGCATCGAATAAAGTGTACGAGTCTTCTTGCACTTAGCCACCACCAAAGAACCCTTTGTGAGCTTCCATATTCCATCACCAAATTTGTTGTTGAAGCCTTCATCATCTAGCTTCCCAGTAGAGATTAAATTAAGGCGAATGTCGGGAACATGCCTCACATCTTTAAGCAACAATTTGCAGCCCAAATTTGTTTCCAAGCAAACATCACCCATACCAATAATCTTGGACAAACCTTCATTACCCATTCGAACAAAACCATAATCTCCTGCAGTGTAGGTAGTGAAGAAATCAACTCGAGAAGTCACATGAAAAGAAGCACCAGAATCAATCACCCAATGACTCTCTTGGCCCACAAAATTGATACAATCATCTTCACAAACGACCATGAGATCATCGGTAGTAACTGCCGTTGTATCTTCTTGCTTCTTATCCACACTTTTGTCACGCCTTTTCTCCTTGTTCTTGAGTTTTCGGCATTCCCGCTTCATGTGCCCTTTCTCATGGCAATAATAGCACTCAATGTCTTTCTTTGAAAAAGAACCATCTTTTGATTTGTCACGGCTTTGATCACGACCATGAGGAGTCTTACTCCTCCCCCTTGTTTTACTTCGGCCTCTCACAACAAATGCTTCTGAATGGGAGGTACCGGCTGATTTTCTTCTAGTTTCTTCATTCAACAAGCTACTAGTGACTTGACCCATAGTGACAACTCCATCGGGCGCCGAATTACTAACTGTCACAACCAAAGTCTCCCAACTTTCGGGTAAGGAACTAAGTAGCATCAAAGCCTGCAACTCATCATCAAAAATAATTTTCATAGAAGCAAGTTGGTTAACGATACTCTTTATTTCATTCAGATGTTCCGGAATAGGGCTGCCCTCTTTATATTTTAAATTAACCAACTTACGAAATAGAAAAGCTTTATTTGTGGCTGATTTTCTATCATAAAGACTCTCTAATTTTTTCCATAAATCATGTGCCGAAGTCTCAGTGGCAACATGATGAAACACACTGTCATCAATCCATTGACGGATAACACCAACGGCTTTTCGATTAAGCCTCTTCCACTCATCATCTTTCATACCCTCGGGTTTGCCACTGTCACCCTCAATGGGTCCATACAAATCTTTACAAAATAATAGGTCCTCCATTTTAGTTTTCCAAGTTATCCAATTGCTTCCATTGAAGCTAGACATGCGACCCACATTCCCCTCCATTGATTTACACAAATAAATAAACCCCAATAATAAACCGTAAGCTCTGATACCAGTTGTTAGGGAAAATCGATGATTCCCCACAAGTAAATCAATCAATGGGAATAAAAACTAATGCGGAAAAATTAAATCAAAGGCAACACAAGAATTTTTACGTGGTTCCCTCAATGTGAGGTACATCCACGGGATCGAAATCCGATTCCAATATCAACCAAATAGGTTCCAAACGATTACAAACGAGACACTAATGGTCTCACAAAACCACCCTTAGGTGAATTCCAAATAATCACAAATGAACAAGAGGAAAGACCTCACCAAATAGATGAACCAAAATCTTCAGAACCCAAGTTGAAGAAGACCCAAAATAACGAACCAAACACCAACCGATAAAGCCCCAAAAACCCGAGCTTCAAAAAACGAAATTGACCCACTATTCCAATCTTCGGCACTGTTCACAAAAGTCCTATAGCAGTCGCCGGTTCTTTTTGATCATTCCAAGCAAAAAAAACATAAACAATATATATATATATATATATTGTGAATCTAGGGTTGTGTAAACAAACCCTAATTGTATCCAAATTGGATTGGGCCTCCACAAATATAATATATAAAAATATATTATACTAAACCAAGCCCAATTAAAACTCTTTTTCCAAAACCAATTGTTTCCCACACTCCAATAAGGAGGTATCCCAACAGATGTGTGTATGTATATCTTATTGCCAGGTCCAAGCTATTGGTTTCTGTGTTCAAAAAGAGAGGAGAGAGAGAGAGAGAGAGAGAGAGAGAGAGTTGGTAAAACATCTGAGCATTTGGAGATCTGTTCTTGCAATTATTATGTGGCTTTTGGTTGGAGCGTTTGAAGATCTCAACTAGAGTACATAAGTTTTATTTATTTATTTCTCTCTCTAGAAAGATTAGATCGAGCTCTAATGGGAAGCAAATGGAGGAAAGCGAAGCTCGCTCTGACGTGTCTCTACGTCCCGAGCACAGTAGAGGACTTGCCACCATCGGTTTAGTTCGTTGGGAGGTTCTCCGACGCCACTTTGCTCTCTCCAGTGGCGGCGAGAGGCTCGAATTTTCAATGCCTACAACGCCGATTCCTTCTTCTTCGGGTCTCCGGTTGCCCAAACATGACTTCAAGTCATCTAAGGTGCTTCTTATCATCAAAATATAACTTCAGAAATTATGCCTAGATTTGCTTGCATATACATACATACATTCATATATATATATATATATATAGATATAAGAGTATTATCCCAAGCAAGAGCCAGTTACTTATATGGAAAGGTATTTCAGTCTATTCATCATATTTTTTTGATTGAGGGGTTTTTGGGGCCATTGTTTTATTTAGTGGGTTTCACACAAAAAAGGCCCAATGAGAGGGACTTTTCACCAAAAATCTCAAAAATAAATAGGGTCTTTCAACTATTACTTTTATTTTTCAGTTTATTTATTGAGATTTCTCCTCCACTATTAAAATTTTTTTGTATCAGTAATATATTATTTTTGACGATTGTAATTCACTAAATTTCATTGTAATAATTTCCTCATTTTGAAGCCCAAGACAGTGGTGTAAATGGGTTTACACTTAGGCTGGCCCTGTTCTCAAACACTTCCTTTTCTTCCTTCCAAAAACATGAGCTGGAGAGAGATTCTTGTGTGGGATTCCATACCCTCACTACTATTATCATTTGAATGTGTCCCATTTGATGACCCCACTTTCCCAACTCCTTATAAATTCTCTCCTCTTTCTTTAATTGTCTTCAAACTCTCTCTCTCCCTCTTCATATACACACAACAGAAAACATAAAAAGTGCAACTATATACATATACATGTACATGGGAAACAAGATTGAGGCAGAAAAGCTGTCAAAGATAGCAAATTTAACAACAGGCAAGAACAAAGTTTTAGTCCCTCTGGTTAGAGAAGTGTTAAGTGCCGCATGTTTACAACTTTTTTCCAAGAGTTTGAGGCTCATGAGCTTATACCTCATCAATTCCGTTCCCTGCAACAAAAAACTATGAAGATTGTTATGACCATCTTTTGTCTTCTGTCCCAACAAATTTATGCAAATTCTCACCCATTTGCTTCCTTTTTATAGTTGCAACACATATAGCATATTGTATTTTTAAGGAAAATAAGCTCTTGTGAGGGCAAGTCTCGAGTGTAGCTTTTGTTTATAGCTTTTAAGTTGTAATCGACTATTAAGAATCTTAAGAAGTTGAGAAGGAATATTTTAACTTCTGTTTTTTGATAATTAATTTTTACCTTGTAGACTGCACGAAATAAATCTTCATAATCAAAATACCAAAATTGGGGATTAATTAGGTAGCTCAAACATTCTTCTTCGAAGGTATGAACTAAAATCCCAAAAGCACTTTCTATACAATGGAATAAAAATGAACCCAAAATCTTTTCTGGGACTGGGACATAGGTCCTTGCCAAACGTAAACCATTTTCAAAATTCCATAGAAAGTATACTAACGCTATGTTTGATTGGGAGATTTGAGAAAGGATTTGGAAAGGAAAAAAGAAAAAAATAGGTGATATGTGAATAAAATATACTTACATTTCACCTCGTTTCACACAACTTTTTCCTTTCCCTTTCCAAATGCCCCAACCAAATACAACGTAAGCAACATGATTGTCACTAGAAAAAAATACATTTTTGGCACCACCAGAATATGATTTTCTAGTTGGTGCAATGGTAAACAAATACCAGATTAACAAATTCTTCCCTAAAAAGAAAGAAAAATACAGAGATTTTATAGGACACGCATGCATGTATTGTCAACAATAGTGGTGAAAGCCTTGGAGAAAGAATCAGAACTTCTAACCTAACAATGGAGGATCTTGGGACAGTAGCTACATCACATCAGCATAATTATTGATTTCACCCATCATCATATTCGGCGTAGGCAATAGCTTTGTTGTGAGATATCAATCATATGATCAAAGAAATTATAGTCAGATTCTCAGTATTAATGTGAGAAAGAACAACTTTGTCGATCATCTCTGTATTATCCTCAGTTGATGTAAAATAATGCACATCAAAAAGCAATTACAATTAGTTTCTCACATTTCACAGGCTTGCTAGCATTGTCATTGTGAGCTAAGAATGCTGCATCAGAACAATTTACTTTATGATTTTGAGTTATTAGGACTAACCTTCTATTTTCAGCGACAGAAGTGGCATGTTGGAGTTTTAGGTTGGTGAAATTGTTCCTAATGAACAAGAGAACATAGGTTGACTATATATATTAAGAATGAGCAACAAAGCTAACCACACCAGTTGATTCTGAGGCAGCAGAAGGAAAATCGATAATCACTCCATCAATAGCAAATTGAAAATAATCAGGTACTGCAGATACTCAGCTATTTCACTTCAACAAAAAAGGGTTTTTACGGTACCAAATGCACGTCGTGGAAATGATTCTACGACGCGCAAGGTAAAGCCGTGTTATGACCAGGAAAATCATTCACTTCAATGGCATGTCGTAGTATGCCGTAAAAAATATTTAACGGCGGATCTTGTGCTTCGTGTTTGACTTTTCTACAACTACTTTTACATGTCATTAATTAAAGGGACAAAGTACGACGTTCATTGCTAGTCGTTAAATATTCAATACAATGACCTATTTTGCCTGCCGTAGATAGCCCAAGTGTCACCGCATTTTTTGCATGCCGTAAAATATGTTTATTTTAAATATATATAAAAAAAATCAGTAGGTTTTATTTCACCCGTACAATATAAGAAAACATTACAAGCAAGCTTTACAAACATATATATATATATATATCTCAATCAACCATCAAAAAAAAAAAAACTATCCATAAGTTCTGAATATCCAAAAATTATCTATGCATTCCAAATCATCTAAAAATTATGTTTCTAAACATCAAAAACTATCGAGTTCAAAACCATCCAAAATGTTCTAAATCATCCAAAAAAAACTGTCATTAAGTTCTAAATCATACAAAATTTACCCAAATATCTTCTTGTCAATGCACCATCATGAGCTGATTCAATTGCATCAACACTCGGCTTGTGCCCTAGAACAAGCACCTGACAGATTCAATCGACTTGGCTTGGACAGTTCCTTCACCTTTTGGGTCTCTTATCACCGTCATGGTACCAAATGCCTCTCCTATAGGACCATTTCCAGAGATTTCTTCATCTTCCTTTAATTGGAACTTCGGCCGCTCTCTGTCAAAATAACAAAAATCGGGAGTAGATCACTATGATAAATAACAAAAATGGTTATAAGCAAAAAAAATAAAATAAAATAATGGTCAATAGAGAGTAGAGAGATAAATGATACATAAAATATGAAATGCAAAAATAAAAAATGGTCAGAAGTTTAAAAAAAAATGTACTTAAAAGATGAAAGAGTCTATTTAAATAATGCAAGAGACTAAATACTAACTAACATCTAATTGTCTCATAAAGATAGAGAAAAAATTATGAATTGTATCGCTACATGAATGTAATATTTATAGGATGAAGAGGACATGAATCACTTGGAGAAGGTGTAATGTATTACGATTAGGGTTTTGGGGTAGGAGAAAGAATTGGTTGGAGAAAGAGTGCACAGAAAGGATCTTCTTCATCTTTTTAAAAAAAAAAAAAAAAAATCATAAATCATGATTTTTTAAATTATTTTTTAAACTTAAAATTCACAATTTTAGTATGGAAAACAGCCAAATTAGTTTATTTAATTTATTTATAGGTAAGCAATTTAATTATAGGGAAAAAACTAAATCAGTTTTTTGAATTAATTATAACAAAACAAAATCAATCAAACAAAATAATTTAAACATATTTGAATTGATTTTTGTTTAATTAATTATTTTAAGGAATGAAAGATTTTATTTAGAGATTTTAAAAGATAGATAAATAAATTAGAAGGTTAACAAATCGTATTTTTATATTTGATTTTAAGAAATGATCATCTTTTAGACAATGATTTTGAGAGATGAGTTTAATTTTTTTATTTTTTAATTCAAAAATTATGTAAGATATATGAATAATTTATTATTTTTTAAATAAAAAGAATAAAAAATGACGTTAGGAGTAGGCATGTGAAGGTGTTTGGTGTATGTCACACTGCAACCGCAACTCTTCCAGAGAGAGAGAAGACGCGTGAGTAATATGAAAACACAGATGGATGCATTCGACGACGCGGAAGGAATTTTTTTCCTCCAAAAATCATGGCCCACGTCGAAAAGCGATTCCACCGAGGCTGAATATACACAATATGAAACCCACGTGATGTTGATAAATATATATATATATATACTAGTTTATAATGACGCTGGTAAGGCACGAATTATTATTATAATATATTTAAATTTTATATTTTAATAATTTTTTTAAAATTAAAATATTATTTTTTAAAATTAAATAGAATAAATTATTAGATATATAATAGAATTATGTTATATGATATGTATTATTTTTTAATTTATTATACATTATGTAGATTTCAATTCTATTACCATATTATTTTGACTGAATTTATAAGACTTTAATATTTCTTTCGAATTTATAAAAAAAAATAAATATGTGTGTAACTTTTCTAAACACATAAATATAAAACAAATACTAAGATAATTCTCTCATCTAAAAAAAATCTATTAAGATAATTCACTGAACTAATAAAGAAGTAAAAGAAAATATATTTATATGCAAATGACTAATTTTATTAATATATAAATCATACTTACATAACAAATAACCAATTTTATTAATAAGTAAATCATTAAGTAAATTAATAATTTTTAATAATATGAAAAATATTTTTCAATTAATCATTTTGTTAATAAATAAATTATTAAGTCAATTAGTTTTTAATGATATGAGAACTATTTTTCAATAAATAATTTTGATAATTTATTATTACATTAGAGAATAGTTTTTTTTTTTTCTAATTATTCCTTTAAATTAAAATTTATAACAAACGATAGTTATAATTTCTAATATTATAGGACTGATTTATATTTTAAATAAACCTATATTTACAATTTGCTAAAAAATAAAATATTTATATTTCATAATTAATGAAGAATATTTACGCAATTATACTAAAATGTTTCACCAACCAACCTAAAAGGCAAAAACCGCCTCCATAGATATATATCAATCATGCTGCCGACCCCAAAAGGAGAAATCATCAGGCAAGCTACTGAAAAATACATTTTGACTTCAACTCAACAAAAGGGACCAAGAAGAGAAATCATCAACTTAAAAATACGAAAGGGACCCAAGAAGAGAAATCATCAACCAAGCTACTTAAAAATACATTTTGACGTCAACTCAACCAAGGCTCCACTTTTGTGCTCCACTCATGTGATTCTCCGGATTCTCTTTTTGGTTTAATTGAATTTATTTTTTATAAAAATTCAAAACTTAATTTGATAAAAAAAAAGTATAAGAAAAAATTTAAGGTTTGAGTGTTATAGCTTTGTTTGGCATATTAATTTGGAGCTAAAATAATCCCAAAAAGATAAAATAAGCTAAAATGTCAATAGATAATAAAATGTCACATCCAAACTATTATCATTTTATTTTATTTTTTACAAAAGTTCAAAAATTCAAAAAACCCAACCCAAACGAACTTTTTAACCCAGGCTAAAGTAGCCAAAAAATCAAAAAACTAACTCACTTCTCAAACAAAGGTATAATAATCGTAAATTTTTAATTTTATTAATTTAAATAATACTTTTTGATTTATTTTTAATTAAATTATTATTTTTTATTTTCGTTAAACTAAAATTGATGTTACTCACCCACAAACTAAAATTAATGAAAACGTATTATTTTAATTATTATACTCAATATAATTGTACAAAAAATGTCTAATATTTCATTTTCTATTGTACAAAAAATGTCTAATTGTACAAAAAATGTCTAATATTTCATTTTTATACTCAATTTAATGAATAATATTTTTATTAGTTTTACTTAATGAAAATAGATAAATGATTTAGTTTGAAAATAAATTAAAATATTATGATTTAAATTGATAAAATTAAAAATTTATTTTTTTGCAATACTCAAATTTTGGATGATTGAATTTTTTTTTTTTTTTTTTTACTATAATAGTCTATTGCCAAACGCACCCTTAAGTTACCTCAGTCTCTAAAAAAATATATTGTAAATTACAAATACATTTTCTGAGGTTTGCTTAAACCATGAAATGCCCATTATAGTACTGAAAATTACAAATACCTCATTGTCAGAATTTATTATTTAACCAAATTAACAAAAAAATATAAAATTTCTTATTATTCTTCTATACAATAAGAAAATTACTTAAATTATTAATTAAAATATATTTATGACATTATTAAAAATTATTAATTGAGTTGATAATTTATTAATAAAATGACTCATCTGTTATGCAATTAGAAATTTAAAGGTGCGACATGTAATTTTCATAACTATATGAGGCTATTTATATTTTAAATAAATCTCAAATGATGTATTTATGATTTACTCGAAAGTTTAATTCTATCTCTTTTATTAAGCCGATACTGATAGCTATATACAACAAATAAAAGTTTTAGTGATCAAATTTTTTTGTTTCTAAAGTAAAAATTTATTGTAAAAAATATTTAGGGATCAATTTTTATTATCACGATGATAGTCACTAAGCTAGAATCCGAAAAGTTTTAAAAAAAAGGGAGACTTATTTATAAGTCTTTTTTCAGAACCTTATGCTAGGCTAAGTCCTGTGTAATTTCTTATAAAGTCTCAAGTCCTATTTTCATAAGAATGTATTCCACAAGATCTTAACGTGACATGACACTTACATAAACGTAACGTAACGTGACACCTACATAAACGTAACGTAACGTGACACCTATATATACGTAACGTAACGTGACACCAATATAAACGTAACGTGACACCTACATAAACGTAACGTAACGTGACACCTATATAAACGTAACGTGACACTTACATAAACGTAACGTAATGTGTCACGTTACGTTTCGCAACTTAATAAATTTTTATTTTTTTAATCCGTTTGTTTTGAAATAGATATATAATCTTAATGTATTTTTATTTTGTATTATTAATTGTAAAATTTAAAAAATTATCAATAATATATGTGAAATCTAAATTAATTAATAAAAATAGAAAGGACAAAAGCACATCGGAAAAACAACACTCGCAAATCACGCTTATCTATGAGTGGACATAGGTGGGTGGTTTGGGAGCGAAAAGTTACTTACTCGTCTTCAAACATGAGACGCACTTTATCAATGTTGATGAATTGCTGGAGCTAAGCCATCATAGCAATAACAAGATGATTTGACATTCTTGTTGAAGAAGACATCTATGGAAGGAGAAACTATCCAAAAGTAAGTATTTTCGGTATTCTTTATCATAATCTTGCCTTTGCTGATGAAAAAAAAGTAAATCATAATGTGAAAGAAAATGGCATTTGCCTGCTCTTCATGCTGTTTTAATAATTCTATAGGGTAGAGGGGCGAAGAGTTTGTTTAACTCTTTGTGGACTAAAATGTGATTTATGAATAATTATTTTTTTGGTTAATTAATTGTGTTTGAATTCAGTAATTTGGTTGTTTGGCTGTCCCAAAAAAATCCAAAAAATAAATAAAATCAATTTCTTATATAAAAAATTGAATGTTACCATAGATCATATGTGTCACGTTACGTTTATGTAGGTATCACGTTACGTTACGTTTATGTAGATATGTCACGTTACGTTTATATAGGTGTCACGTTACGTTACGTTTATGTAGATATGTCACGTTACGTATAGGTGTCACGTTACGTTTATGTAGGTGTCACGTTACGTTACGTTTATATCAATTTCCTATATATGGTTTTATTATTATTTATGATATTAACAACTAATATTGAGGGTAAATGTGTCAACAAACTTCTCACAGGACTTATGGGAACATAAGTTTTTTAATAGGACCATATGTAGCATAAGTCTCTCTAATAGGACTTCTAAATAATTTTTCCTAAAAAAAAATTAGCAACAAAGTAATTTGGTCTCAAAAAGAATAATAAATCATTACTAAATGTCTAATTTTGTTACTAAAATTGCAATGATAATATTTTTTGAAACAAAAATATTTTGTCCTTAAAAAATAATTTTTTTCTAAATTTTTATTTCAAACATTTTTGTTGTAATATTTTAATTTTTTTAAATAAATAAAAATATGTAATATAAATTAGGCAGTGGCTTTGGTCCAGTCCAAGATCGGATTAGACCGTGCTGTTGGGTCCGTGGAGGCCCACCACGGGTTCCGTTTTGATAATCCGCACCGTTCAATGTATAAAACTCGTTGAGTACTATATGTCTGTAAAAAATCACGTTAATCGGATATTGATAGCTATGTGAATAAAATAGTTTTTTATCAACCGTTAATTTTTTCACCGTCCATTTTTTTTTATACAAAACTGATTTGATCACATAGCTATTGATATCCGATCAACGTGACTTTACAGGCATGTAGTACTCGACGAGTTCTACACATTAAACAGTTCGAATTATCAAAACGAACTCAAAAAATAGACCCCATGAGCCGAACTGGACGAGTCCAATCTTGATCTCAACTTGAGACAAGCTAGACCTATAACTTATGTCTACTAATTGACATTGAAATGACAATCTATACAAATGAGTTGATCGTGTTCAATAGAAAATTGGTTGAGAGCACTAAAATAGGAGTAATAAAGGAAGCATTAATAATGTGACCGTAGATAATTTTTTTTTTGACATTTTTAATATATTAATGTTATTAGTGATGTTTTTTTTAGTAATATAAATCATTGTTGTGTTCAATAATATCTTATTAATATTATAATGTTAAAATGACGAGGCAGCAGCCGTTAAAATCTTGCAACATTAAAGTTAGGTGGGTCCCTCGCTCATGTGTCTATGGAAGCACGAGTAGACTTCCAGTTTGGACAGACCCCTTCAACCCCGCCACATACACGTGGAAGGCAGGGAGAGGATAAAATAATAATAATAATAATAATTTTAGAGTCGTCAGGTCAGGAGGTATCCCCCATTTTCCATGTAAGAGGATGAAAGAAAAAAAAAAAAAAAAAAAAAATTTAGGATCGTCAGGTCAGGGGGTCTCCCCACTCCCTCGATATAAAGCTCATCTCTCTGTATCTCTCTCTCTATCTCTCTCTCTCTCTCTATACAGAATAGAAGCTCATTTCTCGAGCTCATCTCTCTGTATCTCTCTCTCTCTCTACACAGAATAGAAACATAAAGAGTGCATATATATATACATACAAGATGTTCAAGATGAAGACGATTGAGTTGAAGACGCCGGCAAAGATGACAAATTTAACCACAGGAAATAACAAAGGAAGCGTTGAGCGGCGCATGTTTACGACTGTTTCCAAGTGTTTGAAGCTCATGGGCTCACACTTCATCAATTCCCTTCCCCGCTATAAAAAAACAACTAAGAAGATTGTTTAACCATCGTTTGTGTTGCTGCGTTTTTCATATAACCGAAGATCATTCCTCGTCCGTAGATCCCAGCGAGTTGCCGACGCCGACGTACAGCGGCTACGGCGACATCTACATTGCTAGACTCTCCATCCCTCGCTTCATCATTACACACCATCATCAAACCCGGCGCCGACGCTGGCATACATCGATAGTTGTTTTGTGACTTTACTCTCTGTATATTTGGAATTCATGTACATGTGTTGCAAATTTCTCTAGTAATCCTTTGTTTTCAATCCCTTTATTTTAATACTAATATATATGTTATTATTAGATTGTTCAGAATTTGATTACAAACCCGGACCGGCCCGGCCGGTCGAACCGGGAACCGGGCCTTTTTCCTGTCCGGCAAACCCTCTAAACCCGGACTAGGAGCAAAACGGGTAAAATTCCCGCGCGACCCGGGATGGGTTTTGAGAACCGGCCGGTTCTGTTGAATATATATATAGCCTTAAAAAATCCCCAATCTTAACAGAAGGGTTTCGGCTCTTCTCTCTTTCTTCTCTGGGGTGTCGGTCGCCGAACTTAAACTCTCACTTCCTCTCAGTCTCTCTCTCTCTCTCTCTCTCTGCATTTCAGGAACTCTTTTTCTTTTGCAACTACTTTCTCTGTTGTTGTTTACTGCTTTGGATTTGTTTTTCAAAGGTTTTCCTTTGTTGGTTGATTGGAATGGGGTTTTTTTAGCTTATCGTTTTTGGTTTTCTCTAGATTTTCATTTTGAGGTAATTTAGCTTCACTGAATTTCAATGGAAAATGAACTTGGTGGCCATTTGAACTCATTCTTGAAAATGGAAATGTTCTTTTTTTTGCTGTTCTGCCATTCTGAATGTTGTAATCTCTCTCTTTTCTTTTTTTGATTTTATACTAGACATGAACTTGACGGTTTAGTCTTCTGATATATATATATATAATAAGATACTATGTATATATGTGTATGTTTAATTTTGCTCTGGTTTCCGGTTTGTGATTTAAATTTGATTGTGATTGTTGTATGTATGTATGTGCATGTTTAATTTTGTTTACTGTTGGTATGTGTATATATAGGATGAATTGAATTTTTGCTTAATTATATTTATATTTTTAAATATATTTATGATGTAATTATGACGTTACGGTTCGACTGCTTCGACTCGGCGGTTGAACCAGTGATCCATTCACCCAGCCTCTTTTTCAGTTCGCTCACCGGTCTAGTTTTCAAAATATTAAATTTTCACAATGTTTTAAGTATTTTTTTTAGAAATTGATCTTCACTATTTGGAAATATGTATTCCTATAACAAAATTGAGAGGTGGGGCTACTATGAGGGACGATGAAGGGTGGTCGGCGCTTTCGTGAGAACGAAACTGTATGTCGCCTGGGTTGCTGGGTGTTGTGGTTGCGTTGGGCAGAGACGATTGAGGATGAGAGGGAAAAGGAGAGGGAGATGAGAGGCAGAGACGATGAGAGAGAAGAAGAGAGGGGTTAGGGCCAAAATTCATCTCTCCTTTGTTACAATTTGGCCTGTCAACAGGTCAGATCCGTCGGAATCCAATCCGGTCTGATTAACCATTAGTCCAAATCAGAATCCGATTATTAAAAATCAGAGTGATTCGATTCGTTTTAAACAGATATCCAATTCGTACAATTCAATCCGATTCGTGTGTGTGTGTGTGTGTGTTTTTTTTCCCTTCTGTGGTTAGCCAGTCATATAAAGTCAATAAAATACCAATTATAAAATAAAATAAAATAAAATTGCTCGTAACATCAAATTTTAATTGATTTATACCCACATTTCACCAAAAACAAAATAAAGCAATTAATGACAAATTATCCACAAGCTTCTCCCATGTGAATTGTTTTAGACTTTCTTTAAATGCATTTAAGGGACTCCTCCATCTCTTTCTCCATCAACACCATTGTGAAGTCCTGCACATTTGAAATAGTGGGGTATTTTGGGAAGTAGGTTCTCTCACAAAAAAAAGTCAAAAAGTCAAAAAAAAAATCAAAAAGTCAATTTTTAACCATCTTCCCAAAGCATCCCAGTAAATAGTTCAATTGAACTTGGGTTCAAGGACAAAACAAAAACAAACCCTTGTAATTTCAATGGGATGACAGTAAAAAAGGAAAAAAAAAAAGAAGAAGAGAAAGTGGTGCATAGATAACTTCTATCACAATGCAAATGACATACCAAGTGATTCAATTCATCTATTTTGCTCAATTCCACCCATATATATATATATATATATATTTGCATACACAGTGTAGATATCTAAACTTTTTTTGGAAAAAAAAAACTCTCAAAATTCTTTCGGTGGGTAAGCAATGAAAAGCATAACCAAACTATGTAACTATCATATGCACAACAATCATTGTCAATGCAAGTATGATGATTATTGAACACCATAAACTACAGTTAAAATAGCAAAAGCAGAACAAAATTAATAATTTTTTGGGAAAAGAAAAAAACTTTATTTAGGAAGCAAAAAGAAAGCCCAGAAGAGAGAAGAAATATACTAACCTATATGTGATAAGGTTATAGCCTACAGAACATGGAGTTACTCTCCAACTTAAGATAACTTCTCCTATCACAATGAAAATGACAAACCAAGTGATTTAATTCAGTCCATCTACTCATGTGATCTGAGCATTCTTCTACATCTACAATTTCAAAATAATGAGACATTAAGATATTTATAGAATTGAACTAAAAAACATCTAATTATTTAAAATTTTCAATATTTCACTTACTTCTATTTTTGGTTGATTCAATCCAATCATTGCAAGTGATCAAGGCATCCACAATATCTGGAAGTAATGAAGCACGTGTCTCATCAATCACCCTACCTCCTACACTAAACGCCGCCTCTCATGCAACCGTAGTAATTGGAACACTTAAAACATCACGAGCCATCCTTGCCAAAGTTATAAATTTTGCTTTATTCACTTCCACCAATGTAGAATATTGAAACTCGCATTACTTGGAAACATCAACTCCTCCAAGTATTGCACCACCTCTGATTTTTGATAGGCGTAAATGTTATATGATGATAGACCCAACCTATAAGAGTTCCAAAAGTATTGAGCTTGAATTCATCCCAGTTATATGATAAAAACAAATACTCACATTACATTCAATATTGACTTTGAAAAAGAGCATATGTGGTGGGAAGAAATTATCATATC
The DNA here is from genome assembly GCA_036172215.1 of Camellia granthamiana. Classification (NCBI taxonomy): domain Eukaryota; kingdom Viridiplantae; phylum Streptophyta; class Magnoliopsida; order Ericales; family Theaceae; genus Camellia; species Camellia granthamiana. The sequence goes on from CM069904.1 coordinate 14,960,210, forward strand.
TAGAATTGGATGAAACAAATTTTTTTTTAAGATAATAGACCCAATAATCTTGAAATGACATTTCTCATTGTTTACAAAATTGTCAAATATCACCCCCTCCCCCTCATTCCAACATTGTCTTCTGATCTTCTACAGAAGCTAAAGTTAAACAGACTCAAAAGAGGATTGTATCTGAAAAATCGCCTAACATAAAAAGAAATAAAATGCATTTAGCTATAAAAAATAAAAAATAAATAAAAAAACCCAGATATCGGATCAGTGAGATGGGTAGTTCTGACATTCAAAATGAGTTCAATCTTCATACATGGTTAACATTTAGATTTATAGACACTAAGTTTCATGAGAGATTTAAAACCTACTATTAACACAAACCCACATTGTCAAAACCAAACCAGAACTTTCCCCAAAATAAAAAAAAAAAGAAAAAAAAAAAGAAAGTGATTTCAACAAAAGCAAAAACAGAAGAGGAAAAAAAAGAAAGAGAACATAAGTAGAAAAAGGCATAAAACATGAAGTATGACAAATTTTGAGAAGTGAATCTAAAATCCATACTCTTACCTAAAGATCTTGTGTGTGAAAAGTACAGAGTGATGAATTTTTATTACCCATCAAATAACAAATATATAGAGTCCCAAAAAGATCCTGTAAGTTTTTCCTGTAAACGTTTCCTGTAGTACCCCAAAACGACATCGTTTTGGGGCAAAACTTAAAAAAAAAAACTACAGTAGCAGCAGCAGATAAAACATAACCGAAACAAAAGCCCCATCGTTGGCCACCTCCCCCACCAACTCCGGCGACCCCCAATCCCTCCGACGAAGAATGTTTCATAATTGACCAAGAATGTTTGCATATTTATGAAAAAACCTTCACTCAAATTAGTACACCATTAGTAAACTATACAAAATAAAATGGCAAAATAGGAAATTCAAAAACAAGCCAAGGGGAAATTAGGCAATCCAAGACAAACATTCTCAACCAAAGCAACCAAAATTTATTACATAACTAGTGAGATGGCTGCGTGCAAGATGCGCTATCTCATGCGCATTGTTGGTGCTCATTATTAATATATATAATAATAAAAAAACCATAATTAAAGAAATAAGTAACACAACTCTATTAAAATTATTTTTTCATAATTGTTGTTATTATTACTAATTTCTTAGTTGAATTCCTGACACAAGGTGAAAAAATATTAATGCATATAGAGGAAAATGTTGAATTGTAGTAAATCATGGACGTAAATCTAATATGAGAGTTAAACATAAACCAAACAAACAACAATAAACAACAAACCAAAATACAACTTATAACAACAGTAGCAGCCGCCCTTTTAGCCATACCAAAAACCACCTGAGGAGCCATACGAAAAACCACCTGAGCAGCCATAGTTCCAGATTTGCTTCAATTCAAGTAGAGCAGCCATTGTATGCATCAGCAAATCACCCAATACAACATCATATAGTAATAAAAATTATAATAGCCAAGTAAAGTAGCCTTATGCCTGAGACTTCTATCACCAGCAAAAGCCAACCCTCAAGAAGCTGCTCTAATCAGAAGCATTCCCCTGCATTTCCCCTACATTCATCAATCCAAAGTGCTACAATTGCTCATAGCAACAGTGAAAGACTGCACCCAAACACAAGCCACCTTCAAAATTTTCAATCCAAATAGATCAGTCATCAGCTGCACCAGCATAAAATGACCCTCCCAGCATCAAAACAAAGCAAAATAATCTCCCTTTTGTAGCAAAGAACTACAGAAGCAGAAAATATATGGCAGCCATATGACAAGTAGTATTACCCATGCTTCAAACAAGCAGCATTAGTAAAAAAAAAAAAACCTATTTAGCATATCCCCTCCATGAGGGGAAAAATTAAGAAAATAACAATACAAGGAAAAATTTCAACAAATAGATAAATAGAAATCAATATGTTATAATTTCTGATATGTTTATCATTGTCTGAGTTTTCTGGGCAACCAAATAGGATATGATCATGAAGGAACACCGAATTCTTGAATTCTTCTAGTCAGTCAAAAACTCATAAGGTTTTTGGGCAACCAAATAGGATACGATTTTGAAGTAACACCTAAATTAAATGCCATTCAAGCCAAAATCACTACAAGTTTGTGTGATGAAGTTTTCTAAAGTACATGAATGAATCAAATTTTAGCATTTTTGCATAAAATTTACAATCTTCTTTTGCTTGAAGATGAATAGTAGTTGCCGCAAATGGCAATAACTATGTGTCCAACCATGAAGAATAATAATAATAATGATAATAGCAAATTTTGGATAGGCAGCCCATAATTATGAATGGAAAGAAAAATGATTAGATATAGAAAGAAGGTAGAAAAATATAGTCGGCTTTAACAGATATCTTCTCATTTGAAGCATAGAAATGCTTTTGTTTTATTTCCAAATTACGCTTTCTATTAGTTGGATCATTAATCAAGTTCTTTTTTCCTTTACCAAACCAAGTCAAGAATTGTCAAATTCAAGAGAGAGAGAGAGAGCTATCTTCAAATAGAGATTCCAGTTGCAATGTTTAGTAATTACTCCTAAGCATAGGACAAAACAAAACAATACACCAACAAAAGGAATAACACGAGGGTTATCCAACTGAATAGAAATTTGTCTCACATGAAACCAAAGAGAAAAGGGTTCTTAATTGATTTTGAATGTCATGAAATAACCAAATGATAGCTAAAAAATCTATAAAAAGTCTCAACATTTTTTTTTTTGTTGCAAATGAAGCCAAATGATAGCTAAAAAACCTATGAAAAGTGGCAACGTAACCTAACTTGAAGAATTCCTCTATGTCAATTTTTTGATCAAAATAGCACCATGTGTTCTAGATACCTTACCAGCACCATAAAATCAATGAAAATATAGAAATATTATGATATAGGAATTAATCAATACCATAGATATATGCTTCAATTCAATCAAAAGAATGAAGGCAACAAAAGAAATTATAAAACTTATTGCAAACTCACATCACAAAGAAATATGAAAACACTAAATATGAAACAAACCATTGACCAAGCTCCAATGGCTATGTGTAGTTTTCCTCACATTTTTATTTAACCCTCCATATTGGCCCAAGGCATTGGCCCCTAATCAAATTAAAACATGATTCGTGCTAATGTATTTTAATTCTCTTATATAATTGAAACTCAAACAAAAGTCATTGCCAAAACCAAAAAAAAAAAAAAAAATGAAAAGAAAAGATTGGATTCATAATGAGGCACAGAAAGAAAGATTTAATCAATGGAATAAAAATCAGTAATAATAAATTTTTGAAAGAAAGTATGATAACTTTTTGCAAACCCATTTCACAAAAGACACCTAATGAGGCACAAAAAACCATTGGCCAAGATTACAAGTTACAGAGTTTTTCCATAGGCACAACTCAACATCATTCAACCTAAGAGTCAAATAAAAAAAATTATGATTTGTATAAACCTAACTTTGTTACCTCTCATAGAATTTCCATTTGCGTCACCAAGGCGTGCTCCATCCTTGAAGCAGTTGCCGATCTCAACTCCAATTCGAGCAATCTATTTGGGAAAAAGAGATTAGAGAGCAAGGACCCCTTTTTAAATTCCATTTGTAAAAAAAGGGGGAAAAAAGAAGATGAGAAAGGAAGAGTTGCAAAAATTGAAAGTTCAATACTTGATTATTCTTCTCAAAATCGGCCCAAAACTGATCTAAGTTCAAACTCATAGCCATTCCAATTGATATTGAGTGACAAATGAGAGAAAGAAGAGATGACATGAGGGATTAGGATCCTTTCCAGCCATCCTTGGTCCAGCAGTATGAATAGGATGAGGACACGTTGGGCAGACTAGATCTAGCGATGAAGAAGAGTCCATGTTGGTGGAGGAGGCAAGGAATGTGCAAAGTGATCCCAAAATTTCCAATCCTCCATAACGTCCGAAGGGGAAAATAGAGCTGCAGCAGTAGAGAGAGACCCTGCGCCGGCCGGCTTACATTCAATAGCGTATTCGTAAGGAAAATCGAAGGTGAACTTTGTAGGTAAGAGCTCCATCGAAAGTGTTCTTCTGCTTAACGAAACCGAACATTGCGGTGGAGAAGAGTTGGGCATAGAAGAGCTTGCTTCAAATCTCTCTATTTATAAAGAGCAGCTTCAACTGGGATTTTTTTTATGATGGTGGAGAAGAAAGCTCTATTCTTTTCACATTTTGTTAGGGTGTAACGACTGGCGTGTATGATTAGCTGTTGTATGGAAGAAAAGTATTGATCTATGATGTTGGTTCTATATATATATATATGACACTTCATGATTTGAGAATTCTGTTCGTGATTTGAAGAGGGCAATTTACCTCTCAATGAACACTAAGTAGATGTGGAGAGCCAAATAAAAATGGATATTTTACCTCTTCTAATGCCGAGCTCCTTAGAAGAGAAGAAAATCAGTTGCACTAGCAAAAATGCCTCAATATGATCTTTTGTCTCCTCCCTTACAGATGCTCTTATACTCCTATAAAGGTATAGAGGAAATTGAGAAGTTATTTAATGGTTTTGGGGAGTATTATAATTGGTAGTGGAAGTGAGACTCCTGATTTGGTATTAGGTGATGAGAAAACAGTAGGGAGCTATGTCAATTTGGTGTTGGCTGATTGTGATTGGTGGAGAGAGTGAGGTCAACTATTTCATCTCAAGAAGTTATTTAGTGGTTATGGAGAGTATTGTGATTGGTGGAAAATTATACAATAATCCCGGAGTATTACGTGGCCATACTCCCTCATCAATCATCATTCATTATACCTCCTCATATTTCTCAAACACCCAATATAAATAATTAATAATCTACTTTCTCTACCAATCAACTATTGTGATTGTTGGGTTTTTTTTTTTTTTTTCAAATTTTTTGATTTCCCCCTCTTTTTTCTCTCCTCTATCATTTACTTTGTTTTGTTCCTCACATAACCTAACAAAGAGACGAAGGAGAAGGCAAAGCCACGCGACAACGAAGAAGAAATGTAGAGGATGGCCGGCAACAGTGATTCCAATGGCGACGCGACGGCAGCAAGGCGAGATTGCAGTGACAACGAGGTCCCTTTAATCATCATTCTCTCATTGTTCTTGTTTTATATATATATATATATATATATGTATGATTTCTTGGATTAGATTTGTTGTTGTTTTCTTAAATGGGTTTGATAAGTGATTTGATTTCTTGAGTTTTATGGGTTTGTTGATTTAGGGTTGTTGTGGATTTTTTTTCCCCCTGATTTTAATCAGAAAATGTAGTAGGAAAAAAAAAAAAAAACAGGGGGCTTTTTGTTGTATATTTTTTGGGTTAGATTTGTTGTTTTGAAAAATCTGTGATTCTTTGAAGCTAAAGTTTGTTTTGAAGCAATTTAGGTGTGGTGGTATGGTTCTGATGATTGGTCATAAACTTAGGACATCATTCTTGTCTATCAGATAATTTTACCATTTAATCAAAGATAAAAATACAATCTCAATTGGTTCAACATATAGAATTTTTGTTGTTTACCCTTTAATCCATTCCTTAATTGATGTTGTGATTCCATTCACATTACACAAATTTTCCCACCATGTGCTGAAGAACGAAGTTGTGATTCCATCCACATTACACAAATATTCACACCATGTGACAAAGAACACAAAATCAGAGTATGAAATTAACAATAGCCACAAAATCAAACAATTTTCAAGTCAAAACACTACACACAAAGACTCATTTCATGTCACAGGCAAACCACCAACTTAAAACCCCTTTCGTAATGCATACATAGCTCCCACTCCACTAGTCATCAGTTTCTGTAGAAGTTGAAGGGGACATCCAAGGTGTGGATGAGGTATGAGAGCACCAACGCCACCAACATCAGTGCGTATGCGATCCCTTGGTCAATTGTTGTTCCTGAGAGACCCACAACACCATCAACATTTGTGGCACTCAATTAGTACATCAAGATTCAAGAATAACCATAGTCCGCAAATTTGGACCAAGAAGAAAACTAGACACACCAAAAACAAAACTGTCGTTGGAATCGGCATAATAGAGAACTTCAAGCAAACTCAATCACATAATCTTATTCTTTGAAAACAAGTAAGGCATAATAGGGAACTTCAAGTAAACTCAATCGCATATCTTATTCAATGTTTTACTTGAATATGTAGAATTACTCTTTAATTTTTTTTTTTTTTTATATAAAAAGCAGAATTACTCTTTATTGGTATATCAAATTTCTCAAAATATATATATATAAAAGAAAAATAAGATTATTTGTACATAATTATTTTTTAAAGGTATAAAACAATTTAAAAATAGATTTTTTTTAATAACTAATATCATTTTATTTTTTCTCTCCACAAATTTGACGAACACCATTACATTTGAGTGTTAATCACATTCTAATCACAAAAAATGCAATATATAGGAGGAGATCTGGGAAAATAAACAAGCACCAATGTTTGATTTTTGTTAATAAAAATAGATTTTTTTTTTAATAACTAATATCATTTTATTTTTTGTCTCCACAAATTTGACAAAAATCCTGAATTAATTTGTAAAGAACTTGTTCAAAGCTTTTGGTGCCAACGAAGAAGCTAGTTATATCAGTAGAAATCATATATATATATATCAGTAGAAATCAAATCTGTAGAAATCATATATATATATATCAATAACAAAAATGAGAATGAAGACAAAAGGGACGAAACGGACCTTGTCGCCGCCTCCCCCCCGCGCCTTGTCGCCGCCTCTACTTGCCTTGCCACCGTTGCCAAGGTGCAAAAGTCACGTCGGCTGCCTGTGTTGCCCTCTCTGTTCCTCTCTCTCAAAAAGGGGTTAGGGTTCACAAACAAAAGGCAAATGAAAAAGAGGTTGAAAAAAAAAAAGAAAAGAAAGAGAGAGGATCAAAACAACGTCGAATTGACCCGCCGTAGGAAGCACCGCAGAATAGGGCGGCCAAGGATCTAGACTTCTATCGAAAGGCCAAAGACTACAAACTTTCTAGCTGTTAGCTCATGCTCAAAAGCAAAAAGATAAATTGCTAGTCCTGCAATGCCAGCTCCCAAATTCGAGAACCAATCTTCAAACACAACTTGTTGACTTGGATTTCACATCATTGAATGAAATTTGGGAGGGATGTTCTACAAGGACAAGCAAAAAGAAGCAGCAATATTTTTATTTAGGGTTAATTACATTTTACTTCCCTATATAATTTAGTACAAAAACACATTGCCTCCCTAAAATTTAAAAATGTACATATGACCCGCTTGTAATTTGAACTAAAAAGTAAATCAAACAAATTCTGTTACACATGTAGTAAATTGAATGTGTGAGATAAAACCTAAGAGGTAAATGGCATTTTTACCCTTTTTCCATTTATTTTTTTGTTTTAGTTTTTGTTCTATCATTTTCTTTGTCCTCCTATCACTCACACTACAACCACCAGCCACTCCATTCACCAGTCACGCTATTGGATTGTTATTCTTTTTTAACTTCTAGCTTTTTTCTTGTGTGGTTCATCACTTGATGTTAGTTACTTTGAAAAAAATCAATAAAAGAGTTATGTTCAAGATGGGTTCATTTCATGCAACAAAGAATGGATTCTATTGTTACATCCAGTCAATTCACCCACGTTAAGAAAATTTTGCCCACCTTTTTAAGTATTGCAAGGTGGTTCTGTAATTAATTTTTTATTTTTATGTTTAAATCAATGGGAGGGAGGACAGTGTTAGAGAATGGGTAGTGACTAAGTTCGCATGAGGATGATAGTGGGGGACGGGGGAAATGGGGGAGTCGAATGGTTGCGGCTAGGATGAACAATGAGGGTGAAGGATTCAACTGGAGAAAAGGGGAAGGGGGCAACAGTGGTGGTGATGGCGGCTTGGGTGTCTTTTGGGCATTGGTTCAGTGGCCAGTGTGTTCTACAGCGTATTGATGAGAGATATATGGAAGTGGTGTGAGGTGATGGTGGCTGGTGGTTCTTGGTGGCCTGGTGGGCTACCATGGTGAGATGATGGCTCAGAAAATGCATTAATGTCTAGCCACAGTAAAGAAATGAGGAAGAAGAAAAGAATAAAATTGGGTGAGATGAATAGTGGTGTAGAGTGCCTAAGTGGTCTAATTTGAGAGAGAGAGAGAGAGAGAGAGAGAGAGAGAGAGAGAGAGAGAGAGAGAGAGAGAGAGAAATAGGAATGAAAATTAAAGAAAAAAGTAAGGGCAGTATTGACATTGTCAAGAGAGTTGGGTTTTACCCTTCACCCTAGACTAGAAGGGGGTTATATATGTATATTTTTAAATTTAGAGGGGTTTATGTGTTTTTGAGCTAAATCACAAGGAGTTAAAATATAATAAACAATATTTAACATCTGAATTGAAAAAGAAAAAAGTAAAAAATTAAGTAACATCAATGACACCAAATAAAGAAGACATACCAAGATTTTTAATCACTATCGAGGCCTACTGATTTTTAGAACAAGTACCTTTTAATTCCTTTGTTACACATATATACAAATTTCAAATAAAGAATTGAGTCTGTTTTTGAAAATATTAAAAACGTGAAAGCAAAGAAAATTCAAGAATGAGATTAAGGAAAAAATGTGCACTTAAAGTAATAAGAGTATTAAAAATACCAAGTTCATGAATGATTTGTGACATTGTCGTACTGTATACCATTATATTGCTCTTTGTTTTTTTATTTCTCCACTCAATATGGAAAATTGCAAAATTCAAATTAAACCCCAATTTGAATACCAATTTCAACCTCTACAAGCTTTTTCAAAGATGGTGCAATGGTCTTATTGAAAAGAATTGGTCACACAAATACATCATTGCCTAAAGTGAAGTTAAATCGCATAAGACAAAATTCAAAAGGCCACCCTACAAACGGAAAGCATATTATTTGCCATGATACTCGCATTATAAATATGCCATATATTTACAATTAAATAAAAAGAACTAACGAGACACTTTGGATGGAATTAAAGACAAACAAATTGGATAGGGAAAAATTAAAGGAGACAAACAACAATTCATCAAAAACCTAACATGAGCTACCACATGTGATAGCTTTGCTTTGGGAACATGTTATATAGTATATTTGTTGTTATATGGTATTCGGAAAATGTTATATTGTTGTAATTGAAAAGGAGAAAAAAAAAAAAAAAAAAAAAAAAAAGGAAACAGACGAAACTAAACTACCTAAGGGATTCATAAGATTTCAGTGGTATATTTGTTCAGTCTACAATACAAAATAAATTTACTAAAAGTAACCCTTACTCATATAGCCTGGGCAAAGTCCAATCATAAAACTAGGTACTCTTAGTGTAAGAAATGAATTTATTTCAACATTATTGATAATATTGTAGACACCCCATTTTGACCGGCCCTAAGACTTGGGCGCTTTCTTTTGATTACCCGATGATGACAATTAGAGTGTGTTTCTCACAAAATTCTCAATAAGAAAGATGGAATTTAAGTTTTAATCCCAACCTTCACCCATTTTTTGGCCAAACTATTTTAGACCTTAAAACCCTCTTTTCAAAATATGTTTTTTTTTAAATGTTTCTACAATGTCCCGAGGCTCCCATTTCGATTAAAATGTTGCATTTTTCAGTAAACCGAGTAAGGACAAAATGAAAATAAATGGAAGGGAGGTGAACTTTTTTGAAAAATATTTAAAAACATCTTCTTTATAGGTTTGGAGTTGAAGGAAATAGGAGGGGATGAAAAAAAACTGGTTTAGGAAAAGAATGAGTATCAAATCATTAAGAAGGAAATGAGTAGCCTTCACTAAATTAGGCATTTCTCTTTGTACACTTGGAATTTAAATGTGAGGCCACCACCATTGGAAAGTAGACTTCTGGGGCTTCAATTTAGACTAAAGAACCACCTTAGACCAAGTCCAAATAAGGGAGATATGCCTATTTGAAACTGAGCTTCAAAGCAAATTTTGTTGACCCAGCCCGAGATAGCCTTTACTAAATTAGGCATATCTCTTTGTACACTTGGAATTTAAATTTGAGGCCACCACCATTGGAAAGTATACTTCTGGGGCTTCAATTTGGACCCAAGAACCGCCTAAAACCAAGTCCATATAGGGGAGATATGCCCATTTGAAGTTAGGCTTAAAAGCAGATTTTGTTGACTCGGCCCAAAACAACAATAGCCCATTTTTTCTTGGTTTTGGTTCGGTTGGGACAACCCATTTACCTATTTTCTGAGCTATTCAAGTGCATCCACTCATCCTCCATTATACCTAATCATCCCCCATTGTCAAAAAGAGGTTTTGTTTGCATTCATAAAGGAGTATCCCATGCAACCACCTTGAAAATTTGCCCTCTTATCACATTCTTGTCTCCCACCTTATTTTTGACCTTTACTCTCCCTCATTGCCTATATAGAATGATCATATTGTAAGAGAGAAGGAGGACCACGAAATTGAAGAGAAAGGAGTGAGAAAAGAGTGAAAAAGAGAGAAAAATTGAGTTTTTAAGCCAAAAATATTCCTATCTTCCATATACACCCCATACCTTCCATAACTACTGAAATTCCTCATTTCCATACACCAAAACCACTCCAAAAATTCTGATATAGCCAAAGATCAATTGCCTTGATCATAAGGAAGAGTGTTTAGTGATTGAAAGTGAGAAAAACTAGAGAGTTAGCCACTTTCTATACCACAAACTCCATAAACTCCATAATTTCAAATTGAGGATTTGAGAACACACTTCCTACACTTGAGGGTGATCAAGAGGAAGTTTGGAAATCAAAAAGTTCAATCTTTCTTTGAAAGGTGAATTGTTAGTCTTTCATTTTCTTATATTTTATATCTTATATTTATTTTCATGCTTCTTATTTCATTGTGTTTTGTTATAATCTAAGTGGTTTGTTTATCTCATATTTATTTTCTTACTTTATATTTCATAGTGTGTTGTTATAATCCTAGTGGTTTGTTTAGCTCATAATTATTTATTTATTTATTTATTTTTATTCGCATGCTTTAATTTCATATTAGTTTTGTTGTAATCTTGCATGTTCTATCTTCTATTTGTTTTATTGTTTTAGGTTTATATTGTAAGTTTGCACTTTTTATTTTATTTTATATTTGTTTTTGTGTTTTTAATCTAACCGGTAGTGGTTAGTTGAGCCACCTACATATTTTTTGTTTGTGCCTTTTCTTGGTTTTGCAACAAGACAGGTTTTGCTTGGCCTAGTTGGCCGGCCGGCCTATTTGGCCTGTCGGTTAGCTTCTTCCAGACAAGATGGCGTAATCTCCCAATGTTAACCAATTTCTGGTGACGGTTCCAAAGAACATGAAGTTTTTATTTTATTTATTTATTTATTTTAATTTTGAGTGTATTGTGAGGTTTTTATTTTGTTGTAATATTCTCCTCATCCCTCTTTAATTTGGTTTGTAATTATTCATTAAAATGTTGTAATAATTCCCCGCCCCGCTTCTTTCTATCCCGTTCTTTTACTTGCTTTCTTTATTTATACATAAACATCATATTTATTTTTCATCATATTCATGCTTTGCATCCATGTTTCATGCATCTTGATTCGGCTAAGTTTGCATTTGTGGATTTAATCAATTCCTATGTGATTATGTGCGCTACCTCATGTTCTTGAGATGATTCACATGTCATATCTTAGAAGCAGAATTTTTGGTTCCATCTCATGAGTGAATTGCATTAGGATTTTGCATATAAGATCATGCATGTTTTACTAACTTTGTTTTGTAGCTGTTCGCAGGACGTTGGTAAATATGTAAGTTTTTATGTTTTAGCATCCCGTTTGTGCGTGTTTTTCTTACTATGTTCAAGCATCATACCGTGTGGCTATTTGCTTATGTGATATAACTGTATGAATGCCAATGGATGGAGGTTGTGTCGCTTAATTTGGAATGATGTTGATTTTCATGTTTGTAAACTCAATTTATTTGGATTGTACATTTTCAAAACTATATGAAATCAAGCTGTTCCAAAATGGGTGACATAGTCTATACTTGTATGTTTCACATAGTAAATTTTAGGATTTATTAAATAATCAGAACCTGAACATATAAAGAAAATAAAAAGTCATATCATGGTTTAGTAGAGGCCGATCTTTTGATTGGGTGAGCGGGGGTGCTCATTATTGACCTTCCCCTCTCATACCTAAGGTTCCGAGCCAAGCATCCTTGGTTACGACGAACAGTGGCCTTGGCACTGAGTCATGGGTTTCCTAATTTCCCAAAATATTAGGTGGCGACTCTGAGATCTGATGACACAGTCCATTTTTGACAAAATTGCAATAAAATGGATTTTCAATAAAAGTTTCCAAATCTGGACTCTCATCTATGTTTCACATTGCACTCATGAGATCAAAGAGATCTCGGGAGTCCGAACTGTTTAACGCGCGCGGGTACCCCCCGGGCATGTTACAAATATGCTGTCTTTTTTTTTTCATCAAATAGGCAAAGGAATTACAATTTTGGAGTGTGCACATATTCACAATTGCACTAAATGAATAAACATCTCTACTCCACCTTTCTAAGAAAATTTAAAAACGTGTTAATCAATGTCCACAATTTTTTTTCCTTCACCAAAATTATTTCAAATAACCTTACAAATCAAACATGGAGAGGTAATCTGAATGGATACGAATATTTGTAAATGAATAGAACAAATTATAGAACATGAAATTAAACCCTACAAATCCACACAATTATGATAAATTGATAATAGTTTGTAATACATATTTTTTGTGTTTTAGCAAATGAGGGACGAATTCTCAACCAGAAAGCACCAAACTTAGAGCCCAAAAAACCAAACTGTATGAAAGCCCAACAAGTTGAAATCTAGAATTCATTACCCAGGACCACAAAGCAATTTGAAGGAGTGCTTCATATCTTTAGTCGAAGACATATTCTTGAAGTATATATAAATGGTAAAGCAGCAGACCTCCGAACAAGATGATTAATCAAACCTACCTAACAACCATAAAAAAACAAGTATTTAAAACAATTCAAAATAAAACACAGGCTTTCAAAGACTAAACAACATAGCAAAGGTTTAAAACTCTTGATGGCTTTACAGCCCTAACCCTTCATTTTCCCCAAAACAACAATAATTATAAACAAAAAACAAAAGGATAAGAAAATAAGAGTTCGTACATGAAAACAAAATATATTGATGTAAAGAAAATAAGAACAAAAAGAGTACATCAAACTTATATGAATGAAAAATGTAAGAAGCAGATGCATCATTAAATCAAATCAAATTCAACCCCCCAAATGAAATTCATAAAATGGTAAGAAACCACCAAAACTCCAAAAAAATTGGGAATTAAGGGTACCAAACTACACCGGTACTGAACACCACAAAACACCTACGCATGAAAAGATAACTGACACCCAAGCACCAGTAAAGCCAACCTTGCCATGCACTACAAAATATATATATATATACAATGGAACCAGACCAAAAACTTGCAAAAAAAACTTATAGTAGAACCTGCCAAAAGTGCACCAGTTACAATGGTAGACCAGACACACCAAGAATTTAAACATAAAGCTCTTAAACTCCATTAGTCCCTTGAAACTCTCGAGCATTCCTTCCTCTCCCCAATTCAATAAATTCATTAGCTTATATACCATAGTAGAGAAGGATTCTGATTAGTGGTTAGCTTCTTCCAAATTTACCTGCAGTTGTTCTGCCCATGCGCAATCATCTTTGATGATTTAGATTGGTAGAATGGTGAAATTGCATAGATTTTTAATGATAGTGATAATGATAAAGATGATGATGAAGATAAGGATGTGGGTGATATTTTTTTTTGTTTTTGAAGTGATTGAGTTTTTTTTGAATTTCTAATTCTATTGCGGTCATTGTTTTTATTTTTGTCAATCAGTGTGAATGTTCACATTTTAAATTGTTTTTTACATTGTTTGAAAGTCTGAGAAATAAGTGTTGAAATATAAATATGGGCATAATTATATTTTGCAAGATGTGAATACTGACATAATTATATTTGTTGTTTAAACAATTATTTTTTGTTACTATTAAACAATTGAAATAGTTTTTTTTTTTTCTTTCAATTTTGTTTCATGCTGCAGTGTAAATGTACATTGGTATAAATTTAGTTTTTCTAAGGTTAGTTGTATGTTAATTGCAAATTGTGAACATTTACATTGTATTTTGGTATGAGTTTTTTTTTTTTTTGAAATTTTTTCAAAAGTTTTTTTTTTTACTATACTTATTGGTTGAATAATCATTTTTGTTACCATTGAATAATCAAAATAGTTGATTTTCACTTTTTTTTAATTTTATTTTATGTTTTCACGTTGCAGTGTGAATGTTTACATTAGTATGAGTTTTTTTTTTTTTTTTTAACTAGTTTTATATTAATTGTAAATTGTGAACATTCACATTGTATTTTAGTATAAGTTTTGTTTTTTCGAAAGTTAATTGTATATTTGTTGTTTTTGTTACTATGCTTGTTAGTTGAACAATTATTTTTGTTTCCATTGAACAATTGAAATAATTGATTTTCACTTTTTTCAAATTTGTTTTATATTTTTATATTGTAGTGTAAATGTTTACATTGATATGTGTTATTTTTTTTAAAACTAGTTGTATGTTAATTATAAATTGTGAATATTCACATTGTATTTTTGAACGAATTTTATTTTTTTGAAGGTTAGTTGTATATTTGTTATTTATTGGGAGTATTTACATTATACTTTAGTATAAGTTTTGTTTTTTCAAAAGTTAGTTGTATGTTTATTATTTATTGTGAACATTCACATTATATTTTGATTTTTATTCAGATTTTTTGTTGCGTTATTTTTAAAATTTTAAAACTGTAAAAAAGTTCAAAACTTATAATTTGAGATTTTTTTTCTTAGAATAAGGGAGAGATTTCTCTATGGAATAAGAGAAATATTTTCTCTTTAGAATGATGGAGAGATTTTCTCCATAAAATGAGGGACTATTGTTATGTATTAGTTTCAAAATAGAAATATGTGCAAAAAATTAGAAATGATGATTTGGTCATATTACATTAAATAGGACTTAATGGAATACTCAAAAAGAATGTGGATTAGATAGAATAAAACACTTAGAAAGAAAATTTATCAAAAAATGACCCTTATTTAATTTAACAATATATATATATATATTTTAAAGGCAAAATTACATTTCAATTCAACTTTTCAAAAATAATTACAAAATTATGGAAAAATTTATGATTTTAATTTTTAATATTTATAAAGTTTATCATTGATTTATAATCATTTTTTTTTCAAAAATCACTTAAAATTTTACATTTCACCAAAAAGTAAAATTTTGAAAAATCTTACAAAATTTTCTATATTAAATATTTTAATAATTACCAAACACATCAGCTTTTAAAAAGAATAAATTAAAAACACAAAAAATATTACTAAAATAGTAATTGTCAAATCCCACATAATTATATCAAATTTGGAAGCCGGATTTGTTTTCAAACCTTTGGTCAGTCTAATTTATCCAGCTAAAATCTATGAAATTGACTCCTCCAAACCAAAATAATGTAAAGATGACAACAAAATATAACTAGTTTTAAATTTATTAGTTTTACTTTTTAGTAGAACCTAAAAGTGAAAAACAAAAATTAAAAACAAAAAGGTAAATTTCACTAAACACCCCGCACTTTATCCCAGTCTCATTTTACCCTGACCTTTAAAAAATGGCAATCTACCGTTCACATTTTTCGGTCAAGTTCTAAGCCAATTCATTTGTTATGCCACGTTAAATAAGGCATCTATTTTTCTATTTGCCTTAGAATTGTCAATAGATTAGATTTAATTCAAATTTGACCTGAAAATCCAAATCTATTTACAAAAAATTCAACCCGGTAATCTGATAGCCCGAATTAGTTTAATTTAGTTATTAAACAAATCAGATATGCAAAAATCCAATTCAATCCAATTATCCTCAATTTGAATGAAGAAAACACAAATTGAAAAAAAAAAAATCAAATTATATAAAATTGTAGCTCCAAAAAAAAAACCCTAAATAGATCGAATCAAATTGTCAGATCGGATATCCGAAATTATCGGATTCGAATTTGGGTGATCTATAATTGAATATGCGATAAATGGATTCGGGTTTGTCTTAATCGGATCGGATTCGGGATTTTCTTAATTGGATTGGATTTGGATTTTGACAGTTTCAATTTGAATCCGATCAATTTACACGTCTGGTTTGCCTTATTTTACGTCAGTTAACAAATGAGTTATATTGAAATTTGACTAGAAATGTGAGGCGTTTAATGTTACTATTTTAAAGGTCAAGGACAGTGAGATTTGGAGGGTTGTTTTGGGCATGACTTATAAGTTGTTTTTAGCTTATTATGGAAAGACATAGTAGAGAGGTGATATAATTCAAATAAACTAATAAGTTGGATTTTTTAGGTGTTGCCAAAAAAGGACTAAATGTAATTTATCCAAAATAAAATAAAAACCAAAAAAAAAAATTACAAAAAAGCAATCCTCACACCCAATTAATATCTTTAGCATTTATAAAATGGGATTTTTACTAACCGGTCTCAAAAATTGAATCTATTACCCATTAGGTCCTAAATTTCTATCTCATGCACCAAGAAATCTTATTATATTTTTTTTATCCTGATTTTTCCCCTGCTACCAGCTGGTAAAAATCCCAATTTAAATAATCCCAAACACTTTCTAAATCTTTAATTGTTTATAATATTTATTAGTCATTAATTTTTTCAATTTGTATTAACTTCTCTCTTGATCATTTTTCCAAAACTCTTCTTCTTTCTCATCTCTCTCTCTCTCTTTCGCTAGAAAATACCACCATTGTAGCTATGGCCATGGCCATGGCCATCCACTTACAACCACCAACATCGTCCGTCACTGCCCACCGCCACCTTCATGCGTCACCACCACCACCTTCATCGGCCACTACCACCACCATTGTTCACTAACCATCTCTACCATCGCCGATCTATACGTTACCATCTCTCAACCATTTGACTCGCTTGCCTAGCATTGTCATCTTCATTCCTTTTTGCCATTATTATCGCTCTTCCTCAATCCTCCATCATCCATCCTTTATCTGCCATCACTGTCGTTTTTCTTCAATCATCGATCCACTATCTTCAATGTCAAACTTCATCAATGGCTTCAAATCTAGTTGTTTTCAATACCGATCTACCATCTTCGGCGCCAATCTGGTACTTTACACGGTCACCGATGAGATCGAGACTTTTTCTACAGTGTGTTGGTGAAGATCTATATTTGTAAAACATGTTGAACTAATCTGATGAATTTATCACTTAATTCAGTGAAAAATTTATCATTAATTTGTTTAATATGTTGTGGACTGGTGTTGCTGGAATTTTGATATTAATATAATGATAAATTTATCACTGATTTTTGTTCATGTTATATTTATCATCTCTCTCTTCTTCACTCTCTCTCTCTTTTTATTTCTCTTAAACCAAATATGTTGTATCAGTGATAAATGTATCACTGATATATTTCTTTGAATCTTGTGTTGATTTGTGACGATGATGACAAGATTTTTTTTTTTTGGTAATCTTTTAACAAACAACTAGTGAGAAATTTATTAGTAAATGTGTTTATCACTGCTAAATTTATTACTGAATATGTCTTTGAATCTTCTGTTAATTTGTGACGATGATGATGATATTTTCTTTTTGTAATTTTTTAACAAACATTCAGTGATAAATTTATCATTTTTGTCACTAGAGAGAGATGAATATGCAGTATGATTAATCTATCAGTGATAAATTTATCATTGATTTGTTGAATATGCTGTATATTGTTGCTGATTTTTTATATTTATACAGTGATGAATTTATCACTGATTTGTCATTGTAGATGTGAATATGTTGGATGGGTCAATCTATTAGTGATAAATTTATCACTGGAAAGACGATAAAGAGCAGATGGTAAAGGCATAGTTATGTTGATCTACGACATAAAGGCTAACAATTTTCTACTAAGGCCTTTCCTTTTCTTTTTCCTCTTTATCTTCTCTCTCTCTCTCTCTCTCTCTCTCTCTCTCTCATTCTTCTTCT
The DNA here is from genome assembly GCA_036172215.1 of Camellia granthamiana. Classification (NCBI taxonomy): domain Eukaryota; kingdom Viridiplantae; phylum Streptophyta; class Magnoliopsida; order Ericales; family Theaceae; genus Camellia; species Camellia granthamiana. Next base: position 14,978,305 of record CM069904.1, read on the forward strand.
TCTTCTCCTATCGACATCAGATCTTAGGAGATAGTGACAATAGTAAGCGCTGGAGGTTGCCGGAGGTGACTATCAAAGGTTGCCGTAGGTTATCACTGGCGGTTGGAAGTACTCGTCAATGGCTAGAAGTGAGACGTGGTAGGTCATGGCAGTGATTTGATGATTGAGTTGTTGAAGGAAGTGTAGAAAGGATATTTTGAGCATATTAAGAGGTAAAAAAATGAGCAAGACGATCAGCTCGTAAGTCCCCCTATAAATAAAGGGGCTGGGACATCTGAGAGATTCAAGAATGAGGCTACCATCAGAGAGATTTGGGAAGCTTCAAAGGGTGGTTGCCTTTCTCTGCTTCAAGAAAATGATGATCCCTAATTCAGATCTTCATCATCATCAGAGCCTATGATTTCTACTCCAAAATCAACAACCCTACTCTCTCACTCTCTCACACACTCTCTCACACACACTCTCTCTCTCTATGTGTGTTTGTGTGTGTGTGTGGAGGTTACATTCAATTACAGCTTCTACTTGCTGGTAAAACAGCAAGGTTAAATTACACTGACTACCCCTTTCCCTGAGGTTTCTTAAAAACAATGAAGTATATATATATGTAGGCTGTGATGATAGCTTTCTGAGAGCTCTCTTTATTCGAGCTTTGAAGATCCGATCCGTATCTTGGCTTGGCAACACAGTAAGTTCTGCTAGAGAGAGAGATGTTTGATTTCTTCTTCGTTTTCTCTGTTGTAGGCAACTGTTGTTTGCAACCATGGCGGACTCACATTTTGTCGCCTGTTCATACACAAATCTGAGCCTATTTCCCTATAATATATATATATATATATATATATGTTTGATGTTTATTGATCTAATTTGTGAGATTTGTAGGAGTTGTGTGATTGTTTTATGTTTTTGTGTTTTTATTTCATTTGTTGCTAATAATTCTCCAAACTATAGTTCTTGTGTCTGTCAATTTCCGACCACACTGCCAACTTAGTACTCAACTGGAGAACACCGGCAGAATAGGTTAAGCCCGAACAATCTGCAACAGAAAGAACAGTTTCCGGCGGTGGCTCGTCCACTCGGGAGCACTCCGACGATCAAGTCAGTACTCAATATCTCTCAAAGATAGCAAAAGTGCTTAACTCACTAGATAGAATATCAAAAGCATACCTTAGACTCATGAGGGTGCCTCTCTTTTATAGCCAACACAATCCTAGTCCCAATAGGAGCCTAACTCTAATGGATTTAGGATTACTGCTAATCTTGGACTCCCAGTAGGATTAGGATAAACTCTCTAAGAGTGTCATCTTTACCCAAACTGAAGTCTTCTCCCATTCTAGGACTCTTGTCTCTTATCCACTTATCTCGGATTTTGGTTTCTTCGCAGATAACCTTGGCCTAGCCGAGATGATCTTGGTGTCATGGCCAGGACACGTGGCACCTCGGCTGGCACTTCGGTAACACCTTGGCCACGTGTTGTCATTCAAAAATTATGCCCCCACAACTGTCCCCTAGGTTCTATTATCTCGGCATCCTGAGGTGATGGAACCTATATCATTCATTCCTTTAATCGTGACCCCGGTTAACTTCAACTTGTAAACTTTTCTCAAATTTCAACAAGTGTTAAACATGATCTCGGTTTGACTGCAACTTGTAAACTTTTCTCAAGTTTCAACAAGTGTTAAACATGATCTCGGTTTAACTGCAACTTGTAAACTTTTCTCAAGTTTCAACAAGTGTTAAACATCATCTCGGTTTAACTTCAACTTGTAAACTTTTCTCAAGTTTCAACAAGTGTTAAACATCATCTCGGTTTAACTTCAACTTGTAAAATTTTCTCAAGTTTCAACAAGTGTTAAACATCATCTCGGTTTAATTTCAACTTGTAAAATTTTCTCAAGTTTCAACAAGTGTTAACCATGACATCGGCTTGTGAAATTCCAACTCCCAAGCATCATTCTTCAGCCCTTTGTTCTATCGCACGTTGCAGGTGGATTTCAAAGTATTTTCATTTTTTTTACATAGGCTTCAGCTTCTTTTTGCATGTAAGGCCAAAAGAATCCCTACGATATTGCTCTATGGGCAGGGGATCTGCCCCCTGCATGGCTTCCACATACTCATTTGTGGAAAAAAATTCTTTAACTTAGGCCAAGCTCTTCTCTTCTCAGACTTAATCATCTAAGCCGAGATCTTATCTTCTGGGATCTGAAATTCGAGATCTGGAATCTGGGATCTGCTCACTTACGCTGTCACGCCCCGAAATATTTCAATAAAGATAACTTATATGCGCAATAAATATAAGAAACAACATAAATTCATATATCAAAGTTCACTGTTTAGCAAGCAATTAAATGCCATATAGGCTTTCATCTTTCCAAGACATTGCTTGGTTACACAAATAGAGTCTCGCTCATTACACATTAAGCCCTTGGCTTTACAAATAACACTCATGCACACATAAAGCATAACTAGGAAACTCTTGCTTCTCGAGAGTCCATCCATGCTATTGCCTTGGAGGTAACATCTCACCTGCACCTGAAAATGATATTCCCGTATAGGGTGAGCTAACAGCCCAGTAGAGATATGCTAAACATAATATGAGCAATAACTAAAACGTGAGCATTCGATAAATGTTTGATTCACATATATCCATTCATAATCCGTTTCAATTACATGACAAATTTATCCATATTTCATAATAATTTCCATTTCTTAATTCATAATCCTGGCTCAAAATCTGGCCATACCCTTTAAGTGAAATTACATCTCATATCAACAGTACTTCCATTTCAATTGAGATAAAGACTCAAATTAAACATTTCGTACTTCACAATAGATACACATATTTGCTGTGTCAATCTCAAACAAAACACTTCCATACTTCATATATGATATACTGGTGTTGTATCAACATAATATAGAAACACTTCTACATTTCACAATTGATAAAGATATACATTTTTGTGCTATATCAAATCAATTCAACACTTCATAATCAACACTTGATACACATTGTAGTGCTGTATCAATGTCACACAAAATTCGGTTTAAGAGTCCATCCCCTATCTTCCCTTAAACCGTGGAGTACATCCCCTATCTCTTCCCACACAACACAATGTATATAAACATCATTATATATATGTTCATTTAATACACAAATTCAATGTATTATCACAACCGTCATATTCGATGACATTTCAATTGATTAGTTTTAGTTTGCCTAAGCATCATGCATTGTCTACAACAATCACAACTATCCTCCACCAATAGCCCAAAGCAGTTATTTCTAAACAGAAAATAAATGCTACAACAGATATATATAATCTCAACATTTTCAAAATAAGTGATTAATGAATCCAACTCCACCACTCTACCTCATATTGAGTCGATTTTATTATTTCCAGCTCAATTTCATATTTCCGTATTAATTGCCATTAATTACAGTAATAACCCAAATATACCCAAACATGGCATTTTCCCTTTTTTTTCTCAATATTGACCTAAAGGCTCAAATATTATCAAAAACATCAATAATCTCCATTTTTAAACCCAAAACATACAAGTATGAGTCAATTAAAAAAAAAAACTCCTGTTTTCAACATTACACATCTCCAACCTTAAGTTCCCAAATCAAACCATTTATACAAATAACTCAACATTTATGTTAAAACACATAAGAATGAGTAGGAATCCCTACCTCAAATTCGGAGCTAAAATGGAGAAGATGAAAAGAGTTGAAACCCCAAAATCAACGATGATGAAACTCGATCTCTACCACACGCAATAAAGCCCTCGAAAAATTACACAACTTTGGCGAAGGAACTATGGCCAAAATCCCAATGGAACTATGGCCAAAATCCAGCTCGGCACAACTAAAATTTATATAACTCGAGCTCGGCTCGTAATGGCTCATTAAACCAAGAAAGAACCATAGAAGCTGATAAGCTAACCCTCTGCACTTGCACTTATATAGAAGTTTGTCCACCTTAAAATGTATTTTGTAATCGATGTGGGACTTCCAACAAACGCACCAAACGACGTCGTTTGGCACAACATTTTCGTCCACTCTTTGAGTCCCACATCGCTGAGAGAGGAAACATTTTGTGTCCAAATGCTTATAAAGTGGTGAATTGTTGGCCCAGTAGTCAACGAAAGAAAAGCAAAGGTAAACCTTTGAACACAAAATGTGAAACCCTATGCTCGAGCGTGAAATACGTTCTCCTAGTATTTTTGCGGACATAGGTCAAGTAGCTCGACCCCCGCCAGGGCACTGCCCTTGGATCCGCCAAGGGGCGCTGCCCCCTCGACCCCCGACCGGCCCAATCGAAGTGGCAAAACATAAAAGAAGGATTGAAACCGGGATTGCTACAACCTCCCCACCTTAGGAAATTTCATCTCCGAAATTAAGTACAAGTTTTCAAAACAATGTTTTTTTTTTTTTTTCAACAATATTACAATTCATTACCCAACAACTCGACCCATTACTGGTCACTCCATCTCTATTCAAGAGACATTTCACAATATATACTCAATATGCATTATTAGCATGCTTTTCCTTGAAATTCAATAATTTCAACATTTATTCCACATTTCTATATCATATTCCATATTCATGATATATTTCATTTCTACAATACATTCAACATATACAATGTTTTACAACTTAAGACATATATAATGCTCTTAAAGTTCAATATTATTACAAAATCCCGATACAAAGTTAAGCATCTACAAACAAGTCCGAATATTTCTCACGGACATCCACCTCACGTTCCCAAGTGGCTTCTTCCACTCCGTGATGTTTTCATAAAACCTTTACCAAGGGAATGGTCTTGTCTCGTAAGATTTGATCCCGCCTATCCAAGACCCGAACCGGTCTCTCCTTATACGAGATATCCTTGTCAACTTCCAAATCAGTCCAATCCAGCACATGGGATGGATCCGGCTCATACTTTCGAAGCATACTAACATGAAACACGTCATGTACCCTGGACAACTGTGGCGGTAAAGCTAAACGATAGACAACCTCACCAATCCTCTCAAGGATCTCAAAAGGACCAATAAACCGAGGGGACAACTTCCCACTCTTCCCAAACCTCATCAATCCCCGCCTAGGTGATATCTTCAGAAAGACATGATCACCCACCTCGAACACCAAAGGTCTCCTCCTACGGTCGGCATAAGATTTCTGACGACCCTAGGCTGTAACAAGCCTCCTACGGATAAGCTCAACCTTCTCCGTCGTTTCCCTCACCAACTCCGGACCCAACAAAGGTGCATCACCCACCTCGGCCTAACAGACTGGAGACCTACACGGTCGGCCATACAAGGCCTCAAACGGTGCCATACCGATGCTAGACTGGAAACTGTTGTTGTAGGCAAACTTCACCAAGGGCAATTGCCTCTCCCACGTCCCACTAAAGTCAAGGACACATCCTCGAAGCATATCCTCAAGGATCTGAATAGTACGCTCGGACTGCCCGTCAGTCTGAGGATGATAAGCCGTGCTAAAAGTCAACTTAGTGCCCAAGGCACTCTGCAAACTCTGCCACAACCTAGCAGTAAAACGACCGGGCAGCTCGACCCCCGCCAGGGCACTGCCCTTGGACCCCCGCGAAGGGGCGCTGCCCCCTCGACCCCCGACCGGCCCAGTCGAAGTGGCAAAACATAAAAGAAGGATTGAAACCGGGATTGCTACATGGGCTAAGCTTTTGTCTTCTTGTGTCCAGTGTTATCTCGGCTTTGCTTCGGCGAACCATTTCTCTTCTCTTGTTTGGATGCCTTTGTCCCCGGCATGTCTTCCTCGGCTCTGGCATACTTTTCTATCCTGGCCATCACCTCCTCCATGCTTTTCGGCAATGTCTTTGCTAGTGATTTTCGAAGCAGGCAGTCATCTTTCAAGCCGTTTTTAAATGGCATGACCGCCACCTCTTGGTTGCATCCTGGTATTCGATTGAATACCTCATAATACCTTTTGGCATAGGCCCTAAGGCTTTCATTCTCGCCGATCTTCAAGGCCATCAGGGAGTCCACCCTCAATGGCTGTAGTTTGTTTGTCACGAACCTGGCCACAAACATCTCAGCCAGGCCTTCCCAGGTTTTCAGAGTTCTTTTTGGCAACTTGTGAAACCAGTCCGATGCAATTTCCTCGAATGATGAGGGGAACACTTTGCAGAGCAACGGCTCGTTCCTAGAGTATAACCCCATCGCGTTCAGGTATAATCCGACATGAAAGTTGGGGTCCGACATTCCATCGTATATCTGGAACCTCGGCATGCTGAATCTCTTCGGGACCTCAACTTTGTCTAATTCTTCCGAGAACGGCGTTCTCGACTTGACCGGGGAGGTTACCTCGGCATCTTGTTACTTTCTCTGTAGGTGATCTCCCAGATCCTCTTTGGTTCGTCTAGGAGCTCGGCTATCTCCGGATTTCAGCCTCTTTAGTGCACTACTTCTAGTGTCATTGTGAGTCCTTTTGGACCTCCCTCCACTGGTCGTGTCGAAACAGAGTTCCTTCCCCTGAACATCCCGATGTTCTTTGATGCAGGTTTCTTTTGTTCGACGTGTCTTCTGGGATTCTCCATGCCTGACCTCCCGTGAAGGCCGGTGAGAAAGTCCTTTCGTCCCGCTATGCTGAGGGACTGCAGGAACCGTTTTCTGCCCCCCTTTCTGGGCACCTTTCCTGGCCGCTGAAATCGGCGTATCTTGTAGCGGGAACGGTGGCTATATGATGTTGTTCTGCATTATGAAATTGACGACCGTTTGCAAGTCCGCCAATTTGTCTGCCATTTCCTTTATCTCGTCGTCCCTCCACAGGCATCTATCTTTCCATACTTTGAGGTCGTCCTCGTTATAATACCCGCTCCAGTCTGATTTCTTCGATACGCTGCCCTCCTGGCCGATGTCCTTTCCTCCGTGATGAGTCTCTTCGTTGCAATTGTCTTTTTCGACGTCAAAGTCAATATGTTTCCCACTCTCAGTAGGGGTGTTGTCCCCAACCTTTTCTTTCTGTCTGTCATTGACCATCTATTCTCCTTTCGTTCCCACAGACGGCGCCAAATTGTGTGTGTCAATTTCTGACTACACTGCTAACTTAGTACTCAACTGGAGAACACCGGCAGAATAGGTTAAGCCTGAACAACCTGCAACAGAAAGAAGAGTCTCCGGTGGTGGCTCGTCCACCCGGGGGCACTCCGACGATCAAGTCAGTACTCAATATCTCTCAAAGATAGCAAAAGTGCTTAACTCACTAGATAGAATATCTGTAACGCCCTCAAAATAATAACATTAATCCCAACAATATAGACATGCTATGATATATAAAAGGTCCACATCCTTCCATTCATCAGAGTTTTATTACAAAAAGTATCACATGTTAACAACAAAAGCAAATGCCCTAAGGGCTCACAGCTTTCCAAGTTAACACTTGGTTACACAAAAGTAGAGTGCTAACTCATTTACACATAAAGCCCTTGGCTTGAATTTACATGTAATACAACAAAAGGAAAGACAACCAAAAAGTCTGTCCGCCACTAGCCTCCCAAGCTAAGTCCTTGGAGGAGGCATGCTTCCTGTACCTGAAAATGATGTTCCCATTTAGGGTGAGCCACAGCCCAGTAGAAATATACTAAACCAATTATGAACAATGACTAAAAGATTAACAGTTGATAGATGGTCAACACTTTTACATTCATTCATAACATAACACAATTCCAAGACACTTAAGTCTATATTTCCTTTCATTTCCATTTCATTCCTTTTTCTTGCCATTTCATAACCTTGGCTCAGAACCTGGCCAAACATCACACATGAGACAAACACTCATGCCAACACTTTTCACTTCATCAAAGATAAACATAACAGTCATATCAATACTTCCAACGACAAGCATATCCGCTCTGTCAATACACTTCTAGATAGGCATACCCGCTCTATCTACGGAGTTCATCCCCTATCTCCTCCCAACAACATCCGGTTTAGAGGTCCATCCCCTATCTTCCCCTAAACCGTGGAGTACATCCCCTATCTCCTCCAACTCAACACAATGCATATAAACAACAATTATACACATCACAAACCAATACAATTAATTATCCAAATTAATCAATCAATGTAATTAGAGCATTCTCCATAATTAACATCACAACCCTTACGTTCCAATTTCCTTAATGTTTCAACATTAATTCCATGTTTCTATACCAAACATGCTTCTAGGTTTATCATAGATGAAAACCCCCAACTTTTGTAAAATTACACAATGGCCCAAAGTTTCCCAAAATCACACAACAACTTCCAACATATCAAAATGCTAAAATTTAAAGACAAAACTCATAAAGAGGAGTAGGATATCCCTACCTCAAAGAATGAGTTCCAAAGGAGAAGGACCCAAAACCAAAATGCTCCAAACACCAAACTATTCGGATCAAAAGGACGCCCTCGACGATCTACACCCTTTTTGTGAAGACCAAAGGTGAGCAAAACACCCTAACTAGATCAATACTAAGAGAGAAGTTAAGGTTTTTGAGTGAGAAGCTCTGAAAATGGCGTTTTGGGTAAAGTAAGAGAGAGAAGATAAGTCAAAAAGTGATTTAAAATGCCCAGTCCCACTCAGTTATACGACAGGTCCGCTCGAGCGTAAGACACTCCGCTCGAGCGTAAAGACACAAAAACATGGTCCGCTCGAGCGCAACATTGTCCGCTCGAGCGCCAAGACACAGACACAAAGTTCGTCCGCTCGAGCGTAGATACCAGCCCGCTCGAGCGCAGGTTTCCCCCTCCCAGAACTCTCACCACAAACACACTGTCCGCTCGAGCGCAACATCACCGCTCGAGCGCAACCAGCTCGAGCGCAACAAACCCGCTCGAGCGTAGGAACCACACTTGCAGAAGTTTTGCAGGTGCACGAAAATACTGGATGGGTGCATTCTCCGCTCGAGCGCAAACATCCCCGCTCGAGCGTAAACATCTCCGCTCGAGCGGACCAGCCAAAACCTGGGCAACTAGACTTGGTTCCTAAGCTCAACCAACCTGTAACAAACCTGCCCAACACATCCTATAACTCAATTACAAAGCAAGAAAGGATGTAAACAAGACAATACTCAACTATCAACATCCACGGACACATGTCCGGATCACTATATAACAAGGGGTAAACCCGGAACCGCTATAATATCAAAAGCATACCTTAGACCCATGAAGGTGCCTCTCTTTTATAGCCAACACAATCCTAGTCCCAATAGGAGCCTAGCTCTAATAGATTTAGGATTACTACTAATCTTGGACTCCCAATAGGATTAGGATAAACTCTCTAAGAGTCTCATCTTTACTCAAACTGAAGTCTTCTCCCATTCTAGGACTCTTGTCCCTTATCCACTTATCTCGGATTCTGGTTTCTTCGCAGATAACCTTGACCTAGCCGAGATGATCTCGGCGTCATGACCAGGACACGTGGCACCTCGATTGGCACTTCGGTAACACCTCGGCCACGTGTTGTCATTCAAAAATTATGTCCCCACAGTTATTAATGTAGGTAAATTACACTTTGTCTTTTTAAAGTTTCATTCCTTTCTTACTTTGTCCTTTAAATTTAATTTTTTTCACTTTAGTCCTAACATAGGTCGGTACATTATTTGATATATTAATAGGTCCATCTGACATTATTATTTATTTTTTATATTTTTTTTAAAATAAGTTAAAAAGTCTTAAAAGTCAGAATTTTTTAAAATCATTTTTGAAGTATTTTTTTTTTTTTGTATATTTGTATATTTATTATTATTTTTTTATAATTTTTTTCATAAATGTTTTAATATTAATATAAAAAGGTTTGGTAAAGATAATAAAAAATGAAAATTTAAAAATTCAAAAATATATTTGAAATTTCAATACCAAATAGAGCAATTTTTTCGCCCTTGGGTGATAATTTTTGGCAATATTTTTGATAAGGGTCTGGCTTTGGTCCAGTCCACTATCGGACTGGACCGTGCTGTTGGGCCCGTGGGGGCCCACCATGGGTTCCTTTTTGAAATCTGAACTGTTCAATGTGTAGAACTCTTCGAGTACTATATGTTTGTAAAAAATCACATTGATCGGATATCGATAGCTATGTGATCAAATCAATTTTGTATAAAAAAAAATGGACGGTGAATAAATTAACGGTTGAGAAAAAACTGATTTGATCACATAGCTATCGATATCCGATCAACGTGATTTTTTACAGACATATAGTACTCGAAGAGTTCTACACATTAACGATTCAGATTTTCAAAACGGGATCCGTGGTGGGCTCCACAGGTCCAGCAGCACGGTCTAGTCCGATGATAGACTGGACCAAAGCCAGACCCTTTTGATAATTCTTTGACTACTTATCATGGCACTATCACATTATTATTCCCGTCACTTTTTTCAAATATGGTGGTAAGAGCATCTCTAAGCCTACGAGGTAGAATGTTTGGGAAAAGTAGACGTAAAAGTATTATCTTCATTTTATTTAACTAGTTTAATTAGTGTGTATTTTAATTTTAATTATATTCTTTTTATTTTAATTAATTTTTAAATATAAATAAATGAATAAATATTTTTTTTATAATATGCATCATATATTGATGTGGTATTTGCAAATATATTTTTTAAAAGTATAAAATTAAATTATTTGTTAAACATATAAACATATATATATATATATATTTCAAATGACCATATTTTTAAATGGTAATATTTTCCTTCGGTGGAGATGTTTTGGCACAATCCAACGGCATAAAGTCATTTTAACACAATTCCAATCAAAATCAAGACATTCTCAGGACGATCACTCAAAACTATTGAAGTCATCCCCTAAGACCATCTCCAACGGTGAATCAGATTGATCACCAGATTTGAATTTGATGAAAGATGATCATTTTTACCTCTTTAACGATTTTACCATAATGATATAAAATTGAGAACGAGCTAAAACTTTCACCAAAATGAGGAACTGGATTAGATTTCACCAAAATACTGTGTGTTTACGTTGGAGGTGGGTCTCACCAGACAATCGGTCAGACATCCGGCCGATTGTCCCACCGATCGTCCGTTGCATACAAAAAATGCAAAGCTGCTATGTTCAGGCAAAAATGAGCTGTGTTCATTTCTTTCTTGCATTGCTAAGCCCATTTCTTCAATCAAATTTAAATCAATAGGTACAGATGCATTTGATAAATTTTTGGGAGAAAGTGCAGCGACTTTCTAGGATTGGTGGTTGAAAAAACTAGAAACCCTAGATGTTGATTTGTGATTATGTATCAATAATTAGCAAAATATACCAATCCCAATCAAACAAACAAGAGAAAGAGACACAAAGATTTTACGTGGAAAAACCACAATTGGACACCTTCCAATTGTGATCAAAAAACCACGGGCCACAGCCACCAGAACAATCCACTAAGAAGATATAAAGGAATTACACAGGTATCACTCTCAATTATCTAGCGAATTCACAACGCCTAATTGAACCAACCTCTATGTGCCTCTTCCAACCCCATCTTCACCACGGAATTGTCTTTCTGATGAGCCACTCCGGATTCCACCACCGAAGCTTCAGACCGAATTCTTCAGAATCCACAACTGAAGAACAACTCTCTCTTTTGTGTAACAAACAAAACCTTTGATGTAGCCTTTTCAGATCATGAGTTGAATACTCAATAAGACATCAAAGAAAAATAAAATATCCCCAGATATAAACATTTAAGAACCAACAAGAAGATCTGGAGGAATAATAAATCAGTAGTCTAGTTTTGGGAGAAAACCAACTACTTATAAAGAACCAAAATAATCCTTGTCAAGGAAGAAATCCAACTTCTTGTAGAACACCAAAAAGAAATCCTGTTTCAGAAGAAAACCAACTCTTTGAAAAAAATCCGGATTTTGAGGCTCGCTCGAGCGAGGCTTTCCTGGCTCGAGCGAGGAGAGTAAATTTCGTGATTTCTACTAGTGCCTTCGCTCGAGCGACGGATCCTTGGCTCGAGCGACCAATCACTCCTTTCAGGTTTTTGTGCGGACGCAATCCTTGGCTCGAGCGAGCATTCCTTGGCTCGAGCGAGAAAGTCTTGGCTCGAGCGAGCACTCCTTGGCTCGAGCGAGCAACGGCTGACATGCAATTTTGAATGCAATTTTGCGTTTTGCTTCGGCCGCGAGCTGACCGGGCAGCTCGACCCCCGTAATAATCAGCGAAGTGGCAATCTTGAAAGCATTAACATCACAAACTTCTCTGCAAAAGCTCAATTCGGATTGGATTCGCATCTAAAAAACTCAAAGCCTCACTGAAATAAAAATGCGAATAAAATTACAATTCAAAGGAGTTTTGTCAAACGGGGTTGCCAATAATAAAAACCTAACAGTGGTAATGGGAAAAAGGGTTTAATTCAATAGAGCATTGACTCCAAAAGCAATTGCTTTGTACTATATTTGTATACTTTCTATCTACCTACTAAAGGTGTTCATAATATATATGAAAGTAGCTATTTTTCAGCTTGAATAAAATTCACCTAGATTGGAATTGAGTTGTTTGCTAATTCTTTGAAATAGAAGAAATCAGTTTCACTCCACAGAGATATATATATATAGAGAGAGAGAGAGAGAGAGATTTATGAGCAAAAAACAGAGGGTAAACCGGGGGTACTGTGTTCAGGTAAGAATTTGAGATATTCATTATGCTCTACTTTCAGTTATGGTGCCTTCCAGATATAACGTACTTCTTGTTTGGTATATGGTACATGAATTAATGTGTTTATATTAGTTCTTGGAAGGAAATCATTATTGGAGGCAACAAAAAATGGAAAATATTTAATAGAGGAAAAAAGAAATGGGAAACAGAAATGGAGCGGAAAAAAAAAATTTCAATGCCTTGACCAGTCGACCGGCCAGTCGTCCCACCGGACGTCCCCAGTCTTTTGATGCAAGCTACAGTGCAACCTTTGGAGCGGCTCGTATCAGATTGAGGAACTTGCTTTTTTTTTCTTTTTTTTTAACTCAGATTTGGTGAAAAAATTGGTGAATTGTTGGAAATGCTCTAAGAGGACCACCTTGTGTAATATTTGAAGTAATCAATATGTGCATACATTGTTGTTGTTTGCATCTGTTTAATAAAAAATGGTGAAATTTGTTTTTAAAAAAAAATTAAGGGTTCGGTTTTTGTTTTTAATATATTTTTTTTGGTGAATTTTGTTTATAAAAAAAATTGATATGTTTTTGGGAGTTTTTAGAGTAAGGGGAGGAAGGAAATTAGTTGGTTTTGGTTAAGTTGGCAGATTTGTAGACCCTCTTTTTATCTAAGTTGGCATTTTTGGAAACCCTCTTTTTAACGAGAAACAACATTTGCTTATCAATGAGGAGAGTGAAAATCAAAATAAGCAATAGGGTTTACTAGCAAAAATATCTAACAATACTGCTATGCCTCCCTTTTGGAGATGGTCTAACAAGAGAACAGAAAGAGGAATTAACGAGAACTAATAAATATTTTATTAGTGTTTTAGAAAAATAAAAATTTATTCATTTATTTTTCAGAAAATTATATTTTTTTGTTTTTCGTATTTTTTTGTTTGTATTGAATTTTTTTACTCTCTCCGTTTCAAAATATTAGTCCTTTATTTCATTTTTCATTGTTCCAAAATATTAGTCTTTTTTCAAAAATCAAGGACTCATACTATAAATTTTCTATTTTGCCATTCTTTTAAATTCATTAACAATACAAAAAGTACAATTATGACAATTGATATTCTCAAAAAAATGTAGTGGGTAATTTTAGAAAACTAATATTTTTAAAGTGCAATAATTGTACTACAAAAAAAGTTAGATTCTCCAAAAGACATTATTATTTTAGGACAGAGAGAGTAATATTTTAAGGATTTTTTTTTTTAATTTTTAGACACATCTAACATAAATACACTTAGAAAGTATAATATTTGTAAAAAAATTTTTTACAAAATTCACTAAATACCAAAAATACCAAAAAAAAAAAAAAAAAAAACGAAAATTCAGTACATTTTTTTTATATTTTTGAATATTTATTAATTTTTAAAAATATTTTTTCACAAATAATTTACTATTTAGATACATCTAAGTAAGGTATATCTAAAAAAGGTATTAAAAAAAATTGCCTAAAATTTAAAAAATATTCACTAAAAATTTAAAAAAAAATACGAAAAATAAAAAAACTCAATTTTTAAAAAATTGAATTAAAAAAACTGAAACCAAACATACTTATTAGTATTTTTAAATATTAATTGGTTAAGTAGTATGTAGATCAGTGATCGTGAAAGTGGTGATGGATTGGTAACGGTGCATAGTTGGCCCTAGCCTTGGCCCAAGGTGAGGAAAGCGGCCGACTTTGGGTCCCCAAATTTTGATAAATTTTAAGGATTCTAGAATAATTTTAATGCTTCTAATGTTAATAAGTTTAAAAATAAAGATCCAAACTAATTCTTGTAACTTTACAATCTATATTAAGGTTTTTTAGAGTATTTCATATTTTTTATTTTTTTCGATTTAATTTGATTATAGATTTAAGTAAAAAATTTAATTTAATATGAATTTTTCCAATTCTTTCATCAAATTTTTATGTAAATATTTTTAAAAATTCTCTTTATATTCCAAATTTCCCTTTTCATCAAATTTGACGAAAAAAAAATTATCTTCAATATCTTTTTAAATTTTTATCAAATTTAAATTTGATAAAAAAAAATGTTTTTCTCTTAAATACTAAAGTAAAAAATATATATTTATAGATCTTATTCATTATAAGCATGGCTCACATTATATTAACTTTGAATTTATATTATATACTTTTTAGAATAAAAAATTTCAATAAATTATTTTCTTTATTATTTATACATGAAGGGTCCTGATTTTAAGATTTTGCATTGGGTTTCAAAAATTTTAGGGCCGACCCTACAACGGTGTGAATATAGTTTGATGACAGTAGTCAATGGACGATGATGCTCGCAATGGTAGGTGGAAGGTGATGGTAGTTAGTGGATGATTACAATAACAATGGTTTGAACTTTTTGGAAAAATTGTGAAGAAAAATAGCAAGGGAAGGTGAAAAGGTGAAAAATTTTAATAGATAAAAAAAATTAATGAGGAGAATATGAGTATTGTAAAATTTATTAGTGCATTCAAAAAAAGTCAACATGTGTTAAGTATTGAATCCACTTAATGGGCTTTACTAACTTTATTGTTTTGTATGCAAGGAGTTAATTTAATTAATTTATTTTTTTAAGAATCATCAAAAGCATATATATATGGGAGACTTATTTAAAAGTCCTTTTTCAGACACTTATGCTAGGCTAAGTCCTATGTAATTTCTTATAGACTCTCAAGTCCTATTTTCATAAGAATGTATTCCATAAGATCCTACATAAACATAACGTGACGTGACACTTACATAAACGTAACGTAACGTGACACCTATATAAACGTAACGTAACGTGACACCAATATGAACGTAACGTGACACTTATATAAACGTAACGTAACGTGACACTTATATAAACGTAACGTGAGACTTACATAAACGTAACGTAACATGTCACGTTACGTTTCGCAAACTTATTAAAACATAATTTGAAGAAATTCACTTTTAAAGCAGAATATGTTCTGATTTTTAAATAATATTATGACTAGTGGGATGTGGACTCGCATCTTTTGCTATGAATGCAATGTCTACATAACAAGATGGTGTAATCAGGTCCTTGTCTAAGCACTTTTGTGTAACACATGTCCAAATCATTTTATTTCTTTTTAATTCATAGAGATGATTGTTTAATGGAAGGCATACATTAGAGTGTACACACAAATTTAAAACACAACAGCAACTATTATGGGATGAAACACTCACCAAATTTCTCCCCTTCTTCCCCCATGTCCTCTAAAATTTCCTCATACTCTCCATCATCCATCTGTTCATTAGTAGTAATTAGCTTCACGGTACCCCAAAATGAAACACCATTAGCACGAATAGACAATAATTACTGTAAAAGTGGTTGGCATGGGAAAGAAAAAAGTCGAACTATAGAGGTTACTATTAATCATCCCTCAGTCAAGCATAGAACTTTGGTTGGAGTCTCTGCAGTTGTTGTGGGTCATGTCCCTACTCCAGGAAGATTCACACCACTAGCTCGCAAGACCATTTTCTACAAAACAAGTCAGGAATGAAAAATGTATGAGCGATGAAAAGGTAGAAATCGAACAGGGGAGGGAAAATAGCATTATCGCTTACCTGCAAAGCTATATGTTGTTGTGCCTGAGATAATATAAATAAAATAAAATCAGTTTCTTATATAAAAAATTGAATGTTATCATAGATCATACGTGTCACGTTACGTTTATGTAGGTGTTACGTTACGTTACGTTTATGTAGATATGTCACGTTACGTTTATGTAAGTGTCACGTTACGTTACGTTTATGTAGATATGTCACGTTACATTAATGTAGATGTCACGTTACGTATAGGTGTCACGTTACGTTTATGTAGGTGTCACGTTACGTTACGTTTATATCAATTTCCTATATATGGTTTTACTATTATTTATGATATTAACAACTAATATTGAGGGTAAATGTGTCAACAAACTTCCCACAGGACTTATGGGAACATAAGTTTTTTAGTAGGACCATATGTAGCATAAGTTTCCCTAATAGGACTTATAAATAATTTTCCCTATATATATATTAGATAAAAAAAATCATTTACACGACAAACTACATCATGTGCCGACTTTACTAAAGACGATCGACTTTGTATGCAATAAGAAAATTAAAATATCTACTACTAAAACATGTCATCTATTACGGTTGTTGAATTCCAAATTGAATTGGACATTTATCAACCATTGGGAATGAGTACAAATTGCAATACTGAGCATGCATCGCTTCTTCGCCCACTGAATATTCAAATGACCATATTTTTAAATGGTAATATTTTCCTTCATTGGAGATGTTTTGGCACAATCCCATGGCATAAAGTCATTTTAACACTATTTCAATCAAGATCAAGACAATCTCAGGACGATCACTCAAAACTATTGAAGTCATTCCATAAGAGGACCACCATGTGTAATATTTGATGTAATCAATATGTACAAACATTGGGGGTATTTGCGGTTTGGTTTTGGACGGTTTTCTAATTAGTTTGGACCTGCCTACATGTATGCGGTTTGGGGAAAATTCAACCCCGTAACCGCCAGCAGTGCGGGTTGCAGTTTGTGCGGATAGGGTTCGCGAATGTACAGGGGGTTGCAGGTGGTTTCCGGATTGGACTTTTTTCTTTAAAAATTTATTTTGGAGGTCTTTTTTTTTTTTTTTTTTCCATTTGTTAATATTTATTTTGGGCCCTTTTCCCCCCATTTTCTAAAATGCTCCAACATTAATAATTAATGAATTAAAACTTATTCTCCGTTTTTGGTAAATAGAACTCCATATTCATTAAGGAATTTAAAATTCCAATTCACACTTCATCCAGGACATGCTTAGTTATGAAACAATTATGCAGTAGACAATCAAGTGTTGTCATGGTCGAGGGCAATGACCAATCGTATCATGCAGTGTATATGTGGAAAATTGAGCACAATATAACCTACTTACAAAGCTACTATACTGTGGTTTTTATATATGTGAAAAATTGAATTAGCATATGATACACAATCAACAATGAAGAACAAACATTTCTCACTGCAAGATTCTCTATCCCCAAAATCTTTGTTCCCCTATTCAAACACATTTCTAGACAAAAATACATTTCTCACCACAAGATCATGTTACAAGATTCTCTTATTTCGATATTCCTAACACATCTTTCAATTGAGAGTATATTGAGAAAGGTGCTAAAGATCGATTCAAACTTACACAGTTAATGTCGATCATCGAAGGTCACCAAGAGAGAGAGAGAGAGAGAGAGAGAGAGAGAGAGATGGTCGAAGGTCGATCTTGCCGGCGAAGGTCACCGATCGTCGAAGGTTGATCTTGCGAAGGTCACCAATCTTGCAAAGGTCGATCTTGTTGGAGAAGGTCACTGATCGTCAAAGGTCGATCAGTGGCTGTGGTCGCCACAAAGAGAGAGAGAGAGAGAGAGAGAGAGAGAGAGATGAAAGAACAAAAGAGAGTGAGATGAGAATAGAGGGCTGCACAGATGTTGAGTTGAGAGATTAGGCTTTAGTGTAGGGCAAAATTATCTGGGATAGGAATGAAATCAATGGTCCAGATTAAATATGTATAATAATAATAATAATAAAGACTAAGTGCGAGCGGGTTATTGCGGGTGCAGGTTAAACTCACAACCCACAATCATGCCATATTCTAAATTGTATCCGCCCGCATTTTGTCTGGGAAATTGCCCATTTGTATGCGGATCGGCGCGGGTTAGGCGGTTCGGACAACCCTATGCCTAGTCCTAGCATACATTTGTTGTTGTCTGATTCTATTTAATAAAAAATGGTGAAATTTGTTTTTAAATTTTTTTTAAGGGTTCAGTGGTGAATTTTGTTTTTTTTTTTAAAAAAAATTGATATGTTTTTGGGAGTTTTTAGAGGAAGGGAAGGAAGGAAATCAGTTGGTTTTGGCTAAGTTAGCAAATTTTGCGACCTGCTTTTTAACGGGAAACAACATTTGCTTATCAAGTTGGCTTTGGTTAAGTTGGCAAATTTGAAGACCCTCTTCTTAACGAGAAACAACATTTGCTTATCTATGTGGAGAGTGAAAATCAAAATAGGCAAAATGCCTATTCAGACACAGTCGATTGGAGGAGAAAAAAAAAGGGTTTACTAGCAAAAATATCTAACGATACTGTTATGCCTCCCTTTTGGAGATGTTCTAACAAGAGAATGGAAAGGGGAATTAACAAGAACTAACAAATATTTTATTAGTGTTTCACAAAAATAAAAATTTATTAGTATTTTTAAATATTAATTGGTTAAGTGGTAGGTAGATCGGTGATCGTGAAAGTGGTAATGGATTGGTAACGGTGCACAACTGGCCCTAGCCTTGGCCCAGGGCGAGGAAAGTGGCCGACTTTGGGTCCCCAAATTTTGACAAATTTTAAGGACTCTAGAATAATTTTAATGCTTATGGTGTTAATAAGTTTAAAAATAAAGATCCAAACTAATTCTTGTAACTTTACAATCTATATTAAAGTTTTTTAGAGTATTTCATATTTTTTATTTTTTTCGATTTAATTTGATTATAGATTTAAGTGAAAAATTTAATTTAATATGAATTATTTCAATTCTTTCATCAAATTTTTATGAAAATCTTTTCAAAAATTCTCTTTATATTCCAAATTTCCCTTTTCATCAAATTTGATGAAAAAAAAAATTATCTTCAATATCTTTTTAAATTTTTATCAAATTTAAATTTGATAATAAAAATCTTTTTCTCTTAAATACCAAAGTAAAAAATATATATTTATAGAACTCATTCAATATAAGTATGACTCACATAATATTACCTTTAAATTTATATTATATATCTTTAAAATAAAAAATTTAAATAAATTATTTTCTTTATTATTTATACATGAAGGGTCCTGATTTTAAGATTTTGTCTTGAGCTTCAAAAATCTCAAGGCCAACCCTACAATGGTGTGAATATAGTTTTATGACAGTAGTCAATGGATGATAGTAGTGGCAATGGTAGATGGAAGGTGATTGTAGTTAGTGGACGATTATAATAACAATAATAGTGGTGTGAACTTTTTGAAAAAATGGTGAGGAAAAATAGCGAGAGAATGTGGAAAGGTGAAAAAAATTAATAGATAAAAAAAATTAATGAGGAGAATATGAGTATTGTAAAATTTATTAGAACATTCAAAAAAAGTCAACATGGTTAAGTATTGAATCCGCTTAATGGGCTTTACTAATTTTATTATTTTGTATGCAAGGTAGTTAATTTATTTTATTTTATTTTTTGAAGAATCATCAAAAGCATATATATTTGATAGAAAAATCATTTACACAACCAACTATGCCGACTTCACTAAAGACAATCGACATCACGTTTGTTTCGTAGGGTAGGAGGCCGAATTGGACTAACAACGCTATGGGTTCTACCTAGAACGCGTGTGGTGATGGTTTGGGTGAGTAGTTTCATACTCCAAATGGCTTGCTAATCTCCCTCAAAGGGATTAGCTTTGATGAATTTTGAGTGAGATTAGGAAAATAGTTAAAGGATTGAGTCTATTTTGCATAAAAATTTTATTTTATTTATTTTTATTTTTTTATACCAATTGTACCTATTTGTTTTAGTTTTTTTAATATAGAATTTATTTATTTTATATAAAAATAATTTAATAATTCCATCACTAACTATCTCTCACACTATCATCAAAACAAATACATTTTTACTTAATTCCCTCCCTAACAATCCCTACATTAACAATCTCTTCACTAACAATTTTCTCACAACAATCTCATCCAACTTAATCCACCAAACAAACGTGGCTTAAGAGTGTGCTTGTTTTAACAGATTATTCCATGGAATTGGACTATTAATTCATCCGGACTAATAGTCCATTGTATAGTTTAATTTTTTACTTCAGATTAATAATACCTCCGGATTATTAGTCCCTCATATGGGGGATTATTGTGTCATAGAAGGGGATGAGATTATTTCTATGGGATTCATATCCCATAGGACTAATGTATAAAATGTCCTTTTAACTCTCATGCCATTATTTAATAAACAATTGGAAAAGGATAAAATAGTCATTTGAACATTTATAAATTATTTTTTTAGTGTTGTTAATTTAAAATTATATATTAAATAAATATTAAAAATTAAAAATTAAAAATTATGGCCTTAAAAATTAAAATTTTTTAGTGTTGTTAAATTATAAATTATAGATTACAAATTTAAAATTATATATTAAATAAAAATTATAAATTACAAGGATAAAATAATTTTTTGAACATTTATCATTATCCAATTCGTCCAACCAAACATTAGATTCACTAAAAATAATCAAATCCAGACATCTAATTCCATGACTAAACAAATATAGGATAAAAATCAAAATAATCAAATCCAGACATCTAATTCCATAACTAAACAAACATAGGATAAAAATCCAATCTAACCAAATAGTCCGGGACAATATATCCCAAAACTAACAGTCCGATGGATTATAATCCTCCCTATCTAGCCTGTCCAAACAAACACACCCTAAGAAAATTAAAATATCTACTAGTTTGTGCTTTTTATATTCCTTAAAATAGCACAAACTATGAATCATCCGGTTTGTGCCATTTTAGTTTCAAGATTCACTTTTCAGCAAATTAATTAAATTTTTTTTTTTTTTTGTTTCTTTGTTTTTATTGATTTTTTTTTTAAAAAAAATTTAAATACACTTAACATAAATATACTTAAAATATATAATATTTGCAAAAAAAATCTTTAAAAAATTCACTAAATACCAAAAAAAAAAAAAAGACACAAGAACTTAATACATTTTCACATTTTTGTGTATTTGTTAATTTTTTTTGTAAATATTTTACTTTTTAAATACATCTAAATAAAATGCATCCAAAAAGAGTAGAAAAAAAATTTCTTAAAATTTAAAAAATATTCACTAAACACAAAAAAAAATAAAAAATATATGAAAAATAAAAAATTTAATTCTTAAAAAATTGAAACCAAACACTTTTTTTTAAAAAAAATAAAAAAATAAAAAATAAAAAAATTATGTGAGAAAAATAAATAGGGCCTTTCAACTATTACTCTTATTTTCCAGTTTATTTATTGAGATTTTTCCTCCACAATTAAATTTTTTTGTACCAGTAGCATATTGTTTTTGACGATAGTGATTCACTATTAAAATTTCATTGTAATAATGGCTTTCCTCATTTTGAAGCCCAAGACAGTGCTGAAAATGCGTTTACACTTGGGCCGGCGCTGTTCAAAAACACACTCGCTTCTCTTCCTTCGAGAAACACGAGCGGGAGAGAGATTCTTGTGCGGGATTCGAGCCGTACTTAAAAGTCCTTTCTGTTTCCCTCCTATCCCTTGCTCACTTTTTCTTCATACAAATAACTTCTTTATTTCTCATTACCATATTACCCAGAGGAAAGTAGTTCGGAGGTTCTTTATCTATATACCGCCCACCACTTCTACTACTACCGTCACAACAAAAAAGAAAGCAGTTGGAAGCTTCTTTTATCTATATACACTTGCTACTATTACCATTTGAATGTGTCCCATTTGATGACCCCACCTTCCCAACTCCTTATAAATTCTCTCCTCTTACTTCAATCATCTTCAAACTCACTCTCTCCCCATATACACACAACATAAAACATTAAAAGTGCAACTATATACATATACATGTACATGGGGAACAAGATTGAGGCAGAGAAGCTGTCGAAGATAGCAAATTTAACAACAGGCAAGAACAAAGTTGTAGTCCCTCCGGTTAGAGGAAGTGTTAAGCGCCGCATGTTTACAACATTTTCCAAGAGTTTGAAGCTCATGAGCTTATACCTCATCAATTCCGTTCCCTGCAACAAAAAACTATGAAGATTGTTATAACCATCTTTTGCCTTCTGTCCCAACCAAATTTATTCAAATTCTCACCCATTTGCTTCCTTTCTACAGTCGCAACATATATAGCATATTGTATTTTTAAGGAAAATAAGCTCTTGTGAGGGCGAGTCTTTAATGTAGTTTTTGTTTATAACTTTTAAGTTAAAATCGACTATTAAGAATCTTGAGAAGTTGAGAAGGAATATTTTAACTTCTGTTTTTTGATAATTCATTTTTACCTTGTAGACTGCACGAAATAAATCTGCATAATCAAAGTACCAAAATTGGGGATTAATTAGGTAGCTCAAACATTCTTCTTCGCTGAAAGTACACCAAGCAACATGATTGTCACTAGAAAAAAAAAACACACATTTTCAGCAGCTCCAGAATATGATCTTCCAGTTGGTGCAATGGTAATCAAATACGAGATTAACAAATTCTTCCCTAAAAAGAAAGAAAAATACAGAGATTTTATAGGACGCTCATGCATGTATTGTCAACAATAGTGCTGAAGGCCTTGGCAAAAGAATCAGAACTTCTAACCTAACAATGGAGATCTTGGGACAGTAGCTGCATCACATCAGCATAATTATTGATTTCACCCACCATCATATTTGGCGTAGGCAATAGCTTTGTTGTGAGATATCAATCATATGATCAAAGAAATTATAATTAGATTCTCAGTATTAATGCGAGAAAGAATAACTTTGTCGATCATCTCTGTATTATCCTCAGTTGATGTAAAATAATGCACATCCAAAAGCAATTACAATTAGTTTCTCATGTTTCACAGGCCTGCTAGCATTGTCATTGTGAGCTAAGCATGCTGCCTCAGAACAATTTAATTGATGATTTTGAGTAATTAGGACTGACCTATTTTCAGTGACATAAGTAGTATGTTGGGGTTTTAGATTGGTAACAAAAGCTAATCACACCAGTTGATTCCGAGGCAGCAGAAGGAAAACCCATAATCACTCCATCAACAAATAACTGAAAATAATCAGTTACTGCAGATACCCGGCTGTTTGATCATAGCTATATTTGTAACTTGCAGGTTTATAATTAGCGAAATCAGAAGCATATACTTCTAGAACTTGTTTGTGAGCATCAGAGTATGAGCATCCTCCCAATACATAATTCTTTTGGGATAAGAATTCCCGATGCAAATGACTGATGGTGGAAAGATTCTAGTGTTAAACCGTATCTCTGCTTGGTTGTGGGTTCAACATGTGTCTGTTTCTAGGAAGCAGAAGATAAGCTTTGTCTTCCCTTTGTTAACTTTTCTAGTTAGTTTCTTCTTCAAGGAACTGATCTCAGGAAATGAAATATAATTAGTTTATTACCATCACGCTTAAAGCCTTTTGAACATGTAGATTGAATCTGTGTTGTGTGCAGAATAAGCAATACTGCTATAGATAGAAGAATGAAAAGCAAATATGTAGCAGGTGAAATTATTCAAATAGGTGTGACGGACATATTTCAATTTCTTGGCAAGCATGTCTGAATATAAAAATTTGAAGAAAGTGGAAACTAGAGTGAGATAGAGATAGAGAAATACCTGAACATTCAAAACTGAGGGTGGTTCATGCCAGTTGCATCATCAACAGTAGATATGGATATTGGCAGTATAATATCCAACAAGTTTGTTGTCACTGCATGAGATGAACATTACACCAACGATAAAATAGTCATGCTCAGTCCTGAAGAATGTTTTCATATGTGATTGAGAGCATCTCTAATCCTTAACCTTTTCTCATCAAAGTACTCAACAATCATCTCCATCCATCCCAATCATCAAACGTTCATCAAATCAAGGGAGAACCATTTTTTCATCAAATTGAAAATTCATCAAATCCTTCATCAAGTTAGAATTTTTTGAAAATTTAAAAAGATGAAGCATTGGAGGGATTTTTTTCGTTTTCAAGAGAGGAATTTTTAAAAAAGATTTTGATGAAAATGTGATGAAAGGGTTGGAGTAGTTCATATCAAATCAAGCTTTTTACTCAAATTTGAAATCAAATTAGATGAAAAAATTGATGAAGGGTTGAATGATCCCTATTGATGTTGGATTCAAATTTTTGAATAGAGACAAAGCAATCCAAATATATTCCATTTTCTTTTTTCTTTCATATTTCACTTACATTGGATCAAATGTCTCCTTGATATAACTGCATAGGATGTAACAAAATAGAGCCTTCAAGAAACAATCAACACAATCTCATATTTTCATGCCATTCACCAAAATTCCATGTGCACAAAATTTGAAGTGGTGGGTTTGATTGTGTAGTTGGGTGAATTTTCATTTACCATTATAAGAAAATCAGAATATACACAAGCAATTAAGGTATCTTATTATTTTTCAACTAAATGTTCACATAAAATGGGCAAAGGAACTACAATTTTGGAGTGTGCACAAACTTATTCACAATCACACTAAATGAATAAACATCTCTACTCCACCTTTCTAAGAAAATTTAAAAACAAGTTAGTCAATGTCCACAATTTTTTTTCCTTCACCAAAATTATTTCAAATAATCTTACAAATCAAACATGGAGAGGTAATCTGAATGGATATGAATATTTGTAAATGAATAGAACAAATTACATAACATGAAAATTAAACCCTACAAATCCACACATTTATGATAAATTGATAATAGATTTGTAATAACTATTTTTTGTGTTTTAGCAAATGAGGGAGGAATTCTCAACCAGAAAGCACCAAACTTAAAGCCCAAAAAACCAAACTGTATGAAAGCCCAACAAGTTGAAATCTAGAATTCATTACCCATGACCATATAGCAATTTGAAGGAGTGCTTCATACCTTTATTCGAAGACAAATTCTTGAAGTATATATAAATGGTAAAGCAGCAGACCTCCGAACAAGATGATTAATCAAACCTACCTAACAACCATAAAAAAACAAGTATTTAAAACAATTCAAAATAAAACAGAGGCTTTCAAAGACTAAACAACATAGCAAAGGTTTAACACTCTTGATGGCTTTACAGCCCTGACCCTTCATTTTCCCCAAAACAACAATAATTATAAACAAAAAACAAAAGGATAAAAAAATAAGAGTTCGTACATGAAAACAAAATATATTGATGTAAAGAAAATAAGAACAAAAAGAGTACATCAAACTTATATGAATGAAAAATGTAAGAAGCAGATGCATCATTAAATCAAATCAAATGCAACCCCCCAAATGAAATTCATAAAATGGTAAGAAACCACCAAAACTCCAAAAAATATGGGAACTAAGGGTACCAAACTATACCAGTACTGAACACCACAAAGCACCTACACATGAAAAGATAATTGACACCCAAGCACCAGTAAAGCCAAACCTTACCATGCACTACAAATATATATATATACACACAACGAAACCAGACCAAAAACCTGCAAAAAAAACTTATAGCAGAACCTGCCAAAAGTGCACCAGTTACAATGGTAGACCAGACACACCAAGAATTTAAACATAAAGCTCTTAAACTCCATTAGTCCCTTGAAACTCTCGAGCATTCCTTCCTCTCCCCAATTCGATAAATTCATTAGCTTATATACCATAACAGAGAAGGATTCTGATTAGTGGTTAGCTTCTTCCAAATTTACCTGCAGTTGTTCTGCCCATGCGCAATCATCTTTGATGATTTGGATTGGTGGAATGGTGAAATTGCATAGATTATTAATGATAGCGATAATGATAAAGATGATGATGAAGATAAAGATGTGGGTGATATTTTTTTTTGTTTTTTTTTTTTTTTTGGAGTGATTGAGTTTTTTTTTTGGATTTCTAATTTTACTGCTGCCATTGTTTCTATTTTTTTGTCAATCAGCGTGAATGTTTATATTTTACATTATTTGAAAGTTTGAGAAATAAATGTTGAAATACAAATATGGATATAATTATATATTTTGCAAGATGTGAATGTTGTCATATTATTGGTTATTTGTTACTATATTTGTTGTTTAAACAATAATTTTTTGTTACTATTAAACAATTAAAATAGTTTTTTTTTTTTTCTTTCAATTTTGTTTCACATTGGTATGAATTTAGTTTTTCATACCAATGTTCACATTAGTTTTTCTAAGGTTAGTTGTATATTAATTGTAAATTGTAAACATTTACATTGTATTTTGGTATGAATTTTTTTTTTTTTTTTTGAAATTTTTTAGAAAGTTTTTTTTTTTTTTTACTATGTTTATTGGTTGAACAATTATTTTTGTTACCATTGAACAATCGAAATAGTCGATTTTCATTTTTTTCAATTTTATTTTATGTTTTTACGATATAGTGTGAATGTTCACAATGGTATGATTTTTTTTTTTTTTTTTTTTTTTAACTAGTTGTATATTAATTGTTAATTGTGAACATTCATATTGTATTTTAGTATAAGTTTTATTTTTTCGAAAGTTAATTGTATATTTGTTGTTTTTGGTACTATGCTTGTTAGTTGAACAATCATTTTTATTACTATTGAACAATTAAAATAGTTGATTTTCACTTTTTTCAAATTTGTTTTTATATTTTTATGTTGCAGTATAAATGTTTACATTAATATGAGTTGTTTTTTTTTTTAAACTAGTTGTATGTTAATTATAAATTATGAACATTCACATTGTATTTTGATATGAATTTTATTTTTTCGAAGGTTAGTTGTATATTTGTTATTTATTGTGAACATTCACATTGTTCTTTAGTATATGTTTTGTTTTTTCAAAAATTAGTTGTATGTTTATTGTTTATTGTGAACATTCACATTGTATTTTGATTTTTTTTTAGATTTTTTGTTGCATTATTTTTAAAACTTTCAAATTATAAAAAAGTTCAAAATTCATAATTTGAGACTTTCTCCATAGAATGCGAGAGAGATTTTCTTATTAGAATAAGGGAGAGATTTCTCCATGGAAATATTTTCTTTTTAGAATGAGAGAGATTTTCTCCATTGAATAAGAGAAATATTTTCTCTTTAAAATGAGAGAGAGATTTTCTTCATAAAATGAGAGACTATTGTTATGTATTAGTTTCAAAATAGAAACATGTGCAAAAAATTAGAAAGAATGATTTGGTTATATTACATTAAATAGGACTTAATAGAATATTCAAAAAGAATATGGATTAGATGAGGCAAAATTAAATTTCAATCCAACTTTTCAAAAATAATTACAAAATTATGGAAAATTTTATGATTTTAATTATTAATATTTATAAAGTTTATCATTGATTTATAATCATTTTTTTTTTTTTTTGAAAAATCACTTAAATTTTACATTTCACCAAAAACTAAAATTTTGAAAAAAAAAAATCTATATTAAATATTTTAATAATTACCAAACACATCATCTTTAAAAAATATATAAATAAAAAAAAACACAAAAAATATTACTAAAATAGTAATTGTCAAATCCCATATAATTATATCAAATTTGCAAGCCGTATCTGTTTTCAAACCTTTGGTCAGTCTAATTTATCTAGCTAAAATCTATGAAATTGACTCCTCCAAACCAAAATAATGTAAAGATGACAACAAAATATAACTGGTTTTAAATTTATTTGTTTTACTTTTTAGTAGAACCTAAAAGTGAAAAAAAAAAAAAAAAAAGATTAAAAACAAAAAGGCAAATTTCACTTAACAACCTGCACTTTATCCCAGTCTCATTTTACCCTCAACTTTTAAAAAGTGGCAATCTACCCTTCACATTTTTCGGTCAAGTTCTAAGCCAATTCATTTGTTATGCCATGTTAAATAAGGCATCTATTTTTCTATTTGCCTTAGGATTGTCAATAGGTTGGATTTAATCTGAATTTGACCTAAAAATCAGAATCAATTTACAAAAAATTCAACCCAGTAATTCGATAACTCGAATCAGTGTAATTCAGCTATTAAACAAATCAGATATGCAAAAATCCAATCCAATCCAATTATCCTCAATTTGAATGAAGAAAACACAAATTGAAAAAAAAAAAAATCAAATTATATAAAATTGTAGCTCCAAAAAAAAAAAAAAAAAAAACACTAAATAGATCGGATCAAATTGTTAGATCGGATATTCGAAATTATTGGATTCGAATTTGAGTGATTTATAATTGAATATGCGATAAACGGATTCGGGGTTATCTTAATTGGATTGGATTGGATTTGGATTTTGACAACTTCGATTTGAATCTAATCAATGTACAAGTCTGGTTTGCCCTATTTTACGTCGGTTAACAAATGAGTTATATTGAAATTTGACTAGAAATGTGAGGCGTTTAAGGTTACTATTTTAAAGGTCAAGGAGAGTGAGATTTAGAGGGTTGTTTTGGGTATGACTTATAAGTTGTTTTTTTGCTTATTATGAAAAGACATGGTAGAGAGGTGATATAATCTAAATAAACCAATAAGTTGGATTTTTTAGGTGTTGCCAAAAAAGGCCTAAATGTAATTTATCCAAAATAAAATAAAAACCAACAAAAAAAAAAATTACAAATAAGCAATCCTCAAACCCAATTAATATCTTTAGCATTTATAAAATAGGATTTTTGCCAGCTGGTCCCAATAATTGAATCTATTACCCATTAGGTCATAAATTTCTATCTCATGCATCAAGAAGTCCTGTTATATTTTTTTATCCCGATTTTGCCTCTACTACCAGCTAGTAAAAATCCCTATTTAAATCATCCCAAACACTTTCTAAATCTTTAATTGTTTATAATATTTATTACTCATTAATTTTTTCAATTTGTATCAACTTCTCTCTTGATCATTTTTCCAGAACTCTTCTTCTTCTTCTTCTTCTTCTTCTTCTTCTTCTTCTTATTCTTCTTCTCTCTCTCTCTCTCTCTCTCTCTCTAGAAAATACCACCATTGTAGCTATGGCCATGGCCATCCACCTACAACCACCATCGTTGTCCGTTACTAACCACCACCACCTCCACCAATCACCACCACTACCTCCACCGGTCACCACCGTTACCTCCACCAGCCACCACCACCACCTTTGTTGGCCACTACCACCACCATTCTTCACCAACCATCTCCACCGTTGCCGATCTATACTTCACCATCTCTCAACTGTTTGACTCTCTCAACTAACACTGTCGTCTTCCTTCCTCCATCATCCATCCTTTATCTACCATCATCGTAGTTCTTCTTCAATCATCGATCCACCATCTTCAACGTCGAATTTCACTAATGGCTTCAAATCTAGTTGTTTTAAATGCCGATGTACTATCTTTGGTGCCAATTTGGTACCTTACATGGTCGCCGATGAGATCGAGACTCTTTCTACAGTGTGTTGGTAAAGATCTATATTTGTAAAACATGTTGAACTAATCTGATGAATTTATCACTTAATTTAGTGATAAATTTATCACTGATTTGTTTAATTTGTTGTGGATTGCAGCTGTTGGAATTTTGATATTAATACAGTGATAAATTTATTACTGATTTTTGTTCATGTTATATTTATCATCTCTCTCTTCCTCACTCCCTCTCTCTTTTTTTATTTCTCTTAAACCAAATCTACTGTATCAATGATAACTGTATCACAGATATATTTCTTTGAATCTTGTGTTAATTTGTGATGATGATGATGAGATTTTTTTTTTTTTTTGTAATCTTTTAACAAACAACTAGTGGGAAATTTATTACTAAATGTGTTTATCACTGCTAAATTTATTACTGAATATGTCTTTGAATCTTGTGTTAATTTGTGCCAATGATGATGAGATTTCTTTTTGTAATTTTTTAACAAACAGTCAGTGATAAATTTATCATTTTTGTCACTAGAGAGAGATGAATATGCAGTATGATTAAACTATCAGTGATAAATTTATCATTGATTTGTTGAATATGTTGTATATTGTTGTTGATTTTTTATATTTATACAGTGATGAATTTATCACTGATTTGTCATTGTAGATGTGAATATGTTGGATGGGTCAATCTATTAGGGATAAATTTATCACTGGAAAGAGGACAAAGAGCAGATAGTAAAGGCATGGTTATGTTGATCTACGACACAAAGGCTAACAATTTTCTACTAAGGCTAACAATTTTCTACTAAGGCCTTTCCTTTTCCTTTTCCTTTTCCTTTTCCTTTCCTCTTCATCCTCTTCATCCTCTCTCTCTCTCTCTCTCTCTCTCTCTCTCTCTCTCTCTCTCTCTCTCTCTCTTTCATTCTTCTGCTTCTTCTCCTGTCGGCATCAGATCTTAGGAGATAGTGACAATAGTGAACGCCGAAGGTTGCCGGAGGTTGCCGAAGGTGATCGTCAGAGATTGCCGGAGGTTATCACTGACAGTTGGAAATACTCATCAATGGCTAGAAGTGGGAGGTGGTAGGTCATGGCAATGATTTGATGATTGAGTTGTTGAAAGAGGTGTAGAAATAGTATTTTTGGGATATTGAGAGGTGAAAAAATGAGCAAGACTTATAGGTAAATAAATCTGGTTAATAGGACTGGCGTGTAAGTCCCCCTATAAATAAAGGGGTTGGGACATCAACTAGGGTTTGAGATGCTCAAGAATGAGGCTACCATCAGAAAGATTTGGGAAGTTTCAAAGGGCAGTTGCCCCTCTCTGCTTCAAGAAGATGATGATCCCTAATTCAGATCTTCATCATCATCAAAGCCTATGATTTCTACTCCAAAATCGACAACCCTACTCTCTATATATATATATATATATGTGTGTGTGTGTGGAGGTTGCAATCAGTTGCAGCTTCTACTTGCTGGTAAAACAAGAAGGGTAAATTACACTGACTACCCATTTCCCTAAGGTTTCTTAAAAACAATGAACTATATATATATATGTAGGCTGTGATGATAGCTTTTTGAGAGCTCTCTTTATTCAGGCTTTGAAAATCCGATTCGTATCTTGGCTTGGCAACACGGTAAGGTCTGCTAGAGAGAGATGTTTGATTTCTTCTTTGTCTTCTCTCTCATAGGCAACGGTTATTTGCAGCCATGGTGGACTTACATTCTCTCGCCTATTTATATACAGATCTGAGCCTATTTCCCTATGATATATATGTACTAGGGTCAGGCACGGTGAAAATCTTGTTGGAATTACTATGTTTGTAACTGAATATAAAATTATTGGGTTAAAATGTAATTTATTCAATTTGTTGAAAAAAAAAATTTGAGGTGAAAATATAAATAGATGATCCGTATTGTTTTGGATTACCAAATGAATTTTATAATTAGATTTTTCAAAAGAGTTTGTCACACTTAAAATTTTGTTTGGTTGTATATATTAAAAATAATTTTTACAAATTTAAAATTCAAAACTTTCTTAGTTTTGGAGTTTCCAAAAATAATTTTTAAATTTTAAATTTGTATTTTATTATTTTTAGTGAACTTTTTAATATTTTAATCAATATTTTTCACTTTTCAGATCCGCTCAATTTAAATATTTTTGCAAAATTATAAAATTTAGAGAGATGTAACTTAATAAAAAAAAAATTAGACCCTCCTTGTTTGTACTGCAAACTTAACGATAAATATATAAAAACTGTCCAATTGAATTTAACAATAAGTTTTGCTAACAACAAGCAAGTTTCAATAATATCATTGTGATTAATATAGTATTTGAACTCAAATTCTCAATGCAAAAATAGTTGTGTTTTTGTTTGTCAAATAGAAATTTAAATGGCAAAAAATGGTAGAGTCCATGATTAGTAGTGGTGGAGGCAATGTGATGAAAATTGCTACAATTTATCAAGAAAATGTGAAAACGTGAAAATAGTGATGACACAAATGCAAACAAAGACCATATCACCAAATATTTGCTATTGTAGTATTTTTGTTTATTTAAACCACCTGCAATTTGCAACATAAAATAAGCACTTTATTACCCTGGTCAATAACAGTACCCAAATAAATTTCTATATTCCACATTTTTTTAGATAGTGAGCTTTGGTTGAAATAAAGAAGAGAGATCTCACAGCTATAGTTTTGCATTAATTTTAATCTAATGGTTGAAATCTGCCAATTTTTATGATTTGGCGGTCAGTTTACTGTGCAGAAAATTAAATAAATGAAAAATAAATAAATTGTATGCTACTTGGTAAATAAATCAATTTAAACATAAATTTTCCAAATTTATAAGTAAACGAAATAATGAAAAGTAAACACATAAATGCTACGTAAAATTCAAGCATAACAAAAGTATAAGATTTTAAACAAACAACAAAATGTAAGTCCCACAACACATAAACATATAATAAAAATCAGATGAAATACACTAGCCAATGCTTCGCAATAGAAAAAAAATAAACAAATTAAACATACCAGCCAGTGCTCTACAATACAAAGAACATGCCAAATAACAAATTAAGCACACTAGCCAATGTTCTGTAATACAAAGAAAATGCAAAACAACAAATTAAGCACATCAACCAATATTCTACAATACCAAAAAAAAAAAATGACAAATAACCAATTAAGCACACCAACCAGGGCTCCACAATACAAAAAAATGACAAAAATTGTGCAATGAACAACTATTTAAATAGATTAATATGTACACAATCCAATCCTATATGAAAATAAATTACCAACTTAATATAAAAGCAACACCCTTCTTGATAAAAATATATATGGAAGCAAAAATTCAAATTCAACCAAATAAAAATGTGATTAGTTTTCTTTAACCTAATTCAAGAGTATATGAGGAAGAAAAAGGAAAAAAACAAAAAAGACTATATCACCTAGTGTGTTACATTTACAAAAACAAACTCATAACATAAACCAATAATTCAAATGAATATTATTTAACATATATCTAAACTTAGTTATAAATTTCACATAGATAAAAGGCCTTACAAAACTATCGTAAGTAATAAAATTCACATCGATAGGAAACTTTACAAAATCTGGATTCTAGCTAGCATATGTGCACTTTTCACAAAAATAAATATGATCGTCAAACTTGTTCTTTCTTAAAATTCCTTAGAGCGCCTCATCACTTCCAAAAAGTCTTTGTATCAACTTGTATGTACCCCCAATGAAGAGCATGCATGACAATCAACTAATTTATAAAAATAAAAAAAGTTAGTATATTAGTAAAAGAAAATCTATGGCTCTGTTTGGTAGAGCTTTTAAAGTTTAATTCTACCACTTGGTTTAAGTGTGTTGTTTGATTATAGCTTTAGAAAATTGATTCCACACCCACTTTTCAAAACATGTCTACCCGGTCATCTCCCCAGACGTGACGTCCCTCCAAACGTTCAGCTGGTTGACCGGAACAGTGTTCTTCTTTCTTTTTTTTTGCACCTGTTATGTTTATATTTTAAATAAAAATTATTTTGGGAATTTCTTTTAAATTTTTTATGAGTTTGGAATAGAATTTTGAATTGTGTGTTTGGTTATGAGTTGTAAATTTTTGAATCAAATATCATATGTCATATCACTCAATTCAAACTCAATTTAAAATTCTTTTCAAAACTCATAACCAAACAAATTTTCCACACTTAAATCATAATTCCAAAACTCACAAACTCAAAATATAACTCTATTCTCAAATCATAATTCTAAAACTCTACCAAAGCACATTGAAATTGAAATTATCTTGTTACATTTCCATCGAAGCAATCTAGTTGTATTTATCTTTTTTAGCTCCATATACTTTTTAATCCAATCCTATAAAAGTCGACATATATAGTAAAATATTTTAAAAATAATAATTTGTAATCAATAGAAGTAAATTTATCAATTGGACTTTTTTAAGAAAGAGAGAAGCCTAAACTTTTTAAAATAGCAATTCAATAAAAAATCAAATTAAAAACAGTTCACTAAAAGCAAAAAAAAATGTCGATCAAATAAAAAAGGTTAACTTTTTAATGTTCACTTTTCCTTTCAGTCAACAAATTCCCTTCAAATCCTAAATCCAAATGCAGCCTAACTGGAAAAAATAATAATAATAATAAATAATAAATAAAAAATACCTATCATATTACAAAATTAAAACTCCAACAAAATCTTTGTAGAAAACAAAAAGAAAAGAATAGCTACTTTATAGGTCTAGTGATATGTCAACAAGAAGATTGGTTGATAATTAAATATTATCTAATTATCAACCAATCATCTTCTTGACACATCACTGAGTCTATAAAGTGGGTATAAAAAATGGACTTGTATATCATTATTCAAAAAAAAAAACTTAAGTATTCACATAATTCATCATACATTCCTATTATTCATAACAAACATGCCACATAATCTCTAGAAATTTAACAGCTATATACCAAGATACATAACTATGCACACTATATTAGACTTCTTTCTAAACCAAACATTAAAAGCTTAATGTTTAATCTAATTATTGAAAATTCCAAGACCAAACATGTAACGCCCCCAAAATAATACAATAAAGATAACTCATATGCGGAATAAATATGAGGAACAACATACTTTCATACATCAGAGTTTACTGTTTAACAAACAATTAAATGCCCTGTAGGCTTACATCTTTCCAAGTCATTGCTTGGTTACACAAATTGAGTCTCGCTTATCACATCTTAAGCCCTTGGCTTTACAAATACCAACAAACACACAACAATACATAATTAAGAAGCTCTTACTTCCCGAAAGTCCATCCACACTATTGCCTTGGAGGAAACATCTCATCTGTACCTGAAAAATGGTATTCCCTTATAGGGTGAGCCAACAGCCCAGTAGAAATAATCTGACACAATTTATGAAGTTTAGCAAAGGTATAAATACCACGTACATAAATAATACTGATATGGAAGCATCCACAAGGCCTACATATCCAAATGCCACTAAGGCCAATCTTATCCCACTGTCCATTAGTTCATTTCCAATTTATATATATGCTACTCAATTTATGAGTTAAATTCATTATCTTACAATCAACCAAAATAAGACTACAACTCAATGGTTCTCCAATTATACAAAACACACACATAAACACTTCAATCCTGTCATTTTACAGATATTTCGTCCACTGGAACCGACACCCATGTATAATAGATTTCAGGTCTTTCACCCAGGATACTCAGGCCAACTTGCTTTAAATGGAGTCCATCCCCTATCTCCTCCAAAACAAATATACATATGCAATGTATTAATAAACATAATTATATATGGAGTACATCCCCTATCTCCTCCCAAACAAATATACATAATCATATATGGAGTACATTCCCTATCTCCTCCCAATAAACATACATATACAATGTATTTATGGAGTACATCCCCTATCTCCTCCCAATACACATACATATATAATGTATTTCCAACATGGTCGTATTCAATGACACTAACAATAGATTAGCATTAAATCGCCTAATCCTCATGCAATTTCTACAACAATCATAACTATCCTCCACCGATAGCTCCATACAATTATTTCCAAGATATATTCAATATCGGGTTTAATAGTTTATTCAAAACTTCCATAGGTGAGATAATACATATCCAATATTACCATTTATATAAACAACCATCCAATTTAACATATTCAATGTTAATTCCAATTATTCATACAAAATAATCATTTTATCAAATTAGGGCAAAAATCTCCCTTTTTCCAATAGTAACCCAAATACCCAAAAATCAACTATTTTGGTACACCAAGAGTTTACATGCAACCCCAAACATCATTTATCTCATATACATCAAAAATCCCTCTTTTCATTTTACACCCAAATCTTAGATTTGTCCAAACCACAACCAAATCTCATCATCTATACACAATAGAAAATAACTAAGCTAAAAACCATACTAGAGTGTAGAAAATCCCTACCTCAAGTGTAGAAGAAGAAAAGAGTTGAAACCCCCAAAATCAACGACGATGAAACTCAATCTCCACCGCACACAACGAAGCCCTCGAGAAGTCACACAACTTTGACGAAGGAACTATGGCCAAAATCTCAATGGATTTGGAGAAATCAAAGAGAGAAGATGATTTCTAGAGAGAGAGGCTCTAGATCTGGATATTTTTGAGTTTTAGAGAGAGAGAGAGGATTGTAAAAAGTGATTTGAAAAGCTACATTCGCGACCTGATAAAACACGATCTGCTCGAGCGTGGAAACCCCCGCTCGAGCGTGAGCGTCAGACACAGACTCACGCTCGAGCGTGAAACCCTATGCTCGAGCGTGAAATATGCTCTCCCAGTATTTTTTGCAGACACTGTCCCCGCTTGAGCGCCCGAATTCCCGCTCGAGCGTAGAACAAAATTTGTGAAGTCTGCTCGAGAGCATAAACGGTCGCTCGAGCGGACAAGCAACTTTGAATGCATTTTTTCTTTTTGCTTTGAAGGGCGCTGCCCCTCGACCCTGCTAGGGCGCTACCCCGGACCCGCCAAGGGGCACTGCCCCCCTGGACCCCTGCGAGCTGACCGGGCAGCTCGACCCCGACCGGTCCAGTCGAAGTGGCAAAACGTGAAAGAATGATCGAAACTGGGATCGCTATAAAACATGAAAATTCTAGAGCATTAAAGAAATCTAAGAGAGTTCACTCATTAACCTAGAACATTCATTAACCCACTGCAATTCAAGAAAGAAAGTGAGGAACTAATAAAGAATTGCAAAGGAGAGACTTCCTAACCTGAGTATTTGCTTGAGAAGCAAAATTAAAGAAATTTGAGACAGAAGGACAAAAATAAAAACACAATTAGTAAGAGCACTCCTCAACACTAAAAATGTATACAAATATACTTTCATGTTTGATGAGTAA
The DNA here is from genome assembly GCA_036172215.1 of Camellia granthamiana. Taxonomy (NCBI): domain Eukaryota; kingdom Viridiplantae; phylum Streptophyta; class Magnoliopsida; order Ericales; family Theaceae; genus Camellia; species Camellia granthamiana. The sequence continues at coordinate 15,015,529 of CM069904.1, forward strand.
GAATATGACCATTGATAATTAATGAGAACCTTAACCCATTTGATTAAGATGAAATAAAAATGATTGTTGACATGAAACTTAGTTTTCCTTAACCCCATCTGATATATATATATATATAGAGAGAGAGAGAGAGAGAGAGAAGTGGGTGTTAAAACCCCATCAATTATTAAAGAGAATCTTAACCCAATTAATGTTAACATTAATTAAGAGAACTCCACAACATTGAAAATGCATACGAATCTATTTTCATGTTTGGTGAGTAAAAATATGACCATTGATAATTAAAGAGAGCCTCAACCCATTTGACTAAGATGAAATAAAAATGATTTTTAACATGAAATCCATTTTTCCTTAACCCCCATTTGATATATATATATAGAGAGAGAGAGAGAAGTGGCTATTAAAACCCCATTGATTATTAAAGCGAACCTCAATTCAATTAATGTTAACATTAACTCATAGTTTTTTTGGAACCTCAACCCATTAAGATGAATAAAAATGATTGTTAACATGAAACCCATTTTCCCTTCACCCCCATTTGAAACGTAAAACCCATTTTTCCTTAACCCATTTTTAATTATATATGTTTTATAAGCAGTGAAACGGTGAAGAAAATTCAAAACTTTCAATTTCCTTTTCCTTGCTTTTTCTCAGATACCAAACAATAATGCATAAGATTCAAACTTCCTTTCCCTCTCTCTCTCTCTCTCTCTCTCTCTCAACAATCAACATCCAAACTAAAAAAATAATAATAATATAAAAGAAAAAAGAGAAAATCCAAAAAAACAGAGATCAACAGCAATCTGTAAGTAAGAACAAAACATAATCAGAAATCAAACAAAAAATTGAAAAAGAACAAAATAAATATCACAAAAATAAAAAAATTTGACGAATCGTCATTTTGTCAACCCAAATAATGTTAACATTAATTCAAAACATTTCTCAACACTAAAAATGTATACAAATCTATTTGCATGTTTGGTGAGTAAAAATATGACTATTGATAATTAAAGAGAGTCTCAACCCATTTGACTAAGATGAAATAAAAATGATTCTTAACATGAAATCTATTTTTCCTTAACCCCCATTTGAGAGAGAGAGAGAGAGAGAGAGAAGTGGTTGTTACCATTGATTATTAAAGAGAACCTCAACCCATTTGACTAAGATGAAATAAAAATAATTCTTAATATGAAATCTATTTTTCCTTAACCCCCATTTGATAGAGGGAGAGAAGTGACTGTTAAAACTCCATTGATTATGACTAATACTATATGTACTAATTAGAACCTTAACCCCATTAATGTTAACATTAACTCAGTTTTTTTTTGGAACCTTAAGCCATCAAGTTGAAATAAAAATAATTGTTAACATGAAACCCATTTTTCCTTAACCCCCATTTGATAGGGAAAGAAATGGGTGTTGAAACCCTATTGATTATTAAAGAAAACCTCAATCCAATTAATGTTAACATTAACTCATTTAATTGACACTACGCCAAAATAGGGCATTAACGGCAGTTTTTTTAACGGCGGTAACGAAAACCGCCGTTAAAGGTACTATTAACGGCGGTAACGAAAACCGCCGTTAATACCACCGTTAAAAAAACCACCACTAAAAGTGTCTTTAACGACGGTAATGAAACCCACTTTTAACGGCGGTAACGAAACCGCCGTTAATGCCCACTTTTAACGGCGGTAACAAAACCGCCGCTAATGCCCAATCATTACCGCCGTTAATGACGGCGGTCTTTGCCGGTGGAGCTCCGGCGAAACTCCGGCGTGCTCCGGCGAAACCATCTACAATAAAGTAAAAGTAATGTTTAAATATTTATTTAGGGAATATATTTCATGAAGAGTGGCTATGACAGAGTGGTTGGTGTCGGTGGATGAAAGGTCTTGGGTTCAAAACTTGGGGAGTCCAAGAAGAAAGAATTATTTTTTGAAAAATTTGAACCTATTTACGGCGGTAAAAAACTGCCGTTTTTGGTCGACTTTTAACGACGGTAATTTTCCTTTTTACGACGGTTTCACTTTTTCCAACACACGCATAAACGGCAGTAACGAAACCGCTGTTAATACCGCCGTTAAAGGCTTTAACGGCGGTAAAAAACCGCCGCTAAAGCCCAATTTTGGCGTAGTGTGAAAAAATAGATCCAAAAAAAGAACTAAGAAAAATACACAACACAAAATTTTTTTTTTTTTTTTTTTTGGCTTTAAGAAAAAAACAAGGGGTGAATCCAGGGAAGAGCAAAATAAATCTGAGCCATTGTTTGGCATTTAAACTGAAGGTATAATCGTGATATAAAGATTGAAAAGTTGGATGGGTGGGGATGACGGGATGATGAAAAAAAAAAAAAAAAAAAGAACAACCAGAGGTAAAAAAATGAATGGAAAAAAAAAAATAAAGAGAGGAGATAAGAGTGCCTTACCTAGTGATGGTGGAGAAAAAATGAAAAGAAATACAAAGAGCTTTGTTCTTCCTTATTCAGAGCTTTGTTCCTTCTTCAAAGCTTCCTTCTTCAGAGCTTTGTTCATACATACATATGATGTAAAGTGCAGTGGGTTGGTAAGAGTTGATTGTTAAACAAATCTGGAAATGTACACAAAAATATTATCTTCATTTTATTTACTTATTTCGTCTCAAAATAATAATTTTTTTAGAGAATTTAATTATTTTTTATAGTGCAATTATTGTACTTTAAAAAAAATAATTTTTCGAAATTAATCTTTGATAGTACATGTTTTAGGGAATATTAATTGTTATAATTGTATTTTTATGTTGTTAATGAATTTAATGGCAAAATAAGAAATTCATATTATGTTTGTCCTTAATTTTTAAAAAGGGACTAATATTTTGGAACAATTAAAAATGAAATAAGAGACTAATATTTTAAAGGGAAAATTAGTCTAAGGTCCCTTTCCCACTTTTAATAATGGAAGAGATCCACGATATTATTTTCTGATGTCTAAGGTCCTTCAACACCAAACCCATATATCACAAACAAATTTTAGAAGAAACGAAAGGGTTTCAAAACTATCTTCAAAAAGTTTGGTCTCTCTTCTCACTCTTTGCTTCCTCTCTCTCTCTCTCTCTCTCTCTCTCTCTCCTACATTAATGGCAGCTGGGTTGGTATCCAACGGCCAGTCAACCAATCGGTCATCTGCTGATCAATCATTGATGAAATTACAACACACTCATTGAATCACTTCATCATATCAAAAAGAATTTTTGTCAAACTTCTACTCAAATTTACGATTGGAAATGCCTTGGGCCTCACTCATCTCTGTCTCGTTCTCACAGTGGTCGTGATTCGGAGCAATCTTGGCACCGGAAAGTTCAGAACTCCACAAGAGGACTTCAACGAGATCTAAGACCCAGATCTAAGTTATCAAAAAAAAAAAAAAAAAAAAAACGAGATCCAAGACCACTTCTACTCTAGCCGGCACACCGAGCCACACCACGTTCTTGAAGAAGCCTCTCTTCCTCTCTACTCCTCCATCAACCACTCATCCACCGTCTCTTCCCCTAACGAGTGCAACCTCTTTTTTTCTAACTTTCTCTGGATTTCCAGCAAGAGCAAAGGTTGCTCGAAGAAAGGGTTGCTACGGGTCTGGAGCAATGAGTTTATATATCGATTCGTGTATGAAACACACACCACACATATTTTTAACTGTACAATACAGTGTAGGAGGTTTGTTTGTATGTATGTATGATCAACAATCTTGACAGTTGTTAAAGTCTACTTGAATTGAAGTGCTAATAATGTCTAAAATTTAAATTTTCTTGTCCATTCCCAGGACGGTGTGCTCACTGAATTTCTCTCGAGCAGAATTTCTCTAGAGAGAAATTTCGAAGGGCAAAGAAAATTGGTCAAAACATAGAGAATCTAGAGAAATTCAGAATTTCTCTGGAGAGAAATTTCGAAGTCCAGAGAAAATTAGTTAAAACACAGAAAATCCAGAATTTCTCTGGAGAGAAATTCCAAAGTTCAGAGAAATTTCCAGAATTTCTCTGGAGAGAAATTCTTTGGTTTGAATTTTCTCTGGTGGTAACGCTGCAAATTCAAACAGGTGAAGAAATTAATTTGGGAAGCAATACCCATGGCAATCTTGTGGATTTTATGGAAAACAAAGAATGAGCTAGTTTTGTTAAAATAAGCATCCGGTGTGGTGCGAGGTGAAGAAATTAGTTAGAAGTTCTTATGTTTGCATTTTGGATAAAATCAAAGGCACTGATTTTAACATTTAAGAATGGGTACTCAGTTATGGATTTCTATGCATTCACTTTGTCATGTCTGATTACAAGATTGATCACCTTGTACATTGTTGATGTGTGTTCATTCAAAGTGCAAATGAAGGCAAATGGTGTGTTATTTTGAGGGCTGTTGATATTGTGGTTTTTTTTTTTTTTTTATGTTAATCCATAGATCTAGAGAAATTTGAATGTTCAAAGTCTTGAACCCAAAAAAATTCTTTGGAAGCCCAGAATTTCTCTGAATAGAATTTCTCTGGGTTGAAATTTCTCTGAACTGGAATTTCTCTGGGTTGAAATTTCTCTGGACTGGAATTTCTCTGGACTGAAATTTCTCCGGTTAATGTTGAGGGACCTTAGATATTATGAAAATATTAAATGTCCTTTATACTATAAAATTTTAATATCAAGAACCCTAAAAAAAACTCCATATTTTAAAATGAATGGAGTAATTAGTTTAATTAGTGTGTATGTTAATTATATTTTTTATTTTAATTAATTTTTAAGTATAGATAAATGAATAAATAATTTTTTTTTATGATTTGCGTCATATATTGATGTGGCATTTGCAAATATTTTTTTTTAAAATATATAATTACATTATTTATTAAACATATATATATATTTCAAATGATCATATTTTTAAATAGTAATATTTCTTTCGTTGGAGATGTTTTGGCACAATCCAATGGTATATAGTCATTTTAGCACAATTTCAATCAAGATTAGGACATCCTCAAGATGAGCACTCAACTATTGAGGTCATCCCTAAGACGACCACCTTGGGTAATATTTGATGTAATCTGTATGTACATACATTATTGTCGTCTAATTTTGTTTAATAAAAAAAATGGTAAAATTTGTTTTAAAAAAAAATTGAAGGGTTTGGTGGTGAATTCTGTTTTTAAAATTTGAAGAGTTTTTTTTCTAGAAAAGGATGAGAAATTGAGGAATGGAATGAAAGAAATCAGTTGGTTTTGACTAAGCTGGCAGATTTGGAGACCTCTTTTTAATGGGAAACAACATTTGCCTATCAATGTAGAGAGTGAATCGAAATAGGCAAAATGCCTATTCAGATTTAGTCAGTTGGAGGAGAAGAAAACAGGGTTTACTAGCAAAAATATCTAACGATATTGTTTTGCCTCGCATTTGGAGATGGATTTGTAACAGTGTAGAGCTGGCCCTACCCTTGGCCCAAGACAAGTAAGATGGGGACTTGGGCCCCCAAATTTTGACAATTTTTAAGGACTCCAGAATAATTTTAATGCTTATGGTGTTAACCAGTTTAAAAATAAAGATGCAAACTAATTCTTGTAACTTTACAATCCATATTAAAGTTTTTTAGAGTATTTCAATTTTTTTTAAAATTTTTTTTCAATTTAATTTGATTATAGATTTAAATAAAAATTTTGATTTAATATGAATTACTCCAACTCTTTTTTAAATTTCTCTTTACATTCCAAATTTCCCTTTTCATCAAATTTGATGAAAAAAAAATTATCTTCAATATCTTTTTAAATTTTTATCAAATTTAAATTTGATAAAAAAATTATTTTTCTCTTAAATACCAAAGTAAAAAATATATATTTATAGATCTCATTCATTATAAGTATGACTCACATTATATTAACTTTGAATTTATATTATATATACCTTTAGAATAAAAAATTTAAATAAATTATTTTCTTTATTATTTATACATGAAGGGTCTTAATTTTAAGATTTTGCCTTGGGCTTCAAAAATCTCATGGCCGATCCTACAACGGTGCGAGTATAGTTTGATGACAGTATTCAATGGACGATGATGGTGGCAATGGTAGGTGGAAGGTGATGGTAGTTAGTGGACAATTGTGATAATGGTGATAGTGGTGGGAGCTTTTTGGAAAAATGGTGTGGACAAATAGCAAAAGATGGCGAAAAGGTGAAAAAATTTAACAGATAAAAAAATTAATGAGGAGAATATGAGTATTGTGAAATTTATTAGTGCATTCAAAAAAAAGTCAACATGGCATGAGTATTGAATCTGCTTAATGGGTTTTACTAACTTTATTATTTTGTATGCAAGGGAGTTAATTTAATTAATTAATTATTATTTTTTTTTTTTTGAAGAATCATCAAAAGCATATATATATATTAGATAGAAAAATCATTTACAGAACGAACTACAATCATGTGCCGACTTTACTACGGACGATGGACTATGTATACAATAAGAAAATTAAAATATCTACTAGTAAAACATGTCATCTATTGAATTCCAATTTGAATTGGACATTTATCAACCCTTGGGAATCACTACAAATTGCAATACTAAGCATGCATTGCTTCTTCGCCCACTAAACAAGCTCTAGTCTCTGCTGCGAAAGGCGCGATGAAAAGAGTTAGGTGGACCTTCCCTTTGTGCTATGATGATGATCGACTCTCACCATCTATTGTCGCAAACCCACGCTATGAATCATCCACCACAAAATTATATTCCTTAAAATCCAGTTTGTGCTATTTTAGTTTCAAGATTCACTTTTTAGAAAATTAAAATTTTTTATTTTCTGTGTTTCTTTGTTTTTATTTATTTTTTTTTTAATTTTTAAATACACTTAACATAAATACACTTAAAATATATAATATTTGTAAAAACAATCTTAAAAAAATTTACTAAATACCAAAAATAAAAATAAAAATACGAGAATTTAATACATTTTCATATTTTTGTGTAGTCGATTTTTTTTATAAATATTTTATTTTTTAGATACATCTAAATAAGATAAATTTTAAAAAAGTAAAAAAAAATTCTTAAAATTTAAAAATATTCACTAAAAACAAAAAAATAAAAATAAAAAATTTATTTTTGCAGGAAATTGAAACCAAACACTGCTTTTTTTTTAAAAATTATGTGAGAAAAATAATAGGGTCTTTCAACTATTACTCTTATCTTTCAGTTTATTTATTGAGATTTCTCCTCCACTATTAAATTTTTTTTGTACCAGTAATATATTGTTTTTGACGATAGTAATTCACTATTAAAATTTCATTGTAATAATGGCTTTCCTCATTTTAAAGCCCAAGACAGTGGTGTAAATGGGTTTACACTTGGGCCGGCCGGGTTCTAAAACACACTCCTCTTCCTTCCCGAAACATGAGCTGGATGGAGATTCTTTTGCGGGATTCGAACCGTACTTAAAAGTCCTTTCTGTTTCCCTCCTATCCATTGCTCAGTTTTTCTTCACACAAAAAACTTCTTTATTTCTCACCACCATATTACCCAGAGGAAAGTAGTTCGAAGGTTCTTTATCTATATACCGCCCACCACTTCTACTACTACCGTCGCAACAAAAAAGAAAGCAGTTGGAAGCTTCTTTTATCTATATACCCTCGCTAATATTACCATTTGAATGTGTCCCATTTGATGACCCCACCATCCCAACTCCTTATAAATTCTCTCCTCTTTCTTCAATCGTCTTCAAACTCTCTCTCTCTCTCTCCATATACACACAACAGAAAACATAAAAAGTGCAACTATATACATATACATGTACATGGGGAACAAGATTGAGGTGGAGAGGCTGTCATATAGCAAATTTAACAGACAAGAACAAAGTTGTAGTCCCTCCGGTTAGAGGAAGTGTTCAGCGCCGCATGTTTACAACTTTTTCCAAGAGCTTGAAGCTCATGAGCTTATACCTTATCAATTCCGTTCCCTGCAACAAAAAACTATGAAGATTGTTATAACGATCTTTTGTCTTCTGTCCCAACCAAATTTATGCAAATTCTCACCCATTTGCTTCCTTTCTACAGTTGCAACATATATAGCATATTGTATTTTGAAGGAAAATAAGCTCTTGTAAGGGCGAGTCCTTAGTGTAGTTTTTGTTTATAACTTTTAAGTTGAAATTGACTGTTAAGAATCTTGCGAAGTTGAGAAGGAATATTTTAACTTCTGTTTTTTGATAATTAATTTTTACCTTGTAGACTGCATGAAATAAATATGCATAAACAAAGCACCAAAATTGGGGATTAATTAAGTAGCTCAAACATTCTTCTATGATGGTATGAGCTAAAATCCCAAAGCACTTGCTATACAACAGACCGAAAATGAACCCAAAATCTTTTATGGGACTGGGACAAGAGAGACTATAGGTCCTTGCCAAACCTAAAACAGTTTCAAAATTCCACAGAAAGTACACTAAGCAACATGAATGTCAGTAGAGGAAAAAAAAAAAAAAAAAAACACATATTTTCGGCAGCTCCAGAATATGATCTTCCAGTTGGTGCAATGGTAATCAAATACTAGATTAACAAATTATTCCCTAAAAAGAAAGAAAAATACAGAGATTTTATAGGACGCTCATGCATGTATTGTCAACAATAGTGGTGAAGGCCTTGGCGAAAGAATCAGAACTTCTAACCTAACAATGGAGGATCTTGGGACAGTAGCTGTATCACATCAGCATAATTATTGATTTCACCCACCATCATATTCGGCGTAGGCAATAGCTTTGTTGTTAGATATCAATCATATGATCAAAGAAATTATAATTAGATTCTCAGCATTAATGTGAGAAAGAATAACTTTGTTGATCATCTCCGTATTATCCTCAGTTGATGTAAAATAATGCACATCAAAAAGCAATTACAATTAGTTTCTCACATTTCACAGGCCTGCTAGCATTGTCATTGTGAGCTAAGCATACTGCATCAGAACAATTTAATTGATGATTTTGAGTTATTAGGACTGACCTATGTTCAGCAACAAAAGTGGTATGTTGGGGTTTTAGATTGGTGTATTTTGTTGTCATGAATTGTTCCTAATGAACAGAAGAACATAGGCTGACTATTAAGAATGAGCAACAAAAGCTAATCACACCAGTTGATTCTGAGGCAGCAGAAGAAAAATCCATAACCACTCCATCAACAGAAAACTGAAAATAATCAGTTACTGCAGATACTTGGCTGTTTGATCATAGCTATATTTGTAACTTGTAGGTTTATAATTAGCGAAATCAGAAGCATATACTTCTAGACCTTGTTTGTGAGCATCAGAGTATTAGCATCCTCCCAATACATAAATCTTTTGGGATAAGAATTCCCAATGCAAATGACTGACGGTGGAAAGATCCTCTTGTGTTAAACCGTATGTCTGCTTGGTTGTGGGTTCAACATGTGTCTGTTTCTAGGAAGCAGAAGATAAGCATTGTCTTCCCTTTGTTAACTTTTCTAATTAGTTTCTTCTTTGAGGAACTGATCTCAGGAAATGAAATGTAATTATTTTTTCACCATCACGCTTAAAGCCTTTTGAACATGTAGATTGAATTTGTGTTGTGTGCAGAAGAAGCAATACTGCTATGGATAGCAGAAAGAAAGCAAGTATGTAGCAGGTGAAATTATTCAAATATGTTTGACAGACATATTTCAATTTCTTGGCAGAATATAAAAATTTGAAGAAAGTGACAGCTAGAGTGGGATAGAGATAGAGATAAAGATAGAGAAATACCTGAACATACAAAACTGAGGAGGGTTTATGCCTGTTGCATCTTCGAGAGTAGATATAGATATTGGCAGTATAATATCCAACAAGTTTGTTGTCACTGCATGAGATGAACATTACACCAAGGATAAAATAGTCATGCTCAGTCCTGAAGAATGTTTTCACACGTGATTGAGAGCATCTCTAATCCTCAACCTTTTGTTTCATCAAATCAAAGTACTCAAAAATCATCTCCAACCCATTCCTCAAATCAAGGGAGAACCATTTTTTCATCAAATTGAAAATTCTATCAAATCCTTCATCAAATTAGAATTTTTTGAAAATTTAAAAAGATAAAGCATTGGAGGGGTTCTTTTTTTCAAGAGAGGAGTTTTTAAAAAAGATTTTGATGAAAATGGGATGAACGGGTTGGAGTAGTTCATATCAAATCAAGCTTTTTACTCAAACTTTAAATCAAATTAGATGAAAAAAAATTGATGAAGGGTTTAATGATCCCTATTGATGTTGGATTCAATTTTTTGAACACGGACAAATCAATCCAAATATATTCCATTTTCTTTTTCTTTTATATTTCACTTACATTGGATCAAATGTCTCCTTGATGTAACTGCATAGGATGTAACAAAATGGAGTCTTCAAGAAACAATCAACACAATCTCATATTCTCATGTCATTCACCAAAATTGTATGTGCACAAAAAATTTGAAGTAGTGGGTTTGATTATGTAGCCAGGTGGATTTTCATTTACCATTATAAAAAAATAAAAAATAAAAAATCAGATTATACAAGCAATTAAGGTATCTTATTATTTTTCAACTAAATGTTCACATAAAATTTAAGATTTTTAAAGAAAAATCAATCAAAAAACCTTAAACCCTATTCATACACAGGTTTTTCACTTCTGCTTACCTGGTTTTGGATAACTCCTAGTTTCTAACAAATGCAATTTCACTGAAAATCAACAAGAACAAAACATAAACCCAAACCACCAAAAAGAGATATCAGATTTTTCAATTGAAATCAGATTACAACGATGTGATCTAGCCAACATTCTAATTTCATTTCAGTTTCATGTATTTGCTAACATTTGCAGACTATTCAAAGAAGGAATTGATAGTTCATGAATTGCATTTTGTGTATTTTTCTTCATTAATTTGAAACTCTTATCATTCTTAAGATTACAAATGATCAAATAATAGATAGAGAAGTATAAAGTTAAAATGCACAGCAAATCAAAATTAAGATTTTAAACACCACTCACATTATCATTAGTTTGTAAGTAACAAAGCCTATTTTACACACTCCCAAAGCAGGGTACATATAAACACTACATTTCACATATACAATTAAATAGTTGTATACATTAATTTTAACCAGAGATTTCAATGGATTTATCATCAGGATTCCTAACCTCAACCTTGGGAACTGTAACGGTAAGTACTCCGTTCTCCATTGACGCCATGACCCCATCCATTTTCGCATTTTCCGGCAGCCGGAACCGCCTCGTGAACCCGCCGGAGCTGCGCTCGACACGGTGCCAAGTATCGTTCCTCTCGTCCTCGAAATTCCTCTCACCGTTGATCTGCAAAACCCTATCGTCCTCCTCGATCTCGAACGTCACTTCCTCCTTCTTCAGACCAGGAAGATCGGCCTTGAACATATGAGCTTCCGGTGTTTCCTTTCAGTCCACGCGAGTGCTCGCGAATGCCGAATTTTCCCGAGAAAGTTGAAGGCAAGGGAGTCTAGAGAAAAGGGATTGAAGATGGGTGCCTCGTCAGCTGCCGAAGAAGATGCTGGGGGTGTTTGGCTTGTTTTTCTGATTTTAATAAGTTAAAAAAAAAAGTTGATTTTAAAAAATTACTCACCTTTGCTTTGCTTATTAGTTTGTGCTATACATACATATGTTAATTTACGATTATTTTAGATTTTTTTATTTTTAACTTTTTTAAAAATAAAAAAATTAAATAGATTATAGATTATTATTATTATTTTTTATAAAAAATTTAGACAAATGGTGAATAATAAAAAAATAATAATTAATTAAAAAAATTACTTCACAGTATATTTAACAAGTACTACTTAATAATTTAAATTTATAATCTAATGATTGTACCAAACAAATTAATAACTTTATAATTTATAGTTTATTAAGTTATAATTTATAATTTATTTTAGCAATTACACTGAACGGGACGATGTTTTGCTTATTGGATTTGGTAATGTAATCCAATTCAACGAGATGAAGCTGCTTGATTTTCATTTGCAGTAGCGTTTGTTTACTTTACAACTCTGTTTTGTTGCCAGGGACATGTTAGGTATTTAAAGCAAGCAGAGTGGTGTTCCAGTACTGTCGTGGCTAAAATTTATTGGGCAAATGTACCACTCTATTTGATTATGGATTTTGAATTTTATTTTAAATAATAATAATTAAAGATAATTTCTTTACAAATGATTCATTTTAAAGGTAAAGTAATTATATAATTTATTTTGTATTGATTAATTTATATTTTGTTTAAAATATAAGGACATCTTTTTCTAATGAATAATATTGACACTTTCTTAATTATAAAATTATATTTGGTTTAGTTTTTAAAAATATTTTCTAAAAAATAAAAAATTAAATTTGTGAAAAAAAATTAAAAATACATCATTTTATATAAATTTATCTTTTGGAAAGGTATAAATAATTTTTAAAATTAAATTTTTTGATATTTATTTTCGTAAAATTGGTTCCTATTTTTTTTTTAAAATCAAATATGACAACAATTTTGTTGTCATTATTAAACCAATCCGTTATCAAAAATCCAAAACTAAAAATATTTCATATATTAAACATATCGATTACATATTTTAGGGTTGTTTAGGGTGTCCTAAATAAGTGTACTTTTTGACTTTTTAGACTAAAAAGTTGAGGAAAAAAATATGGTTGTTTGGGTTAATTTTTTGACTTTTTATGAAAAAAATGTATATTAAAAAATTGTATAAATTAGTGTGTAGGAAAAGATTAGAGGGTGAGTTGTACGGCTGTCATGTCTGCAAAGTGGAATAGATGCTAAGAAGTAATTGTCTACTTTTTGAACATTGCACTAGACGGTACTGTTTGGCTCGTGGGGGCCATCACGGGTCTCGTTTTGATAATCTGAACCGTTCAATGTGTAGAACTCGTTGAGTACTATATGTTTGTAAAAAATTACGTTGATCGGATATCGATAGTTATCTGATCAGATTTGTTTTTTTCCAACCGTTAATTATAACATTTTTATTTTTTTATACAAAACTGATTTGATCATATTGTTATCAATATCTGATCAATGTGATTTTTTATAGACATATACTACTCGACAAGTTCTACACATTGAACGGTTCAGATTATCAAAACGGGACCCGTGATGGGCCCCCACGGGCCGAACAGCAATGTGTTAAAATTGCACCCCAACTATGCAATTTTTGTTACACAACGCTACATAGATCTGAGGCTGTTAGATTGATGTATTGTAATTTTGTGTATAAAATTAATTTTTTAATATTTTTTTTGGTGAATAGTGATAACTTTTTAACTTTTTGAGTAACTTTTTGACTTTTTAGTTTTTTTGTGACATGCCAAACTTGGCCTAAAAGCCTAATAATCATCCATTACATGATAACCATCCAAAAATATCTGTTAATAACAAAAATGTATATATATCAACAAAAACAACTACCCATTACATGATCATTATCCAAACAAATACTAAAAATTAATTTAGTAAAAAAATAAATATATAAAAATATAAAAGATTTATTATTTTTATATAATTTTATTTTTGGTTGGTAGAAATAATTTTAAAAAAATTCAAAAATAACTTTTTGACATTTATTTTTGTCAAACTAGTTTATGGCAACTTGACTATACTATTGAAATTGAGCATTTTCCATTTGCAGAGGAAATAGTGTTTTCAATTGTCCTTATTTAGAATAAGATTTAAAATTTAAGGTCAAATGTATCACAATTGAAAGGACAATGATCAAAATGACACAAACCCCAAACTACATGGACCGTTGGTGTAATTCATCCAAATTATTTGTTTAAAGCCAATTTCGAACCCACATGTAGTAGGCCTCACGAATAATGTTGGAGATCTCAAATGAATTATTAAATATTCTGCACACTCTAAATGAATTACGAAAACTAAGGGAGTGAATGGGATTAGATATTCTAGTTTCCCTAGTTGTGACCAATGGATACTAGGGGCAGTGTGACGCCCCAAATCTACACTAATGATTGTAGTCAAGGGAAAGTCACTAATGAGTCCTATAGCCAATAACTAAGCAAGATCCCAAATCACTGGAGGAGTCAAATTAGCCTCCCTTCTAAGTCCAGCTTTCTTAGATAGCGCACTACTCTTTTGACAGATCTTAAGAGGCATTCACACAAGGTCTCATAAGCGACGTCAGGGGTTATATTGGTGTTAGAATATAAATACATAATAATAAAATAATTACGAATATCCTTAATTACAAAAGCTCGTTCCATTAAAATTACATCCCAAAAGAAAATTTAAATTTTTATATGAACTTTACAAAACATCAAAAGGAAATTTCTAACTTTTCTAAGATAGCCAAACGTCTTCGAAGGTTTCCAACTCGTCGTCTCCTGCTGTAAGCTCCTCTTCGGCACCTGCCATGATACACCGTAAGCTTTGAATGCCTAGTAAACGCACACACACCCCATCCATTTTTCCCAGTCCAATACACAACAACATTTACAAAAAGACAGAGGAAAGGATCATGGCATTTAAGTTCATAGCACAGATTACATGGTTAATTGTTAGTGGTCTAGAAATTCCCCAAAGAGATGTCGTCCTCCCAACTCTAAGAATTGGATGCGGATCATTCAGTATGCTCCCTCTTTTGTTGCTTTGTTGTAGACCTTACCTCGGATGCCTACCAACGGTTATATACTACGTAGCGCCAACTGAGGGCCTCAAAAGAGACAATAATGATGGGCCTAGCCCAAATCCCTCCTTACACCGAATTACCTAGGGTTCGAATACAACCGCTCCATTCAAGGGTTCTGAAACAACCAGTTGCACAAGACTTGCTCATTTTAATCCACTACTAATATCAACTTAACATTCTCGTCAACCCTCTTTACCAATCCATTTAGTTTTCCCCTTTTCACATTAAGTTCATTACACATTAGTGGTTAGCACAAGTAAGAGCAAAATAAGGCCATTCAAGGTGAAACTCAAGCATGCAAGTATAACATATATTACAACAAATATGTCATGATAGCACAAAAACACTAACTACAACAAGAACCACATTGTCAGATTTTCAACACTGCACCGGTTCAAAAATAAATATAGAAAAAATATTTTCTAAGGGTTTCAGAAATGTGGCTTATTGAGAATTTGTAGAGAATCAAGTCTAGTTTTAGAATCATTTTACAAAAGTAGGGTGGCCCTTTTTGATTTTTAAATATTTAAGAAATACACAGATCTGCCCAGATTTGACAACTGTTACAAAATTTGGTGTTTTCTCTTGAATACTCATTCATTTTCATTGAAATAAATTTTTTTTGAAAGCTAACCTTCAGAGGAAGATTTTGATATAAAAATGAATGCGAGATCATTTTTCTATAATTTTCTAGAATTTCTTAAAGTTCCCTGTTTTAAATAGGTTCTTGCACCAAGTATTTAGAAAAATAAAATGAGTCATAAAAACACATCCATGGTCTTAGCCAAAATTTTCACATACTCTATATATGTCAATTAATATCCC
Organism: Camellia granthamiana; assembly: GCA_036172215.1. NCBI lineage: Eukaryota > Viridiplantae > Streptophyta > Magnoliopsida > Ericales > Theaceae > Camellia > Camellia granthamiana. The sequence continues at coordinate 15,031,025 of CM069904.1, forward strand.
TTTAAAACAGATTTTATGTTGGTGAAGGTTTGCTATGGAAATAAAATCAAAAACATTGAGAAAAGTTTGCTGGAAATTGCAAAGAAGAAGAGGAACATTTCATTTTCAAACCATACATCATCTAACAATGTAGTAACTCTTAGTATCATGTGAAATATATTTTTAGCATGTATTATGAAGAGGAAAAACATGATGATTCATTGAGAGGAGGTGTATGAGATTTACCTTGGTTTGCTAGATCTTTTTCCTACCTGTTGCTCTCTTTTCTTCTCTTTTTCTCTCAAGCTCACTTGGTCTCCCTTTCCTCCTCTCTCAACTGTGTGCTGTGTGTGTATGGAGTGAAATAAAATAACTATCAAGGCTTGTATTTATAGGCCAAGGAGGAGAGAGAAGGGTTGGTTTGGTTTGGATGGTTTTCAATAGAAACTATTCAAGTTTGGTTGGTTTGTAATTGGATCCAATTAAGATTTGTGTTAATTGATCTTGATTAAGATAAAGTAATCTTATTTACTAGTTAATTGGGAGACAAAAAAGATATAGCAATAAATGTCACCTATTCCTCTATGTTTGTCAAAGATTTGTTGCATATTTGTACAAGATTTGCTATGTATAAAAAATACAATTCTAGGTCCTTTTCACCACCCACAACCGGCTACCCTATTTACCCATGTGAAAATTGGATTTTTTTTTTTTTTGTTAATAAAATATAGAGGATATTTTGTATAAATTAATAAAATATTGGTTGTACCTTTATTGAATAAAATATTAAATTTTTAGGGTCAAAATGCAATAATTAAGAAAGAAGAGGGTACAATCTAAAATTTTGAAATAAAACATATGTTTAAGTCATATAATTAATAAAATAATGATAGAAAAAATAATTCGAGCCACGTGGTGTCGATTCACAACAAAAGGCGAGATACCAAGCTAAAACTGCGATTACCGAAAACTAGGATTTTTCTCTTATAATTTTTAATTCTAGGGTTTCTAAATTATTAATTCAGGGTTTTAAAAATGTTTCTTAAGTTCTCCGAGTTGATTAGGGTTTGCTGATTATCTCGCACAGTCGTTCTTGATTTCTAGGGTTTAATTTGCAAGAAATGGAGAAACAAAGGTTTCTTATTGAAATTCTTCAACTGTAAGCGTTTGGAGATATTACAAAAAGTTAGGGCCTTACAGGCTGTGTATAGGGGTGTGTGTGGTGCGGTTCGGGCGGTTTGAGAGTAAAATCACAAACTGAATGGCGAGTTAACGGATTAGCGGATTGAAGAATATTCTAACTAATTATCATACATTTTCATAATATGTAACACTAATTTGTATAATATTTTTTAGATATATAACACAAAGTAATTTTATATAATATGTTTCATACATATAGCCACTAATTTGTAATAAATTTTATATCTTAGATCTCTCTCACAATCATTTTACATTGATATTTCATTTGAAGTTAAAATATATATATGTATTAATTATAGTGGAGCGGAACGGTTTGGTTGGCAAATTATAAATTTTAAACTTAAATCACGGTTAGAGCGGTACGGATTGATGCGGATTGGTGCAGTTTTAGCAGATTAGGCGGTATTTTGCACTGTACGTATTGATTTGTACATAGTATTGTTACTAACTCGTTAAGTATCCTGTTTGGGGAGTACGTTCGCAAGAATGAAACTCAAAGAAATTTGGTAATTCATTTGGAGTTTCTAACACTTTTGGGGCCTGGTCCAATTTAATATTATTTTTTCAGGGATACTTTTTACATATTTGTCTCTTGTTTTGATATTAAAAAAAATTAAGATTTTTTAAATGTATGTTTTGTGTTTGTGAAATTATTATTTGGTACTCATAATAATATCGAGAAATTTATTAAAATGATAAATGATTGGAACATTTTTATTTTTGTTTGTGAATTTTAATTTATTCGTGTTAATTTATATTGAAAAATATAAGTAGTTGGACTGGATTTTTAAAAATTATTTTTGTAATGAAAATATATCATTAAAAATTAAAGTAAGACCTATTGATAAATAAGTCTGACCCATAAAATTAGTTGTAATTGCGCCTAATATTTGAGGGAAAATAATATCCCAATGGTATCTGACACTACTAAAAAAATTTCAGCAATTACAATATTGGTGAAAAAATACAAATACTTACCAAAGGATGAAATCTTTAAATAGAGGCTTGGGTAAAAATTTGGAAACATGAAATAAATTTGGGTCACCACAACCCCTTTCCCATATTGACATCTCCTTCCCTTATTGTTACACCTCTTTCCACCATTGACCCATTCCCTTCTTTTCTTTTTCTCATTGTCTCGTTGGTTTTGGTTCTTTGAAAAAGTTTCATTTGACTCTAATTTATCGAACAAATTAAGAGGGTTGAAATTAAAATTTTTTGGTAAGGCAAAATTGTAATAATAAAAGGTAAATGCTACTAGCATCTACATCTTTTATTTGGACCACTCACCTTTCCATAATTTTTTATTACAAATCTATCCTATCATAAAATTTCATTTTTACTCTTAACTATCCAAACCTTAACCCTAAACCCCCTCCACTCAACCACCATGTATCACTACTATCACAAGTTACTACTAGGGATGGCCATTTTAATCTGATCCGCAAGGGCCCATCCATACCCGTCCAAATGAAGCAGATTTTACCCGACTTGACACTTATGTAGGGTGGGGGTGGATTATATTTTGGCCACTCATAATGGGGGGTGGGGCGGGGACGGGTATCACCTCCCCCGATCTAAACCCGACCCGATATGTGTATATATATATAATATAATTAGATATAAGAAAGAAATACTAAAAGTCTATGGTTTTGTTTAAATATAAATAAATAAGAATCCTAAAAGTCTCATTGTTTATATATATGAAAACAAGATAAATTATTTATTATATTAAGGATTTAAATGATTCTTAATTTTTTTGGCTATTTGAAATATGGTCGGATATCCGTGAATATCGGGGTATCTACGGGTATTCGCAGGGGTGGGGTTGAAAAATTCCACCCATAGTGGGAGCGGGGGATGACAAACCCGTTCCAAACTCATCCCGTGGCCATCCCTAGTTGCCATCCCCAATCCTTCTCCATCGAGACCTATAAAACTAACAAGGCCATTAAAGGCTTCTTAATTTCGAGAATGAAATTTCCTAAGATAGGGAGAGTGTAACACTCCGTATTCCTTAGACTAGTGGGATTGCTCTTGACACTCTTATTATTGTACTTGGAGCCTCTTTGATTCATTTTAGAATATTGATTGAGGTGGTATCATAATGGTAAAGTAGGATTGAACTAAAAACATTAGTTCGGATAATTGTTCTATGAATAGTCTTCACTCTTTTACTTTTTTTTCTTTCCACACTTTGAATTTGAATGTGAGATTAGAACTATTGGAAAGCTTGTTTCTGGGCTTCGATTTAGACACAAGAACGACCTAAAACGGAGTCCGGACAAGGGAGTTATGCTTGCTTGAAATTTGAGTACCTGAGCTGGAAGTAAGTTCGCTCAAGTGAACTTTTGACCGCTTGAGCAGTCTGCACGAATTTCAGAGATTCTGAGAGCTTTCTTTGACCGCTCGAGCAGTCTGTTTGATATCAGGCACTTTAAAGTGAGTTTTTGGCCCAAACTTTTCATTATTTATTCCTCTCTTCTCTCCCTCTCCTCCATACCCGAAACCCTAGACCTCCAAACCTTGAATCGCTTTACCTTCGAAGTTCTCTTTGGATATTCATCTTCTTGTCTTCATTCTTGAGATAGAGGTACTTTTAACTTGACATATTTTTGATTTGAGATATATATGTGATATTTTCTTAGTTATAGTAATGTATGAGATGATTTTGTGATATGAAGTGGGTTTGTTGAATTAAAAGGGGCTTTCCTCCATGTTTTGGAAAAGTTTATGCATATCCTTATTGATTATTGTTAGAAATGATGAATATTGACTCTTTATATGTAAAGGAGGGGAAAGTCCCAATTCCCCTCCCCCCCCCCCCCCCCAAAAAAAAAAAAAAAACCCTAGTTCTCAAATTGATTTAATAATGGGTTTGGCCAAATTGACTCTTAAATCTTGAAATTGGGCGAATGATTATGGAAATGGTGTTGAGACATAAGATCATTAAATTTTCTTGGATATATATATTAAAATAGAGGAATATTGAGATTGTGGAAATTGTGAGATTGAGAAATCTTTTAGTTGTTAATATTATTGATATTGTTGTGGATTAAACAAACCTTAAGGAAAATTTATTTGAAAACTCATGCATTATGTGCATTATAATTTCTCTTGTGATCCTACAATTTTGTGGATGTTTGGAAAGTGTTGGAAGGGGGGGTAAATAGTATATGGGTCCGGGTAGTTGAGTCGGGTTTTAGTAATGAGTTGTGTGTTATATTTGATACTCGCACGGGGAGTGAAGGTGCCTAATTGCCCTGTCTGCGCATATCGCTAGACGAATGTGGGAAAGATTTTTGGGTGTCCACAAGCCTGCTATTTATAGAGTTGATGAATGTGGAAAAACTTGATTTTCGGTGTTCACGAGTCTGCCGTTTATAGAGTTGGCGAATGTGGAAAAACTTGATTTTGGGTGTCCACGAGCCCGCCGTTTATAGAGTCGGGCAAATATGGAAAAACTTAATTTTGAGTGTCCACAAGCCCGCCATTTCAAGAGTCGGGGAAAGTAGAGAGAGAAAGGTTTTGGGTGCCTATCGTCCTGTCGTTTTTAGAGTCGGAAAATGTGGGAATGTTTTCTGTATATAAATCTATATATGTATATATGGTTTTGTGGCTCTTACTTGGGGCGTCATAGTGTATTTACCACCCCATGGTTGTAGATGATACTTTGAATGGAAATCATGCATTGAACATTTTTAGTTTTAAAAAAGAAAATAAGGATTTTGTCCCAACAAGTGCATGGCATGATCATATGCATCTCGATTATTTATGTCTTGTTAATAGTATTTCTTACTGGGTATTAGCTCACCCAAACTAGCAACATTTTCAGGAATAGATGGTGTGACTCCGCCCAAGTGACAAGGTGATGAAGATTTTGAATGGAGCACGTGGGCTTATTGGATGTTATTTGTTGAAGCTCCGAGCTAATGTGTCTTGGGACTGAATGTCCACCCTTTTGTATAACCAAGGGATCTCCCTTGAAACTTGTACTCCATTAGGGCATCTTTACTTTTAATTTCTTTAATTTTGAGAACTATAACCTGTATTGTGAGCATAAGATGTAATAGTTTAATATAGTTCATTGAAAACGAGATTTACTAATTAGAGATAATATTTTTCTTAAAGCATTATCTTACGAGAAATGAATTTATTTGATGGAAACCAGTGAATATTTAATAAAAATTGACTATATAAAGGTTTATAATTTTTGGGGCATTACACTCCAACCCCCAATGCATCCTCACTTAACCCAACATTGTAGATGATTGAAACTCTAGCAACTAATATCACCTGAAACACCATTTCTTTATTTCTTTCTTTCTTTTACTTTTGCAATTCCGACCACCAATGTCGGCTGCCAGCCTCCATTCCCTAATTAAGATTTGTTGAGTATATCACACTTGTAAAAAATTAAGTTAATTGGATATCAGAAAGTATGTGTTAGGAAAACTGTTTATTATTATTTTTTTTTAAAATGTTTTTTAGTTCGATGATTCGAACACGTAGTTTCTGTTATTCGATCAACTTAATTTTTTTCAGGTATGATATACTTAACAAATCTTAAAATGTAAACAGTTCGGATCATTAAAATTGAATTTAAAAGTGGGCCCAATAACCCAATAAATAAAAAAGTAAGGAAAAAAAATTAAGGAGAGGATTTTGATCCCATATATGTAATCGAAGAGGAAGCAGGAATGTTTTTTCCTCCAAAAATCAAGCCCCACGTCGAAGGGTAATAAGGTAATTCCACTGAGGCTATACGAACGCGCAGGGCGGCGTATATGAATTGGGATCCTCCCCTTACACTCCCTCCTTGCACTCCTTCCTTGCAAGCCTTCGGGCCTACTTTTAGGCCCAATTTTAATAATGCGAACCGTTCATATTTTAAGATTTATTCAGTATATCGTACTTGTAAAAAATCAAGTTGATCGGATATAAAAAAGTATGTGTTCGGAAAACTGTTTATTAAATTCTTTAAAAAAATAGTTTTTAGTTCAATTTTTCCGAACATATACTTTTTTATATCTGATCAACTTGATTTTTTACAGGTATGATATACTGAATAAATCTTAAAATATGACGATTCGGATTATTAAAATTGGACCTAAAAGTGAACCCGAAAGTCTTGCAAGGAAGGAGTGCAAGGAAGGAGTGAAAGGAGAGAATCTGGACTCGGCGTATATCCCCCAATCCCCAACAACAGATCATCGATAATCTAAACGACAAAAACACACATTTTTACGTCAACTCAACGAAAGGGCCCCAATTCTCTTTTTGGTTTAACCAGTAATGATGAAGACCCATTCAGATACAAAAAAAACATTCCACAAAGAAATTCATATACTGTGAGAGCCTTTTTTATGTGGGGGTCTTAAATATTTTTTTTATGATTTTGTATATTAATTTGGAGTTAAAATAAACATAAAAAATAAAATAAATTAAAAAATTAATAAAATAAAATGTCATATCTAAATTATAAATAATTATTTTTTTTCCATAAAAGTTAAAAATTCAAAAAGTCCAGCCTAAACGAACTTTTTAATCCAAGCTAAAATAATCAAAAAGTCAAAAAAAAATAACTCACTTCCCAAATGAAGGTATAATAATCTTCAATATTTAATTTTACTAATTTAAATAATATTTTTTGATTTATTTTTAATTTAAATTATTTTTTTTATTTTCGTTAAACTAAAATTGATGAAAAAAATATTATTTTAATCATTATACTCAATATAATTGTACAAAAAATGTCTAATATTTCATTTTCTATTGAATTTAATGACTAATATTTTTATTAGTTTTATTTAATGAAATTAGATAAATGATTTAGTTTGAAAATAAATTAAAATATTAAGATTGAAATTGATAAAATTAAAAATTAAAAATTTATCTTTTTACAATACTCAAATCTTGGAAGATTGATTTTTTTTTTTTGACTTTTTTAATCTTTTTTTTGGGTAATTTTTTTTTACTATAATAGTCTATTCCCAAACGCAGCCTTAAGCTATCTCAATCTCTAAAAAAAAAATTATAAATTACAAATACATTCTTAGATATTTGCTTAAAATATGAAGTGCCCATTATAGTACTGAAAATTACAAGTACCTCATTGTCAGAATTTATTATTTAACAAAATTAACTGAAAAAATAAAATTTCTAAACTTAAATTATTAATTAAAATATATTTATGACATTATTAAAAATCGTTAATTAAATTGATAATTTATTAATAAAATGACTCATCTGTTATGCAATTAGAAATTTAAAAGTGCGGCATGTAATTTTCATAACTACATGAGTTAATCAATATTTTAAATAAACCTAAAAGGGTGTATTTATAATTTACTCAAAAATTTAATTCTATCTCTTTTATTAGGCAGATACTGATAGCTATATACAATAAATAAGAGTTTTAAGGATCAATTTTTTTTTTGTTTCAAAAGTAAAAATTTTATTGTAAAAAATATTTAGGGATTAATTCTTATCATCACAATGATGGTTGCTAAGCTAGAATGCGAAAAGTTTAAAAAAAAATTTAGCAACAAAGTAATTTGGTCTCAAAAAGAATAATAAATCATTACTAAATGTCTAATTTTGTTACTAAAAATACAATGATGATATTTTTTGAAACAAAAATATTTTACCCTTAAAAATGATTTTTTTTCAAACATTTAATTTGTTGTAATATTTTAATTTTTTTAAATAAATAAAAAAAATATAATATAAATTATGCAATCAAATAGTCTACTAATTGAGAAATGGCAATCTATAGTAGAATTGATAGTAATGTTAGAGCTATTTTGGAAAGATGGTTATAATCAACTTTTTAGTTAAAAGCGGATTAAAATCTGATTATAATCAGTTTTTTGTGAGAGATGGACTCACTTCTCAAAAGACCCCTTAAAATGATGAGTCAGCTTAATGTTTTTGTCACGTGCCAATGCACCAGTAGAGTTCCCTCGCACATTTTACGGCCTCTGTCTTTTCTCTATACAACTTTGATTCAGCTCCCACTGGAGGTCTCCCTATAGTGGAGAAGGGGTCCCTGCTGTGGACAACTCACAGTCGTGATTGCTGTGAGTTAAAACGCCACCGTTTTAACTTCTTTTTTTTTTTTTTTTTAATTAATGTGAGGGTTCATTAATTCTTCTTTCACTATAACAAACAAAATAATAAACCTAACAGGGATGCCGCCATCTTCACTGTAAGCAAAAGTCTCTATTTACATGGAGTGAATAGATTTATTTACATTGATTTATTAGATTTCATTGAATTGTTTAATCACTCAGCATTTAAAATTAATTAATAACTTTTTTGCTCAGATTCTTGTTTCGTTTAATATATATATATATATATTTCTCATATTTGTTATTGTTGAAATGGAGGATAGTATAATGGACGATAGTGGACTTGAGGAATGCATCGAAGAAATGGGAGAGTTGGCCAAGGATAAATCACCATATCTTGGTATGGAGTTTCCATCAGAAGAAGCTGTATATGAGTTTTATAATGAATACGGAAGAATTGTGGGGTTTAGTATTAGAAGAGATTATTGTAACGAAAGTAAGAAAGATGGTGTTATGACTAGTAGAAAGTTTGTTTGTTGTAAGGAGGGACAGAGGGAAAAAGATAAACGGTACACGATGATAAAAAATTCTCGAAATGAGACAAGAACAAATTGTAAAGCATTCATGCATATATCTTCTAAGCGGGACTTGTCGAAGTGGATTGTGTCGAAGTTTGATGACAACCACAACCACCCTTTACATCTTCCTCAATGTACTCATATGATGCCATCTCAGAGAAAGGTATGTGATGCTCAGGGTATAAATATTGACATAGTTGATGAGACTGGAATATCTCTTAAGGCTTTACATGATCTTATTAGTGCTATAGCAGGAGGGAAGGAATTTGTAGGGTTCACGCGGGAGGATCAGAAAACCTACTTACGTGCAAAAAGACAGCGAAACTTGTAGTATGGTGAAGCAGGGAGTTTGTTAAGATATATCTAGTAGCAAGTGGCAGAAAATCCATATTTTTACTATGCCATTCAGTTGGATGTAGATGAGATGATTACTAATATTTGAAGGGCTGATCATCAGATGATAACAGATTATGGTCTTTTCGATGATGCGGTGTCATTCAACACAACTTTTCGAGCAAATAAGGAGTACCGTCCACTTGCTTTATTTTCTGGCTTTAACCACTTTAGAATGACAGTGATTTTTGGTGCAGTATTATTGTATGATGAAACTGCAGAGTCATTTGAATGGTTATTTGAAACATTTTTGGATGCAATGTCAGGAAAAAAGCTTGTTAGTTTTTTCACAGATCAAGATCAAGCAATGGCTAAGGCAATTTCACAAATCATGCCTGAGGTTTTTCATGGGTTGTGCACTTTTCACCTAATGCAAAATGCTTTGAAGCATTTAGGTTACTTGTTCAAGAGTGGTTCAAAATTTAGTAGCGATTTAAAAGCTTGCATTTATGACTACGAGAATGAGCATGAATTAATTGAAGCTTGGAATTCTTTGATTGATAAATACAACTTGCAAGAGAATGAGTGGATGAAAAGAACTTGGAGAAAAAGAGAGCAGTGGGCGCATGTGTATATGAAGTGGGTATTTACTGGAGGAATGCGAAGCACACAACTTAGTGAAAGTCTAAATGGAACATTAAAGGGATATTTGAAAGGTGATCATAACATTGTTCAATTCTTTACTCACTTCAATCGGATTGTTATAGATAAGCGGTATGAGGAAATTTCTGCAATATATGATTCTAGACAAAAGTTGCCAAGAATGAAATTGAAAAAGTCTCCAATTTTAATCCAGGTTCGAGTTTGTACACCCCTCCTATCTTTGATTTATTTCATTGTGCGTTGGATATGTCCCTTTGTTGTCAAGTGAAGCAATTCCATGAGTTAGAATGAGAAGTTAAGTGCGTGATTGGCTTGTATGGTAATGGTGAAGAGTATATTGTGGAGGGTAGGGTGGAAGTTACTGGGCTAAGAGGAGAAAAAAGCTGTCAAGAAATACATTGTACTTGTAAGAAATTTGAGAACTTTGGAATTTTATGTAGTCATGCAATCAAAGCACTTGATAGAACGGATGTTATGAAAATTCCCGAAAGTTATATATTAGGCCGATGGAGATTGGATGCAAAAGATTGTGAAGTTGAAGAGAAAAATGTTGTAGTGGATGAGGATGATCCGAAGTTGTTAATATTAGCACGTTATAGAGATCTTTGTCCAAGAATGGTGAAACTAGCAACTCAAGCATCTATGCACAAACCTGCCTATCAATTGGTTGATGAAGGAATTAAGGAATTGTATGTAAAAGTAAATAATATGATGAAGGGAGTTGGAAATTTTGGTACCAATGAATTAGATGTGGATGACCCCAACTTTGCACAAGTTAAGGGCATAAAGAAGAAAGATGTTGGACACAAATGGAGGGGTAGATTAAAACCTTGGCATAAGATGATGAATAAGAAGACAAAAGTTATTTCACAACCTACCCGCCTTAGTAAGGTATTACCTACGTACTTTTGAAATTTCAAATGACATGCATTTATTTTTATAAATTGTGTAAAGTATTGATAACTTTTTGAATTTCTTTAGACTATTGGTCAATCAAGCAACATTACAAATGTTCAAAATTCATCCTCAAGCCAATCACAGGTTAGCTATTGTTTTATGTTATTTATTTATTTATTATTATTATTATTATTTATAAATTGTATAATGTATTGATAAATTTAACAACTTATTTAGACTATTGGTCAATCAAGCAATATCACAAATGTTCAAAATTCATCTTTAAGTCCACCACAGGTTAGCTCTTGTTTTATGTTATTTGTTTATTTTTTAGACTACATTGTATTAGTGTATTTGCTTTTCATGGTGTTTTATGGAGTAGGATGTTGGGAGTCTCTATTGGCCACAATTGATAAATTATGGGTATAATATTCTCACATGTGATACTAATTCATACTCACTAAGGTATCCACAATTACAACCTTTGTCTTTCCAAGCATCACATAGTCCACAAAGTTCTCAAGTAAGTAATATATATATATATATGTTTGTAATGTAATTTAGTCCATAAAATTTATTCTAATGAATTTTCTTTTCTTTTCTTTATTTTTTATTTTTTATAGGGAATATCACTTAATCTGGTGGGGCACAATTCAAGGGAGACCGAATTTAGAAATGAGAGTTCTTTTGATTTTTCTATTTATTTCCAACCGCCTCCACAAAATTGAAGGTTTTTGGAATTTTGTTTGGATAATTTAGAATGGTTGAGATAGATTTTGAGATATTTGGTAGGAGATTTTGAAGTTTGAATGTCTCAGAATTTTGTTTTATTTTTTTTATATAGATGTTGGATGTGAATTGAATATATTTTGGCCTAAGTTGGGTTTTTTTATTTTTTATTTTTTTAAACAACTATTTTTATTTTTAGTTTTTGAAGTTACATTTTTTTTGCTTATGGTTTGATAAATTAATTTGTTCAAATACAATTTTTTTCCCTTTTAATTTCACTTTTGATGCATTTAAGCCAGCTTTGAAAAAGTCAAAACATGTATAATTTGTTTGATTTTAATTTTAAAATTAATCTTTTTAAAAAAATACAATTTAGTTTCATAAATTGATTTGTTTCCTGAATTATTTTTATTTTATTATATTTTCTATTTATAAAATAATTTTTTCTTAACACAAACTCAACTTTCAACTTTACACGACTACGGGACCAAAGAAGGGCAAATCCCTCAGCAACTTTACACGACTACGGGACCCAAAGAAGGCAAAGCCCTCATCAGATTTTGTTAGATGGCAAAACCCTCATTACATTTTGTTTGTTAGTGAAAGAGTTAATAAATCCTCACATTAATTAAAAAAAAAAAAAAAAATTAAAAAATTTAAACGGTGGAGTTACCCCTCCTCCCCCCATAGTGGGGGACAAGGGGGTACTGCTGCGCCCAGCTCACAGCAGTTACTGCTGTGAGCTAAAACGGCGTCGTTTCGGCGCGTTTCGGCATTAAATATAAAAAAAAAAAAAAAAAAACTTGCGAAATGGCTGCTGAGAGGGTTTGAACCCAGGCAACCTGGGGGTGCAAAACATACCTTAGCCACTGTGCTACTCAAATACCCTATGAATATTGTGGACATATATTATATTTATATCAATCTTTATTCCAACATAAAAAAAATTTACAACCTGTTATAAGTAAAATACAAAAAAAACGATTGAAGCAAAAAAACAACCTTTACAATCTACTATTATGGACATATATTATATTTATATAAATCTGTATTCCAGCATAAAAAAAAAATTACAATTAGTTACAGCCACCATAAAGCTTATAAAATAAAATAAATAAATATAAAATAAATATATTGTGGACATATATTTTATTTTATATTAATAAATATAATATAAAATAAATATAATATATATTTTACAATTACTATTATAGACATATATTTTATTTTATAAGCTTTATGGCGGCTGTAACTAATTGTAATTTTTTTTTTTATGCTGGAATACAGATTTATATAAATATAATATATGTCCATAATAGTAGATTGTAAAGGTTATTTTTTTGCTTCAATCGTTTTTTTGTATTTTACTTATAACAGGTTGTAAATTGTTTTTTATGTTGGAATAAAGATTGATATAAATATAATATATGTTTCTACCATTCGTAGGACATTTGAGTAGCATAGTGGCTAAGCTGTGTTTTGCAGCCCCAGGTGGCTTGGGTTCAAACCCTCTCAGCAGCCATTACAAAATTTTTTTTTTTTTATTTAATGTCGAAACGCGCTGAAACGACGCCGTTTTAGCTCACAGCAGTAACTGCTGTGAGCTGGGCGCAGCAGTACCCCCTGCTGTGAGCTGGGCACAGCAGTACCCCTTGTCCCCATAGTGGGTGTACAAACCATTTTCCGTCTCTATATATGTCCCTTTCTCTCTCCCTCTCTCTCTCTCTATACACAGAATAGAAACATAAAGAGTGCATATATATATATACATATATGACGTTCAAGATGAAGACGATTGAGGTGAAGACGCCGCGAAAGATGGAAAATTTAACAACAGGAAATAACAAAGTTGAGCGCCGCATGTTTACGTCTGTTTCCAAGTGTTTGAAGCTCATGAGCTCATGCTTCATCAATTCCCTTCCCCGCAACAAAAAAACAACTAAGAAGATTGTTTAACCATCGTTTGTGTTGCTGTGTTTTTCACATAACCGAAGATCATTCCTCGTCCGTAGATCCCAGCGAGATCTACATTGCTAGAGTGTCCATCCCTCGCTTCATCATTACACACCATCATCAAACCCAGCGCCGACGCTGGCATACGTCGATAGTTGTTTTGTGACTTTGCTCTCTGTGTATTTGGAATTCATGTTCATGTGTTACAAATTTCTCTAGTGATCCTTTGTTTTCAATCCCTCTATTTTAATACTAATATATATGTTATTATTAGATTGTTCAGAATTTGATTACAAACCCGGACCGGCCCGGCCGGTCGAACCGGGAACCGGTCTTTGTGCCGGTCCGGAAAACCCTCTAAACCCGGACTTGGAGCAAAACGGGTAACATATCCGCCGACCCGGGATGGGTTTTGAGAACCGGCCGGTTCTGTTGAATATATATATAGCCTGAAAAAATCCCCAATCTTACGAAGTTACGACTAGCAGAAGGGTTTCGGCTCTTCGCTCTTTCTTCTCTGGGGTGTCGGTCGCCGAACTCATACTCTTACTTCTTCTCAGTCTCTCTCTCTCTCTCTCTCTGCATTTCAGGTACTTTTTTTCTTCTGCAACGACTTTCTCTGTTGTTGTTTACTGCTTTGGATTTGTTTGTCAAAAGTTTTCCTTTGTCGGTTGATTGGAATGGGGGTTTTTTAGCTTATCGTTTTTGGGTTTCTCTAGATTTTCGTTTTGAGGTAATTTAGCTTCATTGAATTTCAATGGAAAATGAACTTGGTAGCCATTTGAACTCATTCTTGAAAATGGAAATGTTCTTTTTTTTCTGTTCTGCGATTCTGAATGTTGTAATCTCTCTCTTTCCTTTTTTTGATTTTATACTAGACATGAACTTGACGGTTTAGTCTTCTGATATATATATATATACTAGCCGCCGCGCACACGCGATGCGTGTGCAAATTAAAATAATAATATTTAAAAAAAAAAATTATTATACATCACAAATTTATTAAAAAAATAAATAGAGAATACTTACAATTTTGATATAAACAAAATAAAATAATAATTCCAAAAAAAAGTACTCTTTTTAAAAATTATAAATCTAAGATTTTTAGAATATTATAGTCAAATGGATTTGGTATACACACAGAAATATAAATAATTACATTGATTTTTTTTTATAGTATAAACGAAGTAAAATAATCTCTCAAACACACAGGTCAGATGCCCAACATAATTCCTGTGAAGTCCTCTGAAGTTAAAACCAAGAAAAAGTTCTTACAATCTCAACTTATGTATGCAGAATTAAAAGAGACAAAGTTCAAATATAAATGTAAATATAAACAAAAGTTCATATACATAAATAATAATAAACTCGAGTATAAACAAAAGTTCATATACATGAATAATAATTAACTCAGGAATGCAAAGTTTATATGCAAGGAGGTTTGTAATGAATATCCTGCAAGATAATGATAAGTACATTACAGTTTCTATATATATATATAGAAGATAGACACATAAAAAGAGGCCAGAGAGTATCAAAAAAACACAGGGAGAAGAAATAATAACAATTACTCGGATCAATCGAACACAAAAACATGGAATAATACAGATCAAAAGATGAACACAAAACACAGAATGTTTTGGACAAAAAAACGGAGCAACGGTCATTAAAATTCGATCAAACCTTCGTCTTGGGGCAGAAGTTGAGCATCAGATCGGAACTCAGTGAAGCAATTCAAAACCAGAGATAGAAGATAGACACATAAAAAGACCTGGGTTTGAAGAGATTGGGAAGATATTTTCTGCCTCCATTGTTGATGAAGCCTTTCACTCTCCAACCTCTGCTTCACCAGATCTGATCTCTCTCTCTCCCGAAATTTCAATCGCTCAAAACAGAATTGGAAGAGGTTGAAACTGATTTAAAACTGCTATGCAGTTTGAAATCGTGGGATGGTTGATTTGGTTGTTTTAATTTACAATTTTGCACCTAATTAAAACTGTTGGAAGTGTAAAAAATTAAGGCCATTTTAGGAAAAATTGAAAAAATTTTCTGAGAAGTGGCTTCATGACACCAAAATCTCTGTTCCCTTTTAATAATAGAATAGATAAAATATGATAATATGTATGTATGTGCATATTTAATTTTGCTCTGGTTTCCGGATTGTGATTTAAATTTGATTGTTATTGTTGTATGTATGTATGTACATGTTTAATTTTGCTTACTTTTGGTATGTATATATATAGGATGAATTGAATTTTTGCTCAATTATATTTATATTTTTAAATATATTTATGATGTAATTATGATGTCACGGTTCAACTGCTTCGACTCGGCAGTTGAACCGGTGATCCATTCACCTGGTCTCTTTTTCGGTTCGTTCACCGGGTTTTCAAAACATTAAATTTTCACAATGTTTTAAGTATTTTTTTTAGAAATTGATCTTCACTATTTGGAAATATGTATTCCTATAACAAAATTGAGAGGTGGGGCTACTGTGAGGGACGATGAAGGGTGGTCGGCGCTTCCGTGTGAACAAAACTGTATGTCACCTGGGCTGCTGGGTGTTGTGGTCGCGTTGGGCAGAGACGATTGAGGGTGAGAGGGAAAAGGAGAGGGAGATGAGAGGCAGAGACGATGAGAGAGAAGAAGAGAGGGGTTAGGGCCAAAATTCATCTCTCCTTTGTTACAGTTAGGCCTGTCAACAGGTCAGATCCGTCGGAATCCAATCCGGTCTGATTAACCATTAATCCAAATTAGAATTCGATTATTAAAAATCAACGCGATCCGATCCGTTTTAAACAGGTATCCAATCCGTACAATTCGATCCGATTCGTGTTTTTTTTTTTTTTTTTCCTTTGTGGTTAGCTAGTCATATAAAGTCAATAAAATACCAATTATAAAAAAAAAAAATAAATTTGTTCGTAACATCAAATTTTAATTGATTTATACCCACATTTCACCAAAAAACAAAATAAAGCAATTAATGACAAATTATTCACGAGCTTCTCCTAAGTGATTTGTTTTTGACTTTCTTTGAATGCATTTAACGGACTCCTCCATCTCTTTCTCCATTAACACCATTGTGAAGTCCTGCACAATTGAAATAGAGGGGTATTTTGGGAAGTAGGTTCTCTTACAAAAAAAAAGTCAAAAAGTCAAAAAAAACCAAAAAGTCAACTTTTAACCATCTTCTCAAAAACATCCCAGTAAATAGTTCAATTGAACTTGGGTTCAAAGACAAAACAAAAACAAACCCTTGTAATTCCAATGAGATGACAGTAAAAAAAGAAAAAAAAAAAGGGTGTGTAGATAACTTCTATCACAATGCAAATGACATACCAAGTGATTCAATTCATCTATTTTGCTCAATTCCACTCATATAAATATTTGCATACACGGTGTAGATATCTAAACTTTTTTTGAAAAAAAAAAAAAAAACTCTCTAAATTCTTTCGGTGGGTAAGCAATGAAAAGCATAACCAAACTATGTAACTATCATATGCACAGCAATCATTGCCAATACAAGTATGATGATTGTTGAACACCATAAACTACAATTAAAATAGTAAGAGCAGAACAAAATTAATAATTTTTTGGGAAAAGAAAAAAACTTTATTTAGGAAGCAAAAAGAAAGCCCAGAAGAGAGAAGAAATATACTGACCTATATGTGACAAGGTTATAGCCTACAGAACACAGAGTTACTCTCCAACTTAAGATAACTTCTCCTATCACAATGAAAATGACAAACCAAGTGATTTAATTGAATCCATCTACTCATGTAAGCATTCTTCTACATCTACAATTTCAAAATAATGAGACATTAAGATATTTATAGAACTAAACTAAAGAACATCTAATTATTTAAAAATTTCAATATTTCACTTCCTTCTATTTTTGGTTGATTCAATCCAATCATTGCAAGTGATCAAGGCCTCCACAATATCTGGAAGTAATGAAGCATGTGTCTCATCAATCACCCTACCTCCTACACTAAACGCCGCCTCTGATGCAACCGTAGTAGCTGGAACACTTAAAACATCACGAGCCATCCTTGCCAAAGTTATAAATTTTGCTTTATTCACTTCCACCAATGTAGAATATTGAATCTCTCATTACTTGGAAACACCAAGTCCTCCAAGTATTGCTCCACCTTTGATTTTTGATAGGCGTAAATGTTATATGATGATAGACCCAACCTATAAGAGTTCCAAAACTATTGAGCTTGAATTCATCCCACTTATATGATAAAAACAAATACTCACATTACATTCAATATTGACTTTGAAAAAGAGCATATGTGGCGGGAAGAAATTATCATATCTAGAATTGGATGAAACAAATTTTTTTTTAAGATAATAGACCGAATAATCTTGAAATGACATTTCTCATTGTTTACAAAATTGTCAAATATCACCCCCTCCCCCTCATTCCAACACTGTCTTCTAATCTTCTACAGAAGCTAAAGTTAAACAGACTCAAAAAAGGATTGTATCTGAAAAATCGCCTAATATAAAAAGAAATAAAATGCCTTTAGTTATAAAAAATAAAAAAACCCAGATATCAGATCAGTGAGATGGGTAGTTTTGACATTCAAAATGAGTTCAATCTTCATACACTGTTAACATTTAGATCTACAGACACAGACACTAAGCTTCATGACAGATTTAAAACCTACTACTAACACAAACCCACATTGTCAAAACCAAACCAGAACTTTCCCAGAAAAAAAAAAAAAGTGATTTCAACAAAAGCAAAAACAGAAGAGGAAAAAAAAGAAAGAGAACATAAGTAGAAAAAAGGCATACAACATGAAATATGATAAATTGAAATATGACGAATTTTGAGAAGAGAATCTAAAATCCATGCTCTTACCTGAAGATCTTGTGTGTGAAAAGTACAAAGTCTGATGAATTTTTACTACCCATTAAATAACAAATATATAGAGTTCAAGGTTCTGAAAAGCGGTTGCGGTCGCCGTAACGGTGGCGGTGGCGCGGTTGCGGTTGCGGTTGCGGGGTGTAAAGGCCGCAGCGTAACGGTTGCGGTTACCGGAACTGTGAATTTTTTTATTTTTCGCACAATTTGTAAAAAATTTACCGATACGCATGTTTTTTTTTTAGAATCATATTTATTGGGTTCTAAAATAAATTTTGATAAATTTTTCATAATTTTTAAGTATGATCCAATATATTTCATATTTTTAAATCACTAGAAAATGAATTTTTTTACATTTTATTTAATAATTAATGACTTTATATGTCATAAATCCATATTACACTTGTGGCAAAAATTTCTTTTATTGGACTTAAATGTATAAAATTATTTTTAATTATTATACTTGTGGAAGCATATGTGCATTATAACTCAAATAGTTTTAAAAAAGTATACATCCTTAATGGAAGAACTTGACAAAGTACATAACATCATAGCATAAATCACAAATAATAGAGAGTACATTTTACATAATGTTACTACTAAAATTAGATAATGTTACCACCAAAATGAATGATGTGGTGTATTTTGGGATTCAGATTGTTGAGCTTGATTGTTGCTGCTACCTTCACCCCACCAAAATGAGTGACGTGGTGCATCTTGGGAATCAGATTAGTACAGATGAATCAAATGGATAACTATGACTATTATCAGATGAATCAAGCTGTTGTTCTCTACTTCTTATTCTTCTTTCACCCCTACGTGTATCACTACCACGAAACCTCCTAGGTAGTTGGGGTAAAGGTGCAACAGGTTCTTCAATATCATAATATTCCCCAATAAAATGTTTACAAAATTTATTTTATATGTTTACAAAATTATTTTTTTTAAAAATATTTAAAATTAAATACTAAATAAAATAATTATAAAAAAATGCAACCACTATTTATATAATTGGATTTTACATGCCAATGTAATCATATAAAAATTAAAAAAATAAATTATAAAAATATTTTTAAAAAAAGAAAATTTTGCCATAAACATTGTTGTCACAACAAATTTTGTCATTAAAAAAAAATTTGTTATCACAACACATTACAATAACAAAATAAAAAAAATATTTATAATTAATGTTAAATGAAATGATTATAAAAAAAATACAACCACTAGTTATATATTTGGAGTTTACATGCTAATATAATCATATAAAAATTAAAAAATAAATTATAAAGAATTTTTTTTTGAGGTATTGATTTTTTTTTTCTTTTGAAAAGATATTTAAAAAAAAAAAATAGTGACTTCAATATTGTTGTCACAACACATTCCAATAACAAAATAAAAAATATTTATAATTAAATATTAAATGAAATGATTATAAAAAAAATTACAACCACTATTTATACATTTGGAGTTTACATGCTAATGTAATCATATAAAAATTAAAAAATAAATTATAAAGAATAAAATTCTTACATAGTTATTTTTTGGATTTCAATCACTTGAGTATTTGTTATCTTTTTGAATAGCCTATAAGAAAAAAAAAACAATTCAATAAAAACTGACATATATAAAATTTATTAATATAATTATATGTGTTATGATTTTTAGATATTATAAAAAAAATCAATCACTAATTATTATATATAAAATACTAAAAATAAATGCATAACTTTATATATATATATTTAAATTAGAATTACTAAATATATCACATAAATTTTATAAGTTTTACAAAATTTAAAACCTAAAAATCATTATTAAAAAATAAAAAATAAAATAAAATAAAATTTACCAAGTTGGAGACCACGGTCCACACACCCAAAAAAAAAAAAAATGCTATATCATGCTATATTACCTTCCCAAGGTCAACAAAGTGTATCTTCCCCAGGAAGCTTGATAAACAAAATAAAAAAGAAAAGAAAACAGATCAGAGAGGCGACACTTCGTCTTCAAGTTGAAGACGCAACACAAAGGGGCAGCCGGAGAACAGAACAGAGGCAGCCTTGAACACAGGTTCATCTCCTTCCTCTTCCCTCTTCCCTCTTCTCTACCATCTTCAGCCTTTTTCTTTTGTTTTTTTTTTTTGAAAAAATCAGCGAAAAAAGCCCTGTAACGGGTGTAGCGGGCTGTTACGGCCGTTACGCCACCGTTACGGCCGCTACGTCGGCCGTAACGGCCGATACCCCTGTGAATTTCAATCACACCGCAAAATCGGAAGTAACGCGTGGTGCCTACGGCCGATACCGTTACGTAACGGCCGAAACCGTTACGTAACACTGCATTTTTAAACCTTGATAGAGTCCCAAAAACATCCCGTAAGCCTTTCCTGCAGTGCCCCAAAACGAAGTCGTTTTGGGGCAAAACTTAAAAAAAAAAACTACACCAGCAGCAGCAGCAGCTGATAAAACATAACCAAAACAAAAGCCCCATCGTTGGCCACCTCCCCCACCAACTCCGACGACCCCCAATCCCTCCGACGAAGAATGTTTGCGTAGTTATGAAAAAACCTTCACTCAAATTAGTACACAATTAGTAAATTATACAAAATAAAATGGCAAAATAGGAAATTCAAAAACAAGCCAAGGGGAAATTAGGCAATCCAAGACAAACATTCTCAACCAAAGCAACCAAAATTTATTACATAACTAGTGAGATGGCTGCGTGCAAGGCGTGCTATCTCATGCGCATTGTTGGTGCTCATTATTAATATATATAATAATAAAAAAAAACCATAATTAAAGAAATAAGTAACACAACTCTATTAAAATTATTTTTTCATAATTGTTGTTATTATTACTAATTTCTTAGTTGAATTCCTGACACGTGTAGCAAATCATAGACGTAAATTTAATATGAGAGTTAAACATAAACTAAACAAACAACAATAAACAACAAACCAAAATACAACTTATAACAACAGCAGGAGCCGCCCTTTGAGCCATACGAAAAACCACCTGAGGAGCCATACGAAAAACCACCTGAGCAGCCATAGTTCCAGATTTGCTTCAATTCAAGTAGAGCAGCCATTGTATGCATCAGCAAATCACCCAATACAACATCATATAGCAATAAAAATTATAATAGCCAAGTAAAGCAGCCTTATGCCTGAGACTTCTATCACCAGCAAAAGCCAACCCTCAAGAAGCTGCTCTAATCAGAAGCATTCCCCTGCATTTCCCCTACATTCATCAATCCAAAGTGCTACAATTGCTCATAGCAACAGTGAAAGGCTGCACCCAAACACAAGCCACCTTCAAAATTTTCAATCCAAATAGATCAGTCATCAGCTGCACCAGCATAAGATGACCCTCCCAGCATCAAAACAAATCAAAATAATCTCCATTTCGTAGCAAAGAACTACAAAAGCAGAAAATGTATGGCAGCCATATGACAAGTAGTATAACCCATGCTTCAAACAAGCAACATTAGTAAAAAAAAAAAAAAAACCTATGTAGCATATCCCCTCCATGAGGGGAAAAATTAAGAAAATAACAATACAAGGAAAAATTTCAACAAATAGATAGATAGACATCAATATGTTATAATTTTTGATCTGTTCATCATTGTCTGAGTTTTCTGGGCAACCAAATAGGATATGATCATGAAGGAACACCTAATTCTTGAATTCTTCTAGTCGGTCAAAAACTCATAAGTTTTTTGGGCAACCAAATAGGATATGATTATGAAGTAACACCTAAATTAAATGCCATTCAAGCCAAAATCACTACAAGTTTGTGTGATAAAGTTTTCTGAAGTACATGAATGAATCAAATTTTAGCATTTTTGCATAAAATTTACAATCTTCTTTCACTTGAAGATGAATAGTAGTTGCCGCAAATGGCAATAACTATGTATCCAACCATGAAGAATAATACTAATAATAGCAAATTTTGGATAGGCAGCCCTTAATTATGAATGGAAAGAAAAATGATTAGATATAGAAAGAAGGTAGAAAAATATAGTAGGCTTTAACAGATATCTTCTCATTTGAAGCATAGAAATGCGTTTATTTTATTTCCAAATTACGCTTTCTATTACTTGGATCATTAATTAAGTTCTTTTTTCCTTTACCAAACCAAGTCAAGAATTGTCAAATAGAGAGAGAGAGAGAGAGAGAGAGAGAGAGAGAGAGAGAGAGAGATATCTTCAAATAGAGATTCCAGTTGCAATGTTTAGTAATTACTCCTAGGCATAGGACAAAACAAAACAATACACCAACAAAAGGAATAACACGAGTGTTATCCAACTGAATAGAAATTTGTCTCACATGAAACCAAAGAGAAAAGGGTTCTTAATTGATTTTGAATGTCATGACATAACCAAATGATAGCTAAAAAATCTGTAAAAAGTCTCAACTTAATTTTTTTTTTGGTTGCAAATGAAACCAAATGATAGCTAAAAAACCTGTGAAAAGTGGCAACTTAACCTAACTTGAAGAATTCCTCTATGTCAATTTTTTGATCAAAATAGCACCATGTGTTCTAGATAACTTACTAGCACCATAAAATCAATGAAAATATAGAAATATTATGATATAGGAATTAATCAATACGATAGATATATGCTTCAATTCAATCAAAAGAATGAAGGCAACAAAGAAATTATAAAACTTATTGCAAACTCACATCACAAAGAAATATGAAAACACTAAATATGAAACAAACCATTGACCAAGCTCCAATGGCTATGTGTAGTTTTCCTCAAATTTTTATTTAACCCTCCATATTGGCCCAAGGCATTGGCCCCCAATCAAATTAAAACATGATTCGTGCTAATGTAGTATAATTCTCTTTTATAATTGAAACTCAAACAGAAGTCATTGCCAAAACCAAAAAAAAAAAAAAAACAAAAAACAAAAAATGAAAAGAAAAGATTGGATTCACACCACTGATTTATATTTCAATTCAATCAATGGAATAAAAATCAGTAATAATAAATTTTTGAAAGAAAGTATGATAACCTTTTGGAAACCCATTTCACAAAAGACACCTAATGAGGCAAAGAAAACCATTGGCCAAGATTACAAGTTACAGAGTTTTTCCATAGGCACAACTTAACATCATTCAACCTAAGAGTCAAATAAAAAAAAATTATGATTTGTATAACCCTAACTTTGTTACCTCTCATAGAATTTCCATTTGCGTCACCAAGGCGTGCTCCATCCTCGAAGCAGTTGCCGATCTCAACTCCAGTTCGAGCAATCTAGTTGGGAAGAAGAGATTAGAGAGCAAGGACCCCCTTTTAAATTCCATTCGTAAAAAAAGGGGGAAAAAAGAAGAAGATGAGAAAGGAAGAGTTGCAAAAATTGAAAGTTCTATACTTGATTATTCTTTCCAAAATCGGCCCAAAATTGATCTGAGTTCAAACTCATAGCCATTCCAATTGATAATGAGTGACTGATGAGAGAAAGAAGAGATGACACGAGGGATTAGGATCCTCTCCAGCCATCCTTGGTCCAGCACTGTCCAGCAGTATGAATAGGATGAGGACACGTTGGGCAGACCAGATCCAGTGATGAAGAAGAGTCCACGTCGGTGGAGGAGGCAAGGAATGTGCAGAGTGATTCCAAAATTTCCAATCCTCCATAGCGTCCGAAGGGGAAAATAGAGCTGCAGCGGTGGAGAGAGACCCTGCGCCGACCAGCTTACACTCAATAGCGTATTCATGAGGAAAATCCAAGGTGAACTTTGTGGGTAAGAGCTCCATCAAAAGTGTTCTTCTGCTTAACTGAACCGAACCTAGGGGTGGAGAAGAGCTAGGCATAGAAGAGCTTGCTTCAAATCTCTCTATTTATAAAGAGTAGCTTCAACTGGGATTTTTTTGATGATGGTGGAGAAGAAAGCTCTCTTCTTTTCACATTTTGTTAGGGTGTAACGACTGGAGTGTGATTAGCTATTGTATGGAAGAAAAGTATTGATCTATGATGTTGGTTCTATATATATATATGATACTTAATGATTTGAGAATTCTGTTCATGATTTGAAGAGGGCAATTTACCTCTCAATGAACACTAACTAGATGTGGAGAGCCAAATAAAAATGGATATTTTACCTCTTCTAATGCCGAGCTCCTTAGAAGAGAAGAAAATCAGTTGCACTAGCAAAAATGCCTCAATATGATCTTTTGTCTCCTCCCTTACAGACGCTCTTATACTCCTATAAAGGTATAGAGGAAATCGAGAAGTTATTTAATGGTTTTAGGGAGTATTGTAATTGTTAGTGGAAGTGAGACTCCCGGTTTGATATTAGGTGATGAGAAAACAGTAGGGAGCTATCTCAATTTGGTGTTGGGTGATTGTGATTGGTGAAGGGAGTGAGGTCAACTATTTTGTCTCAAGAAGTTGTTTCGTGGTTATGGAGAGTATTGTGATTGGTGGAAAATTATACTATAATCCCGGAGTATCACGTGGCCATACACCCTCACCAATCATCATTCATTGTACCCCCTCATATTTCTCAATCACCCAATACAAATAATTAATACTCTACTTTCTCTACCAATCATACTATCATGGAACACTATGCTACTGTACTCCTAGACTACCGAATATCACGATTTGGTACAACCATGATTTGGGCGATGTAAGAATAGTAGGGAGCGTAATTCGTTAATCTTATGATTAAAAATGATGTCATTGTATATTTTATTTTTGTTTACTTATATATTTTTATATCATATACATTAATTTTACATTTTTTAACATTATTAAAAAAAGTATAATTATACTAAAACTATAGATTTTATTGATTTTCTCTAAATTTCATGCAAGGTCAATATAATTTACTCTAATAAATATCATAATTATATGTTTTTTTAACATCCCCTGTTTGTTATTTGACATTTGACTTTCATATTACTAGTGGCGTAGGCGTAGGCCTAGCCATGCCCATGATAAGAAATAAAAAGAGTTGAATTGTTGAAATTCTACAAGTTTTCAGAAATTACGTGTGTACTCTAATGTTCACTTGTAGGAAAGCCAATAGTCAAGTATGAACCATTTCTTGTTAAAAATGCTTCATGCAAACATAGGCTTAAAGCAAAGAAGTATAAATCCATGGAAGTAGAAGATACCAAAACGGCAAATCGAACATGGTAAAAGTCAACACAAGTGGAAAAAGAAAAAGAGAAAAAAAAATATTTTTTTAAACAACTTAGATAGAAATTCATGGTTGTAGACCATAGCCAAAGAGTTCGGATCCTCGGCCTCCCTATCCTGCAGCACGTCGTTTTGTTTTGTTGGTTTTTTTATTTTTTTCCAAATTTTTTGATTTCCCCCTCTTTTTTCTCTCGTCTGTCATTTACTTTGTTTTGTTCCTCACATAACCTAACAGAGAGACGAACTGAGAGACGAAGGAGAAGGCAGAGCCACGCGACAGCAAAGAAGAAATGCAGAGGATGGCCGGCAACAGTGATTCCAGTGGTGACGCGACGACGGCAAGGCGAGATTGCAGTGACGACGAGGTCCCTTTAATCATCATTCTCATTGTTCTTGTTTTATATATATATATATGTATGATTTCTTGGATTAGATTTGTTGTTGATTTCTTAAATGGGTTTGATAAGTGGTTTGATTTCTTGAGTTTTATGGGTTTGAAGATTTAGGGTTTGTTGTGGATTTTTTTCCCCCTGATTTTAATCAGAAAATGTAGTAGGAAAAAAAAACAGGGGGCTTTTTGTTGTGTATTTTTTGGATTAGATTTGTTGTTGATTTAAGTGATATGAGGTTAGATTTGTTGTTGTTTTGAAAAATCTGTGATTCTTTGAAGCTAAAGTTTGTTTTGAAGCAATTTAGGTGTGGTGGTATGGTTCTAATGATTGGTCATAAACTTAGGACATCACCCTTGTCTATCAGATAATTTTACCATTTCTTCAGCTCTGGTTTTACCATTTAATTTGAAACTTAAAACAAAAAATAAGCTTTTAATGTTAAAACTTGGCGAGACTTGACTTATTGAATGCTTATTGAAAGTGAATATCTCATTGTTATGCTGCTACATACACAGGTTTATAATGTAAACTTTGGTGAGATTTGATACTTGTAAGGTTAGAAAAGATCATTAAAACATTGTAGTGGTAGGACATGGTGTCTGTCTATTTGAAGATAGCATGATATAATATGCATATTAGGTCTGAATCAGTGACGGTAATGGATTGTTCTCATTTTCAGTGATACCCTCTCTCTCTCTCTCTAGCATTTTTGTGTGATCTTATGTAGCTGATATTGCCATTCAAAATGAATAATGTATTAAAATTAATATGAATGTTATAGTTAGAATGAAGCAAATCATTTGTTCATATGTTTTGTGCATATATGTGTATGTATAGAACTGTTGTTCTCTGCTTGGTTTTGCTAATTCCTCTTGTTTTATCTCTACAGGAAGTGAAGAAATTCACTCTTGATGGAACAGAGCCAAGGGAAAGTTGAGTCAATGAGCAAGAAGGATGGTTTAAGATGAGAAACTTGGTTTCTTCATTTCTTTTAATTTGGATAGGCTGACTTTTCTTGAGATTATACTTTTCAAATTGTTTATGTTGTAACCCAACTTAAGGATCCATAAATGAATTAGAGATTCAGATTTGACAGCGTTCCACTGGTTGGATGTTTCATTTGTAATTATTTTGAGAAGATCCCATTGAATTACAATTTTTTCAATTTTAAATTTGTGAAAAAAAAAGAATGAAAAAAGTGAAAAGGATCAAAAAAAAATTTCTTCTACAAATCAAAGATTAAAAATACAATCTCAATTGGTTCAACATATTGAATTTTTGTTGTTTACCCTTTAATCTATTCCTTAATTGATGTTGTGATTCCATTCACATTACACAAATATTCCCACCATGTGCCGAAAAATGAAGTTGTGATTCCATTCACATTATACAAATATTCACAGTGTGTGACAAAGAACACAAAATCAGGGTATGAAATTAGCAATAGCTACAAAATCAAACAATTTTCAAGTCAGAACACTACACACAAAGACTCATTTCATGTCCCAGGCAAACCACCAACTTAAAACCCCTTCTCTAATGCATACATAGCTCCCACTCCACTAGTCATTAGTTTCTTTAGAAGTTGAAGGGGACATCCAAGGTGTGGATGAGGTATGAGAGCACCAACGCCACCAACATCAGCGCGTATGCGATCCCTTGGTCAATTGTTGTTCCTGAGAGACCCACAACACCATCAACATTTGTGGCACTCAATCAGTACATCAATATTCAAGAATACTCCATAGTCCACAAGTTTGGACCAAGAAGAAAACTAGACACACCAAAAACAAAACTGTCGTTGGAATTGGCATAATAGAGAATTTCAAGCAAACTCAATCACATATCTTATTCAATATTTCACTTGAATATGTAGAATTACTCTTTAATTTTTTTTTATAAAAAGCAGAATAACTCTTTATTGGTATATCAAATTTCTCAATATATATATATAAAAGAAAAATAAAATTATTTATACATAATTTTTTTAAAGGTATAAAACTATTTAAAAATAGATTTTTTTTAATAACTAATATCATTTTATTTTTTCTCTCCACAAATTTGACAAACACCATTACATTTGAGTGTTAATCACATTCTAATCACAAAAAATGCAAAATATAGGAGATCTGGGAAAATAAACAAGCACCAATGTTTGATTTTTGTTAATAAAAATAGATTTTTTTTTAATAACTAATATCATATTCTTTTTTCTCTCCACAGATTTGACAAAAATCCTGAATTAATTTGTAAAGAACCTGTTCAAAGCTTTTGGTGCCAATGAAGAAGCTTGTTATATCAGTAGAAATCATATATATATCAATAGAAATCAAATCTGTAGAAATCATATATATATATATCAGTAACAAAAATGAGAATGAAGACAAAAGGGACGAAACGGACCTTGTTGTTGCCTCCCCCCTGCGCCACGTCGCCACCTCTACTCACCTCGCCGCCGTCGCCAAGGTGCAAGAGTCACGTCGGCCGCCTGTGTTGCCCTCTCTGTTCGTGTCTCTCAAAGAGGGGTTAGGGTTCACAAACAAAAGGCAAACAAAAAAGAGGCTGAAAAAAGAAAAAAAGAAAAGAGAGTGAGGATCAAAACGACGTCGTTTTAACCCGCCGTAGGATAGGGCGGCCAAAGATCCAGTCTCCTATTGAAAGGCCAAAGATTACAAACTTTCTGGCTGCTAGCTCATGCTCAAAAGCAAAAAGATAAACTGCTAGTCCTGAAATGCCAGCTCCCAAGTTCGAGAATCAATTTTCAAACACAACCTGTTGACTTGGATTTCACATCATTGAATGAAATTTGGGAGGGATGTTCTACAAGGACAAGCAAAAAAGAAGCAGCAATATTTGTATTTAGGGTTAATTACATTTTACTTTCTTATAATTTAGTACGAAAACACATTGCCTCCTTGAAATTTAAAAATGTACATATGACCCGCTTGTAATTTGAACTAAAATGTAAAACAAACAAATTCTGTTACACACGTGGTAAATTGAACGTGTGAGATAAAACCTAAGAGGTTAATGACTTTTTTACCCTTTTTCCATTTATTTTTTTGTTTTACTTTTTGTTCTCTCATTTTCTTTCTCTTCCTGTCACTCACACTACAACCAGTAGCCCCTCCATTCACCAGTCACGCTATTGGATTGTTATTCTTTTAACTTCTAGCTGTTTTCTTGTGTGGTTCATCACTTGATGATAGTTACTTTGAAAAAAATCAATAAAAGAGCTATGTTCAAGATGGGTTCATTTCATGCAACAAAGAATGGATTCTATTGTTACATCCAGTCAATTCACCCAAGTTAAGAAAATTTTGCCCACCTATTTAAGTATTGCAAGCTGGTTCTGTAATTAATTTTTTATTTTTATGTTTAAATCAATGGGAGGGAGGACAGTGTTAGAGAATGGGTAGTGACTAGGTTAGCATGAGGATGATGGTGGGGAAAGGGGGGAGTCGAATGGTTGGGGCTAGGATGAGGAGCAATGAGGGTGAAGGATTCAACTGGTTGGGGATGGGAAAGAGGGAAAACAGTGAAGGAGAAAAGGGAAAGGGGGCAACGGTGGTGGTGATGGCGGCTTGGGTGTCTTTTGGGCATTGGTTCAGTGGCCAGTGTGTGGATGAGAGATATATGGAAGTGGTGTGAGGTGATGGTGACTGGTAGGCTACCATGGTGAGACGGTGGCTCAGAAAATGCATTAATGTCCAGCCATAGTAAAGAAATGAGGAAGAAGAAAAGAATAAAATTGGGTGAGATGAATAGTGGTGCAGAGTGCCTAAGTGGTCTAGTTTTAGAGAGAGAGAGAGAGAGAGAGAGAGAGAGAGAGAGAGAGAGAGAGTGAGTTGCAGTGTTATGGCATAGAAATGAAAATTAAAGAAAAAAAGTATGGGTAGTATTGACATTGCCTAAGTGGTCTGAGCATATTGAATGATCATTGGTTAGTGAGTACAGACAAGTGATACTTTGAGAATATTGAATAATTTTCCGACTAGAAGGGATTATGTGTATATTAAACTTGGAGAGTTTATGTATTTTTGAGTTAAATCACAAATAGTTAAAATATAATTAATCCTTTTATTTAACATCTGAATTGAAAAAAGGAAAATGTAAAAAATTAAGTAACATCAATGACACCAAATAAAGAAGACATACCAAGAGTTTTGATGCATTATCGAGGCCTACTGATTTTTAGAACCAGTACCTTTCAATTCTTTTGTTGCACATATATACAAATTACAAATAAAGAATTGAGTCTGTTTTTGAAAATATTAAAAACATGAAAGTAAAGAAAATTCAAGAATGAGATTAATGAAGAAATGTGCACTTAAAGTAATAAGAGTATTAAAAATACCAGGTTCATGAATGATTTGTGACATTGTCATACTATATACCATTATATTGCTCTTTGTTTTTGTAATTCTCCACTCAATATGAAAAATCGCAAAATTCAAATAAAACCCCAATTTGAATACCAATTTCAACCTCTACAAGCTTCTTCAAGATGGTGCAATGGTCTTATTGAAAAGAATTGGTCACACATATACATCATTGCCTAAAGTGAAGTTAAATCGCATAAGACAAAATTCAAAAGGCCACCCTACAAACAGAAAGCATATTATTTGCCATGATACTCACATTATAAATATGCCATATATTTACAATTAAATAAAAAGAACTAACGGGACACTTTGGATGGAATTAAAGACAAACAAATTGGATAAGAAAAAAATTAAAGGAGACAACCAACAATTCATCAAAAACCTAACATGAGCTACCACATGTGATAGCTTTGCTGCATAAAGAGCACTAATTGGGAAAATGCTATATAGTATATTTGTTGTTATATGGTATTCGGAAAATGTTATATTGTTGTAATTGAGAAAGAGGAGTAAAAAAAGTGGAAACAGACGGAACTAAACTACCTAAGGGATTCATAAGATTTCAGTGGTATATTTGTTCAATTTACAATACAAAATAAATTTACCAAAAGTAACCCTCACTCATAGCCTGGGCAAAGTCCAATCATAAAATCAAGTACTCTTAGGCCCCGTTTGTTTTGGGGTTAAATAGATGGGAGGGGATGAGAATGGAGGTGGGGTTGTGTTTGTTTGTAGAGTTGGGGAGGGAATTATGATGGAGGAGGTGATATAGATGGAGGTTGGAAGGGGGATTGAGATGGAGGAGGTGGAGATGGTATTAGAAAAATAGTGAGGGGATTAGAAAATTTTTTATTTTTTATGTATTGGGAATTTTTTTTTAAATATTAATGTTTAATTTTTTACATTTTTTTATTTGTTTTATTATTTTATATAAAAATAATTTAACAATTCCTAAACTAACATCTATCATCAAAACAAGCACAATTTTACTTTATTCCCTCACTATCAATCCCCTCACTAACAATCCCTTCATTATTAATCCCCTCACTATGAATCCTCTCCATTCTACTTCTGAAAACAAACGGGGCCTTAGTGTAAGAAATGGATTTATTTCAACATTATTGATAATATGTTATCTTTTTTTTCATCAAATAGGCAAAGGAATTACAATTTTAGAGTGTGCACAGACATATTCACAATCACACTAAAGGAATAAACATCTCTACTCGATCTTTATAAGAAAATTTAAAAATGAGTTGGTCAATGTCCACAATTTTTTTTCCTTTCACCAAAATTATTTCAAATAACCTTACGAATCAAACATGGAGAGGTAATTTGAATGGACATAAATATTTGTAAATAAATAGAACAAATTACAGAACATGAAAATTAAACCCTACAAATCCACACATTTATGATAAATTGATAATAGATTTGTAATACATATTTTTTGTGTTTTAGCAAATGAGGGACGAATTCTCAACCAGAAAGCACCAAACTTAAAGCCCAAAAAACCAAACTGTATGAAAGCCCAACAAGCTAAAATCTAGAATTCATTACCCAGGACCATATAGCAATTTGAAGGAGTGCTTCACACCTTTATTAGGAGATAAATTCTTAAAAGTATATCTAAATGGTAAAGCAGCAGACCTCTGAACAAGATGATTAATCAATTATTTTCATTATAAGTATGGCTCATATTACATTAATTTTGAATTTATATTATTGTTGGCTTTTTTGGCTTTCGAAGGGTATTTTAGTAAATGCGAGCGTGCCAGCAAGGATCAATCAGTCCTTACAGAAATTATAATTGCCAACCAATTATCAGACGATTGTGTTGTAGTTCTTTCAGCCTCAATGAAGAGGACTTTTACTGGTGGCTTGACTTAGGAGAAATTAAGAGAAATAACAATTAATATGAAGAACAATCGAAGTATTTCATTAAAATGAACACTTACAATGGTCCAAACTCAGCCTCGAAGAGGTTTACAGCAACAGCCTACTTGAATCTACTTGAAACTACTCCTATGAAAGAAGTGCAGTGCAGGTATTTAAAGTGCAGGAATGTAAAGAACGGGTATTTAAAGTGCAGGAAATGTAAAGACTGGAAATGTAAAAAACTGGGAAAGAAAATATGTAAAGTAAGACTGGTTTGTATGATTTGAGTCTGGGGCTTTTTTCTGGGGACCTCCTTGCTATTTATACTCCTCAAGGATGACCTTCGAACTGCACTTCAAATCGTCGAACTGCCCCTCCATGATCGCTGATCATGCTACCTTAGAAATAGTTCCACTACGCCATCACTTGCAGTTAAGCTTCCCTCTCGTTTTTGAATTTGAATACGAGTAACCGTTGAAGCCACATCACCTTGTATCTCTTTACTGATCCAGTGCTACTCAGATCACGTGAGAACCAATTTTCACTGCCACGTGTACGATCAGGATCGAAGACTTTAAGCAGTCTCCCTATATTACCCTTGCTTTGCCACGTGTCGAATTGTAATTGGCTTTTACAAAATATGTAGCCAACATTTCCCCCCGCACTAATATATCCAATACTTGGTGATATTAGTGGATCAAAGCCTTTCCCGTGCTTTTTGGAACGTGCATGGAGTTTAAATTCTGGAAACACAACCGTCACCTATTTGGTGATCATTCGCATTAACTATCCTTCAATCTGTCGAACATCCCAATACCTTAGCATTCGAACGGACTATGGCTAAATCAATCTCCCTTTCTATTGATCAAGCATACGAAGAGCCATTGAGTAATGCTGTTTCCCCTCGAAAGAACCTCCATGCATTCATTAGCCACCTTTACCCGCTTTTCTATATTCAGGTTATGGAAGCCTTTGCAAATTACCAACCTTTGGACTGCGAACACATTGTCCTTAATCCTTCGATTCAACAAGTTGCAGATACAGATACAAGAAGTTCTTCCTCTGACTCTCCCTTGTACCTCGAACAAACTGCTTTCAAACCTTTGATTGGGCAAATTGCAAATATGGACTTAGGAAACTCTTCTTCACAAAATTTTGCATGGGATGAAGCTATAACTTCTTCGTCTTCTGGAGTTTCTGGCTGGACGAGCAGGTCAACACCTGAGACTTATGATTTGAGAGAACAAATCAACCATCATTTTGTTGAGTTCACTGACCCTTTGGAGTTTCCTTCCTATGCTCGAAGTTCAGTGGTCTACCCTTACGTGCCCATTGACTATCGACGTAGTTTGGAAGAGAACCTTCTTGCGGCATGGTACACATCCTCCATGCCTACAAAGTCAGTGCTTGCTGCTCGACGCCCAGAAGACGCACAAGGGTACAACCCATCATTTTTAGCCAAGAAGGCGAAGATTTGCTCTTCTGACTGGCTTGACTATATTACTGCCTTTGTTCCTTCTGCTCCCGTGCCATCTCCCATAATAGAAGCATTCACACCTTCTTCTCCATCCTCTGAAACAGAAACATCTGCTCCTTCTTCTCCACCAACTCTTTCCTGGACAGAGAAACTGAGGCTTGCCCTCCCCATGAACGAAGTCGTTCCACCTTACAAACCTCCATCAATCCCTACTCCAGCTGAGTGGAAAGAAGCTCAACTTCTGCTTGCAGCTTTCTCTCACTTGCCCTTCAATGTTTTTGAGGACGAAGCCCCTTTCAAGAACTTTCAATGGGCTTGTGATATTTTGACTAGGGGTCATGTTCTTAACCCCATTGCCCAAGCAGAACTTCATATGTTCCTCGACCAACTCCCAGTGCTCCTCTACTGGCATCGAAATTCCAAGGTTACTACACAATCTTTGGACCAACTTTCGTCTCTCCGAATTCAAGCCCAGTACGAAGTAGAGAACTTCATCGAAGAATTCGATGATTTCAAGAATAAAGATTCTGCGTATTGGGATGATTTGGTCCTAGATGAAGTGGAACAACGATCGAGAGAGGAAGCATTCGAAATAAAGGCTGAAGAGCTCTACTGTGAAGTGAGAGCACACCAACTTATGCAGCCGACATTAGAAGAAATAGAAGATATAATAAAGAAAGAACAGAAATTCATTGATCACTGTTGGATCAAATTTCATGATCTTGTCATTTACTCCATTCCTTACTTTTATGAGCTTGAATTCATACCCAGATAGGGTCGTTTGATGTAATTGCTTTGGCTTCAAATATAAATAGAATCCCCCATTTGGCATTGTTTGACCTTGTTTCCATTTGCCTTTAAGAGCCAATTTAGAGCTTCGAACTG
Source organism: Camellia granthamiana (assembly GCA_036172215.1). Lineage (NCBI taxonomy): Eukaryota > Viridiplantae > Streptophyta > Magnoliopsida > Ericales > Theaceae > Camellia > Camellia granthamiana. Next base: position 15,065,479 of record CM069904.1, read on the forward strand.
AACAAACTCATTCTTCGAATCTGGACTCAATTGTTTTTAATGAAACACTAAAAGGAACCAACATGTCTTTTTCCAATTTATGGAGTAAAGTTGACAATTCTGGCTGACATCATCTAGAATTAGTGCTTCGAATACAACCTTACCCTTCAAAACTAACTATGGTTAATACATGGTCATGGTTGATATAGCCAATTAGTTTTAAATTGACCACTTTTTCTTCGAAGAGCAGTCCATGCTATTTTATTTTAGAAGATAATTTCCTTTTATTAAAACCAACGATTGGTTTTGATGCTTCGAATAGTAATTATCATCCTTAAAGAATCCTAAGTTTTGCTTCGAAGGCCATTATTTTCATTAATAACCCTGAAACTGGTCTTTAAACCCTTTGGAGTGCATCAATACTCGAGCATTCTAGCATCTTTAAGCATGTAGTATGCTTCGAAGTCGGCTTCTGTATTTCGAAGCCGTTGTTGTTTGATTTTTTGGCGCCAAAACTTGGCTTCGAGGCCAAATACCCTGCTTCGAAGCTAGTCTCCGCATCTGGGTTGTGTTTTTTTTTTTCCCTCCAAAACTATCAATATTGGAAGAGACTCCTCGTATTCGTACTTTTAGTACTTAACGACTTACGCAATATATTTTTCAGACACAAAGGCTTTTAAGACCCTCTTGTTTCGTGTTCTGAAATCACTTGCTTCTTTTAACACACAAACCCTACCGATCCTCTAGTACCCCTCTCTTTCTCCATGGATCTTTCTTCGTTGAAAGTGCCCGCTGGCGACCGTATGAGCCCTACCATGGCTTTGAAGAAGTGCATCGATGAAGAAATTACCAAACTAACAACTGGTGGGTCGAGCGCTATAGATGGGCGTCTCTTTGTTCCTCGTCACAGCAGCCAACAAGAATATGTTCTAGGTCCCATCTTTCGGGAAGCCCCTGACCAGCTCCCAGCTTTATATCCTCGTTTGGAGGATCACTTTCTTCTCTACGAAGGAGGGCTTGACTGGAGCAATTGGAGATTGACCTGGCCTCATCGCTGCTGGCCGACATTGAGAACTGAATGGGAGGAATGGTATGACAGGGTTGTATCTGCGAGAGAAAATGACTTACAGGAGCTCTATATCCTTGACGCCCTTCATCTTTCCAGGTTCATCATCCCTGAGGACCCCTTTTTAATTCCAGCTGCTTTATGTTTTTGGAATATGGCTTTTAATTTCTTTCAATTTCGATATGGCATGATGGCTCCCACCATTCTCGATATTTGCCATCTTTTAGGGCTTTCCCCTCATGGCTCTCCTTTTACTCCCAACTATCCGGACCTCCCTGTCAAATTTTCCCTTCCAGCCTTAAATTCTTCTTATAGTGATTTTGTGAAGGCTGAAAATAAAAAGGACGGCCCTGTGAAAGACAGAGAACTCTTTTCCTTTATTTTATACTGGTTATGCAAATTTCTTTTTTGCACATCGTCTCAGAGGATTATGCCTGAATTCGCTCCCCTCGTGAAGGCACTTGTCTTGAAAAAACATATAGCTCTTGCTCCTTATCTTTTAGGCCATGTTTACAGAGCTTGTTCTCAATTTTGTGAAAGACCACTTGATGTTAACCAAGGAGGTCCCCTCTGGGTGCTCCAGCTCTGGCTCTTCGCCTATTTTATTGATCTGCATTCAAAATGCCTCAGATTCCTTGTCCAAGATCCTAGCACTTATGGGGAGAAGTATGCTAGGATTGTCCTTTATCCTGCTTCTTTTGCTTATTACTTTACTTTCTTTTATCAACTCCCTATTTCTCTGTCTGCCTCCTTCTTTTGTCCATTCGAAGCCAATAGAGGACCGTCCTGGCTGCAGACTTTTCTGGCTGATAAAGAGTGCTCCATCTCACCTCATAAAGATATATGGGCCTCTATACTGCTACCAAGGGAGTTGTTCATTGGCACCTTGAACCCTCGAGCCTATAAGTGCATCTCTGAGGTGTATTGCCTTTCCCAATTTGCCAGACAATTTGGGCTCACTCAAGGAATACCTGTTCCACTTTGCAGTCTCTCAAATGTCCACCTTACTGCTAGAGATTTGAGGATATGCAAATCCAAGCTAGAGACGGCAATACTCAAACTGCTGAAGGAATTGAATGAATTTCAATTTGTCCCTTTCCTCCCGTCTGGCCTGGTTTTGAGAAGATTCCAGAACTGGTGGTCAGTCAATATGGAAGTGCGCTTATCCGCACACCCTCATGACTTGTTGATAGGGTTAGGAGTGCCTTCGAAGGCCAAGTCGGCAACGGTAGAGAACATTCCCCCTCTTCCTGAAGCTACCATAACTACTCCTGCAGCTTCATCCCCTCCAGCTAGAGTTACTAGAGCTGCCTCGAAGAAGGGTAAATGTAACAACCCTCATTTGACTTAGCCATTCTTGCATACATTTTGCATGATCTTGTCTTGTTATGTTGTTTGATAGTTTTGCCTTGTCATGTTTTGTGTGAGAGTTGCCTTGCTTTGATTACTTGCTTGACCTTGCCCCTTGCTTGGTGTGGCCGAGGCCAGCTCAGTCTAGTCCGCCCTTGATCCTTTGCACTTAGAATCGTTTTGGAACCTTGTTTGACTTATATCTTAACCTCGGCATGTTTTCCGAGATGTCACTCTTTGGGCCGATGTGTTCAGGGCCGAGGCCGAGATGTTTTGTGCTTGTGACCTTTGTCCTTGGGCAGGTATGGCCTAGACCGAAGTGTGGCACACCCAGGCCAAGGTGTGGCACAGCTCAGTCGAGTGTCGTCCTCCCTAGCCGACGTTCTTGTTGTCTCGTTGCCGAAGTTTGACTTTGGCCGACGTCGTTACTCGCCGATGTGTTTGCCGTCAAGCTTGTTGAGCACGTTTTGTCAGGGACTTGTCTTATCAGTCAATCACTTTTGAGCTGCACCAACCCGGTAGTGCCACGTGTCCGAGCTGAAGCTTAAGGCAGCAGACAGCTCTCGAGACAAATCATTTTTGTCTCAAATCTTTGTTTTTAGAGAGAGAAGCTCTCAAGGGAGAAGAAAGAGTTTTAGAGAGAGAAGTGGTGATCCGAGCTTGATCTTTGAAGATCGAACCGTTGGATTTAAGCTTTGAGGTTAGATTCTTGTTCTACTCCGATCGTTCTTATCGATCATCTAGTTGCATTGCATGATTGAATTTGTTTTGAATGTCATGCATCGATTTGGAGATGGTTTTGAAATAGAAAATGATGTTTAAGTGTTCTTGAAGGAAAACCTTGTTTTGATCCGAAAGCTTGAGGCAACAATCATGTTTTTGTGTTTGTTCTTGCATGATCCTTTTTGCATGGGTACCCAAGTCCATGTTTTTGAACCCTTGGCATGAAATCTCAGTTTTGAATAGACGAGTTATGACCTGAGCATACAAGTTTTGATGTTTTGTTAATCTTTTCCTCGATTTCGTTTTGTACGTGGGCCTCAGGACCACATCTCGGCAAGGAGGTGTGGGACCTCGGCATGACCTGGATGATACCCAGTGTGCTTCCACGAGATGGAAAACAGTGTTTGACTTAGCATGTTTCGTTTTGTTATTAATTTGGATTCGGTGGGAGTGCCGAGATCATTACGTGTATGTTAAGCTTGTTTTGAGAATGTGATTTGTCATGTAATTGTCAGGACTTTGACCTTGCTTTGAAGCCTACACCGAGAAGATCTAGTGAGTGGTGCTTCTAATAAAGCTATGTTATAATGTTTTTGATAAATCTTGTCTTGCCTTGTTTTGATGAAATTCTTTGATAAAGCATGAACGAGTAGCCTATTTCGATGTATTAGTTATAAGCCTTGCTTCGATGTTAAGTGTAAAAGTCCCTTAGCTGGAGGACTATAAACTTTTGCAGCATTACTTGTGAAAGTCCCTTAGCTGGAGGACTATAAACTTTTGCAGCATTACTTGTGAAAGTCCCTTAGCTGGAGGACTATAAACTTTTGCAGCATTACTTGTGAAAGTCCCTTAGCTGGAGGACTATAAACTTTTGCAGCATTACTTGTGAAAGTCCCTTAGCTGGAGGACTATAACCTTTCGCAGCACTACTGGTAAAAAGTCCCCTATGCTGGAGGACTCTAATCTTTCGCAGCACCACCTTGTCAAAAAGGGCTACGGGCCTAAGTGACACTAGTTTCTTGTGTTAAAAAGGATACGGTCCTTTCTTGTGTTAAAACCACCTTGTCAAAAAGGGCTACGGGCCTAAGTGACACTAGTCCGGTTGTTAAAAAGGATATGGTCCTTTCTCGGGTAAGCCAATGTGTTAAAAAGGGGCTACGGGCCTAAGTAACACAAGTCCCTTGTGCTGGAGGACTCTAAACTTTCGCAGTACCCTTGACAAATCGATTACGGATCGTACAGTGATTGTATCATGCCGATGTGGGTAAGCATCTCTTGAAATATGGTAAGACTTGATAGATGAATACGGTTCATCACTTGATTTGATAGCTTTGATTTGTGTTATGCCGATGTGGGTAAGCATCTCTTGAAATATGGTAAGACTTGATAGATGAATACGGTTCATCACTTGATTTGATAGCTTTGATTTGTGTTATGCCGATGTGGGTAAGCATCTCCTGAAATATGGTAAGACTTGATAGATGAATACGGTTCATCACTTGATTTGATAGCTTTGATTTGTGTTATGCCGATGTGGGTAAGCATCTCTTGAAATATGGTAAGACTTGTTAGATGAATACGGTTCATCCCTTGATTTGGTAAAGTTTTGATGTATCCTACTTTAGAAGGACTTCGGCTAATATTCGTATGATTTAGAATGTTTTGCTTTGCTTTGATGGACCTCGGCTACATTCATGCAAAACCTTTATTACTTGCACCGTTCACTGAGTTGTCAAACTCACCCTCTCTATATATATGTAGGTGATGAGCAGGACGGCGGCGACGCCTAGTCTATTTTGCAAAGCTTGTTTTGGACTCTTGATATGTCGGCTAAATCTGTTTTACGTCGGCAGTTTTGTGCTTACATCGGCTATTTTGTAATCATGTCGGCATTTTGTATTTACGTCGGCAGCACTTGAAAATCATGCTTCTTCGCTTGTAATTGCCGTATTTTATTCTTGTCGGCTGAGAAGCCTTTTGATCAAGTTGTAAATTGTATTTTGTTATTTTGGACTGAATGTAAACCATATGGTATATGTATGTCATTTGATCTACGCACAAGCTCTTATGGACCATTTATATTTGATTTATCGCTTCCGCGTTTGTATGCCCCTTGCATTATACTCTGATTGTCTTTAATCCTTAGTAAGTTGGCCTTCGGTAATTACGGATTACTGGCCATCACGGCACCATCCTACTAGGGGCGGGTTGGGGTCGTGACAGAATGGTATCAGAGCACAAGTTCCTTAGAATACGTTATTCACACACTTTGAGTCCTAAAGAGCGTAGGATTCCCTTTAGAAAGATGCTAGGACTGCATCATTGTGTTTGCTATTTGAACAAGGTGTGCATTGTCTTGACGTGTCTACTTGCTACTTGCCTATGTGGTTATTTAATTGTTTGTTTAGAAGTCACACTTTGCCTACGTCTAGCATCATGAGGAGAGGTAGACCTCCGCTGGGCCGAGATCAGTCCGAAGACCGGATGGACAGATTGGAAAGACTGGTTGAGGGTCTGGCCCGTGAATTGAGGCAAACAAGACAGCAGTTTGCTAGTGCCACTTCGACTCAGGCCGAGCAGACAAACGGCCGAAATGTAGTACCGCCTCCACCTCCTCCAGTGCCACAAGCTCCTCCACAACCAGCTCTGTATGGGGATGGCACCATTGCTTTGATCAGGGAATTCAAGAAAATGAAACCGCCGAGATTCTCTGGAGGTATAGAGCCGATGAAGGCCGAGGCATGGGTTTTAGAAATGGAAAAGTTGTTTGAGATCTTCCCCAGCACTAACACTCAGAAGGTGACACTGGCGACATTCACATTGGACGATGATGCTCGCAGATGGTGGGTAATGGTTCGAGAAAGCAACCCCGACTTAACCTGGACCAGATTTTTGGAGTTGTTCTACAACAAACATTTTCCCTTAAGTGTTCGAAATCGCAAGGCTACTGAGTTCCAGACTTTGACTCAAGGCAACAGAACAGTGGCGGAATATGACCGCGCTTTTACTGAACTGGCGAGGTTCGCACCCCACATGGCCAACGATGAATATATGAAGGCCAGAAAGTTTGAAGGTGGGCTTCGCGGACCGATTCAAGACCGAGTTAACCTGCACAATTTACCGACCTACGCCGAGGTATTGGACAAAGCTATTTTGGCATAGGCCAACTTGAACCGATACCAGAGCTCGGGAGAGAACCAGAGAAAGAGGCAGAACTATGACAATCACCGAACACAGATGGGCACCAAGAAGAAGACGAACAAGGGCAGTACTGGTTACCGGAGACAGGAAGGTAGTGCTAAGCCGATGTGTTCTGATTGTGGGAAACAACACTTCGGGATTTGTCGACGGGCGTCAGGAGCTTGCTATGAGTGTGGAGAGATGGGTCATTATGTGAAGGATTGCCCCAAGACAAAGACTGATAACAATAAGAAGGGTGAAAGCACCTCGGGAACCGTTCAGAAGGGTAATACGGGGAAAGCTCAGCTGAGGCAGGGCAGAGTTTTTGCACTAGTGCCAGGAGACACTCAGAATGCCGAGGCAGTGGTGTCAGGTATACTCTCTATTTGCTCTCAAGATGCTTATGTGTTGATTGATTCGGGTTCTACGCATTCGTTTATATCTGCTATATTTGCCGAGAAGATTAATAGGAAACTAGAACCTCTTGGTTATACATTATCTGTGTCTACCCCATCTGGGAAGCCTATGATTGTTGCATCCATCTATAGAGCATGTGTTGTTGTGATTGAGAGTGTTGAACTGTTGGTTGACTTAATGCCATTGAACATAGCTCATTTTGATGTTATACTGGGAATGGATTGGTTAGTAGCAAACCGCGCATCTATTAATTGTGTTTTGAAGAGTGTCACACTGAAACCCCCAAACCTAGCCGAGGTTACTTTTCAGGGTAAAGGGGTAGTACCGCCACCTTACTTGATCTCATCCATGAAGGCCTATAAGCTGATCCAAAAAGGGTGTAAGGGTTATCTGTGTAGTATACTGAGTAATCAGGATGGGAGTGTTAACTTAGCCGACATTCCAGTCGTTAGTGAATTTCCCGACGTCTTCCCAAACGAACTGCCTGGCCACCTAATTGATAGAGGAATAGAGTTTACTGTTGATGTCACCTCGGGAACACAGCCGATCTCCAAAACACCATATAGAATGGCCCCAGCTGAACTTAGGGAACTGAAACTGCAACTACAAGAATTACTGGATAAGGGGTTCATTAGGCCGAGCACTTCACCATGGGGAGCACCCGTTTTATTTGTTAAGAAAAAGGATGGCACCCTTCGTCTTTGTGTTGACTACAGAGAACTCAATAAGGTCACCATTAAGAACAAGTACCCATTGCCTAGGATTGATGATTTGCTTGACCAGTTACAAGGAGCGAGAGTCTTTTCTAAGATTGACCTTAGGTCGGGCTACCATCAGCTTAAGGTTAAAGCCGAGGATGTTGAGAAGACTGCTTTTCGGACAAGATATGGCCACTATGAGTTTTTAGTGATGCCTTTTGGAGTAACCAATGCCCCTGCTGCATTTATGGATTTAATGAACAGAGTCTTCAAGCCGTACTTAGATGAGTTTGTGGTTGTCTTCATTGATGATATATTAATCTACTCCAAGAGTAAAGCTGAACATGAGAGTCAGTTGAGACTTGCCTTGCAAATCCTGAGAGACCGGAAATTGTACGCTAAGTTTAACAAGTGTGAGTTTTGGCTTTCTACCATCTCATTCCTGGGTCATGTGATAAATGAGGAGGGTATCTCGGTTGATCCTAGCAAAGTGGAAGCCGTAGTGAATTGGCCGAGGCCGACTAATGTGTCCGAGGTTCGAAGTTTTCTTGGATTGGCAGGTTATTACAGGAAGTTCGTGAAGGATTTCTCAAGGATTGCAGTTCCATTGACGCAATTGACTAAGAAGGGAGCACCGTATGAATGGACCGAAGATCGGGAGTCAGCTTTCCAAGAACTGAAGACAAGGTTAGTTACAGCACCAGTGCTTGTACTTCCATCAGGTAATGAAGAGTTTCATATCTACAGTGATGCATCTCATAAGGGCTTGGGTTGTGTATTAATGCAAAAGGGTAGAGTCATAGCATATGCATCGAGTCAGTTGAAGCCACATGAAAAGAACTATCCTACCCATGATTTGGAGTTAGCAGCCGTTGTGTTTGCTTTAAAGATTTGGCGTCATTACTTGTATGGAGCTTCTTGTCAGGTTTTTACAGATCACAAGAGCTTGAAGTACCTATTCACTCAGAAGGAATTGAATTTAAGGCAAAGAAGATGGCTTGAGTTGCTGAAGGACTATGATATGCAGATTCAATATCACCCAGGAAAGGCTAACAGCGTAGCCGACGCATTGAGCAGAAAGTCAGTTGGGAGTTTGGCATGTTTAACAATAATATCAGTGGAACCAACTATTGTTGAAGAAGTAAAGGCAAGACAAATGGAGGATGAATTTTTCAGAAAGGTAGCTGATGAAATTTCCACAAAGCCGAGACCAGGATACACTGTTGAGAATCAAGTGCTCAAGTTTGAAGGAAGACTGTGTGTGGCCGACGTTCCAGAGTTGAAAAGAAAAATTTTACTACAAGCTCACAATTCCAAGTTTGCTGTTCATCCAGGGAATACCAAGATGTACCAAGACGTGAAACAGACCTATTGGTGGCCGAACATGAAGAGAGAAATAGCCGAGTTCATGTCCCAGTGTTTGCACTGTCAACAGGTGAAAGCCGAACATCAAAGACCGGCAGGACTCCTACAACCTTTGCCGATTCCTGAGTGGAAATGGGAACACATCTCCATGGATTTTGTAATTGGGTTGCCAAGGACACAGAGAGGTATGGATTCGATTTGGGTTGTTGTTGACAGATTGACTAAGTCAGCACACTTCTTGCCAGTTAAGACTACTTTCAACGCCGACCAACTTGCCTTGCTATATGTGAACGAGATTGTTAAACTTCATGGGGTGCCGATGTCAATCGTGTCAGACCGAGATCCGAAGTTCGTTTCCAGATTTTGGCAGAGTCTACAAAAAACTTTTGGAGCCGAGTTGAGGTTCAGCACAGCTTTTCACCCACAGACTGATGGGCAAACGGAGAGAACAATTCAAACACTTGAGGATATGCTTAGACTATGTGTTTTGGACTTCCAAGGGAGTTGGGAAATGCATTTGGCTTTAGTGGAATTCGCGTACAACAACAGTTATCAAGCTAGCATTGGCATGGCGCCATATGAGGCTTTGTATGGAAGGAAGTGCAGATCGCCGATATGTTGGACCGAAGTGGGAGACAAAGCTCTACTTGGTCCCGAATTGATTCAAGTAACAACAGAGAAGATTAAACTTATCCAGCAGAGGATTAAAACTGCCCAAAGCCGGCAAAAGAGCTACGCCGACCAGAGGAGGAATGAGTTAGAATTCGAAGTTAGGGATCATGTATTCCTGAAAGTTTCACCAATGAAAGGAGTTTCCAGATTTGGGAAGAAGGGTAAGTTAGCACCTCGTTATATTGGGCCATTTGAAATTCTTGACAAGGTTAACACCGTTGCCTACAGACTTGCTTTGCCACCTGAATTAAGCCAAGTCCATAATGTGTTTCATGTTTCGATGTTGAGGAAGTATATTCGAGACCCACTGCATGTGATTGATTATTCTGGGATTGAAGTTAATGAGAATTTGGGCTATAAAGAGAAGCCGATGTGCATTCTCGACAGACAAGTTCGGCAGTTGAGAAACAAGTCGATACCCATGGTAAAGATTGAATGGAAAGAGCATTACGGCAAGGATGCCACCTGGGAAATGGAAGAAGAAATGAGGATTCGGCATCCAGAGTTGTTCTTGGAATAAGGTAACTTAAGTTTGGGGACCAAACTTCCTTAAGGGGGGAAGGATGTAACAACCCTCATTTGACTTAGCCATTCTTGCATACATTTTGCATGATCTTGTCTTGTTATGTTGTTTGATAGTTTTGCCTTGTCATGTTTTGTGTGAGAGTTGCCTTGCTTTGATTACTTGCTTGACCTTGCCCCTTGCTTGGTGTGGCCGAGGCCAGCTCAGTCTAGTCCGCCCTTGATCCTTTGCACTTAGAATCGTTTTGGAACCTTGTTTGACTTATATCTTAACCTCGGCATGTTTGCCGAGATGTCACTCTTTGGGCCGATGTGTTCAGGGCCGAGGCCGAGATGTTTTGTGCTTGTGACCTTTGTCCTTGGGCAGGTATGGCCTAGACCGAAGTGTGGCACACCCAGGCCAAGGTGTGGCACAGCTCAGTCGAGTGTCGTCCTCCCTAGCCGACGTTCTTGTTGTCTCATTGCCGAAGTTTGACTTTGGCCGACGTCGTTACTCGCCGATGTGTTTGCCGTCAAGCTTGTTGAGCACGTTTTGTCAGGGACTTGTCTTATCAGTCAATCACTTTTGAGCTGCACCAACCCGGTAGTGCCACGTGTCCGAGCTGAAGCTTAAGGCAGCAGACAGCTCTCGAGACAAATCATTTTTGTCTCAAATCTTTGTTTTTAGAGAGAGAAGCTCTCAAGGGAGAAGAAAGAGTTTTAGAGAGAGAAGTGGTGATCCGAGCTTGATCTTTGAAGATCGAACCGTTGGATTTAAGCTTTGAGGTTAGATTCTTGTTCTACTCCGATCGTTCTTATCGATCATCTAGTTGCATTGCATGATTGAATTTGTTTTGAATGTCATGCATCGATTTGGAGATGGTTTTGAAAGAGAAAATGATGTTTAAGTGTTCTTGAAGGAAAACCTTGTTTTGATCCGAAAGCTTGAGGCAACAATCATGTTTTTGTGTTTGTTCTTGCATGATCCTTTTTGCATGGGTACCCAAGTCCATGTTTTTGAACCCTTGGCATGAAATCTCAGTTTTGAATAGACGAGTTATGACCTGAGCATACAAGTTTTGATGTTTTGTTAATCTTTTCCTCGATTTCGTTTTGTACGTGGGCCTCAGGACCACATCTCGGCAAGGAGGTGTGGGACCTCGGCATGACCTGGATGATACCCAGTGTGCTTCCACGAGATGGAAAACAGTGTTTGACTTAGCATGTTTCGTTTTGTTATTAATTTGGATTCGGTGGGAGTGCCGAGATCATTACGTGTATGTTAAGCTTGTTTTGAGAATGTGATTTGTCATGTAATTGTCAGGACTTTGACCTTGCTTTGAAGCCTACACCGAGAAGATCTAGTGAGTGGTGCTTCTAATAAAGCTATGTTATAATGTTTTTGATAAATCTTGTCTTGCCTTGTTTTGATGAAATTCTTTGATAAAGCATGAACGAGTAGCCTATTTCGATGTATTAGTTATAAGCCTTGCTTCGATGTTAAGTGTAAAAGTCCCTTAGCTGGAGGACTATAAACTTTTGCAGCATTACTTGTGAAAGTCCCTTAGCTGGAGGACTATAAACTTTTGCAGCATTACTTGTGAAAGTCCCTTAGCTGGAGGACTATAAACTTTTGCAGCATTACTTGTGAAAGTCCCTTAGCTGGAGGACTATAAACTTTTGCAGCATTACTTGTGAAAGTCCCTTAGCTGGAGGACTATAACCTTTCGCAGCACTACTGGTAAAAAGTCCCCTGTGCTGGAGGACTCTAATCTTTCGCAGCACCACCTTGTCAAAAAGGGCTACGGGCCTAAGTGACACTAGTTTCTTGTGTTAAAAAGGATACGGTCCTTTCTTGTGTTAAAACCACCTTGTCAAAAAGGGCTACGGGCCTAAGTGACACTAGTCCGGTTGTTAAAAAGGATATGGTCCTTTCTCGGGTAAGCCAATGTGTTAAAAAGGGGCTACGGGCCTAAGTAACACAAGTCCCTTGTGCTGGAGGACTCTAAACTTTCGCAGTACCCTTGACAAATCGATTACGGATCGTACAGTGATTGTATCATGCCGATGTGGGTAAGCATCTCTTGAAATATGGTAAGACTTGATAGATGAATACGGTTCATCACTTGATTTGATAGCTTTGATTTGTGTTATGCCGATGTGGGTAAGCATCTCTTGAAATATGGTAAGACTTGATAGATGAATACGGTTCATCACTTGATTTGATAGCTTTGATTTGTGTTATGCCGATGTGGGTAAGCATCTCCTGAAATATGGTAAGACTTGATAGATGAATACGGTTCATCACTTGATTTGATAGCTTTGATTTGTGTTATGCCGATGTGGGTAAGCATCTCTTGAAATATGGTAAGACTTGTTAGATGAATACGGTTCATCCCTTGATTTGGTAAAGTTTTGATGTATCCTACTTTAGAAGGACTTCGGCTAATATTCGTATGATTTAGAATGTTTTGCTTTGCTTTGATGGACCTCGGCTACATTCATGCAAAACCTTTATTACTTGCACCGTTCACTGAGTTGTCAAACTCACCCTCTCTATATATATGTAGGTGATGAGCAGGACGGCGGCGACGCCTAGTCTATTTTGCAAAGCTTGTTTTGGACTCTTGATATGTCGGCTAAATCTGTTTTACGTCGGCAGTTTTGTGCTTACATCGGCTATTTTGTAATCATGTCGGCATTTTGTATTTACGTCGGCAGCACTTGAAAATCATGCTTCTTCGCTTGTAATTGCCGTATTTTATTCTTGTCGGCTGAGAAGCCTTTTGATCAAGTTGTAAATTGTATTTTGTTATTTTGGACTGAATGTAAACCATATGGTATATGTATGTCATTTGATCTACGCACAAGCTCTTATGGACCATTTATATTTGATTTATCGCTTCCGCGTTTGTATGCCCCTTGCATTATACTCTGATTGTCTTTAATCCTTAGTAAGTTGGCCTTCGGTAATTACGGATTACTGGCCATCACGGCACCATCCTACTAGGGGCGGGTTGGGGTCGTGACAGTAAATATCTTCAGATTTCCCTTTTCTTTCTTTTGAATCTTTTGTTCATTTCCTTTACACTTATGTTCTTTGGTGCAGGGTCCCCGCAAGAAGAATCTCCCAAGAGAGCTGAAACTCTAGCTATCCTAAAAAAGAAACAATAGCAAAAACAGAAAAGGAAACTAGTCCTCCCTCCTGAGGCATCTGAATCTCTGGAAGAAGAAGAGGTTGAGCAAGAGCAAGAAGTGCTCTTGCAAAGAACAAAGAAACAAAAGGTGGCTGCCTCCCATTCTGATGTAATCGAACATCTTCCTCTCGAGGCAACTACTACAGTGATGGGGAAAAAACTTACTGTTAAAGAATCTGAACCCCAATTTGAAGAAAGGGGAATCGAAAAGGAGCCAGTAGCAACACTGCCAAGAAGGAAGAGAAGGAAAGTGACTGTTCCTGCTACTGACTTGGTTGAAGACCCCATTCATGAAGCAGCTGCCAAGGTAGTAGAGCAGGAACATTCCAAGGCAATAATTGTTTTTGAAAGGGCCGAGAGGAGACGGCAGCAACAATTTTTTAGAGATGAAGCCGCTGCTGCCGATGCACTACAAAGGGAAGCTGCAAGAAGGCGACAAACTGCCGAACATTACTCCCTTCGCAGCTCTCCCATCAGTGCTAATACTTCTGGAATGAGTAATTTCTCTCATACTTCCGTTGTCTTTCTTTTGTTAACTTTTAATACTGAATTTTAACAGTCCTTTGTATTCCCTCCTTTTGCAGCAACAACTACTGCGTTTCTCTTTCCAGTGAGGCCTCCCTTGGTTTCAGTTGAAGCTGACCAGATGCAGGATGTGAGGACTACCCAAATTATCCTCCCACTTCCAAGGTCTACACTTCCTGTACTTTCCCTGAGGCCAAGCATTCCTACATCTCTCCTTCTTGGCTTAGAGCCATACCTTCCTTTCCTGACTTTTTATCTTCCTCAGTTCACTTATTCTTCGAGCCTCGCTTTTCCTCCTTCCTTCACAGAAATTCCAACTGCTACTCCATCTCTGATGGCAGTTGATCCCCTTACAGAGGGTGCTGGTAGTTCTCCAACTCATAGTTTATCACCTTTGCCTACTTCCAGCCCCTCTTCACTTGATTCATTGGTGGCTAAGACCACAGAGGCTTCCAAAGATGCTCCACCCATTTCTCCTATCCCCATGCAGTCCTCTATGCCTTTTACCGCAACACTCTCTGCACCTCTCATGTCTATGGATGAGGTTAATGTTTTTGAGGCCAGATTAGCTAGTCTTTTTGACATACCCTCTACCTCTCCAACATCTAGTGTTGAAGCCGAGCCATTAGTTTTGGCTGACTCTTTGCTAAAAATCCTTGAGAGTTCTTCTTCCTCCAGCAGCAAGCCTTTTGCACCTTCTATAGACTTGGACACTTGCTTGGAACTGCTGATCTCCTTTTCAAGGATCCCCTTCGAGGCTCTACAAAGGCCTATCATCAGAAATGGGTTCCTTCAGTGCTGTAAAATTGCTGAGCAGTCCGGCATGAATATCTCAAGTCATCTATCCCAGGCTGCAGCTACTATTGATTTCTACATTAGCATTTGTCATGCTGCCAATGCTGCGAATGAGAAATTGGCTAGGGATCAGAGTTTTGTTTCCCAAGTGCATACCGAAGTATCAGATCTCAAGGAACAATACTCCTCTACCTCCCAGTTTCGAATTCAGCTGCTGGAGAAGAAAGCTCGACTTGAGGAGGAGCTAACTGCAGTAAACCAGGCCTTGGTTCGAACTGACACTAAATTGCAAATCACCAACCAAGAACTGGCCGATCGAAAGGGAGACATGGCTGCAGCTATTCAACTATTTCCAGCATTTACCAATAGAAAGTCTGTTGTACAAAAACAATTGAAACATTGTAATGATTTTTGGACCAATTTGTGGCACAATGTATTTGATTCTTTATAAAAGAACAAATTTTGTCTATCATTTGAGTAGTCTTGTGTTTTTGTATTTAATGTTTATGTTATCCCTTGTGTTTCCCAAATGGTTGGAAAATAAGGCTTCAAATATCTGCCATTAATCTTTTTGGGATGTACATAACCATTCAAATTTCTTAAATGGTATGCTCCAAAAGGCAGAACTCTATGAATTTGGTATGGTCCTTCCCAGTTAGGTGACCATTTGCCAAATTTATGGCTTTTAATTCCTATTGGGAGTATTGTTTTCCATACCAAATCACCTTCATCAAAGCCAATGTGTTTGACCTTCTTATTATAATTCTTGGCTGCTTTCTTCTTTTGGAGAAGAATGCTGTTTAATGCCAAAATCCTGGCTTCATCTATGCCTTCTAATTCCAAGCACATACTTTGATGGTACTGCTCAGGATCTAACTGATCTTGGCATCTTACCCTCAAAGATTTAACATTAATCTCCACAGGTAAAACTGCATCATGCCCATATACTAAGGCATAAGGAGTGACTCCTGTGCTTGACCTTGGGGAAGTTCTGTAAGCCCATAGAACATCTAACAATAGGTTATGCCAATCCCTAGGATTATCCTCCACAACCTTTGTATTCTTTTCTTCAAGGACTTATTGGATGATTCAGCTTGACCATTGGCTTGTGCATAATAGGGTGTGGAATTAACAAGGCTAATTCCAAATTCTGCCACAAAAGATTTCACCATTTTCCCATCGAACACAGTCCCATTATCCACGGTTATGGTTTGTGGGATGCCAAATCTATGGATCAAATCTTTAATGAATCCAATGACTTCTGTCTGGTCTACAGCCTTGTATGGCTTGGCTTCGACCCACTTAGTGAAGTAATCCGTGGCCACTAGAATGAAACAATGATGCTTCGAAGAAGGTGGGTGTATTTTTCCAATCATATCCATGGCCCATCCTCTGAATGGCCAAGGCTTCACTACTGCGTGTAAGTCAGTTATAGACACATGCCTTATTGTGCCATGCTTTTGACATGTCTGGCAACCCTTTGCATATTTTATGCAGTCTTTAAGGATAGTTGGCCAATAGTAGGAATGCCTTCGAAGCAACCATCTCATCTTTACACCAGGCTGATGGGCACCACAGATGCCTTCATGAACCTCAGCCATAGCTGTTAAATGCTTCTTTTGGGCCTAAACATTCCAGCAATAAGCCATCTCCCCCCCTTTTGTAGAGAGCATTGCCATATATCATATATTGTATAGACTGCAATTTGATTTTCCTGCTGGCCTTCGAAGATGGACCAGCTAAGTATTGCATTATTGGATGCCTCCAATCTTGTTCTTGTAAGTCATTATGATTGACTTCCAAGACCACATTCCTTTTATTCAGAGGTGGTATCAATTTTTGATATGTTGTTTGGCTTATGTCCCTTTGGGCATTATCCCTTCTCTTGAAGTTCGAAGCTTTCTGAGCCACATCATTAGCTCTATTATTCAAGAATCTTGGAACATGAGTTACATTTACTATTTGAAATTGAGAAAGCAGATGTAATGCAACAATATAGTATGGCAAAATACTTATGCTTTGACACTTGAAAATCCCTTTCACTTGGTTAACCACCAATTGAGAATCTCCAAAGATGTCAACTGCATGAACTTGTAATCCAATAAGAATTTCTAGTCCCACTATTAAGGCTTCATATTCAGCTTGGTTATTGGAACAGGTAGCTTCATCCACTCTGAAACCATGTGTGGTTTCTACCCCTTGTGGAGATTTAATCACAACACCAATTCCAATTAAGCCATTGACTTTCGATCCATCAAACCACATCTGCCATGGCTCAACACTGGCCATACCAAGCTCCATTATCTCTTGGCTCTCTGTTTGAGATGGATGGTCTGCCAAAAAATTGGCCAGAACTTGCCCTTTTGCTGCCCTTTGAGGGACATATTCTAAATGAAATTCTGATAAGGCTAGTATCCACTTGCCAATTCTTCTCCTCAACATAGGTCTAGATAACATATACTTAACCAAATCTGTGGTTGCAATTACCAAGACAGTTGTAGGTAAAAGATAATATTTTAATTTCATTGTAGCAAAATACAAAGCAAGACACAGCTTTTCAACAGCTGAATATTTACATTCACAAGAATTTAAAAACCTACTAAGGTAATAAACAGCTTGCTCCTTGCCTTCTTCATTGTCTTGGGCCAAGAAAGCTCCCAATGAATCTTCTGCTGCAGCTATGTACAACTTCAAGGGCTTATCACCCTTAGGTGGCATCAGCACTGGAGGGTTAGCCAAGTAAGCTTTGATACCTTCGAAAGCAATTTGATGCTCTGCTGTCCAAACAAACTCCTCTTCATCTTTCAGCCTTAATAAGGAAGAAAATACTTTAGTTTTCCCTGCAGTGTTAGAAATAAACCTTCGAAGAAAGTTAACCTGTCCAAGGAACCTTTGTAATTCTTTCTTACTTGATGGAGGCTTAGCTTCAATGATGGCTTTGGCTTTATTCTGATCAATCTGTATTCCTTTCTTGTGTACTACATAACCTAAGAAATTTCCAGATGATATGCCAAAAGCACACTTAAGGGGATTGAGCTTTAATTTGAACTTTCTCATCTTTTCAAAGGCTGCTTCTAAATGAAACAGATGCTCCTCCATGGACTGGGATTTCACTACAATGTCATCAATATAACACTCTAGATACCCTCCAATGAGATCATGAAAGATAGTGTTCATAGCCCTTTGATATGTAGCCTTAGTATTCTTCAGGCCGAATGGCATTTTAACCCATTCGAAGGTGCCAATATTTCCAGAACACCTGAATGCTGTCTTATGGATGTCCTCCTCTGCAATGCAAATTTGGTTATAACCAGAGTGTCCATCCATCATTGATAAAACTTGATGCCCTGCTGAACTGTCTACCAACCGATCCACTATAGGCATAGGGTACTCATCTTTTGGAGTTGCTAGATTTAAGTTTCTGAAGTCAATGCATACCCTCATTTTACCATTCTTCTTGACTACAGGCACAATATTAGATAGCCATTCAACATACCTGGCTGTCCTAATAAAGCCTGCCTTAAATAGTCTAAGAATCTCTTCCTTGACTTTCTGAATTACTTCTGGACTCATTCTTCTTGGTTTCTGCTTGTATGGCTTGAAATTAGGCTTCATAGGGAGCGTATGTTCCACTAATGACCTATCTAATCCTGGTAGCTCATTATAAAACCATGCAAAGCAATCTTTATATTTCTTTAGAACAACCAATAACTGGTCCCTGTCCAGATTATTCAAGCAAGCACTTATGTAGGTGGGCTGTTGCATGAAACCTTCCCCTAAATTTATTTCTTCTAAGGGGTCTTGTGTCTGAGAACTTTTTGAAGCTTCTTGCTTGGTTTCTTCTACCTTCGAAGCAACCTTCTCACCTTGTTCTGCTCCCAGGTTCTTTAGTTCAACATCTTTGTCCTCCTCCTCATAGACAAAGTCTGTCCATAAGGCATCCTCTTCATGTATCTCTTGGACTTTCGTTTCAATGTCCAATGCACAGTATTTACCAAGGGTCAAAATTCTGACCTGTGGCTGCTTCTGTTTGCAGCCAATTATCATGGCTTCTCTCTCTTGCTCCTGTACTTTCTGGACTATTGTTTTTACATCCAATGTTGAGAATTTAATCAGAGCCAAAGACTTGGCTTCTTGTTCTTCACCTTCTTGCCTATAACCAGGCATCATTGTCATCCTTAACGACAATCTCTTTATCAGCACTCTCTTGGACTAAGTGCTTCAGGTGTGTCACCTCCTCATCAGCCGTCACTTCGGCTGAGCCATCAGATTTCCTCAGTATACTAAGTGGTGTTACACCCTCAATATACAACTTGGCCTCTACAAAGTCTGCACAGGCTATGAAGGGTTGAGGATCTGCATCAATTTCTTCCGTCTCTCCATTGCCCAAAGCCATCATGATTTTCTGATGCAAAGAGGAAGGCACACATTTGTTAGTGTGGATCCAATCTCTCCCAAGTAAAGCATTGCATTTAGCATTACTGTCGATTACGAAGAATGCTGTCATGCAGTCCCTGGTTCCCACACTCAAGGTAATGGGTAAAATCCCCTGAGCCATCTGTTTGTCTCTAGCAAAGCCAGCGATGGTTGTACTGGTTGGGATCAACCTGGGATTCTTTTTCCCTAGTTTCTTCAAAGAAGATTTCGGTAGTAAGTTCACTGCTGCCCCATTGTCTATCAGGACACGGTTCAGTTGTATCCCATCGAAAAAAGCCTTGATGTACAACGGCTTGACATGCTGTGTCATAGAATTCGAAGGGTACTCAAAAGGATACGAGAGGTTAATGCTCACCTCTTCTTCACTCTCGTATTCAGTCTCCATTGGGGTGGCCATCCCAGGATCATCTTGTACCATACTTACTTACGAGTCTTCACTAGAAACAGGAATAGGATCCATATCTTGGTCCTCATTTCCAGCCTGAAACTCATGAGGCAGTATGTGTACCATATTGACTAATACTAGGGGAAATGAGCCAAACTGGATGGCTGGCTGTGCCTGTTTCCCCTCTTGGCTACCATGCTCAGTTGCTTTAGAAGCATCCTGCATGCTGCATTCTGGCACTTCACTGCTAACAGATTCCTTCGAATGGTTTTCCTCGACTGGTTTTCCAACAAAAAATGTTTGCTCAGCCATGAAGGCTTCGAACACTTCTTCTTCTGCCATTTCTTTCTTCTGGCTTATGCCTATCTCTTCTTCTGTTTCGCTACCACTCTCCATCAGAGCCTTCTCCAACCCTGCTAAACTAGCCTTCTCTCTGGCTTTTAGTTCAGAATGAACCTTGGCCAACTGTTCTCTGCTGCAAACCACTTTGTTCTGTGGAATTGGCTTTGGAACCTGGTTTGGCTTTGGATTCTTCTTTCCTTCTGTCTTGACTAGTGAAGAACTCTCTCCACTTTCTTTCAGATCTTGCTGGTATTGAGTGTACCTACGCTGAATCTTTCTCCTTTGTGATCTCGAAATAACTGGGACCATATCTGGTTCCTTTGTCTTTGGGTGTTTAAGCAATACCCAATTGTTCGGAGCCACCAAAGGAGGCTTTACCATCCTGCCTTGGATTCCAACATCTCTCCGAGCAGGCAGTTCCCTAGGTTTGTTCTGCATTACAAACCAGTCTGGGACTCCAGGTACCCACGAACTTGCTGACTCAGATGTTGAACTGCCTTTTTCGACCTTCGAAGCCATCTTCGAAGCTGGCTGTGAAAGTATATGCTTGGCTCTAACCTCATGTTTTGAGCCTAATTCAGACCTTTGATGAAGGTAGCCACTTTCTGTCCTCCGTGAGGCTGGTCTAGGAGGCCAATCCCTGGCTTTGATCCCATGAAATGAGCCTCTCTCCAGTCTTCTTTCAGAATGACTGCTTTCCATTCTGTAATAGTTGGGTGGCCTGGATTCATGTAAGGGCCTCTTGCCTTTAGCATGCATTCTGTCCATTGCGGGCTCAACCACTGGTGGTCGCTGCCTATCACTAGCCGGATACGGCCTTTTGTTGTAAGCGTTGGTTGACTTAGGACGTCTCTGAACATCCTTGTAGTATTGTTTCCCATCAACTGGAAGCCCCTTCAACCACTTATAACTCAGTCTGCACCTGGGACACATCCTCTGCATTACAGCTGCTTCCAAGGAATCATCATCCAATGCTTCTTCCTCAAAGTGTTCCTTCTGGTGTGAGAAACCTTGTCCAGTAGCTGGTGAGTTTCTAGTGTCCTTCTTGGTAGTTGTCTGGTTGGCAATATGCATCTGCACATTGACCTCTTCCAATTCCTGCAGAGATAGATTCTGAAAGTTTGGTACAACCACATTGGCTGTGCTTTCTCCAACTTCTGGAAACGGATTACTGTCGATCCCCATGACCTTTTCTGTTTTGGCTGGGAATTTCAAACTTCCTTTCCGAATTTTGCTGTTGGATCCTGTCTCGAAAAACAATGCAGTTTTTAGTCGAGTGAGACCACGAGTTATGCCATTTACAATATACTTTTCCCTTAAGTTCATCTGGAGATGGTAGTTTTACTCCTTTAGGCAACTTAAGGAAGTTAGCCGCAAGCAAATGATCAAAAATGTCATCTGCTTTGGTTAAATCGAAAGAGTACTTTCTGTGAAAGTCTTTCTTCTTAAACTGCTGGTCAATTGTTGTATCCTTATGAACTAATGCCTCACAGATCACAGGTTCTTTGCCCACAATCTCTGCTGCATCGATCTCATAATTTGGATCTCTATAATATGTCTTGTACGAGGCATTATTTCGATCTTGTTCCTCTTCTAGTAATGCTTCATATCGAGACACTTTATAGGTTAGTTCGACCAAATCTCTGAATTTAGTTGAGTCAAACTTCTTTCGAAGCCTGAATTCTAAGCCACTTTGAGCCAATCTTACAAATTCTGGCTCTGGCAGTATGACTCTACATTTATTTCGAGCCCTTTTAAATCTGGCAATAAACTGAGTGGCCTTTTCTTCAGGCCTTTGACTCAATCTAGCCAAGTCTGCCATAGAAATCTCTGGCTCCGACTGGAAGAACTGGGCATGAAATGCCTCTTCCATTTGTTGCCAACTTTGAATGGAGCCAGGTGTAAGGTTGATGTACCATACAAATGCTCTTCCAGTTAGGGAATTTGGGAATAATCTTAATTTCATATAGTCATGATTAGTAAATTCACCGCACTGAGCAGCAAACCGAGCAATATGCTCTACTGTTGATTGATTCCCAGTCCCATAGAAAAGGGTAAAATCTGGTATCCTGAACCCCCTTAGGTATTCATGTACCCTATCTACCTATTCTGGGTATGGTTTTCTGTATACAGGAGTCTGGACCCCCCGAGCCATCGGTCCACACATCTCACTAACAATATCCACAATTTGGTCCCTAGGGACCATGTTTTGTGCCTGCTGAACCACTACTGGAGGAACAAATACGGGGTTTGGTTGACAAACTTATGCTTGTGGTCCTCTTGGTCCGTAAGGTGGTACATTTGGGACTGGTTGTCCCTGTGGTGTAGGTTGCTGTTGGGGGTATGGGTAACCCCTTTGAGCCTGACCTGCGAAGGGACCTGCGAAAGGTGCTGGAACAGGTGTTGTGTCCCTTCCATTTACAGCAAAACCCTCCAACCCCCCGGGTATAAATTCGAATAAGGGATTATTATATCCCCTAGTGCCAGGTATGGCTTCGAACATGGGATTTGTAACTATTCTTACACTAGTTTCTTGTACTTGACCAGATCCACCAACTTGTGTGGCTCCATTGTTAAGTACGGAGGCATTTTGGCCTGCTATAGGCCTCGAAATGGGTTCATACCAAGACTAAGGTGATGGTCTCTCATAGTTCTGATTACCAGTTTGACCATTAGAATGCCCATTAACTTGCATAGGCTGTTTATCTCTAGCCAATCTTTGTTGAGGGGCATTTAAAACTTCCTCTATGTGTCTTGTGTTAGTTGGTTGGTGGTTATTCATTCGATCCAAAAAGGATGTTGCCCACATTTCCATTGTGTTCATTAATTGTTGTCCCATGGCATCTACTAGGCCATCCCATGGATTTGTTGGCTGAGTAGATGGTACAGTGGATGGTCCAATTCCTTGGTTTCGTCCAATATTATGAACATATGGTTCTTGTCCAGAAGTACTGGTTTGTTCGACCATAGGTTCTGATAACATGGGAGTTTCCACAGGATGTGTTACCACATTATCCTCTGGATTAGGCATTTCTACCTCTCCTTCTACGCCTTCTTCCAGACGTTCATTTTCTCCTTGTCGTCTTCGTCTAGCCATTTTAATTAGTCCCACCGGGCGTGCCAAAAATATATGTTGGCTTTTTTGGCTTTCGAATGGTATTTTAGTAAATGCGAGCGTGTCAGCAAGGATCAATCAGTCCTTACAGAAATTATAATTGCCAACAAATTATCAGACGATTGTGTTGTAGTTCTTTCAGCCTCAATGAAGAGGACTTTTACTGGTGGCTTGACTTAGGAGAAATTAAGAGAAATAACAATTAATATGAAGAACAATCGAAGTATTTCATTAAAATGAACACTTACAATGGTCCAAACTCAGCCTCGAAGAGGTTTACAACAACAGTCTACTTGAATCTACTTGAAACTACTCCTATGAAAGAAGTGCAGTGCAGGTATTTAAAGTGCAGGAATGTAAAGAACGGGTATTTAAAGTGCAGGAAATGTAAAGACTGGAAATGTAAAAAACTGGGAAAGAAAATATGTAAAGTAAGACTGGTTTGTATGATCTGAGTCTGGGGCTTTTTTCTGGGGACCTCCTTGCTATTTATACTCCTCAAGGATGACCTTCGAACTGCACTTCAAACCGTCGAACTGCCGTTCCATGATCGTTGATCATGCTACCTTAGAAATAGTTCCACTACGCCATCACTTGCAGTTAAGCTTCCCTCTCGTTTTTGAATTTGAATACGAGTAACCGTTGAAGCCACGTCACCTTGTATCTCTTTATTGATCCAGTGCTACTCAGATCACGTGAGAACCAATTTTCACTGCCACGTGTACGATCAGGATCGAAGACTTTAAGCAGTCTCCCTATATTACCCTTGCTTTGCCACGTGTCGAATTGTAACTGGCTTTTACAAAATATGTAGCCAACAATTATATACCTTTGGAATAAAAAATTTAAATAAATTAATTTCTTTATTATTTATACATGAAGAGTCATAATTTTGAGATTTCACCTTGGGTTTCAAAAATCTTAAGGCCGACCTTACAACGGTGCAAGTATAGTTTGATGACAGTATTCAATGGACGATGATGGTGGCAAGGGTAGATGGAAGGTGACGGTAGTTAGTGGACGGTTACAATAATGGTGATAGTGGTGTGAATTTTTTGGAGAAATGGTGTGGAAAAATAGCGAGAGAAGGTGAAAATGTGAAAAAATTTAATAAATAAAAAAATTAATAAGGAGAATATGAGTGTTGTAGAATTTATTAATGCATTAAAAAAAAAGTCAACATGGCTTACGTATTGAATCCGGTTAATAGGTTTTACTAACTTTATTATTTTGTATGCACGGGAGTTAATTTAATTTAATTAATTTATTTTTTTGAAGAATCATCAAGAGCATATATATATATATTAGATAGAAAAATCATTTATACAACGAACTACAATCACGTGCCGACTTTACTAAAGACGATCGACTTATTGAATCGAAAAAAAGTAAAAAGAAAAAAAGTAAAAAGAAAATACAATAAGAAATTTAAAATATCTACTAGTAAAACATTTCATCTATTACTGTTGTTGAATTCCAATTTGAATTGGACATTTATCACCCCTTGGGAATCACTACAAATTGCAATACTAAAGATGAGTTGGGTTGATTTTGGGGTTATTTTAATCATAAAAAGATAAAATAAAATTTTTAATTTAATAAGATAAAATATTACATCCAACCCATAATCATTATATCTTTTCTCTAAAAAAAAAATCAGAAAAGCTAAAAAATCTTTCTCAAACAAAACTTTTTAATTCTAAATTAAAATAACTAAAAAGTCAAAAAAATTTAGCAAACTCACGCTATGATTCTATGAATCATCCACCACAAATCTATATTCCTTAAAATCCAGTTTGTGCTATTTTAGTTTCAAGATTCACTTTTTAGAAGATTAAATTTTTTTATTTTTTGTATTTCTTTCTTTTTATTGATTTTTTTATTTTTAATTTTTATATACATCTAACATAAATACACTTAAAAAATATAATATTTATCAAAAAATCTTTAAAAATTCACTAAATATCAAAAATATATCTAAACAAAAATTACAAGAATTTGATACATTTTCATATTTTTGTGTATTTGTTTATTTTTTATAAATATTTTACTTTTTAGATACATCTAAGTAAGATGCATCTAAAGAAGTAAAAACAAAAAAAATATGAAAAATAAAAATTCAATTTAAAAAAGATTGAAACCAAACACAGTGTTTTAAAATATATATATATGTGAGGAAAATAAATAGGGTCTTTCAAATATTACTCTTATTTTCCAGTTTATTTATTGAGATTTCTCCTCCACTATTAAATTTTTTTGTATCAGTAATATATTGTTTTTGACGATTGTAATTCACTAAATTTCATTGTAATAATTGGCTTTCCTCATTTTGAAGCCCAAGACAGTGGTGTAAATGGGTTTACACTTAGGCTGGCCCTGTTCTAAAACACAATCTCTTCTCTTCCTTCTAGAAACATGAGCTGGAGAGAGATTCTTGTGTGGGATTCGAGCCGTATTTAAAAGTCCTTTTTTGTTTCCTTCCTACCTACCTATATATGGGGATGGCAATTTGAACTCAATCCAATGGGAATCCGATCTCTAACCTCAATTAGAACGGGTTTTCCTCGAAAATTATCTTTCATAGGGCCGGGGATGGTATTGAAAATTGAATTCCTGACGATTTTCGGGCTGGGGACAGGGATAGGTTTCCCCGGCCTCGGCCCCGAATTATCCCTTAATATTCTCCATATATATATATATATATATATTTGAGTCTGCCTCTCTCTCACTCACATTCATTTCTCTCAGTTTCTCTCTCCCTCTCTCTCTCTTTGTGCAGCTGCTCCTCACAACATTGGCGGCGATCTCCCTCATCCCATCACCACAGATCTCCCTTCTCCTCCGTTGTCTTCAACGAGAGAGAGCTATTAGGGTTTCCGATCTCTCTCTCTCTCTCTCTCTCTCTCTCCCTATCACTGTCGATCGCTGTCATCCCTCCATCGTCAGAGTTCTATCGCTCCTCTCCATCATCGCCGATCACCGTCGTCTCCAATCACCGTCGTCTCTCTTTGAATGTGTTAGATTTTTTATTTTTTATTTTTTACATTTGAGCTTAGATCTGTTCAATCTGTTGAATATATATATGTGTGTGTGTGTTAAATCTGGTGTATGGGTGTGTTGTTGTTGTTGTTGTTGTTGTTGATGATGATGATGATGAACAGATATGATTTGGCGATGATGTTGTTGTTGTTGTTGTTGATAAATATATATGCTCAGATTTGTTGGTGTTGAATATATACGTTGTTTTTATTTTATTTTATTTTAGTCAGGGAATTTTCGGAGTCGGGAAAACCCGATCCCCATTAGGAGGTGGGGGCAATGATAGCCTCTTCATCGGGATCGAGACCGGGGATGCAAAAATTTCTACCATCGGGGATGGGGAGTGTGATCCCCGATCCCGCCTGGACCTATTGTCATTCCTACCTATATATACCCTCCCTTGCTCACTTTTTCTTCACACAAAAAAACTTCTTTATTTCTCACTATTACCCTGAGGAAAGTAGTTCGAAGGTTCTTCATCTATACCACCCACCACTTCTACTACTACCGTTATAACAAAAAAGAAAGTAATTGGAAGCTTCTATATACCCTCACTACTATTACCATTTGAATGTGTCCCATTTGGTGACCCCACCTTCCCAACTCATACATTCTCTCCTCTTTCTTCAATCATCTTCAAACTCACTCTCTCTCTCTCTCTCTCTCTATATATATATATATACAGACAACAGAAAACATAAAAAGTGCAACTATATACATATACATGTACTTGGGGAACAAGATTGCGGCCGAGAAGCTGTCAAAGATAGCATATTTAACAGGCAAGAACAAACTTGTAGTCCCTCCGGTTAGAGGAAGTTCTAAGTGCCACATGTTTACAACTTTTTCCACGAGTTTGAAGCTCATGAGCTTATACCTCATTAATTCCGTTCCCTGCAACAAAAAACTATGAAGATTGTTATAACCATCTTTTGTCTTCTGTCCCAACCAAATTTATGCAAATTCTCACCCATTTGCTTCCTTTCTACAGTTGCAACATATATAACATATTGTATTCTTAATGCTGTGTTTGATTGGGAAATTTGAGGAGAGATTTGGAAAGAGAAAGAGAAGAGTTGTGTGAAATTAGATAAATTAAACTATATTTCATTCACATTTCACTTACCTTTTCTATTTCCTTTTCCAAATCTCTCTTCAAATCTCCCAACTATAAACATAGTCTAAGGAAAATAGGCTCTTGTGAGGGCAAGTCTTTAGTGTAGTTTTTGTTTATAACTTTTATGTTGAAATCAACTATTAAGAATCTTGAGAAGTTAAGAAGGAATATTTTAACTTCTGTTTTTTGATAATTAATTTTTACCTTGTAGACTGCATGAAATAAATCTGCATAATCAAAGTACCAAAATTGGGGATTAATTAGGTAGCTCAAACATTCTTCTACGATGGTATAAGCTAAAATCCCAAAGCACTTGCTACACAACAGACTGAAAATGAACCCAAAATCTTTTCTGGGACTGGGACAAGAGAGACTATAGGTCCTTGCCAAACCTAAACCAGTTTCAAAATTCCACAGAAAGTACACCAAGTAACATGATTGTCCCTTAGACAAAAAAAAAGAAAAAAAAAAAAAACCAAAGCAAAACAAAACAAAACACACATTTTCGGCAGCTCCAGAATATGATTTTCCAGTTGGTGCAATGGTAATCAAATACTAGATTAGCAAATTCTTCCCTAAAAAGAAAGAAAAATACAGAGATTTTATAGGACGCGCATGCATGTATTGTCAACAATAGTGGTGAAGGCCTTGGCGAAAGAATCAGAACTTCTAACCTAACAATGGAGATCTTGGGACGGTAGCTGCATCACATCAGCATAATTATTGATTTCACCCACCATCATATTTGGCGTAGGCAATAGCTTGGCTGTGAGATATCAATCATCTGATCAAAGAAATTATAATTAGATTCTCAGCATTAATGTCAGAAAGAATAACTTTGTTAATCATCTCTGTATTATCCTCAGTTGATGTAAAATAAGGCACATCCAAAAGCAATTACAATTAGTTTCACTACAAGAAATTTGACTTTTAGCGGCATTTCAAAAACGCCGCTATATGCTTGAAAAACGTCGCAATAAGTTTTTGCAACGTTTAATGTTTTCGTCGTAGATACGGCCGCCGCAATATCTTAGCGGCGTTTCAAAAGTATCGCTAAAAATATTAGACGGCGTTTTTCAAAACGTCGCAAAATCTTTAACAGCCACTACTTTCCGTCACAATTAATATACGATGTAATGATGACGTCATTCAGTGGCGTTTTTTGAAAAACCGCCACCTTTTTTCATTTTTAATACTTACCTCAGATGTGATGTCATAATGACAACATTTAGTGACATTTTTTTCAAAAACGCCATTTTTTTTTGATTTTTTTTTTAAGAATACAGCCCAATTAATTGAGAATTTAACTAAGAATAGAGATTGAGATTGAGAATTAACTGAGAATTTATATAAATTTAATTAGGAACAAAGGTTGAAAATTAACTGATAATTAATATATAATAAAACAGGTTGGCTCAAATTTAAATTACAATGCCAAATTGAAAACCATAAAAATTCTAGTTTATCTCCTTAGATATTTAACCCTACAACTTTCCAAATCTCAATCATATACTGTCAAACAGTTTGAATTTTCTTCAAATCACCCCCTCATTTTTGTTATTTAGTGCAAATCTTCAAATCTTTACTTTGCAACCAGCAGAAGTCAGTTTGTTGACACTATAACAGCCTGTTCAAAAATAAAATGAAAATGTGAGCACACCCAATCAACAGATAAACAAACTTACAAAAAAAAAAAAGAAAAAAAAAAAGGCAACACTTACTTGCACCAGTTCAATTATAAAGCCTGCACCCAAATTTGCAAATTCAAATCCAGAGAGAAGAAATAGTTAGCAAGATTATACAAGTTACTCATTCATAGGCCAACGCTTATTTAAGGAACAAGCTGGCCAATTTTAGAAATTACACTGCAGAGTGGAACATCACCAATTTCTCTCTCCCTCGGGATGATATCCCCAAATTCAACCTCACAAAATAAGTGAAGGAAACAGCAAATTAAGTCAGAAGAAGGAGGAAGACCAGAAGCCAAACTCATAAAAGTGAACTATTGAGAAAAAAACAAACAAGCCTCAAAAGACCAATGATGTCGGTCTAGTAAAGGAACTTCCTTGAGAATGAACAATTGCCATTGAGCCTAGTTGGAGATTAGTCACACTTTCACCTACAGTCTCCACAATTCTAAGAAGGGACAATATAATTGAAATTGACTTGTGGTGTTGGATTAAATATTAGAAGTGACCTGAAAGCTAGTTGATTAAATATTTATGCCAATGTGACATTCACCTAGTCATTAAAAATTGTCTTGATTGTTTAAAATTATCTTTATCGGTTTGTAACCGAGATAAGTTAGTTTGAGGGTTCCAATATTAGATTAAATATTAAAAATGAGTCTAGAAAATTTAGTTTGAGTCGATTTTTTTTTCAACAATTCTTGGTTTAAGCATATAATACATCTTATTTTAATAACTCAATATAATAATAATAAAAACAATTATCTGTAGCCGGATGTATTAGACAAAGCACATACATAAAAAGATAATTAAACTAGTGACTAGCTACAATTTAGCTCACGAGACTTGTTCACAACCAGAAACACATGTAGTATGGGAAATATGGTAAAAGTAGAAAAGGTAGTACCTGCCCTCTTCCCATTTCTTGAATAGCTTTGTGGAATATTTGTTCACTATTACCGGTTTCTATCAGGTGGTCGATTGTCTGATACAGTCAAAAAAAATTTCGGTTAGGATAACATCCATAGTTCCATTTCACCATTACAGCCCAAATATTGATCTCATTATTTTGGCTCACCTCTTCATCTGGTCTGGTTCCTGTGACTGCTCAGTCATCTCAAAATTAAAACACAAAGTGAAATGGTGGTGTTTGGGAAGGAAGTTCCCAAATTTTTTTCTCATTTTTTCCACTAAAAGACAAAAGTTTTGCAAAACCAAAAAAAACACATCCAAACAAAATATCACATCCAACCCTATAATCATTTCACTTTTTCTCTCACAAACATCACATCCAACCACATAAAAACCCAACTATCTTCCCAAACACTAAAAATGTTTTATCTCATAAAAACCTACATCTAATAAAATCTACATAAAAACTCACTTCCCAAACACCCACATAGCCAATAAAAACAAGATCAGCCAGCAACAAGCAAAATGATTACGAAAGACATCATTCCAACTTCAAATTTTAACCGTAATTTTTGTTTATATGCAGACAGCAATATTCAGACCTGTTATGACCCTTCGCTCCACGACCTCACGGTATTCATCTTGGATCCTTTGTCTCAGAGTCTGATCAAGGAAATTCAGTAAGTGAATGAAAAGAAAGCAACTACCAAAATGAATATATATCCAAATATACCTGAAATTCAATCATTAGGTCCCTGAACTTTTTGTCAAGGCACTGCTTTTCAAGAAAATAATTAAATATGATTCTAAAATAACAAATGTGCAATAATCTGAAATTCATATGCTGCCGAAGAAACACACTTTGTCATATTTGTCCTTGATCGATCAACACCTGTTCCCTTTCCACATCCAGGTTTCTGTCGATTGGCTAAGTTCTAAAGAGAAAGAAGAGGGAATCAGTACACACTGCCATACCAGGCTAACTACCATCAGATAACATTTTGATAGACATAAAAATAAAGGAATTAAGAAATACATCTTTGCTTATTGCTTCTAGTTTTGCTTTGACATTTCGTGCAATCTTTCCCACTTCATCAACATCTTTCTCCATTCGCTTTTTGATTGCTGAAAATGAGAAATCAGATCAGATTGTTGCAGATGAAGAACTACAGCAAATATGAGCAGTTAGCTAACTAAACCTAAAATTTTGTCAACCAGTTGCTGAAAAGGATAAAATTTGGTTTTCTTGCATATCACCACAAGACCAAAAGAAAAAGAAAAAAAAAAAAGGGGGCGTGTGACTAGGCCAATATCACTACATAACTAGCTAAGATAATCTAAACTGCATTACTCAGCATGCCACTGATGCACAGAGAATGTGGCAATGAGATACAAGTGCGTGATAATCACCTTGCAACTAAAACATTTCAGCATAAGACTGAAAGAAATAAAACAAGGATTTGACCTTTCATGGATGAAGCTTTTGTAACGGACTTTGACTCCTCATTAGCATCCTGCAGGAAAGGGCTCACATTTTGAGTTTCTAAAGTTAAATTAAAGTATGATTTCCAGAAAGAGAAAAACTAATATTGCATCATTTGGTTCATGCAAAAGCATGAATAAGCATATAACCCATGCTTAGAGAACTTAATTTTCTTAAAATCCAGTTGTACACAAAATTAGGTACTTGTACTACAACTGCTACGGTATGAATGATAACAAATGCTGAAATCAAGATCAGTAAGGTTTAAGAGAATTGAAGGTCTTCTTTTTGTTTGTTAAGAAGAGAGATAATGAAGATCTTATTCTTGATTCATGCAACACTACAACAACAATAAGACAAAACACCAGTAAAGTAAGGAAGAGTTTCACTGACGTATGAACCAGAAAGCTACAATAAACAGCATATCTACAGGTCTCCTAGTCCCTGCAGGATAACAATAGCTCTTGCTTCTGCTTGCTTCTAGTTTTTCTTCTTTCTTTTTTTCATATTGCTTTCGTACCCAAAATAATAATAATAATAATAATAATAATAATAATAATAATAATAATAAAAGGGGAAACTCATATCCCACTTTATAATCAATTTTTGAGATACAAAAAAATTGAAGTAATAATTCTATGAATAAAGCATCAAATAATGAACTGTAAAGGCAGATTAAAGCTTATGGAAATTAATGCATCCAAAACAATAAACATGGGTTTTCAAGGAATAAAGCTACAGATGAGAGGTTAAAAGAGATTCGATACACATCACCAACCAGGCCAACATGCATTCCTCGGTCAAACATTTCTGTACAACATAATTAATATATACTTCACTTACATAGGATAGCATTAAAAGAATATCTCTATTTAGATTCCTTGAGAATCCAAAAAAAAAAAAACATACGGCAGAGGTAATATTCTGTGCCATAACGAGTAGCAAAAGTATAATCACAATTGGATGATCTATAAATAATCATCAGACATGGAAATAAAGTTAAAAATCATGGCAATTTGATAACAGAAAAGTAAACACCCCCCTTCCCAACTGAAACAAATAGTTCAATATTTTAACCCAAAAAAAAAAAAAAACCATATGACCAATGTTAGTCAGGATAAATCTAGTGTTCTAGAGTAAAGATTGAATTCATTAATAGTGCAATTTTTATCACTGTTATATGCACTTCAAATTAGACGAGACGCACTAAATGGATAGCAAAAACATAAGCTTTACAGGGAAGTGTAAATCATGATATATGATTCCTTTAGGCAAGTATGTATACTTTCTTTAGATCATTGATTCCTTTCTTGTTCAACTTTAGTCAAGAATTGAATTATGTCTCATCTTAAAAATTTCACGTAGATGTAAACAAGCCATAAAACACAGATCGCAGAACAGAAATGATATAACAATATACATGTAGCAGTTTCTGCAATTAGAATGCGTGCCTCTTCTGTAGGAAACCCACAAACTGCTGGAGTTGGATGAAGGGAAGACAATACCTCAAACTGGTAACAAAGCAAACTCGTGTAAGAGAAACTAAGCAACTAGACATCCATTATCAACATATGAAACATTCAAATCTAAAGTCAAATAATTATATATATACACACCCATCAATAGATCATACCATTGGTAACAACCTTGTGCATCAATTTTTAACCAAGTAGTAGAAGCGGTAAGGAGATGCTTAGAAATATCACCCTTAGACGAGAAAGCACTAGAAGAACTGTGGGGGAAGAGGAAGTGAGAAAGACCACTTTCCTTTTCCATTGAAACAATGACATTAACATCACAAAAGGGATTGAAGCAACCTTAAGTCAAAAGAGGGGAAAAAATCTTATTTCTTTTCAAGTAGTGGTGGTGGTAGTAGGGATCCAGAAAATCCCTGAAAGTAGTAGTAGTAGTAGGAGGAGGAGGAGGAGGGACCTAAAAATCCCTTTACAAGAAAGAATTGAAACATATGAAGGAAGCAAACAGCTTACCTGTAGAATTCGGCATAAAGGTCTTTATCACTAACATAAGCAAGCAACTTTACCACCTACAGGAATAAAATGAACGCGTTAGAAATTACCCTGACAAGTCAATAAGATGCAACAGAAACAGAAATTGATATTAAAGAAACAGGAAGGCCACCTTATCTAATGTGTCCTCAGTGGTTTCATCATTCAATTTTTCATTCCCACCCTTCTTGAGAATATTATCACAGAATGAAGCCAGCGGCTCTGCACTAGATTGGGGAAAAAATGCAAGTGAATTTACAAACATCAACCTAAATATACTCCAAATCGTTGTTTTAACCATGAGATTTACAGATCTTGAGTGAACTTAGCGAATCCAAGTCAGAAAACCTTTACCTTGAGCCCTAGATCGATTTAGATCAGAAGGATTCGAACAATCTCGAAGATATACGCTCAAGTAAAGAGGGAGAACAAGATTTTCTAGCTCAAGTAACTTCGCATCTCCACCAAGAAAGACAGACACTTACAGATCATACATAAAAATTGATTATACATAAAAAAAAAAAAAAAAAAAAAAAACCAAGAATAAACCTTTTTCCAAACCCGATCTACCATGAAATTTATAGATTTATAAAAGCATAAACCTTTTCTCATACCTGATCTACCACGTATCTAATTTCAACCAGATCTAGCAAAAAATAGAACCAAAAAAAAGAAGAAAAAAAATTATGAAATCAGAGATCTAGAGAATAGATTTGATACCTTAAGGGCTTGAGGAGCAACGTCCCAACCCAAACGTGGTCTCTTTCTGGGACGAAGATCCATGTGCGCATGTGGAAACTCGATCACACGTTCCATCTCCATGATCGAACACAGATAGATCCAAACAGAGTTTAGAGAGAGAGAGATTTGCAGAGAGATCGAAGAGAGAAGAAGAGAATCGAAGAATGATAATGATCTGATCTGAGATGAAGAACAGATCGAGATCGAGATCGAGTTCGAGTTCGATGAAGAACAGCTAGAGCAAAGCCCTAGAGCGACAGAGATCGATGTTTGACCCAGGAATGTAGATCGATGTTCGATTGCGAGAGAGAGGAGCGGTGTGTGAGAGAGTGAGAGGGAGTGAGATCTGTGAGAGTGAGATATGAGTGTAAGAATGAGAGAGACGGACCATGATGGAGATACGACTGTGAGAGAGTGAGATCTGTTAAGTGACTTCTTCTTTCTTTTTTCTTTTTTTATGTAAAACACAAAAAACACAAAAAAATGGCGTTTTTTTTGAAACGATGTTGTATAAACGTTGTTGTATGCCAATTTTCTTGTAGTGTTTCTCATGTTTCACAGGCCTGCTAGCATTGTCATTGTGAGCTAAAGCATGCTGCATCAGAACAATTTAACTGATGATTTTGAGTAATTAGGACTGACCTTCTATTTTCAGTGACAGAAGTGGCATGTTGGGGTTTTAGATTGGTGTATTTTGTTGTCAATAATTGTTCCTAATGAACAGGAGAACATAGGCTAACTATTAAGGATGAGCAACAAAAGCTAATCACAACAGTTGATTCCGAGGCAGCAGAAGGAAAATCCATAATCACTCCATCAACAAATAACTGAAAATAATCAATTACTGCAGATACCCAGCTGTTTGATCATAGCTATATTTGTAACTTGCAGGTTTATAATTAGTGAAATCAGAAGGATATACTTCTAGAACTTGGTTGTGAGCATCAGAGTATTAGCATCCTCCCAATACATAATTCTTTCAGGATAAGAATTCCCGATGCAAATGACTGATGGTGGAAAGATTCTCATGTTAAACCATATGTCTGCTTGGTTGTGGGTTCAACATGTGGCTGTTTCTAGGAAGCAGAAGATAAGCTTTGTCTTCCCTTTGTTAAATTTTCAAATTAGTATCTTCTTTGAGTAACTGATCTCAGGAAATGCAATGTAATTAGTTTATCACCATCACGCTTAAATCCTTTTGAACATGTAGATTGAATCTGTGTTGTGTGCAGAATAAGCAATACTGCTATAGATGGAAGAAAGAAAAGCATGTTACAGGTGAAATTATTCAAATATGTGTGACGGACATATTTCAATTTCTTGGCAAGCATGTCTGAATATAAAAATTTGAAGAAAGTGGAAACTAGAGTGAGATAGAGATAGAGAAATACCTGAACATTCAAAACTGATGGTGGTTCATGCCTGCTGCATCATGAACAGTAGATATGGATATTGGCAGTATAATATCCAACAAGTTTGTTGTCACTGCATGAGATGATCATTACACCAACGATAAAATAGTCATGCTCAGTCCTGAAGAATGTTTTCATATGTGATTGAGAGCATCTCTAATCCTCAACCTTTTTCTCTTAAAGTGCTCAACAATCATCTCTATCCATCCCATTCATCAAACGTTCATCAAATCAAGGGAGAACCATTTTTTCATCAAATCCTTCATCAAGTTAGAATTTTTTGAAAATTTAAGAAGATGAAGCATTGGAGGTTTGTTTTTTTTCAAGAGAGGAATTTTTAAAAAAAGATTTTGATGAAAATGTGATGAAAGGGTTGGAATAGTTCATATCCAATTAGGCTTTTTACTCAAATTTGAAATCAAATTAGATGAAAAAAAATTGATGAAGGGTTCAATGATCCCTATTGATGTTGGATTCAAATTTTGAATACAGACAAATCAATCCAAATATATTCCATTTTCTTTTTCTTTTATATTTCACTTACATTGGATCAAATGTCTTCATGATATAACTGCATAGGATGTAACAAAATGGAGTCTTCAAGAAACAATGAACACAATCTCATATTCTCATGTCATTCACCAAAATTCTATGTGCACAAAAAATTTGAAGTAGTGGGTTTGATTATTTAGTTGTGTGGACTTGTATTTACCATTATATAAAAAAAAATAAATAAATAAAAAAACAGATTATACAAGCAATTAAGGTATCTTATATTTTTCAACTAAATGTTCACATAAAATTTAAGATTTTTAAAGAAAAATCAATCAAAAAAACCTTAAACCCTATTTATACACAGGTTTTTCAATTCTGCTTACCTGGTTTTGGATAACTCCTAGTTTCTAACAAATGCAATTTCACTGAAAATCAACAAGAACAAAACATAAACCCAAACCACCAAAAAGAGACATCAGATTTTTCAATTGAAATCAGATTACAATGACGTGATCTGGCCAACATTCTAATTTCATTTCAGTTTCATGTATTTGCTAACATTTGCAGACTATTCAAAGAAGGAATTGATAGTTCATGAATTGCATTTTGTGTATTTTTCTTCATTAATTTCAAACTCTTATCATTCTTAAGATTACAAATGATCAAATAGAATAATACTTGAGACCCCACAATTTAGGACCCCTACAACCCCCAATTGATTTGTAGCCACTCATTTATTTTTCTTTTTCTTTTCTTTTTCCCTCACTCTCTCTCCTCCTTCTCCCTCACAAAAAGTGTGGGGGTGCTGGGGGTCTCCAGCACCACTGGATCAAATAATAGATAGAGAAGTATAAAGTTAAAATGTACAACGAATCAAAATTAAGATTTTAAACACCACTCACATTATCATTAGTTTGTAAGTACCTATTTTACACACTCCCAAAACAGGGTTTAGAGACATATCATCACACATATAAACACTACGGTTGCGTTTGGTAGAGTTTTAGAATTTTGATTTGAGAATAGAGTTGTATTTTGAGTTTGTGAGTTTTAGAATTATGATTTGAGTGTAGAAAATTTGTTTAGTTATGAGTTTTAAAAAGAGTTTGAATTGAGTGATGTGACATATCATCACACATATAAACACTACAATTCACATATACAATTGAATAGTTGTATACATTAATTTTAACTAGAGATTTCAATGGATTTAACATCAGGATTCCTAAGCTCAACCTTGGGAACTATAATGGTAAGTACTCCGTTCTCCATTGACGCCATGACCTCATCCATTTTTCGCTTTTTCCGGCAGCCGGAACCGCCTCGTGAACCTGCCGGAGCTGCGCTCGACATGGTGCCAAGTATCGTTCTTCTCCTCCTCGAAATTCCTCTCACCGCTGATCTGCAAAACCCTATCGTTCTCCTCGATCTCGACCGTCACTTCCTCCTTCAGACCAGGAAGATCGGCCTTGAACATATGAGCTTCCGGTGTTTCCATTCAGTCCACGCGAGTGCTCGCTAATGCCGAATTTTCCCGAGAAAGTTGAAGGCAAGGGAAGTCTAGAGGAGTCCGGATCCTCGGCCGCACAACCCTGCAGCCATCCCTGCCGCACCCCCAAAACGACGTCATTTTGGGAGAAATTTTAATTAAAAAAAAAAAGAAAAAAAAAGAAGATAGAAACCAGAGGGGGGAAGAAGAGGGGAGAAGAAGGGAGAAGAAGGGGAAAGGCAGATCCGAGCAAACCAGAGGGGGAGGAGCAGAAGGAAGGCAGCTAGCCTTCACCCACCGCCATTGCCGCCCACCTGCTCCTCTCTGTCTCTTTCTCCTTCAACATTGAGGCCACCTTTCTTCCATCGCCGCCGACCTTTCTTCCTCTTTAACCCTTTTTTCTTTAGACCATCAATGGAAAACCCATCAAAATTCCAAGAAAATCAAAACCCATCTCCAAACAGCCATAGCACCAACAGTACAAGCAGTAGCAGCAACAGCAATGGCCTCAGCCACCAACCTCTACCCAAACCCATCACCAAATCCGAACCCAACAACCCGTACCCAACCACCTTCGTCCAAGCAGACACCTCCTCCTTCAAACAAGTAGTTCAACTCCTCACTGGATCATCCGACACTGCCAAACACGCCGCCCGAGAGGAAACGGCCAAATCCTAGATCTATTTTTTTCAACTGATTTTGGGATTTTTTCTATTGATTTTGTATTTTAAAATTTAAACGTCAAACTAGAAAATAAATGTAAATTAATAAATGTTTATGAATGTGTGTGTATAATTTTTAACTTGTTCTAATTTTTTTTCTTTCACAGGTTGATAATCTAAACTTTGGTCAGAACGATTAGAGAAGAAGAGCGAGGAGAGAGATGAGTGGGTTGTTGAGTATGGGTTTTCCATTTATGGTCTGAAGAAAAAAGGGTTAAAGAGGAAGAAAGGGTGAGAGGATTAAAGAGGAAGAAAGGGTGAGAGGGAGATGTAGCCGGCCGTCCTCGCTCTCTTCTTCCCCCCTTTGGTTCCTTTTTCTTTTTCTTTTTCTTTTTTTATTTTTTAAAATTGAAATTTCCCCCAAAACGACGTCGTTTTGGGGGTGCGGCAGGGATGGCCGCAGGATTGTGCAGCCGAGGATCTGGACTCAGTCTAGAGAGAAGGGATCGAAGATGGGTGCCTCGTCGATTGCCGAAGAAGATGCTTGGGATCAGCAATGTCTTTTGCTTATTGGATTTGATAATGAAATCGAATTCAAGGAGATAAAGCTAGTTGATTTATTTTTTTGGGTTACCGGAAAACCTTCCTATCCTTCCACAGGTCTAAGGCAGTCCAGAGATCATTAGAGTGTCCTGTTAGTCGTTTCGAGTGAAAAGACTATAACCTTGGAACTTGTCCCGACCTCCCAAGACAAGTTCCGCTTAAGTTAGACTCGCATAGCGGGGGAGCATTGAATCCACACCAATTATTGATTAGACAACTTGAGGTCCAACCTCAGCCGGGGAGCATTGAATCCACACCAAGTACTGATTAGACAACTTGAGGTCCAACCTCCTAACTAACTGTGCTTCGCCCAGAAGATTGGCCCAAGGGAAAGAGAATTGAACTTGTGACTTTGGATTTAAACCCAAGCCTTAACCACAATGCCACCTACCCTTGGGTTAAGCTAGTTGATTTTGATTTGCAGGAGTGTTTGTTTACTTACAACTCTGCTTGGTTGCCGAGAAAATAGGGACATGTTAGGTATTTAAAGCAAGCAAAGGAGTGCTCCAGTACTGTCGTGGCCAAAATTTATTGGGCAAATTACTCTAAAAGTCTTCGTTTAGAAAGAGATAAATTAGCCAAGTTTTTTGATTTTTTAGCTATTTTAACTTGATTTTCTTAGACATTGTTTGTCATAACTTAAAAAAGTTAAAAAGTCAAAAAGTCACTATCTTATTTAAGTCGCATCATCTTATTTAAGTCACATCACCTCTCTACCACATCAATTCAAAACCAACCCATACTTAATCCATATTTCATAAAAAATCAAAAAGTACACTTATTTAGAACATCTCAAACCATCCCTTAATCTTGTTTGGTTTTTATTTTTGGCTTTTTTGACTTTTGTGAGAGAAAAAGTGTAATGATTATGGTTTGTATGTGACATTTTATCTTATTGACTTATATAGTCAATTTTATCTTGTGTTTTTTTAGCCAAAAAGCCAAAACCAAACATAGCTTAACAGTACCTGTAGTTTAGGACTTGCATTACTTTAATAGTTGATTTTTTTATTATGATACATTTTATCATGAATTTTGAATCTTGTTCTAAATAAAAATAATTAAAGATATTTTCTTTGCAAATAGTCCATTTTAATGGCAAAATCATCATACAACTTATTTTGTATTGGTTAACTTGTATTTTGTTTGAAATGTATTGGCCTTTTTTTTAATGAATAATGTTGGCACTTTCTTAATTATAAAGTTCTGTTTGGTTTACTTTTCAAAATTTTTTTTTCTACAAAACTAAAAATTAAATTTGTGAAAAAAAAAACACATCATTTTTATATAATTTTATCTCTTGGGAAGGTATAAGTTTTAAAATTATTTTTTTTGATATTTATTTTCGTTAAATTTGTTTCTATTTTTTCAAAAATCAAATATGATGACAACTTTGATGCCATTATTAAACCAATTCGTTAAATCAAAAAATTCAAAACTAAAAATACTTTATATATAAATATATTGATTACACATTAAAAGCCTAATAATCATCTATTATATGATAACCATCCAAAAATATCTGTTAACAATAAAAACAAAAACATCAACAAAAACAATTACTCATTACACAATCATCATTTAATCACATACTAAAAATTAATTTAGTAAAAAAATAAATACATAAAAATGCAAAAGATTTATTATTTTTATATAATTTTATTTTTGGTGGGTGTAAATAATTTTTAAAAAATTCCAAAATAACTTTTTGACATTTATTTTTGTCAAACTAGTTTATAGCAAATTAATGACTTTACCTTGAAATTGAACATTTTCCATTTGCAAAGGAAATAGTGTTTTCAATTGTCTTTATTTAGACCAAGATTTAAAATTTAAGGTCAAATGTATCACAATTGAAAGATCAATGATTAAAATGACACAAATTCCAAACTACAGGCACCATTAGTGTAATTCGTCCAAATTTGTTTGTTTAAAGCCAATTTCGGCCCAACATGTAGTAGGCCTCACGAATAATGTTAGAGAACTCAAATAAATTACTAAATATTTTACACACTCTAAATGAATTACGAAAGCTAGGAGAGTGAATGAGATTAGATACTCTAGTTGTCCAAGTTGTGAACAACGGACACTTTTTACATATTTATCTCTTGTTTTGATATTAAAAAAAATTAAGATTTTTTAAATGTATGTTTTATGTTTGTGAAATTATTGTTTGGTACTCATAATGATATTGAGAAATGTATTAAAATGATAAATGATTGGAACATTTTTATTTTTGTTTGTGAATTTTAATTTATTTGTGTTAATTTATAGTGAAAAAATGTGAAAAATATAAGTAGTTGAATTGTATTTTTAAAAATTATTTTTGTAATGAAAATATATCATTAAAAATTAGACTTATGAATAAATAAGTCTGACCCATAAAATCAGTTGTAATTGTGCCTAATATTTAAAAATAACATCCCAATGGTAACTGACACCGCTAAAAAAGTTTCAGCAATTACAATATTAGTGAAAAAAAATAAAAAAATTACCAAATGATGAAATCTTTAAGTAGAAGCTTGGGTAAAAATTTAGAAATATGAAATAAATTTGGGTCACCGCAATCCCTTTCCCTATTGACGTCTCCTTCCCTTATTGTTACACCTCTTTCCATCATTGACCCCTTCCCTTCTTTTCTTTTTCTCATTGTCATGTTGGTTTTGGTTCCTTGAAAAAGTTTCATTTGACTCTAATTTATTGAACAATTTAAGAGAGTGAAATTAAAATTTTATGGTAAGGCAAAATTGTAATAATAAAAGGAAAATCCTACTAGCATCTACATCTTTTATTTGGACCACCCACCTTCCCATAATTTTTTATTACAAATTTATTCTATCATAAAATTTCATTTTTACTCTTAATTATCCAAACCTTAACCCTAACCCCCCCCCCCCCCCCACTTAACCACCATGCATCATTACTATCACCAGTTACTACTAGGGATGGTCATTTTAATCTGATTCGCAAGGACCCGTTCATACCTGTCCAAATGGAGAAGATTTTACCCGACTTGACACTTATGTAGGGTGGAGGTGGGTATTACATCTCCTAACCTAAACCCAACCCGATATAATTAAAAAATATATAAAAATAAATAATATATATGCATATGTATATATATAATTTAATTAGATATAATAAAGTAATACTAAAAGTCTATGGTTCTGTTTAAATATAAATAAATAATAATTTTAAAAGTCTTGCTGTTTTTATATATGAAAATAAGAAAAATTATTTAATACATTAAGGATTTAAATGATTCTTAATTTTTTTGGCTATTTGAAATGCGGTTAAGTATCCGTGGGCATTAGGTATCCGTGAGAACGGGGGTGGGGTTGAAAAATTCCACTCGTAGTGGGAGCAAGGAATGACAAACTCGCCCCAAATCTGTCCCATGGCCATCTCTAGTTGCCATTCCCAATCCCTCTCCATTGGGACCTACAAAACTAACAAGGCCATTAAAGGCATCCTGATTTCGGGAACAAAATATCCTAAGGTGGGGAGAGTGTAACACTCCGTATTCTTTAGACTAGTGGGATTGCTGTTGACACTCTTATTATTGTACTTGGAGTCTCTTTGATTCATTTTAGAATATTGATTAAGGTGGTATCATAATGGTAAAGTAGAATTGAACCAAAAACATTGGTTTGGATAATTGTCCTATGAACAGACTTCACTCTTTTATCTTTTTGTCTTTCCACATTTTGAATTTGAATATGAGGTTAGAACCATTGGAAAGT
Organism: Camellia granthamiana; assembly: GCA_036172215.1. Classification (NCBI taxonomy): domain Eukaryota; kingdom Viridiplantae; phylum Streptophyta; class Magnoliopsida; order Ericales; family Theaceae; genus Camellia; species Camellia granthamiana. The sequence continues at coordinate 15,107,616 of CM069904.1, forward strand.
TTGTTTTTGAGGCTTCGATTTAGACACAAGAATGACCCAAAACGGAGTCCAGACTAAGGAGTTATGCCTGTTTGAAATTTAAGTACCTGAGTTGGAAGCAAGTTTGCTCGAGTGAACTTTTGACCGCTCGAGTGAACTTTTGATCGCTCAAGCGGTCTGCACGAATTTCAGAGATTTTGGGAGCTTTATTTCACCGCTTGAGCCAAGTTTTGACCACTCCAGCGGTCTGTTCGAAATCAGGCACTTTAAAGGGAGTTTTTGGCCCAAACTTTTCTGTAACGCCCTCAAAATAAACCCATAAATCACACATTCATGACATACATAAACTTAAAAGAATAAAGCATACTGCTATTCATCAGAGAATTCTTACAAAAGATATTACATGTTGATAACAAAAGTAAATGCCCTATAGGCTTACAACTTTCCAAGTCAACACTTGGGTTCAACAAAAGTAGAGTTTTAACTCTTTACACAAAATAAGCCCATGGCTTGATATACATGTAATATACAAAAGAGAACAACAAAAAGAGCTATTAGCCTCAAGCCTCCCAAGCTACGTCCTTGGAGGTGGCATATTACCTGAACCTGAAAATGATGTCCCATATAGGGTGAGCCAACGCCCAGTAGAGATATGCTAAACATAATATGAGCAATAACTAAAACATTAGCACTTGATAAATGTTTAACTCATATAAACCAACGTACAACACAATCCAATTCCATGACAAATATGCCCATGTTTCATTCAATTTTCCTTTACTTAACAATTTCGACTTGAAAACATGGCTCAGAACCTGGCCAAACAATCCCGATGAGACTACGGCTCATATTAAAAACCTTTATAATAGCAACAATTTAGATGAGAATATAACTCATAATAGAACACTTCCATACTTCACAATCCACATGAGATAACAACTCATATTAAAAACACTTCCATACTTCACAAATGATACACAGATTTGCTGTATCAATGGAGTCCATCCCCTATCTCCTCCCAAATAATATCCGGTTTGGGAGTCCATCCCCTATCTCCTCCCAAACCGTAGAGTACATCCCTTATCTCCTCCCACACAATACAATGTATATAAACAATCATTATATACATGGTCAATCAATACACATATTCGATGTATTATTCCAACTGTCATATTTAATCAATTAGTTTTAATTCACCTAATCATCATGCAGTGTCTACAACAATTAAGACTATCCTCCACCGATAGCCCAAAGCAAATATTTCTAAACAGAAAATAAATGCATCAACAGATAAATTATCAATATTTTCAAAAATGAGCGATTTATAGATCCAACTCCACCATTCAATCTCATATTACGCCAATTTCATCATTTCCATTCCAATTTCATAATTCCAATGAAAGTCATTAATTACACCAATGAGCCAATAAAAGCCCAAATATGTCATATTCCCCATTTTTCCCAATATTGACCCAATAGTCCAAATATCAACAATTAACATCACTAATCTCATTTTAAGACCCAAAATACACATGTAAGGGTTAAAATAACAAAACACCTCTTTTCAATATTCCAAATCTCAAACCCTAACTTCCCAAATCAAACCATTTATTCAAAATACCCAACATCTATGTTAAAGATCATAAAATGAGTAGTTATCCCTACCTCAAGAGATGAAAACAAGTGGAGAAGATGAAGAAATTCGAAATGCTCCAAACCCAAAGATTTTCGGATTGATAGGTAGCCCACACCAAGCCCTACACTTTATATAAAGGAACTAAGGTAAATGATCACTAGAAATAGATCACACCTTAGCGAGAAGTTGTATTCTAGAGAGAGGTGCTCTCCAATGGAGGTTCTGAAAAGTAAGAGAGAGAAAGAATGTTGAAAAGTGATCCAAAAAGTGGAATCCCAAAGTGATATAAAAATAGGTTCGCTCGAGCGTGGAACTCCCCGCTCGAGCGTCAGACACAGACTCACGCTCGACCGTCAAAAGCGCCGCTTGAGCGTCGGATGCACACTTCCAGAAGTTTTGCAGTCGATGGTCCCTGCTCGAGCGTGAAAGTGGACGCTCGAGCGTCTAATGACCTGTGGAACAAAATACTGAGAGATGAATAATCACGCTTGAGCGTCAAAACTCCCGCTCGAGCGGAGAAGCAACAACAAAGGGCCCGCTCGAGCTTCAAAATCCCCGCTCGAGCGTAAGGGCCAAAATCTGGGCATCAACTTTTGGTTTCTAAACACAACCAACCTGTTCCAAACCTACCCAACACAACCCAAGACTCAAATACAAGAGTAAAGGATGGGAATAAGAATACGACAACAACACAATCACGGAACCGAGTCCGGAATACAATAAACAAAGAAAGGGAAAACCGGGATCACTATATTTTCATTATTTCTTCCTTTCTTCTCTCCCTCTTCTCCATACCCGAAACCCTAGACCTCCAAACCTTGATTTCTTCTACTTTTATCAAAGATTCATCCTAGATTTTGCACGATAAGCAAAGAGGAAGTGAAGACCAACATATCTACCGATTGAATCGCTTTACCTTCGAAGTTCTCTTTGGATATTCATCTTCTTGTCTTTATTCTTGAGGTAGGGATACTTTTAACTTGATATATTTATAATTTGAGATATATATGTGATATTTTCTTAGTTATAGTAATGTATGAGATGATTTTGTGATGTAAAGTGGGTTTGTTGAATTAAAAGGGGTTTGCCTCTATGTTTTGGAAAAGTTTATGCATATCCTTCTTGATTGTTGTTAGAAATGATGAATATTGACTCTTTATTTGTAAAGGAGGGGAAAGCCCTAATTTTTTTTTTTCCAAAAACCCTAATTCTCAAATTTTATTTAATAATGGGTTTGGCCAATTGGCTCTTAAATCTTGAAATTGGGTGAATGATTATAGAAATTAATGGTGTTGAGACATGAGATTATTAAATTTTCTTGGATATATGTATTAAAACAGAGGAATATTGAGATTGTGGAAATTGTGAGATTGAGAAATCTTTTGGTTGTTGATATTAATTCTTAAATCACATTTTTTATTTAAGTAATTTTAAATAATTTTATTGTTCATACTAATTTCAACCATCCATCTCATTTTAGTTTTGCAATTTTTTAAAGATAACGTATTTTAAATTTATTTTAAAATATAAATATTTAATATTAATCTCATTTTAATGTTATCGTCATCTTTTCACCATAGTAATTTTATAAAAATTAAATTTATATATCAAAAGTTATAATATTTTTTTAAATAAAATAAAATGAAAACAAAATAAAAAAGAAAAGAGGGGAGAAAAGCTTAGCTAGAAAAAGAAAGAACGACAACAGAGAGAAATGTTGAAGAAAAAAAAGGAAGAGAGAGAGAGAGAGATATACATGGGAGAAAGAAAATAGAGTGAGTGAGTTGTTTTAACATTTTCACCACTTTTTTTTTTTTGATCAGCAAACAAAGGAATTTTATAAATAGTAAGCACAATTACATCAAAAAAGGTTGTATGCAACAGCATCCAAGCATAGCAAATTGAACCCAACAAAATTGGCCCCAATAAGCTAGCGCAAACATCCGATAGCAAGACAACAAGTTGGTGAGGAACCAACTGGAGAGAACCAACCAAAACTGGGAAAAACAAAGAAAACCACATAGCACCACCCAGAAAAAACCAGAGAAATAGTAGGCACCACCAAAACAAAGAGATCAGAACCCATAGGCAAAGAGCAGGCATCAACAGCAGAAACCACATATATAGAGAAAACCAACCAAAAAACTACATAGCAATCACAAGAATAATAGCAGCATCAGGCACCACCAGAAAGCACCAGCAAACAAAACTCAGCGGAGAAACAGGACAGACACAGATTCAACCTATTCCTCTGCTACAAAATTTAATTTGTTGTAAGTTAAACACAAAATCATTGACAGAGAAAGGCAACCCAGGATCAGATGCTCTAATCCACAAAGCAACCCTGGTTTTAATTAGATCACATAAACCATACAGATCTAGTTGCAGATCAGAAAACATCACCTCATTCCTATGCTTCCAAATGGACCACAAAGAAGCAAGAGGTAAAACATTCCAGATTTTTCTCTGAAGACTATTACCCGAAAACCTAGCCCAAAACTGTAAAACTCCTTCCACTGATGCCAGCATAACCCATTGAGACCCACATCATAGAAAGATATCAGCCCAAGACCTCCAGACGAAAGGACACCACAACAAAACATGATTAACCGACTCTACTTCAGCTTTGCAAAACACACATTAGATGTTAGTAGTAGCAGGAATGACACCAATCCGATGAAGGAAAAAAGACGTTTTTAGCCTCTGTCTCCAAGCTAGCCACACAAAAGCTTTAGTTCTAGAAGTAGATACATTCTGCCAAATCATCTTGGAGATAATACCATAATCAATAGGTTGCAAACTATTTTCACCCCACCTATAAGCAGATGATATGCTAAACATCCAGAATTTCCAACCCTCCAACAAAAAACATCAACTTTATCAACTCTCAACTCAGGAGTGTTATTAACCAAGGTAACCAAGCGAGCCACCCCTTACTTTCCCAAGCTCGAAGCATTCTATTAAAACATTCCTCCCACTCATGTAGGCTCCTTCTTAATTCAATCACTTGCTTAATTGATTTCAGCTTATCAAGAGAGATACTATAAAGTCGAGGAAAATCATGTTTTAGACAACTATCACTAGCCCACTTATCCTCCCAGAAAAGAGTTCTAGCCCCATTACCAACCAATATGAAAGTATTGCTAATAAAAAAGCTGTCCAGTGCAGGGTTGAAAGCTGCCACAAAGAGTATATCCTTCCATAACTGAGAATGCATTGGGAGGCTTCCGTATTTGGGTACCACTTGCTACCTTGAATGTTATATTTCCCACATAAAACTTTATTCCACAGCAAATTCTTGTCACCACCAAATCTCCACCACCACTTTAGTAGCAGGCAAGCATTAACATCCCTAAGGCTCTTGATGCCTAACCCACCTTTAATAACACTCCTAGAGACCCACCCCATAGAAAAGCAGCTTGGATCTTGTCTAACTCTTTAGCAACTCCTTCAGGCATCTTAAATAATGAGAGATAGTAAACTGGGAGGCTAGACAAAACTGCTTTGATAAGAGTAAGTCTCCTAGCAAGGGATAGGAACCTTCTTTTCCAGCTAGCCAACTTAACTTTAAATCTATCCACAATTGGCTTCCAAGTCTTCAATCTTCCTGGATTAGCCCCAAGAGCCAACCCAAGGTACTTAAATGGAAGCTTTTGACACTTACAATTCAACCTACCAGCAATTTCAGCCAGCAAATCATCTTGCACCCCGATGCCACTAATCACACTCTTGTGATAATTGATCCGAAGCCCAGAAATCATTTCAAAGCATCGAAGAATCCTCTTGATATTCACCACTTCCCCCCATTCTGCCTCACAAAAAATAATAGAATCGTCAGCAAACTGAAGATGGGACACAGAGATTTCATTAGCCCCAAGAACAACACCTTTGAATAAATTTAATTCCCTAGCCTTGGTCAACAAAATGTTAAGACCCTCAGCTACCATATTGAAAAGGAAAGGGGAGAGAGGATCCCCTTGCCTAAGGCCTCGAGATGGACTGAACTCCGATGTGGGGGAACCATTCACAAGAACTGAAACTCAAATATTTGAGATACACTTTGTAATCAAAATTGTTGGTAGATGCTACACATACTTAAAAAAAATTGTACTTTTTTTTTAATATATTTTTTATCATATCACTTATTTAATTTTTTGTATATCCTCTTATAAAAAGTTAGAAAAATATATTTATTTAGCACTTTCCAAATAATAATGTATCCTTAAAAAGGTGTTTATAATATGAGTAACGTTACGTATCATAAAATAAATATCATAAAAAGTTTCATGAAACTAATTCAAGGATGATTGAATAACATATAACAAAACACTGCAAACTAATCCAATAGTAAAGAATCTTCAAGAATTTTTCATGATATTTCTTTCATGATACTTAACATTATTGTTATGATATTTGAATAATATTTTTACAAAATTTTATAATATAAATTACGAAATTTGGTAACTTTTCATGTTATAAAAGTCTTTTTTACCACAAAATATCATAATAAAAATCACAACTTTCTTATTTTGGATACAGGGCCACTGCTGTGCCTAAAACGGCACAGTTCCACCTCTTTTTTTTTTTCTTCAGATCATGTTCTCACTATGTTTTTTAGCATGATGAATTACACTTTGCCCCTATATTTGGTCACTTTTTTTACTTTAATTCTTAAAACTTATTTTTTTATTTTGATCTTTTATGTTTTATATTTTTTTTAGTTTACTTCTAAAGCGAATTTTTGTTAAAAATTAGACAAAAAAATAAGATATTAACAGTCACAAAAAAATCTAAAATATAAAAGATCAAAATAAAAAAAATAAATTTTAAGAATTAAAGTAAAAAAGTGATCAAATATAGGGGCAAAGTGTAACCAAAAAGCATAGTGAGAACATGATCTGAAGAAAAAAAAAATACCAAAGCGTTCAAAAAAAAAAAGAAAAAAGAAAAAAGGAAGAAGGTGAAACTGTGCCATTTTAGGCACAGCAGGGGACATAGCAGGGGGATCACAGCAGTGACCCCGTATCCTATAATTTTAGGGTGCACACATAAATTCACTACTTGTAACTTAATCACAAAGTATTATGACACACCACAAATATTCATAATTTTTATTACAAAAAAAAATCATAACTTTTTTATTTTATTTTAGCCATGTATACTTTTTTAGGGATGCACTGAGGATCTTTTCAAAACGATTGTTGTCATCTATCTTGTAATTCTAACAAACTTCCTACTGTTGGGTAATTAAATTCCCCAAAAGCCATGGTAGCTTTCCCTTAATTTTAGCTATAGATTTCAATGGCTTTAACATCAAGCTTCCTGACATCAACCTTAGTAAAGTTAGAAATTATATCACTAAAATAGTTGAGTCTAAAATCAAAAATTCACGCAAAAAGTCTGAAAAAAACTCAATCCGTTGCCATCCCTATGTGACAGTGAGAACTCAATTCTCTGCAGATGCCTTGACTTGATCGATCTTTGCATTTTTTGGCAGTCGAACCGTCTCGTGAACTTGGCAACATGGTGCCATGTATCGTTCTTGAAATTCCTCTCTCCATAGATATAATGATAATTATAAATTAACCATATACAACATATTAACACACGAAAAAACTTTCTAAAATTTAAAATCAAATCGAGAATCAGTATATGTAAATCGAATTACAAATCATGTAAAAACGTCTAGATAACAATATATAGATATTAGGGGTGTTCGCGGGTCGGTTGTGTCCAGAGAACTTCTAATCCGTCATCTGTTCGCCGGATGGGCGGATTGGAAAAAATCAATCCACATTCATCTGCTGAATTGACGGATACGATTGAGCGAATTGGCGAATGGATGCGAATTGGTTTGTAGTTTAAAATTTTACAAATTTTGAACATAATACAATAACTTGTCAACATTTTTTTTCGATTGTGGGTGTTGATTTCCGACCAAACCGCCAAATAGGAACTCAGCAGGAGAGGACGGAAGAATAGATCATGCCCGAACAACCTGTCACAGAAAGATAAGACTTCAGCGGTGGTTCGTCCACTCGGGATTACTCCGACGATCAAGTCAGTACTCAGTTATCTCTCAAAGATAGCAAATAGTGTTTAACTCACTAGCCAGAATACAAAAAGCGTACCTTAGACCCACGAGGGTGCCTTACTTTTACAACTAACACTAACCTGATCCCTGTAGAAGCCTAGCTTCAACGGACTTTGGCTCAATGCTCATCTTGGACTCCCAGCTAGATAGAGATAAACTCCCTAAGAGCTCTATCTTTATCTAGACTGAGATTCTCCCCCAATCTAGGACTCTTGTCCCTTATCTACTCATCTCGGATTTCGATATCTCCATAGATAACCCCGGCCTAGTCGAAATCACCTCGGCGTCATGACCAAGACACGTGACACCTCGGCTAACACTTCGGTGTCATCTTGGCCACATGTTGTCATTCACAAAATATGTCTCCACAACTGCCTCCTAGGTTCTATTACCTCGGCATCCTGAGGTGATGGAACCTACATCGTTTGTCCACATAACACGTCGGCTAAGACTTACTCCATCCTTCATGGCCGACATCATCACACGTCGGCTTCTCATGACTAAGACTCTGTAGTCTACATTATCAATGACCAAGAACCAAGAACCAAGTTCTTCAAGTTCCTTAACCGAGATCGCTCCTATAGCCGAGGTTTTTGTTTCATTAAATCAAGAACTCTAAAAGTTTTATCTGCACATGAGCTGTCACGCACGGTTTACTTAATCGTTTTCTCTACGCGTCGCTCCCTCATTGGTTCGTACCTGACAAGCGCTATCAAGTCGCATCACGTCTACGCACGTTGCCTGACAGACACGTCGTCCAAGGCATTCCATTATGGTTTGCCGCCTTTTCAAATTTTTAACAAAAACAACTTCTCTCTCTCTGTCGTTTCACTTTGCATTCCTTCGTTTTTGCTCAAGCTTTCTCTCTCTAAAGCTTCTCTCCCAAATCCTCCATTGTCATTCCTTTCGAGCTTTGCCACTGCCGTATTTACCACCTCCGGTGCACTTTTCATTATCTGCTTTCGATCATTCTCATCGTCTGACTCCGGCGACCTTCATATCGGCATTCATTTCACTCTGTAAGTTCACAATTCTTTCCCCCTTAAGTTCAGTCTCTGATTTATTTTGAACTCTATTGTATGTTTATACGCTGTTTGTTGCCATTGTGAATCTGTTTGTGTTCTTAAATCTTTACTTGTGCTTTGAATTCCATCATTTAGGGTGTCAAACATGTTTGTTTGCGACTTAGTTGTTCAACCTGTCTCTAGGTCTACATACACGGTTCATGGCCCTTGTGCACACATACGCACTGTTCATGTGTTTGATGCTTTAACAATTTGTCACTATTCTTGACTTTTGCACAGCTACATACACTTGCACGATGTTCTTGAATTTCTGTTTGTTTTCTTGAGTCTGAATCATATTTTTTTTTCTATTTTTCTTTGACCTGTTTCTAGATTCTTTGATTTCTTGTTTCCGTATAGATTTAGGTTAGGGACTTGATAGAATCTACATTCCTTAGGGAAATTGAAACAAATTCCCCCTAGATCTTGAAAAACCCTTGCCCCAATTCCTGTTTAGGGCTTAGCTGAGGTCTTTAAACCCACACCAAACACTCTCTTATGAAATCTTGCACCTTTTTCCTTTAGCCGACATCATGGGCATGTTCAGGTGGCGGGTAGATACCCCAGAAAAAATAAAGTATTTTCGTCGAGAGTTCTCTATCCCAGCCGATGTTCACCTTAGGTTGGTTGGGGAGGAGGACTTTATCATGCCTAATGGGGATTCCATGCCCTTCCTAGTAGTTTCTTTCATAGAGTGTGGACTTAGGTTCCCTCTTGACATTCTTTTTCGAGAAATCATTCATTATTACAAGTTCAACCCGATGTAACTGGCCATTAACTCCTATAGGGTCATCAATGGTATAATTGCTCTAGCTAGCCAAGAAAATGCTAGGATGACACTAGCCGACATCTAATATTGTTATACCATGTGTGGTCTGAAATCTGAAAAAGGCTACATCTATTACCTCAAACCGAGATCCACATCCTACAAACTCATAGCCGACCTCCCAGACTCCAACAAAGGTGCTGGAGATGATTACTTCATCGTCTTAGGCAACTGCGAATTTGCATTTGACGACGACCTTCATCTTTATCCTCTGTGTCGATCAGTGTTTAAAGAGGATGAGAGTAAGAACCAAGTGTCAACTTTTCTGCTTTAAGACTTATCACTTTATTCTCCTTATATGTTCTAATGTATGAATTTTCTTTTTGCAGCTCTCCCTCAACCCTCAAAAGATTTTCGCCAGTCCTTCTTTCCCAGCAAGGACTTAAAAAGGCTGCTGGGCTTTCCGGTTGACCAGCGCAAAGCCCCTCTGCTACTCAACTACATTCCAACTTACAAATCTACCTTGCCCGACATTCCCAAGAAGAGTAGGACTCCTTCCTCTACTACAACTCCAACAGTCACCTCCTCACCAAGGCCAGACCAGGCCTCATCTTCTGATCCAATTGAGGTTGCATCAACATCTTCCCCCCAACTTATTCTGACATCACAGCGCCAACGCCGACATCGAGCTTTGCCAAACGTACCAGCAGATAGAACTCGTAGCAGCAAATGTCAAGGTTCTAAGGCATCGTCTTATGATCCTACAAACCCACCTATCGTATTTCCTGCAATCCATTTCGGTACCAAAGTAATGGTCGCTTCCACTGCCGACGAAATGGGCCGCAAATCGGTAGTTGTTGAAGACCTTTTAGCCAACATCCCAGGGGTTATGACGGTGTAATCCTTGCTTTCTCTATCTCAATCAAAACCAAAACTGAAGAGATTGAAGAAGGCCAAGGCCATAGTGACTCAGATTGAATCTGAGGACACTGTGCCAATTTCGAAATTGGTTGAGGTTGAGAAGAGTCAAACGACTGCTGGGAAAATGCCAGCCGAGGTCGAAGCATCTGATTCCCAACCGCCTAAAAGGCCGAGGTCTGAGTGGCCTGAGGGTAGCCACAGTTTCCCTCGCAATATGACCTGGGCTCCCGAGGTCATGGTGGATAACAGGCCCCTGACAACCGACGACAGCACAATGAACCTTGAAGTCGGCGCAGTCCTGTCAACGGCTATTCTTTTACTAGAAGACATGAACCTTATGGTCGAGTTGCATGAATATGAAAACTTTGCCCTTATGATGTAGCACTCAGTCTTGGTAAGTCTCTTTCTCATTCTTTTGTAGTCTTTCTATACTTAGTCAAATTTCACTAATCTGTTTTTTTTCTTGTAAGCCATCCAACATGCTCATTCATACGCGGTCAAGATAGAGATGACAAGGAAGGAGTTGGCATAGAAGACTAAGGAAGCTGCCAAACTCTTTTCCTCATTCAACCGTGTTGAAGCCAACAATCGAGCTCTGTTGAATCAGGCTAAGACTGCCAAAGCTGCTCAGAATTTGGCCGAAGAAAAAGCCAAATTGGTCGATGATGAAGCTGAGGTCACCAGAGCCGATCTTGCGGCTGCCAAGGCCAAGGCAGCTGACCTAGAGGCTAAGCTTCAGGAGGCCCTTGACTCAAAGGAGGCTGAAGTCAATGCGGCCGATGAAAAAGCTTTTGAAAATGGGCAGGCCGCCGTCCGTGACTGTAACAACCCCAACCTCTGATTAACGTTAATCTATGATTAATTATGCCTAAGTAGCAATTAAGGTGAAATTCTGAATTAAACTGTATCTGTGTGTTGCATTGTTTGTGTCTATATCTGTTAGGCGTAGGAAGATCTGTTCACGTTCTAGTTTCGGCTTGTGAATTGAAGGCCTTATCGGCATCCAATTGTGAAATTGACTTGATTTATGTGTTAATTAGGATTTTTGGAATTTTATGGTAGGTTCAATCGAAGTTCGATTCGGAATGATTAAATTAGATTAAATTAATGTGCACCAATTAACCTTAATTAATCACACTTGTATCCAAGCCTATTTAAGGCACCAATTGAGCCCACTCACTTCTTTTTCTTTGATTCCATCACATTTTGAGCTCATCCAAGAGAGGCAAACGTGAGAAAGAGAGAGGGAGAGAAGAGTTGGACTCAACCAGAAAATTTCTTGAAAGTTAGAGGAAATTGAGGAGAATTTAGAAGATTAAGCTACCACACTTGAGAATTCAAGACTTAAGGTAGGCATTCACCCTCTTAATTATGAAATTGATTTACTAGTGCAAGAATTCTAGTGAATTAGATGAATTCATGTAAGGTTTGAGCTAGGATTGGAGGGAACTAAATCAATCCATGCATGTATGCATGAATTTCCATGTTTTGAGTTTAATTTTCAAAGAGTACCCTCATGCATGTTTTGATTTCAATTTAATTTTGGGAAAACAATGAGTTTCATGTTATTTGGTAACATTTGATCATGATTTGGAGGCATGAAGCTTAAATCATTTCATGCTTGTCATGTTTTGGATCATCTATAAAGTTTAAGTTGAGTTTGTGCACAATTGACATGCTTTTGGGCCATGATTTCTTGAAATGATCCTTTAAACATATTATTTTATGAGTTTCTAAGTGTTTTCCAAAGTTTTGGCCCAGAAAAATTGAGTTTTGAAGTGTATAGGTTGAGTTTGAGCTTGGAGATCAAATCTAGAAATTCCAGAAATTTGATCCACGCTCGAGCGGGGAACTTCACGCTTGAGCGTGCACTCTGAGTACATGCACTTCTGCTCGAGCGTCGAGAGTCACGCTCGAGCGTGAAATGCATATGCCCAGAAGTTCATGAGTTTTGCAGTCCGCTCGAGCGAGGGAATCCGCACTCGAGCGAGGGTCTGAGTCTTACGCTCGAGCGGGGATTGAGCGTCCGGTGAGCGTAAAAAACATGTAACTAGTACTTTTTCAAAAGTTTGCAGTTCGCTCGAGTGAGGAAAGTCATGCTCGAGCGGAGCTTCATTGTCTGCATGTCCGCTCAAGCGGGAAAAGCTACGCTCGAGCGTGGACCCTATTTTCAGCAAGTTTTGAAAAATGTTTTCAAGTACATTTTTGCATCCTCTCTTCCATTCTAGGCATTCCTAGGCCATATTTAAGACTCCATAATGAGGATTAAAGGCTAGAAACACGCCAAGACCAAATAAAACAAGTTACAAACAATTCAAGCGTGTGTTTCAAGTGTGTGTTTGTATGTATGTTCGTATAGGTCACGTGCCTCGAACCATTTAATTAGCTTGCTCCGTCTGTCTGCACCTGAAGCCAACTTTGAGTAATAACTTAGTAAAGCTATGTTCAACATTATTTATTTTCTATATGATGAATTAAGATCTGTTTTATGAAATGATATGTTCTGTACAATGAATGATTGTCCAATTTCTGATAATGTGTTCGTGGCATCCTTAGCATCATGCGATATGTGATAGCTGTTACCCGGTATCGGAGGTTCCATTATGGAACTTAATATGTCTGCACTCTGTTACCCGTACCGGAGGCTCCATCATGGGGCTCATCATGTTTATTCTCTGTTACCCAGATCTGGAGGTTCCTTTATGGAACTGGTTATTCATAACCACCACACGTTCTGTATTTGTTCTGTATCTACTCTGTTAGCGCTAAAGGATGTACCACGTATGCTTAAGCAAGACTTATGATTTCTGTATATGATCTGGACAAGAATATGAAAATGAATTATGATTTCTGAATCTGTATGGACTTATTCATTAAAACCCCCTTTACTCCGTTATTATTCACTGGGCTTCTGCTCACTATTTATATTATGTATGTAGGTAAGCAAGCACGTGACCAGGCCTAGAGTTGACGGCGTAAGATCCAATTTGTCAGCCAACCTTTGTGCCTCCCGAGGAGGTTCTGATCGAAGTCAAGTTTCATGGCTGTTTTTGTGTTTATACTAGTCTCTGTTTGTTTTGTTATGTTGGGACGAATCTCGGATATTACACTTCTGGGAGTGTTATGTAAATATGATATCCTTTAGTCGACACTCTTATGTTATAAAAGTTTAAATTATTCTGTCCCATGTATGTCGTCACAGCTCATTGGACCATTTATATTCTGTATAATTGCTTCCGCAACCCCTTATTATATGCTAATCAGTCAAGAGGCCTTTGGTAATCCAAGGATTACTGGCCGGTTACGATGCTAAACCTATAGGGGCGGGTTTGGGTCGTGACAGCGACCAATACAAACAGCAAGTCAACCTGGCTTGTAACCGAGGTTACTACCTTGGTTGGACGGCGGCGCTCAATAAGTTATCTGTTCCCATGCACTCTGACCTCCGAGATATCAATAAGTTTCAAGTTCCTTTCCCACTAAAGCCCGAAGATGATGCCAAGGATGGTGAAGTCGATGAAGTGGAGAAGGAGGCTGCCACTGATGCCAAGTCTCCCACTCTCAATGAGCAAATAGACTTGATTCAAGATGAGGAGGATGACTTGGTTTCCAAGGGTGTCTCCCCCAAACCAACCAGATCTGAGGCCAAGGTCCAATACGCCAAATGGAGTTTGGACAAGACTCTGCTTGAAATAGATGCCGAAATAGCGGCGGAGAAAAATGCCATGCTGCCAATCGAGGCCGACAAGACTCCATCAGCTGAAGTTGAGCAATCCCAAACCAATCCTAACACTTAGGATATTTCTTCTTTGTTTTGTACTTTTCCTTCTTGTTATTGAACAATGTTAGCTTTAGTCTGGCCGATGTGCCCTCTTTTGTACCTCGAACAAGTTGTCTTTTGCTAGACCGAAGTGTCTTTTTTTTAACGCAAGTCTTCTCTTTTCTTCCAGGTATTGAATGTTTGCTTTTACTGCTTTCTTTCATGCCTTTCATGCTTCCATACTTAGAATATTGTTGCATTTCTTCAAAGTATACTTTTAACTGTATAATAACTCTGGGGTATAATACCTCGGATACAAACCTTGACTGTTTGCCTTGGCCAACCATCAGAATACCTTGGCTAACACTTAAAAACATCAAAATATTTTTACAAGTGTTATTCAATATTGCTTTATACTTTCACACGCTATTTTCTTTCAAGACTTCACCCTTTCCAAGCTTGGCAACCTGGTTGGCCATCTTGGCCAATATGTATCTCGGATATTTCTTTTGATATTATCTCGGCTAATCTTTAGCCTGTAAATTTTTCTGAAATTTCAACAAGTATTAAACCAATTCAAGCTTGTAAATTTTTCTATAAAATTTCAACAAGTCCCAAGCATTTTAAACTTTTACTCATCATTCTCCAGCTCTCTGCCCCCTAATGTGAACCTAAGTTTCACTTATGTTCACATTAAGCACGTATAGTCTTTCACTGAAGTCAGATTCAAACAAAGACTAGCCGAGGTTCTCAACCTTGGTTTCTCTGTTAATCTAACTGAAATGCACTTAGTTCCATTCTAAGTTTAATTTTGCCGACATGGCAAGTCTAGGTTCAATTCAACTTAGTTCAACTCTATTATATACAAGTATAATTCAACTCTGCCATATAATAAGTCTAAGTTATTTGTCATGTTTCAATCAGAAATATCGCCAACTTAGTTCAACTCTATTATATGCAAGTATAATTCAATTCTGCCATATAATAAGTCTAAGTTATTCGTTATGTTTCAATCAGAAATATCGCCAACTTAGTTCAACTCCATTATATGCAAGTATAATTCAACTCTACCATATAATAAGTTTAAGTTATTCGTCATGTTTCAATCAAAAACATCGCCAAAGAACTAGTCAGTTCTATTACACAAATTTCAAAATCAAGCTATAATCTTATTATTACTTCGGCTAATGACATAAACTTCGAAAAAACAAAAATCTAATGATAGAAAACTTTAAGTTACAAGTGTTCCAGGGTCTTGATAACTCTTTGCCCTTACTGTCTTCAAGCCAATATGCCCCATTGCCAACGACTGAGATAATTCTATAACGCCCCTCCCAGTTTGGTCCAAGCTTGCCCTCTCTAGGATCCTTTTTGTTACCGACCACTTTCCTCAGCACAAGGTCCCCAACTTTGAACTCTCTTAGGTTAACCTTCTCGTTGTAAGCCCTAGCAAGTTGTTGCTAGTATGCTCTCAGCCGAATTGCTGCTCTTTCTCTTTTCTCCTCCAGAAGGTCTAGATCTCGGGCTAGAAATGCTTCGTTAGTACCATTTTCCACTCCTTGGTTTCTAATCCCTAGAATGCTGACTTCTAGTGGGATAACTGCTTCAGTGCCATAAGCCATGGCAAATGGAGACTCCCTAGTTGATCTCCTCGGCATAGTCTGATATGCCCAGAGTACATTGGGCAACTGTTCCACCCATTTTCCCTTTGCTGCTGCCAGCCTCTTTTTGATCCCATCTAAGATAGTCTTATTAGATGCTTCTGCCTAACCATTACTCTGAGGGAAACTTGGAGTAGAGTAATAGTTCTTGATTTTGTACTTTGCACAGAAACTGATTAGCTTATTGTCAAACTGTGTACCATTGTCTGCTATTATTGCCCTTGGAATCCCAAACCTAGTGATGATATTATTCCATATGAAGTACTTCACATCAATATCTCGACTCTTCGCAAGGGGTTCAGCTTCTACCCATTTTGTGAAATAATCAGTTGCTACCAGTAAGAACTTCTTTTGCCCAGTTGCTTGGGGTAGTTGCCCAACAAGATCCATGCCTTACTGGGCAAATAGCCAAGGGCTGGACATTGGGTTCAAATCTACTACTAGTTGATATATCAAATGTGCGAACCTTTGACACTTCACACACCTTCTGACATAGGCTTTAGCATCCTTCTGCATGTAGGGCCACCAGTGCCTTTAAGTAATGGCTCTATAAGCAAGTGATCTGTCCCTAGCATGGCTTCCACATATTCCTTCATGTATTTCATACAAAAAGTCTTCAACTTGGGAGGGATGCACACATCTCAAAAGGGAACCAGTAAAAGATCTTCTGTAAAGATGTTCTTCTGCTATTAGGCTAAACCTAGTCGACTTCAGTCTGGTCTTGTGCGCTTTTTTGCGATCATCTGGTAGCTTTCCATCTCTAAGGAACATTACTATTTCGTCCATCCAACTTGGGCCCATCTTCACACACATTGCTTCGTACTCTGTGATCAGTTGTTCTACACTTGGGCTTGACAAATAATCAACCATTATTGTCCTTGCCTCCCCTGATTTCATTGCACTAGCTAGGTTAGCTAAGGCATCGGCATGGTTGTTGTCATCTTGGCTAACTTGTTGTAGTCGACAATCTTGAAACAAGGTTAACAGTCTAACAACCTCTTGGACATAGGCTATCATTCTTTCATCTCGGGCTGTATACTCGCCTGTTGCCTGGTTCACAATAAGTTGGGAGTTACAGAAGATTACTACCTCGTCGACTTCCATTGCTGCTGCCAACTTCAATCTTGCGATTAGTGCTTCATATTCTGCTTCATTGTTTGAGGCTTTAAACCCCAAACGAATAAATTGTTCTAACATCTGCCCATTTGGCGATACTAGCACTACCCTTGCCCCCGCTTTTTGATGGTTTGAGCTCCCATCAACAAACAGGCAGAAAGAGTCGCTGATGTAAATATCGCAGGGCTTGAGTTTTTCTTCTTTCTTTTGCTCTGTTGTGGGGTTTTTCATTCCTAACTGGGTCTTTTCTTATTCCTCTGGACACCCTAAGCCGCGGCTCATCGGAGCCTGACGTGGGATGGCTCCAGGTGTGAACTCGACCACAAAGTTGGCCAAAACCTAGCCCTTAATTGTTGTTCTGGGCCTAAATTCCAGTACTACTGCCCATCTGGCTACCATGCCTGTCAAATCCCCTTGTTGTAGCAGGGACTTCAAGGGATGCTCAGTCAATACCACAATCTTGTGGGCTTGGAAGTAATGATTCAACTTTTTGGAAGCCATCATTAAGGCCAGTGTCAATTTCTCCAAGGGTAAGTACCTGGTCTCTGCGCCTGCTAGGGTTTTACTCACATAGTATACTGCCCTTTATTCTCCCTTCTCTTCTCTAATTACCACTGCACTCATTGCATGCTCCGAAACTACCAAGTATAAGAATAGCTCCTCTCCAGGTACTGGATTTGACAAAACTGGAGCCGTTGTCAAGTACTTCTTCAAGTCGGTTAAGGCGACTTCACACTCTTCTGTCCACAAAAAATCTGTGGCCTTCTTTAATAAATTGAAAAATGGTTTACATTTAACTGAACTTCTGCTTATAAACCTACTGAGGGCTGCGGCCCTTCCTATTAACATCTGCACTTGTTTTTACCGACGTTGGGCTTTTCAAGTCCAAGATAGCCTTGATTTGATCTGGGCTTGCCTCAATGCCCTTTCTGGTAACCAAGTATCCCAAGAACTTACCAGATCCAACTCCAAATGCATATTTTGAAGCATTGAGTCGGAGCCAATATGTTCTAAGGATGTCGAAAACTGCCTTCAAGTCGGCCAGATGATCCTCAGGTTTTTTGGTCTTCATGAACATGTCATCAATGTATACTTCCACTAGTTTGCCAATAAGATGTTTGAACATCTTGGTTACTAACCTCTGGTAGGTTGCTCCTGCATTTTTCAACCCGAAAGGCATCACTCTATAGCAATACAACCCTTTTAGGGTGATAAATGCAGTCTTCGCCTCATTTGGGGGGTACATTGCTATTTGATGGTACCCCCTGTAGGCGTCCAGGAAGCTCATCCTTTCATGCCCTGAAGTGGCATCCACCAATTGATCGATCTTGAGGAGTGGAAAACTGTCTTTGGAACAAACCTTATTTAGGCTAGTGAAGTCCACGCAGACCCTCCACTTTCCATTCTTCTTTTTCACAACCATAGTGTTGGACAGCTAAGTAGGGTAGTTTACCTCTCGGATGGCTCTGGCCTCTAACAATTTGTCCACTTCCTCCTCTACTGCCTCCACATGAACCAACATTGGCCTCCTCGCTTGTTGAATGATGGGATTAGCCGACCTGTCTCCGTTCAATTTGTGGGATGTAACCTTGGGGTCAATACCAGGCATCTCGTATGGCGTCTAGGCAAACACCTTTATGTTTGCTCGTAAGAATGCTTCTAACTCCCTTTTCTCCTACTCGGCTAAGCTTGAGCCGAAGAGGAAGAAGCGCTTTTCATCCCCTTGTTGGACCAGAATTTTCTTCAAGGCTTCCTTGCTTTTGTCAGTCGGCTCTTTGCCGATGTCATCCAGGACCTCTATGTCCTCATCTTCAATCTTTACTATTTCTGCTTCTCGTACGTTGCAGGTGGATTTCATTGCTGCCATGGAGCAATTCTTTGCCTGCACCTGATCCCCTCTGACCTTCTCAATTCCATGTTCTATTGGGAACCGCAATAGCTAGTGCAGTGTTGAGGGAACAACGCTCATTGCGTGCAACCACGGCCTCCCCAAGATAACATTGTAAGGGGAAGGGGTGTCAATTATTGTGAACTCTGTACTTACCTTCTTGGTGCCTGCTTGCACCTCCAAACTTAATGCTCTCAAGGGCCATGTCGGCGTTTCATTGAACCGAACCATTGGACTGTTGGACTGCTCCAGGTCATCTTGGTGAAGGTTGAGCTCCTTGTAAAGTCTGACATACATGATGTCATAAGAGTTACCTTGATCAATTAGAATGCGCCTTACCTGGCATTCTCCAATCTTAAGGGATATCACCAGAGCATCGTTGTGTGGATGCTGTACCATGTTTAGGTCAGCTTCAGTAAAGGACACCATTGGTCCCTGGTACTCGTTTGCCCTAAGCCTCTTTTGTTGGACCTGATACACATGCTGTAAGTGTTTTACTCTCTGAGTCTCCCTACGTACCCCGTTCTCATTGACCTTTTATTGAATTACATTGATCACTCGAGGTCCGTCTGCCTGTGGTTGCGGTGCTGGTGGAGGTGGTGCTACTGGTGCCTGGGGAAGCCTTGCTTGCTCTTCCCTTGTTCTGGCCTCATCTACTAGGCCCCTTAAGTGACCTTGTCTTACTAGATCTTCCAGATGTGTCTTTAGGGCTCTGCACCCCTGAGTCAGATACCCATCCTCATTGTGGTAGGCATAGTGCTTGGCAAGGCTTCTTCCCATAAATTCGTTAGGGATCTTCTCTGGTGCTCTATAGTAAGGCTGATTCCTGATCTTTTCTAGGACTTTGTAAACCAGGATCCGAAACACTGTGGTTAGGGGTGCAACTCGGGCGGGTTCGGACGGGTTGGGAGGTTGTCCAAGCCTAGTCCAAGTTGTGCTGAGATCTGCTTAGGCCTGCCCAAGCCCGAATTGTAACCCGAGGTTGTCTGCCCAAGCTCGACCCGAGATAAACTCAAATTGTCTGAGTTGCCCGAATTGTATTTTTTTTTTGTAGCTACATTATTAAATTATTAAAATTTGATTCTATTTACATATATATATATATATAGAAAATTATTAATACCATCAAAACAAATAATTTATATAATGTAAGAGAGATGCCGTTATAGTAGTCTTTACAATTTATGAATGAAAATAAAATAATAGAAAAAAGTAAGATTTATGTTATTTGTATATATAATACATATTCAATATGATTTAATAATCCAAATTACTTTAATATCATGTAATGGCTAATAATTTTTATATATATTTAATATTTTTATATATCTATATATGTATAATTCGGGCTTCGGGTTGCTTGGGTTGTTTGATGTCTTTGCCCAAGCCCATCCAAATTTAATTCGGGCTTCTGAATTTTTGCTCAAGCCCGTACTGAATTTGAAAATATCTTGTCCAAGCCCTAAAAAAATTCGGCTGGGTTCGGGTTACTCGGGTTGAGCCCGCCCAAGTTGCACCCCTACTATGATGACTACTTGTGCACCTTTCAGTCCTGTTGCTTGTCTATTAAAATTTGTATTACTTCGGCCTCGCTTCGGCGAGCCGTTCCTTTTCGCTTGCTTTGACACCTTTGTTTCCAGCGTGTCTTTTTCTGCTCTCGCATATTTCTCGATTCTAGCCATAAGTTCCTTCATACTTTTTGGCAGTGTCTTTGCCAGTGACTTTCGAAGCAGACAATCATCACTCAGGCCGTTCTTAAAAGATATGACCGCCAACTCTTGGTTGCACCTTGGTATTCGGTTAAACACCTCACAATACCTTTTGGCATAAGCCCTAAGGCTTTCATACTCGCCAATTCTCAGAGCCATCATGGAGTCTACCCTCAATGGCTATAGTTTGTTTGTAACAAACTTGGCCACAAACATCTCAGCCAAGCCTTCCCAACTTTTCACTATTTTTTTCGGCAACTTGTAAAACCAATTTGATGCGATTTCTCCAAAGGATGAGGGGAATGCCTTGTAGAGCAACGGTTCGTTCCTAGTATACAATGCTATTGAGTTCAAATATAAGCCAATGTGAAAGTTAGGATCGGACTTATAGTCGTATATCTGGAATCTCGGCATGTAGAACCTTTTTGGGGCCTCAAACTTATCCAATTCTACCGAGAACGGCGTTCTTGGCTTAACAGGAGATGTGACCTTGGCATCTTGTCCCTTCCTCTAGAGGTAGTCCCTCAAATCCTCCTTAGTCCGTCCAGGAGCTCGGCTGTTAACGGATTTCAGCCTTTTTGGTGTGCTGTTCCCGGTGTCGTTATGAGTCCTC
Source organism: Camellia granthamiana (assembly GCA_036172215.1). Taxonomy (NCBI): domain Eukaryota; kingdom Viridiplantae; phylum Streptophyta; class Magnoliopsida; order Ericales; family Theaceae; genus Camellia; species Camellia granthamiana. The sequence goes on from CM069904.1 coordinate 15,128,823, forward strand.
TTGGACCTCCCTTCATTCATTGTGTCAAAACAAAGCTCCTTTCCTTGAACATGCCGATGTTCCTTGACATAAGCTTCCTTGGCACGAACTGTCTTCTGAGACTCTCCTCTCATCGATTCTCCTCACTTGACCTCCCGTGAAGGCCGATGCGAATGCTCCTTTGCCCTATCATGCTGAGGGTCTGCAGGGATTGCTTTCTGTCTCCCTTTCTGGGCATCGTTCTTGGCTGCTGGAATCGGCGTGTCCTCCAATGGAAACGGTGGCTACATGACGTTGTTCTGCATCATGAAGTTGACAACCGATTGTAGGTCTGCCAACTTGTTTTCCATTCCCTTCATCTCGTCGTCCCTCCTCAGGCATCTATCTTTCCATACCTGGAGGTTTCTTTCGTTGTAATACCCGCATTGACATGCTTTTTTTGGTGCGTCTCCCTCTTGCCTGACATCCTTTTCTCCGGGATTCTTATCTTGAGATTCTTCATTACAGTTGTCTTCCTCAATGTTAGGATCGGCATTTTTACCATTCCCACTAAGGATGTCGCCCCCAATCTTTTCTTTTTGTTCGTCGTTAGCCATCTATTCTTCTTAAGTTTTCCACAGACGGCGCCAAATTGTGGATGCTGATTTCCGACCACACCGCCAAACAGGAACTCAGCAGGAGAGCAAAGGCAAAACAGATCACGCCCAAACAACTTGTCACAGAAAGATAAGACTCCGGCGGTAATTCATCCACCCGGGGGCACTCCGGCGATCAAGTCAGTACTCAGTTATCTCTCAAAGATAGCAAATAGTGCTTAACTCACTAACCAGAATACATAAAGTGTACCTTAGACCCACGAGGGTGCCTTACTTTTATAACTAGCACTAACCTTATCCTTGTAGAAGCCTAGCTTCAACGGACTTTGGCTCAATGCTCATCTTAGACTCCCAGCTAGATAGAGATAAACTCCCTAAGAGCTCTATCTTTATCCAGAGTGAGATCCTCCTCCAATCTAGGACTCTTGTCCCTTATCCGCTTATCTCGGATTCCGATATCTCCGCAGATAACCCTGGCCTAGCCGAAATCACCTCGGTGTCATGACCAAGACATGTGGCACCTCGGCTAACACTTCGACGTCACCTTGGCCACGTGTTGTCATTCACAAACTATGTTCCCACATGGATAATAATCTAACTCAACATAACCAAAAGATTATCAAATAAATTGTCAAATAACAATAATAAATACATATAAGAAAATCATGTATTATCAAAACTATTTCATTACTTTTTTTATTCAAAAACTATTTAATTTGAATTTTTTTTAAAAAATGACAAAATTAAGCATTATATTTTCTATACAAAAATATCAAACATCAACATTTGCCATTTGATAAAAGGATTTTCAAATTGAAAACAAATTGAAAACAGAACAAATATCTAAACTCTTTTTCAATTGAAAATATAAACAAAATATCTAAATAAATTGAAAACACAAAATCTTATAAATTGCTAGGGGTACTCGCGGTTTGACGGTTCGGTTGCAGCCAAAAGAACCTCAAATCCGTCATCTGTCCAAAACTAGGTGAATTGGAAAAAATTAATCCACAATTGTCCGTTCGTCATTACGCATCCGTCCAAAATGTAACGAATCAATTTAGTTCGATCAATTTAAACGGATCAAAATATCCGATGTTTACTTCTAATAGATATGAATGGTTGAGCTTATATAAGAGCATCTCCAATGGAGCTCTCAAAACACTTGCCAAAGTTATAATATAACAATAGTGATAAAAAGTGGGTCTCCAATGGCTTACTATTTTACTTGCCAAAGATGGCATATGCCATATCTGTTCTCAAATTTGATAAGTAAAATAGCAATTGCCAAACATGCCACATCATCAAATATGAACATATTTGTGGCTTCAAATTCAGTTGAAAAAACAGAATTGAAACAGTAGAAAACCAAGTAATTTTTCAAATTAAAATTTTCTATTTAATTTTTCAAATTGAATTATATTTATTTTTTTCATTTTTTATATTTGTCTAGTCGGAAATAATATAAATATATAATTTTTTTTACAAATAATTAAAAAAAGGTCATAAAAGACAAAAAATAAACAAAAATAAAATCACAAAAAAACCTATATCCAAACAACACTTCTAAACTTGGAGAGAAAGTTGGTTGAGAATTGCCAAAATAGCAAGTGACAATTGGAGCATTATTGCTATAATTTGAAAAAATAATACTATTTATTGTCAAATTATAATAATAGTAATAATATTATAGTAGCAACCATTAAAAATGCTCTATGGATGGTGTAAATGCAAAAATTCATCCGCTCTATGTATTTTTCCTTCAAATTCCCTCCTTTTTGTCTCGATAGAGAGCCGCTTCCTGACATATCTTTTGTGAATCACTAGTCAAAGGTGAACAAACCACATATGAGTTCAGATCCTCGGCCGTACAACCTTGCGGCCATCCCAGCCGCACCCCCAAAACGACGTCGTTTTGGGAGAAATTTCAATTAAAAAGAAAAAAAGAAAAAAAAAAGACAGAAACCAGAGGGGGGAAGAAGAGGAGGAGAAGAAGGGGGAAGGCAGATCCGAGCAAACCAGAGGGAGAGGAGCAGAAGAAAGGCAGCTAGCCTTCACCTGATGAAGCAACAACAGAACCAGAGCCACCTAATGGCTCAGAACAGAACAAGGAATACCGGCCGACACGTAGGTCCGTCACCGTCTACTTGGCCGACTCTGCAACAGGCTCTGCAGCCACAGCAACAACCTAGTTCAGGTATGAGAGCTGTTTTTCTTGGAACTACTGGGTCCAAGCGAGAATGTGCTGGAATATGGGTGTTCTTGCCTCGTCCAATCGGTAGCCCAACTGAGACCAGGAAGAAATCAGGTATGTGTTTTGTGTTGATTTTTTGATGTGGGTTGTAATTTTTAGGGTCTCTGTTTTACCTAGATCTGTTCCTTGGTTTTTGTTTGATTTTGGTGCTTGATTTGTTTGTTTATCACATTTTTACTGAGTTATAAACAATTTTTATTTGTAATTTCAAGGTTGTTCGACGGTATTGCTTCCAGACAGAGTGGTTCAGGCTCTGAACTTGAACTTAGACGCCATGGATTCTTCCCCCCTCTAGTTTCTGTCTTGTTTTTTTTTTTTTAATTGAAATTTTTCCAAAAACGACGTCGTTTTGGGGGTGTGGCAGGGATGGCCGCAGGGTTATGCGGCCGAGGATCCGGACTCAACCACATATGCTCTCTTTTTGCATCCCCAGCTACATATGCTCTCTTTTTGCATCCCCCAGCTACTAGGCACCACGGGTTCCTGCTGTGGGGCTTGGTAGGAGTTTTTTTTTTTTTTTTTGAGTATTTTTTTTATAATCAAAATTGTTTATATTATAGGACTTGTTAAATGTATTATTTATGTAAAAAATTAAATTGATTTAATATCTATAGTTTTGTAATAAGAGTAGATTTATTTTTATAAAAATAAACGGTTAATATAATCTTAATAATTTTTTTAAAACAATTTGCAGTTGATCGTGGGGCTATATATGCCTAACTAATTTAAATTTTTTTATAAATAACATACTCGACGAATCTTATAATACCAACGGTTGAGATTATCAAAAACAAAAAAACTCAGGATAAGGCCCCATAAGGGCTCACAACAGCCTACTCTGATCTAAAGTCACAATAGAACCCCATCTCCGTTAGCGCACATGTCTCTTTATAGAACACTCTCATTTTCTCTTTCTCTAACCCATTTTTGTTTGATTTAATTTTAGAATTATGATTTAAGTTTTGAAAAGAGAAAATTTATTTAGTTATGAGTTTTAAAAAGAGTTTTGAATTTTTGAGTTTTGAGTTGTATTTTAAAATTTTTTGAATTTATTTTTTTTAAATATTTTTAAAAAACTAATTTTAATTTTTTAGAATAAATACTTTTTATTTATTGTAAATACTTATTTATTTTTTTAATGTATGTTGTATTTACTACATGCGTGCAATGCATTTTTAAAAATATTTTAAATATTTAAAAATTTAAAATGAGTTGTATTTTTTTATTTTTTATATTTTAATTTTTTTTACTTCTTTTAAATATTTAATTTTTTTAACTTTAAAATTTTTTAGATCACCCATATATATTTAAATCATAACAAATTATTTGGTCAATACTAAAATAACAAAATATTTTTTTGAAAAATTTTAAAAATAAAAAAAAATTCTTAAAAAATAAAAATAAACAAAATATTTTTTGAAATTATATATTTTTACAAAAAAATATAAAATAAAAAATAATTTTAAAGAAGAAAATAAAAAAAATTGATTTTTTTTTAAATAGAGTTTTGAAAAGAGTTTAGTTATAAATTTTAAAAAGAGTTTTTGAATTGAGTTTTTGGTTATCGGTTTTAAAAAGAATTTTGAAATTTTTTTTATTGGAATCACGATTCCAAAACTAAACTAAACACTATCTTATTTTATTGACTTTTTAATCAAAAAGATAACATCCTAACCATGGCATGAGTTATACAAATTTTATTTTATTTTATTTTTTTGTTGTTATTAATGTTTTGTTCCAAGTATTAACAAATAGATATATAATAATTCAATTGGTAAAATTAAAACAAATGAATTTTCTAAAATTACAAAAATTATATTTTGCTATCAAGTATAATTACATTGTCAACGAAAATCGTAATTATAATTTATCGTACCACAGTTTGTTAAATAATATAACAATCTTATCTTTTTTTTTTTGGGTATGTTCCTCTCTCCCACTCATCTTCTATCTCTCTTTATTTTTAAGACAATGTGGCAAAAAAAAAAAAAAAAAATTTGAAACGAAATATTTAAAATTTATATTTATTTCAGTTAGTTTATTAGGAAAAATATTTTCCTATTAGTAAAATTTAGTTTGCGAATTGATAGAGTATAATAAATTTAGGTTGACCGTAAAATGTAAGGGTATTTTTATTTGTTTATTTTTAATGTTATGAGATGATCGAAGTACCTAAGTCATGTTAGATTTATGTCAATCAACACAAATTGAAGAGTCACTTGACCACTTTGTTTATGTAAATATTTTTTAAATTGGTAAACATACATCATAAGTAATTTTTTTCATAATAAAATATACATATTTATGCATATTTTAAAAATAGATTAAATGTAATATTTTTTTATAGTGTTGTAATTATGGCCAACAAAATTAAACAAAAATTAATTCAAACAAAATATCAATTCAATTCAAACAAAATTAAACATATATTTATTTATGTAAATATTTTTTGAATTGATATTTTTAAACAAAATTAACTGCAGATAAAAACATTATAGTGAAGTTATAAAAATATTTTAAAAAGATTATTAGGTACTTTTGAAGTAATGCTTTACACCAATTGTCAATTAATGCATATTATGATGTCACAAAATATTAAATGTAAAAAATAAAAAAAGAATAGTGATATATAAACATAAAATCAACATAAGAAAAATATTAATAATGATTTGGTTGGATTTTGATCGATCACTTTATAATAAAGAGTCCATTGACATGTTTTTTATTATACAAATGGCACTATCACATCATTTTAGGGTAAAATTTTGCATACAAATTCTAGTGAAATAATATTTTTCAACAAAAAAAAAAAATGGTTACAAGTAAAAAAATAAATAATGGTCAGTAGAGAGTGGAGAGACAAATGACACATAAAATATGAATTGTAGAAACAAAAAATGGTCAGAAGTAAAAAATAAAAAATAAAAAAGTGTACTTAAAAGGTGAAAGAGTCTATTTAAATAATGCAAGAGACTAAATATTAACTAATCTCTAATTGTCTTATAAAGATAGAGAAAAAATAATGAATTGAATTGTTACATGAATGTAATATTTATAAGACGAGGAGGATGTGAATCACTTGAAGAATGTGTAATGTATGACGATTAGGGTTTTGGGATTGGAGAAAGAATTGGTTGGAGAAAGCATTCATAAAAAGAATCTTCTTCATTTCTTTTTTTTTCAAATCATAAATCATGATTTTTTAAAAATTATTTTTTAAACTTAAAAATTCACAAATTTAGTATGGAAAACAGCCAAATCAGTTTATTTAATTTATTTATAGGGAAGCAATTTAATTATAAGGAAACAACTAAATCAATTTTCTAAATTAATTATAATGAAACAAAATCAATCAAATAAAATAATTTAAACATATTTGAATTGATTTTTGTTTAATTAATTATTTTAAGGAATGAAAGATTTCATGTAGAGATTTTAAAAGATAGATAAATAAATTGAAAGGTTAATAAATCATATTTTTATATTTGATTTTAGAAAATGATGGTCTTTTAAGCAATGATCTTAAGAGATGAGTTTAATTTTTTTAAATTTTTTAATTCAGAAATTATGTAAGATATATGAGTAATTTATTATTTTAAAATAAAAGGAAAAAAATGACGTCAGGTTCCGCCACTCTTCCAGAGGGAGAGAGAGAGAGAGAGAGAGGAAACGCGTGAGGGATATGAAAACACACATGACATGGATGCACTCGACCAAACGGAAGCAATTGGTTTTCCTCCAAAAATCATGGCCAATAAGGAAATTCCACCGAGGCTGAATAACCCACATGATGTTGATATATATATATATACACTAGTTTATAATGGCTGGGTATGGTACGAGTTATTATTATAATATATTTAAGTGGAATAGAATAAATTATTAAATATATGATAGAATTATGTAGTATAATATGTATTATTTTTTGATTTGTTATACATCATATAGACTCTAATTTTATTACCATATTATTTTCATTTTAGGTGAATTTATAAGATTTTAACATTTTTTCCGAATTTATAAAAAAAATTATGTGTGTAACTTTTCTTAACACATAAATATAAAACAAATACTAAGATAATTCTCTCATTTAAAAAACCTACTAAGATAATTCACTGAACTAATAAAAAAGTAAAAGAAAATATCTCTATATGCAAATGACTAGTTTTATTAATACGTAAATCATACTTGCATAATAAATAATCAATTTTATTAATAAGTTAATCATTAAGTAAATTAATAATTTTTAATGATATGAAAAATATTTTTCAGTTAACTATTTTATTAATAAATAAATCATTAAGTCAATTAATAGTTTTTAATGATATGAGAAATATTTTTCAATAAATAATTTTGATAATTTATTATTATTACATTAGAGAATAGTTTTTTTTTCCTGAATATTATGTTAAATTAAGATTTATAACAAATGATAGTTGTAATTTCTAGTATTATAGAACTAATTTATATTTTAAACAAATTTTATAAGTGTTTTTATAATTTGTTAAAAAATAAAAAATTTATATTTCATAATTGGCTAAAAATATTTACCTAATTATACCTAAAACGGTAAAACCGCCTCTTATGGATGTATATCAGTCATTCTGCCGACCCTAACAAGAGAAATCATCAGCCAAGCTACTGAAAAATACATTTTGACTTCAACTCAACAAAAGGGGCCCCTAAGAAGAGAAACCATTAACCAAGCTACTTGACAAAAGGATACAGCAGATCCAAATTCACAACAAACAAAAAAAATAAAAAAATAAAAACCATTTTGACGTCAACCAACTCAAAAATCAAAAGGATACAGCAGATCCAAATTCACAACAACAACAACAACAACAACAAAAAAAAAAAAAAAAAAAAAAAAAAAAGAGAAAAAAAAAATTCAACCAAGCTACTTAAAAATACATTTTGACGTCAACTCAACAAAAGGGCCCACTTTGTGCTCTGCTCACGTGATTCTCCGGATTCTCCTTTTGGTTTAATTGAATTTATTTTTTAAAAAAATTCAAAATTTAATTTAAGAAAAAAAATATAAGAAAAAAAATTAAGGTTTGAGTATTATAGCTTTGTTTGGCATATTAATTTGGAGCTAAAATAACCCAAAAAAAAAAAATTTAAAATATCAATAAGATAAAATATCATATCCAAATTATAATCATTTCATTTTTTCTTTCACAAGAGTTAAAAAATTCAAAAAATCAACCCAAACAAACTTTTTAACCCATGCTAAAATAGCAAAAAGTTAAAAAGCCAACTCACTTCTCAAACGAAGATATAATAATCTTAAATTTTTAATTTTATTAATTTAAATAATATTTTTTGATTTATTTTTAATTAAATCATATATATATTTTTTATTTTTGTTAAACTAAAATTGATGAAAACATTTTATTTTAATTATTATACTCAATATAATTGTATAAAAAATATATAATATTTCATTTTCTATTGAATTTAATGACTAATGTTTTTATTAGTTTTACTTAATGAAAATAGATAAATGATTTAGTTTGAAAACAAATTAAAATATTAGATTATTGAGTTGTAGCCTCAGTTCGGTTATTGAGAAATAATGAAATTGACTCATGAAATGAGAAAGATAGGTAATTGAAATGTGAATTGAAAGTAAGTGGACTAAGGCTTGAAGTTGATATCTTATGAGTATAAAGTTGTGAAAAGTTTTAATCACATGCATTGTTTATCCACTAGTACTTATGCCTTTACTAAGTTTCATATACTATGCTAGATGATTTCTATTGAGCTGTGGCTCACCCTATTTGGGAATATAGCGATCCCGATTTTTTCCCGTCGTTTATTGTATTCCGGATTCGAGTTCCGTAGTTGTATGTTGTTGTCTATGTCTTGTTTCCATCATTTAATTCCTTATATTTGAGTTTTGGGATGTGTTGGGCGAGTTTGGTACATATTGGTTGTGCATTGAAATAAATGGTTGCTGCCCAGGTTTTTCATTCTTTGCTTGAGCGAGGCCTTTTGTGCTCGAGCGAGCCTTGGGTGATTGCTTCTTCGCTCGAGCGAGTATTGTGGGTCTTCAGGTTTTCCTTTTTAGACGCAGCTTCCGCTCGAGCGAGCTTTCTTGCGCTCGAGCGAGCCTTATGTCTTGTGTCCCTTTGCTCGAGCAAGAAGTCTTGCGCTCGAGCATGCGTCTGCGTTTCAGTTGGACCTGAAGGTTGGTGTTCTTCGCTCGAGCGAGCTTTCTTGCGCTCGAGCGAGCCCTCTTGCGCTCGAGCGAGCCCTGTGTCCTTTGCTCGAGCAAGAACAGCGTGCTTCTGCGTTGCAGACCTGAAGCTTTGCATTGTTCGCTCGAGCGACGCATCTTGCGCCCAAGCGAGGTATTTGTTTTGTGAGTGACCACTCCTTCGCTCGAGCGAGCCTCACATATATCAGTTGTAGCAGCGTGATTTTTCATCACTTTTCATCCCCTTTTCATTCCAAAACCCTAAATCGACAGCCTCTCTTTCTAAAGTCTCTCTCTCTCTACAAATAAAACTTGTTCTTGGGTCTCTCTACCTTAGTCTCTTTGTAAGAAAGCTAGCATATTGTGTGGGCTTCATTTTGATCCGAAGAAATTTAAGTTTGGAGCATCTTCAAGTTTCTCTCCCTTTTCCTTTGAGCTTCTCTTTTTGAGGTAGGGATAATCTAGTTATTTTTATGAGTTTTAACATAAATGTTAGTCATTTTGTATAAATAGTGTAATTTAGAAATTTTGGGAAGTTAGGGTTTGTAGTTTGAAATGTTTGAAAGAGGGTTTTCAATTTTAAACTCCATGTGTGTATGTAGGTCATAAAAATGGGGTTATTGGTGTATAATTGTTGAAATGGTGAGGTTTGGACCTTTGGGGGAAAATGCCGTAGTTTGGAATTAAATAACTATTTTGTATAAATAGTGAATTCATTGTGGAATTATGGAATTGAGAAGGATTGTGATTAGAAGGTGTGGTTGGATTGAATAATCACCTACCTATGGAAAAGTTGATAAATTATCTGTTTGGTAAATTTATTATCTGTTTAGAAATAACTGTTTTGGGCTATTGGTGGAGGATAGTCTTGATTGTTGTCGACACTGCATGATGATTAGGTAAATTGAAACTAATCAATTGAATTATGTCATTGAATATGACGGTTGGATTAAAATATTGAATATGTGAATTGTTGGGTCATTGTATATGCCAACATGTTTAATGCATTGTATATGTATCTTTGTATGGGAGGAGATAGGGGATGTACTCTATTGTGTGGGAGGATATAGGGGATGGACTCCATTGATAACTAAGTTGGCCTGAGTGTCCTTGGTGAAAGTCCCGAAATCTTATTTATTTATGGGTGCCAGTTCCCTCAGACGTAGTTCCGTAAAATGGCAAGTGAATGGGAGTGCATGAATGATGTTTCTGATTGAAGTGTTAATAACATGAGTTGCAAACTCATTTTAAATTGATTTGGATAAATAAAATGAAATGGATTGAAACGTGGATGTAAATGTTGTTTGGGTATGGAAAGTGTATAAGTTGGTCTTATGTGTTAAACATTTATCGGATACTAATGCTTTAGTTAATTCTCATATCTTGTTTAGCATATCTCTACTGGGTTTTGGCTCACCCTACTTGGGACATCATTTTTCAGGAACAGGGGACATGTTGCCTCCAAGGTCTTAGCTTGGGAGGTGTTGGAGTTGAAGACTCTCTTTTGTTATTTTGTTTTGATATTAAATGTAAATTCAAGCAAAGGGCTTTATATGTAAAGAGTTAGAACTCTTCTTTTTGTTGTAACCAAGTGTTCACTTGAAAAGTTGTAAGCCCGTAGGGTATCTATTTTGTTGTTAACATGTAACATCTTTTGTAAGGAACACTTTGATGAATGGAATATAATACTTTTCCTATGTTTTTGGATCTTATGAATGAATGATTTATGTCTTATTTTGAGGGCGTTATAACTTGGTATCAGAGCGTACCAAGTTTGAATACTTTGGGTACATGGGGAGTGGTTAGTACCACATTAGGTTTGTCTCGCTTGTTAGAGACTTAAGTGAAATGTTATGTGCTTGTGTGATAACATGTTTATGTGACCATATGGGTATGAGATCTAGTTTTTAGGATGTTAATCGAGTCCATGGGTTTCTGGGAGTCATGTTGAAAAGGCACTTGATCACTGTCGTTTCTAATTGGAACTCTAGCAATGCCACGGGACGGTCATTATTCGAAAACAAAATTCGTATGTGTTTATGTGATTATGTGCTTATATGGAATGAATTGTTGTTGTCCATCATATTAGAACGCGAGTGAAATAGCTTCGGCACATTTGTGAATGTGCTAATGTCTTTATTACCTTTATTAAGATGTCAGGACGAGGTCGTGGTGGTAGGCGTGGTAGGCCTAGGAGGCAGGAGATGCCTATACCGGATGAGATTCCAGCGCAGGAAGAGGGAGTTGGTCAAGCCAATGTGGCCGAGCCAATAGGTCAGCAGTTTATGAATGTCTTAGCCCGTGAAATGGACGCAGCATTGAGGGAATCTATGGACATTCTTAGGGCTGAGAATCAAGTCCAAGCCCAAGTAGCTGAGGCAGGGCCGTCTTTTCTGAAGAGGGAGTTTTTCCGGTCGAATCCAGATGAGTTTTTGGGTAACCCTAAGAGCCACTGAAGGCTGATGAGTGGCCGGAGCAGATGACGAAGACGTTTGAGATGCTTGGCATCGAAGACGGGGGCTTACGAGTGACCTTGGCATCCTTCCAGCTGAAGGGAGACGCAGGTCAATGGTGGAAGTATGTGCGGGGGCGCATTGGAGGGACTTGGGAGGCCTTTGTTGGAGCTTTCCAGGACAAATTCTTACCGGCTATAGTGAGGGAAAAGTTGAGGGATCAGTTTTCTCAACTCCAGCAGTTGAATACACCAGTGGCAGAGTTCGAGGCCACTTTTACTAGTTTGTCTAGGTTTGCACCTGAGTTGGTGGCGACTAAGGAACGCCGTTGTCTGGAGTTTGAGAAGAAATTGAGGACCGGAGTCATGTTCTGAGTTGTCAGGTCCATGATTAGGGATTATAGGTGCCTTGTGGAGGCTGCAGCCTATCTTGAGACCATTATGCATGCAGAGGAGGAGAGGATGAGGGGCTCCAGGAGGAGTCAAGATGGACAGGGGGACGGTAAGAGGCAAAAGGGTTCTAACCATTAGCAGTCCCAGGGAGTGCATTCGAGATCTACTTTTCCAGTACCGAGTTCGGGTTCTGAGAGAGGTGGTAAGGGAGACTTTACTTGTTACAAATGTGGTCAGTTGGGCCACAAGTCACCAGCTTGCCCGCAGAAGGGAAGAGGGCAGCGTGCAGCATCATCTTCGGTCCGTTCTCAGGGCCAGAGTCAGGGTAGAGGCCAGCCACTCACTTGTTATCAGTGTGGGTAGGCGGGGCACCTGAAGAGGTTTTGCTCGCAGTTGGGTGGCACATCTGGTGCGTCTGGTTCGAGACAGACACAGAGTCACCAACTAGCGCAGTCAGTTCAGACCTCAAGGGCCAATCAGGGAGCCTCTTCGGCTTAGTCTGTGCAGCAGTCTTATGCTTCAAGAGGTGAGCAGGTAGATCAGAGACCTACAGGGCACGTGCATGCTGTTACCACGCCGGATCTTGTACCGGCTCCATTAGTAGTGAGAGGTACCTTTCTGTTTTACAACTTGGTTGCTAATGTGTTAATTGATACGGGTGCATCCCACTCTTTTATATCTTCTACATTTACATCTGTTTTGGGGTTGGAGTTGGCGTAGTTAGCATCTCCTATTTGTGTTGTGTCACCTGTTGGGGGTGAGTTGATTTTGAAACAAGGGTGTCGGGGCTGTGATATAGAGGTCGCCAATCGCCGGCTCCCATTTTCTTTTGTAGTGATGGTTATGTCTGGGTTTGATGTGATTTTGGGTATGGACTGGTTATCGTCATACTGGGCTGTTATAGATTGCTATCGTCAGAGGGTTACTGTATGTACCTTGAGCGGTGATTGTTTTTATTTCTTGGGAGATCGGGTTGGTAGGGTTTTACCACCGTTGTATGATCCGCGAGAGCGGAGTGAGCTTAGTTGTCTTCTTGCTAGCTTTATGAGTAGTGAGTGTGATGAGATCCGGGTTGAGTTGCCAAGAGTGGTTTGTGACTACTCAGACATTTTTCCTGAGGATCTCGTTAGTTTACCACCCTATCGAGAGATCGAGTTCTCTATTGACTTAGTGCCTGGCACGACACAGATTTCCATGGCACCGTATTGTTTTGCCCCAGCCGAGTTGAGCGAGTTGAAGATTCAACTCCAAGAGTTACTAGATAAGGGTTTTATTCGCCCTAGTACTTCGTCTTGAGGAGCACCGGCCCTCTTTGCTAAGAAGAAAGATGGGGCTTTGAGACTTTGCATAGATTATCGAAAATTGAACTAGGCTACGGTTAAGAACAAGTACCCTATGCCTCATATAGATGATCTGTTTGACCATTTGAAAGGATCCCGTTGTTTCTCTAAGATAGACTTGAGATCAGGTTACCATCAGTTGAGAGTCAGGGAGGAGGATATCAAGAAGACGGCATTCCGTACGCGATATGGCCATTATGAGTTTCTGGTGATGCCTTTTGGGCTTACCAATGCACCGGCTGTGTTTATGGACTTAATGAACCAGATTTTTCAGGAGTTCTTAGATCGCTTCGTAGTCGTCTTTGTGGACGATATTTTGATTTATTCACCTTCTGAGGAGGAGTACGAAGAACACCTGCGAGTGGTGCTTGAATTACTTAAAGCCCATAAGCTGCATACTAAGTTTGGGAAGTGTGAGTTCTGGCTAAGAGAGGTTAAGTTCTTAGGCCATATGGTATCCGGGAAAAGGGTGATTGTAGATTCATCCAAGATAGAGGCAGTGTAGGATTGGGCATAGCCTAAGAATGTCTTTGAGATCCATAGTTTCTTGGGATTGGCCGGGTATTACTGTCGGTTTGTAAAAGATTTCTCCAGGCTAGCTTCGCCTTTGACTAGATTGACGCGGAAATGAGTCAAGTTTGTGTGGAGTGAGACTTGTGAAAAGTCGTTCCAAGAGCTGAAAGTTAGACTTACCACCGCTCCAGTCTTGATTATTCTGGAGAGGGATTTGGGTTATGCAGTGTATTGTGATGCCTCACAAGAGGGTTTGGGTTGTGTATTGATGCAAGAAGGGAAGGTAGTAGCCTATGGCTCACGTCAATTGAAAACACACGAGAAGAACTACCCTACTCACGACCTAGAGTTAGCAACTAGGATTTTTGCCCTGAAAATTTGAAGACACTATCTGTATGGTGAGAGATTCGAGGTGTTTTCAGATCATAAGAGTCTAAAGTATCTGTTTACGCAGAAGGATTTGAATTTGAGGCAAAGAAGGTGGATGGAGTTCATAGAAGATTATGATTTCGAGTTGCATTATCATCCGGGGAAGGCCAATGTTGTGGCCGATGCCCTAAGTAGGAAGTCCATTAGTGATGTAGCTTGTATTGTTATCCGAGAATGGGAGATGTTGGGTGCTCTTGGCGAGTTTGACTTGTTTCTGGGTGAGTCTGTTGAGTCTGCAGCCTTGTTGTTTGTAGTTGCACAACCTACACTTGTGAATCGAGTGTTAGAAGCGCAGAGGGGTGACTTTGAGGTAGAATCCCTCCGGGAGAAGATATCCAGTGGGAAGGTAGAGAAGGGTTTGGCTGTGTATCCCAACCTGAGTGTGAGGTACCGAGACTATTTGTTTGTGCCAGAGTCTTGCCGAGAGGAAGTACTCCGAGAGTTTCACCATTTACGCCTTGCGGTGTATCCGGGAGGCACGAAGATGTATCGTGATTTGAGTCGCCAGTTTTGGTGGAGGGGTATGAAGAAAGATGTGGCGGTGTTTGTGTCAAAATGCCTTACTTGTCAGCAAGTGAAGGCGGAGCATCAGAGGCCAGCAGGTTTGTTGCAACCCTTGCCTATAGTCGAGTGGAAATGGGAGCACGTCACGATGGATTTTTTCGTGGGTCTTCCGAAGACTCAACGGGGTAGTGATGCCATTTGGGTGGTAGTTGACCGGTTAACCAAGTCGGTGCACTTTATTCCTATGTGTGTAAGAGATTCGGTAGATTACCTTGCCAACTTGTATATTCAGGACATAGTGAGGTTGCACGGGGTCCTAGTGTCGATTGTCTCAGATAGAGATCTGCGTTTTACTGCTAGGTTGTGGCAGAGTTTACAGAGTGCCTTGGGCACTAGATTGACTTTTAGCACGGCTTACCATCCTCAGACTAATGGGCAGTCCGAGCGCACTATTCAGATCCTTGAGGATATACTCTGAGGTTGTGTCCTTGACTTTAAGGGGTCGTGGGAGAGACACCTACCATTAGTAGAGTTCGACTATAATAACAGTTTCCAACTGAGTATTGGTATGGCACTGTTTGAGGCCTTGTATGGCCGACCGTGTAGATCCCTAGTGTTTTGGGTCGAGGTGGGTGATACACCTTTGTTGGGCCCGGAGTTGGTGCGAGAAACAATGGAGAAGGTAGCACTTATCCGTAAGAGGTTGGTTACAGCCCAGAGTCGCCAAAAAAGTTATGCCGACCGTAGGAGAAGGCCTTTGTTATTTGAGGTGGGTGATCACGTCTTTTTGAAAATATCACCTAGGCAGGGTTTGATGAGGTTTGGGAAGAGTGGAAAGTTGTCCCTTCGGTTTATTGGCCCTTTTAAGATCCTTGAGCGGATTGGGGAGGTCGCCTACCGTTTAACATTGCCGCTGCAACTGTCTGGAGTGCATGACGTGTTTCATGTTAGTATGCTTCAGAAATATGAGCCGGATCCATCACATGTATTAGATTGGACCGACTTAGAGGTAGATGAGGATGCCTCGTATGAGGAGAGACCGGTGTGGGTCTTGGATAGGCGGGACCAAGTCTTGCGAGGCCGGACGATCCCCTTGGTAAAGGTCTTGTGGAAACATCATGGAGTTGAGGAAGCTACTTGGGAACGTGAATTGGAGGTCCGAGAGAAATATCCAGACCTATTTGTTAATGTTTGAGTTTATGTTGAAATTTTGTTTTGTTGATGAACTCTAAGAACATTGTATACGTTTGAGATTATGGAACATTGTATATGTTGAATATGTTTTAGAAATGCAAATATGATTATGAACATTGAATATGTTTTGAAAAGCATGAGTTATATGTGTTGAAGTTAGTTGAATTTCAAAAAAATGCATGTTGATAATGCATGTTGAGTTATGTTGTAAATTGTTCTCTTGAGAAGAGATGGGATGACCGGTGGTGGGTCATGTTGGTGAAAGTTGAATTATAACCATGTTGAGAATTAAATAAATCACAATTTTGAAACTTGTATAAAATTTCGAGGACGAAGTTCTTTAAGGGGGGAAGGTTATATCGATCCCGGTTTTTCCCCGTCGTTTATTGTATTCCAAACTCTAGTTCCGTAGTTGTATGTTGTTGTCTATGTCTTGTTTCCATTCTTTAATTCCTTGTATTTGAGTTTTGGGATGTGTTGGGCGAGTTTGGTATAGGTTGGTTATGCATTGAAACAAATGGTTGTTGCCCAGGTTTTTCATTCTTCACTCGAGCGAGGCTCTTTGCGCTCGAGCGAGCCTTGGGTGATTGCTTCTTCGCTCAAGCGAGGGTGTGTACGCTTGAGCGAGTATTGTAGGTCTTCAGGTTTTCCTTTTTAGACGTAGCTTCCGCTCGAGCGAGCTTTCTTGTGCTCGAGCGAGCCTTGTGTCTTGTGTCCCTTCGCTCGAGCGAGAAGTATTGCGCTCGAGCATGCGTCTACGTTTCAGTTAGACCTGAAGGTTGGTGTTCTTCGCTTGAGCGAGCTTTCCTGTGCTCGAGCGAGCCCTGTGTCCTTCGCTCGAGCGAGCACTCTTGCACTCGAGCGTGCTTCTGCGTTGCAGACTTGAAGCTTTGCATTGTTCGCTCAAGCGATGCTTCTTACGCTTGAGTGAGGTATTTGTTGTGTCTGGTTGCTCGAGCGAGCCTCGCATATATCAGTTGCAGCAGCGTGATTTTTCATCACTTTTCATTCCTTTTTCATTCCAAAACCCTAAATTGACAGCCTCTCTCTCTAAAGTCTCTCTCTCTCTACAAATACACATTGTTCTTGGGTGTCTCTACCCTAGTCTCTTTGTAAGAAAGCTAGAATATTGTGTGGGCTTCATTTTGATCCGAAGAAATTCAAGTTTGGAGCATCTTCAAGTTTCTCTCCCTTTTCCTTTGAGCTTCTCTTTTTGAGGTAGGGATAATCTACTCATCTTTATGAGTTTTAACATAAATGTTAATCATTTTGTATAAATGGTGTAATTTGGAAATTTTGGGAAGTTAGGGTTTGTAGTTTGAAAGTTTGAAAGAGGGGTTTTCAATTTTAAACTCCATGTGCGTATGTGGGTCTTAAAAATGGGGTTATTGGTGTATAATTGTTGAAATGGTGAGATTTGGACCTTTGGGTCAATGTTGTGGAATTTGGGGGAAAATGCCCTAGTTTGGAATTAAATAACTATTTTGTATAAATAGTGAATTCATTATGGAATTACGGAATTGGGAAGGATTGTGATTAGATTGTGTGGTTGGATTGAATAATCATCTACCTATGGAAAAGTTGATAAATTATCTGTTTGGTAAATTTATTATCTGTTTAGAAATAACTGTTGTGGGCTATTGGTGGAGGATAGTCTTGATTGTTGTAGACACTGCCTGATGATTAGGTAAATTGAAACTAATCAATTGAATTATGTCATTGAATATGACGATTAGATTAAAATGTTGAATATGTGAATTGTTAGGTCATTGTATATACCAACATGTTTAGTACATTGTATATATATCTTTGTATGGAAGGAGATAGGGGATGTACTCCATTGTGTGGGAGGGCATAGGGGATGGACTCCATTGATAACTAAGTTGGTTGGAGAGTCCTGGGTGAAAGTCTCGAAATCTTATTTATTTATGGGTGCCGGTTCCCTCGGACGTAGTTCCGTAAAATGGCAAGTGAATGGGAGTACATGAATGATGTTTCTGATTGAAGTGTTAATAATGAGTTGCAATCTCATTTTAAATTGATTTGGATAAATAAAAAGAAATGGATTGAAACGTGGATGTAAATGTTGATTGGGTATGGAAAGTGTATAAGTTGGTCTTATGTGTTAAACATTTATCAGATGCTAATGCTTTATTTAATTCTCATATCTTGTTTAACATATCTCTATTGGGTTTTGGCTCATTCTACTTGGGACATCATTTTTCAGGAACAGGGGACATGCTGCCTCCAAGGTCTTAGCTTGGGAGGTGTTGGAGTTGAAGACTCTCTTTTGTTATTTTGTTTTGATATTAAATGTAAATTCAAGCCGAGGGCTTTATATGTAAAGAGTTAGAACTCTTTTTTTTGTTGTAACCAAGTGTTTACTTTGAAAGTTGTAAGCTCGTAAGGCATCTATTTTGTTGTTAACATGTAACATCTTTTGTAAGGAACACTCTGATGAATGGAATATAATACTTTTCCTATGTTTTTGGATCTTATGAATGAATGATTTATGTCTTATTTTGAGGGCATTACAGGGTATAACATTTTCAGGTGTTGGCGACTTACGTCCACCAAGGCAATAGCTTGGAGGGACATTTTGGGAGCAAGAGTTTCTTTATTTGAATTGTATATTTTTTTAAAGCCTAGGGCTAAATGTGTATGAGCTAGTCTCCTTTTGTGTAACCAAGTCAAGGCTTGGAAAAGATGTAAGCCAATAGAGCATTTAATTATGTTAAACTCTTATATTATTAATTTCATGTAATGAAAAGACTATTTACTTTGATTTATGCTATCTTTTATATATATGTTTGTGGATGTATTTATGTTTTTTTTTTTTTTTTGGGACGTTACATTTGCGATGTGCCTTTTTTAAGGATGCATGTAGTTGCCTTTCTCATTGATTTGAAAATCAAAATAATCATACTTATGTTCTTTTTTCCTTTGATGCTAAAATGGATAGGGTTGAACCAACAAAAAAAAAAAAAAATTGCAAATCAATTCGATTCAAGCCAAATCACACAATTTAATTTAATTTTCTCAATGCATGATTTGGCCTTAATCTTAAAATAGACCAATTTTCCGAATTGTAATGTCACATTACAAAAGTATGTAAATGTCTGTTCCCTCATCTTTTTAAAATTATGGTAAGGTATTATTGAAATTTACGTTCGATCCATTAGCGTAGATGGTCATTTCAATGCCAACTAGTAGATTACTCGATTGCATAAATTTATATTATATTTTATTTATTTATTTAAAAAAAATTAAAACCTTACAACAAATTAAATGTTTGAAATAAAAATTTAGAAAAAAATTAAACTTTATGGGCAAAATATTTGTGTTTCAAAAAATATCATCATTGTAATTTTAGTAACAAAATTAGACATTTAGTAATGATTTATTATTCTTTTTGAGACCAAATTACTTTGATGCTAATTTATTTATTTATTATTATTTCTTTTTTAACTTTTCGAATTCTAGCTTAGCGACTATCATCGTGATGATAAGAATTGATTCCTAAATATTTTTTACAATAAAGTTTTTACTTTTAGAAACAAAAAAAATTGATCCTTAAAACTCTTATTTGTTGTATATAGCTATCAATATCAGCTTAATAAAAGAGATATAATTAAATTTTTGAGTAAATTATAAATACACCCTTTGAGGTTTATTTAAAATATAAATTGTCTCATATAGTTATGAAAATTACATGCTGCACCTTTTCTAATTGCATAACAGATAAGTTATTTTATTAATAAATTATCAACTAAATTAATAATTTTTAATAATGTCATAAATATATTTTAATTAATAATTTAAGTAATTTTATTATTGTATGGAAGAGTAGTTAGAAATTTTATTTTTTCTGTTAATTTTGTTAAATAATAAATTCTGACAATGAGGTATTTGTAATTTTCAGTATTATAATGGGCACTTCATGTTTTAAGCGAACCTCAAAAAATGTATTTGTAATTACAATATATTTTTTTAGAGACTGAGGTAGCTTAAGGGTGCGTTTGGCAATAAACTATCATAGTAAAAAATAAATAAAATAAAAACTATTAAAAAAAAATTCAATCTTCCAAGATTTGAGTATTGTAAAAAAATAAATTTTTAATTTTTAATTTTTAATTTTATCAATTTAAATCAAATCACACAACATATATGTACAAACATTTCAAACTTCCATTTTACGGATATTTCGTCCGCAGGCAGCCATCAAACGAGACCCATGTAAATGTAGGCTATACAAGCACTACAATTGTCATTTTACGGATATTTCGTCCGCGGGCTAGGCACCCATGTATAATTTTGGGATTTTCACCTAGGACACTCCGGCCAACTTAATTATAATGGAGTTCATCCCCTTTCTTCTCCCAAACAAGCATCCATACATATGCAATGTATTTAAACATATGATCAAACATGAAGTACATCCCCTTTCCACTTTCAAAACAAACATACATATACAATGTATATAAACACAGTCATATTCAATGACAATCATCAGAAGATTAGTTTCAATTCACTTAATCCACATGTAATTTCTACAATAGTCAAAGTTATCCTCAACCGACAGCCCAATACAGTTATCTCTAGGGAGATATTCAATCTCAACAGATGGTTTATTCAAAACTTCCAAAAGAATGAGTTAATGCATAACTAATTCCACCATTTATATCAAGGCCCTCTCAATTTCACATTCTCAATGTTAATTCCAATTATTTACACAAATAAATAGTTTGACCTAATTAGGGCAATTTCCCCCATTTTTTCCAAATATTAAACAAGTGCCAAAATCATCAAATTAGATATAACACAACATCATTTTCAAACCCCACAAGCATTTATTCCAGCTTCGCCTAAAACCCCTCTTTCCATTTTGTGCCCAAACCCTAGGTTTGTTTAAAACATCCCCAAAACACATCATTGCTACACAAGTGACAAATAACTAAGCTAAATATCTTACGAAGATGTAGAAAGATCCCTACCTCAAAAGAGAAGACGAGCCAAGCAAGAGTGAAACCCCAAGAATGTCGAAACCCACTTTTATTCGATTCAAAATGAAGATCTTGACGAGCTTTATCTTTTTCTCAAAGGCACTAAGGTCGAAATCTCAATGGATCTAGATGAAATTTAAGAGAGAAGGTGAATTGTAGAGAGATAAGCTCAAGAACAAGTTTTTTGGAAAGTTTTAGAGAGACAGAGAAAAGAAAAAGTGATTCAAAATGTCATCTTCTCGGACTGAAATACACGTAGTCCGCTCGAGCGTGGAAAGCCCCACTCGAGCGTCAGACACAAAGTTCCGCTCGAGGGTGAAAAGTTGCACTCAAGCGTGGAATGTACATAAATTATCAATGGACCTTCATCTGCAAAACTTATCACTTTTGTATCCTTTTAGGAGTGCACATAATAGTATTTCCTCAAATGAATTTTTGTATACTACAAGAATAGCATTTGAATAGCACTATAAAATGATGTGATAATATCATTTTTTTAAGTAAAATTATATTTATAAGTGTTTTATTTTAAAATGAAAGATTCACATCAAATTATAGCAGTCTATATATTTTTTTGTATGAATATTTGTTTATATATTATACTAGTGGTAACTCGTGCTATGCACGGGATTTTATAAATTAGAAAAAAATTATTATAATTATCTTAAAGTAATTTAATAATTTGTCTTGAAGTATACATAAAATTTATAAGTTAACTTTTTTGTTTACAACTTCTTAAATTATAGTTTAAAAAAATTAAAGAATATATATATAAATCTATTTAGTGCAATTTTGATAATTTGTATTAAAAAAAAAGTTAAATCTGATTAAATGAGATTAAATGAGTTATGACATATCTCTTCTTGTTATGAAAATATACAAATTTAAAGTTATAATTAAGACAAATATACAATTTTATTATTAAATATGAAGTGAAGTGATATTTAACAATAATTAATATGATATTTATATAATTAATCCAATAATTTAAGTTATATTTATTTTGATTTCAATTTCATAACTAAAAATACAATATGAATATAATACACACATGGATTTCTAGTCTTTAATAATAAGAAGGTTTCAAAATATTTTCAAACTTCCATCATTTTCTTTTAATTTTTTTTTATCTAATTCGATTTTAAATTTAAATAAAAATTTTGATTTGATATGGACTACTCAACTTTTTCATTAAATTTTTATCAATTTTTAAAAGAATTTCATTCTTATCCCAATTTTTTTTTTCTTTTCACCAATTTTGATGGAAAAAATAATAATTTTCAACATTTCATCTTTTTAAATTTTTATCAAATTATAATTTGATAAAAAAAATATTAAGGGTTGAAGATTCTCTTAATTGAAATTATAGTGAAATAAAACCTTGAACTAGTCAAAATTTGAGTATGTGGTTGAAATATATAATTTAATTAATGCTCTAATCATATTTGTATAAAAATTGACATTTATGACTACATCATTATAATTGATATTATGGAAAAAAAATTGAGGTGTCAAACATTTTCCATTTGTAAATATCCTACATATTAAAAAAAAAAAAATTGTGTAACTTTTGGATATGTGTTTATCAGTTTTGTTTTATGGAAATAAACAATTGATGTTTCAATTTAAAAGTTAAAAATTTAAAAAAAAAAAAAATAGATTGGGTTTTTTTAGAGATAATAGAAGTTATCCAACTCTTCTATATACTATTTAAGATGAACTATTTAATCACATAAAAAAAATAAAAATTATATTTAGAGATTATCCCTATATATTATGATATTATATACAACTATAGCTGTAACAAATTAATTATAATATATATGAAAAGTTATATTAAGCTTTCATTTTCATTTGAAAATAATTAACAAACTAACAAATAGCAGTAATTGTATAATGGAATAGAAAGAGGATAAAAATAAATAACACAATGATATTTAAAAGTTTTAAATTTACCGAATGTTATGTTATAGTATAATCTTGAATTCTTAATATTTTCACATTTTCTATAAAATAAAATGACAATAAAAAATAAAAAATTTTGATACCCATTTCTTTTTACTTCAATTTTATGGTCTTCATTGAAGACAACAAAATCCGTTCAAAATTATTGGCATAGAACAGATATAGAAACTTCGATTGCAACCATAATCACCAATAATTTTTTTCACCATGCAAACTTGTAAACAAACACATAAATCTCACTAAAACCGAAACCGAAACCGAAACCAAAACCAAAACCAACAGCAGATAAAGTGAATCATACATGGAAAAAAATAAAATTAAAAAACAAATAAATTTATAGAATGAGAGAATGTTACCTTCAACAACTTAGACCTCATCTAACCCAATCCGTTAAATCATCCGCCAGTGCCCGCAAAGTCTAGGAGTTATGATGACCAATCAGATTATTCTTTAAATAAGACTTAAAATTTGATTAATTTGTCTTATTAAATGATTTAAAATGTTGATAGGTATACATAAACAAATAGATAATTATATTACTAAATTATAATTCAAATTTAGATATTGTCACGCCCCAATTTTAATTACTTGAAAACATTACCAAAAGCCTGTAAATTAGGTCATTTTTTTTTTTACCAATATCTATTACTCTTAAATAATAGAAACATAATAATACATGTCATCTCTCGCAATGAATACAACAATAATAATAATACATGCCAAGCTCTGGCTACATAGTTACAAATAAATAAATACAAACATCCATATTTAATAAGATTACACATAAGAGGTACATGAACTTTTCAACTCTCCAACCAATCAATCCGAATTATCTTCCTATAAGAAAAATGAAACAATAAGGGGTGAGCACAATTGTCTAATAGGAATCTCATAGTTCAAAATCAATAACCATCCTATAGATAGAAATGATCATGCATGCAGGGTGATAACATATAGTAAAGTAATGTTTTGTAATTTCAAAATATCATACACAAAATACATTTTTCTCAAAATTTATTTTGAACATTTAAAGAAAACCTTCAACCATCAAAAACTATCCCTTTTTATTAGAAAACCATAAATCCTTTTTTTTTTTTTTAAACAAATATATTTAAGGAACAACATCATTTTAAATTTATTAACCCATTCCAAAATATTTCTCATTTAATTTTCATCTTAACATTCCTCTTTTTATTTTCATTCTCCCCTTTTACTAATTGCATTTATTAAAACTCCATAACCTCAAGTTCAAGTTCCCTTAATACTCAAAACAACCCTCATACACTCCATTCCCACCTGTCCATCCTTTATTGCTATAACTCTTTAACGTAGAATTCCAAGAACAATTACATCATATCCACATTTGTATTACCAATTATAACTCAACACATCACAAGGATAATAAACCATTTTTAATTCAATTTCTCAATTAATCACAAAGCAAAACTCTTAATCTTTCCTTATAGATACAAACAACCCGGTGAGTTCTTTATCACTAACCCCTTATCCAATTACCATTTCATTATCCATTATTTTCAAATAATTTCCATATACATTCCCCTTCCATATCAAATTACACATCAAATGGTAATTTTACAAGTTCATCACAAGTCACACATATCATCACTGACCTCAACACACGTCACAACACATTACACCTTTTGCCGACTTGATACGAAGGATAGCGGGCACCCAATTCATAGCACATTCCACCTTTTGCCAGCTATTATACGGCGGGAAGTGAACTCTCAAAAATCATTTTCTCAAAAACCATGTCTTTTTTCGAAAACCATTTTCAACTTTTTAAAACCATTCCCCCACATTTGCCGGCTATTATACGGCAAGACGTGGGCACCCAAATTTTTTTTGAAAACCATCCGTTTTTTCATATTTGTCGGCTACAATACGGCAGGACTGTGTGGACACCCAAAAATCATTTTTCCACTTTCACCGGCTACAATACGGCAGGACAGTGTGGATACCCAAAAATCATTTTTCCTACATTCGTTCAATGATAAGCCTAGACAGGGCAATTGGGCACCTTGAATTCAAACCACCCCCATATTTACCGGCTATCATACGGACGGTCGTGGGTGCCGAAAAATCATTTTTCAATTTTTAAAACCATCTTCCACATTTACCAGCTATTATACAAACGGTCACGGGCACCGAAAAATCATTTTTCAATTTCCTGCACGGGTACCAACCACAACACAACTCAACTCAACTCAACCCAACCCAACACAACTCAACTCTACACGACACAACTCAACAAACTCAACACAACATATAGCGATCCCGGGTTTTCCCCTTTATGTACTGTATTCCGGACTTGGGTTCCTTGGTTGAGTATTGTTGTATATGTCTCTTTCCGTCCTTTAATTCCTTGTATTTGAGTTTTAGGATGTATTGGACAGGTTTGGAACTGGTTGGGTGTGTTTTGAAACAAATGGTTGCTGTCCAGTTTTTGGTCTCTTCGCTCGAGCGATGACTTTGTTGCTCGAGCGAGCCTTGTGTCTTGTGTCTTTTCGCTTGAGCAAGAAGTCTTGCGCTTGAGCGTGCGTCTGCGTTTCTGTTAGACCTAAAGGTTTTGCTCCTTCGTTCAAGCGAGCTTTCCTTGGCTCGAGCGAGCGAGCTATATGTTTTGTGGTTCTTTGCTCGAGCGAGCATTCTTGCGCTCGAGCGTGCTTCTAGGTTGCAGACCTGAAGCTTTGCATTGTTCGCTCGAGCGAGGCTTTTTGCCTGGTTGCTCGAGCGAC
The DNA here is from genome assembly GCA_036172215.1 of Camellia granthamiana. Classification (NCBI taxonomy): domain Eukaryota; kingdom Viridiplantae; phylum Streptophyta; class Magnoliopsida; order Ericales; family Theaceae; genus Camellia; species Camellia granthamiana. The sequence goes on from CM069904.1 coordinate 15,154,409, forward strand.
CACTTTTTCGATCGAGCGAGACTCGAGTATATCAGATTGCAGCAGCGTGATTCTTTATCACTTTTGCATCTCCTTTTTACCTCAAACCCTAATTTCGACTCTCTCTCTCTCTCTCTCTACACACTCTCTCTCTCTAGAAATACACTTGGTTCTTGGGTGTGTCTACTCTAGTCCATTTGTAAAAGGTGTGGAGCTTGGTGTGGGCTACATTTTGATCTGAAAATCTTTGAGTTTGGAGCACCTTGAGTTTTCTTCATCTTCTCATTTGAGCTCCGAAAATTAAGGTAGGGATAATCTACTCCATTTTATGTGTTTTAACATAAATTTTAGTCATTTTGTATAAATGGTGAAGTTATGGAAATTTTGGAAAGTTAGGGTTTTGAAATTGAAATTATAAAAGAGGGGTTTTCCATGTTTGGGCTTAATATGTATGAGAGACATGAAATTGGGATTGTTTATGTGATATGAGTGAAATTGGCCTTGGGGGCAATGTTTGAGAATAAGGGGATTAAAGCCCTAATTGAAATTAAATAATTAATTTGTATAATTAATTTGGGAAGGTTATGGAAATATGAAATTGGGAAGTCACGGAATTGAATGGTGTGGTTAAATTGATTAATCACACACAAATGGAAATGTCGATAATTTATCTGTTTGATGAATTTGTTATCTGTTTAGAAATAACTACTTTGGACTATCGGTGGAGGATAGTCATGAGTGTTGTAGACTTGCATGATGATTAGGGAAATTGAAACTAATCTATTGAAATATGTCATTGAATATGACGAGTGGATTATAACATTGAATATGTTAACGAATTGGTCATTGTATATGATGACTTGTTTAAATACATTGCATATGTATCTTGTTTGGGAGGAGATAGAGGGTGTACTCCATGGTTTGGGAGGAGATAGGTAATAGACTCCATTGATAACTAAGTTGGCTGGAGTGTCCAGGGTGAAAGTCCCGAAATCCTAATTACATTTGCATAACGTAGATGATTGAAGTATTGAAATGTTAATAATATGAGTTGTAGTCTCATTTTGAATTGATTATGATTGAAGTGTTGATAGTATGAGTTGTAGTCTCATCATGAACTGTTCGGATAGACAATAAACCATATCTATGATTTGAATTGGATAATGAAACAGAAAGGGATTGAAATATGGTTGTGAATATGGATTAGTTATGGAAGAGATGTACGTTGGTTTATATGAGTTAAACGTTTATCAAATGCTAATGTTTTAGTTATTTCGCATATTTGGTTTATCATATCTCTACTGGGCTTTGGCTCACCCTATATGGGACATCATTTTCAGGTACAGGTGATATGCCGCCTCCAAGGTCTTAGCTTGGAAGGTTTTGGGAGGTGAAGACTCTTTTGGTTGTTTTGTTATTTTTGGTGTTACATATAAATTCAAGCTAAGGGCTTAATGTGTTTAGAGTTAGAACTCTCTTTTTGTAACCAATTGTCAACATGTGATACTTTGTACTGAATACTCTGATAAATGAAAGTATGTTTTATTCTCTTATGTATATGAATGTCATGAATGACTGGTTTATATGTATTATTTGAGGGTGTTACAACTTGGTATCAGAGCGTACCGGGTTTGAATACTTTGGGTACGTGGGAAGTGGTTAGTACCACAGTGGGTTTGTCTCGCTTGATAGAGACTTAAGTGTAATGGTATGCGCTTATTTGATAACATGCTTATGTGACTAAATGGGTATGGAATTTAGTTTCTAGGATGTTGATTGAATCTTTGGGTTTCTGAGAGTTCTGTTGGAAAGGCACTTGATCACTGCCGTTTCTCACTGGAACTCTAGCAACGCCACGGGACAGTCATTATCCGGAAATGAAATTCGTAAGTGCTTATGTGATTATGTACTTATGTGGAGTGAATTACAGTTGTCTATCGTATTAGGACGCGAGTGAATAGCTTCGGCACATTTGTGAATGTGCTAATCATTTTGTTACCTTTATTAGGATATTAGGACGAGGACGTGGTAGTAGTCGTGGTAGGCCTAGGAGGCAGGAGATGCCTATACCGGATGATATTCTGGCGCAGAAAGAGGGTGTTGGTCAAGCCAATATGGCTGAGCCAGTAGGTCAGCAAGCCATGGGTGCTTTAGCCTGTAAAATGGCAGGAGCATTGAGGGAGTCTATGGGCATCCTCAGAGTTGAGAATCAAGCCCAGGCCCATGTAGCTGAGGCAGGGCCTTCTTTCTTAAAGAGGGAGTTCTTCCGGTCAAATCTGAATGAGTTTTTGGGTGATCCAAAGGAGCCACTGAAGGCTGATGAGTGGCTTGAGCAGATGACCAAGACGTTTGAGATGCTTGGCATCGAAGACGGAGGGTTGCGAGTGACCTTGACATCTTTCTAACTGAAGGGAGACGCAGGTCAGTGGTAGAAGTTCGTGTGGGGTCGTATTGGAGGAACTTGGGAGGCTTTCGTTGATGCCTTTCAGGATACGTTTTTGCCTCCTACTGTTAGGGAGAAGTTGAGGGACTGGTTCTGTCAGCTCAAGCAGCTGAATACACCAGTGGCAAAGTTTGAGGCCACCTTTACTAGCTTATTGAGGTTTGCACCAGAGTTGGTGGTGACTGAAGAGCGTAGGTGCTTGGAGTTTGAGAAGAAATTGAGAACCAGACTCATGTTTCAGGTGGCCGGGTCCATGACTAGGGAGTATGGGCGCCTGGTACAGGCCACAACTCATCTTGAGACCATTATGCAGGCTAAGGAGGAGAGGATGAGGGGCTCCAGGAGGAGTCAGGATGGTTAGGAGGACAGCAAGAGGCATAAGGGGTTCTAACCCTCAGCAGTCCCAGGGAGTTTAGCCGAGGTCTACCTTTCCAGTACCGAGTTCAGGTTCTGGGAGAGGCAATCAGGGAGACATCACTTGTTACAAATGTGGTCAGCTGAGCCACAAGTCTCCAGCTTGCCTGCAGAAGGGAGGAGGGCAGAGAGCAGCTTCATCTTCGACTCAACCTCAAAGCCAGAGTCAGGGCAAAGGCCAATCGCTCTCTTGTTATCAGTGTGGGCAGGGCGGGCACCTGAAGAGGTTTGGCTCGCAGTTGAGTGGCATGTCTAGTGCATCTGGTTCGAGGTAGAGTTATCGGCCAGCATAGTCAGTTCAGGCCTCGAGGGCCAATAAGGGAGCCTCTTCAGCTCAGTCTGTGCAGCAGTCTTATGCTTCGAGAGGTGAGTAGGTAGATCAGAGACCTTCGGGGCCCGTGTATGCTGTTACAACGCCAGATCTTGTACTGGCTCCATCTGTTGTGAAAGGTACCTTTTTGTTTTGTAACTCGGTTGCTAATGTGTTGATTGATACGAGTGCATCCTATTCCTTTATATCTGCTGCATTTTCATCTGTTTTGGGGTTGGAGTTGGCGCAGTTAGCTTCTCCTATTTGTGTTATATCACCTGTTGGGGGTGAGTTGATTTTGAAACAAGGATGTCGGGGCTGTGATATAGAGGTTGCCGATCGTTGGCCTCCATTTTCATTTGTAGTGATGACTATGTCGGGTTTTGATGTAATTTTGGGTATGGACTAGTTATCGTCATACCGGACTGTTATTAATTGCTACCGTCAGAGGGTTACTGTATGTGCCTTGAACGGGGATTGTTTTCATTTCTTGGGAGATTGGGTTGGTAAAGTCGTGCCACCAATGTATGATCCGCGAGGGCGGAGTGAGCTTAGTTGTCTTCTCGCTAGCTGTATGAGTAGTGAGTGTGATGAGACTCAGGTTGAGTTGCCGAGAGTGGTTTGTAAGTACTCGGACGTTTTTCCCGAGGACCTTGTTAGTTTACCACCTCACTGAGAGATCGAGTTCTCTATTGACTTAGTGCCTGGCACGACACCGATTTCTATGGCACCGTACCGTTTTGGCCCAGCCGAGTTGAGTGAGTTGAAGGTTCAACTCCAGGAGTTGCTAGATAAGGGCTTCATCCGCCTTAGTACATCACCTTGTGGAGCACCGGCCCTCTTTGCTAAAAAGAAAGACGGGGCTTTAAGACTTTCTATTGATTATCGAAAATTAAACAGGGCTACGATTAAGAACAAATACCCTATGCCTCGTATAGATGATCTGTTTGACCAGTTGAAAGGGTCCCGTTGTTTCTCTAAGATAAACCTGAGATTGGGTTACCATCAGTTGAGGGTCAGGGAGGAGGATATCCCGAAGACGGCATTTCGTACGCGGTATGGCCATTATGAGTTTTTGGTGATACCTTTTGGGCTCACCAATGTGCCGGCAGTGTTTATGGATTTGATGAATTGGATCTTCCGGGAGTTCTTAGATCACTTTGTGGTTGTCTTTGTGGATGACATTCTGATTTATTTACCTTCCGAGGAGGAGCACGAGGAACACTTACGAGTGGTGCTTGAGTTGCTTACAGCCCATAAGCTATATGCTAAGTTTGGGAAGTGTGAGTTCTGGCTAAGAGAGGTTAAATTCTTAGGCCACGTAGTATCTGGGGAAGGGGTGTCTGTTGATTCATCCAAGATAGAGGCAGTGCAAGATTGGGCACAGCCTAAGAGTATTTTTGAGATCCGCAGTTTTTTGGGATTGGCCGGTTATTACCAACAGTTTGTGAAAGATTTCTCTAGGCTAGCTTCGCCTTTGACTAGATTGACGCGGAAAGGGGTCAAATTTGTGTGGAGTGAGACTTGTGAAAAGTCGTTCCAAGAGCTTAAAGTTAGACTTAACACCGCTCCAGTCTTGATTATTCCGGAGAGAGGTTTGGGTTATGCAGTTTACTGCGATGCCTCACGAGAGGGTTTGGGTTGTGTGTTAATGCAGGAGGGGAAGGTAGTAGCCTATGGCTCACGTCAGTTGAAAACACATGAGAAGAACTATCCTACACATGACCTAGAGTTAGCGGCTGTAATATTTGCCTTGAAAATTTGGAGGCATTACCTTTATGGTCAGAGATTCGAGGTGTTCTCGGATCATAAGAGTCTAAAGTATCTGTTTACACAGAAAGACTTGAATCTGAGGCAGAGAAGGTGGATGGAGTTCATTGAGGATTATGACTTTGAGTTGCACTATCATCCAGGGAAGGCCAATGTTGTGGCCGATGCCCTTAGTAGGAAATCCATTAGTGATGTAGTTTGTATAGCCATCCGAGAATGGGAGATGTTGGGTGCTCTTGGCGAGTTTGACTTGCTGCTGGGTGAGTCAATGGAGTCTGCAGCCTTGTTTTCCGTGGTCGCACAACCTACACTTGTGAATCGAGTGTTAGAGGCACAGAGAGGTGACCTTGAGGTAGAATCCCTCCGGGAAAAGATATCCAGTGGGAAAGTAGAGAAGGGTTTGACTATGTATCCTAACCTGAGTGTGAGGTACCGAGACTGCTTGTTTGTACCGGAGTCTTGCTGAGAGAAAGTACTCCGAGAGTTTCACCATTCATGCCTTGCGGTGCATCCGGGAAGCACTAAGATGTATCGTGATCTGAACTGCCAGTTTTGGTGGAGGGGTATGAAGAAGGATATGGCAGTGTTTGTGTCTAAGTGCCTTACTTGCCAGCAAGTGAAGGCCGAGCATCAGAGGCCAATGGGTTTGTTACAGCCCTTGCCTATAGCCGAGTGGAAATGGGAGCACGTCACAATGGATTTTTTCGTGGGTCTTCGAAGGACTCAACAGGGTAGTGATGCCATTTGGGTAGTAGTGGACCGGTTGACTAAGTCGGCGCACTTCATTCCTATGCGCATGAGAGATTCGGTAGATCACCTTGCTGACTTGTATATTCGGGACATAGTAAGGTTGCACGGGGTCCCAGTGTCGATTGTCTCAGATAGAGATCCGTGCTTTACTGCTAGGTTGTGGCAGAGTTTGCAGAGTGCCTTGGGCACTAGGTTGTCCTTTAGCACGACTTACCATCTTCAGACTGACGGGCAGTCCGAGCGTACTATTCAGATCCTTGAGGATATGCTTCGAGGCTATGTCCTTGACTTTTGGGGGTCGTGGGAGAGGCACTTGCCCTTGGTGGAGTTTGCTTACAACAACAGTTTCCAGTCGAGTATTGGCATGACACCATTTGAGGCCTTGAATGGCTGACCGTGTAGATCTCTTGTGTGTTAGGCCGAGGTGGGCGATGCACCTCTTTTAGGCCCGGAGTTGGTGCGAGAAACGATGGAGAAAGTTGAGCTTATTCGTAAGAGGTTAGTTACAGCCCAGAGTCGCCAAAAGAGTTATGCCGACCGTCGGAGGAGGCCTTTGGCATTTGAGGTGGGTGATTACGTCTTTCTGAAGATATCACCTAGGCGGGGTTTGATGAGGTTTGGGAAGAGTGGGAAGTTGTCCCCTTGATTTATTGGCCCTTTTAAGATCCTTGAGAGGATTGGTGAGGTTGCCTACCGTTTAGCATTACTACCACAGTTGTCCGGAGTGCATGACATGTTTCATGTTAGTATCCTTCAGAAGTATGAGTCGGATCCGTCGCATGTATTGGATTGTACCGACTTAGAGGTTGGTGAGGATGCCTCGTATGAGGAGAGACCGATGAGGGTCTTGGATAGACGGGACCAAGTCTTGAGAGGCAAGACAATTCCCTTGGTGAAGGTCTTATGGAAACATCACGGGATTGAAGAAGCCACTTAGGAACGTGAATTGGAGGTCCGAGAGAAATATCTGGACTTGTTTATTAATGTTTGATATGTGTTGGGATTTGGTGTTGTTGATGAACTCTAAGAACATTGTATATGTTTGGATTATGAGAATATTGAAATTGTTGAATACATTTCAAGACAATGAATTTAATTTAACATTGTATATGTTGAAAGTGTTGTAGAAATGCAAATATATCATTAACATTGAATATGTTATGGAATTGTGGAATATGTGTATTGGAACTTGTTGAATTTCAAAGAAATGCATGTTGATAATGCATGTTGAATTATGTTGTGATTGTTCTCTTGAGGAGAGACGGAATGACCGGTAATGGGTCGAGATGATGGGTATTGAATTGAAAACGTGTTGAAAATTGAAATACTCTTGATTTTGAAACTTATATCTAATTTCGGGGACGAAATTCTTTAAGCGGGGGATGTTATAGCGATCTCGGGTTTTTCCCTTTATGTACTGTATTCCGGACTTGGGTTCCTTGGTTGAGTATTATTGTATATGTCTCTTTCCGTCCTTTAATTCCTTGTATTTGAGTTTTAGGATGTATTGGGCAGGTTGGGAACAGGTTGGGTGTGTTTTGAAACAAATGGTTGCTGTCCAGTTTTGGTCTCTTCGCTCGAGCGAAAACTTTGTCGCTCGAGCGAGCCTTGTGTCTTGTGTCTCTTCGCTCGAGCGAGAAGTTTTGCGCTTGAGCGTGCGTCTGCGTTTCTGTTAGACCTGAAGGTTGTGCTTCTTCGCTCGAGCGAGCTTTCCTTGGCTCGAACGAGCAAGCGAGCTATATGTTTTGTGGTTCTTCGCTTGAGCGAGCATTCTTACGCTCGAGCGTGCTTTCGGGTTGCAGACCTGAAGCTTTGCATTGTTCGCTCAATCGAGGTATCTTTTTGCCTGGTCGCTCGAGTGACCACTTGTAGACGTCCCCGAACGTCTCGGGAGGGAATATCCCGTTTTGTTCATTGGGCTCACTACAGTTCAGGACTCAATGTCACGGTCCTGTATCTAATCTCGCAGAGTGCAATGCAAGACCGATGAATCATCAAAGAGTCCAAATCCGGCAAATCATTTTTGAAAAACAGATTTTTAGAAAGAAGTGCCAAACATGGACTGCTTTGCCAGATACAGAGTCGCCACCTAAATATTTATTTTGGGGGTAATTTAGGAAATCCTGACTCGTTGCCTAAGGCGACGTGTCCGTCATCACCAAAGTTTCCTCGGCTCGGGAACTTGGGTACGATTGGGGAAGGTCACTTCGTGAGCACCGCCGCTCGCCCGATCAAAGATCGGCCTCTACTAACCATGATATTGAGTTTTGAAAACATTATGTGCTCTTATTCCGGTTATTAGCCTAAAATTACTATGTGATGCGCACAACACACAAGTATAGACTAGATCGCCTAATTTGGAACAAAGCATTGCATATCCGTTTGCTTGGAAAATAGTTTGAGATTCGCAAGTAGGCTAAAACATGGATTTCAATGAATTGTTCCAATTCAAGCAATCCAACCTTCACCCACAGGCATTCAGACAGTTATATCACATAAGCAATTAGCCTCTTGGTAAACATGCTATCATGGCAACACTCACACGCATGCAAGATGCTAAAGCATAAACACTTACTGAGTACTCCAAGCCAAAACAAAAACTAGTTAGTAATCAAATGCATTATCTTAGTTCATGTTAAGATGGCTAATGCAACACATGCAAAATGCAACTAAGATAGGCTCGGCTATTCTACAATGGCATGCGAAATGCAACACTTAACATGTATTCAACTCGGAATTGAAATACAATGCAGTTAGTATGATGCGCCGAGCCCGGTGTATGCAAGACAGATGAATGGATGCAAACATGCAAGCATAAGGATGCTAATTGAAATATGCCCTAAATCTAACCATCGTAAGCGGTTAAATAAAAGGGAGAAAGAAATGGGGGTTGGAAGACATGTACACACTCACGCACACTTATTACAATTGTGCCCTCACTCGGAGGGTTCGAAAGAATAATACAAATTAATCAACTAACAAGCTAATTAATTATTTACATAATCACTTAACTAATTAAACAAATTAACTAAGCTATGGAAAGCAGTAAAAGGCCTCGAGAAGAGGGATGAATGTATGCATGCTCGGCTCCGCTCGGAAATCCATCGCCATGCCACAGTTGCCTCTGTTTACACTGCTCTGCAGCTCTGAGGACTGCACAAGTCTCAAAGTTGCTTCTAAAATACTCCCTAAGGGGTTGTGGGAGACTACCGGCCAAGAGGAAACACCACCGGCCATCCATCGACCAAAAATTGTGCCATCGGCTACGGATGTTTGGTCGATCGGCACTATAGATGGCCGACCGGCCATAACTTCCTGTAGAAACCTGTTTTGACAGCAGCAGAGGACAGACAAGGCATGACAATGCATTTCAAGGCAAATGTTTGCACAACCAACCTCCCTATCATGTTATGAACTCAAGGGAGTATGGTTCTCGACCCTTGGACCACCAATCACGCATTTTAATGCATGATGGCCCAAGAAGCCAAAGTGTGCAATTTCAACATGGAATGAAATGCACAAAACAAATAATGGGCCCCAACATCTATCATAATCAATTCAAGAGGCAAGAGATGCATGCTATGATATGCAACCTAAACATGCAACATGAGCATGTGAACATGCAATATGCAATAGGCATACAACCTAAACATGTGGACGTGTCTAGCATGCAACAACATGCAACATGAAACAAGCATGCAACAACATGGTAAAATGGACTTACACTAACATGGGTAGCTCTCAAGCATGCCAAAATCAGTAGCCAAAATGATGCGACAAAGGCATGAAAACACACACACAAGCATGCATACACAAGGGCCTAAACATGGAGCATAAGACATCAACTTTTCAAAGCGTTGAAAGGATGGAAAATGCAAGCATGCAAGAATGAAACATGGACTGAAATATGATCTCCAATGATGCCAAATCACGAGAATAAGCCAAGTAAAGCATGCTAGTGACCCATACACCCAAAGCTAGCAAGCTAAAATGCATGATGGCTATACAAATCATGGCAAACATGATCAAAACAACCACAACCGGACCTCAAGCATGGAAAAACAAAGCTAAAATCTTCATGAGGTTAAGCCAAAACATGTAAGCATGGTGGTCTAAACACAAGGTGAATGTTAAGGCAAATGAGAGGATTTGCAAAGCAAGTACATGAAGCATGTGAGAGCCAACTAAACCAGTAAAAGTCAGAGCTATAACATGCCAAATAAAGCCCAAAAACCCACTGAAACATGGTCAACACATGTTGGAATGAGGTGCTCCTTTGGAAGGCCATGCAAGGGGTTGCTCTACACATGCAAGAGGCAAGCCTTAAATGAAAAAAAAGCTCTGGAAAAGGTTCAAGCAGGCCCTAAAACTCACTGAAAAATGCCTGAACCAAGCTCAAGAAATGTGCAAATAAGGGCTCCTTTGAAAGGCCAAAAATGCTAGTAAACAAGACAACAAAGGAGAGGATCACTCCTCTCCTTCTTAGGACCTCAAAACAGAAAGCCTACCACTGAAAATCCACTGGATTTCAATGGCTAGGAGGCCAAGCAAAGATCAATACAAAGGCTTCAAGGAATGGCACAAAACAAGGCCAAAACAAGCATGCAAGAGGGTAGACGACCCCCAACAATAAAATGACCTTAAACAAACATGATAAGGACCTCAAAAAAAGACTTTTTTCAGTTTACACCAAACCTCAAATATGCTTGCAAGTATGGCTAAAAGATGAAGCAAAGTAAAGCCTTAAAAGGGAGATGAAGCATACAAGGGGGTAGATGACCTCTAACAGAAAAATGTCCTTAAACAAACTTCAAGAGGAGCTCAAAATGAGACCTTTTCTAGTTTATGACAAAGCTTGAAAATGCTTGCAAGTATGACTAAGCTATGAAGCAAGATAAGCCTTAAAAAGGGGGAAAGAATTGTTACCCTTGTAGACTAACAAAGACCAGCAGCCTCTGGACCCAGAAACTCAACCCTTTAGCCTCTGAAAACAAGCTCCAAGAACCTTAGAGTGATGGTGGAGGGGTTAGGCTAAGAGTTGCAGTGCAACGAGGCCAAGAACCTCACACTTTTGAGCTAAAATGGAAGAGATATAGAGAGACAAAGAAGGATATATGTGTATATGCCCTAACCAAGTTCTGAACCTGGTATAAGGAGAGGGGAGCCTTCCTTTATAGAACCAAGGGACTAAAGCTTCTCTTAGAAGTTTCAAACCAAGAGCAAAGATCCTCCATACACGTGTATAGAGGATCCAGTCTGTGCCCTCAAACTGGCACAGCTGGCATCCATTCAATTTGTAGAACATGCTGGAAGGCTGCCGACCAGCAAAATTGGTCGGTCGGCTACTATAAATGGTCAGCCTGCTACTTATTTGGTCGGCCGGCACATTGTTCTGGTCAGTCGGCACATTGTTTGGTCGGCCGGCAAGAAAAATCTGCTCTGTAGGTCCAACTTCAAACGGGCATAACTCCTTCATATGAACTCCTTTTCAGGCCATTCTTGTGTCCAAATTGAAGCCCCGGAAGTAAGCTTTCCAATGGAACCAACCTTGCATCAAAATTCCAACTGTGAAAAAAATTTATGCTTGTTTTGGTGAAGGTTGCTCAGTTTCGGTCCAACTGGGATGATGCCCAACTTCAACCAATCATATCTCCCCCATCCGGACTCGGCTTTAAGAGATTCTTGAATGCAAAATGAAGCCCCGGAAGTCTTCTTTCCAACGGTGGTAGCCTCATAGCTTAAATTCAAGTGCATAGACAGATAAGCCTAATTTAGCGGGGACCACTCGAGTCTCTCTCTTAGCGGTTCATACCCAACTTCTTCCTCAGCTAGGTTTCTTCTCTCTTCTCCTCTTTTCTTCAACTCCAAACCCCCGAACAAGGTGTTTTGAAAGATTTTTCAAAGATTTCATTTCTCTTTCATTCATTTCCACTTTGTCCTTGCTCGGTTTATCGAAAAGCGCATCATTTGACAAAATGTGAGCCTCAGAACATTGTAGAAACTTTATTTCAAAAATGTTTTGAAAGAGAGGGTTTTAAGGTCTAAAAACCATCCAAAATAGCTTTGGTCCAAAATGGAGTGTGAAGTTGAGATTTTTCTCTCTCCTTGCCGAAGAAACTGAATCTTTGCCCTGCACACCTTTCTCCACCAAGTAAACCATTAGTAATGCCCAAGTCTTGAGGGCGGTCAAAATGGGGGTGTCTCTACCACTTCCTCGCTTGAGCGAGACTCGAGTATATCAGATTGCAGCAGCGTGATTCTTCATCACTTTTGCATCTCCTTTTTACCTCAAACCCTAATTTCAACACTCTCTCTCTCTAGAAATACACTTGGTTCTTGGGTGTGTCTACTCTAGTTCCTTTGTAAAAGGTGTGGAGCTTGGTGTGGGCTACATTTTGATCTGAAAATCTTTGAGTTTCGAGCACTTTGAGTTTTTTTCATCTTCTCCTTTGAGCTCCGAAAATTAAGGTAGGGATAATCTACTCCATTCTATGTGTTTTAACATAAATTTTAGTCATTTTGTATAAATGGTGAAGTTATGGAAATTTTGGAAAGTTAGGGTTTTGAAATTGAAATTATAAAAGAGGGGTTTTCCATGTTTGGGCTTAATATGTATGAGAGACATGAAATTGGGATTGTTTATGTGATATGAGTAAAATTGGCCTTGGGGGCAATGTTTGATAATAGGGGGATTGAAGCCCTAATTGAAATTAAATAAGTAATTTGTATAATTAATTTGGGAAGGTTATGGAAATATGAAATTGTGTTGAAAACTATGAAATTGGGAAGTCACGGAATTGAATGGTGTAGTTAGATTGATTAATCACACACCTATGGAAATATCGATAATTTATCTATTTAATGAATTTGTTATCTGCTTAGAAATAACTGCTTTGGACTATCAGTGGAGGATAGTCATGAGTGTTGTAGACTTGCATGATGATTAGGAAAATTGAAACTAATCTATTGAAATATGTCATTGAATATGATGAGTGGATTATAACATTGAATATGTTAGCGAATTGGTCATTGTATATGACGACTTGTTTAAATACATTGCATATGTATCTTGTCTGGGAGGAGATAGGGGATGTACTCCATGGTTTGGGAGGAGATAGGGGATGTACTCTCAAACCTGTTTGGGAGGAGATAGGGAATGGACTCCATTGATAACTAAGTTGGCCGGAGTGTCCAGGATGAAAGTCCCGAAATCCTAATTACGTTTGCATAACGTAGATGATTGAAGTATTGAAATGTTAATAATATGAGTTGTAGTCTCATTTTGAATTGATTATGATTGAAGTGTTGATAGTATGAGTTGTAGTCTCATCATGAACTGTTCAGATAGACAATAAACCATATCTATGATTTGAACTGGATAATGAAACGGAAAGGGATTGAAATATGGTTGTGAATATGGATTAGTTATGGAAGAGATGTACGTTGATTTATATGAGTTAAACGTTTATCAAATGCTAATGTTTTAGTTATTTCGCATATTTGGTTTAGCATATCTCTACTGGGTTTTGGCTCACCCTATATGGGACATCATTTTCAGGTACAGGTGATATGCCGCCTCCAAGGTCTTAGCTTGGGAGGTTTTGGGAGGTGAAGACTCTTTTGGTTGTTTTGTTATTTTTGGTGTTACATATAAATTCAAGCCAAGGGCTTAATGTGTTTAGAGTTAGAACTCTCCTTTTGTAATCAAGTGTTGGCTTGGAAAGTTGTAAGCCCGTAGGTCATTTACTTTTGTTGTCAATATGTGATACTTTGTACTGAATACTCTGATAAATGAAAGTATGTTTTATTCTCTTATGTATATGGATGTCATGAATGACTGGTTTATATGTATTATTTGATGGTGTTACACAACATAACCCAATACAATTCACATAACACACAACAAAATTCAACACAACCATTTCAACACAAAGCTCATATCATCCATACTATTAGTAATTTCTTTTCCTCCAAGTTTGGTTTCATATTGTAACATAATTTAAAATATCAACATTATGGGTTCAATCACAACTTTTACATAAATTTCTCAAATTCTTTAAAATTTCAATTAAACTTGTACATTTGTAATTTAGCACCTCAATTTCATGATTCTACTATTAATTGAAGCAAAACAATTAACCATCTTTATGAGCCAAACTAGAGTTTTTAAGAGTAATTAAGGCTTTTGACAAAACACATTTTATTCCAACCCTTCTATTAGTTTTACACTCAAACTCATGACCAAAGATCATAACCCCACAAATAAACCCAACTCTCTTCAAACCCTAACCCCCAATCTTATGATTCATCACAATATGCATAAAAATGTGAACTTTTGTATTTTTATAAAGAAAATACCACAAATCTATCTATAAATGAGGGTATTAAAGAGAACTAGAAACTCTTACCTCTTGAAGCAAAGAGATGATGACCCAAAAATCACCGGTGACGAAACCACGAACTATTCGGACCAAAAGGATGCCCTTAACGAGATCTACACTTTTTCTTAAAGGACCATGGTGAAAAGATCACTCTAGGTGAGTAGATCTAGAAATCTTAGTGCCAAAAGCTTGAGTTTAGAGAGAGAGAGGCAGGAGAACTCACGGTTTGAGAGAGATGAAAGAGGAGAAAAAGTGAAATGAAAATATGTTTGGAGCCTATTTATAGTAGCAAGGTAATAATAGAATAATAGCCCCAAAGTCAAATGAAAAGAGCAAGTCAAAAACCCCCAAAAAGTAGGGCCCAAACCAGTTCAAAAATCTGAAAATTACACACAGGTGTCGACCTTTCGGGCACAGGTGTCGACCCTTTAGGAAGGAAAGCAATCTGTGCAACAAGTAAGGTGTCGACCCTTAGACAGGAAGGGTCTACACTAAATTTTAGCAAGCAATTTTCAAATTCAGCAACAACAAGGGTCGACCCTTCCCAGACTGGTGTCGACCCTTGTGGACAGCAACAAAAGGCAGGTGTCGACACCACCAAGGCTTGTATCGACCCTAAATTCTAACAACACTTCCAGAAACTTCACCATGAGGTAAGGGTCAACCGTTAGGAAGGCTGGTGTCGATCCTAGAATAGAATTTCTAAGTTTCTAAGGAACTTTTTGACAAGAACAAGTGCGAACAAACAAACCCAACGAGTTTAAATCGGATTATACTCCTCCAAAACCAACATTCAATAACTCCAAAGACTCCCAAAAAGAAAATAAGGGAATTAAATACACACTCTAATGGATTAAAGGATGCGGGTGTTACAGATATTGTCATATTTTTTTGAAATCCATATCTAAATTCTTATTTTTAATTTTTTTTTTTTTTTTTTTGTGTGGTTTCTATTTGGTTTTTTTTGGTTTTTTTTTTTTCAATTTATTTAAGATGGAGTTGTGAATTTCTATTTTTTTTCCGATTTAATTTATCTATGGTTTCTATTTGTTTTTAATTATTATTATTATTTGGGTAAGTTATGATGCGAGTTAGATATGTGATAGACATGTGAGTTTATTGATTTAAAGTATGATGTTGGGAGATATTTTCAAATTAGATTTTTTTAGATAAACTTTAAAGATTTTTAAAATTTAAAATTGGATGCAAAAGAAAGATTTTAACTGAATAAATAAAAATCAAATTTATTAATTTTATCTGTTTGTATATTTGATTTTTAGTTTTTTTTTTTGTTATGTTATAATATAATATATAAGATATAGATAGATATTCACAACTTTCATAAAAAATATTATTTGATTTTTTAGGAAAAAAAGAAGGCAGTCAAGTTTTAATATGTTTTTTGGAAATCGGTGAGAGAGATTAGGATGGAGAGATTATGAAATTTTTTTTTCTTTCCATTTGAAATTCATAAATTAAAGGATAATTATTATTTCTAAAATAATTAAATAAACAAATCAGTCAATAGTTTTTTTTTTAAATCTATTTTATAAATTGAAAAATCAATAATTTTAGAAAATTGGTTAATTTGTCCCATTAAGTGATTTAAAATTTTGATAGATATATATTAAAAAAATAGATAATTATATTATTAAATCATAATTCAAATTTAGATATTGTTATATTTTTTTGAGATCTATATCTAAATTCTTATCATATTTATTTTTGTGTGGTTTTTATTTTTATTTTTTTTTCAATTTATTTTAGATGGATTTGTGGGTTTCTATTTTTTTTTTTAAATTTAATTTATCTGTGGTTTCTATTTGTTTTTTATTATTATTATTTAGGTAAGTTATGATGCGAGTTAAATATGTGATAGATAAATGAGTTTTATTGATTTAAAATATGATAGTAACAGATATTTTCAAATCAGATTTGTTTAGATAGACTTTATAGATTTTTAAAATTTAAAATTGGATATTAAAAATCAAAGTTATTAATTTTATCTGTTTAAATATCTGATTTAAAATTTTTTTTTTGGTTATGTTATAATGTAATATATAAGATATAGACAGATAGCCACAATTTTCATGAAAAATATTATCTGATTTTTTGGATGAGAGAAAAGGAATGTAAGTTTTAATATATTTTTTTTTTTTTGAAAATTGGTGAGAGAGATTATGATGAAGAGATTATGAAATATTTTTGTTATATTCCCATTATTATTTATAAAATAATTAAATAAATAAATTAGCCAATAGATTTTTTTAATCTATTTTATAAATTGAAAAATCAATAACTTTAGAATGAGAGTTTGGAGCTATTAGGAAGCTTCTCATTAGAAACCCCATTTTTTTTTTATATGATATATAGATATGGATATTTATAATTGCTTTAGATATTTTTTTAATATACAAATTATTTTTTTTAGATTTTTTATAAAAATAATTTAATAATCCCATTACTAACCATAAGGGCTATTTGTTACAGCTTGAAGGAGTTGATTATAACTTATTTTAATTTTGAAAGTTTGTGCTAGACTGTTTGGTGCAGCTTTTGCTTATAGCTTATTAGGCAGAAATAACTTAAATAATTTTTTTTTAATATATAATAATTTTTTTTTAGATTTTTTATAAAATAATTTAACAATCACATCACTAACCATAAGGGCTGTTTGTTACAACTTCTAAGAGTTGATTATAACTCATTTTAATTTTGGGAGGTTGTGCTAGACTGTTTGATGCAACTTCTACTTATAGCTTATTAGGCAGAAATATGTTAAATAAGCTGATTATTTGAAAGTTGAGGAAGGGGTGCTTTTAGCTTCTGTTTTTTGATTATCAGCTTTAGCTTAAAAAAAGCACACCAAACAGGGTCATAATATATGGGAGAAGTTGAAAAGGGTGCTGCAATAACTATGAAAGAAGTCAAAAAGGTTTATAGGGTAAGAGAAGTCAATAATGTTGAGGTTATCTATTTTTTTAAATCAAAAAATTAGAAAATTAAGATTAAAATATTAGAATTTCCATAAAATTTGTGGGTTAGAAACTTCTGTTTCCTTATATAATATATAAATTATATGGAGCAAGGGAGTCAAAAGGACAAAGAAAAAGATGAATATTTGAGAGAGAAAGCCTTGAATTTGGAATAGATAAGTGATTGGGAGTTGAAATAGAGCCAATAAGCCGACACAGGACTACAGAAAAGAGAGAGGAAACGTTTAAACTACGCAAAAACACGTTCAACAAAAAAAAAATATAAAGGCCTGTTTGGTAACGTTTACGTTTTCAATTTATATTTATAAAAATTTTATATGTTGGTTTTTATTTATTTTTTGTTTATTTTTAAAAAAACATAAATTACAAACGCGTTTGGTTTAGACAAAATATTTTAAAAAATTTAAAAATATAAAAAAGAGTAAGAAATGGCAAGTGGTGGCAGGTGGTGGGTGGAGGCGAGTGGTGGCAGCGGAAGACGGTGGTGGAAAATGATGGCGGGTGGTGGTGGCGGATGACGGTGGTGGAAAATGGTGGCAGGTGGTGGGTGATGGTGACAGAAGACGGTGGTGAAAAATTGTGGCAAGTGGCGGGTGGTGGCGACGGAGGAAGACGGTGGTGGAAAGTGGTGATGGCGGGTGGTGGGTGGTGGCGGGTGGTGGTAGCAGGTAGGTGGCGGGTGGTGGTGGTGGTGGGTGGGTGGGTAGGTGGGTAGGTGACGGTGGCGGGTGGTGGGTGGTAGCGAGTGGGTGGTGGTGGTGGTGGTGGCGGGTGGTGGTGGTAGGTGGTAAGTGGATGACTGGTGGTAGCGGGTGGTGGTGGGTGGGTGGGTGATGGTGGTGGGTAGTGGGTGGTTGGTGGTAGCAAGTGGGTGGTGGTGGTGGTGGCGGGTAGTGCGTGGTGGTGGCAAGTGGGTGGCGGATGACGAGTGGTGGTGGGTGGTGACGGGTGGTGGTGATGGGCGGGTGGGTGACGGTGGTGGGTGGTAGCGAGTGGGTGGTGGTGGTGGTGGTGGTGGGTGGCGGGTGGGTGGTGACTGGTGGTGGCGTGTAGGTGGCTAGTGGCTGGTGGCGGCGGGTGGTGGATGGTGGTTGCAGGCGGGTGGCGAGTGGTGGTGGCGAGCAGTGGATGGTAGTGGCGGGTTGTGGATGGTGGCGAGTGGATGGCAGGTGGGTGGTGGATGGTGGTGGTAGTGGTGGTGGCGGCGGCGACGGCGAGGGGTGGGTGGTGGTGGCGAGTGGATGGCAGGTGGGTGGTGGCAGGTGGTGGTGGGGGGTGGGTGGTGGATGGTGGTGGCGGAAGACGGTGGTGGAAAATGGTGGCAGATGGTGACTAGTGTTGGGTGGTAAAAAAAAAAAAAAAATTAAAAACTCAAAACGTAAACTCATTTTTTATGTTTTCATTTTTTGACCAAATTTATAAACTGAAACCATTAATTTATAAGTCAAAAATTTATCAAACAAGTTTTTATTTAAATTTTTAAAATTTTTTATAAATATAAATAAAAAACTGAAACATAAATATTACTAAATGATACCTAAGTGCTTGTTAAGTATGTGACGAAATATATGTTCCCGGCGCAAGGAGTTTTTTGCCTCCAAAAATCATGGCCCACGTAAGGTAATTCCCGGCGGAACCCAACAAGAGAAATTCCCGACCCTTAAACTACCCATAACCACATTTTGAGGCCAACTCAACAAAAGGGTCCACCTGTAGTCGGAAATGATACAAAACTCTAAAAAATATCACCCTCACAGTCTCATTTACTTGTGATTAGTCCACATCAATTCCAAAAAAAAAAAACAAAACACAACCCATGATTGGTTTATTGATCATTGGGGGTCATTGGGCCTCCATTTTGGGGCTCTCAAGTATTTTTCCGTGATTCTCTATACATGTTCAGATTCTCTTTTTGGTTTAGTTGAATTTATTTTTTTATAAAAATTCAAAAATTAATTTGATAAAAAAATTTATAAAAAATAAATAAATTAAGGTTTGAGTGTTATGGCTTTGTTTGGCATATCAATTTGGAGTTAAAATAGCCATAAAAAGATTAATAGGTTAAAAATCAATAAGATAAAATGTCACATCAAAATCATAATCATTTTATTTTTTTCTCACAAAAGTCAAAAAAATTCAAAAAGTTCAACGCAAACCAACTTTTTAACCTAGACTAAAATAGCCAAAAAATCAAAAGCAACTCACTTCCCAAATGAAGGTATAATAATCTTAAATTTTTAATTTTATTAATTTAAATAATTTTTTGATTTATTTTTAATTTAAATTATTTTTTATTTTTGTTAAACTAAAATTGATGAAAACATATTATTTTAATCATTATACTCAATATAATTATACAAAAAATGTCTAATATTTCATTTTCTATTGAATTTAATGACTAATATCTTTATTACTTAATGAAAATAGATAAATAATTTAGTTTTAAAGCAAATAAAAATATTAAGATTTAAATTGATAAAATTAAAAATTAAAAATTTATTTTTTTACAATACTCAAATCTTGGAAGATTGATTTTTTTTTTTTTTTGACTTTTTTAATAGTTATTTTTTTATTTTTTTACTATAATAGTTTATTGCCAAACGCACCCTTAAGCTACTTCAGCCTCTAAAAAAAATATTGTAAATTATAAATATATTTTTTGAGATTTGCTTAAAATATGAACTGCCCATTATACAAGTACCTCATCGTCAAAATTTATTATTTAACAAAATTAACAAAAATAAAATAAAATTTCTGATTACTTTTTTATACAATAATAAAATTACTCAAATTATTAATTAAAATATATTTATGACATTATTAAAAATTGTTAATTGAATTGATAATTTATTAATAAAATGACTCATTTGTTATGCAATTATAAATTTAAAGGTCCGGCATGTAATTTTCATAACTATATGAGGCAATTTATAATTTAAATAAATCTCAAAGGGTATATTTATAATTTACTCAAAAAATTAATTTTATCTCTTTTATTAAGCAGATATTGATAGCTATATATACAACAAATAAGAGTTTTAAGAATCAATTTTTTTTTGTTTCTAAAAGTAAAAATTTTATTGTAAAAAATATTTAGAGATCAATTTTTATCATCACAATGATAGTCGCTAAGCTAGGATCCAAAAAGTTTTTAAAAAAATTTAGCAACAAAGTAATTTGGTCTCAAAAAGAATAATAAATCATTACTAAATGTCTACTTGCGTTACTAAAAATACAATGACGATATTTTTTGAAACAAAAATATTTTGCCCTTAAAAAATAAATTTTTATTTCAAGCATTTAATTTATTGTAATATTTTAATTTTTTTAAATAAATAAAAAAAATATAATATAAATTATGCAATCAAATAGTCTACTAATTGATATTGAAGTGACAATCTATACAAATGAGTAGAGTTGATCGTGTTCAATAATATCTTACCTATATATCTATCTATACTATATATTAAGTAAAAAGGAAGTTTTAATTCCAAATCTTGTGAGAGTTTCAATCTCTCAATCTAAATTTCTTGATTTAAAAAAAAAAAAATCTTAGCATTTATTAACTTCTCTCAACTCCCAAGTCTTACCCTCATAATTACACTTTAATGCATTAAGAACAAGCATAAAAAAAAAAATTTGAAATCCAACACATATGAATTCCTTGAAAAGTTCTAACATATATGATTATTATTCCTCATAATAACACTTTAATGCATTAAGAACAATCATAAAAAAAATTTATTGAAAAGTCTAATACATATAATTATTATCAAAATATTAAACTTTAATATAATATGATAATAATAAAAAGACATTTAATTTCTTGAAAAGTCCAACACATATGATTATTATCAAAATATTAAACTTTAATATAATATAATAATAATAAAAAGACATTTAATTTCTTGAAAAGTCCAACACATATGATTATTATCAAAATATTAAACTTTAATATAATATAAAAAAGAAAAAAAAGAAGACATTTAAAAAAAAATTTAAAAATCACAATTCACATAGTAAAAAGGGGTTTTTAACCCCAAGCCTTGTGGGAGCTCCAATCTCCCAATATAAATTTCTTGATTTTTTGGTTTAAAAAAAAAAATCTTAGCATTTATTAGCTTCTCCCAACTCCCAAGTCTTACCCTTATAATAACATTTTAATGTATTAAGAACAATCATAAAATTTTTTTTTTAAAATCCAGCACATATGAATTCCTTGAAAAGTCCGAACACATGATTATTATCCCTCATAATAACACTTTAATGCATTAAGAACAAGTATAAAAAAAATTTCTTGAAAAGTCCAACACATATGATTATTATCAAAATATTAAACTTTAATATAATATAATAAAAAAAAGACATTTAATTCTTGAAAAGTCCAACACATATGATTATTATCAAAATATTAAATTTTAATATAATATAAAAAAGGAAAAAAAAGAAGACATTTAAAAAAAAGGAAAAATAAAATATTTAAAAATCACAATTCACATATATAGATAATTGTAAATACAATCTGTGCATAGCACGGATGATATGCTAGTCTATCTATACTATATATTAAGCAAAATGGGGTTTTTAACCTCCCAAGGCCTGTGGAAGCTTCAATATCTCAATCTAAATTTTTTAAATTTTTTATTAAAAAATAAAAAATAAACTCAGCATTTATTGATTTGATTAAAATTCCCTGATCAATATTTATTAACTTTTTTCAATCCACATGTCTTTCCACATGCTTGCATTTATTGATTTTGTTAAAATCTCCTGATCAGCATTTAAAATCCCCTCATACAAATAATTATAGATACAATCCGTGTATAGTTACTGCAGTACCTTTTTCAACTTCTCCCATACACTATGGTTAGTGATAAGATTGTTAAATTATTTTTATAAAAAATCTAAAAAAACACAATTTATATATTAAAAAAATCTAAAACAAATATAAATAACTATAATTATCCCGTGAGAACTCTAATATCTTAATCTTAATTTTTTAATTTTTTGATTTAAGAAAAAAAAAAAAAACCTCAACATTTATTGATTTCTCTCAACCCATAAACCTTTTTAACTTCTCTCATAGTTACTACAGCACATTTTTTTTTTTATTTCTCCCATACACTATGGGTGTGTTTGATTGGAGGGATAAGGGGGGGAATTATTTACTGTGCGGATTGTAATCCGCACAGTAAATCCAATCCGATGTTTGTTTTTTTTTTAGTTCGCCGGACATGGAGTACGGCCGGACTCCTTATCCCCCATATGGCGGATTATACTATCCTAGGGGGGGTGTAGGACAATTTTGAGGGGATTATTTACTGTTGGGATTAGGTGGTGAAATGACCATTTTGACCCTCTACTATTTTATTATGTATTATATTTAATAAAATTTAATAAAATTTAAATGTCTCAATTTAAAAATAAAATAATTTTATTTAACTTTTTATTGATGTTTTATTTTTTATTTTTTAAATAATTTTTTATAGATATTTTATTGATGTTTTATTTTAAAATTTTGTTTATATTTTATTTAATTTCATTATTTAAATGTTAATAGATGTTTTATTTAATTTCATTGTTTAATTATTATTATTTTTAAAAACAAATTTATTTAAAATTTTAATTAAAAAATAATATAAATTTTTATTGATATTTTATTTATTTATTTATTTAATTTAAAAAAAATAAATTTATTTAATTGTGTAAAAAATAAAATAAGATAAATTTTTATTTAATCTAGCTAAAAATAATTAAAATATTAAAGATATGTTTAATATTGCTATTACTTAGCAAACAATTGAAAAAGGGTAAAATAGTCTTTTGTTCATTTATCCTATCCAGTCCGTCCAACTAAACGTTGGATTCACTAAAAATAGTCCTTTCCAGACATTTAATCCTATGAAAAAATAAACACAGGACACATATCCAATCCAACCAAATAGTCCGAGGGATTCACAGTCCCAGGACTCAAGTCCGATGGATTCTAATCCCCCCTTATCCAGTCCGTCCAATCAAACACACCCTATGGTTACACATGAAAATAAAGAAGATAAGAATTTAGCTATGGATCTCAAAAAGATATAACAACTTCTAAATTTGAATTATGATTTAGTAATATAATTATGTATTTTTTTATGTATATGTATCAAAATTTTAAATCACTTAATGAGACAAATTAATTAATTTTCTAAAATTATTCAGCTTGCTTGTTTTCATTTTTCAGAAAACACTTTTCAGAAAATTATACTTTCTTATTTTCCGTATTTTTTTGTTTTTACTGAATTTTTTTAATATGGTGAGAATTTTTTTACTTTTTAGACACTTAACATAAATACACCTAAAAAGTAAAAAAATTGTAAAAAAAATCTTTTAAAAATTCAATAAATACCAAAAATATAAAAAAATACAACAATTCAGTACATTTTTTTTTTGTATTTATTAATTTTTTAAAATATTTTTTCACAAATTTTTTACTCTTTAGATATATCTAACTAAGGTGCATCTAAAAAAGTAAAAAAATGTTTAAAATTTAAAAAATATTCACTAAAAACAAAAGAATAAGAAAACCAAAAAACTCAATTTTTAAAAAACTTAATCCAGAAAATTCAAACCAAACACACTGATTGATTTTTTAATTTACAAAATAGATTAAAAAACCTATTGACTTATTTATTTATTTAATAACAAAAATATTTAATAATCTCTCCCTCCTAGTCTTTCTCTCACCAATTTCCAAAAAAAAAAAAAAATATTAAAACTTGCATTCTTTTTCTCTTCTCCAAAAAATCAGAGAATATTTTTTATTAAAGTTGTAGTTATCTATCTATATCTTATATATTATATTATAACATAACAAAAAAAAAAAAACTAAAAAAAAAAAATCTTTTAAGTTTATCTAAATAAACTTTAAATCAATAAAACTCACATGTCTAACTCACATCATAACTTACCTAAATAATAATAATTAAAAACAAATAAAAATCACAGATAAATTAAATTTTAAAAAAATAGGTACCCACAACTCGATCTTAAATAATTTTTTTTTAAAAAAAAAACCCAAATAGAAACCCCACACACACACACACACAAAAAAAAAAAAAAAAAGAGATAAGAATTTAGATATGGATCTAAAAAAAATATTAAAACTTGCATTCCTTCTCTCTTCCCCAAAAAATTAGATTATATTTTTTATGAAAGTTGTAGATATCTATCTATATCTTATATATTATATTATAACATAACAAAAAAAAAAAAATCAGATATACAAACAGATAAAATTAATAAATTTGATTTTTATTTATTCAGTTAAAATCTTTTTTTTGCATTTCAATATCCAATTTTAAATTTTAAAAATCTTTAAAATTTATCTAAACAAATCTAATTTGAAAAATAGATATCCACAACTCCTTCTTAAATAAATTGAAGAAAGAAAAAAAAAAAAAAAAACCCCAAATAGAAACCACACAAAAATAAAAATAAAAAGATAAGAATTTAGATATAAATATATTTTTCTCTCTTCTCCAAAAAATCATATAATATTTTTTTATGAAAGTTGTAGATATCTATCAATATTTTATATATTATATTATAACATAACAAAAAAAAAAAAAAAAACTAAAAAACAGATATACAAACAGATAAAATTAATAAATTTGATTTTTATTTATTCGGTTAAAATTTTTCTTTTTTGCATCTCAATATCCAATTTTAAATTTTAAATTTTTTTAAAGTTTATCTAAACAAATCTAATTCGAAAATATCTCCCACCATTATACTTTCAATCAATAAAACTCACATATCTAACTTACATCATAACTTACCTAAATAATAATAATTAAAAACATATAGAAACCACAGATAAATTAAATTTTTAAAAATAGATACCTACAACTCCATCTTAAATAAATTGGGGGGAAAAAAAAACCCCAAATAGAAACCACATAAAAATAAAAAAGATAAAAATTTAGATATGGATCTAAAAAAATATGACAATATCTACATTTGAATTATGATTTAGTAATATAATTATCTATTTTTCTGATGCATATATATCAAAATTTTAAATCACATAATGAGAAAAATTAATTAATTTTCAAGTCTTATTTAAAGAATAATCTGATTAGTCATCCAAACTCTTAAACTTCGCAAGCACTGAAAGAGGAGCTAATGGATTGAGTTAAGTGAGGTTTAAGTTGTTAGAGGCAACATTTTCACACTCTATAAATTTATTTATTTTTTAATTTTATTTTTTTCCTGTGTGATTCTCTTTCTCTACTGTTGGTTTGGTTTTGGTTTCGGTTTTAGTAAGGTTTATGTGTTTGTTTACAGGTTTGCATTGTAGAAAAAGAATTATTAGTGATTATGGTTGCAATCGAAGTATTTTTATTCATTCCATGCCAAGGATTTTCACCGGATTTTGTTTTATTCAATGAAGACCATAAAATTGAAGTTAAAAAAATGGGTATCAATTTTTTTTATTTTTTTTGTCATTTTATTTTATAAAAAAATGTGAAGATTTTACTATAACATTAGATTTTTGTATAACTAGGTAAATTTAAAAGTTTTAAATATCACCATATTTCTTTATTTTTATTCTCTTTCTATCC
The DNA here is from genome assembly GCA_036172215.1 of Camellia granthamiana. Lineage (NCBI taxonomy): Eukaryota > Viridiplantae > Streptophyta > Magnoliopsida > Ericales > Theaceae > Camellia > Camellia granthamiana. Next base: position 15,180,061 of record CM069904.1, read on the forward strand.
CTTTAGACCATTACTGTTATTTGTTAGTTTGTTAATTATTATTCAATTAATTGAAAATGAAAATTTAATATAACTTTTCATATATATTATAGTTAATTTGTTACAACTATAGTTGTATATAATAGCATAATATATAATGATAATATCTAAATATAATTTTTATTTTCTTATGTGATTAAAATAGTCTATCTTAATAGTATATAGAAGAGTTAGATGGCTTCTTTTATCTCTAAAAAACCCAATCAAATTTTTTTTTTTTTACTTTTAAATTTTTTAAATTGAAATAGTCCATCTGAATAGTATATAGAAGAGTTAGATGGTTTCTTTTATCTATAAAAAGCCCAATCTAGTTTTTTTTTACTTTTTAATTTTTTAAATTGAAACATTAATCGTTTATGTCCATCAAACAATACTGATAAACACATAAAAAGCTATGCATTTTTTTTTCTTCATTTTTTAATATGTAGGATATTTACAAATGGAAAATGTTTGACACCCAAATTTTTTTTCCATAATCCAACTTATAATAATGTAGTCATAAATGTCAATTTTTATACAAATATGAGAATAGAATTAATTAAATTATATATTTCAACCAACCACATACTCAAATTTTGACTATATCACGATGTTATTTCACTATAATTTCAATTAAGAGGATCTTCGACCCTTAATATATTTTTTTATCAAATTATAATTTGATAAAAATTTAAAAAGATGAAACGTTGAACATTACACTTTTCTTGATTCTATTTTTCTAAAAATGCTTTTCAGAAAATTTTACTTTTTTATTTTCCGTGTTTTTTTGTTTTCACTGTTTTTTTTAAATATTTTAAGTAATTTTTTTTACTTTTTAAATATACCTAAAATATATATATTTTGTGAAAAAAAACCTTTTAAAAATTCACTAAATACCAAAAATATTTAAAAAAAAATATGAGAATTCAATACATTTTTTGTATTTTTATGTATTTATTAATTTTTGAAAATATTTTTTCACAAATTTTTTACTTTTTAGATACATCTAAGTAAGGTGTACCTAAAAAAGTAAAAAAAAATTTAAAATTTTAAAAATATTCACTAAAAACAAAAAAACACGAAAACTAAAAAACTCAGGTTGCGTTTGATAGAGTTTTGTAAATATGATTTGAGAGTATGAGTTGTATTTTGAGTTTATGAGTTGTGGAATTATAATTTGAGTGTAGAAAATTTGTTTGGTTATGGTTTTTGAATAGAGTGTGGAATTAAATTTTGAATGTTTGATTTGACATGTGAAGTAAAAAAATTTGTTTGGTTGAGTATTGGAAAGAGTTTTCAAAACTTAATTCAAATTGTTATAACTCATAACAAAACACACTATTTTCACACTATTGAAAATTTTGATCAACACTCATAATCAAACTCTTTTCAAATTCAATTAAAAAAATTTATTATTAACAGAAAATAACATTAATCAATTTTTTAATTGAAAACACTACAAAGGAAATAATTTTTTTTTCAAAATAAATATTCAAAAAATTTAAATCATAAATATTTAAATAATTTAAATAATCTAAAAAATTTAAATAAATATTCAAAAAATTTAAATCGTAAAAATTTAAATATTCAAAAAATTTAAATAATTTACAATGTTAATATTTTAAATTTAAAAACAACTCTACACTCAAATCGTAATCAAACACATAAAATAAAACTCAATTAAGAAATTATTTTTAAAACTCATAACCAAACACATAACTCGAAACTGCATACTACTTTCACAACTCTACACTCAAATCGTAACCAAATACATAACAAAAAAAATTAAAATATTTAAAAATATTTTTATAAAATAGAGGTTGAATTTATTTTGATAAAATATTTTAAAATTTTAAAAGATTAAAATCGTAATATTTTGAAATTAAAAAATTTAAAAATATTGAAAAAATTAAAAAAATTAAAAAAAGCGTAACATATTTAAATATTAAAATATTTAAAATCTTAACAAAATTAAAATATTTTTAAAATATTTAAAATATTTAAAAAAATTAAAATATTGATTTGAATTGAGTTTTGAAAAGAGTTTTGAATTATGTGTTTGGTTATGAGTTTTGAAAAATATTGATTATGTTTTGAATTGAGTTTTGAGAAATGGGTATACAATTATGATTTGAAAACTCGAAACAAACAACACACTCAAATCAATAAGTGAAATTATAATTTGAGAAGCTTATCAAATAGAGTCTCAATTTTTAAAAAATTTAATCCAAAAATCTCAAATCAAACACAGTGATCATTTTTTCCATCAAAATTAATGGAAAGAAAAAAAAAATTGGGATAAGAATATATCCCTCTCTCTCTATACACAGAATAGAAACATAAGAATAGAAACATAAGCCTTAAGTACCCATAGCATCTAGAAGCTCATTTCTCTCTCTATATATATCCCTCTCTCTCCCTCTCTCTCTAAATACACAGAATAGAAACATAAAGAGTGCATATATATATATATATAAGATGTTCAAGATGAAGACGATTGAGGTGAAGACGCCGGAAAAGATGGCAAATTTAACAACAGGAAATAACAAAGGAAGCGTTGAGCGGCGCATGTTTACGACTGTTTCCAAGTGTTTGAAGCTCATGGGCTCAAACTTCATCAATTCCCTTCCCCGCAACAAAAAAACAACTAAGAAGATTGTTTAACCATCGTTTGTGTTGCTGCGTTTTTCACATAACCGAAGATCATTCCTCGTCCGTAGATCCCAGCGAGTCGCCGACGCCGACGTACAGCGGCTGCGGCGACATCTACATTGCTAGAGTCTCCATCCCTCGCTTCATCATTACACACCATCATCAAACCCGCGCCGACGATAGTTGTTTTGTGACTTTGCTCTCTGTATATTTGGAATTCATGTTCATGTGTTGCAAATTTCTCTAGTAATCCTCTGTTTTCAATCCCTTTATTTTAATACTAGTATATATGTTATTATTAGATTATTCAGAATTTTTTCTTTGATCCATGGTGGAAATTTTCAATGTTTTCAGTATTTATTTTTGGAAATTGATCTTCACTATTTGGAAATATGTATTCCTATGACAAAATTGAGAGCCGGGGCTACTGTGAGGGACGATGAAGGGTGGTCGGCGCTTCCGTGAGAATGAAACTGAAGGTCGCCGGGGCTGCTGGGTGTTGTGGTCGCGCGGCTGGGTGTTGTGGTCGCGTTGGGTAGAGACGATTGAGGATGAGAAGGAAAAGGAGAGGGAGATGAGAGGCGATGAGAGAGAAGAAGAGAGGGGTTAGGGCCAAAAGTCATCTCTCCTTTGTTACAGCCTGTCAACAGGTCGGATCCGAGTCCGATCCATCGGAATCCAATTCAATCCAATCAAACTGTGTGAGTGATTTTCTGATCACACTGTCTATCTTAGTGATTCAGCGGTAAAAAACACACACTACAACAAAAATAGTCTTTAGCCACGAAAACTAATGACGAAATTTTTTTTTGTCACGAAATACGTATCTTTTAATGACGAAAATCATATTTCGTCTCCAAATATACCATTTTTGGAGACAAAAATAAAATTGCGTCACCAATCTAAATCATAATAAAAACAATAGGTGACGAAATTATATTTCGTCATTATTTATATTTTTTTTGTCACCAAATATTTTCCCGCTAATATTTTCGGAGGGCGCCAAAATTAATAGACTTTTGGTGACGAAAAAATTGGTCACCAATTATAAAATTATTAATGACGAATATATTTTTGTCACCAATAATTTTTAATATTTTAATATCATTTAGTGACAAAACTATTTTTGTAGCCAATATTTTTATCTTTGGTGAAGAAATAATTTTATCACCAAAAAATAATTTAGTCACTAAATATTTTAAGGGGGAAATAAAAATGAAAAAAGATACAAAACTATGTCGTTTTGAAATTCTTAAATCAAAAATATGTTTCCTGACCCTTGAGTTTCCCTCATTGTTGCCCTATTCCTTAATTAAAAAAACGTTTCCTGTTTCCTTGAGCTTCCGATCGGTTCATCAAGCCCTACCCACCATCTCCTCACTTCGTCCCCTGGATTTGCCGCTCTTCATCTTCGCCTCTGCCTTGAACTTACCAGGTTAGTCTCTGTGTGTGTGTGTGTGTGTGTGTTCATGTATATATATAATCGATCGATTGACCTTCATTTTTCATCGTTGCAACTCCTCACTTCCGATCGGTTCATCAAACCCTTTCGGCTTTGCCATTGTGCTTACCAGGTCAGTCTCTCTCCCTCTCTATATATCTCTCTCTCTCTCAATAGACAACGATTTTTTTTGGATCCCTTTAATCGATCTTGTTTCATCGAATGCTCTCTGCAATTTGTCAACTCACTGCCCTCATTTCTATTTCTAGTGAAGAATCCATATCTATATCTATATCTATATCTCTATCATTTGATTTTCATACATACTTTCTGATTTTTTTTCTTTTTAATCTCTATCATTTGATTTTCATACATAGGCTTTATGATTGATTTGTAATCAATCTGTGCTTCTCTCTTATTTTTCTTTTAGACCCTTGTGTTTGTATATTTATTTTTGATGCAAGATTGTTTTTTTTTTTTTTTTTGAAAATTTTCTATTCTCTGTTTGTTTGCTGAGAAAACCGAGCATTAGAACCAAATACAATTAAAAAATAGCTTGATTTGTTGTTGATTTTTTAAATATTTTAATTATTTTTTTTATTGATTAAAATATTAAAAAATTTCACTAAAAATAAAAAAATATTAATAAAAAACTCAAAAAAATAATTTTCAAAAATTGAAACAAATTTTTAATACAAAACCTATTTGATTCATTTAGACCCGCCCGTTTGCCACGTTTGACAAAAAAAAAAAAACAACAACCTAACAAATTATTCCCAAAATTTCCCCCAAAATTTCCCTCATTTTTCTTCTTCTCAGTTGCGCTCATCTCTCTCTCTCTCTCTCTCTCTCTCAATCGTTTTGTTTTTTTCCCTTTGAATTTTAGCCTCTTTTTCTCCCTCTCATTTGTTGCATAACCCTAACCCAACCCGTCTTTGAGAGAGATGCAGAGGCGAAACGACGTGGAGATGAAGGCGATGTGACTCCGGTAGACGACTCTGGCAGCTGGGCGAGGGGAGGCGACATTGAGGCAAGGGAAGGCGGCGTCCGACGAGGTCCCTTTCGTCTTCATTTTGATTTGTTACTAATATATATATATGATTTCTTGCCATGGTTTGATTTGTTGTTGATTTGTTAAATGGGTTTGATTAATTAAGTTTTATGGGTTTGAAGATTTAGGGTTTGTTGTGGATTTTTTTTCATCATCATTCTCATTTGGTCCTATTATATATATATGATTTCCTGGGTCAAAATTGTTGTTGATTTCTTAGATTTGTTGTTGATGTCGAACATGGATTTGATAAGTGGAAAGAAGAATGAAATGGTTTTGATGATGTTTATTCTATCAAAGATCTAATTTTGTTCATAGCCTAGTTTAATAAACTGATTGCTCATAGCAAAAAAAAAAAAAAAAATCACAAAATAAAATATGAGTTATGATATCTTAATCTAGTTCTGCCTATAAAACCAGTTTTCATTCACTAGGCCAATATTGTTAAAATCTGATTACAAACAGCTATTAAGTGTTTTGCATTTTTTTATCTAAGATTTTAGTGTGATAAAACTGGATGTTTAGTTGCTTTTATTTTCCATTTTGCCTTTAATATTCAAATGTTTATACTTAAAAATATTGGTGTGGTTGTTGGATATTTGTGTTTTTGTTGATTGTTGACTATTTAGCATTTGGAATGGTAGTTAAACTGATTGCTCATAGACAAAAAAATAATAATAAAAAATAAAATAAAATAAAATAATCACAAAATGGAAAAAATCTGTATTAGACAATCAACAAGCTTGGCATGATAAGCCCATTTTGTTTTAATAATCTTCATTCTTACTTCAATAATCTTTAAGACATAAACTCATCAATACAATAGGGAAAATTATATGATCTTCCTTCAAATAATCTTTAAGTCTTAAACTTTTCAGGAATTTATGATTATTTTGTGAAAATACCACTGAATTGTAATTTCCCCAAAACAAAAAAGACCAAGTTCATAGGATAGTCATATTTTATAATGAGCTGTCAGCAAAGTCTCTGTTTATTTTCTTAACTTACCCTTTTGGCAGAAAAATTACATAATATTGCACATTTACCCAGCAATTTGTCAAAAGGCTATGTTTACATTATTTTAGATTTATGTGTTTTATATTTGTAGGGTGTGACTAAAACCTTGGTTGCTTGACAGCGTCACTCGCATTCTTTACTTCTTTTTATTTTTCTCCAATATTTGATTTTGTTGTTTTGACATGGTATAAACCTTAAATAACGTAAGGCTAGTAGTTAGAACTTGAGTGTCTTAATATTTGACGCAAAATCTAGGAGCTGCTCTCAGTGATCTTCAAATCAAGGAGTTGCATGCACTCTGACTTGTGCGAAATCAATTAGTTTTGTTGGCAAAAAAATTGTACTTTTTAAAAAATATACTCTCTCTCTCTCTCTCTCTCTCTCTCTCTCTCTCTCTTGTTTTGGTGATTTAAAATCAGAGTGAAGACTTCATTGTCTTGTTTTCTGTTTTAAATCAGAGTCAAGACACTATACTCTGATGTCATTGTGCAGTCTTTTCTTTTTCAATTGAATGTTAGAACATTGAATCAATCTTAGAAATCCCTTTCTCCTGCTTCACTATGCTTTTTGTTTGTTAAAAAGCACAAAAGCTGACACTATTGTTCTGACTGGGCTTAGTGGAAGGGGAAGAACTGTTCTTTTTCATCAAGTAAGCTATCTGAATAATGCTTTAAGTCAATGCTTTATTCTATTAACAAGGAGAGTTACATGGATAGAAGGTGATGAGTTACTCCTTTCTTGAACCCAGCGTCTGAGTGCACTGATGCCAGGTTGAGCTTAAACTATGAAGGCACTTTTGTGCTACATTCTGAAATGAGTAGTAAGGTAATATATTTCACTTTGCTATGTTGAAACAAGCATTAATATAGTTTTGTTTTGTTTTGTTTTTTTGTTTTTTTATTTTTTTTAACTTGCAAATTTCTGGTACATTTATTAAAATGTCATTGATTGCAATTTGTTTCTTCCCTCTCTCATTTTCTTGTTTTTATTTGTCATTGACAGAAGGAAAAAATAAAGCCTGTTCGCATTGTCGATGGGCATTCTTGTCTTCAACCCAAACTAGATACATGGTATTTTGGCAGGAAAAAAAAGAAGAAAAAATGTGTTGTTTCATTGTCATTAACTCTTTGGAAAAATACTAATTCTTATGGGTAGGCACACCTCTTGTTTACTACCCATGTTGTTTGTTTTGCGTCTCTGTGGCCCCTGCTCTTTCTCCATCATCAGTTTTGCTCTTGTCCCTGCCTTCGCTTCAACTGTCCACCTTCACTCATTTGCACTATCATTGCTGCTGCTACATTGCAATGACAAATTATGTGGTTCACTCACCTTAGGACCATCTTGTCTGCTACTACTGCCAGTGCTGTATCTTTCACATCAGTTAGTATAGTAAGATTTATAGAGTACATAAATTATGATGTTTGCATGAAGTTCTTAACTCAAAGGGAATATGAATTATGTATAATGCCAAAGTATGAAGTGATGATATTTATAGCTTACATATAATTCAGAACTCGCTCTAAAAATCTAGCCTTTATTATCTATCATGGTAATCTCGTGGTAAGTTTGTTATGCTTTTCTCATCCTGATAAAATGGATATGGTGCCTTTAATATGTGTTCACTCTTCACTGTAGAGTGGATTCCTGCATATTGAAAGCCCTGCAACCATAACTTTGTCTAGACCCTTGTCCTAAGCTAGACAGACTCTGACAACCCAATTCCTACAAAAGGTAATGAAATTAAAACTAGATGTATTCTATTCAGCTAGAGGAAAGGATTGCTCATATCTGAACTATGATTGTAGTACCAAGTTCATTAAATTCAAAATACAAGAGATAACTAATTTAAAATAGAAAACAAAATCCAAATTTTTAGGAATTGGTAAAATATTACTGGTTGCCTAATATATGCATTCGAGTTTTCCAAATTTTTATTTCATCTATATTTGAGTATGCAAAACTAATGATTAATTTGAAAAGATTAATTAAGTTTGAGTTTTATATGTTTTTTTTTTTATAATTTTAAATATGTCAATATTTAGTCAATACTAATGATTAATCCTCTATTGTGTATGGAACTAAATTTTTGAGGTTTTTCCTTCTACCACTTGCTTATGATCTATTACAGCTATAACTTTTGTGTAATCTTCATGTTAAATATAATTAAGTTTAGGTGAATGTTTTTCTTTGAACACTTATTAGTTATGCTGTGTTTTTCTTTGAATGTTTTGGCATCAGGTTTTATGGATCTTGTAATCGAGTTTGATCTTAAGGTGACTTTTCTCAAACGCCTTAGACAGGAATTGACGAGCAGGTATCTTCTACACATTGATATATATATACACACACATGTACACAATCACACTCGTGGACGAGGTTAAGGGTGAGCCTACTGAAAACCCATAATGGTCTTAAGAGGTTGAGAGTGAACCTACTGAAAACCTGGATATGTTATATTTGTTGTACGGGTTGTTGGTAGATGTTGCAGGTGAACCTACTGAAAAGCCATGTATATTATTTTATTTATTGTAGCATTATTGAAAACCCATATATGTTCAATGGAAATGCAACATCAAGAAAAAAGAAAAAGAAACATAACCAATTAAATATCTAATACATCTTCATAACATAATAATATATGCATGGATATAGGACGGGACTCCCGGTTTGAAAACTATGTAAAAAAAAAAAGAATAAACTTTTTCAAACTAAGTCCAAAAATGCATTTTTCTAATACTTAGGCTTGAAAATAGGTCATCAGGGGCTAAAATTGTGAAAAAGTCATGAAAAGGTTTGGGAACACCCTTAACACCTCAGGAGGGACAATGTAAGTTGTGGAAACTAACGGAACTAGTATGAGATTCCCGATTTAAAAAGTAAGTAAAAAAATGCACTTTTCTAACACTTAGGCTTGAAAATAGGCCATCGGTGGGTTAAAATCGTGTAACAGCCACGAGAAGGCTTGGGGAACACCTCAAACACCTCAGGAGAGACCAATGTGAGCTGTGAAAACTTACAGAACTAGCACGGGACTCTCGGTTTGAAAACTAAGTCCAAAAATACACTTTTTCACACTTAAGCTTGAAAATAGGCCTTCGAGGGCCAAAATCGTGCAACAGCCACGAGACGGCCCGGGAAACACCTCAAACACCTCGGGACGGACCAATGTGAGTTGTGGAAACTTACGGAACTAGCACGGGACTCCCGGTTTGAAAACTAAGTCCAAAAATGCGCTTTTCCACACTTAAGCTTGAAAATAGGCCTTCGGGGGCCAAAATCATGCAACAGTCACGAGACGGCCCGGGAAACACCTCAAGCACCTCGGGAGGGACCAATGTGAGTTGTGGAAACTTACGGAACTAGCACGGGATTCCCGGTTTGAAAACTAAGTCAAAAAATGTACTTTTCCACACTTAAGCTTGGAAATAGGCTTTCGAGGGCCAAAATCGTGCAACAGCCACGAGACGGCCCGGGAAACACCTCAAACACGTCGGGAAGGACAAATGTGAGTTGTGGAAACTTACGAAATTAGTACGGGACTCTCGGTTTGAAAACTAAGTCCAAAAATGCATTTTTTCACACTTAAGCTTGAAAATAGGCCTTCGGGGGGCCAAAATCGTGCAACAGCCACGAGACGGCTCGGTAAACACCTCAAACACCTCGGTACGGACCAATGTGACTTGTGAAAACTTACGGAACTAGCACGGGTCCCGGTTTGAAACTAAGTCCAAAAAAGCATTTTTCCACACTTAAGCTTGAAAATAGGCCTTTGGGAGCCAAAATCGTGCAACAGCCACGAGACGGCCCGGGAAACACCTCAAACACCTCGGGAAGGACCAATGTGAGTTTTGGAAACTTACGGAACTAGCACGGGACTCTCAGTTTGAAAACTAAGTCCAAAAATGCACTTTTTCACACTTAAGCTTGAAAATAGGCATTCGGGGGCCAAAATCGTGCAACAGCCACGAGACGGCCCGGGAAACACCACAAACACCTCGGGACGGTCCAATGTGAGTTGTGGAAACTTACAGAACTAGCACGGGACTCCATGTTTGAAAATTAAGTCCAAAAATGCGCTTTTCCACACTTAAGCTTGAAAATAGGCATTCGGGTGCCAAAATCGTGCAACATCCACGAGACGGCCCGGGGAACGCCTCAAACACCTCGGGAGGGACCAATGTGAGTTGTGGAAACTAACGGAACTAACACAGGACTCCCGGTTTGAAAACTAAGTCTAAAAATGTACTTTTTTACACTTGAGCTTGAAAATAGGCCTTCAAGGGCCAAAATCGTGCAACAGCCACGAGACGCCCCGGGAAACACCTCAAACATCTCGGGATGGACCAATGTGAGTTGTGGAAACTTACGGAACTACCATGGGACTCCCGGTTTGAAAACTAAATCCAAAAATGCACTTTTTCACACTTAAGTTTGAAAATAGGCCTTTAGGGGCCAAAATCGTGCAACAGCCACGAGACGGCCCGGGAAACACATCAAACACCTCGGGATGGACCAATGTGAGTTGTGGAAACTTACGGAACTAGCACGGGACTCCCCGTTTGAAAACTAAATCAAAAAATGCATGTTAAATTGTATATGTTATGGATAAGATAATAATTGTCTAACTGACATTTTTTTTTTGGTTTCATTTTTTTGCAGATTCGAGATTTGATATGGACGTGTTTGATAATTTGGAGGGCTGATGGTAGAATATGGACGTGTTTAATCCACCCTTGATATTTTATTTTTGTTAATATTAGTAGACATGTTTTTTGTTGGATATTAGGAGATGTGTTTGGTAATCTGCATACGGTTGATATTATATTTTTGTGGATATTAGGAGACATGTTTATAATCCGCATGCACTTCATATTATATTTTTGTGGATAGTGTTAAAATTCGATTGTGATGTTTATGAAAATGAACAGATTTTTGTATTGATTTGTAATAGATATTTTATTGAACATGTTATTGAAATGCGCAGGGAATTGTTACTGAAAAGAAAAAATTTTGGAAGAAAATAGTACCCTCATTTTCAAAATTTTTAATTTTTATTAGTGACGAAATAAAAAATGTCGCTATTAGTTTTCAAAAAACACGACGAATAATTTCGTCACATTTGTTGAATATTTCGTCGCTAAATTGAAATATTTGGTGACAAAATGTTTTTTGTCATTGAATAATTTTCTTTTTTGTTCATTTTAGTGACGAATTTTTTTGTCACCTTAATCCATATCATTGGTGAGGAAAACTTTCGTCACTAAAATATATTTGGTGACGAAATATTTCGTCGCAAAAAACAATTAAAATAAAATATTATTTAGTTTTGGTGACGAAATTGGTGTTTTAGAGGACGAAAAATTCAACATTTGGAGACGAAACATTTCGTCGCCAAAAATGAATAATAGGTGACGAAACTGTTTTTCGTCACCAGGTACTTTCTGTGACGACCTATAGGCCACGAACGTGGTGACAAATTTTTTTCGTCACAGATCACTTTAGTGACGAAATTTTGATGTTTGGAGACAAAATCAGTCTGTCACCAAAGACCTTTTTTGTTGTAGTGACAGGCAGAATAGATGGCACAAATAATAGCACAAAGACACAAAGAGGATTTTACGTGGTTCGGCAATAATTGCCTACGTCCACGGGAGGCCGAGGTAATTTCACTATTGAATGAATGGTAAAAATTACAATATACTCTCTGTAATTCTCTTACTCTCTTAGCATGTAATTGTAAGTGTTACAATTGGCTCGTAGTTGTATATGCTCTGTTCAGAATGATCCATCCTCTGTTTGTTGTCCTCCATCTCTATATATACACCGGAATAGAGATGGAGTGGTTACCAGCTTTTTAGCTGGCTTGCCAGCCCACTAGTGCACTTTTAGCAGCTTTCTAGGTAAAAGCTGTTGATTCCTTCACACGACTGCTAGTGGCCTCGTGGCTATTTCTCATGGCCTCAAGGCAAGCTTGTCGGTGAGATAGTGGCCTTATGACTTTCCCCACTAGGCTGGACATCCACCTAACCAAGATAATATTTTATAACATCAACCTCGGCTTACTCTTCTGCGGGTAGCTCGGCCTTTGCACGTTAAGCCGAGGTTGGAGGCCTTCATCCAAATTAAGATGCCTTTGGAAATGACCTCGGCAATTACTTGAGTATATTGGCAAAACTTTACCGTGACACGTAGAACCTCGGATTCCACGTCGGCGACCACTTGCCACGTGTTGATACTCAGAAATATAACCCCACAACTGCCCCCTAAGTTCTATTACCTCGGCATACTGAGGTGATGGAACTTACATTGAACTTCTTTCTCAGACCTCGGGTTAAGAATTTTCTAGCCGAGATCATTTACTTCAGGCCGAAATGTCTTCTCCAAATTCAGAATGGTTCCCTTACGCGCATGAGCTGTCATGCACCGCTTTTCAACCGTTCCGATGATGCGTTTTACTCCCATTGTTGCGTGCTTGTGACGCGGCCATAGGCTGTCGTTTCACTGTTTGCGCCGTCTGACGCGTGCGTTAACCAAGGCGCAATAATTGCTGTTTTTGCCGCCGTTGCAATTTTTGACAAAATATTCGCCTCTCCTTCTCTCCTTTCACTTTTGCATTCGAATTTCCTTTGCTTTCCCTTTCTCTCTCAAGAGTTCTTTCTCTCTTTCGAATCTGCCATTGCTCCTTGCGTCAAGCTCTGCAACTGCCTCCATCTGTGAAGCTTTCGTCATTGTAACGTTCACCATCTGATCTCGGCGAAGCTTACTCCGGCCTTCACCTTCTCTGGTAAGCAACTGGCTCTTCTCCTCCAGTTCTTAATTTATCCATGAAATTGCTCGTCATTGTCGTTTTAATTTATGAATCTTTCACCTGAATACGCCTATATTTATCGGTTTTTTGCACAAGTCACGAATACTCACACTGTTGCACCTCTTATTCTTGGTCTTCCTCCCTCTCTGTTCTTGAATCTGAGACTTCATTTTTGTTTTTCTGTTTTCCAGATTTCTGCCTTTCATACTCATTCTTCGTAGATTTAGGTTTGGGATTTGCTGTAGAACCATCAATCCTTAGGAAGCCGAGGTCCTTAGAACCCTTCGAAAGTACCCTGTTTCTGTAGCCTCGTACTCGTATATCAATACAATGGGTGTGTGGAGAGATAGAGTGAACACCCCCACCAAACTAGAACATTTTAGGAGAGAATTTTCCATCCCAGAGGATGTCCATCTCAGACTAGCTGAGGAAAAGGACTCCATTATGCCCAATGGTGATAAGATGCCTTTTCCTGTTGTTGCCTTTGTCCAATGTGGACTTCGGTTCCCTCTAGATCCCCTCTTCCGCGAAGTCCTTCATTACTACACCCTCAATCCCATGCAACTCACCATAAACACCATAAGAACACTTAATCGTATAATAGCCCTAGCTCGGCAGGAGGGTGTTAGGATCACTCTTGCCGACGTTCAGTATTGCTACACCATGTGTGCCCTGAACCTTAAGGAAAAAGGTTATGTTTATTACCTTAAGCCGAGGTCCACTGAGTTTAAGATTGTAGCCGACCTTCCAGACTCCAACAAAGGGGCTGGAGATGATTATCTCATTGCATCTGGGAACTGGGAATTTGGCCCAGATGAAGAAGTTCATCTATTCCCTCTTCCTCGAACGGTCAGAGAGGGCAAGGGTAAGAGCCAATCGTTAACTGCTTAACTGTTGCTTTAATCAATTTTTCCCAACAAATTTTATCTGTTTCTGATATTGTGTTTCTTTTTTGCAGACGTTCGCAAGCCTCCCAAGGACTTCCGCCAGTCCTACTATCCTGGGAAAGGTTTGAAGAAACTTTTGAACCTTCCACTTCAGCAACGAAAAGCTCCATTGTTGCTGAATTTCATCCCCACATACACATCCAAATTAGCCGACGTTCCGAAGAAGCAGAAGAAGAGCGGCCCTCCATCGATTGCTTCTACTGAACAGGCTGCCTCCACATCTGAGCCAGCCGATCAGCCTTCAACCTCGGCACCAACTTTGATACCAGTGACAGAGAAGAAACGACGACGAAGACTTGTTAAAACAGCCGAGATGGAACGACCAAAGAAAGTTGTGCTGGACCTTCTGGCCGATCTCCCTGACGATATGGATGATGCACCATCCCAACAAGTGCCGCCGCCAAAACCCAAAAGAATGAAGAAGGCCCAACCAAAGGCCAAGGTGACTGAAGCTGATGCCGAGGCCGAAGATGCCCTGCCAATATCCAAATTGGCCGAGAAGACTACTTCGGCACCTGCAAAAAGACCTGTTGAAGCCCAGCCATCAGGGTCTACTCAACAAAAGAGGCCAAGGTCTTCGTCTGCCACAACTTCGGGATCCAGGATTCCCAAAGTTCCCTGGGAACCCAAAGTTACTCTTGAAAACAGGCCGGTCTATGCCAATGAAAGTGCCGCCGATGTCAAAGTCGGCGTTGCACTCAGTACTGCAGTTCTCCTGGAGGGCGATCTGGAGCGTAACGCCCAGATGAGTAGATATGATAATTACGCCCTTATGTTGCAGCATTCTGTTCAAGTAAGTCTTTGAATTTGTTAACTTGTTTCTCATACTTGTAAAATTTTGGAATATTCTATAATAACTTTTGCCTTGTGTTCTTTCAGGCCATTCAACACGCCCACTCCTTCTCCATGCAGGCTTTTGAAATGGGGGAGGAGTTATCTGAATTGAAGAAGGAGTTTTCTGCCCTTCAGAAGATCCATAAAAGGGATCAGTTAAAGATGAAAAAGCTGGAGGATCAGGCCGAGGCGGCCACAAAGGCCCATCAGTTAGCTCAACAAAAAGCTGAGGCTGCTGAATATATAAGAAAGGTCGCCGAAGCCGAGAAAAAAGAGGCCGAGGCTAAAAAGGTTCAAGCCGAGAAGGAGCTAACTGATGCCCTGGCTACCAAAGACGCCGACATCAAGGCTGCAGATGCGAAGGGCTATAGTCAGGGTATGGCCGACGTCGCGGAAGATTACAAGCTTCAAGTCAAGCAGGCGTGCAACAAGGGATTTATCCTAGGTTGGAACGCCTTGGCCAAAGAGCTTGGTCTTCCTGCCGACTCGCCCTGGCGCAAGACCAAAGCCATTCGTCTTCCCTTTGCTCTTTCTCCACCTCCCAGCCAAGTTGAAGAAGAAGCTGATTCTGAAGCCGAGGCTGAAGATGACGCTGAAGATGAAGGTGAAGCACTGGTCAGGAAATCCAAGGAAGCCTCTGAAACCAAGTCACCTCCGCAGGGCGATCAAATAATGGACTTAACCCAGGAGGATGAGGAGGTTGAGAAGGTGCCCAAGGAAATTGGCCCAGCTTATCTATCTTCAGACCTTCTTCTGGCTGATAGGAGTGTGGAGAAGACTTTGGCCGAGATCGATGCTGAGGTTGCAGCGGAAAAGGTGGCCGAGGTAGCAGCAGACAAGGAGGCTGAGGTCGTGGTACAAGAAGGTGCAGAGGTTGCGAGTCAAAAGGATGCCGAGGTCGCTTTTCAAGAGCCCTCTGAGGTCCCAGCCCAACCTGCTTCTGAGGCTGAAGAAACTTGAACATCTTCTCTTTTTCTTTTTTGTACTTTGTTTCTTTTCTTTAAACAATGTAAGCTGTCTTTTGTGGCCGATGTGCCCCCTTGTTGTTTTAAAAACAATTGACTCCTGTTATCTTTATGCTTCAGTCTCTGACTTTTCTTTACTGCTTCTGTGTAGCTTTATACTTAGAATATTTTGCATACTTTACGTATTCTTCCTTCTTTGTGTAATCTTCTCGGGGTAACATACCTCGGGTATAACACCTGCAAATTTTACTTCGGCAAGGAACTGTCCTGCAATCTTGTCATAAACTTCAACAAGTATAAAACATATACTATTCAATGTTAACCTTTGCAAACTTTTCTTAAGTTTCAACGAGTGGTTAAACAACAATCTCAGTCTGCCCTACTTGTAAATTGCTACAAATTTCAACAAGGATTAAAATAAACAGTAAACTTTTACTCAAGTTTTAGCAAGTGTTAAACAACAATCTTAACCTTTACCTCAACCTGTAAATTGCTGCAAATTTCAACAAATGGTAACATGTCGGCTTAATTTCAACTTGTAAATTGCTGCAAATTTCAACAAGTGTTTGAACATCTTTCTTGGTTTATCCAACCAGCAGACTGCTATAATTCTGTATGCCATAACATCGGCTTCCCTTCGACTTGTAAATTGCTACAAATTTCAACAAGCGAAGAGAAACAAATATCTCGGCTTGACTCCAACTTGTAAATTGCTACAAATTTCAACAAGTGAAGCCAAGGAACCATCTCGGCTTAATTTCAACTTGTAAATTGCTACAAATTTCAACAAGCGAAGCTAAGCTTTTTAATCGGCCTGACCAACTTGTAAATTGCTACAAATTTCAACAAGGGTTAATACAAACAATAAACTTTACTCAAGTTATAACAGGTGTTAAACAATGATCTACTTGTAAATTGCTGCAAATTTCAACAAGAGTTTAAACAATAATATCAACTTTATTTGAACCTGTAAATTTATGTCGGCTTGACTTCAACTTGTAAATTGCACCAAATTTCAACAAGTGTTTGAACAAGTGGATTGCTATATGTCGGACAGCAATATCATCAGCTTCACCCCAACTTGTAAATTGCTACAAATTTCAACAAGTGAGGAGAGTAGTAACCTCGGCTTAACTTCAACTTGTAAATTGCTACAAATTTCAACAAGCGAAGCTAAGCTTTGTATTCGGTAAAACCAACTTGTAAATTGCTACAAATTTCAACAAGTGGCAGACTTTGTATTCGGTCAGACCAACTTGTAAATTGCTACAAATTTCAACAAGTGGTAGACTTTGTATTCGGCCAGACCAACTTGTAAATTGCTACAAATTTCAACAAGCGGTAGGCTTTGTATTCGGCCAGACCAACTTGTAAATTGCTACAAATTTCAACAAGTGGTGGGCTTTGTATTCGGCCAGACCAACTTGTAAATTGCTACAAATTTCAACAAGTGGTAGGCTTTGTATCTTCATTGCTCCTCTGCCCCCAATGTGAACCTGAGTTCCACTTGGGTTCTCATTGTTCATGTCTTCCAGCATCTGTTTGTTGAGGACGTCGGCCAAGAGTAATGATCATCTTAATGATAGAAAAACTTCAAATTGCAAGTGTTCCAGGGTCTTGGCAATGCTTTGCCATCATTGTCTTCAAGCCGATATGCTCCATTGCCTAACACCGAGGTAATTCTGTAAGGCCCTTCCCAGTTCGGGCCAAGCTTGCCCTCCCTGGGATCTTTCTTGTTGCCGACCACTTTTCTCAGGACCAGGTCGCCGACTTGAAAATCCCTGGGGTTGACCTTCTTGTTGTATGCTCTGGCAAGTTGTTGCTGGTACACTGCAAGCTGAATTGCAGCCTTCTCTCTTCGTTCTTCCACAAGATCCAGATCTCGGGCTAAGAGTATATCATTAGTCCCATTTTCAACTCCTTGGGTTCGGATTCCTGGGATGCCGACCTCCAGTGGAATGACTGCTTCTGTGCCATAGGCCATGGCAAAGGGAGATTCCCCTGTTGATCTTCTCGGCGTGGTCCGATATGCCCAAAGCACGTTGGGTAATTCATCTACCCACTTCCCTTTCGCTGCCCGCAACCTCTTCTTGATTCCATCCAGAATTACTTTGTTGGAAGCTTCTGCCTGCCCATTACTTTGAGGGAAACTTGGTGTTGAGAAGTAGCTCTTGATCTTGAATTTTGCACAGAAGTTCTTGATGAGCTTGCTGTCGAACTGCGTTCCGTTGTCGGCAACGATGGCTCTGGGAATGCCAAATCTGGTGATGATGTTCTTCCATATAAAATTCTTGACATCCACATCTCGGATTTTAGCAAGAGGTTCTGCCTCTATCCACTTTGTGAAGTAATCTGTTGCCACCAGCAAGTATTTTCTCTGCCTAGTTGCTTGGGGAAGCTGTCCGACCAGATCCATGCCCCATTGGGCAAACGGCCAAGGGCTGGATACTGGATTCAGGTCGGCAGCTGGCTGATGAATCAAAGGTGCAAACCGTTGACAGGGTTCACACTTCTTCACATATGCTTCTGCATCCTTTTGCATGTATGGCTACCAATACCCTTGGGTAATGGCCCTATGGGCTAATGATCTGCCCCCAGTGTGGTTTCCACAAATCCCTTCATGAATTTCATATAAAAAATCATCAACTTGAAGAGGGTGTACGCACCTTAATAGGGGTCCAGTGAAGGACTTTCTGTAGAGATGTCCGTCCGCAGTCAGGCTGAATCTTGCCGACTTTAGTCTGACTTTGTGTGCCTCCTTGCGATCTTCTGGCAGTTTTCCTTCTTTAAGGAATGCAACGATTGCATCCATCCAGCTCGGCCCCATGTCCACGCACATTGCCTCTTGCTTTGCGTGCCGTGGTTCTATGCTCAGTCCCGACATGTAATCGATCATAATTGTCCTCGTATTCCCAGTCTGCATTGAACTCGCCAGGTTGGCCAACGCGTCGGCGTGGCTGTTATCATCTCGGCTAACTTGAAGAAGTCGGCAGTTGTGAAATAACTCGGCTAGTCTGATCACCTCTTTCGCATATGCCGACATCCTCTCGTCTCTGGCTGCAAATTCTCCTGTTGATTGGTTAACAATTAATTGTGAATCACAAAAAACTATTACCTCATCTGCTTCTGCTGCTGCTGCAAGTTTTAATCCTGCGATTAATGCCTCGTATTCAGCTTCATTGTTTGAGGCCTTGAACCCCAAACGGATGGATTGTTCAATTATTTCTCCGTCTGGGGATATCAGCAATACTCCTGCCCCCGCTCCTCGTCGGTTTGAACTTCCATCGACGTAGAGTCTGAATGAATCGCCGATGTAGATGCTGCAATGTCGGAGCTTTTCTTTTTTTTGCTCTTTTGTTGTCGGCGGGGATTCTTCGGGCTTGCTAGGACCTAGTTCATCTCGGCTCAATGGAGGCCGACGTTCGATGGACTCCGGCGTGAATTCTGCCACAAAATCGGCCAAAACTTGGCCCTTGATTGCTGTTCTGGGTCTGAATTCCAGGTCATACTGCCCCAAAGCCACTGCCCACCTTGCAATTCTTCCTGTTAAGTCTCCTTGATGCAACAGGGATTTCAATGGATGTTCTGTTAGCACCACAATCTTGTGTGCTTGGAAGTAGTGGTTCAACTTCTTTGAAGCCATAACTAAAGCCAACATTAACTTCTCCAGAGGTAAGTACCTTGTTTCAGCACTGGCTAAGGTTTTACTTACATAATAAACTGCCTTCTGGTCTCCCTGTTCTTCTCGGATTAGAACTGCGCTTACAGCATGTTCCGACACAGCCAAGTACAAAAATAACTCCTCTTCAGGCTCAGGTGTTGAGAGGACTGGAGCCATGATCAGGTACTTTTTTAGGTCGGCCAAAGCGGCCTCGCACTCTTCAGTCCATAGGAAGTCTGCCGTCTTCTTTACCAAGTTGAAGAAGGGTTTACATTTGTCGGAACTTCGGCTTATGAATCTGTTTAGGGCTGCGGCCCTGCCAGTGAGCATTTGAACCTGTTTTGCCGAGGTTGGACTCTGTAGATCTAGGATGGCCCTGATTTGATCTGGGCTGGCCTCTATTCCCCTCCTTGTTACCAAGTACCCCAGAAACTTACCAGATCTAACCCCAAACGCGCACTTTGATGCGTTGAGTCGGAGCCGATATGATTTCAGTATGTTGAATACCTCGGCTAGGTCGGCGAGGTGATTCTCTGGCTCCTTGGTTTTCACGACCATGTCGTCGATGTAGACTTCCACTGTTTGGCCTATCTGGTGCCTGAACATTTTAGTTACCAGCCTTTGGTAGGTTGCTCCTGCGTTTTTTAGTCCGAAAGGCATTACCTTGTAACAGTACAGGCCTTTCGGGGTGATGAACGCCGTCTTCTCCTCGTCTGGGGGGTACATGGCTATCTGGTGATACCCCCTGTAAGCGTCCAGGAAGCTCATCCTACCATGTCCAGACGTTGCATCTACCAGCTGGTCAATTTTTGGCAGAGGGAAGCTGTCTTTGGGACAGGCTTTATTTAGGCTTGTAAAATCCACGCAAACCCTCCATTTACCATTTTTCTTCTTTACCACCACAGTGTTGGACAGCCACGTTGGATAGTTGACTTCCCTAATGGCCCTTGCTTCTAGAAGTTTGTCAACTTCTTCCTCCACTGCTTCGACGTGTACCAACGTCGGTCTTCTAGCTCGTTGAATCACAGGTTTAGCCGACCTGTCGACGTTCAGTCTGTGACATGTGACCTCGGGGTCAATGCCAGGCATTTCATAAGGTGTCCAGGCAAACACCTCTATGTTTGTTCTTAAAAAGGCTTCAAGTTCTTTTTCCTCTTCCCCGGCTAAGCCTGAGCCGAGAAGAAAAAAGCGCCCCTCATCGCCCTCCTAGACGAGGATTTTCTTTAGTGTTTCCTCACTCTTCTCGGCCGGTTCCTTGCCGACATCATCTAGGACTTCCATGTCCTCGTTTTCAACTTCGGCTCTGGCTGGTTCTCGAATGTTGCAAGTAGTCTTCATTGCTGCCATGGAGCAATTCTTTGCCTGTAGTTGATCTCCTTTGACTTCTTCAATCCCATGTTCTGTTGGGAAGCGCAGTAGTTGGTGCAATGTTGAGGGGACTGCTCCCATTGCATGCAACCACGGCCTGCCCATGATGATGTTATATGGTGATGGCGTATCAATCACAATGAACTCGGTCCTAATCTTCTTAGTGCCTGCTTGCACTTCCAAGTTTGTGGCACCCAGTGGCCACGTCGGCGTTCCATTGAAGCCGACCATCGGGCTATTTGATTGCTCCAGGTCGTCGGGGTGAAGGCCTAGCTCCTTGTAACATCTAACGTACATGATGTCACAAGAGCTGCCTGGATCTATGAGGATGCGTTTTACCTGGCACTCCCCAACCTGGAGGGATACAACCAAGGCATCATTATGCGGTTGCTGTACCATCTCTAGGTCGGCCTCGGTGAAGTTTATCATCAGACCTTGGCAATCCCCCGGCCGAGGTCTTTTCAATCCGACCTGGTTCACGTACTGCAAGTGTTTTACTCTTTGGGTTTCCCCCCGTATGTCATTTTCATTCACTTTGGAATGAATCACATTTACTACCCGAGGTCTTTTTTCCCGAGGTTGCGGTGGTGGTGGAGCTGCTTCAGCCTGAGGCAGCCTTGCCTGTTCTTCCCTCGTTCTGGTTTCATCGACGAGGTCTCTGAGGTGGCCTCGCCTCACCAGATCTTCCAAGTGTGCTTTGAGGGCTCTGCAACCCTGTGTTGTATGTCCGTTTTCATTGTGATAAGAACAATGTCTGTCCATGTTTCTTCCCATAAACTCCCCGGGTTCCCTTACTGGTGTTCTAAAATAGGGCTGGCTCCGAATTTTTCCTAGGACCTTTTGGATGGGAAGTCGGAACACGGTTGTAACTGCCTGTTTAGCCCTTAACTCTACCTCGGCCTTGCTGAACCCGTTGTTACTTCGGCTTCGCCTCGGCGAGTTGTTTCCTTCCTGTTTGACCTCTTTCGGTGCCGATGTATCCTCCTCGGCTCTGGTATATTTTTCGATTCTTGCCATGAGTTCCTCCATGCTCTTTGGCAATGTCTTCGCCAAAGATTTCCGTAGTGAACAATCTGTTTTCAGGCCGTTCTTGAAAGACACGACCGTTACCTCCTGGTTGCATTCAGGTATTCGGTTGAACACTTCGTAGTACCTCTTTGCGTAGGCCCGAAGGCCTTCATCCTTGCTGATCTTCAAAGCCATTAATGCGTCCACCCTCAATGGCTGTAGCTTGTTTGTCACGAACCTGGCCACAAACATCTCGGCCAGGCCTTCCCAAGTTTTCACACTTCCTTTTGGTAATCTATGGAACCAATCCGATGCAATCTCCCCAAAGGACGATGGGAATACTTTGCAGAGCAAAGGCTCATTTCCACTGTATAATGCCATTGAGTTCAAAAACAATCCAACATGGAAGTTAGGGTCTGACTTACCATCATAGATTTGGAACCTCGGCATGCTGAATCTTTTTGGAGCTTCAAATTTGTCCAGTTCTTCCGAGAATGGTGTCCTCGGCTTGAGGAGTGAGGTCACCTCGGCTTCAGCGTTCTGTTCTCTCCTCTTGAGATAATTTCTCAAGTCTTCTTTGCTCCTCCCCGGAGCTCGGCTATCTTTCGATTTGAGTCCCTTTGGCACACTACTCTCGGCCTCGTGGTGTGCCCGTTTCGACCTTTGCCCGTGCGTTGTGTCGAAGCAGAGAACCTGCTTTTGTACATGCCGATGTTCTCTTGGTTCCTGATCCTTCGTATTATACGTTCTCTGGGACTTGCCGACCTCCCCGGAGGACGGGTGAGAATGCTTCTTGTTCCTAGAGCGCTGTGGTGCCTCAGGAGTTGTTGTCCTTCCTTCATTCCGAGCTTTAACTGCTGGGATTGGCGTATCCTGCAGTGGGTATGGTGGCTGCATGACCTTGCTTTGCATCATGAAGTTGACGACCGACTGCAGGTCCGCCAACTTGTTTGCCAGGTCCTTGAGTTCCTCATCCCTTCGTATGCATCTATCCCTCTATACCTGGAGGTTGTCCTCCTCGTAGTATCTGCCTTGGTCTGCCTTTTTCGAAGTGTCATCATCGTGGATGACGTTCTTTCCCCCATGCCCCTGGCCACGGTTTTTATCATTGTGGTTGTTTTCTTCGACGTCAAGGTCAATAGGCCCGTCACTCTCAGCGGAAGTATTGCCCCTGTCCTTCTCGTTTTGTGCGTTACTGGCCATCTATTCGTGTTTCTTTCCCACAGACGGCGCCAAATTGTGTGAGTGATTTTCTGATCACACTGCCTATCTTAGTGATTCAGCGGTAAAAAACACAGGCAGAATAGATGGCACAAATAATAGCACAAAGACACAAAGAGGATTTTACGTGGTTCGGCAATAATTGCCTACGTCCACGGGAGGCCGAGGTAATTTCACTATTGAATGAATGGTAAAAATTACAATATACTCTCTGTAATTCTCTTACTCTCTTAGCATGTAATTGTAAGTGTTACAATTGGCTCGTAGTTGTATATGCTCTGTTCAGAATGATCCATCCTCTGTTTGTTGTCCTCCATCTCTATATATACACCGGAATAGAGATGGAGTGGTTACCAGCTTTTTAGCTGGCTTGCCAGCCCACTAGTGCACTTTTAGCAGCTTTCTAGGTAAAAGCTGTTGATTCCTTCACACGACTGCTAGTGGCCTCGTGGCTATTTCTCATGGCCTCAAGGCAAGCTTGTCGGTGAGATAGTGGCCTCATGACTTTCCCCACTAGGCTGGACATCCACCTAACCAAGATAATATTTTATAACATCAACCTCGGCTTACTCTTCTGCGGGTAGCTCGGCCTTTGCACGTCAAGCCGAGGTTGGAGGCCTTCATCCGAATTAAGATGCCTTTGGAAATGACCTCGGCAATTACTTGAGTATATTGGCAAAACTTTACCGTGACACGTAGAACCTCGGATTCCACGTCGGCGACCACTTGCCACGTGTTGATACTCAGAAATATAACCCCACACAAACCATTAATCCAAATCAGAATCCAATTATTAAAAATCCGATTATGGGCGATCCGAACAGATCCATTTTAAACATATATCTAATTTGTAGAATCCAATCCGATTCATTTTTTTCTCCCCCGTTGTTGGTCAGCCATATAAAGTCAATAAAATACCAATTATAAAAAAAAAAGTTTGTTCGTAACATCAAATTTTAATTGAGTTATACATTTATACTCACATTTCACCACAAAAACAAAATAAAGCAATTAATAACAAATTATCCCCATGCTTCTCCTAAGTGAAATGTTTTAAACTTTTTTTGTATGCATTTAACTGACTCCTCCATCTCTTTCTCCATCAACACCATTATGAAGTCTTGCACAATTGAAATAGTAAATAGTTAAATTGAACTTGAGTTCAAGGACAAAACAAAAACAAACCCTTATAATTCCAATGAGATGACAGCAAAAAAAGAAAAAAAATGTGTGTAGATAACTTCCATCACAATGCAAATGACATACCAAGTGATTTAATTCATCTATTTTTCTCAATTCCACTCATATAAATATTTGCATACAAAATGTAGATATCTAAACTTTTTTTGGGAAAAAAAAAAAAAAAAAACTCTCTAAATTCTTTATGTGGGTAAGCAATGAAAAGTATAACCAAACTATGTAACTATCATATGCACAACAATCATTGTCAATACAAGTATGATGACTATTGAACTCCATAAACTACAGTTGAAATCGCAAGAGAAGAACAAAATTAATATTTTTGGGAAAAGAAAAGAACTTTATGTAGGAAGCAAAAAGAAAGCCCAGAAGAGGGAAGAAATATACTGAATATATGTGACAAGGCTGCAGCCTACAGAACATAGAGTTACTCTCCAACTTAAGATAACTTCTCCTATCACAATGAAAATGACAAACCAAGTGATTTAATTCAATCCATTTACTCATGTGAGCATTCTTCTACATCTACAATTTCAAAATAATGAGACATTACGATATTTATAGAACTAAACTAAAGAACATCTAATTAATTAAAAGCTTCAATATTTCACTTACTTCTATTTTTGGTTGGTTCAATCCAATCATTGCAAGTGATCAAGGCCTCCACAATATCTGGAATTAATGAAGCATGTGTCTCATCAATCACCCTACCTCCTACATTAAACGTTGTCTCTGATGCAACTGTAGTAGCTAGTACACTTAAAACATCATGAGCCATCCTTGCCAAAGTAGAAAATTTTGCTTTATTCACTTTCCACCAATGTAGAATATTGAAACTCTCATTACTTGGAAACACCAACTCCTCAAAGTATTGCTTCACCTCTGATTTTTGATAGGCGTAAATGTTATATGATAATAGACCCAATCTATGAGAGTTCCAAAACTATTGAGCTTGAATTCATCCCACTTATATGATAAAAACAAATACTCACATTACATTCAATATTGACTTTGAAAAAGAGCATATGTGGTGGGAAGAAATTATCACATCTAGAATTGGATGAAACAATTTTTTTTTTAAGATAATAGACCCAATAATCTTGAAATGACATTTCTCATTGTTTACAAAGTTGTCAAATATCACCCCCTAATTCCAACACGGTCTTCTAATCTTCCACAGAAGCTAAAGTTAAATAGACTCAAAAGAGGACTGTATTTGAAAAATCACCTAATAGAAAAAGAAATAAAATGCATTTAGTTATAAAAAAAGAAAAAGAAAAAGAAAAAGAAACCCAGATATTAGATCAGTGAGATGGGTAGTTCTAACATCCAAAATGAGTTCAATCTTCATACACTGTTAACATTTAGATCTATAGACACTATAAGCTTCATGACATATTTAAAACCTACTATTAATACAAACCCACATTGTCAAAACCAAACTAGAACTTTCCTAAAAAATAAAATAAAAATGTGATTTCAACATAAGAAAAAATAGAAGAGGAAAAAAAAAGAAAGAGAACGCAAGTAGAAAAAGGCATACAACATGAAGTATGACGAACTTTGAGAAGAGAATCTAAAATCCATGCTTACCTGAAGATCTTGTGTGTGAAAAGTACAGAGTTTGATGAATTTTTACTACCCATCAAATAACAAATATATAAAGTCCCAAAAACATCCAAGAAAATGTTTCAGAATTGATTTTCCATTCAAACAAATAGCCTAGATTTGAGCTTGTTTCGTTGGAGTCGGAAAAGAAGCCCAGTCACCGACACTCAATTGGATGATGAGAGAGAAATCTGACTTTTCAGATCTAGGTATTCTTCGATGAGAGATGATGAAAGAGTCGATGAGAGAGAGAGAGAGATTTGATTTTGAGAGATCTGATTTCGTTTTCGAGAATTCAATGTAATCAAATTGGGCAAACAAATGGACTAGATCAGATTTATCCGAATCCGACCCATTTTAAATCGGGCTACGCAAATACGGATTAAACGGATATTCAGATTCAGATTGTATAAATGGACCAAGTTAATAGAATCGGATTCGTGTTATACCCGATCCGTTGACAAGCCTAGTTACAGTTAGAGGAATCCAGATCCTTTGCAAGTTTTTCCTGTAAGTCTTTCCTGTATTGTCCCAAAACGACGTCGTTTTGGAGCAAAACTTTATAAAAAAAAAAAAAAAAAAAAAAACCACTAGCAGTAGATAAAACATAATTGAAACAAAAGCCCCATCGTTGGCCACCTCCCTCACCAGCTTCGATGACGTCTGTTATACCTAGCGGTGTGTGTATGTAAATTAAATGTATAAATTAAATAAATAATAAAATAAAATAATTCAGAAAATAATTATATAAATTAAATTCTGAATTAAATGCTTATAGAAATTAAAGTTGAGGTTTGTGTTGGACACAATCTCCTTAAAGTAAATTTCGCCCTCGCTTCGGTGCTTCGAGTTTTACTGGCATCTACTTCCCAAGAAGCAATGACTAACACTTAAATTTGCAGCACTACAAATTCAAGTCTGGCGAACCAAAACTTTGTTGTAACTCTCTATTTTTCTTCCTAAAAAATAAATGCAAAAAAAGAAGCAAGAGCACAGGAAGAATAGAAGAAGAATGACAGAATTCTAAGGGAAAAATTGAATGAAATGAATTGCTGGAAATAGCCTTTATATAGACAGAATGGTGGTTGTTCGAACAGGTACCAACAGGAAAAAAACATGTTCGGAATAGGAACATATCTGTTCAGAACAAAAACAAATTTGTTCGGGTAGAAATTGCACCTCTTTGGGTGAACTTTCTGAACCTGTTCGGATGTGGACTTTGTGAACCTATTTAGGATCTATTTGGGTGAAGGAAAAAATTTTGGACCAATTTATTTTGAATTTTGAAATCAAAATTAAAAATAAATAAATAAATTACAAAAGTTTTTGGCCCAAAAAGATAAGTATTGGGCCGGATAAGCCCAACCCAACCTCACACCCACGCCCAAGCCCAGCCCCCCCGATCATACAGACGGCAGAGGCGCGCGCACGGTTTTTGTTTTGGGTCCAATGGGTCTAGCCCACTTTACCCATAAACCCATTCAAAACCTTAAGCCTTTCCAATGTGAGACAAGCACATTTCACATATATATAGGAAACCCACCTAAAGCCATTCCACGAACCCGAAAATGCACGTTAAATTCTCATTCATCTGGAAATGGTTCTGAGCAACTAAATACACGGTTTTATTCACTACGTGACATTAAACATGAACCCGATAAAAAACGTTAAAAATAACACTTGGGTGCCACCTTAATTAATGCTCAAAGTTAACAAAAAAAATAAGGTTTTTCCAAAGCTTTCAAAGCCATTTTCCAACAATCCCCAATCCCTTCGACGAAGAATGTTTCATAATTGACCAAGAATGTTTGCATATTTATGAAAAAAACCTTCACTCAAATTAGTACACCATTAGTAAATTATACAAAATAAAAGGACAAAATAGGAAATTCAAAAACAAGCTAAGGGGAAATTAGGCAATCCATGACAAACATTCTCAACCAAAGTAACCAAAATTTATTACGTAACTAGTGAGATGGTTGCGCGCAAGGCACACTATCTCATGCCCATTGTTGGTGCTCATTATTAATATATATAATAAATAATAATAATAAAAAATCATAATTAAAGAAATAAGTAACACAACTCTATTAATTTTTTTTTTCATAATTTTTATTTTTACAAATTTCTTAGTTGAATTCCTGACACAAGGTGAAAAAATATTAATGCATATAGAGGAAAATGTTGAATTGTAGCAAATCATAGACGTAATTCTAATATGAGAGTTAAACATAAACCAAACAAACAACAATAAACAACAAACCAAAATACAACTTATAACAACAGCAGTAGCTGCCCTTTGAGCCATACCAAAAACCACCTGAGGAGCTATACGAAAAACCACCTGAGCAGCATAGTTCCAGATTTGCCTCAATTCAAGTAGAGCAGCCATTGTAGGCATCGGCAAATCACCCAATACAACATCATATAGCAATCAAAATTATAATAGCCAAGTAAAGCAGCCTTATGCTTGAAACTTCTATCACCAACAAAAGCCAACCCTCAAGAAGTTGCTCTAATCAGAAGCATTCCCCTGCATTCATCAATCCAAAGTGCTACAATTGCTCATAGCAACAGTGAAAGGTTGCACCCAAACACAAGCCATTTTCAAAATTTTCAATCCAAAAAGATCAGTCATTGGCTGCACCAGCATAAGATGACCCTCCCAGCATCAAAACAATGAAAAATAATCTCCCTTTTGTAGCAAAGAACTACAAAAGTATAAAATGTATGGCAGGCATATGACAAGTAGTATAACCCTTGCTTCAAACAAGCAACATTAGTAAAAAATTAGTTTTAAAAAAATCTATTTAGCATATCCCCACCCCCCCCCCCCCAAATGAGGGGAAAAATTAAGAAAACAACAATACAAGGAAAAATTTCAACTAATAGATGGATAGAAATCAATATGTTATAATTTCCGATCTGTTTATCATTGTCTAAGTTTTCTAGGCAACCAAATAGGATATGATCATGAAGGAACACCTAATTCTTGAATTCTTCTAGTCGGTCAAAAACTGATAAGTTTTTTAGGCAACCAAATAGGATATGATTATGAAGTAATGTGACGACCGGGTGTATTTTTGCTCCGTTCTTGTTTGTTTAATTTTGGGTTTGTGGTGTTCGAAAGTTGTTCTCAAATGAATTCTTATTCTTGTTTGTTTAGTGTTGATTTTCACTTGTTCCGGGGAGTGCGAGGTCAAGTCCAAAGTGCCTAGAATTAAGCTGAGAAAATTCTGGGCTGGGGAAACGAGGGCCGCACGTACAAGAAAGGGGCCGCACATGCGGAATTCAGGGGATGTTTGGGGTCGCACACTGCAATATATGAAGGTGCGGGAGGAGGTGCGGCATGGGAAGGCTGCACATGCAGGGTTGATGGCCGCACGTGCGGGGTTGAAGGTCGCACGTGCAGGAGGTAGGCTCCGCACGTGCGGAATGCTGGGCAGTCAGAAAACTCTGTTTTTTTTCTTTCTTTTGGGCTGAATTTATATCATTTCTAAACATTTCCTTCTCACTCTAAAAAATGTTTTGCTTCTCCATCTCTCTGAAAACCTCCACCAAACACCCAAAACCCTTGATTTCTTGTAATCCTTTGGGTCTAGATCCATCTTCTCTCACAAGTTTTGAAGATCAAAGCTAGAACATCCCTTTGTGTGGTGGAGATCGAAAATCTCTCATCTTTGGCTCTAGGATTTTGATCTCACCTCTTCAACAATGTTAGGACTTTTTGTTGTCAAATTCCATGGATCAAAACCAAGGTTGTAACAAGAGTTCTTTAAGAAGTTGGTTTTCTTCAAAAACAGGATTACTTTGGAGTTCTGCAAGAAGTTGGTTTTCTTTCCCAACTAGGATTGCTTTGGTTTTCTATAAATAGTTGGGTTTCTCCCAAATCTAGGCTATTCATTGATTCATTCATTGAATCTCTCCAAACCTTCTTTTTGGTTCTTAAAGGTTTATATCTGGGGATATTTTGTTATTTTTTCTTTGATGTTTTATTGAGTATTCAACTCATGGTTTAAAGAGAGTACATCAAAGGTTTGTTTGTTATACACAAAAGAGAGAGTTGTTCTTCAGTTGTGGATTCTGAAGAATTCGAGCCTGAAGCTTTGGTGGAATCCGGAGTGGCTCATCAGAAAGACAATTCCGTGGTGAAGATGGGGTTGGAAGAGGCACATAGCGGTTGGTTCAATTAGGCGTTGTGGATTCACTAGATAATTGAGAGTATACCTGTGTAATTCCTTTAATTCTTCTTAGTGGATTGTCTTGTGGCAGTTGCCCGTGGTTTTTTGATCACAGTTGGAGGTGTCCAATTGTGATTTTTCCACGTAAAAATCATTGTGTCTCTTTCTCTTGATTGTTTGATTGGGATTGTTATATTCTGTTTAAAATTGTTACATAATCACAAATCAACATCTAGAGGGTTTCTAGATTTTTCAATTGGTATCAGAGCGGGTCATTCTATTTTGTTTAAAACAAAAATATTTTTTTTTAGAACGAGATCTTGTTTGATTTGTGATAATGGATTCAAAGAGGTTGGTTGAGAATACCACTAATGATGAATCCTCGGAGAGTGATAATGAAGCGCTTGAGCAAGCTTATAAAAAGTTATATAAAGAGTCTCTTAAGTTATTCAAATTAAATGACAAACTCACAACAAAACTCAAAGCATGTGAATGTGAGAATGTCAAACTTAAGAAGGAGATTTCCGAGGCTAGAATCAATGCCATCAAGATAGCTGATGATCAACAAGTTCTTTGTGCAAAATTATTGACTTGTGAGACAGAGAGGAAAGAGCTACAGGAAACTCATGCCATGTATGAAGAAAAGATTGAATCTCTCGAGATGTCTCAAGTTGCTTTGGAAGAACTGATGATCAAGAAAGAGGACGAGCTCAAGGTTGCCATGGTTACCATTGGTCTTTGGAACAAAGGATCAAAAACTTTGGAGGATATCATTGGATCTCAACAAATCTGTTCAGACAAGAGTGGCATTGGCTTTGGAGATAAGAGAGAGCAAAAACAGAGTGCTTCCACATCTCATGATACAAGAACTCAAGGAAAGGGAGGACAAAAGATTCAACAAGAGGAAAGACTTCTCAAACTCCCTAGAGTTGGTAAGGTAAAAGAAAAGAAGGTACACCCTGTTTTTATTTGTCATCATTGTGGTATGCATGGTCATATTCGCCCTTATTGTTATAAGTTGCATGGGAGAGTGTCTCAAAAGGGTAGAAATTCGAATACTTTTTGGGTTAGTAGACAACCTTACATGTCCAGGCGGAATACCAAGATTCATGAGGGTGTTCACAACACCACGACATTTACCAAGACCGCTAGACCTAATTTTGTTAAGACCAAAAAGATTTGGGTGAGAAAACTTGACTTGTGTTAATATGTTTACTCTTTTTAGTTTTTTTTTGGGGTCTCTGTGTTTTTTTTTATGAAAAAAAAGAAAAAATGTGTGAATGTTTGTTTTTTTTTTTTTTTTTTTTTGTCTTGCTTTGTTTAGAAAAAGAAAAAAAAATTAAAAAAAACCCAAAAAGATTTTCTTAGTATGGTTTTGCAAGCTTGAAATTTTTTAGCAGTCCTTGGTGCATATTGGAATTGATGAGAATAACCATTACATGTTAATATGTGTGTGCTTTCTGTGGTCATTACTCATTTTGGAGTGTGTGTTCTTTGATTAGTATGTCTCATTCTGTACACACTCTTGGATTAGCAAATTCTGGAGTCTTCCATCTTAGTGATTATTTTTTTCATGGACTTCTGACATTGTATCTTTTGCTTTTCGAGAGGAATTGACCCATACTAGCATATCATGGGTGATGTTGAGTCTCTTAACCACCTTCCATCTTTTTGCATCTCCATGGCTTTCCCTTCTATTCTTTGAAGTCCAGGCATGAGGAAAAGGCTACCTCAGAGTCACCAACCAGGCCATCCTTATTATATCCATGCTTCTCTGGTTCGGTTTCCATCCTCTTGAGCGTGTCAGCCGCCAATGAGTGTGCAAAAGAAAGAAAAAATGTGCAAAAGAAAGAAAGGAAAAAAAAAAGTGCAAAAGAAAAGGAAAAAAAAAATGTGCAAAAGAAAGAAAAGAAAAAGATGTGAAAAAAATAAAGGAAAAATAAAGGATTCATTGATTGAGGGGGAGCATCTGCCTTTACTCACCAAATACCCCTTGATTCCTAGTGGTTTGACTTTCCTTTGTTGTGCTTAGATTCTCTTGTCGGAGGTCCAGCTTTCATATCACTACTAGGATTTGAATCTAGTGTTTGTCGAACTCCAAGAGTCACACACACACTTTTCTCATGGGATCTATGCTTTTCACATAATGCATCACTTTCTTTTATGAGGAATTTTCTAGAGGCTGTGCACATTGTGTTTTCAAGTAATTGTGTTTCTTGGATAATCTTGTATGTTTCAAGGTACAAATCTGAAATTCCTTGCTTGCTCCACCATATTATTTTTTGTCATTTTTCTTCTTGTTCACTGTTTTCAGTGTTTGTGGTTATTTTTAATGAGGGGGAGTTTGGTTCATCATTACCAGTGTTTGATGTCTATTGATGGTACAGTAGTTTGGTTGATGGTACAGTGTTTTTACTTTTGCTTATATCCTTCTTTGGTACAGTTGGATTGTTAGTATTTTGTTTATGGATTGATTTATATTTTGTTATTTAATCCAGTTCCACATATTTTGG
The DNA here is from genome assembly GCA_036172215.1 of Camellia granthamiana. Lineage (NCBI taxonomy): Eukaryota > Viridiplantae > Streptophyta > Magnoliopsida > Ericales > Theaceae > Camellia > Camellia granthamiana. The sequence goes on from CM069904.1 coordinate 15,212,554, forward strand.
TTGGCTTGTGTGTGGTTATTTTATTTCAGGATAATTGTTCAAGAGCATGGATTTGAGTGTTGGTTCATAGTTGGTGGTGCTGCTTGAGAGATTTTGTTAGGAAATTTGTTTTAGATTGGTTTTATCCAGGATTTGACAAAGGGGGAGATTGTTAGGACTTTTTGTTGTCAAATTCCATGGATCAAAACCAAGGTTGTAACAAGAGTTCTTTAAGAAGTTGGTTTTCTTCAAAAACAGGATTACTTTGGAGTTATGCAAGAAGTTGGTTTTCTTTCCCAACTAGGATTGCTTTGGTTTTCTATAAATAGTTGGGTTTCTCCCAAATCTAGGCTATTCATTGATTCATTCATTGAATCTCTCCAGACCTTCTTTTTGGTTCTTAAAGGTTTATATCTGGGGATATTTTGTTATTTTTTCTTTGATGTTTTATTGAGTATTCAACTCATGGTTTAAAGAGAGTACATCAAAGGTTTGTTTGTTATACACAAAAGAGAGAGTTGTTCTTCAGTTGTGGATTCTGAAGAATTCGAGCCTGAAGCTTTGGTGGAATCCGGAGTGGCTCATCAGAAAGACAATTCCGTGGTGAAGATGGGGTTGGAAGAGGCACATAGCGGTTGGTTCAATTAGGCGTTGTGGATTCGCTAGATAATTGAGAGTATACCTGTGTAATTCCTTTAATTCTTCTTAGTGGATTGTCTTGTGGCAGTTGCCCGTGGTTTTTTGATCACAGTTGGAGGTGTCCAATTGTGATTTTTCCACGTAAAAATCATTGTGTCTCTTTCTCTTGATTGTTTGATTGGGATTGTTATATTCTGTTTAAAATTGTTACATAATCACAAATCAACATCTAGAGGGTTTCTAGATTTTTCAAACAAGAACTTGAGGTAGGGACTCCTTTGAGTTATATATACATGTTTTGCAATGATGATGTGTTTTAAGGGTTTTCTTGAAGTTATTATGTTGCTTTTGATTTTGTCGTTCAAAATGTAGAGATTTTAAAAGTGGGACAACCTTTTTTTTGTTAATCCTTGAGGGTTTCATTTTCTTTAACTTAAGAACGATGATTTTGGTGAGATTTCACCAAGGAAATGGGGAGATGTTTTGGTTTTGATGAAGAACCCTAGAAATTTGGGGGTTTTGGAACATGTGGAAAAACCTATGGGTTTCCTTCTTTTTCTTGTGTTAAAGGAATGAATGAGTGTAGATTTCATAATATAGTGTGCAAAAATGGCAATCTTCTTGATATATGAGGATTGAGAATTTATTTTAAAATTATTGTTAAATGCATGAACATGTATAGTTGTGAGATGAAAAATTGTTGAGTATCATGGATCATGAGAATTGTAAATCTTGGAAATTGATGTTCAAAAAATTACATATAGTCTTGAAGAGACTAAATTGCTAAGAATTGTGCATGATGAGAAAATATTTGCTATGTGTTGATAGCTTTGGTTGAGCATATGGTTATTTTGTGAAATAACATTGGAGGGAGGAAAAATGGAGAAATGTTATAAGGCATTAATTATTGCATTACATACTCATTCAATTTATTATTATTATTATGCATCTTGAATTGAGTTTGGAAACGTTTACATTGAGAAAAGAATATTTTGAATGAGAACAATTGAATTGTTATAGGGTAAATACGTTAGTAAGTCCGGATATGAGGTGTAGATGAAATTGATAAGTTGGCCTGAGTGTCCGAGGTGAAAGACCAAAAACACGTGCGGAGGAGGTACCACTTCCCTTCCGATTAGCAACCGGTAAAGTGGGGTATTGGTAGTGCTAGTTGAGCCTACTTGCAGACACCAACTTAGAAATTACCTAAGTCGTATTTACCGCCCCTATTGAATAAAATTGAAAGATTTGGAATTGTTGAGATTCCAAATTATTGTTGAAACATGGTGATTTTTCAAAGCAAAAAGCATGTAAATGAAATTCTCTTTAAAGTGGTATTGCATGGCATTTGCATTTAACATTGGCATTTGCATTTAACATTTGAAATATGCATAACTGTATATACTTTGTTAAGGATTCTCTATTGGGCTTTATACTCACCCTTATGGGATTTTGGTGCAAGAAAGGATGTGGTGATCCCGCCGAGTTGAGGGTGTAGACATATTTTGTGAAAAGTAAATAACTCTGTTTTGTTGTGATTTATTCTACTAGCCAAGGGCTATTCATGTATGGGTCCGAGAGGCCATTTTTGTATAACCGGGTTCAAGCCTTGGAAATTGTAAGCCCATGAGGGCATTTTATTATTTTTGGGATATGATGCTTTACATGCTATAGATTTAAGTATTTCTATATCATTGAATGTATAATTCGCATGTGGAACTTTTGTGTAAACCTTGTTGATTAATGGTGTAAAGGTCGGAGTATCGTTATTATTATTTAGTGGACATGGGTTGATGTATTTAATTTATGTCGGATTATTTCGGGGCATTACAAGTAACACCTAAAGTAAATGCCATGCAAGCCAAAATCACAACAAGTTTGTGTAATAAAGTTTTCTGAAGTATATGAATGAATCAAATTTTGGCATTTTTGTATAAAATTTACAATCTTCCCTTACTTGAAGATGAATAGTAGTAGCCGCAAATGGCAATAACTATGTATCCAACCATGAATAATAATAATAATAATAATAATAGCAAATTTTGGATGCGTAGCCCTTAATTATGAATGGAAAGAAAAATGATTAGATATAGAAAAAAGGTAGAAAAATATAGTAGGCTTTAATAGATATCTTCTCATTTGAAGCATAGAAATGCATTTATTTTATTTCCAAATTACGCTTTTGTCAAGCCCCGTATTTTAGGACCTGGGGCTGCTGCTGTGACTAAGTCACAGCAATGATCTGCTATGAGTCCGTGGGGGCTTTTTTCGAGTCTTTTTCGATGATCCGAATCGTTTATATTGTAGGGTTTGTCGAGTATATCATCCATATAAAAAATCAAGTTAATCAGAAATCCGTAACCCTAAGATCAAACTCAAATTGTTTTACAAAAATTATCCAGATAATGTTAACCGTTTATTTTTTCAAAAACAAATGTACTCTTGTTATAAAGTTATAGATTTCCAATTGCATGGATGATCTATTTAACAAACCCTACAATATGAACGGTTCAGATCATAAAAAAGACTCGAAAAAATCCTCCACAGAAGCACAGCAAATTGTTGCTGTGACTAAGTCACAGCAGCACCCCCAGTTCCCGTATTTTATTACTCAGATAACATTACCAATATTTATTAATTAAGTCCATTTACAAATAACATTTCATCCTTGGATGAAATGATGAATAATTAAATATACATATTCTCTCTCGTTATACAACAATGACATTTACATACAAATAAAAGAAATGCCCTGAGGCTTACAATAAAAGAGAGGACACTACTCTTTATTAAAAAAAAAATAAAAAATAAAAATAGCACTCAGCCAAACAACAAATAAAGTAGTACAATCCATCACTACATTATACTTATGAAATGGTAAAACCCATTGTTTGATCTTCAAATCCGAAAAGCATTCCACGTACACATGTGCAGGTAGGGGGTGAGCAACCACTAGCCCACCAAGCAATCTCATATTAAAACATTAGAAGATATGCGGGTATCAAAATACTCATACATATACGTGAAATCATATCATGTCAAAACCATATGATTTTATTACATAATCTCTTAAATCCAATTTATTTGATTAACCACAACAAGTTAACTTAAATAAATAAACATGTTTCAATAGTAACAGGACATCCTTTTCAATTCATTCAATTATCTCATTATCAATTGAATCAAATAATTAAACAATTCATCAAATCCATTTTATACAATCTTATGAGACGAATGCATATGCCATGTTATGCTCAAAATATTTTTCTCATCTTTTGAAAATCTTACGCACAATGCCATTTTAAAAACACATTAATCCAACAATTTCAATAAAATTCCAAGATGGTAAATACGACTAAGGTAATCCCTAGGCTGGTGTCTGCAAGTAGACTATATAAGTATTACCAATTTGTCATTTTACCAGTATTAACTGGAAGGCTCGACACTTGTAATCTGCCATTTTTACCAGTGTTAACTAGAAGGCTAGACACCTATCATCTACACCATCTTTTAAGACTTACCACCGTATTTACCCCAAAATCATTTCATGAAAACTTGTTTCCCAACATTCCTTTCTCAATGCAAAGTTTTCAAATAAAATTTCAAAGCTCATCATTATCAAATGAATTGATATGCCAATGCAATGGTTAATAATACAATGCAATACTTTTTTTACTTTTAATACTTCTACACAATATTCCCATTGTGATCAAAATTTTCATTTCCCATTTCAATATAATTTCTCAATATGAATATAAATACTTTTATTCCAATTCATCCATAAGACAACAAAATTCTCACACTTAGAGTAATCTCAACCATTTAGTCATTTCAGGACTATATCAACATTTTTAACAACAATTTCCAAAACTTCAACAATTCTCATATTCCATGAAAACAATCATTTATATGTAAACAAATAAACAATTTTTCAAACATCATTTATTTTGGCACACAAAATAAATATAACAACATCTTCAAAGTTTGTCAACATCTTTCTTAAAAACCCCAAATTTTTAGGTTTTCTCACCAAAACCACTTATCTTCATTTATTAAAAGAAAGTCACCAAAAACATCTCTTTTCAATCCTCATAGTTCAAAACCTTCAATTTCTATTTTAAAAGGAACAAGAAAGTAAACCCACTTTCAAAAAAAAACTCTGATCTTCTTGAATCAACAATCAATTTTCAAAACAAATCAAAGAATGATTTCGAAAATCATCTAGATCTTGCAAAAAACCATATATATAACTATATTTCAACATAACCAATTTTCATGCCAAGCTATTTAAAGAGGTAATATTTTTACCAAATTCTCTACCAATAACAATTTCACAACTTTTTCTAAAATTATTTAACCAACATGATATTTACATCAAAAATTATGAAATATGCCCAATAGTAACATTTTCTAGGTTATGAGTTTGAAAGTCCACATTTCACATTTTTATTTTCATAAAAATGAATACAACTTAATCATCAACATATCATCTTTTATAAAATATCATGAATAGAACACTTTTAGAGTTTTTAATCCCAAAACAACTCTATAATCCCAACTTAAGCATTTACTCAATATTCATCAACATAAAATTATTTTTCTCAAAATAAATTCCAAATCAAAGATAAAAAAATATTTCAACTTAATATTTCTCAAAATAAATCATCTAATCAAAATATGATATGGATAGAATCCATACAACTATTAAAATTAAATTTTCAGATTTTTAGCAACAAAATTTCAACACAAAGTGGTCTTCCCAAATCAACCTCAAAATACCACTTTTCTTAACATTCCAACATAATTATTCTTCCAAAAATTACCTAACAAAAATTTGAAAAAAAAATATATGCGCAATACCTTTTATAATGATATATTTTCACAAAATAACCCTAACATAGCTTTAATGTAAAAATATGAAGAAAGTCCCTACCTCAAATATGAAGAAAAACTAATCTGAAAATGCAAACATCACCCAATCATGAATCCAAGAACAACATTGCGAAGATCACGATGATCTCTCTAACTTTAATTTACAACACTTTTGCAAAATCTCACTCTAAGGTCTCCCATTTGAAGCTCAAAGATTGAGTAACAATGGAGAAAAGAGAAAGGGAGAGAGAGAGAGAGAGACATGCTGAGATAGAGAGAAAGAGAGCCAAGCTCTCTGCCAATCCACAAAGAAATGAAATGAGATGAAAAGGAAATTAAGAGGAATGATGGCCAGCACAAAAAGGGGGGGCAACCGATGTGGGTTTGTCTTCCCAAAGCTTGGTATTTTTAAAAATATATATATATAACTTTTGTAATAATACTTTCAAATTTTATAATATAAATTATAAAATGATATAATTTTTCTCACCACAAAATATAATATTTTGATCACTACGAAATATACACATTTTCATTATTTATAAAGTATATAATTTTTCGCCATATGGTACGCACCATAAAATCAACTATCAAATATTTATTATAATCCTATATAATAAATAATAACAACTCCTAAGGTGGTTACTACCAATCACCCAATTAAAATGACCAAATAGTTAAACATGAGTCATTAAACAAATTCAAATTAAATTAAATCTAAATCATGGGTCTCACCCATAAATCAAACATGGTCCAATTATATACCAAAATAGTCCCAACAAATTTATCTCAAATCCTGGTCCGAATACCCAAAACTCAATTTCAAATTCTGTTATAAATTAAACTGAACACCAATCAGTCCGTGAATTTTCATAAAATAAATACTCATCATTTAATTCTGAAATTTTTATATAACGTGCTAGATTCATATGGAAACAACGTATAAAAATTTAATAATTTTTTGAGATCAGAAACTATTTTTAAAAAATACAAAACTGAATTGTTTTTGCACAGAATTTACACAGCAATCAAATTCGAAAATTTGCTCAATTAAATTATGTACTGGCTATTTTAAAAAAAAAAAAAATTCTGGGTAATTATAGCTTTCTACTAGTTGGATCATTAATTAAGTTCTTTTTTCCTTTACCAAACCAAGTCAAGAATTGTCAAATTTAAGAGAGAAAGAGAGAGAGAGAGAGAGAGAGTTAGAGTGAGAGAGAGAGAGAGGGGAGAGCTTGTTGGAACAATCTATTGTGTGAAATGAATAAGTTGAAACCAAACCAAATCAATAAAATAAATTACTTACAGAATTTATTAACCGAACCGAATAAATAATTAAAAGATCAAGTCGAGTTTGTGACACTCTGTCTTTAAAACAGATTCACCCTGTTTCGGTGCTTACGGATGAATGGCATCTATCTCCCAGGATACAATGATCTTCACAGATTGTAGTAGCAGTCCACACAATTTGTACGGCGAACAAAACCTGTGTTCTATACTCTTTGAATTTTTCCTAAAACTAGTATGTAGATTAATGCAAAGAGAGCACAGAGGAAAGCAAGTAAAAGGATTTTCGGAATCTCCAAAATGCTAGAAATGGCCTAGTATTTATAGACAGATAGGTGACCATTAGATCTGTCTGAAGAGGTTCAATTTGACATGAATAGATCTGTTTTTGAATTAAACAGGTGCAAATAGTTTTGAACAGATAATTGTAACAGTTTCAAATTTGTTTGAATAGATAACTGTTGGCAGTTTTCAACCTGTTGCAAACAGTTAATCTGTTGGGAATTTCAGACTGGAAGAGGAAACTTTTGGATAGAAAATTAAATTCAAATTTTGGCGCAAAATTTGAATTAATATCGTTTAGAAAAATTAATTTTTGCCGCAAGAATTTTTGGGAAAAAATTCAAATAAATTTTGTCCAAAAAATTAATATTAGAACCGGCTCAACCCACAACCCACACCAGCGCCCGGTCGAACGAACGGCGGCGGCGGCGGTTGGGCGCGCACGCGGGTTGGTGGTTTGAGCCATGGTTCACTTTGTCTATAACTCCTACCTTCTACAAACTTAGGGTGCCCCTTGGGGCCCAACCCAAGTGTTGCCACCTAGAACTTATATACACACATAAGTTCTCTTAAGTTTCCAATGTGGGATAACCATTTCATGGAAATCCATATTTTACTTCTTTAATAGTCCATTCCACGAACTCGAAAACGACGTCAAGTTCCCATTCACTCGTAAATGGTTTTGATGAACCGTTTGCACAGTGTGACTTGCCATGCGGCAAGAAACACGTCACCTTTTTGGACCCACCCCAAAAGACTTTTGGGACTCACTCAAATTTGGGCTCAAATAAACCTATAAAAAACCATAATTCCAACAATCCCCTACATGAATGGAATTTGACGGAGGGAAATGCAACAACATGATATAAAACAGAGAGTATAGAAATTGGAAGTATTCTGCAGAGAATAGATAGCTTTCGGCTTTGAACCTTCCGTTGTGAGACACTATCAGATTTACTAGCTAACTAGTGAATATGATGTCTTGAACTGTTTAGTCATTTGTTGTAAACTAAGACAATAGAATTCACATAGTATATCACCAGACACAATTTAGTTCTCACTATTGTGTTTATTATGGTCTTGAACAACCTGGTCTTTCATGAGTGCTCTAGAGAATTTTAGCCCTTTACAAATCTTAGAGAACCGGCCCAGTTCACACTCACATAAGTGATTGTTATGAAGAGTATCATGCCATAACTCCGCTAGGTATTCCTAGATATAAGAATCATTAAAAGTATTACTTAACCTAAAACGCTACAGACATCACTATTTCATCATAAAAATAGGTAGGAGTTTAACTCCCCAGTGATCTTTATAAGTCATACACAACTCGGTTATCCCTTTGAACTTAGATCTTGGGATCTCCAATCAACTAGGTTGGGTTGCCGTTGTGGGAACTCTTATTTAATAGGCTTAAGTCCCATTCCCCTCGATGAATTCTTAACTAACTCTCTTGCTAACCCTTTGGTTAGTGGATCCGCTATGTTGTCTTTAGACTTCACATATTCAATGGAAATAATTCCATTAGAGAGTAGTTGTCTAACGGTGTTATGTCGATGACGAATGTGTCGTGACTTACTGGTATACATATGACTCTGTGCTCTACCTATTGCTGATTGACTATCACAATGTATGCAAATAGTAGGCACCGATTTTGGCCACATTGGAATATCTTTAAAAAAGTGGCGAAGCCATTCTGCTTCTTCCCCAACTTTATCTAAAGCTATAAATTTTGATTCCATAGTAGACCTAGCAATGCAAGTCAGTTTGGAAGATTTCCAAGATATAGCCGCCCTACCAAGAGTAAAGACATACCCACTGGTGGATTTTGAGTCTCTAGTATCTGATACCAGTTTTATTCGAAAATACATATTGAAAGAATGATGCATTCTGAGATTCAATAATAGTATTTACATGCATTTCAGAATGTTATGATTTATGAATCAAAAACCAATATGCACTACTATTCTTAGCATAACCAATGAAAATGCAATCAACGGTTTTAGGACCTATCTTAGCATTTTTAGGATTAGGAATAGCCACTTTGGCCAAACACCTCCACACTTTTAAGTTTTTGTAGGATGGTACTCTTCCATGCCACATTTCATAAGGTGTTTGATTCACTTTCTTTCGGGGTATTTTATTAAGAATATAATTAGCAAAAAGTATTGCTTTCCCCCACAAGTTTTGAGGTAATCCAAAATTTATTAACATGACATTCATTATTTCTTTTAAAGTCTTACTTTTCCTTTTAGCAATTCCAGTTTGCTGAGGTGAGTAAGAAGAGGTGATTTGATGAATTATTCCATGTTCTTTACAAAATTCACCAAAAGGTGATTCATATTCACCACCTCTATCACTTCTAAGTTTCTTAATTTTCTTATAAAGTTGATTTTCAACTTCATTCTTATATTGAATGAAAATTTCCAAAGCTTCATCCTTGGTTTTAAATAAACATAACTATATCTAGTATAGTCATCTATAAAAGTGATAAAATATTTTTTCCTATATCTAGTTTGAATTGATTTAAAATCACAAATGTCACAATGAATTAATTTAAGTGGTTCCGTACTTTTTTCAATTGTATGAAAAGGAGTTTGGATAATTTTGCCTCAACTCAAATCTATGCAAAGATCCATAATTAACATGTCCAAGTCTACCATGCCATAAATTTGAAGACTCAAGCAAGCAAGAAGATGATGTATTTTTATTAATAACAGAGGGGACAACAGTCATTACATTTATTTTGAAAATGCCATTAGGCATATAACATTTTTCTACATATATCCCGTTTTTGGTAAGTATAAACTTGTTACTTTCAAAAACTAGCCTAAACCCATTTTTACTCGATAAAGATCCGAAAACAAGGTTCTTGCGAATGTCTGGTACATGCAGCACATTGTTGAGAGTGAGTTCCTTTCCAGATGTCATCTTCAGAATAATCTTTCCTTGTCCTTCAACTTTAGAAGTAAAGGAGTTGCCCATAAAAAGTTGTTCCCTGTTGTTCACCGCAGAATAAGATGTGAACATATTTTTATCGGCACAAATGTGGTGAGTAGCACCAGTGTTTACCCACGATTCTTTAAGATTTCTGACAAGGTTTGCCTCAGAAACAACTGTAGAAAGATTTATGTCCTCAACACCATTGGAAATTCTATCCACTTTGGTCATATTGGCTTGAGCATGCTTCTTGCTTGATCTTCCTTTGCCTTTGCGCTTGCTACGGAAATCTTTGGCCCGATGTCCCTCTTTGTCATAGATGTAACATTTGCCATTAAACTTGTACTTCTTATTTTCCCCTCCTTTAGAGCCTTGTGCAGAACTTTCTCCAGAATTTTTTCGTTTCTTTGCTTTTGGAGCATGTTCTACCACATTTGCCTTAGACTCCATTGGATGCTTACCAGCCCGCTTTTTAGAATTGCGGCTGTCCTTCTCAATCCTCAAACGCACAATCAATTCCTCCAAAGTCATTTATTTGCGCTTGTATTTGAGGTAGTTCTTGAATTCCTTCCAGCCTTGTGGTAATTTCTCAATTAAGGCAACAACTTGAAAGGATTGAGAGACATGCCTTCTAGATGAATGTCATGCAGAATGAGTTGGAGATCTTGAAATTGGCTGATCATAGTCTTAGAATCAACCATCACAAAATTCAAGAATTTGCCGACCACAAATTTCTTTGAGCCAGCATCTTTTGTTTTGTACTTTTTCTCCAAAGACTTCCAAAGTTCCTTTGCCGTTTTCATAGGACTGTAGACGTTGTATAATGGGTTGTCAAGTCCATACAAGATGTAATTCTAGTAAAGGAAATCAGCATGTTTCTAGGCATCGACTGCAACAACTACTTACAGCTCAGTTTCATCCTCTGTCAGAGTAGGAGCATCCTCATGGAGAAACCATGCCAAGTTGAGAGTAGTAAATAGAACAGCATTTTCTGCTGCCATCTTTTAAAATCATTTCCTAAGAACTTCTCTGGCTTTTTACCATGATTGACTAGCACATTCACAACAAGAGAGAGGGTTGGAGCAATTACCAGTACTTGTTTAAGCATTAGTTTCAGTAGCCATGAATTCTAAATTATAAAATAAAATTATAATTAGAATTTTATACTATAGAGAAAATTTAAACCATAAACACATAATTTAATTCTATAAAAATAAAATAAACAAAAAATGTAACTTTTATTTCTAATTAATTTGAAAATAAAAATATTTATTTAAACAAATTAATTCCACACATAAAATAATTTCTGTAACACTTCAAAAATTAAAATACTGAAAACAGAATTTTAATTAATGAAAAACTCATAAATTATTTTTGAAAACCAAAATTAATTTCTGACCAACTTCACAAATAAATATTTTGAATTGTTAATAACTACTAGTATATTACTACTAGTTGTCAAAGAAAATAAATAGTATATTACTACTATTTTTCAAACAGTATATTACTACTATTTGTATTTTCCAACTAGAATATTATTTTTGTAATACCACAGAAAATAATTTCTGTGAAAAGAAGAAAAGAAGAAAAGGAAACGAATGAAAAATTATGTATAAACAGAACAATTTGAATCTGTCTTAAGATTGTTGGATCAATCTACTATGTAAAATAAATAAGTTGAAACCAAATCAAACAAATAAAATAAATTACTTACAGAATTTATTAACCGAACTGAATAAATAATTAAAAGATCAAGGCGAGTGTGTGACACTCTGTTCTTAAGACGAATTTGCCCCGCTTCGATGCTTACGGATGAATGGCGTCTATCTCCCAAGATATAATGATCTTCACAGATTGCAGTAGCACTTTAAACAATCTGTACAGTGAACAAAACCTGTGTTCTATACTCTCTGAATTTTTCCTAAAACTAGTATGTAGATTAATGCAAAGAGAGCACAAAGAAAAGCAAGTAAGAGGATTTTCAGAATCTCCAAAATGCTGGAAATGGCCTAGTATTTATAGACAGATAGGTGAACATTAGATCTGTCCGAACATGTTCAATTTGACATGAACAGATCTGTTTTTGAATTAAGCAGGTGCAAATTGTTTTGAACTGATAACTGCAGCAGTTTCAAATCTGTTTGAATAGATAACTGCTGGCAGTTTTCAACCTGTTGCAAACAGTTAATTTGTTGGGAATTCCGGACTGGACGAGGAAACTTTTGGATAGAAAAAAATTTTGGCACAAAATTTGAAATAATCTTGTTCAGAAAAATTAATTTTTCTCGTAAGAATTTCTGGAAAAAAAATTCAAATAAATTTTTTCCAAAAAATTAATATTAGAACCTATCCAACCCATACCTGTGCCCGGAAGGCGGCGCCGCGCGCGCGTGTGGTGGTTTGAGCCAAGGTTTACTTTGTCCATAACTCCTCCCTTACACAAACTTGTGGTGCCCCTTGGGGCCTAGAACTTATATATACACATAAGTTCTCTTAAGTTTCCATTGTGTGATAACCATTTCAAGAAAACTCACATTTTATTTCTTTAATAGTCCATTCCACGAACTCGAAAACGATGTCAGGTTCCCATTCACTTGTAAATGGTTTTGATGAACCGTTTACACCGTGTGACTTGTCACGCGGCAAGGAATACGTCACCTCTTTGGACCCATCCCAAAAGACGTATGGGACCCACTCAAATTTGGGCTCAAAATAAACCTATAAAAAACCATAATTACACAGAGCTATCTTCAAATAGAGATTCCAGATGCAATGTTTAGTAATTACTCCTAAGCATAGGACAAAACAAAACAATATACCAACAAACGGAATAACATGAGAGTTATCCAACTAAATAGAAATTTATCTCACATGATAGCCAAAAAGAAAAGGGTTTTGAATTGATTTTGAAAGTCATGACATAACCAAATGATAGCTAAAAAATCAGCAAAAAGTCTCTACTTAATTATTTATTTATTTATTTATTATTTTTTGCAAATGAAACCAAATGATAGCTAAAAACCTTGTGAAAAATGGCAACTTAACCTAACTTGAAGAATTCCTCCATGTCAATTTTTTGATCAAAATAGTACCATGTGTTCTAGATACCTTACCTGCACCATAAAATCAATGAAAATATAGAAATCTTATGATATAGGAATTAATCAATACCATAGATATGTGCTTCAATTCAATCAAAAGAATGAAGGCAACAAAAGAAATTATAAAACTCAATGCAAACTCACATCACAAAGAAATATGAAAACACTAAATATGAAACAAACCATTGGCCAAGCTCCAATGGCTATGTGTAGTTTTCCTCACATTTTTATTTAATCCTCCATAGTGGCCCAAGGCATTGGCCTCCAATCAAATTAAAACATGATTCGTGCTAATGTAGTATAATTCTCTTTTATAATTAAAACTCAAACAAAAGTCATTTCCAAAACGAAAAAAAAACAAACAAAAAAGAAAAGATTGGATTTACACCACTGATTTATTTTTTAGTTCAATCAATGGAATAAAAATCAGTAATAATAAAATTTTGAAAGAAAGTATGATAACTTGTTGCAAACCCATTTCACAAAAGATACCTAATGAGGCAAAGAAAACCATTGGCCAAGATTACAAGTTACAGAGTTTTTCCATAGGCACAACTCAACATCATTCAACCTAAGAGTCAAATAAAAAAAAATTATGATTTGTATAACCCTAACTTTGTTACCTCTCATAGAATTTCCATTTGCGCCACCAAGGCATGCTCCATCCTCGAAGCAGTTGCCGATCTCAACTCTAGTTCGAGCAATCTAGTTAGGAAGAAGAAATTAGAGAGCAAGGACCCTTTTTAAATTCCATTCGTAAAAAAAGAGGAAAAAAAGAAGAAGATGATAAAGGAAGAGTTGCAAAAATTGAAAGTTTTATACTTGATTATTCTTCCCAAAGCCCAAAACTGATCTGAGTTCAAACTTATAGCCATTCTAATTGATAATGAGTGACATATGAGAGAAAGAAGAGATGACATGAGAGATTAGGATCCTCTCCAACCATCCTTGGTCCAGCACTGTCTAGCAGTATGAATAGGATGAGGACACGTTGGGCAGACCAGATCCAGTGATGAAGAAAAGTCCACATCGGTGGAGGAGGCAAGGAATATGCAGAGTGATCCTCAAATTTTCAATCCTCCATAGCGTCCGAAGGAGAAAATAGAGCTGCAACGGTATAGAGAGACCCTGCGCTGACCGACTTACACTCAATAGCGAATTCGTGAGGAAAATCCAAGGTGAACTTTGTGGGTAAGAGCTCTATCGAAAGTGTTCTTCTGCTTAACCGAACCGAACCTAACGGTGGAGAAGAGCTGGGCATAGAAGAGCTTGTTTCAAATCTCTCTACTTATAAAGAGCAGCTTCAACTGGGATTTTTTTGACGATGGTGGAGAAAAAAGCTCTCTTCTTTTCTTATTTTGTCAGGGTGTAATGAATGGAGTGTATGACAAGCTATTGTATGGAAGAAAAGTATTGATGTATAATTGGGCTCAGGCCGGCCCATGTCGGGTCTCCCAGGCTCTAGCTAAAATTTGGGCTGGACCGGCCCACTGGTCAAAAAAGTTAGGCCCAGGCCCAGGCCCAAGCCCAAGCCCAAGGGTATTAGGGCCTTGGATGGGTTGGTAGGCAGGGCTTCGGACCAGCCCTATGGGCCTAGGCTTGGCCTCAGGCTTGGGCCGGGCTTGGGCATTTTTTTTTTCTACCAAAATTTTATTATTTTCCACTAAAAAATACACTGGACCTCAGGCCAGGCCTTGAGCAGGCCTTAAGCGGACCGATAGGCTGGCCCACGGTATAGCGATCTCGGTTTTGACCCAACCTTTACTACTTTCTTAACACGAGTTTCGTGGCTTAATATTGCCAATCATGTTTCTTTTCCACTTTTTTTTCCTTTCCTATTTGACTATTGGAATGCCTTGGGCATGTTTGGGGCAAGTTAGTTGCTAGTTGGTCTAGAATGCTGTTGCCCAGATTTTGGCTTCTTTGCTCGAGCGAGGCTTCTTGCGCTCGAGGGAGCTTTGTGAATTCCCAACATTTTTTCAGAGTTGCAAGGATTCTAGGAGGGTAGTGTTCTTCGCTCGAGCGAGGCTTCTTGCGCTCAAGCGATGGTGTGCGTCTATAAAACTTCTTAAGATATGTATTCTGCGCTCGAGCGACGCTTCTTCTACTCGAGCGAGGTCACTTGTTGTGTTTGGTCGCTAGAGCGACAACTCCTTCGCTCAAGCGAGGGTCGCATATATCAGTTCGCAGCAGAGCAATTTTGTATCACTTTTTGACTTCCTTTCTACTAAAAACCCTAATCTAGCACTCTCTTTCTCTCTAAAATATTGTCTCTCTTTACAAATACTCCTAGATCTAAGCATCTCTTTACCCTATTCCCTTTGATAAAGAGTTGGAGCATCTTGTGGGCTTCCCTTAGATCCGAGTAAAAAAAAAAACATTTTTGGACATTTTTGAAGTTCTCCTTCTTCTCCTTTGGGCTTCTACACTTGAGGTAGGGATATTCTACACTTTGTTATGATATTTAACCTAGTTATTTGTTGTTATGTATCCATAATGATTTTTGGGTGTGATTTGGGTAAAGTTAGGGTTTGGTCTCAAATTGAAAGAGGGGTTTCTATGTTGGGTTCTAAAAATGGATTTAGGGCTTTGAATATAGGGCTACCTTGGGTTAAAATGTTGAAATTTATCCTTGGGGTTGATATTTGAAAAAATGGAGGATTTGCCCTAATTTGTGTTGAATAATTATTTCGTATAAATAATGGAATTGTTATGGAATATGTGAAATTGGAAGGATGTATGAATGAATGAAGTAGTTGGATTTGTTAAATCACTCACTTATGGAAACTTGATAAATTATCTGTTATAAGAATTGTATATCTGTTTAGAAATATCTGTTTTGGGCTATCGCTGGAGGATAGCCATGATTGTTGTAGAAATTGCATGAGGATTAGGTGAATTGAAACTAATCATTTAAATTGTCATTGAATATGATGGTATGATTGAAACATTGAATATGTGTTGTGGATAGTCATTGTATATGACGATGTTTTTAATACATTGTATATGTATCATTGTTTGGGAGGAGATAGGGGATGTACTCCATTGTTTGGTAGGAGATATGGGATGGACTCTATTTAAAATTAAGTTGGCCGAAGTGTCCAGGGTGAAAGTCCTGAAATCTTGTGTATATATGAGTCCTGATTCCTTCAGATGAAAATTCCATAAAATGGCAAAGTTGAAGTGTTTGAATAATAAATGTTTTTGAATTGTGGACCAATGAGTTGTAGTCTCATTTGGGTTGTTTAGAGAACAATGAACTATACTCATGAATTGATTTAAAATGAATAGATAGAAATAGATTGAGATGTGAATATCAATATTGAATAGTCATGGAAAGATGTAAGTTGGTTATGTGTATCGAACATTTATCTGACACTTATATCTTAGTTAAACCTCATATATTGTGTTAGTTTATCTCTACTGGTCTTTGGCTTACCCTACTTGGGAAACCATTTTTAGGTATAGGTGATATGCTTTCTCCAAGAACATAGCTTGGGAGGACTTAGGAGCTGGAGGCTCTATTTTTGTTATTTTGTGTTCAAACGCTTATTCAAGCCGAGGGCTTTAAATGTATAGAGCTTATGACTCTCTTTTGTTGTAACCAAGCTATGACTTGGAAAGATGTAAGCCCGTAGGGTGTTTATTTTGTTGTTATTAATTAGTGTTACATGCTGTAGTTTCAGAATGAACATTTATGAAAGTATAATGTATGTAATTTCTTTTGTAATATAAACTTTGATATATGAAAGTATACTAATTCCGTTTATATTCTCATTGCCTATGAGTTGGATTATTAGTATTATTTTTGGGACGTGACAACTTGGTATCAGAGCATACCGGGTTTGAATACTTTGGGTATATGGGAAGTGGTTAGTACCACAATGAGTTTGTCTCGCTTGTTAGAGACTTAAGTATGGATGATATATGCTTATATGATAACATGCTTATGTGATTATATGGGTATAAGATTTGGTTCCTAAGATGTTGATTGGGTCTACGGGTTTCTAGAAGTCCTATTAGAAGAGCACTTGGTCACTGCTGTTTCTAATTGGAACTCTAGCAACGCCGCGGGACAGTCGCTATCTAGGAAGGAGATTCATATGTGTTTATGTGATTATGTGGAGTGAGTTACCGTTGTCCACCGTATTAGGACGTGAGTGAAATAGTTTCGGCACATTTGTAATTGTACTAATCTCTTTGTTACCTTCATTAGGATGTCAGGACGTGGTCGTGGTGGTAGGCATGGTAGGCCTAGGAGGCATGAGATGCCTATACTGGATGAAATTCCGACGTAAGAGGAGGGAGTTGGTCAGGCCAATGTGGCCAAACCGGTTGGTCAGCAGGCCTTGGGCACCTTAGCCTGCGAGATGGACGAAGCTTTACGGAATCTATGGACATTCTTAGGACTGAGAATTAAGTCCAGGCCCAAGTGATTGAAACAGGGCCGTTTTTTCTAAAGAGGGAGTTCTTTTGGTTGAATCTGAAAGAGTTTTTGGGTGATCCCAAGGAGCCACTGAAGGCTGATGAGTGGCTAAAGCAGATGGTGAAGACTTTTGAGATGCTTGGCATCGAAGACGGAGGTTTAAGAGTGACCTTGGCGTCCTTCTAGCTGAAGGGAGACGCGAGTCAGTGGTGGAAGTATGCGGGGGGCGCATTGGAGGGACTTGGAAGGCCTTTGTTGATGCCTTCTAAGATAAGTACTTACCTGCTATAGTAAGGGAGAAGTTAAGGGATTAGTTTTCTCAGCTCAAGCAGTTGAACACACCGGTGGCTGAGTTTGAAGCCAGGTTCACTAGTTTGTCGAGGTTTTCACCGGAGTTAGTGGCGACTGAGGAGTGCCGATGTTTGGAGTTGGAGAAGAAATTGTAGACCGGGCTCATGTTCAGAGTGGCCGAATCCATGATTAGGGATTATGGGCGCCTTGTGGAGGCTGTAGCCCATCTTGAGACTATCATGCATGCAGAGGAGGAGAGGATGAGGGGTTCCAGGAGGAGTCAAGATGGACATGGGGATAGTAAGAGACAAAGAGGTTCTAATCCCCAGCAGTCCCAGGGAGCGCATTTGAGGTCTACCTTTCTAGTGTCGAGTTTGGGTTCTGGGAGAGGTGGTCAGGGAGACATCACTTGTTTCAAGTGTGGCCAGTTGGGCCACAAGTCTCCAGCTTGCCCACAGAGGGAAGAGGGGCAGCGAGCATCATCATCTTCAGCTCGTTCTCAAGGCCAGAGTCAGGGGAGAGGCCAGCCGCTCACTTGTAATCAGTGCGGGCAGGCGGGGCACTTGAAGAGATTTTGCCCATAGTTGGGTGGCACACCTGGTGTGTTTGGCTCGAGGCAAACACAGAGTCACCAGCCAGCATAGGCCTCGAGAGCCAATCAGAGAGCCTCTTCGACTCAGTCAGTGCAGCAGTCTTATGCTTCGACGGATGAGCAAGTAGATTAGAGGCTAACAGGGCATGTGTATGCTGTTACCGCGCCAGATCTTGTATCGGCTCCATCTGTTGTAAGAGATACCTTCTTATTTTGCAATTCAGTTGCTAGTGTGTTGATTGATACGGGTGCATCCAATTCCTTTATATCTTCTGTATTTGCATTGATTTTAGGGTTAGAGTTGGCACAGTTAGCATCTCCTATTTGTGTAGAGTCACCTATTGGTGGTGAGGTTATTCTGAAACAAGGGTGTCGGGGTTGTGACATAGAGGTCGCTGGTCGTCGACTTCCATTTGCATTTGTTTTGCTTGATATGACTAGTTTTGATGTTATCTTGGGTATGGACTGGTTATCGTCATATTGGGCTGTTATAGATTGCTATCGTTAGAGGGTTACTGTATGTACCTCGAGTGGTGATTGATTTTATTTTTTGGGAGACTAGGTGGATAGAGTCTTGTCACCGGTATATGATCTACGTGGGCAGAGTGAGCTTACTTGTCTCCTTGCTAGCTTTCTAAATAGTGAGTGTGGTGAAATTCGGGTTGAGTTGCCAAGAGTGGTTTGTGAGTACTTGATTGTTTTTCTCGAGGCTCTTACTAGTTTACCACCTCACTGAGAGATTGAGTTCTCTATTGATCTAGTGCCTGGAACGGCACTGATTTCTATGGCACCGTATCAGTTTGCGCCTGCTGAGTTGAGTGAGTTGAAGATTCAACTCCAGGAATTACTAGATAAGGATTTTATTCGCCCTAGTACTTCTCATTGGGGAGCATCGGCCCTCTTTGCTAAAAAGAAATATGGAGCCTTGCGACTTTGTATCAATTACTAGAGGTTGAACCGGGTAACAGTTAAGAACAAGTATCCAATGCCATGTATAGATGACCTGTTTGATCAGTTGAAAGGGTCTCATTGTTTCTCTAAGATATATTTGAGATTGGGTTACCATCAGTTGAGGGTAAGGGAGGAGGATATCTCGAAGACGACATTTCGTACACGATATGGCCACTATGAGTTTCTTGTGATGCCTTTTAGGCTAACCAATGCTCCAGCTGTATTTTTGGACTTGATGAACCGAATCTTTCGAGAGTTTTTAGACCGTTTTGTAGTCGTCGTTGTGGATGACATTTTGATTTACTCACGCTTCGAGGAGGAGCACAAGGAACACTTGCAAGTGATGCTTGAATTGCTTAGAGCCCATAAGTTGTATGCTAAGTTTGGGAAGTGTGAATTCTGGCTGAAAGAGGTTAAGTTTTTAGGCCATGTGGTATCTGGGGAAGGGGTGACTGTAGATTTATCCAAGATAGAGACAGTACAAGATTGGGCACAGCCTAAGAATGCTTTCGAGATCTGTAGTTTCTTGGGGTTGGCAGGGTATTACTGTCGGTTTGTGAAAGATTTCTCCAGATTAGCTTCGCCTCTAACTAGACTGACGAGGAAAGGAATCAAATTTGTATGGAGTGAGACTTGTGAAAAGTCGTTCCAAGAGCTTAAGGTTAGACTTACCACCGCTCCAATCTTGACTATTCCGGAGAGGGGTTTGGGCTATTTAGTGTATTATGATGCTTCACGGGAAGGTTTGGGTTGTGTATTGATGTAAGAAGGGAAGGTAGTAGCCTATGGCTCACGGCAGTTGAAAACCCATGAGAGGAACTACCCTACTCACGACTTAGAGTTAGCAGCAGTGATTTTTGCCTTGAAGTTTTGGAGGCACTATCTGTATGGTGAGAGAATTGAGGTGTTTTCTGATTATAAAAGTCTGAAGTATCTGTTTACACCGAAGGACTTGAATTTAAGGCAAATGAGGTGGATCGAGTTCATAGAGGATTATGATTTCGAGCTACATTACCATCCGGGAAAGGCCAACGTTGTGGCCGATGCCCTGAGTAGGAAGTTTATTAGTAGTGTAGCTTGTATTGCCATCAACGAATGAGAAATGTTGGGTATTCTTGGTGAGTTTGACCTGCATCTAGGCGAGTCTGTTGAGTCTGCAGCCTTGTTGTCAGTAGTTGCACAACCGACACTTATGAACCAAGTGTTAGTTTATTAGTAGTGTGGCTTGTATTGCCATCCGAAAATGGGAAATGTTGGGTACTCTTGGTGAGTTTGACCTGCATCTAGGCGAGTCTGTTGAGTCTGCAGCCTTGTTGTCAGTAGTTGCACAACTGACACTTGTGAACCAAGTGTTAGAAGTGCAGAAAGGTGACCTTGAGGTAGAATCCCTCCGGGAGAGGATCTATAGTGGGAAGGTAGAAAAGGGCTTGACTGTGTATCCCGACCTGAGTGTGAGATACCGTGATAGTTTGTTTGTGCTGGAGTCTTGCCGAGAGGATGTACTCCGAGAGTTTCACTATTCACGCCTTGTGGTGCACCCGGGAGGCACAAAGATGTATCATAATCTGAGTCGCCAGTTTTGGTAAAGAGGTATGAAGAAGGATGTGGCCGTGTTTGTATCGAAGTGCCTTACTTGTCAGCAAGTGAAGGCCGAGCATCAGAGGCCAGCGGTTTTGTTGCAACCATTGCCTATAGTTGAGTGGAAATGGAAGCATGTCACGATGGATTTTGTTGTGGGCCTTCTGAGGACTCAACAAGGTAGTGATGCCATCTGGGTGGTAGTTGACCGGTTGACCAAGTCGGCGTATTTTACTCCTATGCGCGTAAGTGATTCAGTAGACTATCTTGCCGACTTGTATATCATGGAAATAATGAGGTTGCACAGGGTCTCTGTGATGATTCTTTCGGATAGAGATCCGCGTTTCACAGCTCAGTTATGGCAAAGCTTGTAGAGTGCCTTATGCACTAGATTGACTTTTAGTATTGTGTATCATCCTCAATCTGACGGGTAGTCCGAACGTACTATTTAGATCCTTGAGGATATGCTTCGAGGTTGTGTTCTTGATTTTAAAGAGTCGTGGGAGAGACACTGGCCCTTAGTGGAGTTTGCCTACAATAATAGCTTCCAATCGAGTATTGGCATGGCACTGTTTGAGGCCTTGTATGGTCAACCTTGTAGATCCCCAGTGTGTTGGGCTGAGGTGGGTGATGCACTTTTGTTGGGTCTAGAGTTAGTGTGGGAAACGACGAAAAAAGTGGTACTTATCTGTAAAAGGTTGGTTACAGCCCAAAGTCACCAAAAGAGTTATGCCGACCGTAGGAGAAGACCCTTGTCTTTCGAGGTGGATAATCATGTCTTTTTGAAAATATCACCTAGGCGGGGTTTGATGAGATTTGGAAAGAGTGGGAAGTTATCCCCTTGGTTTATTGGTCCTTTTGAGATCTTTGAGCGGATCGAGGAGGTTGCCTATCGTTTGGCGTTACACCACAACTTTTCGGAGTGCATGGCGTATTTCATATTAGTCTGCTTCCGAAATATGAGCCGAATCCATCGGATGTGTTGGATTGGACCGACTTAGAGGTAGACGAGGATGCCTCGTATGAGGAAAGACCGGTGAGAGTCTTGGATAGACGGGACCAAGTCTTGCGAGGCAAGACAATTCCCTTGGTCAAAGTGTTATAGAAACATCACGGCGTTGAAGAAGCAAATTGGGAGCGTGAATTGGAAGTCCGTGAGAAATATCCAGACTTATTTGTTGATGTTTGAGCATATGTTGAGATTCTAGTTTCGTTCATGAAATGTAAACACATTGCATATGTGTTAAAGTATGAAAACATTGTATATATTGAATATGTTTTGGAAACATAGGTCAATATGAACATAGTAGATGCTGTGGATGTCTTGAGAACTTGGATCCAAATGAACATTACATATGTCTTGAAAATATGGAATATTATGTGTGTTGTATCATTTTTGGAAACATTGAATATGTTGTATAAATTTTGGGGACTTGAGTTGATCATAAACTATAGACATCCCCGAACGTCCCGGGAGGATGAACTCCCGTTCTGTTCATATCGGGCTTACTACAGTTCGGACTCAAATGTCACGGTTCTTAATCTTGAACCAAAGAGTCCAAATCCGGCAAATCGTTTTGAAAACAGATTTTTTTGAAAGAAGTGCCAAACATGGACTGCTTTGCCAGATATAGAGTCGCCACCTAAATATTTTTTAATGGGGGAATTTAGGAAACCCTGACTCGGTGCCAAAGGCCACGTGTCCGTCATCACCAAAGTTGCCTCGGCTCGGGAACTTGGGTACGATTGGGGAAGGTCACTTCGTGAGCACCCCTGCCCGCCCGGTCAAAAACCGGCCTCTACTAACCATGATATCTGGTTTTGAAAACATTATGTATTCTTATTCCGGTTATTAGCCTAGAATTACTATGTTATGCGCACAGCAAACAAGTATAGACCAAATCGCCTAAATTGGAATAAAACATTACATGTTTGTTTTGAAAATGGTTTGCTACTCGTAAGTAGGCTAAAATGCAGATTTTGCCACCTTCGAGTGGGCTTTAGAAAAGATGGTTTTGCCACTGTCTAGTGGGCTTAAAACTCACAGTTTTAATGCATTATCCCAATTTAAGCAACTCGACCTCCATCCACAGGCATCCAAGCAGTTATATCACATAAGCAGCTAGCCTCATGGTAATCATGCTATTATGGCAACACTCACACGCATGCGGGGATGCTAAAGCATAAAAGCTTACCTAGTACTCTGTGCCAAAACAGAAACTAGTTAGTAATCATGCATGATCCTAGTTCATGTTAAGTGCCTAATGCGTCGCATACAAAATGTCATTAGAATAGGCTCGGCTATCCTAAAGATGGCATGTGAAATGCAACAACTAACACGTATTCAAGTTAGATTTGAAATACAAGTGCAGTTAGCATGATGTACCGAGCCCGGTGCATGTAATACAAATGAATGATGCACGCATGCATAGCATAAGGTATGCTAAATTAAATATGTCCTAATACTAACCATCAAAGCAGGTAAGTAAAAGGGAGAAAGAAGTGGGGGTTGGAAGACATGCACACACGCACCCACACTTATTACAATTCGCCCTCGCTCGGAGGGACCAAAATAATAATACAGTCTGAATAAATAATTAACTATCCTAGCTAATTAAATATTACAAAACTTCTAATTAATTAAACAAATTAACTAAGCTAAGAAAGCAGTAAAGGCCTCGGGAAGAGGGTCCAATGCGCGCGTGCTCGGGTTTGCTCGGAAATCCAACGCCATGCACAAGTTGCCTTTGTTTACCCTGCTCTGCTCCTCTGAAAATTGCACAAGTCCCAAGGATGCTTCCATGAATACTGTGGAGTGCCACTGGCTGAGAGGAATGGCCACCGGCCATGGGAAAATGACATCGGCTACTGATGAAGTTATCGGCCATTCACCAATGGCCGGTCGGCACTAAATGTTGCCGGTCGGCAAAAACTTCATGCAGAACCTGTTTTGACAGCAGCAGAGGGCAAAACATGGCATGGCAATGCATTTCAAGCAAATGTGTGCACCACCACATCCCTTATCATGTTTGTGACTCAAAGGGGTGTGGTGCTTGATTCTCGGACCACCAATCGCGCATTTCAATGCGTGATGGCCCAAGAAGCTATGTTGTGCATTTTAATGTCAAATGCAATGCACACAAACACATGAGGAACCCAACCTCAATCATGGTGATTCAAGAGGCAAGGCATGCATGCCAAATGCAACCTAAGCATGTGAGCTAAATATACAATATGGGCATGCAAGCAAGTAATGTACATTAGGCACACAACCTAAGCAAACAAGTATGCAAGGCATGAAGCAATGTAACAACATGTAAAGAGTGGACTTAAACTAATTTGGGCAGCCCTCAACTAGGCCCAAAACAGTGGCCATTAAATGAAATGAGGTAACCGAAATGCGCACAAACATGTCCAATGCATGGATCTATCCTAAGATACAACATGCAACTCTGACAAGGCATGGCAAATGATGAAACATAGCATATAATGGTGCATGTTTCAGATCTGAAATGGCATGCCCAATGACTCCAAAATGACTCCAAAGCATGCAAACATTTATGTAATGCATTGTTAAGGATTTAAGCACTAAAGCTAGTGAGATGCAATACACTGTAAGCATGCAAAGCGATGCTCGAATGAAGAAGACAGCCACAAACAGTCCTCATGCAGCCCAAAATAATGCTAAAACATGTATGAAATGTAGCCAAAATAAGCTAGCATGCTTGACTAAATTAGCATGTGATTTTGACTAGCTAGCATGATTTACATGGCAAGTGTATGATGCAAAGCCCAAACAGGAAAAGTCCCTTCTACAACACTGATGAGGGACCAAAAATATGACTACTCATAGTAGATGACAGCCCCCAAATCAATATGCAAACATGCTCAAAATGCAATGCAAGATTAAGGCCACAAGAGGGCTATAACATGAAGTATACAAAACATGCATCAAACAGCCAAAGACCCTTAATGAAATATGTCCAGGGGGTCAAAATATGACCCCTTCCAGTTCTGATGATGGCCCAAAAACAGAAGCAAGATAGGCTAACAAAGCATGCAAAATTACGGTAAATAGAAGAGATTATGAAGCAAGTGCAAGATAGGGGTCCCAAACAGGGTTGAGCCCTTCTTCAATGTTGAAGAAGGGCTCAAAATGAGCCTACTTACAGTTTACATTATGCTCAAAAACAGATCACACATAGGCTAGAAATTTCATGCAAAAATGTGGCATACCAAGGAGTATTGAAGCAAGTGCACTATGGAGGGCTCAAACAGGGTTGAGCCCTTAAGCAAACATGAAGAATGGCTCAAAAGAATGCCCCTTTCAGTTAGGGTTGGAGCCCAAAACAATAAGCAAATAGGGTAGAAAAATGTGACAAGAATGTGCTACAAAAGAGGGAAAATGATCTTACCCTTGAAGACTACCCTTTTTGTTGCTTCTTGGCTTGAGTTGCAGCACCTTTGGCCTCTGAAAAACTTCTCCAAGCTGCTGTGATGGAGTAGTGGTGGTGGTGCTATGGATTGGTGAAGAAAGGGCCCAAGAACAAGGGTATTTGATGGTTGAATGAGAAAGATAGGGAGAGAGATGGAGGGTTGTGTGTATGTATATCAGATATATATGGTATATCTCTGGTTTTTTGCTTAAAACATCCAACCCTTTGCAATGGAGGGGGGGAGCTCCTTTTATAGAGCAAGGAAATGGCATAAAGCTTCTCCAAGAAACTATATAAAAGGGTCAAAGGGACCAAGGCTTATTCAAGAAGCTTGGACAGCTGGTAGGCTTCTTGAGGAAGCCAAGACAAGGGGTCAAGGCTTCCTCAAGAAGCCTTGAGCAAAGGGTGCACCAAAAGGGGGTAAAGGCTCCAAAATAGGCACACTTATGCATGGGGAGCCGAGTCTGTGCATCCCAGCTGGCACAGCTGGCATGCACCAAGCTTGGGAGAGTCAAAAGGGTCAAATCGGCCAAGAAAAAGGGTCATCAGCACAAAAAAGTGCCGGTCGGCACAATAAATTGCCGACCTGCACTTTGTACTGGCCGGTCGGCTAAATAGAGTGCCGATGGGTGTCCAATGAGGTCCAAAAGTGCCGGTGGATGTCCAGATTGAAGCCCCGGAAGTTAGCTTTCCAATGGCACAAACCTTGCATTAAGATTCCTTCTGTGGAAAAAGTTATGCCCTTTTTGGTGAAGCCGCGTAGATTCGATCCAAACGGGAGGATGCCCAACTTCAACTGATCATATCTCCCCCACCCGGACTTGGCTTTGAGAGATTCTTGAGTGAAAAATGAAGCCCCGGAAGTCTTCTTTCCAATGATTATGGCCTCATAGCTTAACTCCAAGTGTATAGGTAGATAAGCTTGATTTAGTGATGACTGCTCGTCTTTCTCCCACCCGGATTCATCCTGAACTTCTTCTCCAACTTGTTTTCTCCCCTTTTCTCCTCTTCTCTCCAACTTCAAACCCCTAAGAACGGTGTTTTGAAAGATTTTTCAAAGATTTCATCTCTCTCTCATTCATTTCCACTTTGTCCTTGCTCGGTTTACCGAAAAGCGCAACGTTTGACAAAATGTGAGCCTCGGAACATTGTAGAAACTTTATTTCAAAAAATGTTTTGAAAGAGAGGGTTTTAAGATCGGAAAACCATCCAAAATAGCTTTGGTCCAAAACGGGGTGTGAAGTTGAGATTTGCCTCTCTTCTTGCCGAAGAAATTGGATCTTTGCCCTGCACACCTTTCTCTGCCAAGTAAACCATCAGTAGCGCCCAAGTCTTAAGGGCGGTCAAAAATGGGGTGTCTACAGTTGCCCCTCTTTGATAGAACTCGGAAGTCATAACAATGACGTGAGTGAATGTCAAAGTCCAGAGACGACCCATTTTTGACAAGGCCGAAAGCTTGGACAAACAAAAATACAAATGAATAAGTGGTTGTGCCCGCAGGCTGCCTACGTATCCCTTTGCAAGGAATCAAACCAGCGTAGTTCAGGGGCAGGATGCATATGATATGCAGGAAGACTTTGATAATTGGACTTATACGCTACGCGAAGCCGGTTTGAAAATCCAAGATTTATGCAAAAACACAGTGTGCACAAAACAATGTGATGCAGAGTGAATGCACAAAACAATGCTAAGGAGATGCACAAAACAGCGCGAAACAGGTTGGAATGCACAAGACAGTGCTAACAAGATGCACAAAACAGTGCAATGCAAGAGTGAATGCACAAAGCGGTGCGATGCGCAAAATAGCGCGAATGAAATGTCATGCACTAACAAGTGCAGGTAAGGTGCGCAAGATAGCGCGATACGCAAAATAGGGCGATTGAAATGCAATGCACAATGCAAGTAGGATGCACAAAACAGTGCGAATGAGGTGCGCAAAATAGCGCGATGTGATGCACAAAACTGTGCGATTGAGTGCACAAGACGTTGCGATGCACAAAATAGCGCGATTGAATGGATGCAAAATGCAAGTAAGGTGCACAAAATAGTGCGATGCGCAAAATAGCGCGAATGATGAATTGCACAAAATAGTGCGATGCGCAAAATACCGCGAATGAAATGTAATGCACAAGACAGTGCGATGGAGGTGCGCAAGATAGCGCGATGATGTGATGCACAAAACAGTGCGATGCGCTAAACAGCGCGAATGATTTTGAAATGCACTAAACAGTGCGATACGCTAAACAGCGCGAGTGACTTGAAATGCACTAGACAGTGCAATACGCTAAACAGCGCGAGTGATTTGAAATGCACTAGACAGTGCGATACGCTAAACAGCGCGAGTGATTTGAAATGCACTAGACAGTGCGATACGCTAAACAGCGCGAGTGATTTGAAATGCACTAGACAGTGCGATATGCTAAACAGCGCGAGTGATTTGAAATGCACTAGACAGTGCGATACGCTAAACAGCGCGAGTGATTTGAAATGCACTAGACAGTGCGATACGCTAAACAGCGCGAGTGATTTGAAATGCACTAAACAGTGCGATACGCTAAACAGCGCGAGCGATTTGAAATGCACTAAACAGTGCGATACGCTAAACAGCGCGAGCGATTTTGAAATGCACTAAACAGTGCGATCGAGATACAACCACAAGATGCACAAGACAGTGCAAGTGAGATACAAAGTGTAAGTGCACAAGATAGTGCGAGCAAGATAAAATGCACAAGAAAGTGCGATAAAATGCATCTTCTATACAAGTATGGAGGCATTTTCCATGCAATATTTAAAGCAAGCATATTTTATTCATGAATCATAACGATGCGCGGCACACATGCAGCAACAGTGTATATGAAAGTTCATATTCTATGCAATAGAGGAGCATCGAATATGTACTCTGGTGTCTCCGATTTGCCTCTCAGAGGGTTTTGCAACACACTCAGTTCGAAAAGGGTACACCCTGTTCATATCGGCAAGAGATAACATCTGCTGCTGCTTTAATTGCCGTTCTGACTTGAAGCAGGCTTACACTTGAGGTAGAGGCGCACTCATACTTCGGTAGCATTGACAAGGCCTGAAGAGGTACATCCGGAGTACAATCACGGAATTTGCTGAAGGTGAAACACACTCAGATGCTTCAATTTTCCCTCTTTTGCTTTAGCTTTGCAGTCCGGAATCATATAGCTTCAGATAGGTCCTGGTTTTACTGTTCTCATATGACCTGGGTTGAACCCTGCGGTTTTATGAAAGAACAAATTCTATTTTGCACAAATGTGGAGAACGGCACGGCACTCGGAGCACAAAACGATTTTATTTTTGAAATTGAGAGATGAGTTTTTGACCAGGTATTGAGCCTACGACTGGACACAGCAAAACGACTCAACACGGAAATAAAAGGCACATAACCTAGACACATCGAGTGACACTCGAGACGACTCAAAACAAGAATCGAGACAAACAAAAGGACACGACACTCAAACGTGCACAGGGAGCCTGTTTCACCGGGTAGTGTTTCCCACCCTTTCTCACTTGTGATTCTCACATCACTCGGCCCTCAAGCTCGGTTTTTCTCTCAAAACCCTTTTCTCGCTTTTCCTCTCAGCGCACATCTCTCTATTCTTTAATCTCTCATTTTTCAATCCCTCCCCTGGGTGGTTGATGGATAAACAGGAAGTTGTGGGCTCTTGCCCCTGGTATTCTGCTAGATTCTTTTTCTTGTTCACAACAGTGAGTTTCTCCCACAGAGGGGTTGTGCTACAACTGGGTGTGTAGCAAATCTGTGGCTGACATTGGTCGATGATGCTCTACCGGGGAGTTTGGACGTGGTTAGATTTGTCCAGATGAGGAAGTGGAACATCTTGATCCATTCCAATTCGTGCTTCGCACTTGGCTTGATACCTCGTTGCTCGGAGGATGTGAGAGCTTTCTGCCCTTTTGCTGTTAACCTCAGTTGTGCCCTCTTCTGGCAGGTAGAGTGCCCTTTCTGGCGAGTATGTTGACAATGGGGAAAAGACAGAACACCTGACTCAAATGTGCCCCTAGTTCATCATTTTGACCGTTTTTTGTTTTGGTTTTCTACTAAAACAGTTTTTGACCAACATGAGAGTTAGATTAACATGCTTGTTCAATTTTTGATTTGAAATCATGCAAGTCAGGCTATGAGCACTGAAAATTTTCCTTTTTTTTGGGTCCAAGAGATGGTCCGATTTTTGGAAAAGATGGAACAATTTTCGAGAAAATTAGTCAACCTCAGTAAAAACTCTCAAAAACTATTTTTACAAACGGCCACTTGCTCAACGAGCACGGAACCTACCCTCGAGATGCGCAACCTCGAATCTGGAGGAAAATTGCCCCTTGCTGGAGGGGGCTGTATGGCAACGGAAAGTTGCCCCTGGTTTGAACGGCACCACAGTGCATTGAATGGCAACGGAAAGTTGCCCCTTGTTTGGACGATGCCGCAGCATTGTAATCAGTCTTCATGGTAATGATCACAACCGAACTCTCGGATACAGAGAAGGCGAGGACTATCAAAACCAATACATGGACACACTTGATTTGGAAGTGTTTTACGGCTGGACTTCAGAATGAAGTTGCCTACGTATCCCAAAGATGGGAATCAAGCCTTACGTAGTTCGGGGGTTAAGGTACACTCGGGTATTAACCTCTCCTTTTTATGCTCTAACTTTTGCCAAGGCGCCTGTTGCAGGTTTTCGACCTTGCGAGCTTCTGTTCTTCTTTCTTTTCAATTTTTTCAATTTTTCATTTTTTTTTCCTTTTTTTTTTTTTTTTTTTTTATTCTTTGCATGTTTCTTTTTTTTGTTCTTTTTCTTCTTTTTGTATTTTTGCATTTTTTCTCTTTTTTCTTTTTTCATTCTTTTCTTCGCTCTAACTTTTGCCTGGGTCGCCCTTCCGGGTTTTCGGCCCAACGAGCCTCTCAAAGGGTAAAAGTGTAACAAGTCCATGCCAAATGGTTTTGAGATTGAAGCCCTCTGTATCCAGAAGAGCGGCTGTTGTATTGATTTGTAGAAAGACCCACGCACATCGGATATTTTTTACCCCTAGTTCGAGGGGTGCTTCTGATCTAGCTTCGCAAGCTTCTTCTGATGAGGTCTGATCTTCTTGATCTGACTTTGGTGCCTCTTGTTTGAGGGCTGCTTCAAATCTGGCCACACAGGCCTCACATCATGATTGTCCTTTGAACGTTCTGAATCCAAGTTCAAGGTTTGAAAGCAAAGGGGTTGAGTCTCGAGGCCGAGAGCGATCCTAAGCTGCACAATCTCAAGAGCGATTCCACACATGTCTTCGCAGGACTGCGCAAAACATTTTTTGAAAGTTTTTAAGAAAGTGACAAATCGCTCGCGCTGAAGACAGTGTAGGACCAATCTGGATTAAAGCTAGGGTCCTTCTCAGTAGTCACACTAACAAGCATGATTTCATTCATTAAGGGCTTAGCACGCCTCTCTTTCTCTCAATTTGATCAAAGTTTTGCAAATCCCGAGGAATTCCTCCCTCTTTGTTTTCACCGCAGTGTTCAAAAAGGTTTTGAAAAACTTAGGTCAATACAATGACTTCAAAGCACAAGAAAAGACACAGCTTTTAGTCAAATACTGCCATCTCATTCAGAACTTCCGGCATAATTGGCACAAGGTAGAAGCAAACACGAGAGTGTGAAAATCACTGCTGTTTCATTCAAATCTGTTGGCACAACTGGCTCCTCGACAGAAACAGACTCAAGAGAAAGTGAAAAGACAAACACAAAACAAAATAGTGATACCCGAGGTAACATTCCCGGAATCACCCGACTCCAATACAACAGGACTGACTCGAAACCGCAAGACAGACCCGAAACAAAAAGACTGACTCAAAACAAAGAGACAGACTCAAATTAACACAACGAGACTGACACAATACCCAAGTCAGAACGTACAAAAACCAGCATTCACAAATGCTCAAAACAATGCGTGCCATACACCACATCTGAAATAAACTGAACGTCGCCCGCAGGTGGTTCATCCCCCGATCACAGTCACATTATCCCCTACAGGTTCACTGATCAAGTGCCGATAGACTTTGCAAGACTGGTACGGTGATGATCTTATTGTCAATCAGATCTTGTATTTCATGGCGAAGACGGTAACAACTATCAGTGACGTGGCCAACTTGTTGATGGAAGGCACAATACTTGGCCGGATCATGGGAGGGGGGAAGTTTATCTGGCAGTGGCCGCAGCTCTAGGGGTTTCAGATCCCCCTTTCTACTCAGGACCCTCAAGGCCGTTGATAGAGACATGCATAGTGGGGTGAACACCCTCTGGCCCCGAGGTGGGTATTTTGAGGTTTGTGGCTTTTTGCTGGATGCACCAGCAAAGGGATTGACAGGCGCTGACTGGGTTTGCTGATCTCTTCCGAGCACGGGATTAGAGTTGAAAGGAACATTCCTGGTACAATGGCCCTTCTCCCGACTTGCCCCTTGATTCAGACTGCCCCTAACTTGAGTGGCGAAAGTGTCATCCACAGTTTTTGCCATAACTGCGAGGACTTGTTCTTCGTTTAATCCCTCGGCTTTCAAAGCCTCAACAGCCAACTGAAGATGTTCATGGGGACTAATGCTTGCTCCTGCCTTGTTCTTATCACTGGCCTCCACTTTGCTAAGAGGTTGGCCTTCTTCCAATGCAGCCCGTCCCAAGGTTGGGGAGCCTCTTGACATGAACTCCCTGGTATGTGATGCGGTTGATGACGGGGCCAAAACTCCGAAGGCCAGATCTGCCACAGTTCTTTGAAGATCTTCGATCATTCTCATCAGCTCAGAAGTAGTGGGTTCATGGGTTTGGGATGATTGGGGTTCAGATGCACCCATCATGCATAAGTCCAGGCTCTCTGGGGTAAATACATTAGGCTTGGGTAGATGGACTGGGGTGATGTATACGCTGGGGTCGTAAGGGACGGCCAGTGTGTGGATTAGGTTGAGATGTGGATGAGGTATTTGGTCATTGGGGGCTGAAGGTGGAGCTATCGTTCGGTTGTCGATGAGATTTTGGATCTCATGACGAAGGCGGTAGCAACGGTCGGTGCCATGACCGCGCTGCTGATGGTACACACAGTACTTGGAAGGGTTATGTCTGGCTGGGAGTGGGTCAGAAAGGGGTTGAGGATCGAGGGGTTTGAGATGCCCTCTTTCCGTCA
The DNA here is from genome assembly GCA_036172215.1 of Camellia granthamiana. NCBI lineage: Eukaryota > Viridiplantae > Streptophyta > Magnoliopsida > Ericales > Theaceae > Camellia > Camellia granthamiana. The sequence continues at coordinate 15,245,112 of CM069904.1, forward strand.
AGACTTTTAGTGCGCTAGTCAAGCTCATATAGAGGGGGGTGAAAGTTCTGCCCTGAGCTCTGGCTGGGCCGGCTGTTTGTAGGCTTGGTTTGGCAAAAGGGTCGGTTGTGGCAACTGTATTGATTTCGGTGGGTTTGGGAATAGCGCTACTACGAGCATTGGTATTCCCTGAAATCACCCTCTTTGTCGGTTCACTTGTTCTGGGAATGATCCCACTGTTGAACGCATTCTCGATCTGAACCCCTAGTTCATGTAAACTTTTGAAAGTGAATAGCGGAGCGACTATCAACTTTTGCAACATATCATGCTCGAGGTTTCGCACCATCATCTGTACTTGATCCCTCTCCGAAGGGCGACGATCCGTCATCTGTGTTGCCTTTGCTCTCCACCTGGCAACAAATTCCACAAAAGGCTCTTTTGGGTTCTGGCGGGTTGCTTCAAGCTCTTGGATGGTCATTTCAACTTGGGTGTTGTACGAATACTGATCGACAAAGGCCTCAGCCAGTTCTTCCCAGTTTTGCTTCACTTTATCTTCCAACTTAGCGTACCAAGTGGCTGCTACACCCGACAGGGTTCTTCCATACAGAGAGAGTTTTTGTGGCTTAGTCAGACCCATCGGCTTCAGGACATCCAAGAAAAGTCGGATATGTACCATTGGATCTCCAGACCCATCGAAACGGTCAATATATGGCATTTTGAATCTGTCTGGGAGCCGCACAGCAGACTCAGTGTGCCCATCCTCAATGTCGGGAATGGAGTTAAGGCCTTGTGCCCTTTTGAATTGCTTCTCAAGGCTTGCAATTTTCGTTGCAGTCGGATTGAACTCATCAACATGAAAGGGTTGAAACCTCTCAATAGGCTGCACCAGGGGCCTGACAACTCGAGCTTGAGCCAACCCTTCTTGGGGATTCGAACCCTATAAATCTTCAACTGGCGGAAGTGGATCAAAGTTCGGCTGGGGTCCCGAAGTTGGATGTGAGGCAGATGTCCCTGATAGGCGCTGCGTTTCAATACCGGTCTCAGCCTGCATGGCAGTTCCCTGATTTAACGCTGCTATCACGGCCACAAATTCTTCTGAGCCCTGTGCCATCACGGGTCTGCTGATGATGTGACTGGTGACTGTCGGATCAGATGAACCGGTAAGCCCTAACTGGCCTTTCTTTGCCTTGCCTCAGCGAAAGAGCACTGGTTGCCCTTGAATTGAATTTCTGATCTAACAAAGTCTATCAGCACTAGTCCAATGTATCCGGGAGATAGTGGAGCCTTCTGAAGCTATGATTCCAGGACTACCCCTAGCAAAAGAGAAAACAGACAGCATCTCAGCTCAATTTCACTGGAACGGATATGAGCAAAGCTGAACGACTGTATTCTATTACTGATCACTGTTCCCCGAAATCACTGCCCCAAATCTGAATCTGATACCCGCAGATATAACTGATTCTCAAAATACTGATACTGGTGCCCGCAGGCCGGATACCCAGACTCGCAAACTGGTATATGCATTCCCTGTAGAGATACACTCTAAAAGCACATAGCAAGTAAAAGAGAGCCAAAACACCCCTACGTTGGGGTAGGGTTTCCCTGTCCTATTTTGTCAGGAGCTAGGGTTTCACTACGCACACAACGGTTTCAAACAACCTACATCGGGTAAGCAACCTGTCCTAGTTTGGAATGGTCACTATGGATTCCGAATATGCACTAGGTCGAATGGTCCAAAAGGGTGCCCCGGTAAAACCGGGGTTTGTGTTCCCATACTGACAGAGCCCGCAACCGGTCAGCCTTACGGACATGCCTTGACAAGACAAGCCTCCGGCAAACCGCTCAGGAATAGCAGATGGCCAACACGGTGTCCTAGGCGCACCAATGTACATGCAATGCAAAGAAACACATAAGTGTAGTAAAAAACGGATATCACGAGTTCGAGTCAAGCTCTCTAAAGTTCCCCAGCAGAGTCGCCAGAAACTGTAGACGTCCCCGAACGTCCCGGGAGGATGAACTCCTGTTCTGTTCATATCGGGCTTACTACAGTTCGGACTCAAATGTCACGGTTCTTAATCTTGAACCAAAGAGTCCAAATCCGGCAAATCGTTTTGAAAACAGATTTTTTTGAAAGAAGTGCCAAACATGGACTGCTTTGCCAGATACAGAGTCGCCACCTAAATATTTTTTAATGGGGGAATTTAGGAAACCCTAACTCGGTGCCAAAGGCCACGTGTCCGTCATCACCAAAGTTGCCTCGGCTCTGGAACTTGGGTACGATTGGGGAAGGTCACTTCGTGAGCACCCCCGCCCGCCCGGTCAAAGACCGGCCTTTACTAACCATGATATCTGGTTTTGAAAACATTATGTATTCTTATTCCGGTTATTAGCCTAGAATTACTATGTTATGCGCACAGCAAACAAGTATAGACCAAATCGCCTAAATTGGAATAAAACATTACATGTTTGTTTTGAAAATGGTTTGCTACTCGTAAGTAGGCTAAAATGCAGATTTTGCCACCTTCGAGTGGGCTTTAGAAAAGATAGTTTTGCCACTGTCTAGTGGGCTTAAAACTCACAGTTTTAATGCATTATCCCAATTTAAGCAACTCGACCTCCATCCACAGGCATCCAAGCAGTTATATCACATAAGCAGCTAGCCTCATGGTAATCATGCTATTATGGAAACACTCACACGCATGCGGGGATGCTAAAGCATAAAAGCTTACCTAGTACTCCGTGCCAAAACAGAAACTAATTAGTAATCATGCATGATCCTAGTTCATGTTAAGTGCCTAATGCGTCGCATACAAAATGTCATTAGAATAGGCTCGGCTATCCTAAAGATGGCATGTGAAATGCAACAACTAACACGTATTCAAGTTAGATTTGAAATACAAGTGCAGTTAGCATGATGTACCGAGCCCGGTGCATGTAATACAAATGAATGATGCACGCATGCATAGCATAAGGTATGCTAAATTAAATATGTCCTAATACGAACCATCAAAGCAAGTAAGTAAAAGGGAGAAAGAAGCGGGGGTTGGAAGACATGCACACACGTACCCACACTTATTACAATTCGCCCTCGTTCGGAGGGACCAAAATAATAATACAGTCTGAATAAATAATTAACTATCCTAGCTAATTAAATATTACAAAACTTCTAATTAATTAAACAAATTAACTAAGCTAAGAAAGCAGTAAAGGCCTCGGGAAGAGGGTCCAATGCGCGCGTGCTCGGGTTTGCTCGGAAATCCAACGCCATGCACAAGTTGCCTCTGTTTACCCTGCTCTGCTCCTCTGAAAATTGCACAAGTCCCAAGGATGCTTCCATGAATACTGTGGAGTGCCACCGGCTGAGAGGAATGGCCACCGGCCATGGGAAAATGACATCGGCTACTGATGAAGTTATCGGCCATTCACCAATGGCCGGTCGGCACTAAATGTTGCCGGTCGGCAAAAACTTCATGCAGAACCTGTTTTGACAGCAGCAGAGGGCAAAACATGGCATGGCAATGCATTTCAAGCAAATGTGTGCACCACCACATCCCTTATCATGTTTGTGACTCAAAGGGGTGTGGTGCTTGATTCTCGGACCACCAATCGCGCATTTCAATGCGTGATGGCCCAAGAAGCTATGTTGTGCATTTTAATGTCAAATGCAATGCACACAAACACATGAGGAACCCAACCTCAATCATGGTGATTCAAGAGGCAAGGCATGCATGCCAAATGCAACCTAAGCATGTGAGCTAAATATACAATATGGGCATGCAAGCAAGTAATGTACATTAGGCACACAACCTAAGCAAACAAGTATGCAAGGCATGAAGCAATGTAACAACATGTAAAGAGTGGACTTAAACTAATTTGGGCAGCCCTCAACTAGGCCCAAAACAGTGGCCATTAAATGAAATGAGGTAACCGAAATGCGCACAAACATGTCCAATGCATGGATCTATCCTAAGATACAACATGCAACTCTGACAAGGCATGGCAAATGATGAAACATAGCATATAATGGTGCATGTTTCAGATCTGAAATGGCATGCCCAATGACTCCAAAATGACTCCAAAGCATGCAAACATTTATGTAATGCATTGTTAAGGATTTAAGCACTAAAGCTAGTGAGATGCAATACACTGTAAGCATGCAAAGCGATGCTCGAATGAAGAAGACAGCCACAAACAGTCCTCATGCAGCCCAAAATAATGCTAAAACATGTATGAAATGTAGCCAAAATAAGCTAGCATGCTCGACTAAATTAGCATGTGATTTTGACTAGCTAGCATGATTTACATGGCAAGTGTATGATGCAAAGCCCAAACAGGAAAAGTCCCTTCTACAACACTGATGAGGGACCAAAAATATGACTACTCACAGTAGATGACAGCCCCCAAATCAATATGCAAACATGCTCAAAATGCAATGCAAGATTAAGGCCACAAGAGGGCTATAACATGAAGTATACAAAGCATGCATCAAACAGCCAAAGACCCTTAATGAAATATGTCCAGCGGGTCAAAATATGACCCATTCCAGTTCTGATGATGGCCCAAGAACAGAAGCAAGATAGGCTAACAAAGCATGCAAAATTACGGTAAATAGAAGAGATTATGAAGCAAGTGCAAGATAGGGGTCCCAAACAGGGTTGAGCCCTTCTTCAATGTTGAAGAAGGGCTCAAAATGAGCCTACTTACAGTTTACATTATGCTCAAAAACAGATCACACATAGGCTAGAAATTTCATGCAAAAATGTGGCATACCAAGGAGTATTGAAGCAAGTGCACTATGGAGGGCTCAAACAGGGTTGAGCCCTTAAGAAAACATGAAGAATGGCTCAAAATAATGCCCCTTTCAGTTAGGGTTGGAGCCCAAAACAGTAAGCAAATAGGGTAGAAAAATGTGACAAGAATGTGCTACAAAAGAGGGAAAATGATCTTACCCTTGAAGACTACCCTTTTTGTTGCTTCTTGGCTTGAGTTGCAGCACCTTTGGCCTCTGAAAAACTTCTCCAAGCTGCTGTGATGGAGTAGTGGTGGTGGTGCTATGGATTGGTGAAGAAAGGGCCCAAGAACAAGGGTATTTGATGGTTGAATGAGAAAGATAGGGAGAGAGATGGAGGGTTGTGTGTATGTATATCAGATATATATGGTATATCTCTGGTTTTTTGCTTAAAACATCCAACCCTTTGCAATGGAGGGGGGGAGCTCCTTTTATAGAGCAAGGAAATGGCATAAAGCTTCTCCAAGAAGCTATATAAAAGGGTCAAAGGGACCAAGGCTTATTCAAGAAGCTTGGACAGCTGGTAGGCTTCTTGAGGAAGCCAAGACAAGGGGTCAAGGCTTCCTCAAGAAGCCTTGAGCAAAGGGTGCACCAAAAGGGGGTAAAGGCTCCAAAATAGGCACACTTATGCATGGGGAGCCGAGTCTGTGCATCCCAGCTGGCACAGCTGGCATGCACCAAGCTTGGGAGAGTCAAAAGGGTCAAATCGGCCAAGAAAAAGGGTCATCGGCACAAAAAAGTGCCGACCTGCACTTTGTACTGGCCGGTCGGCTAAATAGAGTGCCGATGGGTGTCCAATGAGGTCCAAAAGTGCCAGTGGATGTCCAGATTGAAGCCCCGGAAGTTAGCTTTCCAATGGCGCAAACCTTGCATTAAAATTCCTTCTGTGGAAAAAGTTATGCCCTTTTTGGTGAAGCCGCGCAGATTCGATCCAAACGGGAGGATGCCCAACTTCAACTGATCATATCTCCCCCACCCGGACTTGGCTTTGAGAGATTCTTGAGTGAAAAATGAAGCCCGGAAGTCTTCTTTCCAATGATTATGGCCTCATAGCTTAACTCCAAGTGTATAGGTAGATAAGCTTGATTTAGCGATGACTGCTCGTCTTTCTCCCACCCGGATTCATCCTGAACTTCTTCTCCAACTCTTTTTCTCCCCTTTTCTCCTCTTCTCTCCAACTTCAAACCCCTAAGAAAGGTGTTTTGAAAGATTTTTCAAAGATTTCATCTCTCTCTCATTCATTTCCACTTTGTCCTTGCTTGGTTTACCGAAAAGCGCAACGTTTGACAAAATGTGAGCCTCGGAACATTGTAGAAACTTTATTTCAAAAAATGTTTTGAAAGAGAGGGTTTTAAGATCGGAAAACCATCCAAAATAGCTTTGGTCCAAAACGGGGTGTGAAGTTGAGATTTGCCTCTCTTCTTGCCGAAGAAATTGGATCTTTGCCCTGCACACCTTTCTCTGCCAAGTAAACCATCAGTAGCGCCCAAGTCTTAAGGGCGGTCAAAAATGGGGTGTCTACATAAACATTGTAAGTGTTTTGGAGATATATGAATTATAATTCGATGTTGAAACTTGTGCATCAAGTTAATAAGAATGGATGACCGGGAAATGAGTCATAATGATTGGAATTGATAGACTATAATGGTTGGGAATAGTTTAATTGGTTTGAAACATGATTTAAAATTTCGGGGACGAAATTCCTTAAGGGGAGGAGGTTATAATGATCCCGGTTTTGACCCGATCTTTACTACTTTCTTAACACAGGTTTTGTGGCTTAATATTGCCAATCATGTCTCTTTCCCTCTTTTTTTTTTTTCCTTTTCTATTTGACTATTGGAATGCCTTGGGCATGTTTGGGACAGGTTGGTTGCTAGTTGGTCTAAAATGATGTTGCCCAGATTTTGGCATCTTCGCTCGAGCGAGGCTTATTGCGCTCAAGGGAGCTTTGTGAACTCCCAGCATTTTTGCAGAGTTGCAAAGATTCTGGGAGGGTAGTCGCTCGAGCGACGGTGTGCGTCTATAAAACTTCTGAAGATATGTATTCTACGCTCGAGTGACGTTTCTTCCACTTGAGCGAGGTCACTTGTTGTGTCTGGTTTGGTCTCAAATTGAAAGAGGAGTTTCTATGTTAGATTCTAAAAATGAATTTGGGGCTTTGAATATGGGGTTATCTTGGGTTAAAATGGTGAAATTTGGTCTTGGGGTTGATATTTGAAAAATGGGAGGATTTGCCCTAATTTGTGTTGAATAATTATTTTGTATAAATAATGGAATTGTTATGGAATATGTGAAATTGGAAGGATGTATGAATGAATGGAATAGTTGGATTTATTAAATCACTCACTTATGGAAACTTGATAAATTATCTGTTATAAGGATTGTATATCCGTTTTGGGCTATCGGTGGAGGATAGCCATGATTATTGTAGAAATTGCATGAGAATTAGGTGAATTGAAACTAATCATTTAAATTATGTCATTGAATATGACGGTATGATTGAAACATTGAATATGTGCTGTGGATAGTCATTGTATATGACGATGTTTTTAATACATTCTATATGTATCATTGTTTGGGAGGAAATAAGGGATGGACTCCATTTAAAATTAAGTTGGTTGGAGTATCTAGGGTGAAAGTCCTGAAATATTGTGTATATATGGGTGCCGATTCCCTAGGATGAAAATTCCGTAAAATGGCAAAGTTGAAGTGTTGAATAATGAATGCTATTGAATTGTGGACCAATGAGTTGTAGTCGCATTTGGGTTGTTTAGAGAACAATGAACTAGACTCATGAATTGATTTAAAATGAATAGATAGAAATGGATTGAGATGTGAATATCAATATTGAATGGTCATGGAAAGATATAAGTTGGTTATGTATATCGAACATTTATTTGACATTTATATCTTAGTTAAACCTCATATATTGTGTTAGTTTATCTCTACTAGGCTTTGGCTCACCCTACTTGGGAAACCATTTTCAGGTACAGGTGATATGCTTCCTCCAGGAATGTAGCTTGGGAGGACTTAGGAGCTGGAGGCTCTATTTTTGTTATTTTGTGTTCAGACGCTTATTCAAGCTGAGGGCTTTAAATGTATAGAGCATATGACTCTCTTTTGTTGGAACCGAGCTATGACTTGGAAATATGTAAGCCTGTAAGGTGTTTATTTTGTTGTTATTAATTAGTGTTACATGCTGTAGTTTCAGAATGAACATTTGTGAAAGTATAATGCATGTAATTTATTTTGTAATATAAACACTGATATATGAAAGTATACTAATTCCGTTTTTATTCTCATCGCTTATGAGTTGGATTATTGGTATTATTTTTGGGGGCGTGACAAAAATGTGTTAATTTATTTTGGGTTATTCATTGTGTTAATTTAACAACACATGACGTAATTTCATATTGCTTACAAAAATTGTTTGGGTGTCGTAGACACACAATTTTTGACATCGTTGTTACTATATGTCATCAATTGTTGGGTTTTTCATATAATGAAAGGTATAAATTTTTTTATCTCACAGAACATTTTTCTTTATTTCATTTGTTTGATTACTCATAAATATTTGAACAAATTTATAATATTTTAGGTCTGCTAGTTATTGAATGTTTGGTGATTGTTGGATCTTTTGCTGGTTCTTTTACTTTCGTTTGACTTGATTGCTCTATTTTGAAAGAATCTTCAGTGAGTATGATACATTTGATATATTTTCTTTTTGATAAAAAATGGTTCGTGGTGATAAGTAGTGAACTGAAATTTAGGAAATTTAAAGGGTCAATGTTTGACTAAGAAGTTCTTGGTTCACGAGGTCAAGGTGTCAATTTAGAATTTCAGTGATTTTTAGGTCTCGTGATAATAATAAATGTTATATAGTTTCACAAGTTTGACTTCTTAACCTTGTTTGGCTGAAGATAAAACAAAATTTTTAATTAATTGTTCTATTTTAGTCTTATAGCAAAAAAAGTTCTATCTTAAATCGTTTCATTCAATTCGATAGATCACAATCGTGGTCTTAAAGGAGTTACATAGGATTTCTGAGGCAAAAGATTGAGGTTCAAAACTATTGTAATTTTGGTTAAAATATTAAAATATATTTTGCAACAATGGCTAAAGAAGTTTGGACAATTTTTGAACAATCCCATTCCCTTTGAAAAAAGCAAATCCCTTTCCATTTGAACAAAGATTTGATTATGTTTTTTGATTTTCTTTGAAGGTGCAATTTGTATGCTTCTTTGATTTAGAAGACCATTACAGATCGATGGAACTATTTTGTAGTGATTCTCTCTCTCTCTCTCTCTCTCTCTCTCTCTCTCTCTCTCTGCACACATACATACACAACCACATTTTTTTTTATAAAACACGCACTAGTTGTGTTGTGACAACCTTTTTAAACACATTTGATGTGAGCTTCCACTCTCTCTCTTTTCTTTTCTTTTTGATCATAAAGAACACATTCTTTTGGTAAAGCCTTTTGTCTATGTAGTGCGAAAATGTATATAATTTTCTTGCACTTTTAGCACTTACTATATTTTCATTACTATTAGTTCATATTAATTTTTTTGTAGAGTTGAAATGATTTCTGTTGCATTTGGTTTAGTTTTGAAATCAGTTTTGGGTTTTGGGTTTTGAAAATTGAATACTTGTTTGGTTATGAGTAATGAAAATAGTTTTTAGAAAATTAAATTCAAAACTTGTTTGGTTATGAGTTTTCAAAACTAGTTTTTGAGTTTTTTTGGGTCATGTGTTTTTTGTCTTGTAGTCAAAACTTTTTTGCAATACCCTAGTCAATTTTTTTTTTTTTACTTCTTTCATGTATCTAGTCTAAATTTACTTTTTAGATGCACGTAATCTAATTTATAGGGAAAAGTTTCACTCCATATTTTTTTACTTTTTATGAACGTTTTAAAAATTTTAACACTTTTTTTCTAGTTTTACATCCACTCAATCTACATACATTTAAAACGTTTCATATTTAAATGTAACTTTTTATAAAATTACTGAATAATGAAAATTTTACAAGAAATAAATAAATAAAAATTGACCCAGTTTAAAAAATAATATAATTTTAATGTTTTATGTATTTATTAAATATAAACAATTATTTGGCCAATTTGTGAAAACCAAACAAAATCGAGTAAACCAAACAAGTTTTGAGTTTTGAGTTTTGGATTTTAAAAAATTGATTCAAAAATTTATTTTTTGACCTCATCTTCTGTGAGGATAGTAATGTGAAATGTGAATTAATCAGTAGAGTAATCCAAGGTAATGCTCAGAAGTCAATGATAATTATGGTGGGTGACACGTTGAAAAAGCTGTGTGAAAATCATTGAATGGAAAGTTTATTGAGATCAAGGACTTCGTGTTACTTGTTTTTTTCTTGTTAAATGCAGTTTCAAATATCAAAAGAGAAGAAAAAGAAGAAGTATATGGGACAAACTTAATGAAAGAGGGCTTCATTTTTCTTGTAAGTTAGCTTATCAATTTGATAGTTTCTAGCATTGATTGTGCCCTCTGATGAGGTTGAGGTTGTTTACTTAGTAAGGTGACACTGCCTTATTGAAATTCAATTTTATTTAATTTTTTGATAAGTACATCTATTAGGATAGATAAACAAGTGCTATAGTGGTTGTGTGTTTCCTTGGTAGAGGCCCGACCTGCATGCTTTTTGCTTTCCAAACTAAACCTTAGGGAAATTGATCTAGATGGTAGCTTGAGTTTAGTGTTGCATGATATACTTTCATCTGTCTCCATTCTCTTCTTGTTTCAATTTTTTTTTTTTTTTTTTATATAAAATGTTTTGATAGTATTTTCTTTTCCTTTGTCATGTTTTTGTTAGGTAACGTAGGGAGACTCAAACTTTAGTCTATTTATTAGGGTAATGCAACCTAAGCAGCTGGGGTATTATTTTTTGCTTATTATTAGATTTTTTTTTTTTTTAGTGTTTTTCTTTTTAACGTTGGAAACTTAGTCCAAGTGTTTGTTAACTAGATTATTATTAAACAAATCCATTCATGTGTGCATATGGTGCAATTGATGAATGTCTTGTATAACCTCGATGTCTTAAGGATATTTTCAATTCCCACATTAAGTATATATGTCAATTGATGAATGTACTGTAACCTTTAAGATTTTTGTTTGTTTGTTTTTTTTTCCCCAATCAAAGATATTAGAAGGTTATTTTTTTATTGTCTTTCTTCAGAAGGAATTCTGATTGAAGCCTAATGGATTAGTTACATGTGGTTTAAGATTGCTGAGTATCCTCTTAATTCTATTTTTGCAAGAACCATGTTAACCTTTTCGTGGCGATATATTCCCACTCTTTTTAGTTGTGTGTGTCCTTTAATTATTAAAAGAAAAATCATTCTTGTTCCAATTTTAATTATGAATTTTTTTTTTTATACATAAATAATTTCTAGTAGTTGCCATATATATTGAGGGCTATGATGTTCCAATTCTTTTTCTATTATGTGGTTGTTGAATTGTGAGTTTTTACCTGTATCTTCCAAGTGTATACATGGTGGATGTGTTGGTGCTAATGGGTTAGATGGTAGTAATTTCAGGGTTTGAGCTCTATTTTAAGAAATCAGAGGAATGAGTATGTGTGTGTGTGTGTGTGTTTTCAGAAAAAAGAGGCAACCTTGTTGGTAAGAGGAATAGAATGAACAAAGTTCTTCAAGTTTAGTATGTGAGTGTGTTCAAATATGTATCAAAATTTATACACTTTCTTGCTTAGGATTGATGTGAAAATGTTCTGCTCGTCTTCAATTTATTCATATGGATTAACATCATATAAAATTTTGAATTTGTTAGAAAGAAATTTGAATTTTCTTTACTTTATGACTGTTACCTACCTTTCAATTTTTTGGTTGAATTGTGTAGATTAAATTGCTATTGAAACTAAGCTATGCAATTTTTTTAAATGGCAACGATTATGTTTTAAATTTTGATTTGTTTGCAGATCCCTTTCTAGAGGCCTGCCGAATACAAGAGATCTAGATTGTCGGGGAACCACAAGACGATGAGTCATGCCTCCAGTGGTGTATTATTATCTTGGGTCGCTGTCAATCTGATAGTTTATTTATTTATTATTATTATTATTTTTTATGTTGTTGGTGCAGATCAAAAGGATAGTGTTTCTGAGGGGAAAAAAAATCTGATTATGAATGTTGTTGCCGATTTGGCAAAATTGTTAAAATGTTGCAAAACAATATTGCAAAACTTGGGTTCAGTCTAAGTTATCATTTTGTAATTATACAATGCAAATGATTGAGTGAGTTCATTTAATCTAAGGCATTATGCACAATGTTCTCCAGATAATTTTCTTTATTAGCTTTGGTTGGTCCACTAATTTGAAGGATGATCCACAAGAGGAAATCATTCCCAAAGAAGAAAAAAAAAATTGTAGTAGCAAGAAATAAGAGAACTTTAAATACAATGACAACCTAAAAGTACCTTAACCGCCAACAAAACCATGATCCTCATATGCTTGCCAACAACGTTTTGGTAAAGAAAAATAATTAAATTTTGGTAGGAAATCTGATGTTGCAACGAATATTTTGGCCAAACTTTTATTCAAATTTGGTTCAAGATTTGGTTGACATTTTTTGGAAAGGAATTTGACTCACCATTAGAGGAGTGATTTTGTGAACTGAAGCTAATTTTTTGGCTTTGGCAAGGCATTTGACAGAATTGTTGGAGTTGCTCTGATTCAGGTTATGCAAGTTTGGCCAGGTGGCCAATCCAAAAATAATACCCCCTATGTATCAAAAGCAAAAATGCATTAAGTTCTAAAAAAAAAAAAAATGAAAATGAAAAAAGATATAGGGCTAATTTATAGAAAACTAGTTGATAATGGCACTTCTCCATATAAAGACTGTTTGATGCATTTTATTATTCTTTATTTTCAAATCTATGTTTCAACTGTTTAGTATAGTTTTACTTACAACTTATTACAAAATAATAAATCCATTAAGTTGGAAATAAATAAATTATCTTCAAAATGGACAGAAGTATTTTTTGCTTTTATTTATTATCATTTATTCAACTTACAAAAAGATGCAAAAATCTAACCCAAACCAAACTAATCACAATTTATTATTAACTCTATTGAATTCAAATACTCCCTCAAACTGATCCCAAGCCACAAACCCACTCAATTTAACATCTAAAATTCAATATTGCTTGTTCACTACAAAGAATACAAGTTTTGAGCTCAACATTTGTAGACAATCTACTATGCCACTAATGTTTGTTGTCCACATGATGCAGTTCATATCAAGACACCACTTGCCATCCAGTCATATCAAGACACCACTTGCAGCAAAGACCTATGAATTGCAGCAAGTGGAAATGACATATTAGAAACTGATTTATAGAAATCTAGTAATCGAAACAAAGGAAAGAAAATAATCAAAGTGGTTCATTCGTACTAGTAGAGATTAGAGAAACATGGGAGGAACAAAATGGTTTCTCTTTGACTTGAATGTGTGAGTGATTTTCTGACCACATTGCAATCTCAGTATCTAGCTGGAAAGCACCGGCAGAATAGATGGCACCTGACTAACTTGCAACAGAAAGAGAAGACTCCGGTGGTGGTTCGCCACTCGGGGGTACTCCGACGATCAAGTCAGTACTCAATATCTCTAAAAGATAATCAATAGTGCTAAACTCACTAGCTTGAGCATAAAAAACATACCTTAGACCCATGGGGGTGCCTCTTTTTTATAGCCAACTCAATCCTAGTCCCAATGGAAACCTAACTCCAATGGACTCAGGATTACTGCTAATCTTGGACTCCCAATAGGATCAGGATAAGCTCTCTAAGAGTCTCATTTTTACCCAAACTGAAGTCCCCTCCCATTCTTGGACTCTTGTTCTTTATCCGCTTATCTCGGATTCCGGTATCTTCGGAGATAACCTCGGCCTAACCGAGATGACCTCGACATAACGACCAGGACACATGGCACCTCGGCTGACACGTCGGCGTCACCTTGCCACGTGTTGGTACTCAGAAAATATATCCCCACAACTGCCCCCTAGGTTCTATTACCTTGGCATTCTGAGGTGATGGAACCTACATTGTTCGTCCATCTTTGCCCTTCTGTCCGAGATCAAACTTGCCGATCTCAAAGTTTCCTGGACTTTACTGTCCACTTGTGTTAAGTATCAAGTTTCATGCTTTCCAAGCTGCTTGAGATCGCACCTCCTAACCGAGGTTCCGGTTCCATTAATTCGTAAACTCCAAGAGCTTTGCAACTGCTCCATTCACACTCTCTGGTGGGCTCCTGATTCCAGTCATCTATTTGACTTCGGCGATTTTCATATCGGCGTTTATTTCACTTGGTAATTCAGCTATTCTTTACTTGCTTTTAAGCTCAATCTTTCATAACTCTTCTGTTTTACTTCGAATCTATTTATTTGCCATCTGTTGCCTTCTATTTTCGTCTGTCTTTAAGTTTTGAATTGTTTATTGTTTGAATTCCTGGCACTGTTCTTGCCATATCCGCTTTCTGTTGCTAGCATTGTGTCTGGGTCATTACTTTCTTGTTCTTCACATACTTACTTAGTGCTTGTGCACTTGGATTTATTCTTGAACTTTGTTGTCTTCTTGATTTTGAATTTTCTCTTCTTGTTTTTCTTGTTGTATTTCCAGATTCTTGCCTTCGTTTCTGTTTTCTGTATAGTCTTAGAACCACATCCCTTTTTTGCAATTGATGCCAAGATAATGGTAAAGAAGCTCCCCCAACTGATTGCCGAGGCTGAACCACTGTCAACTATTGAAGCAGATCATTCCGACGTTCTTGCTTTAGTCCCTAGTTCTTAGGGTCTTCATTTTTGTACTTTTGTTTTTTCTGCATATGTAACCTTTTTGCTTCTGAAAAATGTCTGTCGTTGGCCGATGTGCTACTGCTTTGATCTTGAACAAGGAATCACTTTACTAGGTCGAAGTGCCTTTTTTAATGCACGTTTGGGTTTTTCTGAGTATTGAATGTTTTCTTCTGCTGACTGCCTGTATGTTTCCCCATACTTAGAATTTTTTCAACTTTTTTCGAATATATTCTGCAAATCACTTCGGGGTAGTACACCTCGGATAAGCATCACTTCGGAATTATCATCAGGTGGACACCTCGGATCAACATAACCTCGGTGTTTTATTTCTACAAGTGTGCTTTTTAATAGAGGTATTCAAGTGTTGCTTCCTCATTTGTACTTGCATTCTTTTATACATGCTTCTCCTTTCCCAACCTTCTGAGTTTTTAACAAGCTAGTTGGTCATCTTGGATGATTATATTTTGAAAACGTCTTTCGGTGTAATCTCGGCTATAACAAATTTGTAAATTGCTAAAAATTTCAATAAGTGTTAACATTCCTTGCTTATTCCTTCTTCCTGTCTACTAATGTAAACATAAGTTGCACAGACCCTTTCAAGCCGATGTGTTCTTCTTTTTACTCTTGTATGCTTAATAATTTCCATGTCTTCAAAATACACTCTAACTGTGCAATCTCCTCGGGGTGTAATACCTCGGTTGTACCCACTAATCGGTTTTTCCCAGCCTTGGCTTAACACTTGAAAATAATATTTTCACAAGTGTTTATTTACAACTTGATACTCCACTTTTAGCAAGACTTCTGTCTTCAAATTTCTTCCAAGTCTCAGAAATATGGTAATCCCGGCAAGTATGTAGATACTTCTTTCAACATAACCTTGGCTTAACTTGTAAATTTTTATCAAAAATTTCAACAAGTGTTTAAACCAATCTTTTTTCCTGGCTTAACTT
Source organism: Camellia granthamiana (assembly GCA_036172215.1). NCBI lineage: Eukaryota > Viridiplantae > Streptophyta > Magnoliopsida > Ericales > Theaceae > Camellia > Camellia granthamiana. The sequence goes on from CM069904.1 coordinate 15,260,667, forward strand.
CAACTTGTAAATTCTCTCAGAATTTCAACTTGTAAATTCTCTCAGAATTTCAACAATCGTTAATCTTTGTTTCGGTTTAATTTCAACTTGTAAACTTTTCTCAAGTTTAAACAAGTGTTAAACATTATCTCGGTTTAACTCTGCTTGTAAACTTTTCTCAAGTTTCAATAAGCGTTAAACATCATCTCGATTTAACTCTGCTTATAAACTTTTCTCAAGTTTCAACAGGCGTTAAACATCATCTCAGTTTAACTTCAACTTGTAAATTGTTACAAATTTCAACAAGTGTTAAATAATAATCTCGGTTTAACTTCAACTTGTAAATTACTACAAATTTCAACAAGTGTTAAACATTATCTCAGTTTAACTTCAACTTATAAATTGCTACAAATTTCAACAAGTGTTAAATATTATCTCGGTTTAACTTCAACTTGTAAATTGCTACAAATTTCAACAAGTGTTAAACAATAATCTTGGTTTAACTTCAACTTGTAAATTACTACAAATTTCAACAAGTGTTAAATATTATCTCGGTTTAACTTCAACTTGTAAATTGCTACAAATTTCAACAAGTGTTAAACAATAATCTTGGTTTAACTTCAACTTGTAAATTGCTACAAATTTCAACAAGTGTTAAACAGTAATCTCTCTTCTCTTTGCCCCCTGTATGGCTTTCACATGCTCTTTTGTGGACCTTATAAAAGGTCTTCAACCTGGCTAACTACAGTTTGACCTTGTATGTTTTCTTTTTATCTTCTGGGATCTGAGATCTGCTCACTGAGCTCTTCTTTTCTCGGGCTTAAGTGCCGAGGTCTTGTCTGCTGGAATCTTGGATCTGTTCTCTCAGGTTGAGCTCTTCTCTTCTCGGACCTGCTCATCTAGGCCGAGATCAAGCCTTCTGGGATTCGGGATCCAGGATCTGGAGTTCGGGATCTGCTCACTTAGGCTGAGCTCTTGTCTTCTCGAACCTACTCATCTAGGCCGAGATCATGCCTTCTGGGATCCGGGATCCAGGATCTGGAATTCGGGATCTGCTCACTTAGGCTGAGCTCTTGTCTTCTCGGACCTACTTATTTAGGCCGAGATCTTGTCTTCTGGGATCCGGGATCCAGGATCTGGAATCCGGGATCTACTCACTTGGGCTGAGCTCTTCTATACTTGAATGTCATCTCCTTGGGAGCACTCATGCCCCCTGTCTTTGCATCCCTCCTGAAAGGGTCTTCACTCCGTTTATGCTGACACATTCTCCATCTTTGCTAAGCTCGTCATTTTCGATACGTTGATCTTGTACAGTGATGGCCATCTATTCTCCTTTCTTTCCCACAGACGGCGCCAAATTGTGTGAGTGATTTTTTGACCACACTGCAATCTCAGTATCCAGCTGGAAAGCACCGGCAGAATAGATGGTACCTGACTAACCTGCAACAGAAAGAGAAGACTCCAGTGGTGGTTCGCCACCCGGGGGTACTCCGACGATCAAGTCAGTACTCTCAAAGATAATCAATAGTGCTAAACTCACTAGCTTGAGCATAAAAAACATACCTTAGACCCATGGGGGTGCCTCTCTTTTATAGCCAACTCAATCCTAGTCCCAATGGAAGCCTAACTCCAATGGACTCAGGATTACTGCTAATCTTGGACTCCCAATAGGATCAGGATAAGCTCTCTAAGAGTCTCATCTTTACCCAAACTGAAGTCCCCTCCCATTCTAGGACTTTTGTTCTTTATCCGCTTATCTCGGATTCTGGTATCTTCGGAGATAACCTCGGCCTAACCGAGATGACCTCGGCATAACGACCAGGACACGTGGCACCTCGGCTGACACGTCGGCGTCACCTTGCCACATGTTGGTACTCAGAAAATATATCCATACACATACTAGTAGAGATTAGAGAAACATGGGAGGAACAAAATGGTTTCTCTTTGACTTGAATGTGTGTTCTCATGCTTGTAGTCTAATTTCTTTCGGTGAAATTAGTCAAGTATGGAAATGGTAAGCCAAGTGTAAACCTTGTTAAAGTTTTAAAAAAATTCATTACTTGGACTAATTGATGTCAAAAATCCATAACGAACAAGACTTCCTTTTTGCTAAACTCTCCATTTCTAATTTTGTATTTCTACCTTCCTGAAAAAATAAAAATAAAAATAAAAATAAAAATCAACGATAATCTCACCTAGTTAACTATATGAACAATTTAATAAAGTCGAATAGATAGGGAAAAGAAGAAAAAATTCTCTCACCCACTCCTCATTATTCCAACAAAGTATTAATAACTGTAAGGAAGCAGTTCATATGTGTTATTCAGATGGGCAATACGACTTGCAACATTAGGAACCAACCAACCAATACAAGTATTTTGTTTCTTTCCAAATAGAAGGCATTAACAGATTTAAAAAAAAAAGTTTTATAAAAAATAAATATACCTTAAAAGCTCCAATCTATAAATTTCTGCCATCTGTCTTTTAAACACCATCCAACAAACCTTAGAATTCAAACCAAATTTCTATTTCTATAGTTAAAAAGAAACAAATGCAACACCATGTTCTGAAGCTCCAATCTATAATCGCTTTATTGCTTTAGCAGAAACTCATTAGCACCAGGTTCTAACACCAACTTAGCCTCAAAACCAGCCATTATATTTCACAAATTTCTTTATGATAAATAATTTATCCTCTAGACTAAATAGCATGACTCAACTAAACTGGAGAGGAGACATATCCGCATCCGTATGTCATTCACATCCTTGCCCAAGAAGTTATGATTTATTGCATGCAGCTGACCTCTTTTCTATTGAATGACTTTGTCCATGGTTTTCCTGCATATTTCAAGTAAACCAACATTCTCAGAAATTTCATAAAGAAATCAAGTAGCTAGCAATAAGAAAAATTTTGAACCATGATGGACATGAGAAACTTGCCCATAATTCGTATAAATTAGAGAGAAAATTATATGAAGGATAGCTCTAATGCACAGTACTCCTTTTAAGAATATAGAATTTCTAAGCAGATTAAAATGGGAAAACTCAAAGACCATGAATGATTTAAATCACATTTGGTATTTTCTGTCGAGAGTGATAGGTGCCAAAGAGGAACAATTAGATAGATGCTTTATTGGACACCGTCAATAAGTCCACACATAAATTTGTCATATGAAACTCTTGAAAGGGCCACAAACTACTCTGACCAAAACAAAATTGGCAAATAAAAAGTCAAAACGGAGAAGTCATAGTCAACAATGCTGTGAAATCTATGACCAAGAATTTAATTCAAAAAAAATAGGCATTTGTCTAACCTACAGTCATGGTAGTCATTCAAGCTTAACCTGATAGAGGTAACAACAATGATCAAACTAAAAAAGAATACATACATACATACATATAGAGAGAGGGGGGCCAAACTTGCTAAAGAGTGATGTCCATCATAAATAAAAGTTTTCTAGACACACACACACATATACACAAGTAAATCAGCAACAAATTGTAAAAGGGGTAATAATTTATAAAAAAAAAAAAAACAATAGCAAACCATTCAAAATTTCAGTCAGAAATCAAAGAATGTAACCTATTTAAATCCACAACCCAACAAAAAAAAAATTCAAAAACATGAACATTAACATTAACATACACAACTAAAAAAAAAAAAAAAACCTAAACACTTACGATAAATATGACAATGTTTATCCATTGCGACCATTCAATTACCTTGAAGTCCTGAGCAATTTCATGGACAAGCCTCTTGAATGGAAGCTTCAAGATCAGGAGCTCAGTACTCTTTTGGTACCTACAAATTTCACTATACATCAATTAATTAAGATAACAAGGAATCTAAAAAACACAAGAAATTATTATAAATATAGTAACCATAATTCAAGCTTTAATTCACTGAGTAGAGAAGAATTTACTTGCCTAAAGAGGTGACTTCCTAGTTGTAAGAAGGGCTACCAAAAGAATTTGTTTATTTAGAAGAGCAACAAAAATCAGTCAACTCAACACTATCATGAAGAGCCAAAGACAAAGGCATGAAATCTGCTTCAAAAACTATGAAATATAGCGGCTAAGGATTTGCAAACAATCATTTAAAAACCAATGCTGTGAAGCCACAATCTAACAAAAACAAAGTTACTATTGAAGCAACACCATACATAACAGTTTTTTATTTTATATTTTGAGAGAAAAATCTAAATAATAGCAAAGTAACTACTGAAGCAACATTGCTAAACTCTAGTATTTTGTCGTTATTCATTACTAAAATGCAGCAATAACCGTCTGTTTGCAATTGAATCATTAGAGATGCTATTAGGTAATAGCAGGAACATTGCTTCATGACAACAATTTGGAAGCCTTCAAGCTTCATAAATGTTGGAGTTTAAAAAAATCTACTAGTTAACAAAATATGATACTCTATTTGTCTACCATGAATGTAATCAGTACATTTAAATTTTTTTCACAAATGCTCATCAAATATAACCAAACACCTTACATTCATATTTTAAAGCTAAATCAGTACTTTTTTTCTTTTTTTTTCTTTTTTTTTTGTATTTCATATTTTTACAAATATACATATATATATATATATATATATATCTTTTAACCAAACACCCTACATTAAAATTTTAACCAAACAACCTACATTTATATTTTAACCAAAAAACTTACAAATATTTTAAGTTAAATCACTACATTTATATTTTTTTCACAAATGCTCATCAAATATAAGAATTTTTGAACCTCTCACAACTTCACAATAAATAGAATCAAGTCGATAAAAAAAATTAAAAAGAAACAGGATGAGATGAAGAGCCAAAACCAAAGGGAGAGAGCCAAGAGCAAAGATAGCATAGCAGAAAGTAGAGAGAGAGAGAGAGAGAGAGAGAGAGAGCAAAGAGAAAGAAAAAGAAACTTACCAAATCGATGAGCGGTGAGGCGATCTAAGGGGAGACGATCAACAGTGACCAGTAGGGCTAGCGTGGTGGTAGCGGCAATGATCGGCAACACTAGCGGCGACGGCGGCGATTGCAACGCTAATAGCGGTGAAGGCGGAGGCGATCGGCAAGGTGAGGAGCAATGAGTGGGAGACAGAGAGTTGAATGCGATGTTTTGGGAGTGTGAATTAGGTCTAGTTAGGAATTAAAGAAAGGGACTAAGGATAGGGATTTGTCAACAAAATTAAGAGGGAATTTTGATTTTGACAGAATTTGGCTGGTTGTTCCAAATTTTTGGAGAAAATTATTTGGGGGGAAAATTATGGTAAAATCTTTTTAGTATCAAAGAGTCTTATAATAAAATAAATTATTAAATTACGATTTTGTCAATTTATGTTCTAAATTTTTTATTTATTTTCAACATAAATCATTGTCTATTTTTATTAAATAAAATCGATGAAAAAAATAATATTTTATCCATCAACTAGAAAAATGTATAACTACACCACTAATTGATGTAACAAAAATATTTAAAATTTTAAAAATCACAAATATCGTAATTAGGTCACAAATTTCGTAACCTAAAACACAAAATATGTAACCACATCACTAATTGACATAACAAAATTGTTCAAAATTATTAGAAATCAAGTCACAAAATTTTGTAAGATCAACTACAAATTGCGTAACTATCCACTAATTGGTGTAACAAAAGCATCTAAATTTTTAAAAAAATCACAAATGTTATAACCAACTCATAAAATTTAGTAACATCAACCACAAAATGCGTAATTCTACCACTAATTAGCATAATATAAATAATCAAAAAATTTAGAAATCACAAATGTCGTAACCAACCCATAAAATTTCGCAACATCAATCACAAAATGAATAACAACGGCACTAATTGACGCAACAAAAATGTCCAAAAGTTTTAGAAACCACCAATAATCAATGTATAAAGTTTCATAACAACGGTCATAAAATGAGTAACTCATCACACATACCAAAGTACAGAGACTAAAATGACACACAGACCAAAGTGCAGGGACTACCGTCATAATTTGTCCTATTATATTTTAAGTATTACCTAACAATAATTATGTTGCAACCTGATTAATGGATATCAAAGCAAAGAAAATTTACACTTCGTTAAAAATAAACATATTGTTTCATGTCAATTTCTTGTCACATGACAACCTAAAGCTTTTAATTTACAATTACATATCGAAACTCAAATTAGAGTGCGAAATGAAGAAAATTGAGAGGAAGTAATCTTGACCCATTTTCTTAAGTCACTCTCTCAAATCAAATTCATCTTATCCTATATCAAGCCCTAACTATAAATCATTTCACACTCCCTTCTCACCGCTTCCAATTGCCTTTTTTAGTATCTTTAGTTAGCCACCCTTTTTCTAGTGCCTTTCTCTAGTCACCCTTACAACCTTCAACCCAACAATGCAATTTGCTAGAGCTCCTACGTATACTCTCCAATCTATACTCTTGTTAACTAAACTAACTCTTTGTGAATAATATCCTCAAAATGTTAATTTTAAAGTTAAAGGAGATTTTTGTAATTTTAAAGTAGGAGATTTTTTTTTATCCTGATATGGTTAACTTTAGTTTGACATAACTGAATAGTACAATATTTGAGCCAATTTCTTTGGCCCCAAGTTCAACTATTTTAAGTTATACATATTTTTTACATATATTTGAAATAATTACATAAGATTTTAACCATGATGTTCTTTTGTATGACATTTATGTTTTGTTTGCATATAGATAATAATCTATCAAATAGGCGCAAAGTTATTATTCAAGATTGATTAATTTTTCACTTTTATGCTTCATGTTAAGACAAAATAATTTAAATTATTATAATATTATAAATTTAGGAGGAGGATTCCCTCCAGTCTAGACTGGAGGGTGTTGTTTGGGCTCGTGAGGCCCATCACGGGCCCTGTTTTCATGGTTCGAATTGTTCATTTTGTCGGGGCACTTCATGTATTTCATCCACACAAAAAATTAGGTCGATCCAATAATTGTAACTTGATTTTTTCACTAAAAAAATAGATAACAATTGTGTGTTTTTAAAATAAATCATGCATTTTTTTAGTGACAAACGTAATAAATTGAACAAGTTATAATTATCGGATCGATCTAGTTTTTTGTGTGGATGAAATACACGAAGTGCCCGACAAAATGAACGGTTTGAATCATCAAAACGAGACCCATGGTGGGCCTCACGGGCCTAAACAGCACCCTCCAGTCCAGACTAGAGGGAATCCTTCTCCTAAATTTATAATATTATAATAATTTAAATTATTTTGTCTTAACATGAAACATAAAAGTGACAAATTAATCTTACTTGAATAATAACTTCGTGCCTATTTGATAGATTACTATCTATATGCATATTTGCTTCTTTTTTAATTTTTTTAGAAGCATATTTGCTTCTTGTAGTAAAACAAATCATATTTTCTTGAATTAATTTATCTAACAATATTTAGTTTGTCTTACACTTATAGGTGGGTATCATAAGATTAATAAGAAATTTTCAATTTTGGATTGACCATTTTGGTCAAGTGAATCATTTAACTCTTTAATAATAATTTATAAGAGCATGTTAATATTGTAAAATAAATAAATAATAAGCTTATCCAGGCTCCATTACTTAAAAAATTAATTTCAAGCATATTAGAGTTACGCTATAATTTAAAGTCAAGTTACTTACTTGGCTTGTATTCATATTACACAAAAATTATGATTATGGGATCAAACTAATTTTTTTTTTTTATGAATGATATATATGGAGGGCCTACAAAACAGAATTCTTTGGATTATTGGCTCTTGTGGTGGATCCCATGGACTCTCAAGTTCTCTTGACTTCAAAGTTAAACTTGAGAAACTTAACCCAACAAATATTGTAGCACTTGTACCCTTTTTAAAACATTTGGGAAGTGTATTTGAATCCTTTATTTTATTTTGGAGATCTTTGGTGTTGTTGTATTTTGGTTTTGGATGAGTGAAAATTGATTTAAACTTGTTGGGATTGTTCGTTCACGCTTGTTTACGTTGAAAAGTTGTTTAGGAACTTAGAAATCTTGTTCGGGGGTCAACAACAATCTTGGTGGTATCGACACTTGCCTTTGTTATTAGCCTTGAGGGTTGACACCAGTCTTGGAAGGGTCGACCCTTGTATGTTGTAGAATCTGTGTTAGTTGTTGGAAATTAGTGTCGACCCTTCCTGTCTAAGGGTCGACTCCCTTGCTTGCCACCAGATTTCCTTTTCTACCTGAAGGGTCGACCCCTGTGCCCGAAGGGTCGACCCCTGCGTGTAATTTTCAGCTTTTTGGGTTGGTTTGGGCCCTACTTTTGGGGGGTTTTTGACTTGTCCTTTTATTTGACTTTAGGGAAATTTTCTACTACTATAAATAGACGCAAACCACTTTCCTTTCATTACTTTTTCTCCTCTTTTCCTCTTAAACCGTGATTTCTCTCTTCTCTCTCTCAAACTTGACTTTTCGCACCTAGATCTCTAGATCTACTCACCTAGAGTAATCTTTTCACCTAGAGTAATCTTTTCACCATGGTCCTTTGAGAAAGATTGTAGATCTCGTCAAGGGCTTCCTTTTGGTCTGAATAGTTCGTGGTTTCATCGCCGATGAATTTTGGGTTGTCATCTCTTCACTTCAAGAGGTAGGGATTTCTTTGCTCCTTTCCAATACTTCGTCTATAGATAGATATGTGGTAGATTTTATTACATAAAAACCATATTCATTATGGATTTTCTTGAAAGCCATGAAAGTGGATCTAGAGTTTGATATTTGCGATTGGAGTTGTTAAGTTGTTTGTTATTGGGTTATTTGGGAAATGGTTTATTATGTTTACGAAGAGACGAAGGAAAGCCCTAATTTAATATGATTGATATAATGGATTTAAAAGGGAGGAAGTTGAATAATCTTTATATTTTGCTAATATGGGTTGTATAATTGTGTTTATATTAAAAGAAAATAAAAGGAGAAGTAACCACGGTGTTGGTTTTGTTTTACACTAATCACGTGAAGTTGAGTTGAGTTACGGTTTTGATACCAATGGAATTGGTTTTGTAAAATAAAGAGGATGGATTTGATTTTGGATTTGTAAAATGACGAGAGTGAGCTCTTAGAAAATTGTTGGAGTTGAGTGGATTGGAAAATAAAGAAAAGTGATCTTTTGAAAGAAAATGAAGTCATCACCCTTTGTAAATTGATAATGAACTTGAGGTCGGATTTTGGAACCTTTGCATATTATCATCATTATTGGACTGAAAGTCTTGCGAGAATTGAATTTTTGTTTTCCTTTCGTATTAGATATAGAAATGGATAGATATGAATGTAAATGATAGAGTTGGATATTTGTCATCTCTCATCTATGAAAATATGGATAGTTTATCTATTTTGGAGATTGTATATATGTTTAGAAATATATGTTTTGGGCTATCAGTGGAGGATAGCTATGACTGTTGTAGAAATTGCATGTGGACTAGGTGAATTAAAATTAATCTTTTGTTGGTTGTCATTGAATATGACTATGTTTATATACATTGTATATGTATGGTTATTTTAGAATGGAAAGAGGATGTATTCCATTGTTTGAGTTTGTGTTTAAATACATTGCATATGTATGAATGATTGCTTGGGAGGAAAAAGGGGATGGACTCCATTATAATTAAGTTGGCCGAAGTGTCCTGGGTGAAAGTCCCAAAATTATACATGGGTGCCTAGCCCGCAGACGAAATATCCGTAAAATGGTAATCGTAGTGCTTGTATAGCCTACATTTACATGGGTCTCATTTGACGGCTGCCCACGGACGAAATATCCGTGAAATGAAAGTTTGAAGTGTTTGTGTACTATTTGTGTTTATTGAGAACCACTGAGTTGTAGCCTCAGTTGGGTGTCTAAAATGTAATAAATTGACTTATGAATTGAGATGAAATAAATTAACTAGAAATGAATTGTCATGAAATGAAGTAAGACTAAAATGACTTGAGGTGTATCCTTGGCCTAGCATTTTGTTATGGAAAGGTGTATCCTTGGCTTACCGTACTTAAGGCAGGTAGAGCAGAACTTGTTTATCATTATTGTCTCAATATATCTGTGTATATTATGAGTTATGGTTCTGGAAGGTCGAGTCGCCTCATTTGTTGAGTAGATAGTTGTTAGTTGCTTGTTGTTTTCCCTTTGTACTGAATGTATGTATGTAAAGACATGAATGCGTTGGAAACGGGTGTAAGTACTGTATTGAGATTGTGAATAATGTGAAGGACATCAAAAACTTGTGAACATGTTTCAAAAAGGCAAATCAGGTGTACGTCCGGAAAGTGGGAGAAAACGTAATAGGCTTTGTGAAATTGTTTTCAGGAACTTGTTATTGTCATATGAATTTTGAAAAAGGTAACAAAAAGAAAAAAAAGAGTAAAATGCGTATGTTGTTGAAAGAAATGAATGATTTTGAGAAAAGTTCCTATATAAGTATATTTCTGTATAAATCGTCACATTATGTATATGATATGATTTAAAGCATTCATGATCATAACTATCTATATGTTGTTATTATTTAGGATCATATTGGGATCCCTACTAGACTTTATGTTCATCCCACGTTGCTAATCCTTTTTCAGGTGAACCGGCAAGAAAGGTTTCAAGATCGAGGATCTTCTTTATGTGTTGGCCACGGGGCCTTTTATTTGTAGGCGGAATGCCATTGATGTAAAAGGGTTAAACCCTTTCTTTTAATTTAAAAGATGCAAGCCTACGGGTAATTTATTTATTTTTATCTCATGTTGCATTCATTTCATATTCGAATGAAAGAACCTTTAATAATAATAGTTGTTAATGTATTAAATTTCTGCGCATGATCTCTGAAATTGTGTTATAATGAAGGATTTTGTAATGGTATCCGTTGATATAAAAGTGGGGTGTGACAAAAATCATATGATAGTATGGCTAAACTCAATTTATGTACTCAATTCTCTCGTATTTTAAGGGTATATTATTCTTTTTTTTACTCGTTGACATTATTTGTTACCATTAATCACTTAATTTATAAACAAAAATGATAAAAACTTGTCTTTTCTTATAATTTTTTTCAACAATCACTGCATCCAAATCGAGTATTACTCTAATTTTCTCCCTTTCTTTTTTGTTGGTTTTCCAATTGTGCTATCATGACTGTGATATAAGCAACATGCACGTAGCTTTACTTTATCTACTAAAACAAGGAGGAAAAGAAAAGGGCGGATGTAACGCCCTCAAAATAATAACATTAATCCCAACAATATAGACATGCTATGATATATAAAAGGTCCACATCCTTCCATTCACCAGAGTTTTATTACAAAAAGTATCACATGTTAACAACAAAAGCAAATGCCCTAAGGGCTTACAGCTTTCCAAGTTAACACTTGGTTACACAAAAGTAGAGTGCTAACTCATTTACACATAAAGCCCTTGGCTTGAATTTACATGTAATACAACAAAAGGAAAGACAACCAAAAAGCCTGTCCGTCACTAGCCTCCCAAGCTAAGTCCTTGGAGGTGGCATGCTTCCTGTACCTGAAAATGATGTTCCCATATAGGGTGAGCCACAGCCCAGTAGAAATATACTAAACCAATTATGAACAATGACTAAAAGATTAACAGTTGATAGATGGTCAACACTTTTACATTCATTCATAACATAACACAATTCCAAGACACTTAAGTCTATATTTCTTTTCATTTCCATTTCATTCCTTTTTACTTGCCATTTCATAACCTTGGCTCAGAACCTGGCCAAACATCACACACGAGACAAACACTCATGCCAACACTTTTCACTTCATCAATACTTCCAAAGACAAGCATATACGCTCTGTCAATACATTTCTAGATAAGCATACCAGCTCTATCTACGGAGTTCATCCCCTATCTCCTCCCAACAACATCCGGTTTAGAGGTTCATCCCCTATCTTCCCCTAAACCGTGGAGTACATCCCCTATCTTCTCCAACTCAACACAATGCATATAAACAACAATTATACACATCACAAATCAATACAATTAATTATCCAAATTAATTAATCAATGTAATTAGAGCATTCTCCATAATTAACATCACAACCCTTAGGTTCCAACTTCCTTAATGTTTCAACATTAATTCCATGTTTCTATACCAAACATGCTTCTAGGTTTATCATAGATGAAAACCCCCAACTTTTGTAAAATTACACAATGGCCCAAAGTTTCCCAAAATCACACAACAACTTCCAACATATCAAAATGCTAAAATTTAAAGACAAAACTCATAAAGAGGAGTAGGATATCCCTACCTCAAAAGATGAGTTCCAAAGGAGAAGGACTCAAAACCAAAATGCTCCAAACACCAAACTATTCGGATCAAAAGAACGCCCTCGACGATCTACACCCTTTTTGTGAAGACCAAAGGTGAGCAAAACACCCTAGCTAGATCAATACTTAGAGAAGTTAAGGTTTTTGAGTGAGAAGCTCTGAAAATGGCGTTTTTGGTAAAGTAAGAGAGAGAAGATAAGTCAAAAGGTGATTTAAAATGCCCAGTCCCACTCAGTTATACGACAGGTCCGCTCGAGCGTAAGACACTCCACTCGAGCGTAAAGACACAAAAACATTGTCCGCTCGAGCGCCAAGACACAGACACAAAGTTCGTCCGCTCGAGCGTAGATTCCAGCCCGCTCGAGCGCAGGTCTCCCCCTCCCAGAACTCTCACCAAAAACACACTGTCCGCTCGAGCACAACATCCCCGCTCGAGCGCAACCAGCTCGAGCGTACCAAACCCGCTCGAGCGTAGAAACCACACTTGCAGAAGTTTTGCAGGTGCACGAAAAACTGGATGTGTGCATTCTCCGCTCGAGCGCCAAAATCCCCGCTCGAGCGTACAAGCAACAACAACCTCTCCGCTCGAGCGTACATACCTCCGCTCGAGCGGACCAGCCAAAACCTGGGCAACTAGACTTGGTTCCTAAGCTCAACCAACCTGTAACAAATCTGCCCAACACATCCTATAACTCAAATACAAAGCAAGAAAGGATGGAAACAAGACAATACTCAACTATCAACATCCACGGACACATGTCCGGATCGCTATACAACAAGGGGTAAACCCGGGACCGCTATAACCTCCCCCCCTTAAAGAATTTCGTCCCCGAAATTTAGAACAAGTTTTTGAAAAGCAAGTTTTCCTCTCTTTTAAACAATGTTATACCACAACATTCCACAATTCGACCCATTCCCGGTCATTCCATCTCTTATCAAGAGGCATTCTACAACATATACATTTCGACATGCATTCTCTTTTCATTTCAACCATTTCCAACACACATGGTTCACAATTCATATCATAAGCAATAATCATGATACAATTCCATTTCTATAATATAGCCAACACATGCAATATTATAATCAACTCCCATAACAAGGCAAGTTCTACAACATTTACATTAACCAAAACATGCACCATGTTTTTCAATTTAAGACATTTTTAATGCTCTTAAAGTTCATTACAATTACACAATTGCAATACTTGATTACACATCAACAAACAAGTCCGGATATTTCTCGCGGCCTCCCAACTCACGTTCCCAAGTGGCCTCCTCCACTCCGTGATGTTTCCACAAAACCTTAACCAAAGGGATGGTCTTGCCACGCAGGACTTGATCCCGCCTATCCAAGACCCGAACCGGTCTCTCCTCATACGAGGCATCCTCATCTACCTCTAAGTCGGTCCAATCCAACACATGTGATGGATCCGGCTCATACTTCCGAAGCATACTCACATGAAACACGTCATGAACCCCGGATAACTGTGGCGGCAAAGCTAAACGATAAGGAACCTCGCCAACCCTCTCAAGAATCTCAAAAGGACCAATAAACCGAGGGGATAACTTCCCACTCTTCCCAAACCTCATCAAACCCCGTCTAGGTGATATCTTCAGAAACACATGATCACCCATCTCAAACTCCAATGGTCTTCTCCTACGGTCAGCATAAGATTTCTGACGACTCTGGGCTGTAACAAGCCTCCTACGGATAAGCTCAACTTTCTCCGTCGTCTCCCTAACCAACTCCGGACCCAACAAAGGTGTATCACCCACCTCGGCCCAACAAACTGGAGACCTACAAGGTCGGCCATACAAGGCCTCAAACGGTGCCATACCGATACTAGACTGAAAACTGTTGTTGTAGGCAAACTCTACCAATGGTAAGTGCCTCTCCCACGTCCCACTGAAATCAAGGACACAACCCCGAAGCATATCCTCGAGGATCTGAATAGTACGCTCGGACTGCCCGTCAGTCTGAGGATGATAAGCTGTACTAAAGGTCAACTTAGTACCCAAGGCACTCTGCAAACTCTGCCACAACCTAGCAGTAAAACGAGGATCTCTATCTGAGACGATCGTCACTGGGACCCCGTGCAACCTCACTATGTCCCAAATATACAAGTCGGCAAGATGATCTACTGAATCTCTCACGCGCATAGGAATGAAGTGCGCCGACTTAGTCAACCGGTCTACAACCACCCAAATAGCATCACTACCCCGCTGAGTCCTCGGAAGACCTACAACGAAGTCCATAGTGACATGCTCCCACTTCCACTCGGCAATAGGCAAGGGTTGTAACAAACCCGCTGGCCTCTGATGCTCGGCCTTCACTTGCTGGCAAGTAAGGCACTTGGACACGAAAACTGCCACATCTCTCTTCATACCCCGCCACCAAAACTGGCGACCCAAATCCCGGTACATCTTAGTACCTCCCGGATGCACCGCAAGGCGCGAATGGTGAAACTCTCGGAGTACTTCCTCTCGGCAAGACTCCGGTACAAACAAACGGTCTCGGTATCTCACACTCAGGTCGGGATACACCGTCAGACCCTTCTCAACCTTCCCACTGGAGATCTTCTCTCGGAGAGATTCTACCTCAAGGTCACCTCTCTGTGCCTCTAACACTCTAGTTACAAGCGTAGGCTGCACAACAACAGAAAACAAGGCCGCAGCCTCAACGGATTCGCTCAAAAGCAAATCAAACTCCCTGATGGCCCCCAACATCTCCCACTCCCGAATGGCTACACAAGCTACATCGCTAATGGATTTCCTGCTAAGGGCATCGGCCACAACATTGGCCTTCCCCGGGTGATAATGCAACTCAAAGTCGTAATCCTCAATGAACTCCATCCACCTCCTCTGCCTCAAATTCAAGTCTTTCTGTGAAAACAGATACTTTAGACTCTTGTGATCCGAGAACACCTCGAATCTCTCACCATAAAGGTAGTGCCTCCAGATTTTCAAGGCAAAGATCACAGCCGCTAACTCTAGATCATGCGTAGGGTAATTCTTCTTGTGAATTTTCAACTATCGTGAGCCATAAGCTACCACTTTCCCCTCTTGCATCAACACACAACCCAAACCCTCTCGTAAGGCATCACAATAGACTGCATAACCCAACCCTCTCTCCGGAATAATCAAGACCGGAGCGGTGGTCAGTCTAACTTTCAACTCCTGGAACGACTTTTCACAAGTCTCACTCCATACAAAGCTGACTCCTCTCCGAGTCAATCTGGTCAACGGCGAAGCTAACCTGGAGAAATCCTTCACAAACCGGCGGTAATACCCAGCTAATCCCAGAAAACTACGGATTTCAAACACGCTCTTAGGCTGTGCCCAATCTTGCACTGCCTCAGTCTTGGATGTATCAACAGACACCCCTTCCCCGGAAACCACATGGCCTAAGAACTTGACTTCTCTTAGCCAGAACTCACACTTCCCAAACTTGGCATACAGCCTATGGGCTCTAAGCAACTCAAGCACCACTCTCAAGTGTTCCTCGTGCTCCTCCTCTGAAGGTAAATAGATAAGAATGTCGTCCACGAAGACGACTACAAAACGATCCAAGAATTCCTGGAAGATCCGGTTCATCAAGTCCATAAAGACTGCCGGTGCGTTGGTAAGCCCAAATGGCATTACCAGAAACTCATAATGGCCATACCGCGTACGGAATGCCGTCTTCGGAATATCCTCCTCCCTGACCCTCAACTGGTGGTAACCCGATCTCAAATCTATCTTAGAGAAACAACGGGAACCCTTCAACTGGTCAAACAAATCATCTATACGGGGCATAGGGTACTTATTCTTAACCGTAGCCCGATTCAACTTCCGGTAGTCAATACACAATCTCAAGGCACCATCTTTCTTCTTAGCAAAGAGTGCCGGCGCTCCCCACGGTGAAACACTAGGGCGAACAAAGCCCTTATCTAGCAATTCCTGGAGCTGAACTTTCAACTCAACCAACTCTGCTGGAGCAAAACGGTAAGGTGCCATAGAAATCGGCGCCGTGCCGGGCACTAAATCGATAGAGAACTCAATCTCTCGGTGAGGTGGCAAATCAACAAGGCCCTCGGGAAAAACATCCGAGTACTCACAAACTACCCTCGGCAACACAATCTGGGTCTCATCACACTCACCACTCTCAAAGCTAGCAAGTAGACCACTAAGCTCATTCCGCCCTCGCGGACCATACCCCGGTGGTACAATACTACCAACCCGGTCTCCCAAGAAATGGAAATACTCCCCGCTCACGGTACAACAAGTAACCCTCTGGCGGTAGCAGTCAATAACAGCTCGGTATGACGATAACCAGTCCATATCCAAAATAACATCAAAGCCCTTCATGGGCATGACTACAAAAGGAAACGGAAGCCTATGATCATCAACCTCTATATCACAACCTCTACACCCGTGTTTCAAAATCAACTCACCCCCAATAGGTGACACTACACAAATAGGAGATGCTAACAGTGCTAACTCCAATTCCAACACAGATGCAAATGCAGCAGATACAAAAGAATGAGACGCACCCGTATCAATCAATACATTAGCAACCGAATTGCAAAACAGAAAGGTACCTCTCACTACTGATGGAGCCGGTACAAGGTCCTGCGCGGTAACAGCATACACGCGCCCTGTAGGCCCCTGATCCACCTGCTCGCCTCTCGGAGCATAGGATTGCTGCACTGACTGGGACGACGAAGCCCCCGGATTGGCCCTCGAGGCCTGCACAGACTGAGCTGACTGAAATCCATGCGTCTGTCTAGAACCAGACGCTCCTGAAGTGGCACTCAACCGTGGGCAAAACCTTTTCATGTGCCCAGGCTGTCCACACTGATAACAAGACAAGGGCTGCCCCCTGCCCGAACTCTGACTCTGCGGTCTAGCTGACGAAGAAGCAGCTCTCTGACCCCCGCCCTTCTGCGGGCAAACTGAAGCTTTGTGACCCGGCTGGCCACACTTGAAACAGGTGAACTCTCCCTGATTGCCCCTCCCGGAGCCTGCACTCGGTACTGGGAAAGTCGACCTGGCCAAACCACCCTGGGACGGCTGAGGGTTATAACCCCTCTGCCTCCTACCATCACCCTGTCCCTCTTGGCCCCTCTTGGAGCCTCCATGTTTCTCCTCCTCTCCCTCCTGCATCATCAGCTCCATATGAGCTGCAGCATCCACCAAATGCCTGTAGTCTCGAATGTAGGGTCCACCAACTTTCAACTTGAGATCCCATCTCAACTTCCGCTCAAACTCGTAGCAACGGCGCTCCTCTGTCGCCACAAGTTCAGGTGCAAACCTGGACAAGCTAGTAAATGTAGCCTCAAACTCGGCCACAGACAAACCCTCCTGCTTAAGCCGGCTAAACTGATCCCTCAGCCTCTCTCTAGCCACAGCGGATAAAAACCTCTCCTGGAAAGCATTCACAAACGTCTCCCAAGTACCACCAACACGAGCTTTCTCATACTTCCACCATTGACCCGCATCTCCCTTCAGCTGGAAGGATGCCAAGGTCACTTTCAATGCTCCGTCCTCAATGCCTAGCATCTCGAACGTTTTACTCATCTGTTCTAGCCACTCGTCTGCCTTCAGTGGCTCCTTAGGATCCCCAACAAACTCCTCCGAGTTAGACCGGAAGAACTCCCTCTTCAAGAAGGAAGGCCCTGCCTCAGCTGCCTGATTCCCTGCTCTGAGAATACCCAGAGCTCCTGCTATCTCCTGGGCCAAGGCACTCATGGCCTGCTGACCTGCTGGCTCGGCCACATTGGCCTGACCAACCCCCTCCTGAACTGCCGGAATCTCCTCCGGTAATGGCACCTCCTGCCTCCTAGGCCTACCACGCCTACTACCTCTTGCTCATCCTGACATCCTAATAAAGGTAACACAGAACGTTAGCACATTCATAAACGTGCCAAAACTAAACACTCACGTTCTAATGCATGGACAACTGTAATTCATTCCACGTAAGCACATAAACACATAAGCACTTACGAATTTCATTTCCGGATAATGATAGTCCCAAGGCGTTACTAGAGTACCGGTTAGAAACAGCATTGATCAAGTGCCTTTCCAACAAGACTCCCAGAAACCCAAAGATCCAATCAACATCCTAGAAACTAAATCCCATACCCAAATAATCACATAAGCATGTTATCACATAAGCATAACAGTACACTTAAGTCTCTATTAAGCGAGACAAACCCATTGTGATCCTAATCACTTCCCACGTACCCAAAGTATTCGAACCCGGTACGCTCTAATACCAAGTTGTAACGCCCTCAAAATAATAACATTAATCCCAACAATATAGACATGCTATGATATATAAAAGGTCCACATCCTTCCATTCACCAGAGTTTTATTACAAAAAGTATCACATGTTAACAACAAAAGCAAATGCCCTAAGGGCTTACAGCTTTCCAAGTTAACACTTGGTTACACAAAAGTAGAGTGCTAACTCATTTACACATAAAGCCCTTGGCTTGAATTTACATGTAATACAACAAAAGGAAAGACAACCAAAAAGCCTGTCCGTCACTAGCCTCCCAAGCTAAGTCCTTGGAGGTGGCATGCTTCCTGTACCTGAAAATGATGTTCCCATATAGGGTGAGCCACAGCCCAGTAGAAATATACTAAACCAATTATGAACAATGACTAAAAGATTAACAGTTGATAGATGGTCAACACTTTTACATTCATTCATAACATAACACAATTCCAAGACACTTAAGTCTATATTTCTTTTCATTTCCATTTCATTCCTTTTTACTTGCCATTTCATAACCTTGGCTCAGAACCTGGCCAAACATCACACACGAGACAAACACTCATGCCAACACTTTTCACTTCATCAATACTTCCAAAGACAAGCATATACGCTCTGTCAATACATTTCTAGATAAGCATACCAGCTCTATCTACAGAGTTCATCCCCTATCTCCTCCCAACAACATCCGGTTTAGAGGTTCATCCCCTATCTTCCCCTAAACCGTGGAGTACATCCCCTATCTTCTCCAACTCAACACAATGCATATAAACAACAATTATACACATCACAAATCAATACAATTAATTATCCAAATTAATTAATCAATGTAATTAGAGCATTCTCCATAATTAACATCACAACCCTTAGGTTCCAACTTCCTTAATGTTTCAACATTAATTCCATGTTTCTATACCAAACATGCTTCTAGGTTTATCATAGATGAAAACCCCCAACTTTTGTAAAATTACACAATGGCCCAAAGTTTCCCAAAATCACACAACAACTTCCAACATATCAAAATGCTAAAATTTAAAGACAAAACTCATAAAGAGGAGTAGGATATCCCTACCTCAAAAGATGAGTTCCAAAGGAGAAGGACTCAAAACCAAAATGCTCCAAACACCAAACTATTCGGATCAAAAGAACGCCCTCGACGATCTACACCCTTTTTGTGAAGACCAAAGGTGAGCAAAACACCCTAGCTAGATCAATACTTAGAGAAGTTAAGGTTTTTGAGTGAGAAGCTCTGAAAATGGCATTTTTGGTAAAGTAAGAGAGAGAAGATAAGTCAAAAGGTGATTTAAAATGCCTAGTCCCACTCAGTTATACGACAGGTCCGCTCGAGCGTAAGACACTCCGCTCGAGCGTAAAGACACAAAAACATGGTCCGCTCGAGCGCAACATTGTCCGCTCGAGCGCCAAGACACAGACACAAAGTTCGTCCGCTCGAGCGTAGATTCCAGCCCGCTCGAGCGCAGGTCTCCCCCTCCCAGAACTCTCACCAAAAACACACTGTCCGCTCGAGCGCAACATCCCCGCTCGAGCACAACCAGCTCGAGCGTACCAAACCCGCTCGAGCGTAGAAACCACACTTGCAGAAGTTTTGCAGGTGCACGAAAAACTGGATGTGTGCATTCTCCGCTCGAGCGCCAAAATCCCCGCTCGAGCGTACAAGCAACAACAACCTCTCCGCTCGAGCGTACATACCTCCGCTCGAGCAGACCAGCCAAAACCTGGGCAACTAGACTTGGTTCCTAAGCTCAACCAACCTGTAACAAATCTGCCCAACACATCCTATAACTCAAATACAAAGCAAGAAAGGATGGAAACAAGACAATACTCAACTATCAACATCCACGGACACATGTCCGGATCGCTATACAACAAGGGGTAAACCCGGGACCGCTATAGCGGAGGAATAAACTCACTCTTCGGTGCTTGGCACAGACGTGCTCTGGCGAGATCCTATAGAGATCTTCATTAGCAGCTTTGGGAGCTTTTCTCCATGGCGGAGGATGCGGCGCTAAAAGCAAAACAGGTCTCGACAGTGGCAATGGGTAGCGGCGACGAGAGAGAGAGAGAGAGAGAGTAATTTCTGAAAACGTTTGGGCTAAAGAAAGGGTCTAGGGATTTGTCGAAAACAATTAATGAGGGAATTTTTATTTTGAAAAAATTTGGCTGTGCGTAACAAATTTTTGGAGAAAATTATTTGGGGGAATTATGTAATAACCATTAAAAAAAATATAAATAAATAAAAAATTCATGTCTTATAATAAAATAAATTATTAATTTATAATTTTGTCAATTTATACTCAATTTTTTTTTATTTATTTTCAATATAAATCCTTCATCTATTTTTATTAAGTTAATAAAAAAGAGTATTTTACTCATCAATTACAAAATATATAACCACACTATTAATTGGTGTAACAAAAATATTTAAAATTTTAAAAACCACAAATATCGTAATCAAGTCACAAAGTTTTGTAACATAAAACACAAAATACATAACGTCATCACTAATTAGCATAACAAAATTGTTTAAAATTATAGAAAATCACAAATATCGTAACTAAGGCCTCATTTGGCATGCAATAGTTTTAGTCTAAAAGCCAAAAAGTTAAATCAAAAAACCTATAACTATACTAAAAAGTCGAAGATTCTCTTTTCTTTCTAATTTTTGCACATCTTTTCGTAAAAAACTAAAAATTCATTTCAAACATATTAGTTTTTTTTACCTCACATTTTAGCCAAAAAATCAAAAAATTATTAAAATAGTCTATTCCCAAACGAGGCCTAAGTCACAAAATTTCGTAACATTAACCAAAAATTATGTAACTATCCACTAATTGGTGTAACAAAAACATCTAAATTTTTTAAAAAATCACAAATGTCATAACCAACTCACAAAATTTAATAATATCAACTACAAAATGCATAACTGCACCACTAATTGGCAAAATAAAAATAATCAAAATTTTTACAAATTGCAAATGTAATAACCAACCCATAAAATTTCATAACATCAATCATAAAATGCGTAACAACACAACTAATTGATGTAACAAAAATATCCCATTTTTTTATAAACCACAAATATCATATTCAAACAACAAAGTTTCATAACAATTATCATAAAATGACTAACAAACCACTAAAAATCCTAGAATCACCAATCGAGATCTTTCATGATATAGAGAAAACAAAATGTAATGATAATCATTAAATAATTTAATCAATGACTTAACGCCATGGAACAGAAAATGAGAGTTAGAGAAGATTAACCGGTAGAGCGAGAGGAAAGGGAATATGAGAAAAAGAGACTAAACGGGTTTATCACCTGTGAAAATGACGTCAAAGGTGGTGTCATTTCCGATAAGGAACATCAGAGATATATCTACAGTGATAGTAAGGAATGAGATAGACGCTTTAGGGATGAAGAGGACAGAGAAAGCAGAACAGTACAATAAAATGCGTAATATTCATTTTTCAACAGTTCTATAACACATGTACAAATTGATAATAACAAAACCTTTCAAATCATAACTAGGGCCAAAGGTTTATGTATGTATGACATATTAATGTGAAAAAGCTCGAGTTTTGAGATAGATGCCTTTAGTAGATAAAGAAATATCACCATCAATAGTGTTGAAATAGACAGAGAGAGTAATGACAAGTTCAAGGATCTATTGCAAAGACACAGGAGTAGAGAAAGGAAGAATCCAGTAAGGAAGAACTATCAACGATGGTCATTCGATAATTTGAGTGAAATAGAGAAGTCTGAGTAAGAAATAGAGAGAGCTCAGGCACAACTAGGACAAATCAAGGGAAAGAAAATAGAGTAGAGAAAAAAACAAAGAAAAATTGGGAAAAAAAATTAGGAGAAAAATGATTTAGTGGAACAAAATAAAATCACGTTATAGATAATTTTTTTCAACATATTGTTTTATTAAAATTTAGTTAAATTATTTATATATATGTCTATATGTGTATATAGATATTTTAAAAAGTATATCGTTTGTATATTACTAGTTCTATTATGTTTAATAAAGATACTATGACTAAAAATAAATCTAAAATAGAGATGGGTGATCAATTGCAATTGTCACTTAGGAATGATACTTCAAAATTAATTGAGAGAGTTGAGAGTTCGGAGAGAATGAGAGTTTGAGAGATAGATTTGTTTATGAGAAATAAAATAAGAGAGGGGTGGTATTTGTAGGACTTGGGAAGGAGGGGTTAATTTATATATATATATAAATAAAATAAAATTGGTTGTTTGTGGAATTAACAGTTATATGACTGTTTCAAAAAAAAAAAAAAATTTTTGACCGTTGCACTGATAAGGGGCAGCGAGCCATTGGGGTCTGGTTAGGCTAGATAGGGAAAAAAAATTTCGGGCTGAGCTCACGGGATAGGTCGCGCTCCATAACACACCCGAGCCGGGTCGGGCCGGGCTCCAAAACACATAGCCCAGGGTCTCGGGTTAGGCTTAGGCTCGGGCCTGGGTGGGCTCACCCAGGGCGCGAGCAGACTTCAAGTGTGCCGTGAGCTCGTGGGCCAAATTTACATCCCTATATGTGGGTAGTGGTTATGAGATATGTGATTAGTGGTTATGAAATATGTGATGTTGGTTATAATCAAAGTGGTATGGTTATGAGCCAAACGATATTGCTTATAAGATATATAGGTAGTGGTTATGAGATATGTCATATTAGTTATGATCAAAATGGTGTGTTCATGAGTCAAAAGGTGTTGATTATGAGATATGTGATTAGTGGTTATGATATATGTGATATTGGTTATGAGATGTGGTTATGACATATGTGGGTAAAGGTTATGAGATATATGATTAGTGATTATGAGATATGTGATTTTGGTTATGAGTAGAGTGGTGTAGTTATAAGTCAAAGGGTGTTTGGTTATGAGATACGTAATATTGGTTATGATCAAAGTGGTGTGGTTATGAGATATGTGGTTAATGGTTATGATATGTGATGTTTGTTATGCACCAAAGGGTGTTGGTTATGAGATATGTGGGTAATGGTTGTGAGATATTTGATTAGTGATTATAAGATATGTGATTTTGGTTATGACCAAAGTGGTGTAGTGTGTTAGTGGTTATGAGATATGAGATATTGGTTATGATCAAAATAGTGTGGTTATAAGCAAAATAGTGTTAGTTATGAGATATGTGATGTTGTTTATGACTCAAAGTGGTTGGTTATGAGACGTAGTTATGATCCATGTGGATAGTGGTTATGAGATATGTCATTAATGGTTATGAGATATGTGATATTAATTATGATCAAAGTGGTGTGGTTATAAACAAAAAGGTGTTGGTTATGAGATATGTGACTAGTAGTTATGAGATATGTGATGTTGGTTATGACTCAAAGGGGTTGGTTATGAGATGTGGTTATGATTCATATGGGTAGTAGTTATGAGAAATGTGATATTGGTTTTGATCAAAGTGGTGTGATGACCCGAGTGTTAACCGTCCTAATCCTTTGTTTAACTTTGGTTTTTGCTTGATTTGTGTGTTAAGTTCCACTTGGAGTCTTGTTAAACTTTTTGGGTTTGTGGTGATTCGAAAAGCTTACCTTAACTTGTCACGCCCTCAAAAAAATACATATAAACCCAACATTTATGACATCCATAGACATAAGAGAATAAAGCATATTTCCATATATCAGAGTATTAAGTACAAAAGTATTATATGTTGACAACAAAAGTAAATGCCCTGCGGGCTTACAACTTTCCAAGTCAACACTTGGGTTCAACAAAAGAAGAGTTCTAACTTTTTATACAAAATATGTCATTGGCTTGATTTACATGTAATACAAAAAGATAACAACAAAAAGATCTTTCAGCCGCTAAGCCTCCCAAGTTACGTCCTTGGAGGTGGCATATCACCTGCACCTGAAAATGATGTCCCATATAGGGTGAGCCAATGCCCAGTACAGATATGCTAAACATAATATAAGCAATAACTAAAACATTAGCATTTGATAAATGTTTAACTCATATAAACAAACGCACATCCCTTTCATATCCAATTCTTATTCACACTTACATTTCAATTCCTTTCTGTTTCATTATTTAAACCAATTCATGGTTATGATTCTCTGTTTATCCAAACAGTTTAAAATGAGACTACAACTCATATTAACAATACTCCAATTTCAAATGAGACTACAACTCATATTATTAACACTTCAATACTTCCATTCATCTACGTTATGCAAACGTAATCAAGAGTTCGGGACTTTCACCCTGGACACTCCGGCCAACTTAGTTATCAGTGGAGTCCATCCCCTATCTCCTCCCAAACAGGTTTGAGAGTACATCCCCTATCTCCTCTCAAACCATGGAGTACATCCCTTATCTCCTCCCAAACAAGATATATATGCAATGTATTTAAACACTTATCATATACAATGATCAAGCAAAGCACATATTCAATGTGTTATTCCATCCGTCATATTCAATGACATACTCAATTGATTAGTTTTAATTCATCTAATCATCATACAGTGTCTATAACAATCAAGACTATCCTCCACCGATAGCTCAAAACAATTATTTCTAAACAGATAATAAATTCATCAAACAGATAAATTATCAACATTTTCATAGGTGAGTAATTAATCAATCCAACTACATCATTCCATCTCACAATTGCCCAATTTCATTATTTCCAAACCAATTTCACATTTCCATAATTAATTTCATTAATTACACCAATAACCCGACTAAGCCCCACCAGGGCATTTTCCACTTTTTCTCAACATTGACCCAAAGGTCCAAATATCATCAATAAACATCAATAACCTCATTTTAAGACTCAAATACACATGTATAGTTCAAAAGGAATAAAACCCCTCTTTATACATTTCAAATTTTGAAACCCTAACACCCAAAATTTCCCAACTTCAACATTAAATCAAAAAGACTACATGTTTGTGTCAAAGACCATAAATATGAGTAGTTATCCCTACTTCAAATTTCAGAGCTCGAAGGAGAAGAAGGACAAAACTCGAGATGCTCCAAACCCACAACTTTTCAGATCAAAATGGAGGTCTCGCGAAACTCAAGCTTTTTATCAAAAGGAAGAGGGTGAAGAGATCACTAGATCTAGCTCAAAATGTAGAGAGAGATGGTATTTTAGAGAGAGAAGCTCTCAAATTAGGGTTTTGGAGTACTTTAGAGAGAAAGAGGGCTGAAAAAATGATTTCAAAAGCTTCATCTCGGACTGATATACAACACAGTCCGCTCGAGCGTGGAACTCCCCGCTCGAGCGTCAGACACAGACTCCCACTCGAGCGTGAAAAGCGCCGCTCGAGCGTGGAATGCACACTTCCAAAAGTTCTGCAGATGAAGGTCCCCGCTCGAGCTTGAAAGTTGATGCTTGAGCGTCTGATGCACAATCCCAGTATTTCAGACCTGCGAAAATACTGAAAGCTGAAGAATCCCACTCGAGCGTCAGATTGTCTGCTCGAGCGGAGGAGCAAACCCAAAAGGGCTCGCTCGAGCGTGAAGGCCAAAATCTGGGCATGAACTAATTGTTTCCAAAACACAACCAACCTGTTTCAAACTTGCCTAACACATCCCAAAACTCAAATACAAAGAATTAAGGGACGGAAACACAACATAGACAACAACAACATCCACGGAACCGAGTCCGGAATACAATAGACAATGGAGGGAAAACCTGGATCGCTATAACCTCCCCCTCTTAAAGAATTTCGTCCCCGAAATTACCAACATAAGTTTCAAAAATTTTAGATTTTTCAATTTCGAACAACATTACAATTCAACATTTACCATCTTGACCCATTACCGGTCATTCCACCTCTTTTCAAGAGGCAACTTACAATGTAACTCTCAACATGCATTATCAACATGCATTCCTTTGAAATCCACCAATTTCAACACATATATGCCATAATTCAATAACATATTCAATGTTAACGGTATATTTGCATTTCTACAATATATACAATGTTAAATTTAAACTTCCATTTTCAAGGCATATTCAACAATACTTCCATACAACAAAACATATACAATGTTTTTAGATTTCATCAAGAAATAAAATTCCGAATACATGGTTAAACATTAACAAACAAGTCCGGGTATTTCCCATGGACCTGTAACTCACGTTCTCAAGTGGCTTCCTCTCCACAAGACCTTCACCAAGGGTATCGTCTTGCCTCGCAAGACTTGATCTCACCTATCCAAGACCCGTACCAGTCTCTCCTCATACGAGGCATCCTCATCTACCTCTAAGTCAGTCCAATCCAATACATGTGACGGATCTGGCTTGTACTTCCGAAGCATACTAACATGAAACACATCATGCACCCCGAACAACTGTGGCGGTAAAGCTAAACGGTATGCAACCTCTCCAATCCGCTCAAGGATCTTGAAGGGACCAATAAACCGAGGGGACAACTTCCCACTCTTCCCAAACCTCATCAAACCCCGCCTAGGTGATATTTTCAGAAAGACGTGATCACCCACCTCAAATGCCAAAGGCCTCCTCCTACGGTTGGCATAGCTCTTTTGGCGACTTTGGGCTGTAACAAGCCTCTTACGGATAAATTCAACTTTCTCTGTCATTTCTCGCACCAACTCCGGGCCCAACAAAGGTGCATCACCCACATCGGCCCAACACACTGGAGACCTACATGGTCGGCCATACAAGGCCTCAAACGGTGCCATGCCAATGCTCGATTGGAAACTGTTGTTGTAGGCGAATTTCACTAAGGGCAAGTGCCTCTCCCACGACCCACTAAAGTCAAGAACATAGCCCCGAAGCATATCCTCAAGGATCTGAATAGTATGCTCGGACTGCCCGTCAGTCTGAGGATAGTAAGCCGTGCTAAAGGTCAATCTAGTGCCCAAGGCACTCTGCAAACTCTGCCACAACCTAGCAGTAAAGCGTGGATCTCTATCCGAGACGCGACACTGGGACTCTGTGCAACCTCACTATGTCCCGAATATACAAGTCGGCAAGATGATCTACCGAATCTCTCACGCGCATAGGAATAAAATGCACCGACTTAGTCAACCGGTCCACTACCACCCAAACGGCATCACTACCCCGTTGAGTCCTCGGAAGACCCACAATGAAGTCCATTGTGACATGCTCCCATTTTCACTCGGCAATAGGCAAGGGTTATAACAAACCCGCTGGCCTCTAATGCTCGGCTTTCACTTGCTGACAAGTAAGGCACTTAGATACAAAAACTGCGACATCTTTCTTCATACCCTACCACCAAAACTGGCGACCTAAATCACGATACATCTTAGTGCCTCTCGGATGCACCGCAAGGCGTGAATGGTGAAACTCTCGGAGTACTTCCTCTTGGCAATACTCCGACACAAACAAGCGGTCTCAGTACCTCACACTTAGGTCGGGATACACAGTCAAACCCTTCTCTACCTACCCACTGGATATCTTTTCCCGGAGGGATTCTACCTCAAAGTCACCCCTCTGTGCCTCTAACACTCAATTCACAAGCATAGGCTGCGCGACCACAGAAAACAATGCCGCAGACTCAACAGATTCACCCAGGAATAAATCAAACTCGTCAAGTGCACCCAACATTTCCCACTCCCGGATGGCTGTACAAGCTACATCACTAATGGATTTCCTACTAAGTGCATCGGCCACAACATTGGCCTTCCCCGAATGATAGTATAACTCAAAGTCGTAATCCTCAATGAACTCCATCCACTTCCTCTACCTCAAGTTCAAGTCTTTCTGTGTAAACAGATATTTCAGACTCTTATGATCCGAGAACACCTCGAACCTCTCACCATAAAGGTAGTGCCTCCAAATCTTCAAGGCAAATATCACAGCTGCTAACTTTAGGTCATGTGTAGGATAGTTCTTTTCATGTATTTTCAACTGACGTAAGCCATAGGCTACTACTTTCCCCTCTTGCATCAGCACACAACCCAAACCCTCTCGTGAGGCATCACAATACACTGCATAACCCAAACCCCTCTCCAGAATAATCAAAACTGGAGCGGTGGTAAGTCTAACTTTAAGCTCTTGGAATGACTTCTCACAAGTCTCATTCCAAACAAATTTGACCCCTTTTCGCGTCAATCTAGTCAATGGCGAAGCTAGCCTGGAGAAATCTTTCACAAACCTACGGTAATAACCGGCCAATCCCAGAAAACTGCAGATCTCAAAAACACTCTTAGGCTGTGCCTAATCCTGCACTGCCTCTATATTGGATGAATCCACGGTCACCCCTTCCCTGGATACCATGTGGCCTAAGAATTTAACCTCTCTTAGCCAGAACTCACATTTCCCAAACTTGGCATACAACCTATGAGCTCTAAGTAACTCAAGCACCACTCGCAAGTGTTCCTCATGCTCCTCCTCAGAAGGTGAATAAATCAGAATGTCGTCCACAAAAACGACCACAAACCGATCTAAGAATTTCCGGAAGATCCGGTTCATCAAGTCCATAAACACAGCCGGTGCATTGGTGAGCCCAAAAGGCATCACCAGAAACTCATAATAGCTATACCGCGTATGGAATGCCGTCTTTGGGATATCCTCCTCCCTGACCCTCAACTGATGGTAACTCGATCTCAATATTTTAGAGAAACAGTGGGAACCTTTCAACTGGTCAAACAAATCATCTATACGAGGCATAGGGTATTTATTCTTAACCGTAGCCCGGTTCAACTTCCGGTAATCGATACAAAGTCTCAAAGCCCATCTTTTTTTTAGCAAAGAGGGCCGGTGCTCTCCACGGCGAAGTACTAGGGCAGATAAAGCCCTTATCTAGCAACTCCTGGAGTTGAATCTTCAACTCACTCAACTCGGCTGGGGCAAAATGATACGGTGCCATGGATATCGGTGCCGTGCCAGGCACTAAGTCAATAGAAAACTCGATCTCACGATGAGGTGGTAAACTAACAAGATCCTCGGGAAAGACGTCCGAGTACTCACGAACCATTCTTGGCAACTCAGCCTGGGTCTCATCACACTCACTACTTATACAGCTAGCGAGAAGACAACTAAGCTCACTCCACCCTCGTGGATCATACACTAGAGGCAATACTCTACCAACCCGATCTCCCAAGAAATGAAAACAATCCCTGCTCAAGGTACATACAGTAACCCTTTGGTGGTAGCAATCAATAACAACCCGGTATGACGATAACCAGTCCATACCCAAAACCACATCAAAACCCGACATAACCATTACTACAAACGAAAATGGAAGCCGACGATCAGCGACCTCTATATCACAACATGTACACCCTTGTTTCAAAATCAACTCACCCCCAACAGATGACATAACACAAATAGGAGAAGCTAACTGTGCCAACTCCAATCCCAAAACAGATGCAAATGCAGCAGATATAAAGGAATGGGATGCACCCGTATCAATCAACACATTAGTAACCGAGTTGCAAAACAAAAAGGTACCTCTCACAATAGATGGAGCCGGTACAAGGTCCTGCGCTGTAACAGCATACACACGCCCTGTAGGCCTCTGATCTACCTGCTCACCCCTCGGAGCATAAGACTGCTGCACTGACTTAGCCGAAGAGGCTCCTTGATTGGCCCTCGAGGCTTGAGCTGACTGAGCTGGCTAATGGCTCTGAGTCTGCCTCGAACCAGATGCACTAGATGTGCCACTCAACTGCGGGCAAAACCTCTTCAGGTGCCCCGTCTGACCACACTGGTAACAAGAGAGCGGCTAGCGTCTGCCCTGACTTTGGCTCTGAGGACGAGCCGAACATGAAGCTGCGCTCCGCCCTCCTCCCCTCTGCGGGCAAGCTGGCAACTTATGGCCCAGCAGACCACATTTGTAACAGGTAAAGTCTCCCTGATTGCCTCTCCCAGAACCTGAACTCGGCACTGGAAAGGTAGATCTCGCAAACGCACCCTGGGACTGTTGAGGGTTAGGACCCCTCTGCCTCCTACCGTCCCCCTGACCTTCCTGACTCCTCTTGGAGCCCCTCATCCTCTCCTCCTCCACCTCTATAATGGTCTTAAGATGGGCTGCAGCCTGCACAAGGCACCCATACTCCCTAGTCATGGATCTGGCCACTCGAAACTGGAGTCCGGTCCTCAATTTCTTCTCAAACTCAAGACAGCGACGTTCCTCAGACGCCACCAACTCAGGTGCAAACCTCGATAAACTGGTAAATGCGGCCTCAAACTCTGCCACTGGTGTATTCAGCTGCTTAAGCCGACAGAACTGGTCTCTTAACTTCTCCCTAACAGTGGGAGGCAAAAACTTCTCCTGAAAGGCATCAACAAAAGCCTCCTAAGTCCCTCCGACACGACCTCGAACAAACGTCCACCACTGACTGGCGTCTCTCTTCAACTGGAAGGACGCCAAGGTCACCTTCAAGCCTCCGTCTTCGATACCTAGCATCTTAAACATCTTCGTCGCCTAGCATCTTAAACGTCTTCGTCATCTATTCAAGCCACTCGTCGGCCTTCAGTGGCTCTTTTGGATCACCCAAAAACTCGTCCGGATTTGACCGGAAGAACTCCCTCTTCAAAAAAGAAGGCCCTGCTTCCACAACGTGAGCCTAGATTTGATTCTCAGCCCTGAGAATGTCCATGGATTCCCTCAATGCTCCTGGCATATCGCGGGCTA
This sequence comes from Camellia granthamiana, assembly GCA_036172215.1. NCBI lineage: Eukaryota > Viridiplantae > Streptophyta > Magnoliopsida > Ericales > Theaceae > Camellia > Camellia granthamiana. Next base: position 15,291,873 of record CM069904.1, read on the forward strand.
AGGCGCCCATGGCCTGCTGACCTACTGGCTCGGCCACATTGGCCTGACCAACCCCCTCCTGCTGCGCCGGAATCTCATCTGGTATAGGCATCTCCTACCTTCTAGGCCTACCACGCCTACCACTACGTCCTCGACCTGACATCCTAATAAAGGTAATAAGAGTATTAGCACATTCACAAATGTGCCGAAGCTATTTCACTCGTGTCCTAATACATGGACAACTGTAATTCACTCCACGTAAGCATATAATCACATATACACTTACGAATTTCATTTCCAGATAATGACAGTCCCGTGGTGTTGCTAGAGTTCCAATTAGAAATGGCAGTGATCAAGTGCCTTTCCAACAGGACTCCCAGAAACCCAATGATCCAATTAACATCCTAGAAACTAAATTCCATACCCATTTAGTCACATAAGCATGTTATCAAATAAACACATAGCATTACACTTAAGTCTCTAACAAGTGAGACAAACCCATTGTGCTACTAACCACTTCCCACGTACCCAAGTATTTAACCCGGTACGCTCTGATACCAAGTTGTCACGCCCTCAAAAAAATACATATAAACCCAACATTCATGACATCCATAGACATAAGAGAATAAAGCATATTTTCATATATCAAAGTATTAAGTACAAAAGTATTATATGTTGATAACAAAAGTAAATGCCCTGCGGGCTTACAACTTTCCAAGTCAACACTTGGGTTCAACAAAAGAAGAGTTCTAACTCTTTATACAAAATAAGCCCTTGGCTTGATTTATATGTAATACAAAAAGATAACAACAAAAAGATCTTTCAGCCGCTAAGCCTCCCAAGTTACGTCCTTGGAGGTGGCATATCACCTGCACCTAAAAATGATGTCCTATATAGGGTGAGCCAACGCCCAGTAGAGATATGCTAAATATAATATGAGCAATAACTAAAACATTAGCATTCGATAAATGTTTAACTCATATAAACAAACGTACATCCCTTTCATATCCAATTCTTATTCATACTTACATTTCAATTCCTTTCCGTTTCATTATCTAAACCAATTCATGGTTATGATTCTCTATTTATCCAGACAGTTTAAAATGAGATTACAACTCATATTAACAACACTCCAATTTCAAATGAGACTACAACTCATATTATTAACACTTCAATACTTCCATTCATCTATGTTATGCAAACGTAATCAAGATTTCGAGACTTTCACCCTAGACACTCCGGCCAACTTAGTTATCAGTGGAGTCCATCCCCTATCTCCTCCCAAACAGGTTTGAGAGTACATCCCCTATCTCCTCTTAAACCATGGAGTACATCCCCTATCTCCTCCCAAACAAGATATATATGCAATGTATTTAAACACTTATCATATACAATGATCAAGCAAAGCACATATTCAATGTGTTATTCCATCCGTCATATTCAATGACATACTCAATTGATTAGTTTCAATTCACCTAATCATCATGCAGTGTCTACAACAATCAAGACTATCCTCCACCGATAGCTCAAAACAATTATTTCTAAACAGATAATAAATTCATCAAACAGATAAATTATCAACATTTTCATAGGTGAGTGATTAATCAATCCAACTACACCATTCCATTTCACAATTGCCCAATTTCATTATTTCCAAACCAATTTCACATTCCCATAATTAATTTCATTAATTACACCAATAACCCGACTAAGTCCCACCAACGCATTTTTCACTTTTTCTCAACATTGACCCAAAGGTCCAAATATCATCAATAAACATCAATAACCTTATTTGAAGACTCAAATACACATGTATAGTTCAAAAGGAATAAAACCCCTCTTTATACATTTCAAATTTTGAAACCCTAACACCCAAAATTTCCCAACTTCAACATTAAATCAAAAAGACTACATGTTTATGTCAAAGACCATAAATATTAGTAGTTATCCCTACCTCAAATTTCGAAGCTCGAAGGAGAAGAAGGACAAAACTCGAGATGCTCTAAACCCACAACTTTTTGGATCAAAATGGAGGTCTCGCGAAGCTCAAGCTTTTTATCAAGAGGAAGAGGGTGAGGAGATCACTAAACTAGCTCAAAATGTAGAGAGAGATGGTATTCTAGAGAGAGAAGCTCTCAAGTTAGGGTTTTGGAGTACTTTAGAGAGAGAGAGAGGGCCGAAAAAATGATTTCAAAAGCTTCATCTCGGACTGATATACAACACAGTCTGCTAGAGCGTGGAACTCCCCGCTCGAGCGTCAGACACAGACTCCCGCTCGAGCTTGAAAAGCGTCGCTTGAGCGTGGAATGCACACTTCCAGAAGTTCTGCAGACGAAGGTCCCTGTTCAAGCGTAAAAGTTGACACTCGAGCGTCCGATGCACAATCCCAGTATTTCAGACTTGCGAAAATACTGAAGGCTGAAGAATCCCGCTCGAGCGTCAGACTGCTCGCTCGAGCGAAGGAGCAAATGCAAAAGGGTCTGCTCGAGCGTGAAGGCCAAAATCTGGGCATGAACTAATTGTTTCCAAAACACAACCAACCTGTTTCAAACGTGCCTAACACATCCCAAAACTCAAATACAAAGAATTAAAGGACGAAAACACAACATAGACAACAACAACATCCACAAAACTGAGTTCGGAATACAATAGACAATGGAGGGAAAACCTGGATCACTATATAACTTCTTAATCTTGTCTGTATTCGGTGTTGAAGTGCCTTTATTCCCGGGGAGCGTAAGGTCAGGTCCGAAGTGCCCCGGAGCGAAGCGGAATTTTTTCTAGGTTGCTGGGCCAGGGCCGCACATGTGGGGGCCCAGTGCCGCACGTGCGGGGTTGGGCCGCAAGTGCAGGAAGAGGAGAGCTTGGATGGGTTGCATTCTGCTTTAATTGCAGGTGCGTGCAAGAGGGCCACACGTGCAGGGTTGGGAGCCACACGTGTGGGAGTGAGGCTCCACATGTGCGGGGCACATGCCGCATGTGCGGGATGGCTGGGCAGTCCGAGGCTCTGTTTTTGTTTCTCTTTTAGGGCTGTTTGTATCCCATTTTTACACACTTCTCTCTCTCTAAAAACACATTTTTCTTCTCCTTCTCTCTAGAAAACATCCCCAAACATTAAAACTTCTTGATTCTTGCAATCCATTGGGTTTAGATCATCATCCTCACTCTCTAATCTTGAAGATCAAGTTAGGGCTCTTCTTGGTGGTGGAAATCATGGCTCCTTCTCATCCTTGAAGTTAGGGTTTCATCTCCTTTCTCTTCATCAAGCTTGAGGTAGGGTTTCCTTTGAGTTATATATATGCTTATGTAAGTTTTGGGTTGGTTTTGTGAGCTCCTTTTGGTCACTTCGAAAATGGGTTTGGGGTTCAAGAAGTTGATGATTTTGTAGGATAAAAACTTTATCTTATATTTACTTTCAAAAGATTTCCTTAAAGATTTGAGTAATAGGGGTTGAGATTTAAGTATATGATGGGATTTTATAAGAGAGATGATTAATGTTTGGGTTTTGTGAAAAACCCTAGAAATTGGGGAATTTTTGAAATGTAGGGAGATGCCTAAAGTAATGCTATTCTTCTTGTGGTATGAGAATGATTATGTGTAGATTTCATGTGATTGTTTTATAAAATGATATACATATATATATGAGATGAAGAATGTGTGTTGGAACCATTGTAGATTAAATGAGGACATATGGATGTAAGATGGCAAATTGTGTACAGTATGGATTTTGAAAATTATGAACATTTGAGAATTTATGGTTTGAAAACACCACACGTGTAACGCCCTCAAAATAATTACATAAACCAATCATTCATGATATCCATAGACATAGGGAAAAATAAAATAGATTCATTCATCAGAGTATCCTTTACAAAAAATATTACATGCTGACAACAAAAGTAAATGCCCTACTGGCTTACAACTTTCCAAGTCAACACTTGGTTACAGCAAAAGAGAGTTCTAACTTTTAACATATTAAGCCCTTGGCTTGAATTACATGTAATACAAAAGATAACTACAAAAATAAGTCTTCAGCTTCTAAACCTCCCAAGCTACATCCTTAGAGGCGGCATATTACCTGTACTTGAAAATGATGTCCCATATAAGGTGAGCCAAAGCCCAGTAGAGATATGCTAAACCAAATATAAGAAATAACAAAAACATTAGCATCTGACAAATGTTCAACACATGTACATCGATATACGCCATTTTTATAATCCACAAACATTGATATTCATCTTTCAACTGAGTTCTATTTGTATTTCCAATTCATTTCATTAACATAGTTCGTCTATTCCAGTAATTCAAATGAGACTACAACTCATAAGGAAACAACACTTCAATTCATCGACAATTCATAATGAGACTACAACTCATTTTAACAACACTTCAATCATCAACATTATTCAAACACATATAAGATTTCGGGACTTTCACCCTGGATACTCCGGCCAACTTAATTATCACTGGAGTCTATCTCCTATCTCCTCCCAAACCGTGGAGTACATCCCCTATCTCCTTCCATACACTGGAGTACATCCCCTATCTCCTCCCACACAAAGATACATATGCAATGTATTTAAACACTTATCATATATACAATGATCAATTTAAAGCACATATTCAATGTGTTAATCCAACCGTCATATTCAATGACATATTCCAATTGATTAGTTTCAATTTACCTAATCATCATGCAATTCTACAACAATCATGGCTATCCTCTACCGATAGCCCAGACAGTTATTTCTAAACAGGTAATTAAATTTATCAAACAGATAAATTAATACATCTTCCATAGGTAAGCGATTCTCAATCCAACTATACCAATCAATTATATCTTTCCTACAATTTCATCATTTCCAACATAATTATGTATTCCCATAATAAATTTCATTATTTTAACAAATAATTCATTCAACCCCAATTAGGGTTTTTTTTTTTTTCTTTCTCAAATAATACTTTTAAGGCTCAATTTCATCAATTGGACACCCATAACCCCATTTCAACACTTCACATTCACAATAGAGTTCAAAACCAAGAAACCCCTCTTTTATGATTTCAAAATGAAACCCTAACTTCCCAAAACTTCCAAAATCCCTACATTTATACAAATGCCCAACATTTATGTTAAAAACTCATAGATTGGAGTAGATTATCCCTACCTCAAAAGAAAAGACTCAAAGGAGAAAGAGGAAGAAACTCAAAGTGCTCCAAACACAAGCTTTTTCAAATCAAAGGGAAGCCCACACCAAGCACTACCTTTCTTACAAAGAGACTAGGGTAGAAGACCACTAGAACAAGGTGTATTTGTAGAGAGAAGGTATATATAGAGAGAGAGAGAGAGTCAGATCTAGGGTTTGAGATGAAAAGAGGATCAAAAAGTGACAGAGGGAACTGCTGCTGCGATCTGATATATACGAAGCTCGCTCGAAGCGAAGAAGTGGTCGCTTGAGCGACCAGACACAACAACACCTCGCTCGAGCGCAAGAATCCTCACTCGAGCGAACAATGCAAAGCTTCAGGTCTGCAACCCAGAAGCACACTCGAGCGCAAGAGTTCTCGTTCACGCGAAGAAATCCAAAACATAGAGCTCGCTTACTCGAGCAAAGGAAAGCTCGCTCGAGCTAAGAAACACAACCTTCAGGTCAAAAAGGGACACAAACGCACGCTCGAGCGCAAGAGTGCTCGCTCGAGCCAAGAGACACACCACTTAAAGCTCGCTTGAGTGAAGGAACCCTGGCTCGAGCAAGGGAACTAAAACCCAAAGCTCGCTCGAGCGAAAAGACCAAAATCTGGGCAGCAACTATTTATTTCAAATCACACCCAACCTGTTTCAAACCTGCCCAACACATCCCAAAACTCAAATACAAGGAATTTAAGGATGGAAACAAGATATAAACAACAACAACCAACTATGGAACCTGAGCTCGAAATACAATACATAAAGGGGAAAACTGGGATCGCTATAACACGTAGTCTTAAGGTGACTAAATTGTGAAGGCTTGTGAAATGAGAAATAGTAATTAGTTGTTTATGACATATGGTTACCTTGTGGGAAATATTGAAAAGAAGAAATGGAGAAATGTCATGTGCATTAGAAAGATCATTGCATTACATACCCCTTAAATTATTTATCATGCATTGTGAATTCTAGATTAAAGTTGTTTATTTCATGAAAAAGAAATGGTATTGAAATAACAACTATGGAAATGCTTGAGGGGTAAATATGTTGGTAAGTCCGGTTAGGGGGTGTAGATGAATCTAATAAGTTGGTCTGAGTATCTATGGTGAAAGACCAGAAAATCACGCGGATAGGTATCGAGCCTTCTAGTTAATACCAATAAAAATGACAGTTTGGTAGCACTTGTAAAGTCTACTTGCAGACACCAGCCTAGGGATTACCAGTGTCGTATTTACCGCCCCTATTGATAGAAATTAGAAGTTGGAAATTTATGAAATTACAAAATGATATTAAAACATGGAGATTTTCATGAAAGGCATGGCTCAAGGTTTTTTTTTTTTGAATGGCATTGCATGACACGTGCTTTTACACTTGCATTTATTATCGGACATCTTACATAAATGTATATACTTTGTTAAGGTTTCTCTATTGGGCTTTATGCTCACCCTTATGGAACTTTGGTGCAGGTAAAGATGTGGTGATCCCGCTGAGTTGATGGCATGGGTATGTTTTGTGAAGAGTAGATCACTCTTTATTTTTGTTGTAAATCTTTGTAAGCCAAGGGCTAAACATGTATGGATCCGAGAGACCATTTTGTGTGTAACTGGGCTATTGCCTTGGAAGATGTAAGCCCATAAGGGCATGCTATTTGTTTTGAGATAATGCGTTTCACATGCTATAAATTCATGCGTTTTCTTACCTATGAATGTATAATTCGCATGTGAAACTTTTGTATGAAATTGATAATTTACCATGAAATGATAGAAGGTTTATTCTCCTTTATTTTGTGAATGAGGATTGATGTTGTTAGTTCATGTTGAATTATTTCGGGGCGTTACAAGTGGTGTGGTTATAAGCCGAAGGGTATTGGTTATAAGATATGTGATTATGGTTATGAAATATGTGATATTAGTTATGAACAAAATGGTGTTGGTTATGAGATATGGTTATGACTAAGTTATGATCAATTTGATTATAGTTATGAAGAAATATGATTTTGGCTCATAACTATAAAAAGTGGCATGTTTATCAGGTCACTTTTAATGAAGTGACTCAATCTTACCCATTGATTTTTTATGTATCGTACATTTTTTAAACAAAATGTACTATAGACTTTCCCGTCACTACAACAAGCAGCCACTCCATTCACCAGTCACGCTATTGGATTGTTATTCCTTTTAACTTCTAGTTGTTTTCTTGTGTGGTTCCTCACTTAATGTTAGTTACTTTGAAAAAAATCAATAAAAGAGTTATGTTTAAGATGGGTTCATTTCATGCAACAGAGAATGGATTCTATTGTTAGATCCAATCAATTCACCCAAGTTAAGAAAATTTTGCCCACCTATTTAAGTATTGCAAGGTGGTTCTGTAATTAATTTTTATTTTTATGTTTAAATCAATGGCAAGGAGGACAGTGTTAGAGATTGAGTAGTGACTAGGTTAGCATGAGGATGATGGTGGGGGACAAGGGAAAAGGCGGAGTCGAATGGTTGGGCCTAGGATGAAGAACAATGATGGTGAAGGATTCAACTGGTTGGGGATGGAAAAGAGGGAAAACAGTGAAGGATAAGAGGGAAAGGGGGCAACAGTGGTGGTGATGTCGACTTGGGTGTCTTTTGGGCATTGATTCAATGGCCAGTGTGTTCTGCAGCGTATGGATGAGAGATATATGGAAGTGGTGTGAGGTGATGGTGGCTGGTGGTTCATGGTGGCCTGGTGGGCTACCATGGTGGTGGCTCAGAAAATGCATTAATGTCCAGCCACAATAAAGAAATGAGGAAGAAGAAAAGAACAAAATCGGGTGAGATGAATAGTGGTACAGAGTGCCTAAGTGGTCTAATTTTAGAGAGAGAGAGAGAGAGAGTTGCAATGTTATGGCATAGAAATGAAAATTAAAGAAAAAAGTATAGGTAGTATTGACATTGCCTAAGTGGTCTGAACATATTGAATGATGATTGGTTAGGGAGTACAGACAAATGGTACTTCGGGAATATTGAATAATTTCCCGACTAGAAGGGGTTATGTGTATATTAAACTTGGAGAGTTTATGTATTTTCGAGTTAAATCACAAGGAGTTAAAATATAATTAATCTTTTTATTTAACATCTGAATTGAAAAAGGAAAATGTAAAAAATCAAGTAACATCAATGACACCAAATAAAGAAGACATACCAAGAGTTTTGATGCATTATTGAGGCCTACTGATTTTTAGAACCAGTACCTTTCAATTCTTTTGTTGCGTATATATACAAATTACAAACAAAGAATTGAGTCTGTTTTTGAAAATATTAAAAGCGTGAAAGCAAAGAAAATTCAAGAATGAGATTAAGGAAGAAATGTGCACTTAAAGTAATAAGAGTATTATAAATACCAGGTTCATGAATGATTTGTGACATTGTCATACTATATACCATTATATTGCTCTTTGTTTTTATAATTCTCCACTCAATATGAAAATCACAAAATTCAAATAAAACCCAATTTGAATACCAATTTCAACCTCTACAAGCCTTTTCAAGATGGTGTAATGGTCTTATTGAAAAGAATTGGTCACACAGATACATCATTGCCTAAAGTGAAGTTAAATCGCATAAGATAAAATTCAAAAGGCCACCCTACAAACAGAAAGCATATTATTTGCCGTGATACTCGCATTATAAATATGCCATATATTTGCAATTAAATAAAAAGAACTAACGAGACACTTTGGATGGAATTAAAGACAAACAAATTGGATATGGAAAAATCAAAGGAGACAAACAACAATTCATCAAAAACCTAACATGAGCTACCATATGTGAGGTGATAGCTTTGCTGCATAAAGAGCACTAATTGGGAAAATGTTATATAGTATATTTGTTGTTATATGGTATTCAGAAAATGTTATATTGTTGTAATTGAGAAGGAGGAGGGAAAAAAAATGGAAACAGACGGAACTAAACTATCTAAGAGGTTCATAAGATTTTAGTGGTATATTTGTTCCGTCTACAATACAAAATAAATTTACCAAAAGTAACCCTCACTCATATAGCCTGGGCAAAGTCCAATCATAAAACCAGGTACTCTTAGTGTAAGAAATGAATTTATTTCAACATAATTGATAATATGTTGTCTTTATTTTTTCATCAAATAGGCAAAGGAATCACAATTGTGGAGTGTGCATAGACATATTCACAATCACACTAAATGAATAAATATCTCTACTCCACCCTTCTAAGAAAATTTAAAAACGAGTTAGTCAATGTCCACAATTTTTTCCTTCACCAAAATTATTTCAAATAACCTTACAAATCAAACATGGAGAGGTAATCTGAATGGATATGAATATTTGTAAATGAATAGAACAAATTACAGAACATGAAAATTAAACCCTACAAATCCACACATCTATGATAAATTGATAATAGATTTGTAATACATATTTTTTGTGTTTTAGCAAATGAGGGACGAATTCTCAACCAGAAAGCACCAAACTTAAAGCCCAAAAAGCCAAACTGTATGAAAGCCCAACAAGCTAAAATCTAGAATTATAGCAATTTGAAGGATTGCTTCACACCTTTATTCGAAGATAAATTCTTAAAGTATATCTAAATGGTAAAGCAGCAGACCTCCAAACAAGATGATTAATCAATTATTTGCATTATAAGTATGGCTCATATTACATTAACTTTGAATTTATATTATATACCTTTAGAATAAAAAATTAAAATTATTTATTTTCTTTATTATTTATATATGAAGGGCCCTAATTTTAAGATTTAACATTGGGTCTCAAAAATTTCAGGGCCAACCTTACAACGGTGCGAGTATAGTTTGATGACAGTATTCAATGGACAATGATGGTGGCAATGGTAGGTGGAAGGTGATGGTAGTTGGTGGACGATAATGGTGATAGTGGTGTGAACTTTTTGGAGAAATTGTGAGGAAACATAGCGAGAGAAGGTGAAAAGGTGAAAAAAATTAATAGATAAAAAAATTAATAATTAGAATATGAGTATTGTAAAATTTATTAGTGCATTCAAAAAAAGTCAACATGGCTTAAGTATTGAATCCTCTTAATGGGTTTTACTAACTTTATTATTTTGTATGCAAGGGAGTTAAATTTTTTTTTTTTTTTTTTGAAGAATCATCAAAAGAATATATATATATATATTAGATAGAGAAGTCATTTACAGAACGAACTACAATCACGTGCCGACTTTACTACAGACGATCGACTTTGTATACAATAAGAAAATTAAAATATCCACTAGTAAAACATGTCATCTATTACTGTTGTTGAATTCCAATTTGAATTGGGCATTTATCAACCCTTGGGAATGAGTACAAATTGCAATACTATGCATGCATCGTTTCTTCGCCCACGAAACAAGCTCTAGTCTCTGCTGCGAAAGCGGCGGTGAAAGGAGTTAGGTGGACCTTCCCTTTGTGCTATCTACTATCACCATCTGTTGTAGCAAACCCACGCTATGATTCTATGAATCATCCACCACAAATCTATATTCCTTAAAGTCAAGTTTGTGCTATTTTAGTAGGGGTCAGCATGGTCCGGATTGGATCGGATTAGGTTAAAACCAGAACCAATCTGTTATTTACGGTTCTTGAAAAATTAGAACCAATCTAATCCGTTTAAATCATGGAACCAATCCATTTAAACACAGATTGGATTGGTTTAGGATCACGGATTCACATAATTAAATAACAAATATATATATATAACACTTTAATTTCATAAAAATATAAACATAGCGCTATATTCGTTCCACAATAGCAACATATCTTTCTATAATAGCGACATACTGTTCTAGAATTTAAACAACTATAAGAAAACTAGTTTTACTATAAGTATTCAGACCATTACAAATTAAAACTAAAAACTAACAAATAAAAGTAATAAAAGAAGATATTATGCAGGTTTAGGTTTGAGTTTAGGTTTTATATGGAATGGGAGAAGATACTATGGGAGAAGATATATAATAAAAATATAGACTATCTGTATACGGTCCGGATCGGTTCCAATCCGGAACCGTGGGGTTCAATCCGGAACCAATCTGTGGACTATGGATTTTTAACTTTTCAATCCAAAACCGAACCACAAATTCAAAAAATCAATCCAAATTGACCGGATTGGACTAGACTAGATCGGATTACGGATTTTACAGATTCCTTGCTCAGTCTTATATTTTAGTTTCAAGATTCACTTTTCAGAAGATTGAAATTTTTTATTTTTTGTGTTTCTTTGTTTTTATTGATTTTTTTATTTTTAATTTTTAGATATATCTAACATAAATACACTTAAAAAATATCATATTTATCAAAAAAATCTTTAAAAATTTACTAAATACCAAGAATATATATAAAAAAAATTATCAGAATTTAATACATTTTCATAATTTTGTTTATTTGTTGATTTTTTACAAATATTTTATTTTTTAGATACATTTAAGTAAAATGCATCTAAAAAAGTAAAAGCAAAAAAATATGAAAAATAAAAAAATTCAATTTTCAAAAAATTGAAACTAAACATAGTATTTTAAATTATATATATATATATGTGTGTGTATGTGTGAGAGAGAAAAATAAATAGGGTCTTTCAACTATTACTCTTATTTTCCAGTTTATTTATTGAGATTTCTCCTCCACTATTAAATTTTTTTGTATCAGTAATATATTGTTTTTGACGATTGTAATTCACTAAATTTCATATTGTAATAATTGGTTTTCCTCATTTTGAAGCCCAAGACAGTGGTGTAAATGGGTTTACACTTAGGCCGGCCCTGTTCTAAAACACTCCCTTTTCTTCCTTCCAAAAACATGAGCTGGAGAGAGATTCTTGTGTGGGATTCTATACCCTCACTACTATTGCCATTTGAATGTGTCTCATTTGATGACCCCACCTTCCCAACTCCTTATAAATTCTCTCCTCTTTCTTCAATCGTCTTCAAACTCTCTCTCTCTCTCTCTCTCTCTCTCTCTCTCTCCATATACACACGATAGAAAACATAAAAAGTGCAACTATATACATATACATGTACATGGGGAACAAGATTGAGGCGGAAAAGCTGTCAAAGATAGCAAATTTAACAACAGGCAAGAACAAAGTTGTAGTCCCTCCGGTTAGAGAAGTGTTGAGTGCTATGAAGCACGGGTACGGCTGAAATGTTGCCGTACGAGTACCGGGTACGTACCTGGTACGGGTACGCGTACCGGTACGGCTGCACGCGTACCGGGTACGGCCAAAGGGGGTCTGGTACGTCTGGTACCTTTGGGTACGCCATGGGTACGGAGGGGTACGCCATGGGTACGTTCCAGGGCAAAAAATACACAAAAAAATACGTAGAGAGAGAGATAATCAGAGGGAATCGAGAGAGAGACAGAGGAGATTCGAACCTGATAGTTGATCGATCGTCTTCGTCTTCGTCTCTGATCGAACCTGATAAACACATCGATCGTCTTCGTCTCTGATCGAACCTGATAGATGATCGAACTTGATAGTTGATCGATCGAACCTGATGGAATCGAAGAGATCTGCTCATCGATCGTCTTCGTCTCTTTGACTCTCTCTCGAACCTGATGGAATGCTCATCGATCTGCTCATTGATAGTTGATCGATCTCTCTCCTTTCTCTCTCTCTCGCCTCTGCTCAGTCGCCTCTCTCTTCGTCTCTTTGACTTCCTGAAAACAAATATATAAGATATATACTAATATAATATAAGATATATATAATATATATAATATAAGATATATAATAATATAATATAAGATATATATTATAATTAATCATATATATAATAAATAATAATATAATAAAAATTGGTCATCTATATAATATATAATAATATAATAAATTTATATATATATAATGTAATTGATTATGTATAATATATAATAAAATTGATCATATATAAGATATATAATAAATTTTATAAATTATAATTTTTTATCATATATAATAAAAAATATATATATTTATTGGCGTACCGCAGCCGTACCCGTACCCTACTTTTTTGAGATTTTGCCGTATCGGCGTACCCGTACTCGTACCCGTACCGTACTCGTACCCGCACCCGTGCTTCATAGGTTGAGTGCCGCATGTTTACAACTTTTTCCCGAGAGTTTGAAGCTCATGAGCTTATACCTCATCAATTCCGTTCCCTGCAACAAAAAACTATGAAGATTGTTATAACCATCTTTTGTCTTCTGTCCCAACAAATTTATGCAAATTCTCACCCATTTGCTTCCTTTCTACAGTTGCAACATATACAGCATATTGTATTTTCAAGGAAAATAAGCTCTTGTGAGGGCAAGTCTTTAGTGCAGTTTTTGTTTATAACTTTTAAGTTGAAATCGACTATTAAGAATCTTAAGAAGTTGAGAAGGAATATTTTAACTTCTGTTTTCTGATAATTAATTTTTACCTTGTAGACTGCACGAAATAAATTTGCATAATCAAAGTACCAAAATTGGGGATTAATTAGGTAGCTCAAACATTCTTCTACGATGGTATGAACTAAAATCCCAAAGCACTTGCTATACAACAGACTGAAAATGAACCCAAAATCTTTTCTAGGACTAGGACATAGGTCCTTGCCAAACGTAAACCAGTTGCAAAATTCCACAGAAAGTACACTAACACTATGTTTGGTTGGGAGATTTGAGAAGGAATTTGGAAAGAAAAAAAGAAAAAAATAGATGATATGGGAATAAAATATACTTACATTTCATCTCGTTTCACACAACATTTTCCTTTCTCTTTTCAAATCCCTTCTCAAATCCCCCAACCAAACACAGCGTAAGCAACATGATTGTCACTAGAAAAAAACACATTTTTGGCACCTCCAGAATATGATTTTCTAGTTGGTGCAATGGTAAACAAATACTAGATTAACAAATTCTTCCCTACAAAGAAAGAAAAATACAGAGATTTATAGGACACGCATGCATATATTGTCAACAATAGTGGTGAAATCCTTGGCGAAAGAATCAGAACTTCTAACCTAACAATGGAGGATCTGTTAGGGAAAATATATGATTCCTCACAAGTAAATCAATCAATGGGAATAAAAACTAATGCGGAAAAATTAAATCAAAAGCAACACAAGAATTTTACGTGGTTCCCTCAATGTGAGATACGTCTACGGGATCGAAATCTGATTTCACTATCAACCAAAAAGTTTCCAAACGATTACAAACGAGAGACGAATGGTCTCACAAGCCATCCTTAGGTGAATTCCAAATAATCACAAATAAATAAGATGAAAGACCTCACCAAATAGACAAATAAATTGTCTTCAAAATAGAGTTGAAGAAGATCATAAATTTGAATCAAACCAACATCAAATCCAATGCAGTAGCAGCAACAATAAATCATGAACCAAGCATTGACTTGATGACCAATCTTAGTCCCCAATTGACAAACACCCAACACAGTCTCACCGAAAAATATTAATCAGCAGCCACTACTCTCTCTACCTCAGGATAAAGACAATACATTATATATATTGTGAACTTTTGGATTTTTATCAAACCCTAGATACTACCAAATTGATTATAAAATACTCATTGGGCCTCCAAAAGTTAGATATAATATATTAAAAATATATTATAACCAATACCAAACCAAATTAAACTCTTTTAATAAACCAATTGGGTCCTATACTCCAATAAGGAGGTATACCCAACAATTCGCTCCCTACCAACTTAGATGGAGACATCAACCATACCTGCCAAAGTTCAACACTTTAAATGTTTGTCCCTCGACAAAGTCTTAGTCAACATATCCGAAATATTATCATCAGTGTGAACCTTTTCGAGTTGCAAAAATTTCGGATCTAACACATCACGAACCCAATGATATCTCACATCAATGTGTTTCGATCTCGAATGAAAAGTAGAATTTTTACTCAAGTGAATAGCACTTTGACTCTCACAATAAAGCACATACCTTTCTTCAAACCTAACTCTTGCAAAAATTTCTTCAACCATAACTCTTCTTTGCAAGCTTCCGTAATGGTAATAAATTCAGTTTCGGTAGTTGAGAAAGCAACACATTTTTACAATTTAGATTGTCATGCCACAGCTCTCCCTGCAAATGTCATCAAATACCCTGAAGTAGATTTCCTCGAATCAACATCACTAGCTATGTTAGAATCCGTGAACCCATCAAGCATCGGCTTACCATCCCCAAAGCACAAACACACCTTCGAAGTCCCTCGAAAATATCTTAGAATCCATTTTACCGCTGCCCAATGTTCTTTACCTGGATTAGAGAGAAAATGACTCACCACACCAATAGAGTAAGCAATATTCGACCTTGTACAAACCATGGCGTATATCAAAGAACCAACCGCTGAAGCATAAGGAATTTTCAACATCTCTTGTCTTTCTCACTTGTAGGACATTGATTCGAACTAAACTTGAAGTGACCCGCAAGTGGACATCCAACCAGCTTTGCTTTATCCATGTTGAACCTCTCAAACACTTTCTCAATGTAGCTTTCTTGAGACAACCAAATCAGCCATTTTTTGCGATTATGAACAATTTTCATACCAAGTATTTGTTTTCCCGGTTCCAAATCTTTCATAGCAAAAGACTTACTCAAATCTAACTTCAACTTCTTAATCATGGTAGAATCTTAACCCACAATTAACATGTCATCAACATAAAGCAAAGAATAATAAATTTGCCATCCTAAAAAAATTTCACAAACACACAATGATTCGAAGTGGTTTTAGAAAAATCATTATTCATCATGAAAGAGCCAATTTTTTGTACCATTGTTGCACGGCTTGCTTGAGGCCATACAAACTTTTCTTTAATTTGCAAACAAATTTCTCTTTTCTTTTCTCTACAAAACTTTCTGGTTGCTCCATGTAGATTTCTTCTTCAAGGTCACCATAAAGAAATGCAGTCTTCACATCAAGTTTCTTAACTTCAAGATTCATACTTGCGGCCATGCCAAGTACAACTCGAATGGAAGACATATTCATAACAGGTGAGAAAATCTTATCAAAGTTAATACATTTCTTTTACCCAAAGCCTTTCACAACAAGACATATTCTGTACCTCAGATTCTTGCGATCATTCTTCAATTTGAAAACCCATTTATTTTTCAAAATTTTTCTCCCTTTAGGCAACTTCATTAAATCATAAGTGTGATTTTCAAATAAGGAATTCATCTTCTCTTCCACAGCCTTTTTCTAATCATTTTTCTTTGCATGCTCAATTGCTTCTTGGTAGCTCTCAGGCTCCCCTTGATCAAATATCAATACAAATTCATTGGGAGAGTACTTTCTTGAAGGTTGTCAGTCCCTTGTAGATTCCTCAACTCAAGTTGTGGTGGCGGTTCTTGAGTTGGATGCTCTTCCTAAATTTCTAGCTCAACTTTATTAAGATTAGTATCATCCTCTACATCTTCAATAGGTGGCTGCACATCTCCCCCATTTTTATCATCTACCGAAGATGAAGGAGATGGATCCATGTCAATGAAATAACTACTTTTTGACTCCGGTTGATCACCTTCGCCAAAATTTTCAATTGTTTGGTCTTCAAGAAACACAATATCCCGACTTCGAATGACTTTCTTGTCGATCGGATCCCATAATCTATAACCAAATTCATCACGCCCATAGCCAAGAAAAATACATTGTCTTGACTTGCGATCAAGCTTGGACCTCTCATCTTTTGGAATGTGAACAAAAGCTCGGCAACCGAACACTCTCAAGTGATCATAAGACACATCTTTGCTGGTCCAAACTCTTTCGGGAACATCACCATTCAAAGGATAGGAAGGAGACAAATTGATCACGTCAACCGCTATCCTCATTGCCTCACCCTAAAAGGATCTTGGCCATTTAGCATATGAAAGCAAACACCTTATTCTTTCCACAATAGTGTGGTTCATCCTCTCGGCAACACCATTTTGTTGAGAAGTCTTCTTAACTGTCTTGTGGTGCCGAATACCTTGGCTGCAACAATACTCATCAAATGGCCCAATGTATTCACCACCATTGTCTAATCGAATGCACTTCAATTTTTGCCCTGTTTCTCTTTTAACCATGGCTGCAAATGCTTAAATACATCTAGAACTTGATCTTTAATTTTTAGTATAAAAGCCCAAACTTTCCTTGAATAATCATTAATGAAAGTAACAAAATAAAGTGCACCACTATGTGTTCTAACTTTTAAAGGACCACAAACATCCGAATGCATTAACTCCAAAACATTTTCTTTCCTAGAAGCAACATTTTTATGAAAAGAAACTCTATGTTGTTTACCCGCCAAACAATGAACACAAGTTTTAAGATGTGTACCTTTCAAACCGGGTAGAAGCTCTTTCTTGAACAAAACTTGTAGCCCCTTTTCACTCATCTGCCCAAGCCGCTTGTGCCATAATTCGATAGAAGTATCATCTTTAAGTGCATTGACAACACCTTTACAAATTTTTCCTTGCATCGAATAAAGTGTATGAGTTTTCTTGCACTTAGCCACTACTAAACAACCCTTTGTCAACTTCCATATTCCATCACCAAATTTATTGTTGAAGCCTTCATCATCTAACTTCTTGGTAGAGATCAAATTGAGGCAAATGTCGGGAACATGCCTCACATCTTTAAGCAGCAACTTGCAACCCAAATTTGTTTCCAAGCAAACATCACCCATGCCAATAATCTTGGACAAACCTTCATTACCCATTTGAACAGAACCATAATCTCCTTTGGTGTAGGTAGTGAAGAAATCAACTCGAGAAGTCACATGAAAACAAGCACCAGAATCAATCACCCAATTGCTCTCTTGGCCCACAAAATTGATACAATCATCTTCACAAACGACCATGAGATCACCATTGGTAGTAACCACCGTTGTGTCTTCTTACTTCTTATCCACACTTTTGTCACGCCTTTTCTCCTTGTTCTTGAGTTTTCGGCATTCCCGCTTCATGTGCCCTTTCTCATTTCAATAGTAGCACACAATGTCTTTCTTTGAAAAAGAACCATCTCTTGATTTGTCACGGCTTTGATCACGACCATAAGGACTCTTACTCCTCCCCCGTGTTTTGCTTCGGTCTCTCACAACAAATACTTCCGAATGATAGCGACCTACTGATTTTGTTCTAGTTTCTTCATTTAACAAGTTACTAGTGACTTGACTCATTGTGACAACTCCATCAGGCACCGAATTACTAACTATCATAACTAAAGTCTCCCAACTTTCGGGTAAAGAACTAAGTAACATCAAAGCCTGCAACTCATCATCAAAAACAATTTTCATAGAAGCAAGTTAGTTAACAATACTCTTTATTTCATTCAAATGTTCCGAAATAGGGCTGGCCTCTTTATATTTTAAATTAACCAACTTACGAAACATAAAAGCTTTATTTGTGGCTGATTTTCTGTCATAAAAACCTTCTAATTGTTTCCATAAATCATGTGCCGAAGTTTCAGTAGTAACATAATGAAACACACTGTCATCAATTTATTAACAGATAACACCAACGGTTTTTCGATTAAGCCTCTTCCATTCATCATCTTTCATATCATCAAGTTTGTCACTATCACCCTCAATAGGCCCATACAAATCTTTACAAAATAATAGGTCCTCCATTTTAGTTTTCCAAGTTACCCAATTACTTCCATTGAAGCTAGACATACGACCTACATTCCCCTCCATTGATTTACATAAATAAATAAATCCAAATAAACGGTAAACTCTGATACCAGTTGTTAGGAAAAATATATGATTCCCTACAAGTAAATCAATCAGTGGGAATAAAAACTAATGCGAAAAAATTAAATCAAAAGCAACACAAGAATTTTATGTGGTTCCCTCAATGTGAGGTACGTCCAAAATCCGATTCCACTATCAACCAAAAAGTTTCCAAACGATTACAAACGATACACGAATAGTCTCACAAACCACCCTTAGGTGAATTCCAAATAATCACAAATAAATAAGAGGAAAGACCTCATCAAATAGACGAATAAATTGTCTTCAAAATAGAGTTGAAGAAGATCATAAATCTGAATCAAACCAACATCAAATCCAATGCAGTAGCAGCAACAATAAATCAAGAACCAAGCATTGACTTGATGACCAATCTTAGTCCCCAATTGACAAACACCCAGCACAGTCTCACCGAAAAATATTAATTGGCAGCCCCTACTCTCTCGACCTCAAGACAAAGGCAATACACTATATATATATATATATTGTGAACTTTTGGATTTTTATCAAACCCTAGCTACTACCAAACTGATTATGAAATACTCATTAGGCCTCCAAAAGTTAAATATAATATATTAAAAATATATTATAACCAATACCAAACCAAATTAAACTCTTTTAATAAACCAATTGGATTCCATACTCTAATAAAGAGGTATACCCAACAAGATCTTGGGACAATAGCTGCATCACATTAGCATAATTATTGATTTCACCCACCATCATATTCGGCGTAGGCAATAGCTTTGTTGTGAGATATCAATCATATGAT
The DNA here is from genome assembly GCA_036172215.1 of Camellia granthamiana. NCBI lineage: Eukaryota > Viridiplantae > Streptophyta > Magnoliopsida > Ericales > Theaceae > Camellia > Camellia granthamiana. The sequence goes on from CM069904.1 coordinate 15,311,531, forward strand.
CAAAGAAATTATAATTAGATTCTCAGCATTAATGTAAGAAAGAACAACTTTGTCGATCATCTCTGTATTATCCTCAGTTGATGTAAAATAATGCACATCAAAAAGCAATTACAATTAGTTTCTCACATTTCACAGGCCTGTTAGCATTGTCATTGTGAGCTAAGCATGCTACATCAAAACAATTTACTTGATGATTTTGAGTTATTAGGATTGACCTTCTATTTTCAGCGACAGAAGTGTTATGTTGGAGTTTTAGATTGGTGTATTTTATTGTCATGAAATTGTTCCTAATGAACAGGAGAACATAGGTTGACTATTAAGAATGAGCAACAAAGCTAACCACACCAGTTGATTCTAAGGTAGCAAAAGGAAAATCCATAATCACTCCATCAACAGAAAATTGAAAATAATCAGGTACTGTAGATACTCAGTTGTTTCACTACAACAAAAAAGGGTTTTTACGGCACCAAATGCACATCATAGAAATCATTCTACAACGCACAAGGTAAAACCGTGTTATGACCAGTTATGGAAAATCATTCACTTCAACGGCATGCCGTAGAATGCAGTAAAAAATATTCAACGGCGGATCTTGTACGTCGTGTTTGACTTTTCTACAACTACTTTTGCACGCCATTAATTAAAGGGACAAACCACGACGTTTATTGCTAGTCGTTGAATATTTAATACAATGACCTATTTTGCCTACCGTAGATGGCCCAAGTTTCACAGCATTTTTTGCATGCCGTAGAATATGTTTATTTAAAATAAAATAAAAAAATTAGCAAGTTTTATTTCACATATACAACATAAGAAAACATTACAAACAAGCTTTACAAACATATATATATATCAATCAACCATCAAAATATTGTTTTAAACATCCAAAAAAACTATCCATAAGTTCTGAATATCCAAAAATTATCTATGCATTTCAAATTATCTAAAAATTATGTTTCTAAATATCAAAAACTATTGAGTTCAAAACCATCCAAAATGTTTTAAATCATCCAAAAAAAACTGTCATTAAGTTCTAAACCTTACAAAATTTACCCAAATCTTCTTGTTAATGCACCATCATGAGTTGATTCAATTGCATTAAGACTCGGCTTGTGCCTTAGAACAAGCACCTGACAGATTCAACCCACTTGACTCGGACAGTTCCTTCACCTTTGGGTCTCTTATCACCTTCATGGTACCAAATGCCTCTCCTATAGGACCATTTCCAGAGATTTCTTCATCTTCCTTTAATTGGAACTTAGGCCGCTCTCTGTCAAAATAACAAAAATCGGAAGTAGATTACTATGATAAATAACAAAAATGGTTATAAGCAAAAATAAATAAATAAATAATAGTCAGTAGAGAGTAGAGAGACAAATGATACATAAAATATGAAATGTAAAAATAAAAAATGGTCAGAAGTTTTTAAAAAAATATATATATATACTTAAAAGATGAAAGAGTTTATTTGAATAATACAAGAGACTAAACACTAACTAACCTCTAATTGTTTCATAAAGATAGAGAAAAAATAATGACACTACAACAAAAAGCACAAATGATGACTAAAAAAAAAAATTCCGTCGCTGAAAGTAGCACTTTCGGCGACTAAAATGGAATTAGTAGCCAAAAGTGAAGACTTTTGGCGACTAAAACAATTTAGTAGCCAAATGTATAGTTATTGGCGACTAAAAATCAGTTTAGTTGCCGATTATATGGGTTTTAGCGACTAAAAAAATTTTAGTAGCCAAAAGTCAAGGTTTTTGGCGACTAAAAACATTTAGTAGCCAAAAGTATAGATTTTGGTGACTAAAAAATAGTTTGGTCGCTGATTATACGTGTTTTACCGACAAAAAAAAATTTCGTAGCCAAAAGTGAAGCATTTTGGCTACTAAAAAATATTTAGTAGCTAAAAGTCAACAATTGGCGACTAAAATTCAGTTTAGTCGCCCAAAGTGGAGGGTTTTGGCGACTAAAATTCAGTTTAGTCGCCAAAAGTGGAGGTTTTAGGCGGGAATTAATTCTTTTAGCGACAAAAAAGTAATTAGTAGCCAAAAAGTATAGAATTGGCGACTAAAAAACAGATTTAGTCGCCAAAAGTGGTTTCTTATTTTTTTTAGAAAATAATTTATTTTTTACATAAATTATATTAAATAAAAATAATTATTTTTATATATATAGTTTTGTATTAATATCGGTCAATATACTATATAAATAATATATGTTGCATTTATATTTATGTGATGTTTTAGTGGCATAGTGGGGAGAGTGTGTCGGTAAAGGTTTAGAATGTGGGAGGTTGGTGGTTCGAAACTTGGGAACAGCAGAGGGTAATTTTTTTTTTTCTGAAATATGCTTTTGGCGACTAAAATGTGTGGTCGCCAAAAGCTTGACTATTGCGACGAAAAAAATAGTCGGCAAATGTATAAATAAAAAAAAATAATTCACTATTGGCGACTAAAAGATTAGTCGCTAAATGTATAATTTTCAAAAATGTAATTGACTATTGGCGACAAAAGCTTTGGTCGCTAAAGACCTGTTTTTTGCCGACTAAAACTTTTTTAGTTGCCAATACCTCCGGCGACCATGTATTCGCGACAAAACCGGCGACTAAAATATTTAGTCGGAGAAAGTGAAAAGTCGACTTTTGGCAACTAAAAATGGACTTTTGGCGACTAAAAATTTAGTCGCCAAAGGTGCTTTTTCTTATAGTGTGAATTGCATAGTTACATGAATGCAATATTTATAGGACGGAGAGGACATGAATCACTTGGAGAAGGTGTAATGTATGACGATTAGGGTTTTGGGGTAGGAGAAAGAATTGGTTGGAGAAAGAGTGCATAGAAAAGATCTTCTTCATCTTTTTCTTTTTTTTTAAAAAAAATCATAAATCATGATTTTTTTAAACTTAAAAATTCATAATTTTAGTATCGAAAACAGCCAAATCAGTTTATTTAATTTATTTATAGGTAAACAATTTAATTATAGGGAAATAACTAAATTAGTTTTCCAAATTAATTACTACGAAACAAAATCAATCAAACAAAATGATTTAAACATATTTGAATTGATTTTTGTTTAATTAATTATTTTAAGGAATGAAAGATTTTATGCAGAGATTTTAAAAGATAAATAAATGAATTGAAAGGTTAATAAATCATATTTTTATATTTGATTTTAGAAAATGATCATCTTTTAGGCAATAATCTTAAGAGATGAGTTTAAATTTTTTTCATTTTTTAATTCACAAATTATGTAAGATATATGAATAATTTATTATTTTTAAATAAAAAGAATAGAAAAATGACGTTAGGTTCCGCCACTCTTCTAGAGAGAGGAAACGCGTGAGGGACATTACATGAAAACACACATGAGATGGATGCACTCGACGAAGTGGAAGGATTTGGTTTTCCTCCAAAAATCATGGCCAATAAGGTAATTCCACCGAGGCTGAATAAGAGGGCTACTATTAGCACCTCCCTTTTTCCTTTGTATCCCCACCTCTTCCATTTTTTTTTTATTTCCAATTTTATCCAAACGTAAAATTTCACTTTTACCCTCATCCCTCATTTTCTAACCCTAATTTTCCAAACCCTAACCCTAACCCTAACCCCAACCCCTTTCAACTCCAGCTACCACCTTCATGGGCCGCCAGCCAGCCCCTCACTGCCAGTTGCCACCTCCATCTCCACTGCAATCGCGATCTCTACCCCTACCAATCGTGAACCCTACCGCCACTACAATCTCTCTCTCTCTCTCTCTCTCTCTCTCTCTCTCTCTCTCTCTCTCTCTCTCTGCGCATGGTTGGGTCGATAGGGTTTGGAGGCGCGATGGCTACGGGAACGATGATCCATGACCTCAAACCCTAGCCACCTCCATTGCCGTCGCGATCTAAGATCTCAACCCCAGCCGCCGTCGTGATCTGCAACCTCAAACCTTAGCTGCTGTCGTGATCTATGGCCTCAAACCGTAGTCGCCGTCGTTGCCATCGCGATTTGAGTTGGGATGAGTAGCGACCGACGATGGTGGCTAGGCGATGGGCGTACGCGAGAGAGAGAGAGAGAGAGAGAGAGAAAGAGAAGAGTGGGCTCGCGATGGTGGCTCGCGGCGGTGGCTCTGGACTAAGGTTGTCTGAAGCTGCTGGGGGTGGTCGTCTATGGAGGTCGCAGTGACGTTGACCGAAAAGTGGCGGCCAGAGCTGGCAATGGTTGGTTTGGGAAGGTGGGTTAGAGTAAGGGCATAGTTGGAATTAAGGTGGAACTTCAAAGAGAAAATAGAGGGGTCTCATTTAACTGGGTGGGGGTTCAAAGAAGTGGGGGGTCTAAAGAAAAAAGGAAGGTGCTAATAGCAGCACTTCTAAATAACCCACATGATGTTGATATATATGTACACTAGTTTATAATGGCCAGGTTAGGTAGGAGTTATTATTATAATATATTTAAATGAAATAGAATAAATTATTAGATAGATAATAGAATTATGTGGTATGATATGTATTATTTTTTGATTTGTTATACACCATGCAGACTCCAATTCTATTACCATATTATTTTGGGTGAATTTATAAGATTTTAACATTTCTTCCGAATTTATAAAAAAAAAAAATTATGTTTGTAACTTTTCTCAACACATAAATATAAAATAAATACTAAGATAATTCTCTCATCTAAAAAACCTACTAAGACAATTCACTAAACTAATAAAGAAGCAAAAGAAAATATATCTATATGTAACAATTTTATTAATAAGTAAATCATTAAGTAAATTAATAATTTTTAATGATATGAAAAGCATTTTTCAGTTAATCATTTTTTTAATAAATAAATCATTAAGTCAATTAATAATTTTTAATGATATGAGAAATATTTTTCAATAAACAATTTTGATAATTTATTATTGCATTAGAGAATAGTTTTTTTTCCCGAGTATTATGTTAAATTAAAATTTATAACAAACGATAGTTATAATTTCTAGCATTATAGAACTGATTTATATTTTAAACGAACTTTATAAGTGTATTTATAATTTGTTAAAAAATAAAAAATTTATATTTCATAATTAACTAAAAATATTTATGTAATTATACTTAAATTGTTTCGCCAACCAACCTAAAAGGCTAAAACCGCCTCTTATGGATATATGTCAGTCATTCTGCCGACCCTCACAAGAGAGATCATCAGCCAAGCTACTGAAAAATACATGCTCCAAAAAAAAAAAAAAAAAGCTACTGAAAAATACATTTTGACTTCAACTCAACGAAAGGGACCCCCAAGAAGAGAAATCATCAACCAAGCTACTTGACAAAAGGATACAGCAGATCCAAATTCACCACCACAACAACAACAACAACAACAAATCAAAACCATTTTGACGCCAACCAACTCAAAAATCAAAAGGATACAGCAGATCCAAATTCACAACAGCCAAAAAAATAAAAAAAATAAAAAAAAATAAACCAAGCTACTTAAAAATACATTTTGACGTCAACTCAACAAAAGGGCCACTTTGTGCTCTACTCACGTGATTCTCCGGATTCTCTTTTTGGTTTAATTGAATTTATTTTTTATAAAAATTCAAAAATTAATTTGATAAAAAAAAAAAAAGTATAAGAAAAAATTTAAGGTTTGAATGTTATAGCTTTGTTCGGCATATTACTTTGGAGCTAAAATAATCATAAAAAGATAAAATAGACTAAAATATCAATAAGATAAAATGTCACATCCAAATTATCATCATTTTATTTTCTCTCTCACAAAAGTTCAAAAATTCAAAAAACTAACCTAAACAAACTTTTTAACCCATGCTAAAATAGCAAAAAAGTTAAAAAGCCAATTCACTTCTTAATAATCTTAAATTTTTAATTTTATTAATTTAAATAATATTTTTTGATTTATTTTTAATTAAATTATTTTTTATTTTCGTTAAACTAAAATTGATAAAAAAAACATATTATTTTAATCATTATACTCAATATAATTGTATAAAAAATGTGTAATATTTCATTTTCTATTGAATTTAATGACTAATGTTTTTATTAGTTTTACTTAATGACAATAGATAAATGATTTAGTTTGAAAACAAATTAAAATATTATGATTTAAATTGATAAAATTAAAAATTTATTTTTTTACAATACTCAAATCTTGGAAGATTGAATTTTTTTTTATTACTTTTTTAATATTTTTTTTTACTATAATAGTTTATTGCCAAACGCACCCTTAAGCTACCTCAGCCTCTAAAAAAATATATTGTAAATTACAAATACATTTTCTGAGGTTTGCTTAAAACATGAAGTGCCCATTATAATACTGAAAATTACAAATACCTCATTGTCAAAATTTATTATTTAACAAAATTAACAGAAAAAACAAAATTTCTAACAACTCTTCCATATAATAATAAAATTACTTAAATTATTAACTAAAATATATTTATGACATTATTAAAAATTGTTAATTGAGTTGATAATTTATTAATAAAATGACTCATCTGTTATGCAATTAGAAATTTAAAGGTGCAGCACGTAATTTTCATAGCTACATGAGGCAATCTATATTTTAAATAAACCTCAAATGGCATTTTTATAATTTACTCAAAAATTTAATTCTATCTCTTTGATTAAGCTCATATGATAGCTATATACAACAAATAAGAGTCTTAAGGATCAATTTTTTTTGTTTCTAAAAGTAAAAACTTTATTGTAAAAAATATTTAGGAATCAATTCTTATTATCACGATGATAGTCGCTAAGTTAGAATCCAAAATTTAAAAAAAAAAAAAAAATTAGCATCAAAGTGATTTGGTCTCAAAAAGAATAATAAATCATTACTAAATGTCTAATTTTGTTACTAAAATTACGATGATGATATTTTTTGAAACACAAATATATTTTGCTCATAAAAAATAATTTTTTTCTAAATTTTTATTTCAAACATTTAATTTGTTGTAATATTTTAAATTTTTTTAAATAAATAAATAAAATAAAATATAAATTTATGCAATCAAATAATCTACTAATTGGCATTGAAATGACAATCTACGCTAATGGATCGAACGTAAATTTCAATAATACCTTATTATAATTTTAAAATGATGAGGCAACAGACATTTACATACGTTTGTAATGTGACATTACAATTCGGAAAATTCGTCTATTTTAAGATTAAGACCAAATCATGCATTGAGAAAGTTAAATTAAATTGTGTGGTTTGGCTTGAATCGAATTGATTTGTAATTTTTTTTTTTTTTTTTTTTTTTTTTGGGCACCCTATCCATTTTAGCATCAAAGGAAAAAAGAACATAAGTATGATTATTTTCAATTTCAAATCAATGAGAAAGGCTACTACCTACATTCTTGAAAAGGCACATGCAAAAAAATTATAACTTTTTATGATAAAAATTAAGATTTTTTTTGGTGTTATGCTTTTTTATTGTAAAAGTTATGAATGACAAATTTATAATGTATCTTAAAATTACAAATAATGAAATTATGTCACTACATGATAAAAAATACATTTTTTTTTATGGTCAACAAAAAGTTTTAATTTTTGTAGTAAAAAAAAAATGTTTATTGTGTAGTAAAAGTTGTGAATTTTTCTGATGTTATGAGGTGTATAGTATATGCACCCTTTTAGGAGTGCACATAATAGTATTTTCTCAAATGAATTTTTGTATACTACAAGAATAACATTTGAATAGCACTATAAAAATGATGTGATAATATCATTTTTTAAAGTAAAATTATATTTATAAGTGTTTTTATTTTAAAGTGAAAGGTTCACATTAAATTATATCAGTCTATATATTTTTTTGTATGAATATTTGCTTATATAGTATATTATATTATATTATATGGAGCAAGGGAGTCAAAATGACAAAGAAAAAGAAAAGGATTTTTGAGAGAGAAAAAAGCTTGAATTTGGAGCAAAAAAGTGATTGAGAGTTGGAATGGAACTAATAAAATGACACAGTATTAAAGCATAACAATTGCTTCTGTGATTAACTCACAGCAGCATCCCCGAACCCTCCAGGAAAAAGAGAGAGGAAACGTGTGAACTACCCAAAAACACATTTTGACGAGGTGGATGGATTTTTTTCCTCCAAAAATCATGTTCCACGTCGAAGGGTAATAAGGTAATTCCACTGAGGCTGAATAGACAGGCACAATATGAACACACACATGGACTCCCAGAAGTCACCTATGTGTTCTAGTTATGTTGGAAATGATATGGACTCCCAACCACTCCCACAACTCCACTCATTTGTGATAAAAAATAAAAAATAAAAACACAAAATATGATTGGTTCATATATCATTGAAGCTCATTGAGAGTTTTTATTTGGGGGAGTCTCAAGCATTTTTTCGTGATTCTCTATACATGTTTAGATTCTCTTTTGGTTCAGTTGAATTTATTTTTTTACAAAAATTAAAAAATTAATTTGATAAAAAAAATTTAAGGTTTGAGTGTTATGGCTTTGTTTGGCATATCAATTTGGAGCTAAAATAACCATAAAAAGATAAAATAGACTAAAAATCAATAAGATAAAATGTCACATCAAAATCACAATCATTTCATTTTTCTCTCATAAAAGTCAAAAAATTCAAAAAGCCTAATCCAAATCAACTTTTTAATCCAGACTAAAATAGCCAAATAATCAAAAAGCAACTCACTTTCCAAACGAATGTATAATAATCTTAAATTTTTAATTTTATTAATTTAAATAATATTTTTTGATTTATTTTTTATTTTTGTTAAACTAAAATTGATGAAAACATATTATTTTAATCATTATACTCAATATAATTGTACAAAAAATGTCTAATATTTCATTTTCTATTGAATTTAATGACTAATATTTTTGTTAGTTTTACTTAATGAAAATAGATAAATGATTTAGTTTGAAAAAAAATTAAAATATTAGGATTTAAAATGATAAAATTAAAATTTTATTTTTTAACAATTCTCAAATCTTGGCAGATTGAATTTTTTTTTTGAATTTTTTAATAGTTATTTTTTTATTTTTCTATTTTTTTTTATTTTAATAGTTTATTGCCAAACGCACCCTTAAGCTACCTCAATCTCTAAAAAAATATATTGTAAATTACAAATATATTTTTTGAGATTTGCTTAAAATATGAACTGCCCATTATACAAGTACCTCATTGTCAAAATTTATTATTTAACAAAATTAAAAAAAATATATTCTAACTACTTTTTTATACAATAATAAATTACTTAAATTATTAACTAAAATATATTTATGACATTATTAAAAATTGTTAATTGAGTTGATAATTTAATAATAAAATGACTTATCTGTTATGCAATTATAAATTTAAAGGTGTAGCATGCAATTTTCATAACTATATGAGGCAATCTATATTTTAAATAAATCTGAAAGGGTATGTTTATAATTTACTCAAAATTTTAATTTTATCTCTTTTATTAAGCAGATACTGATAGCTATATACAATAAATAAGAATTTTAAGAATCAAATTTTTTTGTTTCTAAAAGTAAAAATTTTATTGCAAAAAATATTTATGAATCAATTTTTATCATCACGATGATAGCCGCTAAGTTAGGATCCGAAAATTTTAAAAAAAAGTTAGCAACAAATTAATTTGGTCTCAAAAAGAATAATAAATCATTACTAAATGTCTAATTATGTTACTAAAAATACAATGATGATATTTTTTGAAACAAAAATATTTTGTCCTTAAAAAATAATTTTTTTCTAAATTTTTATTTCAAACATTTAATTTGTTGTAATATGTTAATTTTTTTAAATAAATAAAAAAAATATAATATAAATTATGCAATCAAATAGTCTAGTAATTGACATTGAAATGACAGAATTTTGAATTTTTTTTCATTGGAATCACGATTTCAAAACTAAACCAAACATTATCTTAGTTTCTTGACTTTTTAATAAAAAATATAACATCCTAAACATGGCATGAGTTATACAATTTTTATTTTATTTTATTTTTTGTTGCTATTAATGTTTTGTCCCAAGTATTATATAACAAATAGATATATAATAATTCAATTGGTAAAATTAAAACAAATGAATTTTCTAAAATTACAAAAATTATACTTTCTGTCAAGTATAATTACATTGTCAACGAAAATCGTAATTATAATTCATTGTACCACAGTTTGTTAAATGATATAACAATCTTATCTTTTTTTTTTTGTCTATTCCTCTCTCCCACTCATCTTCTATCTCTCTTTATTTTCAAGGCAATGTGGCAAAAAAAAAAAAACTGAAATGAAATGAAATATTTATTTATTTCAGTAAGTTTATTAGGAACAATATTCTCATACTAGTAAAATTTAGTTTGCCAATTGATAGAATATAATAAATTTAGGTTGGCCATAAAATGTAAGGGTATTTTTATTTGTTTATTTTTAATTTTATGAAATGATCGAGGTACCTAAGCCATGTTAGATTTATTTCAATCAACACAAATTGAGGAGTCACTTGACCAATTTGTTTATGTAAATATTTTTTAAATTGGTAAACATACATCATAAGTACTTTTTTTTTCATAATAAAATATACATATTTATGCATATTTAATATATTTGAAAAAATAGATTGAGTGTAATATTTTTTTATAATTTTGTAATTATGGGCGTAACTTCACTTTAATCTAAACAGTTGTAGATATTTTTATAATATTTTTAAAAAAATTAAACAAAAATTAATTCGAACTAAATATCACTTCAATTCAAACAAAATTAAACATATATTTGTTTATGTAAATATTTTTTGAATTGATATTTTTAAACAAAATCAACTGCAGATAAAAATATTAAAGTGAAGTTATAAAAATATTTAAAAATAATTATTAAGTATTTTTGAAGTAATGCTTTACACCAATTGTCAATTAATACATATCATGATATCACAAAATATTAAATGAAAAAAATAAAAAAAGAATAGTGATATATAAACATAGGATCAATATAAAAAAAAATATTAATAATGATTTGGTTGGATTTTGATCTATCACTTTGTAATAGAGAGTCCATTGACATATTCTTTATTATACAAATGACACAATCATATCAATTTAGAGTAAAATTTTGCATACAAATTCTAGTGAAATAATATTTTTCAACAAAAAAAAAATGATCATAGGCAACAAAAAAAAGAAAAAAAACAAATAATGGTTAGTAGAGAGTAAAGAGACAAATGATACATAAAATATGAAATGCAAAAACAAAAAATGGTCAAAAGTTTTTTTATAAAAAAAAAAGAAAAAAAAAAGTGTACTTAAAAGATGAAAGAGTCTACTTAAATAATGCAAGAGCTTAAATATTAACTAACCTCTAATTGTCTCATAAAGATAGAGAAAAAATAATGAATTGCATCGTTACATGAATGTAGTATTTATAGGACGAAGAAGATGAGAATCACTTGGAAAAGGTATAATGCATGACAATTAGGATTTGGGGGTAAGAGAAAGAATTGATTAGAAAAAGAGTGCACATAAAGGATCTTCTTCATCTTTTCTTTTTTAAATCCTAAATCATGATTTTTTTAATTATTTTTTAAACTTAAAAATTCACAAATTTAATATGGAAAACAACCAAATCAGTTTATTTAATTTATTTATAAGGAAACAATTTAATTATAGGAAAACAACTAAATTAGTTTTTCAAATTAATTAGTATAACGAAACAAAATCAAACAAAATAATTTAAACATATTTGAATTGACTTTTGTTTAATTAATTATTTTAAGGAATGAAAGATTTTATGTAGAGATTTTAAAAGACAAATAAATAAATTCGAAGGTTAACATATCGTATTTTTATATTTGATTTTAGAAAATAATCATCTTTTAAACAATGATCTTAAGAAATGAGTTTAAAAAATTTTATTTTTTAATCGAAAATTATATAAGGCACATGAATAATTTATTATTTTTAAAATAAAAAGAGTAAAAAAATGACGTTAGGCGTTGCATGCGAAGGTATTTCGGTGAATCTTACACTAGTCCCCACTCTTCCACAGAGAGAGAGGAAACGTGTGAGGGACATGACATGTAGATGCAATAGACAAACTGGAAGGATTTTTTTTCCTCCAAAAATTATGGCCCACGTCGAAGGGTAATAAGGTAATTCCACCGAGGCTGAATAGAAACAAACAATGCGAAAACCGACATATATCAGTCTTGCTACCGATCCATATCAGTCCTGCTACCGATCCCAGTAAGAGAAATCATCGACTAATTGAAATTTTGGAAGATGGTTAAAAGTTAAAAAATATCTAAGACTCTTTTTTTTTTTTCACTGAGAGGGTAATTTATGCTAAATTGGGCCGAGCTGAGAATTGGGCCGAGCTGAGAGTTGGGCCAGGATAGGCCCAAATGCGAAGGATATCAGGTACACCGGTCAAAGGAGACTTCGGTTAGTCCGGTTAAAGGTTGGGCTGCGGACGAGTGGTAGTCCGGTCCGAAGAAGATGCGTCGATGTTAGTCTGGTAGTAGCCGTGGTGGTCGGTCCGGCCGAAGTAAGGTCTTGTTGTTATACTCCGGTTGAGAATAGACCATGAGTAGTTCGGTCTTCAGTGGTTACTTCGGTCGGAGCATGTGGAAAACCGAGGTAAGCCATGGTTCTGGAAGCAGTTCGCCTTAACTCCCTTATGGATAGCTCGGTCTTAGCATGGAAAAGCCGAGGTAAGGGAGAGTATAGTAAGAGCCGAACTAACGGTTATTCCGGTCATTTGGAGTTCGACCATAGAAGAACCATCTCACTTGGTTTAAGCAGTGAGGGGGGTGTTGAAGGATAAGCATTATCCTTCAGGAATATGAATCCTAGGAGGACTCTACATGGAGGAGTTAGAGTCCTACTAGGATTGTGCCACTCGAAACCTATATAAGCTCACCAATATCACCTATGAAGAGGTAATGCAATTTTGGCTCCCTGACTACATTGAGCTTTTGCCTATTTGTCTTGCTTACTGACTTAGGCATCGGAGGGGTTTTCCGGCACACACCCGCCGGCCAGCTCAAGTTTGAGTTTTCAGGTGATAGAACGACGACGTGCAGAAGAACACAGGCTTGATCAACAGGATTATACGTGAAGGTGAATCTCTTTCCCGTACAATTGGCGCCGTCTGTGGGAATCACAGACAAGAACAACCTCTTGATCAAGTGTTTTTCTCCCAAACTTCGATGGCCAACAATGAAGAACTGCCTCAGTCCGCCATTGACGGACAAACTCCAGACGGAGGTGCAAGGCGCGAAGGCCTACCTTTGGTCCCTCCCATGGCGAACCTGGAACCACCAAGGCAAAATTCCAGGAGGGATGCAAGGGGACGAAGGAGGAATAGCAGCCCTCATCTCTCTCGTTCGCAAAGCCCAGAAAGGCAAAGGCGCAGGGTTGATCCTCAGGCCTTGGAGGATCGCGTCAAAGCACAAGACGAGTTGATACGGCGGATGGCGGCAGACATGGAATCTCTCAAACGCCAGGTGAAAGGAAAAGAAGTGGCGACAGGAGAGGGGCGCACAAACAAGACGCCCCCTCGCCACTCAGAGGGTCGTAGTAGGAATTCTACACCCTCCCAGGCAGAAGAGAAAAGCCTCAGGACAGGCGATACGCAATCAAGATCTTCCAGAACTCGTCACTCCAGGTCTGAGAGGGCGAGATCTGAAAGGTCTTACACGGAAGGTAGCACATACTGGCCTTCGCATACGCACCAAACAAGGTCCAGACAAACGGAGTTACCCAGGTCATCCGACCTACGAACCGTGCTAGAAGAAAAGGCACGACGCAGGGAGGATGCCAGGGCGCATGATCCACATAGAGTTTCAGCCTTACAGCGGTTGGCTCCTCGGACGCATGGAAGCGTCGAGGTTGGAATGCCACAACCGCGCCCGGCCTACGAACCAACGGACAAAGTATTGGCAAGGCTGCAGACCTCACCGTTTGTCCCAGCAATTGAGAACGCGCCTTTACCGTCAGGCTTTCTATAGCCGAAGTTCACTACATACGAGGGGAAGACGGACCCCTACTTGCACTTAAGCCACTTCCGCCAGGTTATGGCTGTATACCGGCGGAACGAGGCCTTAATGTGCATCTTGTTCCCCTCAAGCCTTGGTGACCTAGGCTTGACTTGGTTTGAGAAACTCCCAGAGGGCAGCATAGCCTCCTGGGCGCAATTGGCAGAAGCATTTGTCACAAGATTCAGAACAAACACTAAGACTCCGGTGGAGATCGACCAGCTGCTCTCCATCGACATGGGCGAAAAAGAGACCCTGAGGTCATATAACAGCCGTTATTGGGAGACATTCAACCAGATTGGGGACTGCCCAACCAATCTCGCCATTGCGCAATACAAGAGAGGACTCCCAGTTGGGAACAGACTGAGGGATTCTATCACCATGACGCCACCTCTTACCATGGAAGCCCTGATGGAAAGAGTGCATCAGCACATCAGGGTGGAAGAGGATGGCGCCCGTGCCAAAGCAAAGTCTGGCACGACCGCAGCGTCAGAAAAGAAGGCCTCAGCAAAAGTCAATGCGGTAAATCGGCCGAACAAAAATGGGCGAGGAAGACGCGACAACGAAGAAGACCGAGACGAGAGATGGTTGAGAGTCCGCACTGCCATCACCACGGTCTTCAAGAAGCCGATCTACCGAATACTTAGCGAAATTCGAGACGAACCTTTCGTCAAGTGGCCAGCCAAGCTAGGCGAGGCACAGAAGGACTATGATGATAGATCCCGGTGCACCTTCCACAAAGAAAAGGGGCACCGAACTGAGAACTGCACCCCGTTGAGGCAGCATTTGGAGGAGTTGGTGGCGGCAGGCCACTTAGACAAATACATTGAAGGAGGGGCACAGCCAGCCCCCCAGGACCGTAATAACCCCAACGGAATGCCAATCGACGCTCCACCTCAAGGCATTATTAATGTGATACATGGAGTTTTCGAACCTGAGCGTGTATGTGAGCTCAGAGGTTCGATCAAGAAGGCTGAGCACTTAAGGGAAGTACTAAGTGCCCAACCAGTCGCCAAGAAGGGGAGGACAGAGGCCTCAAATGTTATGTCTTTTTCGGATAAAGACTTGGACAGAATATGTTGCCCCCACAATGATGCCCTGGTCGTCACTCTCCGAGTCAAGGATTTTGACGTCAAGCGGATTCTGATTGACCAGGGTAGTTCGTGCGAAATCATGTACTATGAGACGTTCAAACAATTGAAGCTGCAAGATAAAGACTTAGCACCTGCAGTGTCACCCTTGATTGGATTTAACTCGATGCCAGAGTGGCCGGTTGGCAAGATTATCCTTCCAGTCAGAGCGGGGAGTGTGACGAAGCAAGTAGAGTTCTGGGTGTTAAAGGTCCCATCCACCTATAACATCATCTTGGGCAGAACATGGCTGCATGCCATGCGCTCGGTGGCGTCATCCTACCACCAAGTGATGCGGTTCCCAAACGACACCGGAGTAATAGAGGAAGTCTATGGAGACCAAATCATGTCCAAGCAATGTTTTGTCACAGTGAATGGAAGCCGCGCAGCGAAGGGGTATGTTCATTCGGTGGAGGAACCGGAGAGTAATGAACTATTCGCAGACGTCGGCAAAGCAGCAAGCCAGAAAGCAGTGGAAGACTTGGTGGAAGTCAGAATAGATGAAAAGAACCCGGATAAGTTCTTTCTGCTTGGTTCGTCGTTGTCCGGCGCTGAGAGGTTAGAGGTCTTGGAATTTTTGACTTCTAACATCGAAGTGTTTGCCTGGACTCCATACGACATGCCAGGCATTGATCCCAACTTCATCTGCCACCAACTCAATGTCCACCCATCTGCCAGGCCAATCATTCAGCGCACCCGCAGATCGGCACTCCACCACGCCGAGATAGTGGCGGAAGAAGTGGGAAACTTGTTGGAAGCAGGGGCAATCAGAGAGGTGCACTACCCCAGATGGATCTCCAACACAGTCGTCGTGCCAAAGAAGAATGGCAAGTGGCGCGTCTGCGTCGACTATAAAACTGTCAACAAAGCATGCCCTAAAGATAGCTTTCCTCTACCACGGATTGATCAACTGGTAGACCTGACGGCAGGGCACAACCGACTAAGCTTCCTGGATGCATATAGAGGCTACCACCAGATTGCAATGCATGAACCGGACCAGGAGGTCACATCTTTCACCACACCAAGAGGACTCTACTGCTACAAGGTCATGCCCTTTGGCCTAAAGAACGCCGGGGCGACATTCCAAAGAATGGTTACCAAGATGTTTGAGCCATTGTTAGGCAAAACAATGGAGGCTTACATCGACGATATGGTGGTCAAGAGCAAGGATCAGAATGACCACCTCAAGGACCTAAGTGAGATGTTTGAGATCCTGAAGAAGCATAAGTTGCGCCTCAATGCGTCGAAGTGTGCTTTCGGAGTAGGATCAGGCAAATTCTTAGGCTTTCTGGTGACCAACCGAGGTATAGAAGCAGACCCATCTCAGATCAAGGCAATACAAGATCTGGAGAGACCAAACTCAGTGAAAGAAATGCAGCATCTCACCGGAATGGCAGCCGCGCTCAATCGGTTCATTAGCCGATCGTCAGACAGGCTACGACCATTTTTTCATGCCCTCAAGGCCAAGTTTGAGTGGGACGAAGAATGTGACCGAGCTCTGGAAAGCTTGAAGGAATACATGTCTTCTCCACCACTACTTGTAACACCAATTCCTGGAGAAGAACTCTTCCTGTACCTGGCAGTCTCACAGCACGCGATTAGCGCGGTGTTGGTCCGTGCAGAAGGAGTCCAACATCTGCCCATCTACTATGTTAGCAAGACACTGCTGGGCGCCGAAACAAGGTATTTGCCACTGGAGAAACTGGCATTGGCCTTAATGATGGCCGCAAGGAAGCTATCGCACTACTTTCACGCTCACACTATAGTTGTCCTTACAGCCTTCCCACTAAAGGCTTTGTTTGAAAGGGCGAATTTCTCTGGGAGAATTCTGAAGTGGGCAGTAGAGTTGGGACAATACGACATCAAGTTCCAACCTAGAACCGCAATAAAAGCTCAAGCATTGGCGGATTTTGTCGCAGAGTTCACTCCTGGGAGTCATCATATTTGCCCAGTCGACCTGACTGACTCAACCGAACTAGGGACAGAAGTTGACGTCGGAATAACGCAACCCCTGATATTGGTTACTCAGCCAAGTCCTAAGGCAGACCGGAGTAATACAAACAAGGAAGAGGTAAACCATGCTATACCAAGTCCAGACTCGCCAACGAAGAAAAACTTGGTGCAGCAAGATGACAAGGGACAGGCAGCAGGCCTGGACTTAGAAGGAGAAATCAGCAGCATGGAAGATCCCAAGGCATCATCCGATCCCTCTACTTGTTGGAAGTTGTTCGTTGGGGAGATGTGGAAGCTCTTTGTGGATGGAGCATCCAATCGACATGGAGCAGGACTTGGCATAGTCCTCATCTCTCCAGACGGCCTGATAGTGGAGCAGGCAATCAACCTTGGCTTCCCAGCATCAAACAATGAAGCGGAGTACGAAGCGCTTCTTGCAGGTCTCAAGTCAGCAGCCTACATGAAGGCCACCGAACTCATGGTCTACAGCGACTCACAGTTGGTGGTGAATCAAATTTCTGGCGATTACGAAGCAAAGGATGACAGAATGGCTAAGTACCAAGAGCTAGTCAGAACCGAGATCAAGAGGTTCGAAGTGGTGAGAATAGAACAGATCGGCAGGGAGGAGAACAGCAGAGCAGACGAACTAACAGGTTTCGCTTCAATGGCGGATACCTCCATCCCACATCCTCTATTGATCGACTATCTGCCTAGACCAAGTATTGAAGACCCAGAAGCAGAAGAAGTATGCTGCGCCGATCTAGGTCCTTCTTGGATGGATCCTATCATCTTGTTCCTGAAAGACGGCACCTTACCAGAAGATAAGAAAGAAGCCAACAGAATAAGAGCAAAGTCGCAGCGATTCTGGCTCTCCCCATCCCAGGCGTTGTACAAAAAGTCATTCTCAGGACCTTACTTAAAGTGTGTGCACCCCAGCAAAGTGGAAGCATTCCTGTTCGAAATACATGAGGGAGTATGCGGCAGCCATCAAGGAGGACGATCATTGGCATACCGAGCTATTTCACAAGGATACTGGTGGCCGTATATGCAAGCGGATTCAGAGAAGTATGTAAAAAAATGCGACAAGTGCCAGAAGTTTGCGCATCAAATACACCAACCTGCCAGAGAACTTCTACCTCTCACTAGTCCATGGCCTTTCGCAATGTGGGGCTTGGACATAGTGGGACCACTCCCAACAGCACCAGGCAACAGGAAGTTCTTTCTTGCGGCGACAGACTACTTCACAAAGTGGGTGGAAGCAGAAGCCTTGGCGTCAATCAAGGAAAAAGATGTGAAGAAGTTTGTCTGGCAGAACATCATTACCCGCTTCGGCATACCAAAAGCACTGATCTCAGACAACGGCACGCAGTTCGACGGCAGAATTTTCAGAGGCTTTTGTAAGGAGTACAAGATAGAATTCTACAATTCTACACCGGCGTATCCCCAAGCGAATGGACAAGCAGAAGCTTCAAACAAGGTAGTCTTGGATGGACTGAAGAAAAGACTTGAGAAGGCTAAAGGCAAGTGGGTAGAAGAACTCCCTCATGTTTTATGGGCTTACCGCACCACGCCTCGGCGATCAACAGGAGAAACACCATTCTCCTTAGCTTATGGCATGGAAGCAGTCATCCCATTAGAAGTTGGTCTCCCCACAATTCGGAGTGAAAACTTTGATCCAGACTTAAACGCCGAAGCAATAGCATTGGAACTTGATCTTGCGGAAGAAAGAAGAGATAGAGCTTTGGTTCACATCGCCTCCTACCAACAAGAGTTGTCTAGAAAGTACAACAAAACAGTGCATCCCAGACAGTTCAAGATCGGCGATTGGGTACTTCGCAAAGTGATGGGAAACACCCTGGTTCCAGGAGATGGCAAGTTGGGACCGAATTGGGAAGGACCTTACAAAGTGGTCGGCTTAGCAGGCAAAGGGGCATACCACTTGGAAGATAAGGAAGGCAAAGCAATCCCAAGGCCATGGAACACTGCCAATCTTAAATTGTTTTATTTTTAGTTTTTTTCTTCTCTCTCAAGAATGTGTAGTTTTTTCCTCTCTCAATAAAACAAGTCGATTCTTTTCAGCATGGTTGTTTTTTCTGTAAAAGATAGTTTTGATGAAGTATAAACTATATTCTAAGTTGGCTGGAAAAACCAACTTAGAGGTTGGCTGGATTAAACCAACACCCTTCCTAAGCCCAGGATAAGGATCCAGGCTGCAGGAAGTTTGGCCGGAATAACCAAACATTTTATTCTAAGTTGGCTGGAAAAACCAACTTAGAGGTTGGCTGGATTAAACCAACACTCTGTACTCTTCAGCCGAAGTATGGGCATGGCTGAAGAGTGGTTGGCTGGATTAAACCAACTCTTTGTACTCTTCAGCCGAAGTATGGGTATGGCTGAAGAGTGGTTGGCTGGATTAAACCAACTCTTTGTACTCTTCAGCCGAAGTATGGGTACGGCTGAAGAGTGGTTGGCTGGATTAAACCAACACTCTGTACTCTTCAGCCGAAGTATGGGCATGGCTGAAGAGTGGTTGGCTGGATTAAACCAACTCTTTGTACTCTTCAGCCGAAGTATGGGTACGGCTGAAGAGTGGTTGGCTGGATTGAACCAACACTCTGTACTCTTCAGCCGAAGTATGGGCATGGCTGAAGAGTGGTTGGCTGGATTAAACCAACTCTTTGTACTCTTCAGCCGAAGTATGGGTACGGCTGAAGAGTGGTTGGCTGGATTAAACCAACACTCTGTACTCTTCAGCCGAAGTATGGGCATGGCTGAAAAGTGGTTGGCTGGATTAAACCAACTCTTTGTACTCTTCGGCCGAAGTATGGGTATGGCTGAAGAGTGGTTGGCTGGATTAAACCAACACCTTGTACTCTTCAACCGAAGTAAGTTATATCGGCTGAAGAGCGGTTGGCTGGATTAAACCAACACCCTGTACTCTTCAGCCGAAGTAATTATATCGGCTGAAGAGTGGTTGGCTAGTAAGGTGAGATAGCTAAAACCGAGATCACAGTTTGGGCAAATTGAAGTTCATGAACAAATTCAATTCAAGTACAGGCAGACATTCAGAACCGAAACGAGAGTTGATGGTTTTTCCATTAAAAAACAAAGGAAGTACAATTATGGGGCCATAGCCCGGTTACAGAGTTCAGAAATAAAGGAAAGTACAAGTTCAATCAAAAAAGATCTATCTCAGCATCTAGATCGGCACCAAGGTCAGCATGTACTCCGGCATCTGCAGTTAGCATAGTCTCGGTGGGGAGCTCGGGCGCAGCATTTTCAATCATGGGCTCTGACCGAATTGACTGATCGCCAGCTTGCTCTTGGATAGCCGGAGTCTCTGCTGCCTCTTCGTCATCATCATCATCATCAGACGAACCGAGGAATTGTTTTTGGAGTTCATCAGCATATTCTTGCAGTGAGGCCGGAATAAAGTGCTCAGGAGCGTCGTAGACCTCGGTTTCAGGTCCACAACCGACCTTCTCCACTGCACCTCTCCAGCCGCACTTGAAGAACAGTTTTTTCGCTGCTTCGCACTGCAGAGAGTAGCCAGCTTCGGCTTCCTTGAAACCTTCTTTGGAAGCGTTCTCAGCCTTCTGCTTCAGCTCAGATATTTCGGCATTCTTCTTGTTTTCAAGCTCCGCCATCTCCCTTAAGTATTTGTCTTTCACTTCGGTCACGGCGCGCTGTTTGTCATTTTCAGCCGAGGTGACCAGTCCGGTCAGGCGAGCTACCTCGGCCTCCAGTTCGGCCGACCTTTGTTTGGACAATGCCAGTTCGGCCGCCCTGGCTTCGGCGTCCCTTATTGCGCGCCTCGTTGTTTTGCGAAGTTCCATTATTTGCCCATGAGCAATGGTGTTCTTCTGAATGGCCTGCAAAAGAAGAGTTCCTTGTCAGCCGAGCTAAGAGTTGGAAAAATTAGACTGATCAAAGAAAAACAGTACTGCTTACCAAAATCATGGACTTAGTGGATGACCGGATGGCTTTCAGCTCGGTATTTAGCTGTTTGTTGTGATGCTCCATGTCTTTGGGAAGACAAACACCCCGGGCCAGGTTGAAGGCTAGTAGGTGATCCTTGTCAGCGACAACGGAGTCACCTTCGTCGATATCTCGGTTGTTGAAGACGAAGGGTGGAGCCCATTTGTTGTTAGGCGCAGCTCGGTCAGACGATTCCGGTTGAAGGTTGAGTTCGGGGCTCGGTGGAAGGATGGAATCAACCTCATCAACCAAACGCTGCTCGGTCTCAGTAGTCCGGGCGCGTTTAGCTCGGCGTGAGGAGGATGGCTGTTGTGAGGGGAGAGCTACCACAGCTTTAGTGGTTTGTTGGGTCGGTGGCACTTCGGCACTTGTGGTTGCGGTGAGCATGGCCCTCATCCTGTTCTTCTTCGCCATCTCTTGTTCGGCTGTTAGTGGCACGAGGACAATTTCTGGCAAGGATGGGTCCGGTTCTGGTGGGTCTTCAAGAAGAAAGTCGGTCACCCTTGCTTTTCGGCGACCGGAGTAACGGTAAGTCGGTTCGAAGTCAAGGAGCTTAGCCCAACTTCTTTCCCGAACTCGTAGTGCGGCGCGCAGAACGCCTAGGTTGGGGTAGTTGTAAAGAGAGTGAAGATGAGCTGAATCTGCAAAATGAAAAAACCAACTGTCAGTTCGGTTCAAGAGAGAAAAGCCGAGATAAAGAAAAGTGAGAAAGGCAACCGGAGTATGTATACCGGGTTCTCCTTTATTCCAATTTATGGTTCGGCCAGGGATCTGGGCTTGATGGTCTTCGAAGTTGCCAGACACCCAGAAGAAGTCATCATCATTTAGGTCTTTGTCCGGTGTGTCCTTAATTATTTTTTCTCGGCCTCGGCGTATTCTCAAATAATAACACCAGCCTTCATTTTTGGATCCTAATGAGTACTGGTGGAGTATTTCGGCTAGGCCTAGATTAAGACCGGTCTGGCGGTTTAGGGCGTTTATGCCCATTATTATGCGGTATGTGTTGGTGGAGAGTTGAGTTGGGCATAGTCTGGTTTGCCTAAGAAACTCACAGATTAAAGGCTGGACTGGGAATCGTAGTCCGGTCTCTATTATTGATTGAATGGTGAAAGGGACAAAGCCTGGGTTGCCCCATGGATCTACATCTGGTTCGGCTAGGGTGAGGTTTACATCGGTTGGTATTAGGTAATCCTTTCTGAATTCGGCTAAGCCGCCTGGGGTTTCTACCAAAAATCTGTACTTCCCCATTTATTGAATAACTTATAAATAATTTAGTTCGGCTGGGGATTTGGACTCAAGAGCTCGGTTGAGCGCACGGAGGAAGTATCTGGGCAACCTAAGTCTGCAAATAGGAAAAACAAGGTGTTAAGCACAGATCATCGACCGTGCTATAAAAAAAAAACAAAACAAGGAAAGGAAGCCTTACTTCGGCTAGAAAGATTGATGCGGGATCTACCTCGGTGTCAAAAAGGAGCGTGTTATTTCGGTTCTGGCAGGGCGTTGGGTTAGCTCGGTTCTGGTTTTGGTTTTGTTATTCCGGCTGAACGTCAAGGGGCAGCTTTCTGAGTTCGGTTTAGGAACTAAGAATGCTGGCATGGCCCCTGAAGTTTTAGCTCGGTCAAGTGCTATGGTTTCTGGTTCGGTGGGTTTCGTTTCGGCTGTTGTGGATCAGTTGGTGACCTATTGAGACTACTTTGTTGTGTACAAGTGCTAGTTCGGTTCCGGTTTACCTAAATCTTTATATAAGCAAAAACAGTATTCTAGTTCGGTTGAGACACGTTTAAAGATCAAAACTACGATCTACAGTTTGCATTATGATATTCAAAGTGTTCTTATGAAGATTTTTCCCAGAAAGCAAAAAACAGTGTTTTGCAAAAACACCAAACACGAAGTAGACTGCTATGGATTAAAACGAAAGCAATAACAGAGAAAACAGATTTCTGATGCTTACCTGGTAGAAAGACTGAGGATGGAAATGGAAGCAGCAGCAACACGAACACGAGCTCAAAAGTTGGAAGAAGTTGAAAAGAGCATAAGCACAGAGAGAGAGAGAAATGGTGTGATTCTAAATGAAACGAGGGGTTTTTGTTTTGATGAAATCGTAAAGGCGGGAACTGTTCAAAAATTTCGGAGTACGAGGGCGGCGCGACAGCTGGGATTGGCCAATGCGAGCCTGCCACGTGTCATTGGAAGGACAATCGATTCAGTTTCTGCAAACTGAAGAGACGTTTTGACCGGACGCGCACAGTACGGCTCAAGTCTAGCTCGGCTGGATAGGCTAAAGGGTTTTTAGCTCGGCCGGATAAGTTAACTGGGTCTTAGCTCGGTTGGATGGCTAACCTGTGTTTTTAGCTCGGCTGGAAAAGCTAAAAGGGTTTCAACACGGCCGGAGTATCTAAAGGATTAGAGCTCGGCTGGATAAGCTAAAAATTTTAGCTCGGTTATAGACAGGTAATCCCTATCATGCTGTGCAGATGGAATTAAGGGGCAATTGAGAGGGTAATTTATGCTAAATTGGGCCGAGCTGAGAATTGGGCCGAGCTGAGAGTTGGGCCAGGATAGGCCCAAATGCGAAGGATATCAGGTACACCGGTCAAAGGAGACTTCGGTTAGTCCGGTTAAAGGTTGGGCTGCGGACGAGTGGTAGTCCGGTCCGAAGAAGATGCGTCGATATTAGTCCGGTAGTAGCCGTGGTGGTCGGTCCGGCCGAAGTAAGGTCTTGTTGTTATACTCCGGTTGAGAATAGACCATGAGTAGTTCGGTCTTCAGTGGTTACTTCGGTCGGAGCATGTGGAAAACCGAGGTAAGCCATGGTTCTGGAAGCAGTTCGCCTTAACTCCCTTATGGATAGCTCGATCTTAGCATGGAAAAGCCGAGGTAAGGGAGAGTATAGTAAGAGCCGAACTAACGGTTATTCCGGTCATTTGGAGTTCGACCATAGAAGAACCATCTCACTTGGTTTAAGCAGTGAGGGGGGTGTTGAAGGATAAGCATTATCCTTCAGGAATATGAATCCTAGGAGGACTCTACATGGAGGAGTTAGAGTCCTACTAGGATTGTGCCACTCGAAACCTATATAAGCTCACCAAGATCACCTATGAAGAGGTAATGCAATTTTGGCTCCCTGACTACATTGAGCTTTTGCCTATTTGTCTTGCTTACTGACTTAGGCATCGGAGGGGTTTTCCGGCACACACCCGCCGGCCAGCTCAAGTTTGAGTTTTCAGGTGATAGAACGACGACGTGCAGAAGAACACAGGCTTGATCAACAGGATTATACGTGAAGGTGAATCTCTTTCCCGTACATTCACCTTCATTGATTTCCTCTCTTTCTTTTATTGGTTGGATTTTCTTTTCTTTTTCTTTTGTTTCTTTTGTCCTCCAATCACCACCTGCCACATGTGTGTGGGGGCGGTGGGATTGGTGATTGGAGGGAGTCTCCATCACTCCTCTTAAAAGTTATATTTTGACTTTTTTTGATTTTTTTTTTTTTAGAGAGAAAAGTGAGTTAAAAGTTGGGAAGTAACTTTTAACCCACTTTTCAAAACACCTCTAACTATCGAAAAACGCAAAAGGGTCATCCACTAAGTAGTATTTTAAGAAGTTGATAAAAAATTAATTTTTTGATTTTTTTTTAAATTTATTTTGTTTTTTTTATAAGTAAAAAATGTGAGAGATGATATTATCAAAAATAGATAAAAAAAAGTTAAAAATTAGCTTCTTATTTACTTTCCAAAACACCCTTACCTATTGAAAAACGCATTTTGATGCCAAATCAACAAAAGGGCCATCGACTAACTGTCGAAAAACGCATTTTGACAAAACCATTCACATGTTGTGGTCTAAACCCACATTCATAAAAAAGTGCTCTCTCTAAAATGCTTGAAGCTTCTGCTCCAGCCTCAGCTCTTGCACACCTAATTGACAACCAAATTGACCGATCGCTAGAAGAAAAAGATCATCTGGTGCGAAGCACCAAGAAGATCAAAAACTTGTCCGAGAGCACTGCTAATCAAGTTATGAACGACTCGATCGAAGCTATAACAGAGGATCACACAACTGTAGATCAAGGTATGAATGACTCGATCCAAAATATGACAGAGGATCAAACAAAAAAGTCTTTCAAACAAGCTCTCGCCTCTTCAAAAACCAACGAGAAAGCATTTGATATCGATCTAGAGAGGTTGTCAAATGATGACCTTCTCACTGATGAGGAAGATAACGAGGATATGGAGAAAGCTAATCCTTCTCAGACTGTTGGTCTAGGGCCTTATATCCCCAAAATCAAACTTCCCTTGCAACTTATTAAGCACATTTGTAAGCCATGGAAAGATTGCCTGATAGTCAGATTGCTTGGGAAAATGCTAGGGTATAAATTTCTAGTCTCCAAACTCAGTAAGAGTTAGGGATTGCAAGGGGATTTTGAAGCAACTGATCTGGGCCTGGGTTTCTTCTTAATTAAATTTGAAATGCGATCTGATTATAACAAAGTGTACATAGAGGGCCCTTGGATCATAATGGATCACTATTTAACTGTTAGAAGATGGGAGCCTGATTTCAAACCATCTAAGGCTGGAGAAGTAGCTACGGCATTATAGGTCTAATTTCCACAACTTCCCATTGAATACTACAACGAGAAAGTACTCTTCCACATAGCAAATGTCACGACCCAAACCGGCCCCTATGGGTTTAGCACCGTAACCGGCCAGTAATCCGAGATTACCGAAGGCCTGCTTAACAGTAATACAGAGTACAGGGGTTGGCGGAAGCCAAAACAGTAAATAAACAATTTCCAATGAGCTGTGACAGCCTGTATGCAAAAAGACTTTTCATACATATATCCAATCAGTGCAAAACAGTATGTACAATATTTATAATCATTCAGGACAGGGACTTAATCCCTATTAACCAGCATAGTAACAGTCTATACATATTACAAAACAGATACAGAGACAGACGGGGGAAATTAAAACACCCCTAAGCCATAGCTTTACAGGCTTGGAACCTTGCAGTGAGGCGCAGTGGTTGGCTTGACAAAAAGGGGAGTCTAACCCATGCTCCTAGCTCCGGTCTGGTGCCTGTACACCTACATATATATATGAGCAGTGAGCTAAAGCCCAGTGAATAACATAATGTGTAAAGAGGTTAAGAATGAATGTCCCTTCAGTAATGAAAACAGTTCATTAAATCAGTATTTCAGTCATTCAGTCATAACAGTCATATGTGGTATATCCATTAGCATAGCAGTATAGTAAACAGTGGGTCTTAAAAGACCGAACAGTCAATGATGGCCATCATAAAAGTAAACAGAAGTTCCAAGATAGGAACTGACAGAGATCTCTGTAACAGTAGCAGTAACAGTAAACAGTAGTTGCTATGGATGCCACAATACAGTTCAGAATAGAGGACAAACATTCAATCAATAAGCAGTATCAGTTCAGAAACAGTACAGTTCAAACAGTCACATTTGAACATATCTTTACATAATTATTACTCACAGAGTTCTGGGCTACAGTTAAGCTAGAGCGCGTCTCCAGATGCCAACCCTACATAGTTTATAGGATAAACACACACTAAGTTCACATTCGAAAATCAAAGACATAGTCCCTACTTGGACTCGGTGTGGTTCTACATCTATATCCTCCTTAAGATGCCTTAAACTAGGCTTAAGAATGCCTAGGATGAAATGAGGATGCAAAGATGCACTTCAAAAGCATTTTTAGAATTTTCAGAAAAATAGGGTCCCGCTCGAGCGTAGATTTCCCCGCTCGAGCGGAAATGCAGACAGAGGTCCCCAACTCAAGCGTCACTTCCCACGCTCGAGCGGAATGCAAAACATGGCAAAAGTACTGGATGCTCAAAATCCACGCTCGACGGGCGCTCGACCCTCGCTCAAGCGTGTGACACAAGACTCTGCTTGAGCGTACATTACTTCGCTCCAGCAGACTGTAAAACAGTACAAGATGCTGGGAGCTTGAATTCCCCGCTCGAGTGCAACTTCCCCCACACGAGCGGGAGTCAAAAATCTGGAATTTCCCGATTTGAACTCCAAGTTCAAAACCAAGTTTTAATGCATAAATTTCGATCCTCTTAGGCTAATTTTCTGGAAAACACTTCAAAACTCATACTATTACATGTTTCAAAGATCAATTTAGGAAATCAAAGCCCAAGGGTAGTTCAATTAAACTCAATTTCAAACCAAATTCATGAACAAGACTTCAATTGAACATGCATGCACTTAAACAACTTTCAAGCCTCAAATACATGCTCTAATGAGCCAATTCTTACAAAAACATGATGAATTCATGGTCCATTGCCAAATTGTGAACATGCATGTGGAATTCCATGAACAAACACCTCAAAACTCAAGAATGAAGACATGCATGCAAGATATATGCTATAATTCAACATTTTAGGACCAATTCATGACTTAGCTCTTTAAACTACCATGATCCATGCTAGATAAAACTTAAATATACAGTTAAGAGGATAAAATTCATACCTAGGTTCCTCAATTACAAGTCTAGAGGTTCAATTATGCAAAACTCTTCAATTTTTCCTAAGCCTCCAAGCCAAATTGTTGAAATCTCCTTTCTCCTCCCTAATTCTCTCCTTCTCTCTCGGTTTAGCTCTCACAAGAGTGTGAACAAGAATGATGCAATACAAGCGTCAACAAGACCAATATAATTTGACTTAAGTGGCCCACCATTATGGCATAAGTGTAAATAAGGCCAATTAGTGTAATTTAGCTTATTTTAATTTAATTTAATCATACCAAATCACATTTCAGATAAATATGCCATAAAATCACATTAATTCTAATGATCATAAAACATCAATCAATTTCAGGTTCAGCCGCCGATAAGGCCTTCAATTTGCAATTTAAACATAAAAACATGAATAGATAATTAAACAGGCAACAGATAGAAATGCAATTTAACTAACATACTCAATCAATTCAGTTCCAGATTTCAGTCAGTCAGTCAATTATCATACTTGATCTCAGTTTAACAGTAATCAGTGATTAAATCAGTAATCAGTGGTGAGGGTTGTTACAGTCTCCCCTCCTTAAGAAGAGTTTAGTCCTCTAAACTCGAGTTACCTTCATTCTGGAAGAAAACAGGATTCGGAGGGAACAGTTCAGGATATCTATTGGCCATGTCATCTTCCCTTTCCCAAGTGGCATACACGCCACCATGGTTTTTCCAGTCAACTTTCACTAACGAGATTTCTTTGTTTCCCAACTTTTTGATCCGTCTGTTCACAATCTAGATAGGCCGTTCTTCATAAGTGTAATCATCATTTAGCACTACACGGGTTGGCTCAATCACATGGAAAGGATCCCAGAGGTAATCCCTCAACATAGAAATGTGGAAGACGTTGTGCATATACTCCATTTCAGGAGGAAGCACAACTTGATACGCCACCAGATTAATTTTCTCAATAATCTCATACAGTCCGACGTATCTCGGCGCTAGCTTGCCCTTGACTCCAAAACCAGTCTGGCCTTTCATCGGTGTCACTTTTACAAAAACGTGATCACCCACTTCATACTCTCTGTCTCGTCTTCTGACATCCGCATAACTTTTCTGTCGGCTCTGTGCGGTTTTCAGTCTCTGCTGTATCAGTTTTACTTTCTCAGTCGTTTCATATACGATCTCGGGCCCAAGTAAAGGCCCATCTCCAACTTCTGCCCAGCAAATCGGAGATCTACATTTTTTGCCATACAATGCCTCGAAAGGCGCCATACCAATACTTGAATGATAACTGTTGTTGTAGGCGAACTCAGCTAAAGGCAAATGGCTTTCCCAGTTTCCCTGAAAATCAAGGACGCACATTCTCAATAAATCCTCCAGAGTCTGGATGGTCCTTTCTGACTGACCATCTGTCTGAGAATGATAGGCACTACTCAGTCTCAGTTCAGTACCCAATGCAGTCTGTAAGCTTTACCAGAATCTCGATGTAAACTTTGAGTCCCTATCAGAAACAATAGACACAGGCACTCCATGCAATCTAACAATTTCATCAATATAGAGTATAGCCAATTTGTCCGCATTATAAATTGTTTTGACAGGTAAGAAGTGAGCAGATTTAGTTAGTCTATCAACAATAACCCAAATTGAGTTCATACCTTTACTAGAGCGAGGCAATCCCACAATAAAATCCATGGTGATATGTTCCCATTTCCACTCCGGTATGGATAAGGGTTGTAGTAAGCCTGCGGGTCGCTGGTGTTCCGCTTTGACTTGTTGGCAATGAAGACATTTCGATACAAAATCAGCAATTTCTTTATTCATTCCCAGCCACCAGAAATTCAACTTCAAGTCTTGGTACATTTTTGTGTTCCCTAGGTGGATAGACAGTTTTGAATTGTGGCCTTCCTGCAGAACTCTTCTTTTCAGTTCAGAATCATTCGGTACACACAGTCTTCTTTGAAATTTCAGTACATTGTTTTCAAATTTGAAGTTCGGTTTCGATTTAGACTCCCGTTCTTCGATGATCTTCTTCAAGAAGTCATCCTATTGCTGTTTCTCTTTAACTTTCTCAATCAATGCCGGTTGAGCAGAAATAGCAGCTATTGTTCCACCTTGTTCTCGCAAAACAATTTCAATTTTAGATTTTTCAAGGTCACAAAGCAACTCTTTTTGTCCGGTGAGTAAACAGGCTAAGTTCCCAATCGATTTCCGACTCAGTGCATCGGCAACAGTGTTGGCTTTTCCGGGATGGTACAAAATCTATAGATTATAATCTTTTATCAGTTCTAACCATCTCCGCTGCCTCATATTCAGTTCTTTCTGTGTGAAGAAGTATTTCAAACTCTTGTGGTCGGTATACACTTCACATGTCACCCCATAAAGGTAGTGACGCCAGATTTTCAATGCAAATACTACAGCAGCAAGTTCTAGATCATGGGTTGGGTAGTTCTTTTCATGTGGCCTCAGTTGTCGGGAAGCATAAGCAATAACTCTCCCATTCTGCATTAAAACACATCCCAAACCCTTATGAGAAGCATCACTAAAAATGGTAAAACCATCCATACCTGAAGGTAGGGTAAGAACCGGTGCAGTCACGAGTCGCGTTTTCAATTCTTGGAAAGCTGATTCCCTTTGGTCAGTCCAGTCAAATGATATTCCCTTCTGCGTTAATTGAGTCAACTGTAAGGCAATTTTGGAGAAATCTTTGACAAATCTTCTATAATATCCAGCTAATCCCAAAAAGCTTCGAACTTCTGTAACGTTTGTTGGTCTAGGCCAATTTACCAAGGCTTCAATTTTCTGTAGATCAACTGAAATTCCATCCTTGCTAATAACGTATCCCAAAAATATAACATGATCAAGCCAAAATTCACATTTAGACAGTTTAGCAAAAAGTTTCTGTTCTCTTAGGGTCTGTAGGACAAGTCTCAGATGATGTTCATGTTCTTCTCTACTCTTGGAATAAATCAGAATGTTATCTATGAATACAACAATAAAGTCATCGAGGAATGGTTTAAAGATTCTGTTCATGAGGTCCATAAATGCAGCAGGTGCATCGGTAACTCCGAAAGGCATAACTAAAAATTCATAATGTTCATACCTCGTTCGA
Organism: Camellia granthamiana; assembly: GCA_036172215.1. NCBI lineage: Eukaryota > Viridiplantae > Streptophyta > Magnoliopsida > Ericales > Theaceae > Camellia > Camellia granthamiana. Next base: position 15,342,193 of record CM069904.1, read on the forward strand.
AAAGCAGTTTTATCAATGTCTTCTGATTTAATTTTCAGCTGATGATATCTGAATCTGAGATCAATCATAGAGAACACTTGAGCACCCTGTAACTGGTCAAATAAGTCGTCAATACGTGGCAATGGATATTTATTTTTCACAATTACCTTGTTCAGTTCACGGTAGTCAATACAAAGTCTCAGTGAGCCATCTTTCTTTTTCACAAATAAGACAGGTGCGCCCCACGGTGAAGTACTAGGCCTGATGAACTTTTTGTCTAATAGTTCTTGCAGTTGCACTTTCAATTCTTTCAGTTCAGTTGGAGCCATTCTGTAAGGAGCTTTAGATACTGGCTGTGTACCCGGAATCACATCAACGGTGAACTCAATTTCCCTGTCAATCAAATCCCCTGGCAGATCATCTGGAAAAACATCTGGGAATTCTCTGACTATAGGAATACTGTTCACATCAGTTTTAACATTAGTATGTACAGTCAATACAGAACACAGATATCCCTTACACCCCTTCTTAATCAGTTTAAAGGCTTTCATAGAGGAAATCAGATACGGGGGAGGTACTACTCCAACTCTATTAAACAAAAATTCAGGCAAACCAGGTGGACGGAAAACTACTTGTTTCGTTACACAGTCTATAGTGGCATGATATTTCGTTAACTAGTCCATTCCCAATATTATATCAAAATGGTCAATGTTCAGTGGCAGTAAATCAATATACAGATGCATATTCCTAACAATAATTTCACATGCAGGGTACATATAAGCACAAGTTATAGATCCTCCAACAGGTGAAGACACAGCTAGCAAGTAATTCATAGGTTCTAATGGTCTATTCAATTTTCACGAAAAAGCATGTGATACATATGAATGTGTAGACCCCGAATCAATCAGAACATATGCATTTTGAGTACAAATAGAGAGAATACCTGAAACAACGGTCTCGGTATTCTGCACATCTCCCGGTACTAGTGCGAACACTCGGCCTTGCCTCATAGGCTCTTTCCCGGTAGCTTTAGGGTTAGGTTTTGGTGCTACAGTTGATGCTGCTACGCTTGGTGTAGCTTTACTATTGCCCGGAGCAGTGGAAAGGGCAATCTTTGACCATATGGCCCACCTTGCCACACCTGTAACAAGCACCAGAGATTTTATAACAAACTCCCTTATGGTTCTTACCACATTCAGAACAGGGCGGTGTAGACTAGTTCCCTTGACTAGAAGTAGTCGTTGACCCTGTATTTTGCTTTTTGTTCAACGGGTTATTTTTGCCTTTCTTGAATTTAAAACCCTGCCTTTTACCACACCATTCAGACGCTGGTGTTTCAGCTTGTTTCAGTGCCTCGATGTTCGACTCAGCCATTAATGTTCGGCCAAGAACATTTACATAGTTCGGTAGCTTTAAAACATTTATTCTGTCCAGTATTGCAACATTAAGGCCGCCCTCAAACTTTCTGGCCTTCTTGTAGTCAGTGTCCACCATGTGTGGTGCATATCTAGCAAGTTCAGTGAACTTTGTTTCATATTAAGCAACGGACATGGTTCCCTATCTCAGCTGTTCAAATTCAGTCACTTTTCTGTCCCTGACACACTGAGGGAAATACTTTTCAAAGAAGGACTCCTTAAACTGAGCCCAAGTTATAACGGTGTTGGTGTCACGGACTAGCATCCACCACCTTCTAGCCTTTTCTTGTAGTGTAAAGGTGGCCAATAGCACTTTGTGTGCTTCAGAACACGGAAAGACCTCAAACAATTTCTCTGTCTTAAGAATCCAAGCTTCAGCCTTTAACGGTTCAAGGCCTCCCTGAAAGGATGGCGGTTTCATTTTGCTGAACTTTTGAGTGAGAGCAATTATATCCCCATCATTAGCATTCGGTTCCGGCTGTACCGGAGGAGGAGGTGGGGGCTGTTGGTTCTGTTGTTGCTATTGCCTTAAGACTTCAGTTAATAGTTCAACAGTTCTTTCAAGTCTTGCCATTCTGGCTTCCGATGATTCAGGTTCATTAACAGTGCTTGCATTATCCATTTCATTATATATGCAACACAGTAATAATAAACATAGGAAGTTGCATACTTTAAACAGATTATCACATTAGCATATATTCAGTCATGTCATAGCCACACACACTTATCATGCTTATGTAATGCCCTAATCATTTTTCTAGGACATCCTATAGCTCATTTGAACAAGTGTGTGCGGTATAACTCGTGGTTAAGTATCGCTCTGATACCACTCTATCACGACCCAAACCCGCCCCTATGGGTTTAGCATCGTAACCGGCCAGTAATCCGAGATTACCGAAGGCCTGCTTAACAGTAATACAGTAATATAGAGTACAGAGGCTGGCGGAAGCCAAAACAGTAAATAAACAATTTCCAATGAGCTGTGACATTCTGTATGTAAAAAGACTTTTCATGCATATATCCAATCAGTGCAAAACAGTATGTACAACATTTATAATCATTCAGGACAGGGACTTAATCCCTATTAAACAACACAGTAACAGTCTATACAGATTACAAAACAGATACAGGGACAGACAGGGGAAATTAAAACACCCCTAAGCCATAGCTTTACAGGCTCAGAACCTCGCAGTGAGGCGCAGTGGTTAGCTTGACAAAAAAGGGAGTCTAACCCACGTTCCTAGCTCCGGTCTGGTGCCTGTACACCTATATATATATATATATGAGCAGTGAGCTAAAGCCCAGTGAATAACATAATGTGTAAAGAGGTTAAGAATGAATGTCCTTTCAGTAATGAAAACAGTTCATTAAATTAGTATTTCAGTCATTCAGTCATAACAGTCATATGTGGTACATCCATTAGCATAGCAGTACAGTAAACAGTGGATCTTAAAAGACCGAACAGTCAATGATGGCCATCATAACAGTAAACAGAAGTTCTAAGATAGGAACTGACAGAGATCTCTGTAACAGTAGCAGTAACAGTAAACAGTAGTTGCTATGGATGCCACAATACAGTTCAGAATAGAGGACAAACATTCAATCAATAAGCAATATCAGTTCAGAAACAGTACAGTTTAAACAGTCACATTTGAACATATCTTTACACAATTGTTACTCACAGAGTTCTGGGCTACAGTTAAGGTAGAGCACGTCTCCAGATGCCAACCCTACACAGTTTACAGGATGAACACACACTAAGTTCACATTCGGGAATCAAAGACTTAGTCCCTACTTGGACTCGGTGTGGTTCTACATCTATATCCTCCTTAAGATGCCTTAAACTAGGCCTAAGAATGCCTAGGACGAAATGAGGATGCAAAGATGCACTTCAAAAGCATTTTCAGAATTTTCAGAAAAACAGGGTCCCGCTCGAGCGGAAATGCAGACAAAGGTCCCCAGCTCGAGCATCACTTCCCACGCTCGAGCAGAATGCAAAACATGGCAAAAGTACTAGATGCTCAAAATCCACGCTCGACGGGCGCTCGACCCCCGCTCGAGCGTGTGACACAAGACTCCGCTCGAGCGGACTGTAAAACAGTGCAAGAAGCTGGGAGCTCGAATTCCCCGCTCGAGCGCAACTTCCCTCGCTCGAGCGGGAGTCAAAAATCTGGAATTTCCAGATTTGAACTCCAAGTTCAAAACCAAGTTTTAATGCATAAATTTCGATCCTCTTAGGCTAATTTTCTGGAAAACACTTCAAAACCCATACTATTACATGTTTCAAAGATCAATTTAGGAAATCAAAACCCGAGGGTAGTTCAATTAAACTCAATTTCAAACCAAATTCATGAACAAGACTTCAATTGAACATGCATGCACTTAAACAACTTTCAAGCCTCAAATACATGCTCTAATGAGCCAATTCTTACAAAAACATGATGAATTCATGGTCCATTGCCAAATTGTGAACATGCATGTGGAATTCCATGAACAAACACCTCAAAACTCAAGAATGAAGACATGCATGCAAGATATATGCTATAATTCAACATTTTAGGACCAATTCATGACTTAGCTCTTTAAACTACCATGATCCATGCTAGATAAAACTTAAATATACAGTTAAGAGGATAAAATTCATACCTAGGTTCCTCAATTACAAGTCTAGAGGTTCAATTATGCAAAACTCTTCAATTTTTCCTAAGCCTCCAAGCCAAATTGTTGAAATCTCCTTTCTCCTCCCTAATTCTCTCCTTCTCTCTCGGTTTAGCTCTCACAAGAGTGTGAACAAGAATGATGCAATACAAGCGTCAACAAGACCAATATAATTTGACTTAAGTGGCCCACCATTATGGCATAAGTGTAAATAAGGCCAATTAGTGTAATTTAGCTTATTTTAATTTAATTTAATCATACCAAATCACATTTCAGATAAATATGCCATAAAATCACATTAATTCTAATGATCATAAAACATCAATCAATTTCAGGTTCGGCCGCCGATAAGGCCTTCAATTTGCAATTTAAACATAAAAACATGAATAGATAATTAAACAGGCAACAGATAGAAATGCAATTTAACTAACATACTCAATCAATTCAGTTCCAGATTTCAGTCAGTCAGTCAATTATCATACTTGATCTCAGTTTAACAGTAATCAGTGATTAAATCAGTAATCAGTGGTGAGGGTTGTTACAGCAAAGGCCATTGGAAAACCTCTTAAGATCAATCTAAATACTGTCATGTCTGCTCGGGAAAGATATGCACGTGTATGTGTGGAAGTGGATCTTACAAAGCCATTAATTTCGAGATTTGCTATAGGTAAATATACATATATATAGTTGAATATGAGCATTTACATTATTTTTGCTTTCAGTGTGGTAAAGTTGGACACCAAAAAAAGTACTGTAGCAGCAAGCCGGTTTAATGCAGAAGCTATAGCTAACGGTCATGATGCTGGGTCCAATCCAATTCCAATGGCTAACTGATTAGGGAAACAAATTGCCTAAGACATAGAACACTCTGAAGAGTTTGGGCCTTGGGTGTTAGTGAACAGGAGAAACAATCGACCCAATCTCACTAATAGGCAACCTAGGCCTAGCACTGCTAATGTTAGAAGATCTGCTAATAGGTTTGGGCCTCTTGCTCAGAATGGAAGCATTGAAGGAACTACAGATCGAGCCAAGCACAAAAACCCAATGGGCCCTGAAAATGGAAGGTGCATATGGAAAAGAATCATCTAGCGAGGTAGGCAATCCTAATGTAGCACAGAGAATCTCTTCTGATAGACAACAAAATGGAAGACAACTCAACAAAGACAAGACCACAACTAGTGCAGCACAAGTAAGACCTGAGAATACTGCAGCTAGCTCCACTCTTAGCCTAGTGCAAGCTACAAGTGATGACTCTACTATTATGATGGAAGATACTAATCCACCTAATCCTTCTTTATCACCATTCAATCCCGCTCCAGCCCAAATTCCTGATTTCATCTCTCTTTTACCCTCCATTGAAAATCCTCAAACCTTCTCTGTTAGGTTTGAGTTAAAGCAGAAACCACCTGATAGGAACAATGAGCATCTACAGCACCACCGAGGATCCGGAGACACCAGTAGCTCAAACTATCTATATGAGACACAGCTCGGTGGGATCATACCTCGAACTAGAGAGCGAAGCCATTCACCTGGTAAACATAGAATGGTGGATCGAAGAGATAAGGTTGAATATTGAGCCCAAGTGAGTGAGCGTGGAGGGAAGACCACTGCAAGCAATACAGATGGCAGCCCTAAGGCCATCAGAGTTATCCAAGAAGATTGTGCGTGATTATATTAGGTTGACTAGCTCAGACCCGCTACCTAATTTTCCCAATCATTCATCTATGAATGTTATATTGTGGAACTGTTGGGGAGCCGGCAATAAAATCTTCAAGTGAAATTTCAGAGAACTCGTAAGACTCTATCACCATAATTTTGTGTCTCTGTTTGAAACAAAAGTCTTTTTTAGTTCCATAGGTCTCTTTTTTAATCATTTGGGGTATAGTGCCTCTACCATTGTTGACCCTGTTGGGCGAGTTGGCAGTATATGGCTGATTTGGGATCCTACCCAAGTCTCTATTAGTGCACATGTTGCCAACTCCTAACTTAATCAAGCTACTATGAAACGAGAGAATTATGAAAAGTGGGTTCTTGCTGCAGTTTATGCGAGTCCTAATCCTAGCATTCGTCAAAACCTCTGGAATGATCTAAAGAACACTTCAAGCACAATGGTTAGGCCTTGGCTTATTGCAGGAGATTTCAATGATATCATGGGGCAAAATGAAAGAAGAAGCTATTCTCAAAACAACCAGAACTACCGGTGCAGAAAGTTTCTTGATAATATTAACCGCTGTGGACTTATGGACATTGGTTGCTCAGGGCCGAAATTTACTTGGTCCAATAATAGGCAGGGAATGGCTAATACTATGGAAAGATTAGATCGAGCTCTCTGCAATGCAAAATGGAGAACCGCATTCCCTAAATGAGCAGTCCGAAATCTCCCTCGTACATGTTCGAATCATTCACCTATTATGGTCCATACAGAACGTATAACTAAACTCTCTCCTGTTAATCGTCCCTTTCGTTTTGAAACAGCTTGGCTTTCGTATCCTACTTATAAAGATATTTTTAAGTGTTTTTGGAATCATACATCTTTTATTCAAGATAACTTGTTTTCTATTGCTACTAATTCCCTTACTTGGAACAAGGAGGTTTTTGGTAACATTTTTAAAAAGAAAAGGTGGATTTTATCTCGTATTGTGAGAATTCAAAAAACTCAAAATTCTTCTTCTTCTTTTTCTCATAACCTGTTTCGTCTAGAAAAGGACCTTATTGTTCAATATAACAAAACTCTGTTTCAAGAAGAAGTTCTATGGTTTCAAAAATCTAGAGCTAATTGGATCACTCAAGGTAAGAGAAACACTAAGTTTTTTCATACATCTGCCATGACTAGACGTAAGAAATTGAGAATTGATTCATTGAAAGATGAGCATGGTGAGTGGATTGATAACCCCTTATTAGTTAAAAATCATATTGAGAACTATTTCACTTCCTTATTCAATACTAAGCCTGTTAATACCTTTGACCATTGGTGCAATATTACCACTCATAAAATTTCACATAATGAAAACAACCTTTTGTTGAGAAACATTTTTACTGATGAAATTTGGAAGGCTGTCAAGAACATTAGTGCTTTCAAAGCCCTTGGGTGTGACGGATTTCAAGCTATTTTTTATCAAAAATTTTGGGATGTGATTTGGGTTAATGTCTGTGATTTCATTAAGAACTGCTTCCAATCTAAATCTATATCTCCTGCAGTGAATCAAACCCTTATTGCCCTTATTTCCAAAATTGAAATTCCTGAGAATATCAAACAGTTTCGCCCTATTAGCCTTTGTAATGTCTCATATAAAATTTTGTCAAAAATTTTAGTGACCTGTATTAGGCCTCTTCTCACGGATCTTGTTAGCCCTAATCAAAGCAATTTCATTCCTGGTCAATCCACCTATGACAATATTATCATCACTCAAGAACTGATCCATACTCTTAGATACAAAAAAGGTAAGCATGGAGGTCTTATTATCAAGATTGACCTTGAAAAGGCTTATGACAAAATATCTTGGACTTTTTTGAAAGCTACTCTTGAAGAATTCAATCTTAACCAACATTGGATAGATCTCATAATGTCTTGTGTTTCTTCTGTGAACTTTTCTATCTTATGGAATGGTGAAACCATGGATAATTTCAACTCAGGAAGGGGCTTGAGACAAGGTGACCCTCTTTCACCATATTTGTTTGTGCTTTGCATGGAAAGACTATCCAATATGATCAGAGTACAGGTGGAAGCTGGAAAATGGAAGGGGCTTAAAGCCTCAAACCATAGTCCATCTATCTCACATCTATTCTTTGTAGATGACCTCCTTCTCTTTGCTAAAGCTAACCAGCCTAACTGTGATACAATCATGGAAACCATGAATGAATTTTGTTGCATCTCAGGGCAGAAAATCAACCTGTAAATGTCTAAAATGTTCATTTCCCCAAACATTCACAGGAATTTAACTAAGGAGCTTAGTTTACTTTGTGGTATAAGTCTGACTCAAGATCTTGGTAGGTACCTTGGTGTTCCCCTTATCCACAGCAGGATTAGTTGAAATATTTACAATGGAATCATTGAGAAAATCCAAAGGAAATTGTCCTCTTGGAAAGCTAAAGCTCTATCCTTAGCTAGGAGGACTACCGTGATCCAGTCTGTGTCATCTTCTATACCTTCCTATATCATGCAAACCTCTACACTCCCCCAAAGCATTTGTAAACAAATTGATAAGCTTAATAGAAACTTTTTATGGAGTGATATTGAAGGAAGGAATAAAATTCATTTGGTGAATTGGAAACAAGTCTGTAAAGCTAAACAAGGAGGTTTGGGTCTTAGAAGGGCTAAAGACCAAAATTTATCCTTATTGGCAAAATTAGGATAGAAGATAAACTCTGAAAAAGATACTACTTGGACCAAGATTCTCAGAGGCAAATACTTACATAACCACTTTTTTACAAACTGGCCTACCAATAAGAAGGCATCACAAATTTGGAGGAGCATTATGAAGACTAGAGATATTTTAGCAAAGGGTATCAAATGGACAGTTGGTAATGGTAAGAACATTTCGTTTTGGAAAGATTGGTGGTGTGAGGATGCACCTCTTGCTTCTATTTTTCTAGGACCACATACCCAAGAAGATGTCAAAGTTGCTGATATGATCAATGAGGAAGGGGATTGGGACTGGGATGGGGTTAACAATATTCTACCACTTTCTATATAGCACCTCATTCACTAGATTCATCTTTCTTTTTTTGTTGAATTAGGAGACAACCCCCATTGGATTGGCTCCTCCAGTGGTGGATTCTTTGTTGGGGCTACCTATATTTTGATTTCTAATCAAGCATCTACCCAGGAAAATGGCTTAGTTACTTGGAACTAGATCTGGAAATTAAAGATCCCTCAAAAATTAAAAGGGATTCATTTGGCTACTGTTGCTTAACAAGGTTCTTACCAACCATTAAAAAAAGACTAGAGGCCTCACCAATGATGACACTTGCCCAAACTGCCAGAGCTACTGTAAGGACTTGAACCACCTGCTGAGAGTGTGTAAAAAAGCTGTTGAAGTCTGGGATCTTCTCCCCAATCACAGCTGGAGAGATTCTTCTCATAACATGGCCTTAGATACAGGGATCTAACATAACCTTAAGAGCAAGAACAGAGAGTATTTCAACATTCCTTGGGGAACTGTTTTTGTGGTGGCCTTGTGGAGAATATGGAAGGCTAGAAACAATATGGTGTTCAACCAAGAAGAGTGTAACACTTAGGAAACAATGAGACAGATTCAACAAGAAGCCGAAGCAATTCACCAGGCTTTCCACACTGACCATTTCATAGGTAACTCATTACATCTTAACATTGATTGATGTCCTCCTTGTGTAGGACAACTCAAGCTCAATACGGATAGATGCTCCAAAGGAAATCCTAGCCCTGCTGGGTATAGTGGCTTGCTTAGAGATGTTAGGGGAGCTTGGATTTTTGGCTATCATGGAAAATTGGAGTCAGCAACCAGCGAGGAAGCTAAGCTTTGGGGAATTTATAGAGGCCTCACCATTATCTTGGAGAAAAGCATGCGTAATGTTTTGATTGAAACTGATGCAACAACAATGGTGCTCAACATTAACAACCCCACAACCAGCAACTACCCTTACCGAGCTCTCTTAGAGGCTATCAAATTCCTCATGCACAGATGCAACTGTGTTGTTAGTCACATACTCCATGAAGGAAACCAATGTGCTGATGGTCTTGCGAATATGGAAGTGCATCATAGAGAAAATTTGGTAGTTCTGGAAGACCCACCCAATGAAATTGCTAGTCTGCTTGTTGCAAACATAGTTGGTCTCTCTTGTGAAAGGGCTTAAGCTTGTTTAGCCCTCTCTTTGGTCTGCCGTTATTGTGTTTTTTTTTTTTTCTTCCTTCTGCTGTAATCCTTCTTTTGAATAAAAAAAAAAAAAAAAAAAAAAGAAAAAAAGAAAAACGCATTTTGACGCCAAATCAACAAAAGGACCCCACCTTTGTGCTCTATTCACATGATTCTCTATTTATGTTCACATTTTTTTTTTTTTTTGGTTTAGTTGAATTCATTTTTTATAAAAATTCAAAAATTAATTTGATAAAAAAAATTATAAAAATTTAAGATTTGAGTGTTATGGCTTTGTTTGGCATATTAATTTGGAGCTAAAATAATTATAAAAAGATAAAATAAATTAAAAAGTCAATAAGATAAAATGTTACATTTAAATCATAATCATTTTATTTTTTTTCTCACAAAAATCAAAAAATTCAAAAAGCCCAACCCAAACGAACTTTTTAACCCAGGCTAAAATAATCAAAAAGTCAAAAAATAACTCACTTCCCAAACGAAAGTATAATAATCTTATATTTTTAATTTTATTAATTTAAATAATATATTTTTTATTTTTTTAATTTAAATTATTTTTTTATTTTCATTAAACTAAAATTGATGAAAACATATTATTTTAATCATTATACTCAATATAATTTTACAAAAAATGTCTAATATTTCATTTTCTATTGAATTTAATGACTAATATTTTTATTAGTTTTATTTAATGAAAATAGATAAATGATTTAGTTTGAAAACAAATTAAAATATTAAGATTCAATTTGATAAAATTAAAAATTAAAAATTTATTTTTTTACAATACTCAAATCTTAGAAGATTGTTTTTTTTTTTTTTTTTGGTGACTTTTTTAATCTTTTTTTTTTATGTTATTTTTTTTTACTATAATAGTCTATTGCCAAACACACCCTTAAGCTACCTCAGTTTCTAAAAAAACTATATTGTAAATTACAAATACATTTTCTAAAGTTTGCTTAAAATATGAAGTGCCCATTATAGTACTGAAAATTACAAGTACCTCATTGTTAGAATTTATTATTTAACAAAATTAACATAAAAAATGAAATTTCTAATTACTCTTCTATATAATAATAAAATTACTCAAATTATTAATTAAAATATATTTATGACATTATTAAAAATTGTTAATTGAGTAGATAATTTATTAATAAAATGACTCATCTATTATGCAATTAGAAATTTAAAGGTGTGACATGTAATTTTCATAACTATATGAAACAATTTATGTTTTAAATAAATCTCAAAGGATGTATTTATGATTTACTCGAAAATTTAATTCTATCTCTTTTATTAAGCCGATACTGATAGCTATATACAACAAATAAGAGTTTTAAGAATCAAAATTTTCTATTTCTAAAAGTAAAAATTTTATTATAAAAAATATTTAGGGATTAATTTTTATCATCACGATAATAGTCGCTAAGCTAGAATCCGAAAAGTTTTTAAAAAAAATTTAGCAACAAAGTAATTTGGTCTCAAAAAGAATAATAAATCATTACTAAATGTCTAATTTTGTTACTAAAAATACAATGATAATATTTTTTGAAACAAAAATATTTTGTTCTTAAAAAATAATTTTTTCTAAATTTTTATTTTAAACATTTAATTTGTTGTAATATTTTAATTTTTTTAAATAAATAAAAAAATATAGTATAAATTATGCAATCAAATAGTCTACTAATTGACATTGAAATTGGTCAAGTTTGGGAAGACTAAATAAGTGCACTTTTTGACTTTTCTTGTATTATGTGTAAAAAAAATAGAGAGAAAATGTTGATTGATGTGACTCAAAAAAGATAAAAAGATGAAATAAGTGCATTTTTTTAGTTTAACCAAACTTGGTCAAATAAGTAGAGTTGATCATGTTGAATAATATCTCATTAATATTACAATTGACATTGAAATGACAATTTATACAAATGAGTAGAGTTGGTCATGTTCAATAATATCTTAGGAAAATGCCTCGTAGCTCGACTGCTACGAGGCTCGAAATGGCTCGAGGGAGAGAAGAGAGGAAACAGAGGAGAAAGAGAAGGGAGGGAGAGAGAGGAGAGGGCTCGTCGTGGGAGGGAGAGAAGAGAAGGGAGCTCGCCGCCGATCGTCCGTCGCAGCAGACCGTCGCCGATCGTCGCAGGAAGGGAGGAGCTTCAGACCGTCGATCGTCGTGGCCTCGCCTTTGGCCGTCCTCGCCCAGCTCCAGATCGTCACCGCCGTCCTCCCTCCGCCAGATCGTCACTGCCGCCTCCGCCTCCTCCTCCCCTGTTATTAGGGCCCCCTCCCCTCCCCTCCCCCTCCCCCTCCCCCTCCCCCTCCCCCATCTTCTTCCTCCTCCCCTATTTTTCTTGCAACACAGACGGAAAAAAAAAAAAAAAAAAAAAAAATTCGAGACCCAAAACGACGTCGTTTTGGGTCTCGAGCCAGATTTCGAGCCTCGAATTCGAGCTACCAATCACTGCCGAATATCTTATTAAATATTATAATTGACATTGAAATGACAATCAATACATATGAGTAGAGTTGATCGTGTTCAATAATATCTCATTAATATTATAACTAGCCTATCACCCGTGCTATGCACGGGATAATCATAGATATTTATATTTATTTAAGATTTTTTTTAATATATAAATTATGTTTTTTAAGATTTTTTTCTTATCACTAACCATAGTGTATAGTGGAAGTTGAAAAGGGTACTGGAGTAACTATACACGAATTGTATCTATAATTATTTGTATAAGGGGATTTTAAATGTTGATCAGGGGATTTTGACCAATTCAATAATTGCAGGCATGTAGAAAGATATGTGGATTGAAAAAAGTTAATAAATGCTAATTAGGGATTTTGACCCAATCAATAAATGCTGAGTTTTTTTTTTTAAATAAAAAATTAAAAAAATTCAGATTGGGATATTGAAACTTCCATACGCCTTGGGGGTTAAAAACCCCCTTTTGCTTAATATATAGTATAGATATAGATAGATAGATATATATTTTTATTTTTATTTTTATTTTTATTTTTGTGTGGTTTCTATTCGAGTATTTTTTTTTTCAATTTATTTAAGATGGAGTTGTGGGTATTTTTTTTTAAAAATCTAATTTATCTGTAGTTTCCATTTGTTTTTAATTATTATTATTTAGGTAAGTTACAATGTGAGTTAGATATGTGATAGACATGTGAGTTTTATTGATTTAAGGTTTATTTATATAAAGTTAAACTTTAAAGATTTTTTTTTAGTTTTTTAGTTTTTTTTGTTATGTTATAATATAATATATAAAATATAGTTAGATATCTACAACTTTAATAAAAAATGTTATCTGATTTTTTGGGGAAGAGAAAATGAATGCAAGTTTTAATATTTCTTTTTTGAAAATTTGTGAGAGAGATTAGGAGGGAGAGATTATGAAATATTTTTGTTATTAAATAAATAAATCAATCAATAGTTTTTTTTAAATCTATTTTGTAAATTAAAAATCAATAATTTTGGAAAATTGATTAATTTGTCCCATTAAGTAATTTAAAATTTTGATAGATATACATAAAAAAAATACATAATTATATTATTAAATCACAATTCAAATTTAGATGTTATATCTTTTTGAGACCTATAGCTAAATTCTTATCTTTTTTTAAAAAAAATTTTGTGTGTAACCATAATGTATGAGAGAAATTGAAAAGAGTGTTGCAATAATTATGAGAGAAGTCAAAAGGGATTGTGGATTGAGAAAAGTCAGTAAATGCTGAGGTTTTTTTTTTTTTTAAATCAAAAAATTAGAAAATTAGGATTAGGAGATTTGAGCTCCTATCTAATTTTTTTGGGAAGTGAAAATGAATGCAAGTTTTAATTTTTTTTTTTTTGAAAATTTGTAAGAGAGATTAGGATAGAGAGATTATGAAATATTTTTGTTATTAAATAAATAAATCAGTCAATAGTTTTTTTTAATCTATTTTGTAAATTAAAAATCAATAATTTTGAAAAATTGATTAATTTGTCCCATTAAGTGATTTAAAATTTTGATAGATATACATAAAAAATACATAATTATATTATTAAATCATAATTCAAATTTAGATGTTATATCTTTTTGAGATCTATAGATAAATTCTTATCTTTTTTATTTTTTATTTTTGTGTGTAACCATAGTTTATGGGAGAAATTGAAAATGATGTTGCAATAATTATGAGAGTAGTCAAAAGAGATTGTGGGTTGGGAAAAGTCAATAAATGCTGAGGTTGGGTTGAGAGAAGTCAATAAATGCTGAGGTTTTTTTTTTTTTTTAAATCAAAAAATTAGAAAATTAGGATTAGGAGATTGGAGCTCCCACGGGCCTTGGGGTTAAAAACCCCATTTTGCTTAATATATAGTATAGATAGATTGAAAAAAGTTAATAAATGCTAATCAGGGGATTTTGACCAAATCAACAAATGCTAAGTTTTTTTTTTTTTTAAATAAAAAATTTTAAAAATTCAGATTGAGATATTGAAGCTTCCATAGGCCTTGGGGGTTAAAAACCCCCTTTTGCTTAATATATAGTATAGATGTTAAAATGATGAGTCAGTAGGCCCGTTTAGTATAATTGTGCGAAAGTGATTATAATTTATACTCTAATAATTTATAGCTTATAGCTGTGAGCATAAGTTGATTTTTGACTTATAAATTAAGTTTTTCCCTCCCACTTAAAGAATAAGTTGATTTTTAACTTATAAAAAGTTATAACCTGTATTGTTAAGTTAAACTAAACACATTAAAATAACTTAAATTAAGATAAAAACTAAAATAAGTTAAAAATAAACCCTACCAAACAGGACAGTAGCAGTTACAAAAAAATCTTGCAACATTAGTCTCTATATTAACCGCAACATTTGAATTAGTTAATTTCCGAGGTACCCAACAAGAAAAACATAAATTAGCTGGGTCCCTCGCTTCGCCGATGTCTCCATATAAAACCACAGCATTGTGGGTCCCTCCATTGTATTTTAGATCACTTTACTAACAAAAATTAAAAATTAAAAAATAATTTTTTTAGAATAATGCTCATGGGTCCCTCCATTGTATCTTCAGATCACTTTACTAAAAAAAATTAAAAATTAAAAAATAATTTTTTTAGAATAGTGCTCCTCTCGAACTTTTACTATTGGGGTGACGAAAGTAACTCCTTTTACTATTGCAAGGAGAAAGTAATTCAAACTAGTATTGCAAGAAGAAAGTAAAATAGAGAAGGTAAGGAGAGTATCTTGCTCGTCCATATAAACACCCCCCTCCCCTCTAAACAGAACAGAAGCTCTTACCTCTGTCTCTCTCTACAGAATAGAAGCTCGTATAGAGCTCATCTCTCTGTATCTCTTCTCTCTCTCTCTCTATACAGAATAGAAGTTCGTCTCGAGCTCATCTCTCTGTATCTCTCTCTCTCTATACAGAATAGAAGCTCATTTCTCGAGCTCATTTCTCTATATATATACATCCCTCTCTCTCTCTCTCTTTCTCTCTTTCTCTCGCTATACACAGAATAGAAACATAAAGAGTGCATATATATATACATATATGACGTTCAAGATGAAGACGATTGAGGTGAAGACGCCGCGAAAGATGGCAAATTTAACAACAGGAAATAACAAAGTTGAACGCCGCATGTTTACGACCGTTTCCAAGTGTTTGAAGCTCATGAGCTCATGCTTCATCAATTCCCTTCCCCGCAACAAAAAAACAACTAAGAAGATTGTTTAACCATGGTTTGTGTCGCTGCGTTTTTCACATAACCGAAGATCATTCCTCGTCTGTAGATCCCAGCGAGATCTACATTGCTAGAGTCTCCAACCCTCGCTTCATCATTACACACCAACATCAAACCCAGCGCCGACACTGGCATACATCGATAGTTGTTTTGTGACTTTGCTCTCCGTGTATTTGGAATTCATGTTCATGTGTTGCAAATTTCTCCAGTAATCCTTTGTTTTCAATCCCTTTATTTTAATACTAATATATATGTTATTATTAGATTGTTCAGAATTTGATTACAAACCTGGACCGGCCTGGACGGTCGAACCGGGAACCGGGCATTGTGCCGGTCCGGAAAACCCTCTAAACCCGGACTAGGAGCAAAACGGGTAAAATATCCGCCGACCCGGGATGGGTTTTGAGAACGGCCGGTTCTGTTGAATCTATATATAGCCTCAAAAAATCCCCAATCTTACGACTAACAGAATGGTTTCGGCTCTTCTCTCTTTCTTCTCTGGGGTGTCGGTCGCCGAACTCAAACTCTCACTTCTTCTCAGTCTCTCTCTCTCTCTCTCTCTCTCTCTCTCTCTGCATTTCAGGTACTCTTTTTCTTCTGCAACTACTTTCTCTGTTGTTGTTTACTGCTTTGGATTTGTTTTTCAAAAGTTTTCCTTTGTCGGTTGATTGGAATGGGGTTTTTTTAGCTTATCGTTTTTGGGTTTCTCTAGATTTTCGTTTTGAGGTAATTTAGCTTCACTGAATTTCAATGGAAAATGAACTTGGTGGCCATTTGAACTCATTCTTGAAAATGGAAATGTTCTTTTTTTGCTGTTCTGCGATTCTGAATGTTGTAATCTCTCTCTTTCCTTTTTTTGATTTTATACTAGACATGAACTTGACGGTTTAGTCTTCTGATATATATATAAAGATAATATGTATGTATGTGCATGTTTAATTTTGCTCTGGTTTCTGGATTGCGATTTAAATTTGATTGTTTATTGTTGTTTGTATGTATGTGCATGTTTAATTTTGCTTACTGTTGGTATGTATATATATAGGATGAATTGAATTTTTGCTCAATTATATTTATATTTTTAAATGTAATTATGATGTCATGGTTCGACTGCTTCGACTTGGTGGTTGAACCGGTGACCCATTCACCCGTCCTTTTTTCGGTTCGTTTACCGGTCTGGTTTTTAAAACATTAAATTTTCACAATGTTTTAAGTATTTTTTTTAGAAATTGTTCTTCACTATTTGGAAATATGTATTCCTATAACAAAATTGAGAGGTGGGGCTACTGTGAGGGACGATGAAGTGTGGTCCGCGCTTCCGTGAGAATGAAACTGTATGTCGCCTGGGCTGCTGGGTGTTGTGGTTGCGTTGGGCAGAGACGGTTGAGGATGAGAGGGAAAAGGAGAGGGAGATGAGAGGCAGAGACGACGAGAGAGAAGAAGAGAGGGGTTAGGGCCAAAATTCATCTCTCCTTTGTTACAGTTAGCCCTGTCAACAGGTCAGATCCGTCGGAATCCAATCCGGTCTGATTAACCATTAATCCAAATCAGAATCTGATTATTAAAAATCAGCGCGATCCGATCCATTTTAAACAGATATCCAATCCGTACAATTCGATTTGATTTGTGTTTGTTTGTTTTTTTTTTTTTTTTTTCTTCCTCTGTGGTTAGCCAGTCATATAAAGTCAATAAAATACCAATTATAAAAATAAAATAAAAAAATTATTCGTAACATCAAATTTTAATTGATTTATACGCACATTTCACCAAAAAACAAAATAAAGCAATTAATGACAAATTATCCACAAGCTTCTCCTAAGTGAATTTTAGACTTTCTTTGAATGCATTTAACGGACTCCTCCATCTCTTTCTCCATCAACACCATTGTGAAGTCCTGCACAATTGAAATAGTGGGGTATTTTGGGAAGTGGGTTCTCTCACAAAAAAAATCAAAAAGTCAAAAAAAGCTAAAAAGTCAACTTTTAACCATCTTCTCAAAACAGCCCAGTAAATAGTTCAATTGAACTTGGGTTCAAGGACAAAACAAAAACAAACCCTTGTAATTCCAATGAGTTGACAGTAAAAAAAGAAAAAAAAAAAAGGGTGTGTAGATAACTTCTATCACAATGCAAATGACATACCAAGTGATTCAATTCATCTATTTTGCTCAATTCCACTCATATAAATATTTGCATACACTGTAGATATCTAAACTTTTTTTGGAAAAAAAAAGAACTCTCTAAATTCTTTTGGTGGGTAAGCAATGAAAAGCATAACCAAACTATGTAACTATCATATGCACAACAATCATTGTCAATACAAGTATGATGATTGTTGAACACCATAAACTACAGTTAAAATAGCAAGAGCAGAACAAAATTAATAATTTTTTGGGAAAAGAAAAAACTTTATTTAGGAAGCAAAAAGGAAGCCCAGAAGAGAGAAAAAATATATTGACCTATATGTGACAAGGTTATAGCCAGGGACGGAACTAAGAGAAGACTATGGGGGGCCATGGCCCCCCTGTTTCTGTAAACATTATTATTTGCCATAAAACTTTAAAAATATATATATTATTTTATATATAAAATGCCCACAGTATAAAAAACTATGTCATTTTTCTTCCATCTTGAATTCTCTTTCTATTTTACATTGAAAAAAACTTATTCATCCTATAATAAAGCTTCCTAGCTCAAATCTCCCTCCCCCCGAATCCCCCGACCACCCAAAACGACGTCGTTTTGGGCGATTTTTTTTTTTTTCCCCTTACGTTTGAAAACAGAAAGAGAGCAGAGAGAAGAGAGAAGAGAGGAGAAGAGGGGAAAAGAGAAAGAAACAGAAAGAGAAGAGAGGGGAAGAAGAAATGGAGAGAGAGAGAGGGTCGGTGATTGTCGCAGCCCAGCTCAGTTCGCCGATCGCTGCCACCTCTGCCTCCGCCTCCACCTCCGATCGTCGCAGCCTAGCCCGATTTTTTTTTTTTTTTTTTTTCTAGATCTGAAATGAATGTTGGCTGGTGTTGATGATGATGATGGTGATGTTGATGAACATGCTGTTGTTGATGATGAATGTGGTGGGTTTGATTTTTGGTTGTTGATTTTTGGTTGATGATTTGGTGGATTTGATTTTTGGTTGATGATGAAGCTGTGTTGATGATGATGTGTTGGGGTGGGTTTGATTTTTGGTTGATGGTTGATGATGAAGATGATCTGCTCTGCTCCTTTCCTTTCTTCTTCTTTCTTTCTTCTTCTTCCACTTCTTCTTCTTTGCCCTCTTCTTCTGCGTTATTGAACCAAAAAAAAAAATCAAAACAACGAAACAACGTCGTTTTGAATTCAGGGGATTCGGGGGCTTCGATTTCGAGCTACGTAGCATGGTTGGTCATCCTATTTGAAATTGCTTCTATGATATTTAATTTTTCTTAATGTATATATAATTTATATATCATATATACATACATGTGTGTTTTGTGTATATGGTGAAAAAAATTTAATTTTCTTTTGGCCCCTCCGATAATCAAATCCTAGTTCCGTTATAGCCTACAGAACACATAATTACTCTCCAACTTAAGATAACTTCTCCTATCACAATGAAAATGACAAACCAAGCGATTCAATTGAATCCATCTACTCATGTGAGCATTCTTCTACATCTACAATTTCAAAATAATGAGACATTAAGATATTTATAGAACTAAACTAAAGAACATCTAATTATTTAAAAATTTCAATATTTCACTTACTTCTATTCTTGGGTGATTCAATCCAATCATTGCAAGTGATCAAGGCCTCCACAATATCTGGAAGTAATGAAGCACGTGTCTCATCAATCACCCTACCTCCTACACTAAACGCCGCCTCTGATGCAACCGTAGTAGCTGGAACACTTAAAACATCATGAGCCATCCTTGCCAAAGTTATAAATTTTGCTTTATTCACTTCCACTAATGTAGAATATTGAAACTCTCATTACTTGGAAACACCAACTCCTCCAAGTATTGCTCCACCTCTGATTTTTGATAGGTGTAAATGTTATATGATGATAGACCCAACCTATAAGAGTTCCAAAACTATTGAGCTTGAATTCGTCCCACTTGTATGATAAAAACAAATACTCACATTACATTCAATATTGACTTTGAAAAAGAGCATATGTGGTGGGAAGAAATTATCATATCTAGAATTGGATGAAACAATTTTTTTTTTAAGATAATAGACCCAATAATCTTGAAATGACATTTTTCATTGTTTACAAAATTGTCAAATATCATGCCCTCCCTCTCATTCAAACACTATCTTCTAATCTTCTACAGAAGCTAAAGTTAAACAGACTCAAAAGAGGATTGTATCTGAAAAATTGCCTAATATAAAAAGAAATAAAATGCATTTAGTTATAATAAATAAATAAATAAACCCAGATATCAGATCAGTGAGATGGGTAGTTCTGACATTCAAAATGAGTTTAATCTTCATACACTATTAACATTTAGATCTATAGACACTATAAGCTTCATGACATATTTAAAACCTACTATTAACACAAACCCACATTGTCAAAACCAAACTAGAACTTTCCCAGAAAAAAAAAATGTGATTTCAACAGAAGCAAAAACAGAAGAGGAAAAAAAAGAAAGAACATAAGTAGAAAAAGGCATACAACATGAAATATGACGAATTTTGAGAAGAGAATCTAAAATCCATACTCTTACTTGAAGATCTTGTGTGTGAAAAGTACAGAGTTTGATGAATTTTTACTACACATCAAATAACAAATATATAGAGTCCCAAAAACATCCTGTAAGTTTTTCCTGTAAGCCTTTCCTGCAGTGCCCCAAAACGATGTCGTTTTGGGGCAAAACTTAAAAAAAAAAACTACACCACCAGCAGTAGCAGCAGATAAAACATAACCGAAACAAAAGCCCCATCGTTGGCCACCTACCCTACCAACTCCGGCGACCCCCAATCCCTCCGACGAAGAATGTTTCATAATTGACTAAGAATGTTTGCATATTTATGAAAAAACCTTCACTCAAATTAGTACACCATTAGTAAATTATACAAAATAAAATGGCAAAATAGGAAATTCAAAAACAAGCCAAGGGGAAATTAGGCAATCCAAGACAAACATTCTCAACCAAAGCAATCAAAATTTATTACATAACTAGTGAGATGGTTGCGTGCAAGGCGCGCTATCTCATGCGCATTGTTGGTGCTCATTATTAATATATGTAATAATAAAAAAAACCATAATTAAAGAAATAAGTAACACAACTCTATTAAAATTATTTTTTCATAATTGTTGTTATTATTACTAATTTCTTAGTTGAATTCCTGACACAAGGTGAAAAAATATTAATGCATATAGTGCATGTTTGGCTAAGCTTATAAGCAGCTTATAACAACTTTTAGCTTATATTAAGCTATTTTAGAGTGTTTGGCACAATTTATCAAAACAACTTATAGCTTATGTTAAGCTATTTTCAGCTTATTTTCCAAAGCAGCTCTTGGGATGCTTATAAAAATCGGCTTAAGCGGGAAGCTGGCAAGGGAGGCTAAAATTACTTAAATATCCTTGTCCATAGCCAACTATTACCAAAAACCCAATAATATAAATCCCATTTTGTAAGACACTGTTCATTGCTCACTTGAGGGAGAGATAGAGACGATTTCCGGCGGAGATTTCCGGCGAGCGTGAGAAAGCTTGATGGGCGATTTCCGGCGACTATAGGCGATTTCCGACGATGATTTCCGGTGACGATAGTCATCTTTTCATTTTCTTCTCCTTTTTGGGATCGCGAAACTTAAAGATCGGATCGAGCTCGAAACTTGAAGATCGGATCGCGAAACTCCGATCTGAAGAGTTTTCTATTTTGATTTTCCATTTGTTTTTTGATTTCATTTTTTCAGTGAATTTGATAAGAGTTTGGTTAGATAAGGTAAGATCTCTATGTTTGGATTCACTGCGAAGTGAAGATTTGTGTGATTTGATGTGGTTTTTGTCCTAGAAAGTCATTCCGATTGAAAACAGTGGACCTAGAAAAAAAAATGGTAGATAACGAGTTTTCTCTGCATTTCAAAAGAAAAGTTCTAGAGAGAGAATATGAAGCTTCCTCCTGAATTGAAGCCACAACTGTAGTTCTTACATTTACTGGTAAATTAATAAAAAAATTAATAAATTGGTATATTTTGTAACAATTTTGTAATAATAAATTAAAAAATATTAATTGGTATTTGTAACAATTTTTAATAAATTAAAAAAAATCAATTAACTCACTTCTAATTTGAAAAAATAAATTAAAAATATTAATTGGTATTTCTAACAATTTTTAATTTTTTAATAAATTAAAAAATATCAATTAATTGGTATTTCAAAATTTTCTCATGATCAATCTCACTATACTTGCACCACTTCTAATTTGAAAAAATAAACTATAAACTAAAGAAAAAAAAATTAAGAGCAGAAAAAAAAAAAAAAAATAAGGAAAGAAGAAAATAAAAAACAATTAAGAGAAGAAAAGAAGAGAAGAGAAAAATAAAAAATAAAATGAAATAAAATAAAATTAAGGAAAAGAAAAAAGGGCAAAAATGATATTATACAGCAAAAAGGTATTTTACAGCTTATTCAACCAAACACTACAATACTGATTAAATCCATAATCTAACAGCTGCACCAAACAGGTTAACAGCTTATATTTGAAGTTATAAGTTATAATCTATTAAGTCATAATCTATAATCAGTTTCCCACAGCTCTACCAAACAGGGCCATAGAGGAAAATGTTGAATTGTAGCAAATCATAGACGTAAATCTAATATGAGAGTTAAACATAAACCAAACAAACAACAATAAACAACAAACCAAAATACAACTTATAACAACAACAGTAGCCGCCCTTTGAGCCATACGAAAAACCACCTGAGCAGCCATAGTTCTAGATTTGCTTCAATTCAAGTAGAGCAGCCATTGTATGCATCAGCAAATCACCCAATACAACATCATATAGCAATAAAAATTATAATAGCCAAGTAAAGCAGCCTTATGCCTGAGACTTCTATCACCAGCAAAAGCCAACCCTCAAGAAGCTGCTCTAACCAGAAGCATTCCCCTGCATTTCCCCTACATTTATCAATCCAAAGTGCTACAATTGCTCATAGCAACAGTGAAAGGCTGTACCCAAACACAAGCCACCTTCAAAATTTTCAATCCAAATAGATCAGTCATCAGCTGCACCAGCATAAGATGACCCTCCCAGCATCAAAACAAAGCAAAATATTCTCCCTTTTGTAGCAAAGAACTACAGAAGCAGAAAATGTATGGCAGCCATATGACGAGTAGTATAACCCATGCTTCAAACAAGCAACATTAGTATAAAAAAAAAAAAAAAAAAAAAACCAATTTAGCATTTCCCCTCCATGAGGGGAAAAATTAAGAAAATAACAATACAAGGAAAAATTTCAACAAATAGATAGATAGAAATCAATATGTTATAATTTCCGATCTGTTTATCATTGTCTGAGTTTTCTGGGCAACCAAATAGGATATGATCATGAAGGAACACCTAATTCTTGAATTCTTCTAGTCGGTCAAAAACTCATAAGTTTTTTGGGCAACCAAATAAGATATGATTATGAAGTAACACCTAAATTAAATGCCATTCAAGCCAAAATCACTACAAGTTTGTGTGATAAAGTTTTCTAAAGTACATGAATGAATCAAATTTTAGCATTTTTGCATAAAATTTGCAATCTTCTTTCACTTGAAGATGAATAGTAGTTGCCGCAAATGGCAATAACTATGTATCCAACCATGAAGAATAATAATATAATAATAGCAAATTTTGGATAGGCAGCCCTTAATTATGAATGGAAAGAAAAATGATTAGGTATAGAAAGAAGGTAGAAAAATATAGTAGGCTTTAACAAATATCTTCTCATTTGAAGCATAGAAATGCATTTATTTTACTTCCAAATTACGCTTTCTATTAGTTGGATCATTAATTAAGTTCTTTTTTCCTTTACCAAACCAAGTCAAGAATTGTCAAATTCAAGAGAGAGAGAGAGAGAGAGAGAGAGAGAGAGAGCTATCTTCAAATAGAGATTCTAGTTGCAATGTTTAGTAATTACTCCTAAGCATAGGACAAAACAAAACAATACACCAACAAAAGGAATAACACGAGTGTTATCCAACTGAATAGAAATTTGTCTCACATGAAACCAAAGAGAAAATGATTCTTAATTGATTTTGAATATCATGACATAACCAAATGATAGCTAAAAAATCTGTAAAAAGTCTCAACTTAATTTTTTTTTTTTTTGGTTGCAAATGAAACCAAATGATAGTTAAAAAACCTGTGAAAAGTGGCAACTTAACCTAACTTGAAGAATTCCTCTATGTCAATTTTTTGATCAAAATAGCACCATGTGTTCTAGATACCTTACCAGCACCATAAAATCAATGAAAATATAGAAATATTATGATATAGGAATTAATCAATACCATAGATATATGCTTCAATTCATTCAAAAGAATGAAGGCAACAAAAGAAATTATAAAACTTATTGCAAACTCGCATCACAAAGAAATATGAAAACACTAAATATGAAACAAACCATTGACCAAGCTCCAATGGCTATGTGTAGTTTTCCTCACATTTTTATTTAACCCTCCATATTGGCCCAAGGCATTGGCCCCCAATCAAATTAAAACATGATTCGTGCTAATGTAGTATAATTTTCTTTTATAATTGATACTCAAACAAAAGTCATTGCCAAAACCCAAAAAAGAAAAAAAAAATGAAAAGAAAAGATTGGATTCACACCATTGATTTATATTTCAATACTATCAATGGAATAAAAATCAGTAATAATAAATTTTTGAAAGAAAGTATGATAACTTTTTGCAAACCCATTTCACAAAAGACACATAATGAGGCAAAGAAAACCATTGGCCAAGATTACAAGTTACAGAGTTTTTCCATGCACAACTCAACATCATTCAACCTAAGAGTCAAATAAAAAAAATTATGATTTGTATAACCCTAACTTTGTTACCTCTCATAGAATTTCCATTTGCGTCACCAAGGTGTGCTCCATCCTCGAAGCAGTTGCCGATCTCAACTCCAGTTCGAGCAATCAAGTTGGGAAGAAGAGATTAGAGAGCAAGGACCCCTTTTTAAATTCCATTCGTAAAAAAAGGGGGAAAAAAGAAGAAGATGAGAAAGGAAGAGTTGCAAAAATTGAAAGTTCTATACTTGATTATTCTTCCCAAAATCGGCCAAAAACTGATCTGAGTTCAAACTCATAGCCATTCCAATTGATAATGAGTGACAGATGAGAGAAAGAAGAGATGACACGAGGGATTAGGATCCTCTCCAGCCATCCTTGGTCCAGCACTGTCCAGCAGTATGAATAGGATGAGGACACGTTGGGCAGACCAAATCCAGCGATGAACAAGAGTCCACGTCGGTGGAGGAGGCAAGGAATGTGCAGAGTGATCCCAAAATTTCCAATCCTCCATAGCGTCCGAAGGGGAAAATAGAGCTGCAGCGGTAGAGAGAGGCCCTGCGCCGGCTGGCTTACACTCAATAGCGTATTCATGAGGAAAATCGAAGGTGAACTTTGTGGGTAAGAGCTCCATCGAAAGTGTTCTTCTGCTTAACTGAACCGAACCTAGCAGTGGAGAAGAGCTGAGCATAGAAGAGCTTGCTTCAAATCTCTCTATTTATAAAGAGCAGCTTCAACTGGGATTTTTTTGATGATGGTGGAGAAGAAAGATCTCTTCTTTTCACATTTTGTTAGGGTGTAACGACTGGAGTGTATGATTAGCTGCTGTATGGAAGAGAAGTATTGATCTATGATGTTGGTTCTATATATATATATGGCACTTCATGATTTGAGAATTCTGTTCATGATTTGAAGAGGACAATTTACCTCTCAATGAACACTAAGTAGATGTGGAGAGCCAAATAAAAATGGATATTTTACCTCTTCTAATGCGGAGCTCCTTAGAAGAAAAGAAAATCAGTTGCACTAGCAAAAATGCCTCAATATGATCTTTTGTCTTACAGATGCTCTTATACTCCTATAAAGGTATAGAGGAAATCAAGAAGTTATTTAATGGTTTTGGGGAGTATTGTAATTGGTAGTGGAAGTGAGACTCCCGATTTGGCATAAGGTGATGAGAAAACAGTAGGGAGCTATGTCAATTTGGTGTTGGGTGATTGTGATTGGTGGAGGGAGTGAGGTCTACTATTTCGTCTTGAGAAGTTATTTAGTGGTTATGAGAGTATTGTGATTGGTGGAAAATTATATAATAATCCCGGTGTATCACGTGGCCATACTCCCTCACCAATCATCATTCATTATATTCTCTCATATTTCTCAATCACCCAATACAAATAATTAATACTCTACTTTCTCTACCAATCATACTATCATGGAACACTATGCTACCGTACTCCTAGACTACCGAATATCGCGATTTGGTACAACCATGATTTGGGTGATGTAAGAATAGTAGGGAGCGTAATTCGTTAATCATATGATTAAAAATGATGTCATTGTATATTTTATTTTTGTTTACTTTTATATTTTTATATCATATACATTAATTTTAATTTTTTTACATTATTAAAAAAAAGTATAACTAAAACTATAGATTTTATTGATTTTCTCTAAATTTCATGCAAGATCAATATAATTTACTCTAATAAATATCATAATTATATGTTTTTTTAACATCCCCTATTTGTTATTTGACATTTGACTTTCATATTACTAGTGGCGTAAGCGTAGGCGTAGCCATGCCCATGATAATAAATAAAAAAGTTGAATTGTTGAAATTCTACAAGTTTTCAGAAATTAAGTGTGTACTCTAATGTTCACTTGTAGGAAAGCCAATAGTCAAGTATGAACCATTTCTTGTTAAAAATGCTTCATGCAAACATAGGCTTAAAGCAAAGAAGTATAAATCCATGGAAGTAGAAGATACCAAAACAACAAATCGAACATGGCAAATGTCAACACAAGTGGAAAAAGAAAAAGAGAAAATATATTTTTTTAAACAACATAGATAGAAATTCATGGTTGTAGACCATATCCAAAGAGTCCGGATCCTTAGCCTCCCTATCCTGCAGCGCTTCTTGTGGTGATCTCCAAAACGACGTCGTTTTGTTTTGTTGGTTTTTTTTTTTCTCAAATTTTTTGATTTCCCCCTCTTTTTTCTTTCCTCTGTCATTTACTTTGTTTTGTTCCTCACATAACCTAACAGAGAGACAAAGGAGAAGGCAGGGTCACGCGAAAGCGAAGAAGAAATGCAATGGATGGCCGGCAACAGTGATTCCAGTGGTGACGCGACGGCGGCAAGGTGAGATTGCATTGACGACGAGGTCCCCTTAATCATCATTCTCATTGTTCTTGTTTTATATATATATATTTATGTATGATTTCTTGGATTAGATTTGTTGTTGATTTCTTAAATGGGTTTGATAAGTGGGTTGATTTCTTGAGTTTTATGGGTTTGATGATTTAGGGTTTGTTGTGGATTATTTTTCCCCTGATTTTAATCAGAAAATGTCGTAGGAAAAAAAAACACGGGGCTTTTTGTTGTGTATTTTTTGGGTTAGATTTGTTGTTGATTTAAGTGATATGAGGTTAGATTTGTTGTTGTTTTGAAAAATCTGTGATTCTTTGAAGCTAAAGTTTGTTTTGAAGCAATTTAGGTGTGGTGGTATGGTTCTGATGATTGGTCATAAACTTAGGACATCACCCTTGTCTATCAGATAATTTTACCATTTCTTCAGCTCTGGTTTTACCATTTAATTTGAAACTTAAAACAAAAAATAAGCTTTTAATGTTAAAACTTGGTGAGACTTGACTTATTGAATGCTTATTGAAAGTGAATATCTCATTGTTATGCTGCTACATACACAGGTTTATAATGTAAACCTTGGTGAGATTTGATACTTGTAAGGTTAGAAAAGATCATTAAAACATTGTAGTGGTAGGACATGGTGTCTGTCTATTAGAAGATTGCATGATATAATATGCATATCAGGTCTCAATCAGTGACGGTAATGGATTGTTCTCATTTTCAGTGATACCCTCTCTCTCTCTCTCTCTCTCTCTCTCTCTAGCATTTTTGTGTGATCTTATGTTGCTGATATTGCCATTCAAAATGAATAATGTATTAAAATTAATATGAATGTTATAATTAGAATGAAGCAAATCATTTGTTCATATGTTTTGTGCATATATGTGTATGTATAAAAATTGTTGTTCTCTGCTTGGTTTTGCTAGTTCCTTTTGTTTTATCTCTACAGAAAGTGAAGAAATTCACTCTTGATGGAACAGAGCCAAGGGAAAGTTGAGTCAATGAGCAAGAAGGATGGTTTATGATGAGAAACTTGGTTCCTTCATTTCTTTTAATTTGGATAGGCTGACTTTTCTTGAGATTATACTTTTCAAATTGTTTATGTTGTAACCCAACTCAAGGGTCCATAAATGAATTAGAGATTTAGATTTGACAGCGTTCCACTGGTTGGATGTTTCATTTGTAATTATTTTGAGAGGATCCCATTGAATTACAATTTTTTCAATTTTAAATTTGTGAAAAAAAAGAATGAAAAAAGTGAAAAGGATCAAAAAAAAAAAATTCTTCTACAAATCAAAGATTAAAAATACAATCTCAATTGGTTCAACATATTGAATTTTTGTTGTTTACCCTTTAATCTATTCCTTAATTGATGTTGTGATTCCATTCACATTACACAAATATTCCCACCATGTGCCGAAGAACAAAGTTGTGATTCCATTCACATTACACAAATATTCACACCATGTGACAAAGAACACAAAATCAGAGTACGAAATTAGCAATAGCTACAAAATCAAACAATTTTCAAGTCAGAACACTACACAACTCATTTCATGTCCCAGGCAAACCACCAACTTAAAACCCCTTTCCTAATGCATACATAGCTCCCACTCCACTAGTCATTAGTTTCTTTAGAAGTTGAAGGGGACATCCAAGGTGTGGATGAGGTATGAGAGCACCAACGCCACCAACATCAGCGCGTATGCAATCCCTTGGTCAATTGTTGTTCCTGAGAGACCCACAACACCATCAACATTTGTGGCACTCAATCAGTACATCAATATTCAAGAATACTGCATAGTCCACAAATTTGGACCAAGAAGAAAACTAGACACACCAAAAACAAAACTATTCTTTGGAATCGGCATAATAGAGAACTTCAAGCAAACTCAATCGCATATCTTATTCAATATTTTACTTGAATATGTAGAATTACTCTTTAATTTTTTTTTATAAAAAGCAGAATAACTCTTTATTGGTATATCAAATTTCTCAATATATATATATAAAAGAAAAATAAGATTATTTATACATAATTATTTTTTAAAGGTACAAAACAATTTAAAAATAGATTTTTTTTAATAACTAATATCATTTTATTTTTTCTCTCCACAAATTTGACAAACACCATTACATTTGAGTGTTAATCACATTCTAATCACAAAAAATGCAATATATAGGAGATCTAGGAAAATAAACAAGCACCAATGTTTGATTTTTGTTAATAAAAATAGATTTTTTTTAATAACTAATATCATTTTCTTTTTTCACTCCACAGATTTGACAAAAATCCTGAATTAATTTGTAAAGAACCTGTTCAAAGCTTTTGGTGCCAATGAAGAAGCTTGTTATATCAGTAGAAATCATATATATATAAGTAGAAATCAAATCTGTAGAAATCATATATATATATCAGTAACAAAAATGAGAATGAAGACAAAAGGGAGGAAACGGACCTTGTTGCTGCCTCCCCCCGCGCCTCGTCACCATCTCTACTCGCCTCGCCGCTGTCACCAAGGTGCAGGAGTCACGTCGGCCGCCTGTGTTGCCCTCTCTGTTCGTGTCTCTCAAAGAGGGGTTAGGATTCACAAACAAAAGGCAAACAAAAAAGAGGCTGGAAAAAAAAGAAAAAGAAAAAGAAAAGAAAGAGTGAGGATCAAAACGACGTCGTTTTGACCTGCCGCAGGATAGGACGGCCAAAGATCCAGACTCCTATCGAAAGACCAAAGACTACAAACTTTCTGACTGCTAGCTCATGCTCAAAAGCAAAAAGATAAACTGCTAGTCTTGAAATGCCAGCTCCCAAATTCGAGAACCAATTTTCAAACACAACCTGTTGACTTGGATTTCACATCATTGAATGAAATTTGAGAGGGATGTTCTACAAGGACAAGCAAAAAAGAGGTAGCAATATTTTTATTTAGGGTTAATTACATTTTACTTCCTTATAATTTAGTACGAAAACACATTGCCTCCTTGAAATTTAAAAATACGGTTCCGATTCGTAGCTCGAATTCGGCGTGGCTCGAATGGCCCGACATCAAAACGACGTCGTTTTGATGTCGTTTTTGATTTTTTTTTTTTTTTCTCTCTCTCTCTGTGCGTTTTTCTGCAGATTTCAATCTTCATCATCTATTAACCAAAAGATGTCGAAAGAATTGAGATGTCTCAGAGAAAAAAATCTTTCAATCTTCATTCATTCTTTTTGTTTGAAGATTGAAATCAGAGAAAAAAATTCCTCTGCAGATCCGGATCATCTTCAAGACATCATCATCATCATCATGGGTTTCAAAGCAGATTCAGATCAACATCCAGATTAACATCAATGAAGAAATAAATAAAACAGAAGAAGAAGATGAACAATTTGGTCTTTGATCTGAAGATCAACATCCAGATGGGTTCATCAACATCCAGCAGCCAAATGTCTTGAGATATTGTTGATATTGTTGATCAACATCCAGATCCAGACATTTGGTTCAAAGACCATCTCAAGACCAAGATCAACACTACATAAAAAATTGTTGATCAACATCCAGACATTTGGTTCAAAGACCATCTCAAGACAAAGATCAACACTACATAAAAAAAATTGTTGATCAACATCCAGACATTTCCTTCAACTTCTCTCTCTACAGATCCGAACAATCTGACCCGGTACAGCACGAGACCCAGATCTACTTAGAAAAAAAAAAAAAAAAGAGAACACAGAGAGATCGAAACAGATTTCAGAGCATCTTCATCTTCATCAACATCAACAAATTTTTTTTTTTTTTTTTCATTCAGATCCAGATACACAGAGAGATCGGTCCTCTTCCCTTCCCTTCCCTTCCCTTCTCCTCTGTGTTCGAAAGAGAAGCAAAAAGAAAAAAAAAAAAAGGAATAGCCATCATCAACATCAATAATTTTTTTTCCAGATACACAGAGAGATCGGGTTGGTTTGTATCAACAACTTCCTCTTCTCTTCTCTCTCTCCTCTTCCCTTCCCTTCCCCTCCCCTCTGTGTTCGAAAGAGTCGAAGAAAAAAAAAAAAAAAAAAAAAACAAAGGAATAGCCAAAACGACGTCGTTTTTGGCTATTCGAGCCACTATTCGAGCCACTCATGTCGAGCTACGAAGTATTTTCCTTAAAAATATACATATGACCCGCTTGTAATTTGAACTAAAATGTAAAACAAACAAATTCTGTTACACGCGCGGTAAATTGAACGCGTGAGATAAAACCTAAGAGGTTAATGACTTTTTTACCCTTTTTCCATTTATTTTTTTGTTTTACTTTTTGTTCTCTCATTTTCTTTCTCTTCCTGTCACTCACACTACAACCAGCAGCCACTCCATTCACCAGTCACGCTATTGGATTGTTATTCTTTTAACTTCTAGCTGTTTTCTTGTGTGGTTCGTCACTTGATGATAGTTACTTGAAAAAAATCAATAAAAGAGCTATGTTCAAGATGGGTTCATTTCATGCAACAAAGAATGGATTCTATTGTTACATCCAGTCAATTCACCCAAGTTAAGAAAATTTTGCCCACCTATTTAAGTATTGCAAGCTGGTTCTGTAATTAATTTTTTATTTTTATGTTTAAATCAATGGGAGGGAGGACAGCGTTAGAGAATGGGTAGTGATTAGGTTAGCATGAGGATGATGGTGGGGGACGGGGGAAAGGGGGGAGTCGAATGGTTGGGGCTAGGATGAGGAACAATGAGGGTGAAGGATTCAACTGGTTGGGGATGGGAAAGAGGGAAAACAGTGAAGGAGAAAAGGGAAAGGGGGCAACGGTGGTGGTGATGGCGGCTTGGGTGTCTTTTGGGCATTGGTTCAGTGGCCAGTGTGTGGATGAGAGATATATCGAAGTGGTGTGAGGTGATGGTGACTGGTGGGCTACCATGGTGAGATGGTGGCTCAGAAAATGCATTAATGTCCAGCCATAGTAAAGAAATGACGAAGAAGAAAAGAATAAAATTGGGTGAGATGAATAGTGGTGCAGAGTGCCTAAGTGATCTAATTTTAGAGAGAGAGAGAGAGAGTTGCAATGTTATGGCATAGAAATGAAAATTAAAGAAAAAAGTATGGGTAGTATGGACATTGCCTAAGTGGTCTGAGCATATTGAATGATGATTGGTTAGGGAGTACAGACAAGTGACACTCTAGGATTATTGAATAATTTCTCGACTAGAAGGGGTTATGTGTATATTAAACTTGGAGAGTTTCTGTATTTTTGGATTAAGTCACAAAGAGTTAAAATATAATTAATTATTTTATTTAACATCTGAATTGAAAAAGGAAAATGTAAAAAATTAAGTAACATCAATGACACCAAATAAAGAAGACATACCAAGAGTTTTGATGTATTACCGAGGCCCACTGATTTTTAGAACTAGTACCTTTCAATTCTTTTGTTGCACATATATACAAATTTCAAACAAAGAAATGAATCTGTTTTTGAAAATATTAAAAACGTGAAAGCAAAGAAAATTCAAGAATGAGATTAAGGAAGAATGAGATAAAGTAATAAGAGTACTAAAAATACCAGGTTCATGAATGATTTGCAACATTGTCAAACTATATACCATTATATTGCTCTTTGTTTTTATGATTCTCCACTCAATATGAAAAATCACAAAATTCAAATAAAACCTCAATTTGAATACCAATTTCAACCTCTACAAGCTTCTTCAAGATGGTGCAATGGTCTTATTGAAAAGAATTGGCCACACAGATACATCATTGCCTAAAGTGAAGTTAAATGACATTTAACAAAATTCAAAAGGCCACCCTACAGAAAGCATATTATTTGCCATGATACTCAATTATAAATATGCCATATATTTACAATTAAATAAAAAGAACCAACGAGACACTTTGGATGGGATTAAAGACAAACAAATTGGATAAAGAAAAATTAAAGGAGACAAACAACAATTCATCAAAAACCTAACATGAGCTACCACATGTGATAGCTTTGCTGCATAAAGAGCACTAATTGGGAAAATGTTATATAGTATATTTGTTGTTATATGGTATTCAGAAAATGTTATATTGTTGTAATTGAGAAGGAGGAAAAAAAATGGAAACAGACGGAACTAAACTATTTAAGGGATTCATAAGATTTCAGTGGTATATTTGTTCTGTCGACAATACAAAATAAATTTACCAAAAGTAACCCTCACTCATATAGGCTGAGCAAAATCCAGTCATAAAATCAGGTACTCTTAGTATAAGAAATGAATTTATTTCAACATTATTGATAATATGTTGTCTTTTTTTTCATCAAATAGGCAAACGAATTACAATTTTGGAGTGTGTACAGACATATTCACAATCACACTAAATGAATAAATATCTCTACTCCACCCTACTAAGAAAATTTAAAAACGAGTTAGTCAATGTCCACAATTTTTTTCCTTCACTAAAATTATTTCAAATAACCTTACAAATCAAACATGGAGAGGTAATCTGAATGGATATGAACATTTGTAAATGAATAGAACAAATTACAGAACATGAAAATTAAAGAAATATTTACTAATAAATCCCATCCCACAAACAAACCTAAGTCCTTTTTTGTTTATCTATACATGTGGTGACGTGTGAATGATGTCATAATATATATAAATATAAGTTTAAATTTCCTGTTCCATGTGAGTCGGCACAACTCTATGTACAATTACATTTTGATATTTGCTTCTGCTAGCCACTTAATTTGTTAATTTGTTCAGAGGCCTTCGGTAATCTTAGAATTGTTGGATAATGGCGATGCTAAACCTATAGAAGCAGGTTTGGGTCGTGACAAAATCATTCTTTGACTGCAAACAACATTGAACTTGCGCTAGTTGCCGCTGAGTTTCCATAATTTGAGCAGCTAGACTTCTATTAGGTTGGTAATGCCAATTCTATAAATGCCGCAACACAATTTTTTTGCGATGTAACAGCTTGAATGCAAAAGAACCCTCTACTGGTAGCGCCTACACCTTGCGCACAATCTCCTCCATTGCACCATCAACTAGCCATGCTGTCTCAAATTTCCCATTTCCATTCCTTCCATTCCGTCTGTACCCTTCCATATCCATGTTGAGGACTATGGGGCTATGATCCGATCTTTGAATGGGAAGTCTAGTTAGCGAAAAATTCCGAAACCTTGATACCCAACACATCGTTGCCATAGCTCTATCCAATCTTTCATAAATGCGAAACTCCTTCCTTCGATTGCTTGTCCAAGTGAACTCAACACCTGACTTAGGTAGATTGAAAAGATGACAATTCTCCATGAAATGATATAAATGATTTAAACCCCTCACCTTACGATTACAAAAACTTCGTCTTTCCTTATGATATAAAATCCCATTGGAACCTTAATCCTTTTAATAAAACCTGCTAAATTGTCCCCAAAAGCTTCTCAACAACTCGAATTAGGATGACCATAAATTAACAAAAGAACCCAATTCTAATTTAAGTAATCGTCTACCTCAAGAGCAATAAACTGTTCACACCTATGAATAACTCTCATAGAGTGCGTATCATCCCACACCACCCATAATCCTCCACTGTGACCAACACTATCACAGCCATCCAAAAATGATATCCTATTGATAAACCCAACCATTCCATTTTACTAGCAGCCATCTTAGTTTCAATAAGAAAAAGAACATTAGGCTTATGAACTGCCTTCACCAAACTGCCTTCGTCCTCTTGACCAACCTCATCCTCTGAAGAGCTAGCCTCTATGAGATCATCTCCGATGTGGGCTTTTCCTTTCCTCCCACACCTTCCTTATCCTAACGGGCCCTGGTCCTTCCAACATGCTCATTGGATTCCCTAATAACAACAGGCCCATTATTTCGGCCTAAACAAAGAACCAGATCAACCCCATCTTGGGACACATACGCGCTATGGTCCAATCTCAAGTCCAAACTATTATCGTGGGCCTCAAAATTCAAAGTCCAGTCCACTCCACCTTTTATATCAATAGCAGAAGGGACATCAGTAAGCTCAACATCAATTCCGAAATCTATTCACTTTGCTTGGTTCCATTTACTTTCTTATTTTTCGTATTTTTTTTTTTATTTTTGCTGATTTTTTTTAATATTTTAAGCAAATTTTTTTTTTTACTTTTTAGACATACCTAACATAAATATACCTAAAAAGTAAAAAATTTGTAGAAAAAGCCTTTTAAAAATTCACTAAATACCAAAAATATAAAAAAAATACGAAAATTCAGTAAATTTTTTGTATTTTTATGTATTTATTAATTTTTTAAAATATTTTTTCACAATATTTTTTACTTTTTAGATACATCTAAGTAAGCTGCATCTAAAAAAGTAAAAAAAAAAAATTAAAATTTTAAAAATATTCACTAAAAACAAAAAACATAAAAATCAAAAAACTCAATTTTCAAAAAACTTAATCCAAAAAACTCAAACCAAACACACTGATTAAAACCACAGCGCCGTCTGACTCCATCTCTTGAATATCATCAGAGCCTCCTGCAGTTTCCCAGCTACCTACATTAATTCCATTATCTCTAAGCAATGAGTCCCATTAATGCCACCATTCATCCATCGCAGATGTTGACATCATGACCTCATCTCTCATCTGAACTAGTTGGTCCAATTGTGACAAGATTTTTTCCATCCAAACTAGTTCCTCATTATGCCGTTCGAAACCAGTGTCCAGAGTCACCACCGGAGCCATTACGCTAGTTTGCCCTTCCTATCAAGTGAGTTCATCAATATACTCAGCATTCTGCAATCCAATCTCCCAACTATGATCCCGCGTTAATACAAAATCTTCTATACTATTCCAATGATCATGGAATGGATGTTAAGATTCATACTCAGTTGCCACAATCACAGTTAGAGGAAGAGCCAAAGCTGCAGTCACAGCTAGAGAAGAAGTCAGCATTGATATCCCATCTGTCACAGCCATGTTTCACTAAATGTTCTCCAGATAATATTTGTAACAGATATAGATACAGTTGTAATGTTTGTTAGGTAGTTAGAACTGTTTGTTAACTGAGTTAGTTAGAGTACTTGCACTATATAATATCTTGATCTGTGTATATGTCAATCATTTGAATAAAATAAAAGAGATTTATATTTTCATCATGGTATCAGAGCTTTAGGCTCTTACGAGCATAATTCAAGATCCATCCATGGCAGATCATGTTTCTTTACCTTCAAGCCTTTAATCTCTTCTGTCCAATTTTGGTTCTCTCATTACTGTTAAACTTGATTCCAATAACTTTTTGATATGGAGAAATCAACTCCATAATATTCTTCGAGCCACTGGTCTTCTTGGATATGTGACTGGTGCAATACCTTGTCCTCCATTCGAAATTACTGATGCATCTGGAAAATCAGTTTCCAATCCTGCATATATTTAATGGGAAGCAATTGATGCCAATCTTCTCACTTGTTTAACTACAACACTATCTTCTTCAGTATATTCATCTGTTCTTCATTTTCAAAGTAGCTCGCAAGTTTGGCAAACACTTGAGAAGAAATTTACTTCCGTCTCCAGATCTCATATTCATCAATTGAAGAACAAACTTCATACGATTCGAAAGCAATCTTCTTCAATTGATTGTTATCTTTCACATATCAAAGAAGTCTCAGATCAGTTAGCTTTGTCTGGTACAAAAGTTGATGATGAGGATCTTATTCTTCTTACCTTAAATGGCTTACCAGATGAATATGATGCATTCAAAACATCAATTTATACTAGATCTAATGCTGTCTCTATGGAAGAGTTGTGTTCCTTACTTGGCTCAGAAGAGATTCATATCGAAAACAAGATCAAGCATTCTTCTAAAACTGATTTGCATGTTGCTTATTCAACAACCAAAGATTCCACTTCTGGTTCTGGTTTTGATTCAGGTTCTGCTTCTGGTTCTATTTTTGAAGCACAACACTTCATCCTTGGATCACATCATCGCAGTACTTTCAGTGGTAGATCTCAGTACAGAGGAGGCAGAGGTGGTAGATATTTTCGTGACAACAGATCTAATAATCGATTTTCTAACAATCAATCTAGATCAGCTTATTCTGGTTCTTCTCCATCTGTCTGTCGGATCTATGGCAAATCAGGTCATCTTACTTTGGACTGTTGGTATCGACTTGATCCACATTATCAGCCTTCTTCAACTGCTTCTCCCAAGGCTTATGCTGCTGCTGTAGCTTCTTCATCTTCAGATTCTCCTGTTCCTTCTTGGTACATTGATTCAGCAGTCACAACTCATCTTACACATGATTTGACCAATCTTCAGTAATATCAAGCTTATCAAGGCTCAGATCAGGTTATAGTGGGAAATGGCTCAATTTTGCCCATTCAACATATTGGGACTGGTATCTTTCCAACACCTCAATTTTTTTTTTCATCTTTCCAATCTTTTGCATGTTCCTTCTATATCATCCAATCTCTTATCTGTTCATCAATTAACCAAGGATCATAACTATCTTGTTATTTTTTATTCTGATTCTTTTGTCATTCTGGACAAACACACAAAACAGGTCCTGCATAAAGGCTCAAATATCAATGGTGTTTATCAGTTGTCTCCATCATCTTCTATCTGTCCCAAACAACCACAAGCTTTTCAGTCTTTACTAGTTCAGCCTCTCTAATCTCTGATTTGCTGTGGCATCAAAGATTGGGTCATCCCTCTGTTCTCAAGCTACAATACTTGGCACCACATCTTCCAAATCAAAAGAATTTTAATAAAACCATAACCTGCACTGACTGTTATATGTCTAAGAGTCATAGACTTCCTTTCAAATTGTCTTATTCTTCTAGTGATAGTCCATTTTCTCTTGTTCATACTGATGTATGGGGGCCTTTTACTGTTGATAATGCTCCTTTTCGATTTTATGTTTTGTTTTTTGATGATTGTAGTTGATTCACTTGGATCTATCCCTTACATTTTAAAAATGAAGTCTATGAAAAATTACTTGAGTTTAAAGTCTATGCTAAAAATCAGTTTCATACTTCTCTTAAAATTTTAAGAACTGATGGAGGTACTAAATTTGTAAAAAAAAAGGTTGCTTCTCTTTTCTCTTCTTATGGTATTGTTCATCAAACCAGTTGTCCTTATACACAAGCACAGAATAGTGTTGTTGAGAGGAAGCATCGCCATATCACTGAAACTGTTATCACTCTTCTTCATCAATCTTCTCTTCCCTTGAAATATTGGTTTGATGCTGTTGCTACAGCAGTTTTCCTCATCAATAGAATGCCTAGTTCTATTCTTTCTAATCAATCTCCATTTTTGGTCCTTTTTAAAACACTTCCAGATTTTTCTTTCTTTAAGGTCATTGGTTGCTAGTGTTTTCCTTGGTTAAAACCTTACACTACTCACAAACTCCAACCTAAGTCCTTATCTTGTGTCTTTTTAGGTTATCATCCTATTGTTAAAGGCTATAGATGTTTAGATCCTATCAGTGGCAAGTTATTTGTTTCTAGACATGTCATCTTCAATGAATCCTGTTTTCTTTTTGCTTCTTCTGCTCTTTCCTCTTCATCTCCTCCTATCTCCTTAGCTCATATTTATCATTTTTTCTGGCCTTCTTCTCTTTCCTCTGAGGTTCCCATTGTTTCTTCTTCATCTGCTTCTTCTTCCCCATTGTCTTCTCATTCTCCTTCCTCTAGTCCTCAAGCTTCATCCTCCTTTCCTCTGAGTTTTTCTCCCCTTTCTCATGCTATTCTTATTACTTCCATTTCTATTGACCTTCCTCCACCTGCTGGTTTGCCTTGCATCAACAACTCAAGCCACACTTTCAGCAGCTCAAGACACGAGTGCAGCCAGCAGAGAAGCCAACACAAAACACCTCAGCTCATATATGTGCAGGATATCAAAGCAGTTATAATAGATATGGTTATGAAAGTAAAGTGAGTTAGTTAGATTGTGAATTAGTTAGTTTGTTTTGTAACAAACTCAGTAAGAATACACTGAGTATAAATATCTGTAAACTCTCATCATATGATAATAAGAAAGAAAAAAAGATATTTTTACAATTTTTGTTATGGTATCAGAGCTATTCTTCTCCAACGAGTAAAGGTTCTTCAATGGCGTATTCATCTTCAAGCTCATCTTCATTCATCTTACCAGCAAATCTGAGTCTTCTTCTGTCAAATTTTAATACTCTTATCACAGTCAAGTTAGATTCTACGAACTTTTTGATCTGGAAAAATCAAATCCAAAATGTTCTTCATACTACTAATTTCTTAGGGTTTGTTGCTGGATCAATTGCATCACTATATCCAGAAGTGCTGGGTTATTTAGGAAAATCTATTCCAAATCCTGAGTTTGAAAATTGAAAGATTATCGATGCTCATCTTCTTAGCTTTCTCATTGCTACTCTTTCTCCACCTGTGTTTGCATCTGTTCTTCATCTTCCACATTGTTCGCAGGTATGGACTGCCTTGAAGAAGAGATATACATTTTTATCTCGATCTCATATCCATCAGTTAAAGAACAAGTTGCAGTCTGTGTCCAAAAGAGGTTTATCAATGGAAGAGTATCTCTTACAAATCAAAACCATAACTAATTAACTCAGTCTTGCTTCTTCCATTCTTGATGATGAAGATCTGGTTCTTCTAACCTTAAATGGTTTACCATACGAGCATGATGCTTTCAAAACAACAATTCGTGCTAGAGTTGAGCAAATCACTATGGAAAAGTTGAGTTCTCTTCTCTGTTCAAAGTCTGTAGCGATCCTAGTTTTTCCACTTCGCTGAGTATGTCGGGAATCAAGCTGCCCGGTCAGCTCACGGGGGTCCAGGGGGCAGCGCTCCTTGGCGGGTCCTAGGGCAACGCCCTAGCGGGGTTGAGGGGCAACGCCCCCGAAGCAAAAATGCAAAATGCATTCAAAGTTGCTTGTCCGCTCGAGCGGAGAATGTTTGGTTCGAGAAGTTTGACCTGTCTGCAAAAGTACTGGGAAAGTGTATTCGACGCTCGAGCGGGGTTTCCACACTTAAGTGGACCATGTTATATCAGTTCGAGAATCTGATATTTCAGATCACTTTTGTATATCTCTCTCTTTAAAAACCCTTTCCTCTCCCTTCTCTCTACATTTCCCTACGCTAAATTGGATCAAAACCTTGATTTCTCAAGATCCATTAGAGTTCTGCCATAGGTTCTTCATCAATGTTGGTTAACTTCTCGAGGGCTTTGTTGTGTGCGGTGAAGATCGAGTTTCGACATCGTTGATTTTGGGGGTTTCATCTCATTTCTTCTTCAAAACTTGAGGTAGGGATTTTCTTAGAGTTATATATATATTTTTGCAAGATTTATATGATTTTTGAAATCATCTTTCGATAGCTTTGAAAATTGATTGTTGATTCAAGAAGTTAAGTGATTTTGAAAGTGGATTTGTCTCTTGTTCTTTCAAAATGATCTTATGGGTTTTGATCTTCATTGATTAAAGAAAAGATGATTTTGAAAAGTTTTCTTTCAAAAGATTTGATTATATAGTTTTGGTGAGAAAACCTATAATTTGGGAATTTTTTTTAAAGGAGACTGAAAATCCATGAATGATATTGTTATATTTATTTTGTGTGTCAAAATAAATGGATATTTGGAAAATTTCTTATTTATATTTATATAAATGATGAATTTCAAGGAATATGAGAATTGTTGTTCATTTTGGAAATTATTGTTCAAAACGTTGAAATAGTCTTGAAATAACTAATTGTTGAGGATACTTGAGAAGAGGGAATTGTGTTATTCCTTAGATGATGAATTGGAATAAAAGTATTTATATTCATATTGTGCAATTGGCATAGAAATTGGCATATCAATTCATTTGATTACATTAAACTTTGAAAGTTGATTTGAAAACTTGCATTGAGAAAAGAA
This sequence comes from Camellia granthamiana, assembly GCA_036172215.1. Classification (NCBI taxonomy): domain Eukaryota; kingdom Viridiplantae; phylum Streptophyta; class Magnoliopsida; order Ericales; family Theaceae; genus Camellia; species Camellia granthamiana. The sequence goes on from CM069904.1 coordinate 15,383,040, forward strand.
TGTTGAAAACCAAGTTTTCATGGAATGGTTTTGGGGTAAATACGTTGGTAAGTCTTGATAGGTGGTGTAGATGATATTGAATAAATTGGCTTGAGAGTCTAGGGTGAAAGATCGAAAACCCGTGTGGATAGGTGTCGAGCCTTTCGATTAATACGGTAAAAATGACAATTTGGTAGTACTTGTATAGTCTACTTGCAGACACCGACCTAGGGATTACCAGAGTCGTATTTACCACATTTGAAATAAATTGTTAAGTTTTGAACAATTGAAATTGCATGATATCATTGAGCATGATGGTTTTCAAAAGATGAAAATGTGATTTATCTTCAAAAGGGGCATAGCATGGCATGTGCATTTCATCTCTTGAGACTTGTATAAAATGTATATACTTTGTTAAGAATTTCCTACTAAGCTTTATGCTCACCCTACGAGATTTTTGTGCAGGAAAAGATGTGGTGATCCCACCCAACTAGGGGCGTGGAAGTATGTGTGTTGGGAGTACAATGCTCTCATTTTGCCGTGACTTTGTGTGTAAGCTAGAGGCTGTGTTTGTGTGGGTTTAAATAACCGTTTTGTGTAACTAGGCTCAAGCCTTGGAAACTTGTAAACCCTTAGGGGTATTTATTTGTTTATTTACTTGTTGTTAGATTAATGTATTGTTGCATGAAGAACTATTGTATCATGTAATGTAAGTTTGAAGATTTATATTCGGTTTTCCTTGAAAGAGCCATGATTGTTGTATTATCATTTGGGCTAGAAATTTGGGGCGTTACAGAGTCTATTCACATAGAGGATAAGACCAAATCTGCTCTTAACACTGACTCCACTATTGCCTATTCTGCAACTCAAAATACTGAGTCTAAGTCTTCAGGATGTAGAGGCTTAAATTATAGGGGCCGCAGCTCTTATCGGGGCAGAGGAGGCAGATACAATAGCAATAGGTTCTCTATGAGAGGTGCTAGAGGCAGACAAGGCCATGGACAGTTCACTCAAGGTCATGGATAGTTCACTCAAGGCTATGAACAGTTCACTCAAGGATCTTCTACCTCTTGTCAAATCTGTGGAGGTCACAATCACATTGCTGTTGACTGTTGGTTCAGAATGGATCCCAATTATTCATTCACCAACTCTTCCACCTCATCTGGTATATCCAAATCCATAGCTTATTCTGCAGTTCAATCTCCACCTTCTTTATCTGGTCCAGAATTTTCTTAATCTGGTTTTTCCACCCCATGGTTTGTGGATTCTACTGCAACTAGTCACATTACCAATGATCTCAGCAATTTCCATCTCTATCAACCCTAACATGGGATTGATCAGGTTACAGTTGGCAATGGCTAGACTTTACCTATTCACCATATTGGTAAGGGTATTTTACCAACTCCACAATCTTCTTTTCACCTTCAAGATATTCTTCACGTGCCACAAATTTCATCAAATCTATTATCTGTGCATAAGTTGGCTCAAGATAATAACTGGTAGTGATTCTTCTCTTCTTACACAATTTATTCAACATATGCATACTGTGTTCTCCATGAAGGAATTGGGTACTGTGTCCTATTTCTTGGGCATCTTAGTTCAAGCCTTATCTCATGGTTACTTCTTATCTCAAGCTAAGTATGCAACTGAGCTTCTTCACAAAGCTGGTTTCACTGATTGTAAACCCTGCTCTACTCCTTTAGCTATCAAAGCTTCTTCTCCTTCTTCTTCAGATGGTCTTCCATTTTCTAATCCTTCTCTGTATAGGAGTATTGTTGGTGGCTTGCAATATCTCACCATTACCAGGCCTAATTTAGCCTTAGCTATTAACCAGACATGCCAGCATATGCATCTTCCTACTAATGCTGATTTTCAAGCTGTCAAACGATTGTTTAGATATGTGAAAGGTACTCTTCACCATGGTCTGTAATTTACTTCCGGTCCCTTATCTCTTCATGTTTTTTCTGATTCAAACTGGGCTGGATATAGTATTGATCGAAAATCCACTTCAGGTTACTGTGTATATTTGGGTCCTAATCTGATTTTCTTGGAGTGCTAAGAAACAGTCCATTGTTTCTGGATCATCTACTAAGGCTGAGTATAGGGCCTTGGCTAATGCCATTACTGAATTAACTTGGTTGCAGTAGTTACTAACAGACATGCATATTTCCTTATCTTCCATTCCTGAGCCCTGGTGTGATAACCTCTCTGCTATGGCATTGGCTTCTAATCCAGTTTTCCACTCTTGTTCTAAACATATCGAAATTGATTGTCATTTTATTCGGGATAAAGTTGTTGCCAAACTGATTGATTTGAAATATGTTCCTACCATAGACCAGGTGGCTGACATCTTCACCAAACCTCTTTTTACCTCTCGTTTTCTTTATTTGAAAGACAAGCTTCTTGTGTAGCCTTGCCCCATCAACTTGCAGGGGACTGCTAAGATTCATACTCAGTTGCCACAATCACAGTTAGAGGAAGAGCCAGAGCTGCAGTCACAGCTAGAGAAGAAGTCAACATTGATATCCCATCTGTCATAGCCATGTTTCACTAAATGCTCTCCAGATAATATCTGTAACATATATAGATACAGTTGTAATGTTTGTTAGGTAGTTAGAACTGTTTGTTAACTGAGTTAGTTAGAATACTTGCACTATATAATATCTTGAGCTGTGTATATGTGAATCATTTGAATAAAATAAAAGAGATTTATATTTTCATCAAATACCCAATAGAATTACAACCGTTTCCTCAACACCAACATCATCCATAGTAGCCTTCATTGGAACCGCAGAAGGTGTATCCTGTCGACTAACCGAGGTTGAGGTTCTTCTATCTTCATAGTGAGCAAACTCCCGTGCTCTGGACGTATACAAAGGTTGACCTTCTTGCATAAGAATAATAGTTCCCAACTACATGCTAATCTCATCAAGATATTGATCAATCTCTTCGCGTGCAAGTTCCACTAGTGTGCCACATTGGTTACTTGTATGATCGATCTTACCACAATTCCGACAAATCCTAAATATCCTCTCATATTGACATTCAATCCAGTGGTCTTGCCCATCCTGACATCTTAGAAAAGAACACTAATGATAGGAGCTTCAGTAGGAATCCAAACACTAATTCTGAGAAAACGGATGTTACGCGGTGACACTTCATCATAATCCACCCCAACAACTTCACCCAATGCTCATCCCAACTGAAGCCCAGCCTCCACCGTGAAACATTCCAGTTGTAGTCCATGAAACTGAACCCAAACTGCAAAACATGACACCTTCATACGGTTCAAGATTAAGTTGAGTTGTCAATAATCCACAATAAGAAGAGCACCTTGGATAGCATACAGACTCTATTCCATCACTCTTTGCATATCCGCTTCATTAGCAAACCAGAAAACGTAAAATTTCCACGTCGGCCAACCACTTCTATCTCCCCAATAGCACCCCAATGCTTGTCAACAAAATGTTGTATGAGATAGGAGACAAATTGCCTACGGTCATGCAAGAACCCAACAAGACATAACTGAAAGTTATACCTACGCAACTCCCAAACTTGTGATGATAGAGAAATGCTAACACCGTGACAAAGCTGATGAGGGCCCATACGATGACGAAAACCAGGATGTGGAAGACTACGCACCTCTTCTGAGTATTCACTGCCGTACTCCGTATCACTACTGTTCGTCCACCCACCTTATTTGATATAGCTTGACATTCTAGTTGCTAAATGGCCAAACTTTCCACAAAAGCACAGTAGACTGTATGGATTAACAGTTCTAAGATCAACCTCCTCAGGGAAAGCTGACACTAGAGTCAACACTAAAGAAACCCCCCAAAATAGAAAAACAAACAAAATAGCAAAAACACCCGTACGGAAAACTACAACAACCCAACAAACCACACTAATTCCAAACACTCAGATTCGTAAAACAAGACACACAACCAAAGAAACTCCAAACGATCCATGAAACAAAAACACTAAACTCTTTAGAAGAGAACCCAAGTTTTCTCTAGAGAGAGAAAGAGTAATTTCCAAACTCAGATTCGGCTCTTTTTTACATCTTTTATTTGGACCACCCACATTCCCTTAATTTTTTTTGTTACAAATCTATCCCATCATAAAATTTCATTTTTACTCTTAACCATCCAAACCTTAACCCTAAACTCCATCCACTCAACCACCACGCATCACTACTATCACCAATTGCTACCCCCAATCCCTCTTATCGGGACTTACAAAACTAACAAGGCCGTTAAAGGCTTCCCCACTTGTGTTGGTCGAGAAAGCGTAGCTTACATGTTTTTATGGTTTTTGAAGCGGCATATTCAGTGATGTGAATAAAATAAAATAAATAAATAATAATTATTTTTTATATGATTTTCTCTCTTTTGGGACTATCAGCCCCAACCCATCCTCACTTAACCCAACATCGTAGATGACCAAAACTGTAGCAACTAATATCACTTGAAACACCATTTCTTTCTTTCTTTCTTTTACCTTTGCAATTCCGACCACCAATGCCGATCACTAGCCTCTAATTTCTGCTGCTTGCCACCACTCCCTAATGACCCTTAACCCATCATTCACCCTCATCTGCCATTGCAAATCCCTCTAATTTTAAAAAAAAAAAAAAAAAAAAATTTAAATTATTTTTGTTCCAAAAAAGATATATATATATGTGTGTGAAAATGATAATTTCTTATTTATTTAATTTAATTATTTAAATTATTTTTTTTTTTTTTTTTTTTTTAACATTTGCACTCAGCGTAACTGTGTTATTTTTAATTTCTATGTTTTCATTTAAAGACTTAATAACATTTTTTTATTTAAGTGATTTTAAATAATTTTATTGTTCATACTAATTTCAATCATCCATCTCTTTTTAGTTATGCAATTTTTTAAAAATAACATATTTTTAATTTATTTTAAAATTTAAATATTTAATATTAGTCTCATTTTAATGTTATCGTCATCTTTTCAACAATAGTAATTTTATAAAAATTAAATTTATATATTAAAAGTTATAATATTTATTTTAAATAAAATAAAATAAAATAAAAA